>CM053159.1:10015000-11414939 GCA_028571685.1 Heterohyrax brucei
AGGTGTCACACACAATATGTACAGACAAGATGCTCACTTTCTAAAGAGGAGATATGTAACACTTTTTAAAGCTTTCATTTGCAAGTTTGGAATAGCAAAGAATAAGAGAAAAAGAACCTTTGAATTATGCTCACTGCTTTACTGGTCCATTTTCCTGTGCCGAAGTTCTCAGTCAGAGCTGTTTCTTTCCTAGTTTTTATTTGTTTGTTTTTCTAGCAGCTTCCAAATATTCCAGTGTTTTATAAATTTTCAACAATAATTTTAAGTTGTCTCACATCCTCTGTGACTCAGGTTACAGGATCTGCAAATACAATGGCCTGGTAGTTGTGCTCAGAGCTACACTAGCTCTACATGATAGGTACCACATCTAAGGCTATAGACACAAGTGTCTTTGTATATAGAAATAAAGCAGTTCCTTGCCATCATAAATATCAAATTTCTGACACCCTGCATTTCAGATATTCATGTGGAGGCCTATAACTGAGAAAACAGCCTTGGGAGGATTATGACTATAGATGAAACCTTGCAAAAAATTTACATCTTACATTCACCAAAATAAAACTATACACACTAAATGACATTTTACGTTATCATAAATTAGTAATGTTGGGTTCCCTAATGATCTGTTTGCCATTCCTTGTTACTAGAAACAGCTTAAGATCTTTCTCACAATTTCAATGAGACATTTTCTTACAGAAAAATCTGTTGAGCAGTATCTGATAACCTGTTCGCTCTTTTCCACAAATGTCCAGTGACTTTTGATTTTATAATTTGGAAATGGTTACCTCTCCCTTTCCAGCCCTACTGGAATCCTAAGACACAGTCTCACTTGAACTTTTGAGCATGTTTGGGAAACTTTTATTTAAACTATTTGACTTAGCTGTTTTCAACCTCCCTCCCATAATACTAGATTACACAACCTTATCTTTAGCCATGAAAACTTTGTACAAAATACTTACTATCAGCCCCTCATAGAGAAGTACTCTCTCTAGTAAAAGGAAAGGAATGTAGACCCAAGGACCAACTTTACTTTCTTTCACTTTCTTCTGCTTCTTCTCAGAAAGCAAAATCAACTTTGGCACTGTTTTGTCTCCCTTTTTTATCCTCAATGTCTCTTTTTCGTAAGTATTTGTACCAGTAGCAATTAGAATCTAAGCCGGTGAGGAAAAGGGAATTATAAATCCATAGGATTCTTCAGTTTTTAGTAAGAGCATTGGAAGATAGGGAGGGTCCCAGAACCACCCTTGTTATACGACAGCCCATTTCATCTTCCACAAAAGGGATGTTTAAAATTCTCTGGTAAATCACCTTTTTTAAAAAATTCTGTGGGACTCTATTTAAGGAATACTTGCTATTGGTTTCTTTTTCTTCCTTTCTAATATCAAAACATTTTTCTGCTTTATACTTTATTGTTCTTATCTTCCTGTATGTCTTTCAAATTCCTTTATTTTTCATCTTCTTATTCTTTCCTAATGCCAGATCTCTGTATTTTCCAAGTTTCTAAATGGGGCTTGGCTGTTTCAGGAATTAAAAATACTAAATATCCTACAAAACAACAAATGCTGGATAGGCTGTGGGGAGATTAGAACTCTCCTACACTGTTGGTGGGATTGCAAAATGGTGCAACCTCTTTGGAAAGCAATCTGGTGCTCCCTTAAAAAAATGGATATAGATACATCATTTGAATGAGTAATTAATTCCACTGCTTGGAATACAGCCTACAGAATCAAGGTCATTCACACCAACTGATACATGCACATGAATGTTCATCGCAGCACAGCCTGCAATAGCAAAAAGATGGAATTAACCCAGATGCTCAACAACAGAGGAACGGATAGGTGAACTATGGCATATATACTCAACGGAACACGGTGCAATGATAAAGAACAACTATGATTGCAGGAAACATCTTAACCTGGTTTCAGCTGGAGGACATTATGCTGAGTGAAAGTAGACAATGACAAAAGGACAAATATTGTATGAGACCCCTACAATAAGAATTTGAAAACAGACTCATGCATAGAAGAAAAGAATTTTTGACGGCTGCAAGGGTGGGGAGGGAGGAAGGGTGAAGTGGGGAGGATTTAGATTAGTTGATAGAAATTCAGTTGGGTGAAATCGGTGACAGCACACTTAGAAAGAAGATCAATAATAACTGGACTTCAACACAGTTTGAGTACTCCTCCCATCTTAACCTAGTATTGCAAGGACAGAGTAGCTGGCGTGGGAGGCAGGGACCATGCTCTCAGGCACAGCTAGCGTTTTGCTAATGAGGTCTCTCTGCACCCACTTTGGTGAGTGGCATCTGGGGTCTTAAAAGATGCCAAGCTGCCATCTGAGGGTACAGCAAATAGTCCCAACTCAACAGGAACGGATGCTCACTGAGGACAAGGATGACATAGGTGAAAGAGAACCCAGAAGACAGAGAGACCCATGTGAGTGGGTCTCTACATTGACTCGTGACCGGAAGAACCAGATGGTGCCTGGCCACCACCAGTGACAGCCACGATGGAGCTCACAAAAGTGAGTCTCACTGGCATCACAAGTATAAATAGGGGTGCACCCTGAGATCTCCACTAAAAGACTGCCATTGATGGTCCAGGCACTTCAGGGTTCTCCTGGGAGCATAACCCCTGGCCCTGATGCTGCCCCTGTCCATAAATTATAATGAAGGTCAACTTTTCGGATAGCAGTGGATTGGGCTTGGTAACACAGAGTGACTGTATCTTGTGGGAACTTTATGGTTCTATGCATCTATAGGATGTCATCCTGCTGACCTCTTACTGGGGGAGGGGGAGTAGATAGAGAGGAGGGAGGGGATAGGAGACTTTGGGGAGGATGGGACATATATGGAGCAGAGAGGAAGGGTGTGCTGTCACCAGGCAGGGAGAGCAGTGGGAGCTGCATACAGGTGAGCATGCGAATTTATATGGGAATGTACATTTTAATTCAATCATAATAAAAAAAACTAAATATTCTTCTCTTTGGGTCATTTTGAGAAACACTGAGGGACACTCTTGCAAAATTCACTCTTGTTGCTAACAGAGCAGAGCTGGAAAACTACTAAGAGTACTGTGTTATAGTCCAGGCTCACAAGTTATTTTATTTTTTGGTTATTGTACATAAGTAATGTACTTTATTATTCAGAAATACAGATTAAATGAGTACAATTAATGCCAGATACATCTAAATGAACTTCTGAGGCAAAGGGACAGCAGGAAATAAATGTTAGAGATTTACTCTTAAATAAGCAGCCTTGGGAGGCACAGACACTAGAGTCTGGCTACCTGCATTTAAATCTAGCTTCAGTTCCTTATTGATTTGTGCCTTTGAGAACATTCATCTTTTTCTTTCTTTGCCTCAGCTTTCTCATATAGGAAGTGAAGGATAGTTTTTACCTCAGAGGGTTGTTATAAGGATTATAAAAACACTTAGAACAAAGCATGGCAAGAGCAAGCACTCCAAAAATGTTAGTTACTACATTCATAATTATAATAATGAACAGATCAAGGCCCTACAAGCATTTTTAGGGTTTAGGAATATACATTTTTGTAATGTTTCTGACTTTTAAAAGATCGTAAACATGGTTTGGCTTACTCTAAGAAAAACATGTTTGGTTTAACAACTGATCAATAAGTTTTTAAGAAAGAAATCATTTTGTATGACTCAGGACAGAGTGTAAAGTTCACTAATAGGGGATGTCTGGCTGGCATAAAAACTATTAAAAAAAAAACTGTGGCTGGCTATGATATTAAATTCCACTTCAAAACACATGCTTTGCAGTATTGTTCTATCAGTTCTCCAGTTCCTGGGCTATGTCACAGAAGCAGATAGGTTTTTCAAGTAATCATTCTCCATTCTCTGTTACTGCTTTTGACATAGATAAATGACTTTCTAACTAACAATTGGGAAACCTTTTGTAGGCTGTATGAAAGACTGTCAAAATATATTTAACATTGCACTTCTCAAAAGGAAAGGATAACAGAGTCCCAGATGTAAAACAGAACAAGGTCTGTGAGCTCACAGATGGCATTCATCTGCCAAGATATGGAAGTCCGTTTCAGGTGCTAACCAGTTTTGCCTGTTCCTCACTGCTAAATGCACTTGAGTTGCTACAGCAGGGGCAAAGTACATGGGATACTGCCTCAGAAAATTACGCGTCCACCTGGGAAAGAAGACAGCATTTTTTGTCTTTCTACATTAATAGATGGACTCCTGGTGGCATAGTAGATAAGAGAGTTGCTGCTAACCAAAAGGTCGGCAATTTGAATTTACCAGTGCTTTTTGAAAATCCTATGGGGTAGTTCTAGTCTGTCCTATAGGGTTGTAATGAGTCAGAATCAACTCAAATGCAGCTGGTAGTTGTAGTCCAAACCAAAACTCACTGTGGTCCAGTCAGTTTCTACTCACACTGACCCTACAGGATGGATTAGAATTGCCCTATGGGGTTTCCAAAGACCCCTGGTGGACTCAAACTGTTGACCTGTTGGCTAGCAGCAGAGCTCTTAACCACTTTGCTAGCAGGGCTCCAGTATTAGTACAGTAATGGATAATTCACAGCCATAAGTCTGGATTTTCATTGAAGACATGACAACTTGAATGGCCTCAATGGTTACTATACACAGTGACACCTTTGAAAACCAGAACTCAGTGTGCCTGTCTTGTTTTGCTGTCATTGATAAGGTATAGTATTACCACTTTTCTGTCACTCTCTACTAGTGGAAAATATTTAGGTTTTTATTCTGACAGATTTCTGCCTTAACAAAAGTTTTGGCTTTTGCAGGCTTTACTGTATTTAACAATGTACTCTTTTTAATAATATTTCTGAATATTGTAGTTGAAAATCACTTTATACATGGAGTTATGACAGCTTATACCTAATGTGCATATTAATAAAACCAATGCAAAACTAAAGTATAAATCTTCATTTTGAACTGAGAGAGTTTTAAGAGGAGTAAACCATTATTTAGGAGGCCCTGGGTGGTACTACCAGTTAAGGACTTGGCTACTAACTGAAAAGTTTGTGATTGGAATTCACACCTTGGAAGTGGGGTTTAGCTGACAAATCGGCCACCAAAAACTCTATGAAGCGCAGTTCTACTTTGATACACGTGGGGCCTCCATGAATTGAAATCCATTCGAAGGCAACGTTTAAAAAAAAAATCATTAATATCAGAATTTTAAAGGGAGCATGATGTAGTGGGGCAAATTTGGAGTCAGACTACTGGGCTTTGGAGCCTCATTTGTTTATTTCATAGTCATCTGAGGCTGTACAAATTGTTAAATCTCTCTGAATCTATTTCTTCATCTGTAAAATGGGACAGCATCCACACTGAAATTTTTCAAGAGTTTAATTAGATATGTATTCAGTTAGCTACATCTACCTATCACTTGTCCAAATGTTATCTCTGCAACATTCTATTCGATTTCCTTCCTCCGTCTCAATGGGGAAAAAAAAATCGAAAACATTAACTAAATTACCAGAATAATGATCAAGGTCTTCAGTAAAACAAAAGTTCATGTGTAAAATGATTACTAAGAAAATACTTTATAGGCAGCTGGTGGAAGCAGTCTACCCTCAGTCAGTGCAGAGAACATATGGTTTCCTCACGTTGGTTTTTAACTCCGTGGTTACTAGATCTCAAAGTATGCCAACTTGGAGGCTTTCCTAAGTATTTTAATGAAAACTCTGTATGGACAAGAAAGACACAGGGACCTTAAAAAGTTCTCTTATTCTGGTAAGCCAATCCTCCATAAAAGGTAACTGTACCCAGGTCTCCGGAAGGTTGTGTACAGGAAGCTGTTACATGATAAGTGGGCGTTTTGTGTGCAGTTTCCCACCACCTGATGAACCCTGGGAGGATGATCTATGCAGGGAAGGGGTAGTGACTGCCTCTGGGCCTTCAACGTGCAAGGAGGGAAGACAGGACACAGGAGCTAAAGGCTGCCCTCAGGGAGCCAGGAACTCCAGATTCCTTTCACACTTTCCCAGTAACCCTCAGTCCAGAAGAGAGGTTGAGCTTGGAAGGGACGCATCAGGCGTCCTCTTGCCTCCCCATGCACCAGTGACTAGGGCATGCACGGCTCTGCACCTCAACTGCAGCTGGGTCCAGGTGGAGACCCGGCCGCATATTCGCCAAAGCAGGAGACATTCCCCACGGGGTGCGGGATATCTATTTGGAATTTGAGGGAATTCTTCGGAAACCGGTCAGTCGGAAAAAGGCTTTTTGTGGAGGCTGCCCTTTTTCGGCGCAAAACGCGCGGCAAGAGGCCTCTGAGTCATTTTTATCATCTTCCCTTGTCCCGGCCTGGTGTTCTTCCATGTCAATTCGTCCCTAAAAACAGTGAAACAACGCCCGAGTAGGAAACAAAGTTTTGAAACCACAGCAGCCGAAGTTCTCATTATGCGGAAGGCCCCAACCGTCCTGCTCATGAGCCATCCCCAAGGGAGGAAGGAACGGCTAAAGGCACACGAAGACTCAGCTGCGCTCTCTCAACCTGAGCCCAGTCCGCCCGCCCCACGGCGCTCCACACACAGCGCATGCGCCCGCCTCTCCCATAGCCCAGTCCACGCCCCTCCCGCCCCTCGCACAGCCGCACTCCTGTCTTCGCCGAGGATTCTCCCGCGACTTCCGCCAAAGCCGGCCTGGCCTCAGCCTGCGTTGCGGCCTCCGGCCTCTGGCGTCGCTGTATCGGCCTCTGCGCTCCACACTGGCTTCTCCAGCGTTCGGGCGGGGGCGGAAGGCGGAGCAGAGGGGGGGGGCCGGTGGCGCCGCGGTGTCTGGGCGGCTGTGGCTGCCGAGTCGGTGGTCCTGGCGCGATGCCCGCCTCGGTGTTCTGCTGCCTGCGGTGCTGCAGAGACAGCGGTACCGGCCACATCCCTTTGAAGGAGATGCCGGCGGTGCAGCTGGATACACAGCACATGGGTAAGGCACCTCCCCAGTCCCAACGGCCCACCCCGAGGTTGGCGCGGCGAGTCCGGGGCCCCAGAAGGGACGCTGGGGGCGAGGGGCCGCCGGGACAGAAGGACACACGGAGCCCTGCGCTGTCGGGCTCCCGAAGGTCCGCTTCACCTCACTGCTCCTCACACTGCGACCCTGCCCTCTGCACCGTATCGGTTTCGCTACGGGTTTTCCTGAGAAGCCTGCCGACTCCACCTTGACCCGATTCTGTGTTCCAGGCAACCACAGCCTTCTGTTCTGTAGTCCCGAGATGGGTGTGCTGGATGTACCCATTTCGGCGGACCTCTTTCTAGCTGACTCCGGAGTCCTATCATATGTCCCAGGCAGGGAAACAGGCAGTGCCCAGCAGTGCCCAGTTCTCAACTCCAGTCAAAGCCTACACTTTTTCAAAATGTTTTAGATCTCATCTTTAATTCTTCTTCCCAAGTAGTGTCCCTATCCCCACCGTTTGGATTGAGACTTGTTTTATTGAAAATGATCCTTCTCCATCTAACGAAGTAAAGGTAATTGTGGAGCCCTAAGCTTAGTGGGAGTTGAAATAGACCAGGCACTCCTTGGAAACTCCGTGGGGCAGTTTTGCTGTGTACTATAGGGTCGCTATGAGCCGGCATCGACTCCACGGCAGTGGGTTTTGTTTGTTGCCTAAGTCTCACCGCAGGTCGAAACAAGCCATTTCAGCTAAATCTGCCTTTACCCGATTCCTTCTTAATCACTGTTTGGGGCGCTGTAATTTCATCTGACTCGCCTATTGTTAACAGGTCAGGCTGTTGCAAAATGAAACAGCGCTTTGCATCTTTACATCTAGGTTTTTTTCCCATTCAATTCCAAATGGTCATATAACTTCTAAACCCACATTCTTCTTCCCTCAGTGGCCTCTTTTTACGTTTTGTTTTTAAACTTGTAGTTCCATGTAGCTCCATACTTTTAAAATATGGTTCTGGGAGTGATTTCTCAGTCATTTCAGTTATACTTTCAGTGGATTATTCTAAACATGGATTCGAACCTTGGACTTTTCTTACATCGTTGTTCAGAGGATGTACAGTGAAACAAGTTGATTCTTAATATTTCTAGCAAAATCCTTTCCTGCCGGAATTCTTTATAATTTTGGAAACACTCTGCCCCCTTATATTTCTATACCATGTACTAGATAGACTCTAGGAGTGATAATTGTATGCCGCCTTGTATGTGGGTATTTTCTTTTAATTCTTAGAGCTGCCAAAGTTTAGCATAGAACATTTTACATAGTAAATGTGTGTGTGTGTGTGTGTGTGTGTGTGTGTGTGTGTGTGTGTGTGTGTAACATGTAGGAGTCCCTGGGTCACTAAGGGGTAAGTGGTTGAGTGCTGGACTACTGATTGAAAGGTTGGCACTTCAAACCCACTCGGGGGCATCGCAGAAAAGGGCCTGTTGATTGCCTTCCCAAAAGGTGACAGTCTTGAAAACCTTAGGGAGCACAGTTCTACCCTGCATAACATGGCGTCACCATGAGTTGGTCAGAATTGACTCAGTGAGAACTAGTAATACTTTTATGTGTATGTACATACATACCTATATCTGTATATTGGATTGGAAATCTTGGTGGTGTAGTTAATGCTGCGGCTGCTAACCAGAAGGTCAGCAGTTCACATCTGCCACGGACTCCTTGGAAACTGGAGGACAGTTCCACTCTGTCCTATAAGGGTCACTATGAGTTGGCATTGACAGCAGTTGGTGTGGATTTTGGGGGATATATATTGGATAAACTGCTGCTTTCCACTCCAACTCATGGAAGCCATATATCAAATAAAATGTTACATGGTCCTGTGTCATCCTCATGGTTGCTAGACTGAGTGTTCAAGTCTGTCATCATGGCTTTTATGCCAGCCCATTTTACCAAGGGTATCCTTTGCCCTTGGTGACCTGCTCTTGCACCAAACATGGTATCTTCTTTTGTGATTGAACTCATCTGATGTCATGTTTAAAACAAGCAAGTGATACAGTGGTTCACTTGTAATCCATGAGATTTCCATTGGCTAATTTTTGGAAGTAGATCACCAGGACTTTTTTCCTAGTCTGTCTTAGTCTAGGAGCTCTGCTGGAGGCTGTCTACCGTGGGTGACCCAGCTAGTGTTTAAAATACCAACAGCACCGCTTCCAGCATCATGGCAACATACAAGTCACCACAGTATGACAAAATAACAGACTCATGGTGATCCCATGTATACAGGGTAGAACTGCTTCATAGAGTTGGTCAAGGGTGTGACCTTTTAGAAGAAGATTGCTGAATCTGTCTTCTGAGGCATCTCTGGGTGAAGAAGATCCCCGGGTCTATCTTCCGAGGCACCTCTGGGTGAGTTCAAACTGCCAACTTTTTAAACTGTTAGCAGTTTATGCCACCGGGAACTCTTGATACACACATATATCAGTGATGTACCTATGAGATTTGACAATTAAGTTTATGAACTGATCATAGATAAAGTGCTTCATACCTCATTGCTTAATATCACTATGGTCACCTTCGAAGTATACCCCTTAGAAAACTATGCACTGATGCCAGTGTCTAGCCCACCTTTCAAAGCAATTTTGGAACTCTTTTTCTGGAATGGCCATCAAAGCTGTCGTATTACCCTTAATGTCCTGAATGTCATCAAAATGTCTTCTTTTCAATATTTCCCTTATTTTGGGGTAAGGAAAAAGACATTGGGGGCAAGATCAGCTGACTAGGGAGTGTGTTCCAATACAGTTATTTGTTTACTAGCTAAATAGTTCCTCACAGACAACTAGACAGTTCACAGACTTGCCACCATGCTACTGTGTGTGTTGTGGATTGAATTCTGTTCTGTAAAAGATCTGTAGCCATTTGGCTAGGCCATAACTCCTGGTATTGTGATGTTAATGAAGGTGGATGGGCAGCAGTTGTGTTGGTAGAACAAGATTTCCATATGTGAGTTTGTTTTGTGCCTTGAGGTGTTCTCTTCAGATTTAAAGGAGAGGTGCTAGCAGAGATATTGGGGGGACATCATACCATCAGAAAGAAAGTGCTAGGAACTGAGCAATTTGGAAAGGACTGGGGTCCCTTGCACCTCAGAAGGTTCCATTACAGGGCAAGATTGACGACAGGGACCTTCCTCCATTGCTGGCAGAGAAAGCTGTCACCTTGAGTTGAAACCCTGAATTTGGACTGTTCGCTTACTGCACTGTGACAACATGAAATTCCTCTTTTTAAGGCCACCTACATGAGGTATCTCTAGAGCAACACTAGTTGACTAAAACAGTGTGCAGTGGCCATTCCAGAAAGAGTTCCAAAATGCTTTGAAGGGTGGACTAGGTGCTGGCATCGGTGCATAGCTTACCAAGGGTAGTACTTTGAAGGTGATCGTAGTGGTATTCAGCAGTGAGATATATAGCGCTTAGAACAAATAAGTTTCCAGTCTTTACACACATACATGGATTATTTTGTATTAGTAGTTTCAGATAGTGAGTGTTAAAATGCTATCATTTCCCTCAGAAAACATTTCCATTTCACTTATTCATTCACTCAGCTGATATTTACTGAGCAGCTGTTAGGTGGCAGGCATTGTTGTAGTTGCTGGGAATACAATAAAGGGCAAACATACTTATAATCAGCTTTAGCTCTTTCCCTGTTTACTGTCCGACTCCTGCATTATTGCAGTCTGCTCTTCAGAGTGTTCCTTTTCTCTGACCTCTGTCTTCTCCATCGAATTGCTGGTTGAGTTACATCCATTCCACTGTTTTCTTTCTCCAAAGCTGGCCGACAACTTTCAGCTGCTGATAGGATAAAGTTATCCCCAAATTTTCTAACCTCATAGAAATTTCTTAGCCAGTCTTTTCAGTAGGGCTGTTAAACACAGAAGAAGGTTGACTTCAGAAACTGAATAAAATAAAAAGGGAAAGGCTCGGTGAGTTATAAAAGAGTACACTTCAAGCGTGAATGCATTTAAGCTGAAAAGAAGAAGAGCACATTGAGCAAGTATACATGTGATTGGCAATGTGAAAGACTGTACATCTACTTATCAACTATCTCATCTGACATTTCACATTTATGATAATATAAAAAAATCTTGCTGACTGTTTTGCACATTGAAATTATAGATCTGGCAGTAATGAACACAAAAGTATGAGGTGTAAGTAACACTGGCTGTGATGGTTAAAATGTGTCATTTTGGCTGAGCTGTAATTCACAGTGGTTTGACGGTTATGTGATGATATAGTGATGTAATTTGGTAGTTATATAATCTGGCAGCTATGTAGTGACAGTTTGGCAGTTATATAGTGATGTAATCATCCATTTTTGTGAACTGATATAGTTGTCTTCCATTTTCATCGAATGACCTGGTATTTGGAATCTACCCATGTTAGTAAGTGAAGAGGGAGCCCATTAGATAGCGTAAAGAATGTGATTACTTTTTTTAATATAAAAAAAACTATGTGTACGTTGCATAGCCATATGAATGTTATCTCTTGGCAAGGCTGTATTACTTAAAACCATTTCGGGATTTCTCTTGGAATTTTCTCGTCATAGTTTTTCTAAATATTTTCATTGGTAGCACATCTCCTGTGTTTAATTGTGAATTGGTATTTTTAGAAATGAATGCCTTCCAAGATAGCTATTTTTAAAGGGATGATACTCATTTGGAAATTTTTTATGTTTCTTAAAATATACTCCAGCTACATGTGTTCTGGCTGTACCCACATTTACCTTGAGTGTCTAACTCTGATGGTGTAGTGGTTGAGTGCTGTGTCTGCTAACCAAAAGGTTGGCAGTTCAAATGTACCGGGTACTCCTTAGAAACTCTATAGAGCAGTTCTGCTCTGTCCTGTGGTGTTGCTATGAGTTGGAATTGACTGACAGCAGTGGATTTGGTTGAGTTTGGGGTCTAAGTAGTAGTGATACTGAGTAATGAAACTACACCAATCACATAGATCCAAATATAGAATAATTGTATACTTAAAGATATATAATCTTGGAATAGTTCCTTTAATTGATCACAAATACCTTAAAATGTTTGTTAAATATATTCTTCCTTCTATATAAAACATCTCAGTACCTAACTAAGAATTGATATTGAAATAAGACAATAATACCATACCCAGAGTTGGTTCTATGGTTCCAACTTATAGAGGGTTTAATACTTCCATTAGCGTAACACATTAGGATGATATCCAATATAACAAGTTCTGTACTGTAGAAATTTTTGTTAGAGAAATTTAGTATGTATAGGGGAGAACAGAATACTGCTGGTTAAGAAAAAAGACCACTTTTTTACATAATTCTTTGAAATGCATTTTATCTAGAATGCTTTCAGTTGCAGGAAATAACAAAGTACCATTCAGAATTGTTTAAACACTGGAGGAAAATTATTAGTTTGTGTAACTGAAAAGTACAGAGCCAGCACTGGTGCTGGGAAAGAGTTGGTGCTGCCAAAGCCTGGATTTCAATCTATTTGTTTAGTCTTCTGTGACATAATGCTGCGAGACAGACTTACTTGATAACTTGCTGCAGCTTCCTGGATTGTAGGCTTCCTTATTCAGATCCAGTATGAATGAAAGAGTGTCTTACTATATCATTCCCTGCAAAAGTCCTAAAACTATCTCTGATGGTAGTGACTTAGGTCAAGTAGCAGTTTTTAACTCAATCACCATGGCCAAGGGATGTGAAATGTACTGATTGACTTAACCTGGGCCTAATGCAGTATGCCTGAAGTCAGAGAGTGCTTCAGCTTCCATGGAACTGTTTTGCTTTATAGAGAGGAATGTGTTGAGAATGGGAAGACACTAGGCTACATGTCTACTGCAACGTGCTTTCATTTGCATTCATTTCTTTATCGGTTATTTGTTGAGCATTTGCTAGGTGGTAGGCACTAACTACATCTTTGTCATCAATGAAGAGCTAGGCCCTGGATGCTATTCAGTTGGAAACTACTGTAGGTATACAGGGAACCAAATGTAAAATATTTATAAAGATCATTTCCCTGAATTTTCTGTTTAATACATGTAACCAGAAAAAAGTGAATGCTAATAAAGTTTAATAAACATACAGTAGGATTTTGGTTTTACCTGCTTGAAGAGATGGTAATGGTGTCTCTCTTAAACAGTTTAGAATTGTGCTATAATCTGAAAAGTTTGCATTTCTTTACCATAAAATAAGAATCAGGTACAGTTCTAATATAGCCAGAACTGCTTTGCTTGTGACACATTATCAGTGAAGTGGTAATAATATTGGCCACAGACTTTGAGAGCACTGCCTTGGCTTTATGGAGTTTTTCTTATGTGTTCTGTGTTGTGTATGTTTTCACAAATCAAGATTTAGCAAAAAATTAGTACTAGGGCTACATATAAAAAAGTGTTTTCTCAAACATATCTGTCAAATAGCAGCAGAACTATAATTCTTCATGAGAAAAATACATTTATGTTAAAACCTTGCTTTTTCATATTTTTATTTGATTGACAGTAGCTGTCTTAAACATTTTAAAGTCTTAAAATTAACATTTTTTTGTCATTTTGTGATAATATATATTTATTTTCTGTTCTGTAATCTGTGGAGTCTTCAGATCTCACTAACCTAGTACACTAATGTAGTACCTTATACACCCTCCTCACTTACCAGTGTGGTTAGGTTCCAAAGAACCTGGATCATTATGCAAAATTAGTGTTACCCGAAATGGGAAGACCATACCAGATCACAGAATGAAGGATAACTGCATCATTACATAACTGCCAAATCATATTGTTACGTAACTGCCAAAACTGTTGAGGATCGTGGCCCACCCGAGATAACATATAACCATAAGTACCAACGCTAGCACCTTGACATTCGTTATTGCCAGATGTACATTGTTAGTACATTAGTACAAAGCAGTCAGATAGTAGATTTTTTATTATTGTTGTATATGCAAAGTATTGACTCACAGGAGAGTCAGGAAGTGAGGAGAAGGTATACTTGGTAGACAGCCAATTTTTAGTACATTGTTTTAGTTCACTTGGATTGATGAAAATTGTAACAGGTTCCCAAAATGTCTTTTAGGTATTTATGTTTTGACTTAAGTTATGAGAGTTATAAAATCATCAAATTAGTTTATTGGTTTAGTTTTTAATTTTAAATATTAAAAAGTCTAGTTTTATCTTAAAAATACTTAACAGTGTAATTTAGAGTAATTATTTGAAGCTACCTGACTCGACGGCACTTGGCTTGGCTGTAAAACAAGATTTATAGCCACAAATGAATATAATATATAAATCTTCCCTTAGGAAAAAAAGGAGTGCATCATATATTTGAAATAGTTTATATTTTCTGCATTGAGGAGTACGTACAGTATCCCTGTTTTCTATAGATGAGTTGAAAATGAAACAAGGTAGTTTTGACTTTTGGATATGAAAATATAAAACTTTACAAAGTCTTTTTCTTCTTTTAGGAACAGATGTCGTCATTGTAAAGAATGGAAGAAGAATATGTGGAACAGGAGGTTGTTTAGCCAGTGCACCTTTACATCAAAACAAAAGCTACTTTGAATTCAAAATCCAGTCTACAGGTTGGTATAATGGTACTTTACTTTAAGAGCCCTAATTATTCTGTTAAGAACAATTTTCAGTATATGAAAAACATTGATGAGAGAAAAAAGACAAATGTTTTCTTAAAAGACCTGAATAATATGACCACCTCTTACATGATCTTTGTTAAATTACTTACTTTTCCAAGGAATTTGAAATTATAGGATGGAAACCTCCATGGCATAGTGGTTAAGTGCTAGGGCTGTTAACCAAAAAAGATTGGCAGTTCAAATCCACCAGTTGTTCCTTGGAAAACATATGGGGCAGTTCTGCTCTGTCCTTAGAGTTGCTGAGTCAGAATTGACTTGATGGCAACAGGTTTGGGGTCCTTCTTGCCTCATGAGGTGTATGTATGAAAGTGTTTTAAAGATAGGACATACTGGATAAATGTTGGACATTAACATTAATAATGGGAGATACATGTACCATTTTACTGGTTAAGCATCTATAATTCTTAGCATTTTATTTTTGGATAAAAGCAGATTCTGAGTTTCTCTCCTTCTTGTACAGATAACCAGGTACCCTGATGTCTGCTGAAGCAATCAGTCATCTGTTTCTGATAAAAATCCACTACCATCAAGCAACCCTATAGACAGAGTAGAACTGGCCTATAGAGTTTCCAAGGAGCATCTGGGGGATTTGAACTGCTGACCTTCTGGTTAGCCACTGTAGCACTTAACCACTGGTAACACCAGGGTTTCCTGGAATTCTGATAGAAGTCTAAAATCTATACTTTTAAAATTTATGGAGTTTCTTCAGTCATACAGTAGTTCAACTGACTTTTCGATGGTTTAGCTAACTTACGGTAATATTACATATAGCCAAGTGCCGTCGAGATGGCGATGGTTATTTTTTGTTTTAACTAAAGCTTATTAAGGAAACTCTTAGTGACATATACTACATGAGTAATATGGGTACAGAATAAGAAAACTAAAGTGGAGTAAATGAATACTACTACCATTTGTCAAGCTTTGAACGATATGAAATACTCCTTTGGTGTTTTCTTTTCCAAATTAGTTTTAATTTTTTTGAGAATATGTACAGCTAAGCACATACCAATTCAGCAGTTTTACATGTAGTGTTTTGCATCATTGATTACATTCTTTGACATTAATTACATTTTCAACCATTGTTTCTGAGTTGTTCCTTCCCATTAACATAAATTTATTCCCCTTAAGGTTCCTATCTTGTCCCCGGAATGGAATGGGTAAAGATTGATAGTCTAGACACTAGTGAGCTGAAAGTGAACTGGTATTGGCCATTTTGCATCAGGCAGTCGTATGATCTCCTGTGCTGAGAATGACAAATTGAAGAGGAATGGCATTGCATTCATCACGAAAGAGAAGATGGCAAGGTCTGTCCTGAAATACAGCACTGTTAGGGATAGGATAACAGCCACATGCCTACAAGAAAGACCAGTTAATATGACCATTATTCAAGTTTACGCACCAACCACTGATGCCAAAGATGAAGAAATTGAGGATTTTTTTTCTTACTTCAGCAGTCTGAAATTGATCAAACTTGCAGTCAAAATGCATTTATAACTACTGGTGATCGCATTGCAAAAGTTAGAAACAAAAAAGAGTCTGTAATTGGAAAATGTGACCTTACTGTTAGAAATAATACAGGAGATACCATGATAGAACTTTGCAGCATCACTGACGTCATTGCGAATACCTTTTTTCAGCAATGTAAATGATGACTACACTTGTGAACTTCACTGGATGAAAAACAGTGTTATCAAATTAACTGCATTTATGGAAAGAGACAATGGAATAGCCCAGTATCAGTTCAAAGGGTCTGACTGTGGAACAGACCATCAGTTAGTCATATGCAAGTTTAAATTGAAGCTGAAGAAAATTAAGACAAGTACTAACGACCAAAGACCAGATGCATTACAGAATGTTTTCAAGGGCATCATACATGGGGAAAGCAAAGGTCATTGAAAAGTCAAGAAAGGAAGCAAAAAACAAAATGAACCATCAGTGGTTTGTTCTGTTGTACATAGGATCACTGTGCATCAAAACACTTTTTACTTGATGTCATGAATTGACTTGTGTCCCTCCAAAAATATGTGGAGCCATGTGGCTGGGCCATGATTCTCAGTGTCTTGTGACTGTCCTCCATTTTGTGGTTTTCCTATGCTGTGGGTTAAAGGATTAGGGTGGAGCTGTAAATCCTGTCATGGGATCACCTCTTTGCTCCACTGTAAAGGGACTTTCCCTGGAGTATGGCTTGCTCCACCCTTAATCCTTTCATCCTATGAGAGATAAAAGGACAGAGAAGCAGGCAGAGGATTGGGAACCTCATACCATCAAGAAAGCAGCACCGGGAGAAGAGCGCGTCCTTCAGACCTGAGGTTGCTGTGCCAGGATGCTCCCTGGACAAAGAGTGATAAAATACTGAACTTGCCTCCTGAGCCGACAAGGGGAAAGGATACCCTCAGTATGAACTTGCAGCCTACCAGACTATGTAAGAATAAACCTTCCTTTGTTAAAGTTATCCACTCTGTGGTATTTCTGTTAGAGCAGCCCTAGCTGACTAAAACACTCATTTAGCTCAACTATTGTTTGGTTTTAAGAAGACTTCAGGGAATATTTTTGGTTAAAGGTTTAAAGATGATCTCAGAACAATAGTTTCAGGAGTTCCTCCAACCTTCATGGCTCCAAGAAATGTGGATTTCTTGAGAATTTGAAATTCTGTTTTGCATTTTTCTCCTTCTGAGCAGGATTGTTCTGTGGAATCTTTGATAAAAATGTTGTATAACAATAGCTGGGCACCATCCAGTCCTTCAGGTCTTATGGCATAGATGGCAGTTTGTGGAAGCAGTTAGCTGCATTTTCCATATGTGCTCCTATTCTTCACTCTCTTCCTCTTCTTCCAGAGCAATGGAGACCAATTTTTATGCTTTGGGTAGCTGTTGGCAAGCTTTTAAGACCCCGGGCAATATGCAGTGTGTTAAAAGGTAGAGCAGAAGTACTAAACATGTTATCAGACCAGCTAACTGCGATGTCCCTTGAAAACCATAACCATAAACTTCCATACAAGAAACCAAATGCCATGAGATACGTGGTTGTGCATAAGCAGTCTCAACAGCTACTACTTTTGTTGTACATATATCACAGAACTTTCTGATTCATCTTTTTTTTATAGCTGTACAACTTACAGCAATTACAGTAATCAGTTGTGTGTTAGTTTCTTTATTATATACCATCACTTCTTTTTCCCCTGTCCCATTCTTGGAAACCAGTAATAAGCTTTCTTACCTAAATATTGGCCTGTTGTTGTTTTTCTTGGTTTTTGTAATTTTTTTAATGTAAGTAATACAATATTAATTATCTTGTGATTGACTTATTTCACTCAGCATGCTGTCTTCTAGCTCCATCCATATTGTAGCATATATCAAGGCTTTACTTCTTCTGCTGACTGGGCAGTAATCCGTTGCATGTATTGTTTATCCATTTGGTGGGCATTTAGGTTTTCACCTTTTGGATGTTGTGAATAATGCTGTAGTGGTGTGCAAGTCTCTGTATTTCTGCTTTGAAAGTCTTTGGTTATATACCTGGAAGTGGAATTGTGAGGCCACATAGGAACTACCATACTGTTTTCCACAATGGCTGTACCATTTTACATTTCCACCAACGGTGGCTAGGGGTTCCAGTTTCCTCATACTCTTTGGCAGTATTTGTTATTTTCTGTTTTTTTTCCTTCAATGTTGACCGTCCTAGTGGGAGTGACATAGTATCTCATTGTGGTTTTGATTTGCATTTCTCTCATGGTTAATGTTGTTTAGCATTCTTTCATGTGTTTGGTGGCCATTTAATGGCCTCTTGCATGAAATACCAATTCAAGTACTTTGCCCGTTCTGTGATTGGGTTATCTTTTTGTTAAGTTGCCTGAGTTTTATATATATTTTGATTATTTGATTCCTGTTGGCTATATGGTTAAATACTGCTTTTCTTAAGTGTGTTGAATAATTTGGATCTGTCCTTCTTTCCATTCTTTTACACGTTAGCTGTCTGGTTGCAAAATATTCCTGATTACTGTAGTCTTCTCCAGCTTAAAATATTTGTTTCCTGAGAGAAACAAACATTTTTTGAGCCATAAAGGTAGACTGTGTGAAGAAGAACAGGGTATCTGTTTTGGAGGAAGACTCGTTAACAGCCCATGTTATATAGATGACATAACGTTTCTTGCTGAAAGTGAAGAGGACTTGAAACACTAATGATTGCTGATGAAGATCAAAGACCACAGCCTTCAGTATGGATTACACCTCATTGTCAAGAAAACAAAATTCCTCGTAACTGGCCTGATAAGCAACATCATGATAAATGAAGAAAAGACTGAGGTTGTCAGGGATTTCATTTTACTTGGTTCCACTGTCAGCACTCATGGAAGCAGCATTCAGGAAATCAAAAGACGCGTTGCATTGGGAGAATCTGCTGCAAAAGGCCTGTTTAAAGTTTTGAAAAGCAAAGATGTCACCTTGAAGACTGAGGTGCACGCAGCCCAAGCGATGGTATTAACAGTGGCATTATATGCATTCAGTAGCTGGATAGTGAATAAGGAAGACAGAAGAACTGACACACATTTCAGTTTTGGTATTGGAGGAGAATACTGAACATACATACTGTGGACTGCCAAAAGAGAAAACAAGTCTGTTCTAGAAGAAATACAACCAGAGTGATCCTTAGAAGCAAGGATGACAAGGCTATGTCTTCCATACTTGGGCATTCATCAAGAGGGATCAGTCACTGGAGAAGAACAGCATGCTTGGTAAAGTTGAGGGTCTGTGATGCAGAGAAAGACTCTCAAGATGGATTGAGACAGTGGATGCAACAGTGGACTTGAGCATAGCAACGATTGTGGGCATGGTGTAGGACTAGGCACTGTTTCTTTCTGTTGAATGTAAGGTCACTATGAGTTGGAAATACCTCGGTGGCGCATAACATCTTTGATGATCACTTACTAAAGCAATAATGCAAAAGTGTATCACAGCGTGCACAGTTCTAGAGCAAGAAGATTGTGTAACTCGGTCTGCAGCTATTGTTTGGTGAAATTAGTATTATCGCTGCCCATCATTGTCACAGATGTCCTAGTTTGTAGGGTTAATAATACCTGGTCAAGTTATTTGGGCCAAAACAGTGGAGTCCAGACATGTAACTTTCTGATCTCACTGAATGCAGAGGAATTAATGAATTGTTAATACGATATTTACATTGTCTTCCGCTTGCAGACTTTTTCCTCATTGAATCTGATAAAAACTGAGAAGCAAATACTTAGAGATAAAATCCGGAGCCCTAAGTATGTTCTGTTGTCTAGTTAAGAGAGTTGCTGCTTGCTTCAAAAGTTAGCTTTAGACCAAAATGGTTTAAACTCACCAACTTTAAGGTATTGCACAGGAAAATTATTTTACACTTTATCATTTTGTCCTCCCTATGGTATTAATCATGATGTTATTTTTTTCATATGTTGTAGATGAAAAAAACTAAAGATATAGTAATTTCCCACTTCTCAGAGGTAGAACTTGAACTCTAGGCCATTTAAATTTAGTGTGCAGGTTTAAAAATACTGCTTAGGGAATAAGAATGATAATAACTAGCTTGTTTTTGAATACATACTCTGTTCAGGTACTGTTCTAAGTACTTTCCTTGGATTATCAAGTACTGTCTTCCCATAACCCTGTAAATTGGGTATTATTGTCAGTATCCACAGTTTATCGTTGAGAAAATTGAGAGAGAGGGGTTAGCCACCTTGCCCAAGATGGCATAGCTAAGCAAGGAATGACATGTATTTGATATAGCCCGAGTGCCTTTGCTTCTGTCACTTAGGCTGTATGGTATCTGTAGAGAATGTAGTTTGCAAATTGCTTTTAATCATAGTTTTTTTTTTAAAGGGTCAATGGAAGATAATTTGGTGGCAGTGTGCTGCTGCTTTTAAAAACAAGTTGTGCTCCCTTTTAAAATGATCCTATCTTTCATATTTGTGTTCTTCAGATTTTGAGGACATTTAAATTACTGTGTTTTTAGGAATCTGGGGCATTGGAGTTGCAACCCAGAAAGTTAACTTGAATCAGATTCCTCTTGGCCGAGATATGCACAGTCTGGTAATAAGGAACGATGGAGCCCTGTACCACAACAATGAGGAGAAGAATCGGCTGCCAGCGAACAGCCTTCCGCAGGAAGGAGATGTGGTGGTGAGTTTTCTGGTGGGGTTGTTTTCTACTCTGAGTTATGACATTCACATCACTCTTCGTCTATCTGTACAGTTTTGCCTGGGAGTTTGTGGTTTGTATTTCAGTGCCCTAGGATTGGCTGTCATAAGGTTGTCCAGTGTCCAAAGGGCTCATTTGGCATAGATGCTACTGCCTTAGCTGACTGATGCTTTCTAGAGCTGCTGCTGACCTGGAAGACCAGTGTAAGCCTGTGAGTGAGTTCAGGGGCATTCTTGACAGGTTTAGTCTGAACTGCAGCTGATCATGAGGATGGCACAGGACTGGGCAGCATTTTGTTCCATTGTGTATTGCAGCAGCTAACAACAGTCAACAGATTGGTCACCACTTCCTGCTTTTCTTACATCATAGAAACTTAGGCTCACAATTTTAAAAGTTTTCTTATCCCTGTGCTAGAAAAATAGAGGTTTTTTTGAGATCTTCTAGAGAAAATTTTGAGTTAATTACATAATTTGTTATGAACTTGTATTAATTACATTCTTTCTGGAGGGTTGTATCATGGATTGAACTGTGTCCCCTGTCAGAAAATCCATGTAGCCGTGTGGCTAGGCCATGATTCCCAATATTTTATGATTGTCCTCCATTTTGTGATTTTTGTATGCTGTATGTTAGAGGATTAGGGTGGGACTATTAATGCCTTCATAAGATCTCCCTGCTCTGCTGTTAAGGGAGTTTCCTTGGAGTATGTCTTGCATCACCGTTTATCCTTTCATCTCATAAGAGGTACAGAGAAAGGGAAGCAAACAGAAAATGGGAACCTCACATCATAAAGAAAGCAGCACTGGAAGAAAAGTGCATCCTTGACACCAGAGGTTCCTGCACCAAGATGCTCCAAAGACTGATACAACACAGGGGCTTTCCTCCAGAGCCATCAGAGGGAAAGCTTCCCCTGGAGCAGACAACCTCAGTTTGGACTTCTAGCCTATTGGACTGTGTAAGACTAAACTTTCCTTTCTTAAAGCATCCACTCATGGTATTCTGTTAGAGCAGCATTAGCTGACTAAAACAGAATTTGGTACCAAGGGGGTAGGGTGCTGCTCTAACAAATACCCAAAATATGGAAGCAGTTTTGAAACCATGAATGGGTGGAAGACTCAGAAGGAACTGTGGCAAACTGTTAATACAAAAGAAGACACAGTTGGTGAGAAACAAGTAGCAGAGGACCAGCAGGAACAGCAGTGAGTGGGCAGCAAAACCAGACCAGCCTGAGAGTGCTGGAGCCAACTCACAGAGTGAGAGAGCTGAGTGCCTATGCACAGAGGTTTCCTGGTGGAGCGAGGTGCCTCCAGGCACTTCAGTTGGTGGAACTAGGCTTGCTGACCATTATAGCAAGAGAGCTGAGTGCCTGTATACAAGAGCTTTCCTGGCAGAGTGGAGTGCGTCCCTGCACATGAATCGGTGGAGCTACACAGCTTTGGAACATTTGCCCCTGCAGGGAAGATGTGGGCCTGAGGCCCAGGCCATGAGGCCATAGGAAGCAGAAGCTGAAGTGACAACATGAGAAGCCGAGCTGCCTCAGTTTCAAAAGGTATGGCTATCACCTCAGGATTTTGAAATGGTGGAGTTGTGCTTCCAGTGTTTATAAGGGTAAACTTGCCACTCATTTGGGCTTAGGGTGCACCTAAAGCCGAGGGGACAGTGTTGTTGTCCAGGAGGGTCTGGAGGGCAGAGTTGTAGCATAGTGCTGGTTATCTCCACTCAGAATCCAGAGAGTGTGGCTGGTACCTAGAGTCTGAAGGGCAAAGCTAATGTGTAAATTGTCTCAGAAAGCAATTGTATTAATACAATCAGAAAGATTGTATTAAAGCTTTGAGGGCTGATGTAATGTTTTGCTAACTTGTTTGTTGTCTGTTTTGCCTGTCTTCTCCATTTGTCACGAGTGTCTGTCTTGTGCCTGTTCTGCCTTTGTATTCTAGCTCTCACAGATGTAGAAGAGTTTTAATATTTTAGACTTGGAACTGATTTAAGACTTCTATGGGATGGACATGTTTTTGCTATGACTTTTGCTGTGATGGGATGATTGTGTTACATGTTTCAAAGATGTGATTTTTGGAGGTCCAAAGGGTGGAGTGTCATGGATTGAATTGCTTCCCATCAAAAATGTGTGTAGCCATGTGGCTGGGCCATGATTCCCAAGATTTTACAGTTGTCCCCTATTTTGTGATTTTTCTATGCTGTATGTTGAAGAATTAAGGGGGGGACCATAAATCCCTTCCTGCTCCAGTGTAAAGGGAGTTTCCTTGGATTACAGCTTGCACCACCCTTTATTCTTTCATTTTACAAGGAATAAAAGGAAAGGGAAGAAGGCAGAGAATGGTAACCTCACACCATCAAGACAACAGCACCAGGAGAAGAGCACGTCTTTCAGACCTGAGGTTCCTGTGCCAAGATGCTTCCCAACCAAAGACTGATACAACACAAGGACTTTCTTGCAGAGCTTTCAGAGGAAAATACTGGACCAGACACCCTGAATTCAGACTTGTAGCCTAGCAGACTGTGTAAGAGTAAACTTTTCCTTTGTTAAAGCCATCCACTCTGTGGTATTTCTGTTAGAGTAGCACAGATGACTAAAATAAGTTAGTTCTCACTAAAGGTAATCTCATTAAATTTCCTTTACTGTCAGAACTCTTTAGACAGCTAGACTCAAGATCTTAAGATTTTGCTAGAGAAAAGCTTTGTTTTTTTTAATTCTGATTGCGTGAAATTACACAATCTAGGTTAAATTTGTGCCCTCCTAACTGCAGATTTTTTTGCTCTCCTTGCCCAGTGACAACACACTCCTCCTTTCTGTTCTATACATGTTGTATCCTCTTAATCTCCTGCCCCTTTCTTTCCTCCCTCTCCTCTCCCTTCTGTTAAGAGGCTAGTAGGACAGCATCCTGTAGATGTGTAGAACCATAAAGTGCACACGCCATATGGTCACTTTGTGTCTCCAAGTCCAATCCATTCTTGTCCAAAGAGTTGACCTTTTTAATGACTTACAATCAGGTACAGCAGCAGGTCTAGGGACCATACTCCCAGGGGAACTCCAAGGCCTTTGGACCATCAATTACGGTCTTTTAGTGGAGTTCTTGAGATGCACCCCTCTTTTTCTTGTGTTGCCACTGGGACTCAACATTGTGTGCCTCATCATGGGTGTCATTGGTGGTGGTCAGGCACCATCCAGTTCTTTTGTTGCGTGTTGATAGTCATGCACTCACATGACCCCTTGTGTCGTCTGGACTCTTTTTCCCTCATGTCTTTGTTGTCCTTCTCATGTCTTTGTTGTTCTTGGTGATTATGTGTACCAGATGAGTTGGGACCATTTGATGTACCTCATATGGCAGCTTGCTAGCTTTTAAGACCCCAGAAGCCACTCACCAATATGGAGTGCAGAATACTGTCTTAGCTATAGGCTAGTTATGCCAGTTGGCCTCAGTGTCCTATGAGAGCATGGTTCCCAGACTCCCACTCCTGCTACTCTATCTTTGCAATATTGGGTTAAGATTAGAAGATTTTTCAGTTGAAGTCCAGTTAAGTTGATGTTCTTTCTAATGTGTGTTTTCACTGCTTTTGCACAACAAAATTTCTGTCAACTGTGTAATCTATAATCAGCTGTATCCCTCCCTCTGCTCTCTTGCAGCTGTCATAGAATCTTTTCTTCTGTGTGTGTCTGTTTTTAAGTGCTTATTGTAGGAATCTCATACAATATTTGTCCTTGTGCTGGTGACTAATTTCACTCAACATAATGTCTTCTAGTTGAAACCGGGTGATGAGATGCTCCCTAAAATCATCATTGTTCTTTATCATTGCATAGTGTTCCATTGAGTATATAGCATGGTTTGTTTATCCATTCATCTGTTTGTTGGGCATCTGGGTGGATTCCATCTTTCTGCTGTTGTGGACTGTGCTGCAGTAAACATTTGTGTGCATGTATCTGTTCATGTGACTGCCCTTGATTCTGTAGGATATATTCCAAGCAGTAGGATTACTGGGTCAAATGATACATCTTATTTCCAGCTATTTAAGGAAGTACCAGATTGCTTTCCAAAGAGGTTGTACCATTTTGCAATCCCACAAGCAGTGTAGGAGAGTTCTGGTCTCTCTACAGGTTCTTCAGCATTTATTGTTTTGCATTTTTGGATCATGGCCGAATTTGTTGGGGTAAGATGGTATCTCATTGTAGGTTTGCGTTTCTTTAATAACTAATGATCGTGAGCAGTTCCGTATGTGTCTTTTGGCTGCCTGGATGTCCTCTTTAGTGAAGTTCATCTCCTTTGCCCATGGCTTGATTGGGTCATTTACCTTTTTTCTTGTTGATATTTTGCAGTACCTTTTAGATTACATCAGTCTGACATATAGTTGCCAGATATTTTTCCCATTCTGTAGGTGGTCATTTAATTTTTTTATAAAGTCTTTGGATGAGCAAATGTGTTTGCTTCTTAGTAGTTCCCATTTATCTGTTTTCTGTTGATCATGTTTTCTTTGTCAGATTTTGAATTCTGTCTAAGTTGTGTATTAAAACTTCCATTGTTGACCCTTTTTTTTCTTGTATGATCATTATCATTTTAGGTTTGATATTTAGGTCTGTTCTCCAACTTGAGTTGGTTTTGGGGTAAGTTGTGAGATACGGATCTTGTTTCAATTTTTTGTAGATGGATATCTAATTTTGCCAACAGCATTCGTTAAAGAAACTGTTTTTATCCCAGTTTACAATCTTATGGACACGAACTTTGTCGAATATGAACTGTTCATGGGAGGATGGTGGTGTCTCTGGGATGTCAGCTCTGTTCCATTTGTCTGTATATCTGTTTTTGTAGCAGTACTGGGCTGTTTTGACTGCATTGGCAGTGTAAAGGTTCCCAAACCAGGTAGTGAGAGTCCTCCCACAGTGTTGTTCTTCACTAGTGCTTCGCTTATCCAGGGTTTCTTCTCTTTCCAGACAAAGTTGGTGATTTGTTTCTCCATCTCATTAAAAAAATGTCACTGGAATTTGTATCCAGACTGCGTGGGGTAAAATAGATATTTTGACAATTTTAAGTCTTCTTATCCATGGGCACAATAGATTCTTCCTTTTGTATAAGTCTCTCTGTTTCTTGCAGTAAGTTCTTGTAGTTCTCCTTATATATATATATATATATATAATATATATATCTATATCTCTCTAGTTAGATTTAGTCCTAGGTATTTTATATTCTTGGGGCTGTAATAAATGATATTGATTTGATGATCTCTTTAATGATCTCTTTGCTGGTATAAAGAAATCCTACTGATTTCCTTATGATTATCTTGTATCCCGATACTTTGCTGAACTCTTCTATTTAAGTAGTTTACTTACGGATTCTTTGGGATTCTCTGCATGTATGATCCTATCATCTGCGAATAGGGACATTTTTACTCCTTTTTTGCTGATGTGGATGCCCTGTATTTCTTTGCCTTGTCTAATTGCTGGGGCAAAAACATTAAGTACAATGTTAAATAAAAGTGGTGATAGTGGGCATCCTTGTCTAGTTCCTGTTCCCAAGGGGGATTCTTTCAGTCTCTCTCCATTCAGAATGATGCACGCAATTGGCTTTCATAGATGCCCCTTATTGTATTGAGGAATTTGCCATCTGTTCATATTTTGCTGAGAGTTTTTAGCATGAATGGATGTTGGACTTTGTCAAATGCCTTTTCTGCATCAATGGACAAAATCAAGTGATTCTTTTGTGTTATTTATGTGGTTGATCACATTAGTTGTTTTTCTGATGTTGAACCAGCCTTGCATCCCTGGTATGAATCCAGGTTGGTCATGATGCATTATTTCTTTGGCATGTTGTTGAATTCTTTTGGCAAGGATTTTTTTTTTTTAAATTTTTATTTAACATAACTGAGTGAAAATGTACATTCATGTATAAATTTACATGCCCACCTATATGCAGCTTCCACTGCTCTCCCTGTCCGGTGACTGCACACTATTCCTTTCTGCTCCATACATGTCTCATCCTCCCAACAGCCTCCTTTCCCCACCTCTCCATCCACTCCCCTTCCTCCAGCCAGAGATCAGCAAGATGATATCCTATAGATGTATAGAACCATAAAGTGCTTCCAGTATATGGTCACTCTGCATTGCCAAGCCCAGTCCATTCCTGTCCAAAGAGTGGACCTTTGTTATAATTTATGGGAAAGGGCAGCATCAGGGCCAGGGGCCATGCTGTCAGAGGAACCCCAAAACTGCTGGACCATCAATTGAGGTCTTTTAGAGGAGATCTCATGATGCACTCCTTTTTATTCTTATGTTACCAGTGAGACTCCTCTCTGTGAGCTCCATCGTGGCTATCACTGGTGGTGGCCGGGCACCATCTGGTTATTCCAGTCCCAAGTCGATGTAGGCACCCACTCTTGTGGGTCTCTCTGTCTTCTCGGTTGTCTTTACCGCATGCCATTTTGGTCCTCGGTGAGCATCCGTTCCTGCTGAGTTGGGACCATTTGCTGTGTCCTCGGATGGCAGCTTGGCAGCTTTTAAGGCCCCAGACGCCACTCACCAGTGTGCGATGCAGAGAGCTCTCTTAGCAAAACGCTACTTGTGCCAGTTGGCCTGGAATTCACCTAAGAGCATGGTCCCCTGCCCCCCGCCCCACCTACTCTATTCTTGCAGTATTGAGTTAAGATGGAAGGAGTACTCAAGTTATGCTGAAGTCCACTTAATGTTTTTCTTGTTTCTAATGTGTGCTATCACCGCTTTCTTCCAACTAGATTTCTAGTACCTATCTAAACTAAACCCTCCCCCCCTCCCCTCTCTTGCAGCTGTCAAAGAGTCTTTTCTTCTATACACAAGTCTGTTTTTGAGATCTTATCGTAGAGGTCTCATACAGTATTTGTCCTTTTGTGGCTGACTATTTTCACTCAACATAATATCTTCCAGATGAAACCAGGTTAGGAGATACTTCCTGGAATCATCGTTACTCTTTATCATTGCATAGTGCTCCATTGAATATATGTACCATATTTTACCTATCCATTCTTCTATTGTTGGACATCTGGGTTGATTCCATCTTTTTGCTATCATGGACTGTGCTGTGATAAACATTCTGGTGCATGTGTCCGTTGGTGTGAAAGGCCTTGATTCTGTAGGATATATTCCAAGTAGTGGAATTACTGGGTCAAATGATATATTGATATCCATTTTTTTAAGGAAGCGCCAGATTGCTTTCCAAGAGGCTGGACCATTTTGCAACCCCACCAACAGTGTAGGAGGGCTCCACTTTCTCCACAGCCTCTCCAGCATTTGTTGTTTTGTGTTTTCTGGATCATGGCTTGGCAAGGATTTTGTTGAAGATTTTTGCATCTAGGTTCATGAGTGACACTGGTCTGGAATTTTCTTTTTTTGTGAGGTCTTTCCCTGGCTTTGGTATCAGGGTTGTGCTGGCTTCATAGAATGAATTTGAGAGTATTCCATCCTTTTCTATGCTGTGAAATAGTAGTACTGGAGTTTACTCTTCTCTGAAAGCTTGGTAGAAATCTGTGATGAAGCCATCTGGGCAGAGCTTTTCTTGGTTGGTAGTTTTTGAATGACTTTTTCTGTCTCTTCCTTTGTGATGGGTTTATTAAGTTGTTCTACTTCTCCTTGCAACAATTTTGGTAGGTGATGTGAATCTAGGAATTTGTACATTTCCTCTCTGAAATTATGGAAGAAGAGAACACAGATATCCAAGATGTGTATCAAATGCCACAAAAAAATAGACCCCAAAGAAAGACTCTGAGACATACTATAATCATGCTTAACAAAATGAAACATAAGTGGAAACTCTTAAAGACACAGCACTCAAAGCAGAGCTAGCATTCAGAGGGAAGTGCTGTAGTCTTTCGTCTGACTTCTCGGCAGAAACTATGTTGGCACGGAAGCCGTGGGATGACACATTCAAAGCCTTGAAAGAGAAAACTTCCAACCAAGTCTTTTGTAGTATTCTGTCATGATACTGTTGATTTCAGTTGGGTCTGTTGTGACATCTCCCATCTCATTTATTATTCAGGTTATTTGTTTTCTCTCCTGTTTTTCTTTAGTAAGTTTAGCAAATAGTTTGTCAATTTTCTTAATGTCTTCAAAACACCAGCTTTTGGTTTTATCATTTTTTTCACATGCTGTTTTCTAATACATTCAGTTCTGCTTTATTCTTTATTATCTTGTTTGATACCTGAGGGGTTCCTCTGTTGCTATCTTTCTACTTGTTCAAGCTGAAGGGTTATTTCATTGATTTGGGTCCATCCAGATACGTGCATTTGTAGAGATAAATTGACCTCTGAGCACTGCTTTAGTTGTATCCCATAGATTCTGGTAGGATGTGTTTTCATTCTCATTTGAATACATAAATTTCTTTATTTTGTCTTTAATTTCTTCTATAACCCATAGCTTTTTGAGCAAGATGTTGTTCAGTTTCCATGAGTTCCCATTTCTGTCTGTTTTTTCTGCTGTTGATTTCGACTTTTATAGCTGTATGGTCTGAGAAGATGCCTTGCAGTATTTCAGTGGTTTGGATTTTGTTGAGATTTGCTTTAAGTCCTAACACGTAATCTGTTCTGAAGAATGTTCCATGTGCGTTGGAAAAGAAGGTGTATTTCTCTGTTAATGGGTAAAAAGTTCTATATATGTCATTGAGTCTAATTGTTTCATTTGTCACAACAGGGTATTCTGTTTGTTTACTGAGCTTCTTTCTAGATGGTCTGTCCGTTACTGAAAGTGGAGTGTTGAAGTGTCCAACTATTAGTGTTGAGTGATCTATCTCATTTTTTAGTGTAGTCAGTGTTTGTTCAGCGTATTTAGATGCTCTGGTATTAGGTACATAAATATTTAATATTGTTAAATCCTGCTTGTGTATTGGACCTTTCAGCAATAAATAGTTACCATCCTTGTCCCTGGTGGTAGATTTTACATTAAAATCTATTTTATTGGAGATTAGCATTGCTACACCTGCTCTTCTTGGTATATTGTTAGTTTGGTATATATTCTTCCATCCTTTAGTTTTCAGTTTGTTCATGTCTTCCAGTCTATGGTGCATTTCTTGGTAGTGACATGTAGATGGGTCGTGTCTTTTGATCCAAGGTGTCACTCATTGTTTCTGTACTGGAGCATTCAAACTGTTTACATTCAGTGTAATTATTGATAGGTATGTGTTTAGTGCTGTCATTTTAATGTGTTTATTTTTGTGTTGGTGTTTTCTCTGTTGCTCTTAATCTGTTCGGGGGCATTCTTTATGGGGTGACTTATCATCGTATCAGTGTTGGTTTTGTGTGTGTTGAGAGTAGCGTATTACATGTCATATTTTGATATGTTGCATTGATACTGTGCTTTGTGGCTGTCCTTATGATCTCCCTTAGTGTTGTAAGTTTAAACCAAATTTTACTACATATCTTATTAACTTCATTTCCATCTGAAAGAACTATAACTACTGTAGTATATCACTCATTTTAATATGGTGGTATCATAGTTTTTGTGATATGATCACTGATTCCCTTCTTTTAATGTTGTAGCTATGATTGAGTTTTGTGCATTCCCCAACTGAGTAGGTTTCTGGATGTTGTGTCCTGCATTGCCTCCTTAAGTATACACTTAATGATTTTGTTTTTCTAAGCAAAGAGCTTCTTTCAGTATTTCTTGTAGCTTTGGTTTGGTTTTTACAAAGTCTCTGATTTTCTGTTTATCTGAGAATGTCTTAATATCGTCTTCATATTTGAAAAACAGTTTTGCGGGATATAAAATTCTTGGTTGGGAGTTTTTCTCCTTAAAGGCTTTGAATGTGTCATCCCACAGCCTCTGTGCCAAGATCATTTCTGCTGAGAAGTCAGACGAAAGCCTACAGGGCTTCCTTCTGAGTGTTAGCTCTGCTTTGAGTTTTGCTGCCTTTAAGAGTTTCTGCTAGTGTTTCATTTTGTTAAGCTTGATTATAATATGTCTTGGTGTCTTTATTTTAGTGTCTATTTTTTGTGGTATTTGATACACATCTTGGATATCTATATTCTCTTTCACAATTTCAGGGAAGTTATTAGTCAGCAACTCTACAGTAATACTCTGTGTTTTCAGGTATACCTCCTTGTTCAGGAACTCCAGTTAATTATAGTTTATTCTTCTGATAGAGTCTGTCATGTTTCTTAATATTTCTTCATTCTTCTTATTTTCTCTGATTTCTCCTCGTACATGCTGGTGTCAATAGCTCTGTCTTCGAGGTCACTTAGTCTGACTTCCAGTTCATCAGTTCTGTTCTTTTGACTTTCGATTGAATTGTCTAATTTATGTAATTGTGTTACTGATCTGTCAGATTTCAGATCATTTATATTCCATCAATCGAATAGCTTGCTGAATTTTTCATTTTGCCTGGCTGTATTTTGTTTAATTTCTAGGAGAGGTCTCCATATGATTCTTTTGTAGTTGACCTCTAATAGTTTCAGGAAGGCTTCTTCATCTGGGAAGTTTTTTGATTCTTTATTTTGGGACTTTTCTGGGGCCATGATTGGTTGTTTCTGTAAATACTTGGCAGTGGTTTGTTGCTTATGAGACATCTAGAGGCTGTATAGTTTCTCTGGTGTTGCTTCAACAAGAGCTCATGCTTAGTTCTAAGAAGGGAGTTGTTCAGCAGCCACCTCTTTGTAGTCTAGTGACTGGCCCCTATCGACTGCATGGGGTGGCCTCTTTCCTGGCAGAGTCACTGCCCTACTTAGGGAGTCACTGGGGGCCCGTCAACCGACCATATGATACAGATCAGTAAAGGTTGAAAGAGATGCCATCAGGCCGCACAGTAATTATTTCTCCCGGCAGTCTTATTTTGTAAAGGTAAAAGCTGTCTGACCACTTCCAAACTCAGTTGGGCTGTCCAGTGTGGCTGGCCTCTCCTTCCAGCTTACAGCAGAGGTACCTCTTCAGCTGTCCCCAGATACTGTGATATAATTTGAAGTGGAGAGGTGGTACTGCACTGCTGTCATCACCCACTGGGTGCTACGCATAAGGCAAAACTATACTAAACACAGCCTTTCTGTTGGAAAAGCGCTCCCTGGACTGGTATTGCCTCCCAGCCTGAGAATTAACTCCTGCTGAGGCCCTGGGTTGGGTAATTCCACGTCCTAGCCAAACAACGTATTGTTCCAGTCAAACTACCCCTCCTGCCACGTAACAGCCAAATTTATGGCGGAGCTGTGAAAAGAGAGGATGGAGGGGCTGTTGTCCTATAGTTTGCTGCCAGACTCTCAAAATGTGGTTGTCCCACACACTGTCTCTCCACTGCGGGACACACTATTCACTTCCGCACTGTGGCTCAGCATAGCTGCTGGCTAATGCCTATCCCTTGTCTTCTGGCCAGCAAAAAAAAGAAAAAGTTAAAACTGCCAGCACCTTGGTCCACCCAAGTCGGCCATTCAACAAGAGTGGCAAGAGAGAAGTTTCCCTCTCAGTAGCATGTAGTCCAAACTGACAGCCCTGTGTTGTGTCCTAGGGCTTACTGGGTGTGCACTAAGCTCCATTCAGTTATCAATCCTGGCCTTAGTTTTCAGAGGGAATTAACAAGATGTGTGTCTAGTTGGCCATCTTGACTCTGCCCCCAGAAAAGTTTTTTTAGAAAGCAGAGGGTAGAGTTATGTACTTCAGAAGACTTTTATTTTTATTCCCAAGTAGATGTATTTATCTCTTTACCAAAGCCACCCTCTTGTATGTTTCCTCTAGTTCCCTTTCCAGATCCTTCTTCTCATATTGTATTATCTGATAACCTTATGTAGTGAATTGAGGTTGTTAGCTACTGACTGAGTGGAGAGGCCTGAGTCTTCTTGAACAAAAGCGCCCTTCTTTGCACATAAAACCTTGGGCTCAAGGCTTTGAAATCAAGGTTGGAAGGAATCTGTGAATAATGTGGAAAGTGTTTAATAGTAAGACACAGGTAAGGTAAATTCAGGTCTTTAAACTAAAGAAATTGGAAAAAGTGAAGACAGATACAGAAATGAAGAATTTTAATTTTGTTTTGGTCTTCCCTTTTGTGCAATTAAAAAAAATACAAGGTTTGACAGTTTTCACGACCTTATCCTACATAACTCATTGCTGAGTATCACTGTGGTCACCTTTAAAGTTCTCCCTTGGGAAGCAATGCACCGACACCAGAGCCTTGTCCACCTTGCAAAGCAATTTTGGAACTCTTTTTCTGGGATGGCCATCACAGCTGTTGTTGCATTGTCCTTGATGTCCTGAATGTCATCCAGATGTCTTCTTTTCAATATTTGCTTTATCTTCGGGTGAAGAAAAAAAGTCATTGGGAGTCAGATCAAGTGAATAGGGAGCGTGTTCAAATATAGTTATTTGTTTACTGTCTAAAAACTCTACTATTAAGTTTGTGAACTTGCTACAGTGCCACTGTGTGCAGTGGCCATTCTAGAAAGAGTTCCAAAATTTCTTTGAAGGATGGACCAGGTGCTGTCACTGGTGCATAGCTTCCCAAGGGGATGGCTTTGAAGGTAACCATAGTGATATTCAGCAATGAGCTGTGTGGCATTTAGAACAATTAAGTTCATGGATTTAATTGTTGGACCTTGTATAAGCAGTTAATTTTTAATTTTTGAACTTTGTTTTTCCTAAATTGGCTAAGGAAAAAAGAAGACAAAAGGTGCAAACCATTTTTATAGACAGCTTTTCCCTGTTCTTTTTGAATAATCATTTGTAGTTGTAGATCATTGCCGTATGTCAGTCATATGGTGTGTCCCCCTTGAAATGGTTATTTCTTGAAAGAGAATCTTGAAGTTGATGCTGTCAACCTGTTTACACTAAAATATGAAATTCAAACATAAAAGATAATCAGTAACAAGCGTTTTTTTGGTTGATGCACTGAACTTCTGCCATGTATCATTCTTGCCCTTCTATCTCATTCATCTGAGATGACTGACACTACAGATTGACGTAGTCTGTCAGCATTATGAAATTAGACTTCAAATGTTAATGCCTATCCTGATAAAAGGAGGACTAAACAAAATGAATACATATGCAGAGTCAAGAAAAGTAAAATGTTATCTACTATATTAACTTTATGTTCCTAGCTTAAATGCTTTAGAACAAATTATACCAAATTGGTGATACTGGCTTATGAAAAGTAGAACAGATTATAAATTGCAGAAAAACTGTTTTCATGTGTGTAGACTTTCAGTTATATGCTGCTCTCTGAAGAGAAGAAAAATAAACTGTTAATGTCTAACTGAAGACTGCCCCATCTTTCTCCTACAGAGCAGCAAGTGGGTTTGAACTGCATACCTGTCAGTTATGTATATATTTATGCAAAAATTGCAGTAGCTAGACAGCAGCACTAGCTTTTGCATAGTTTTTACTTTTATATGTAGTTTTGAGAAGTACAAGTTCCATACTGAAAACGCCTCTTTTAGTTTAGAGAAGTTTTATAAACATTCAGTGTAAACAAGAACAAGAACATACATATGGCATTTATTTTGGGCCAGGTGCTGTTGTAATGCATGGCATGGATTCAGTTTAAGCTTCATAATGATCATGCAGGAGAGATAGTATTGTGAGCCCCATTTTATAGACCACATATGGTTTTTTGGTATCAGTATGGCAGTTTGGCAAAGTTCATAGATCATGTAAAAGGACAGATGTGGTTAGAAAATATATGAACTGAAAACTGTTAGGATCTTGCCTTTTTCCTCACTTCTTTCTTTGGTATTAAGATTTTGCATCTAGGCTGGAAATGTGTTTTAAAATTTGCTTTCTTGTGATAAGTTACGCTGTCACCAGACGCTGGACAGTTCCTGGATTACCACCTACTGATCTGATCTCTGGAGCCCCAGAGGTGTAGCAGTTAAGCCTTCAGCTGTTAACTGAAAGGTCCAAAGTTCAAATTCACAAACTGGTTCTCTTGGGTTACTGTAGGTCTTAATGTAATGGCAATTGGCTTTCTTTTCTTTCTTTTTTTTTTTTTAAATCTGGGCTGCAAGGTTTTTTGTGGTACCATAGAGAAACCCTTGGAGGTGCAGTGGTTAAGTGCTGTGTCTGGCAACCAAAAGGTCAGCAGCTTGAATACCCAGGCGCTCCTTGGAAACGCAGTAGGTCAGTTCTACTCTGTCCTATAGGGTTACTGTGAGTCAAAATCAGTTTAACAGCAGTGGGTGTGGTTTTGTTTTTATAAAGAGAGTAACACTTGTTTATGTAGTTGTTACTCTTTCAATGTGTTAAAAAAAACTATTTCCAGTCAGCTTTATATTTAAATAAGGTAAAATTTAAAAACCCTACAATTTATGTAGAGTGCATTTTCCTCATTCCTGTTGTAAATCATTTCCTATTCCATCCTGTTGTAAATTGCTGTGTATTCTAACGCTGGGTTTGGTAAGATTTGAGGAGAAACTGTTATAACACTTACCACATTGACTTCTTTGGCCCTCTGCCGTCTTCACTGAGAGGTGAAAGTTAAGATGACCTATAAAATCTTTTGAGCTTCTAAAAAAGATTTTAAATTATATCTTAAAAGGATCATCTGGGATGCTTTCTCTGTTGAAAGACGTCTAAATTCTTTAAAGAAAAAAAAATTGTCACCAGTAAATTAACTGTTGTTACAATTTTGACGTAGTATGGCATGGTGATTAAAAGTAGGTATTTTGAAGCCATACTGAATGGGTTTAAATTGTAGCTCTGACACTTCCTAGTTGGGCAACCTTATGTAAATTAAATTACTTAACCTTTCTAGAGTTTCAGCTACCTCATCTGTAAAATGGGGATGATAATACTTAACCTTGTTGTGAGGATTAAATGAGTAGTAAATGTTAAAGTGCCTAGAATAATGCTAAAAAGCTCTAGTTGTACAGTGTTTAAGCACTCAGCTGCTAACTGAAAGGTCGGCAGTTAAAACCCACCAGCAGCTACATGGGTAAAAGACCTGGCAGTGTGCTGTCATGAAGATTACAGCATAGGAAACTCTATAGGCCAGTTCTGCTCTGTCCTAATAGGATTGCTATGTGTCAGAATCAACTCAGTGGTACACAACAACAGTAGTGCTTGGAACGTAATATGGGCTAGGTGTTTTCTAGTACTTCAATCATAATTGCTATTATTGATTAACTTGATTGTGATTTTTGTACCAAGGTAATGTGTGTGTGTATATGTGAAGACTCACTAACAACCTGCATTATGCAGATGATACAAGCTTGCTTACTAGAAGTGAAGAAGATTTGAAACACAGATGAGGATCAAAGATCACATTTAATGCAGATTGCACTTCATGTCAAAAAAACAAAAATACTCACAACTGGACCAGTAAGCAACATCATGATAAACAGAGAAAGAACTGAGGTTGTCAAGGATTTCATTTTATTTGGTTCCACAGTCAGTAGCCATGGAAGAAGCAGCAGTCAAGAAATCAAAAGACACATTGCATTGGGAAAACCACCTGCAAAAAACATCTTTAAAGTATTGAAAAATTAAAGATGTCATCTTTAATAGTAAGGTGTGCCCTACCCAAGCCATGGCATTTTCAGTTGTATTGTATGCATGTGAAAGCTGGACAATGAATAAGGAAAGCAGAAGAAGAGTTGACACCTTTGAATTGTGGTGTTGGAGAAGAATATCAAATGTATCATGGACTGTGAAAAAAACATACAGTTCTGTTCTGTATGAAATACAGTCAGAATGCTCCTTGGAAGCAAAGATAGTGAGATTGCATCTCACATACTTTGGACATGTTGTCAGGAGGGATCACTCCCTATAGAAGAACATCATGCTTGGTAGAGTGGAGGGTCAGCAAAAAAGAGGAAGACCCTCAACAACATGGATTGACACAGTGGCTGCAACAATGGGCTTAAACATAAAATTGATGGTGGGCCTGGTGCAGGACCAGACAGTATTTCGTTCTGTTGTGCATAGGGTCGCTGTGAGTCAGAATTGACATGATGGCACCTAGAACAACACGTGTATATGTTATACTTTTTTATCTTTTGAGCTGTTGTTTTTCAGCTTTTCAACTTAATACTAAGAACAAATATATTTAGTTGTAGATACCAGCTTTACCTCTGTAAGACACTTGACATATTTGAAACCAGGGTAAAAAAGAAGAGAAATGTATGACTTCGTTTTGGAAATAGCTTGTGTAAAGATAGTTCTTTACAGCTTGAAAGCAGTGGCAGGTAGTAAGCCCTAACTGTGAAAATCTCATTGTTTTTCTCCTGAAGATAAATTTTATATTGAGAGGGCATTGTTGTCTGCATAAATTAGAAAGGTTTGTCTGTTCATGGTGTACAGTACTTTTATCATCTTAATATTCAAAATATAAATTCTAGATGGTCTGAATATAATATTAGGATTTAAACTGTGGTCATTTCTTTTACCTTTAATGTGGACTCTTGGAATTTTACCAGACTTTTACCTCTTGTGTAATCACAGTTAAATTATTTAGCTCACTTCTGGTAGGGCTGTATCAGATCATCAACCCTTAATGAAATCTGTTGAGACTCTTTGTTTACTCAGCTTTTCATGCTTCCTAACCAGTCCTTTCTAACTGTTCAGGTTTTTATGAAACTATTATGTATTTATACTTTTTAATTTTTTCTTTCTTTCATAGGGTATTACATATGACCATGTAGAACTAAATGTATATTTAAATGGAAAAAACATGCATTGTCCAGCATCAGGTATACGAGGAACAGTGTATCCAGTTGTTTATGGTAAGCTAAAATATTTCTGTCTTATTACATATATGTTAAATCGTGCTTGGCATTTTTATTAATGTTATAACTACTATTCAGAAATCTGGGCAAATTGTTACTAAGAATGTTCTTATATGGAACAGACTCAGTAGGGTATCAGGATTCCACTTTGCAGGAGTAGGGATTTTTTTTCACATGTTAAAAAAACAAAAAGCAACCTGCCAAATACAGTGATTATACTTAAATATACAATAACCATATTCTCTTTTTTATCATCTAGTCCTATGTTCTAGAGAGTTCCAAAAAGTATTGTGGAATCTACAAAGGTCTTTTTGCCATTTGTTAGGGAGGATTACATAACTAGGAAATGAAATTGTAAAGACTGTTTTGGAATAGGGATGGGAATTTTATGTAGGTTGAGATTAATTACCTTTATAAAATTAACTAAATGTTAAAGTTCTTCTGAGATAAATTATGGCTGAGAATAGTTTCATATTGATTATTTTGCTTTGGAAACATGTAAGTACTACAGTTTCTATATAAGCATGTCCCCAAAGAGTTGGGTTCCTTAAAAGTTGACTCTGTATCCCTTAATTATTAAATTTTTTATTTACAGCAAATTTCAAACATGTATAAAAGTAAAAAATAGTGTAATGAGACCTCATCAGCTTCATAGACACTCAAGTTTCACCTGCTCCCTAGCATTGTTTGTGCTCTTCACATTCCGTCCTTGGGGTGTTTTGAAGCAAATGGCAGACAGCATATAATTTTATCCATAAATGTTTATACTCATCTCTAAAAGCTAAGGCCATCCTTCTTTAAAACAGCTGTAATGTTTTATCATTTTATTCCACTTTAATTTTTATATTCTCAAATTTAAATCAGCAGCTATGTGAGTTTTCTTGCTTGTGGTTTCAGTAGGTCTAAAAGTATTTTCTCATTAAAAATATTTTGTGCCTTACATTTTAGTTAAGCTTTGACGTATACATTTCAGTGATGCTCATTACATAAACTCACTAACCCATAAGTTTCCTATGTAATCTTTCTAATTCTTGTTGTCAGCTTGATGCCATATAGATAGATCTTCAAAGAGCACAATGCTCAAGGTTGATGGTTTTTTCTAATTAATTAAACTGGGAGCCATGGTAGTGCAGTGGTTAAGCACTTGCCTGCTAATTAAGAGATCTGCAGTTTGAACCTACCAGCTACTGTGCAGGAGAAAAGGGTGGCAGTCTGCTTCCATGAAGATTCGCCACCTTGGAAATTATGGGGCAGTTCTGCTCTGTCCTACAGGGTTGCTATGATTGAGAATACTTGATGGCAGTGAGTTTGGGTTTTTGGTAAGCTAGACTATTGTTTGGTTTTAAGAAGATTTCAGGGAATATTTTTAATTTAAAGAGTACTTAAAGGGGTTCATACAGCCTCTGCAGTTCCAGAAAGTGTGGATTCCAGGAGAATTTGAAATTCTGTTCAATTTAGCATTGGTTTTATGTATTAAAGTTAATATATAATAAATCATATATAGTACAGTTACATTTATAAATGAGAATCTATAAATTAGTAAAATTAAAGCCAAGTATTTTAATAGCATGGTAGTATCAAAGATGAAAATAAAACTTACAGCCTTAATTCCATTACTCTTTGTCCTTCATTCCTTTGCTCATCCTGGATCAGTACTGTCATTTTTGCCTATTCTTGCACACCACCTTTGGAAACAGTCAACCTTCATAATACTAAAGAAATGTGCAGCTATGACTTAATGACCTCAAGCAAAATATAGGCTCTCGTATTTAATGTACTCAGCCTTTAACCAAAAGGTTAGAGGTTCATACCTATCTAGGGAGTCCTTGAAAGAAAAGTCTGGAGATCTGCTTCTGAAAATCCTGTGGAGTACAGTTCTCTTCCAAAACACACATGGGATCATCATGAGTTGGAATCTACTGAGGCAACTTTTTTTTTTAATTGTATTTTAAAGGAAGTTTTACAGAACTAGTTTCTCGTTCGTTAGTACTTGTATTGTTTATGACATTGGTTATCAACACAACAGGTCAGCACTCCCCTTGTCAACCTTGTGTTCTGTATTACCAGCTTACCTGTCCCCTCCTGTCTTCCATTCCTTGCCCCTGTGATGTATAGGCTCCTTTAGTCTTGTGTTGTTTTATGCGTCTCTTTAAGCTTTTGCTGAAGGATTAACCTTAAGAGTGACTTCATTACTGAGCTGAAAGGGTGTCTGGGGGCCGTATTCTGAGAGTTTCTCCAGTCTCCGCCAGGCCAGTAGTTCTTGTCTTTCTCAGTTACAATTTTGTTGTACATTTTTCTGTATCACTACATTTTGTAATAGTAGAGTCTATACTCTCTTTATTGTGTTGTTCACTTGTTCTTCAGTCTGCTTTGGCTTTGGCTGCCATTACCACTACTTCATTGAAATTCCCATGGTTAAGTCACTAGTGACTTTGCAAGTGTCTAATCTAGTATTTTTCTTTTTTATTTATTATGAAAATATTTATAGAAATACATACTAAAAAGGTACATACAGCTAAGCAAGTAGCTGTGAAGGGAATAGAATATTTTCAGTGACCCAAACTGCAGCTCATCCCTCTCTCACGAGATAATGACTGTCTTCACTTTAGTGCCGATTATTTTACCTGCTTTAATTTATGAGTTTTGGCTTGAGTTTTTTGTCACCACAGTGAAGATAATGAACATTTCATCACCTGAAAGTTTCCGTGCTTTCCTTCCTGCTCACCCCTCTCTACTCTACGCCCAATTAGGCTTCCATTGATCTGCTTTCTGTCACTACAGATTTGTTTGCATTTTTTTAGAATATTTTGTAAACCAATTTATGCAATGTCTTAGTCATCTAGCACTGCTTTAACAGAAATACTGCAAGTGTATGGCTTTAACAAAGAGAACTTTATTTTCTCACAGAAATGTAACCTAAAAGTCCAAATTCAAGGCATCAGCTCCAGAGGAAGTCTTTCTCTGTTGTCTCTGGCGGAAGGTACTTACCATCAGTTTTCCCTTGGACTGGGAGCTTTTGAGGTGTGGGGACCTGGGTCCTTTCCAAAGGACACACTCTGCTCCCGGCACTGCTGTTTGGTAGTATGACATCCCCAACTCTCTTTCTTGTTTCTTTTCTTTTGTATCTCAAGAGAGTGAATCAAGGCACAGTGCGGTCATATACACTGAGTCCTGCCCCACCAACACAGCTGCCAGTCAACTTCCCTCCTTAACATCATACCTATACCTGTTGCTGTCAAGTCGATTCCAACTTATAGTGACCAAGTAGGACAGAGTAAAACTGCCCCCTACGGTTTCCAAGGAGTACCTGCTGGCTTCGAGCTGCAAACCTTTTGGTTAGCAGTTGTATCTGTTAACTACTATACCACCAGGGTTTCCATTAATACTATAAAGATAGAATTTACAACATATAGGAACATTACGCAATACCAGGAATCATGGCCTAGCCAAATTGCTGCACACAGTTTTGGGGACACATAGTTCAATCCATGACATTCTACCCTTTGACATCCCCAAATCACATCCTTACAACACGCAAAACATATTCATCCCATTGTAGCAAATGTCTTGAGTCCAAGTCCAAAATCGAGAAATTCCCCTTCATCTATGAAATCTAGAATACAAGTTACCTGCTTCCAGAGGTACAGTGGAAAAACAGGCACAAGCTAGTTATTTCCGTTACAAATGGGAGAAATTACAGGGAAAGAAGGCCTAACAGACACCAAGCAAGTTAGCAGAACACATTACATTAGCCCTTAAGGCTTTGAAAAACAATCCTCCATTCTCTGAGACATTTTAAACAGTGGCCCTGCCCTCCAGACTTTAGATATTAGGCACACTCTGCAGATTCTGAGTGGAGGCTCCTTGGCTCTGGGCTACAGCTTCACCTTTCTGGCCCTCTGAGACAGCAACTCTCCTCCCTTGGCTTTAGGTGCACCATTTTCCTAGTCCATGTGAGTGGCAACTATACCCATAACAAACAGTAGAGGCCATGGCTCCACCCCTTGAAATCCCTGAGGTTATGACCATGCAGTTTGAGACTGAGGCACCTCAGCTGCTTGAGCTCCTTGTCTCTTCAGCTTCTGCTTCCTGTGGCCTCTTGGCCAGGGCCTCCTGCCCACATCTGCCCTGCTTGGGCGGGTGTTCCAAAACACTGTAGCTCTACCTGATAAGTGCTCAGAGGCACACTACTCCGCCAGGAATCCTGCACACAGGCACTCTCAGCCGTCTCACTCTGGATCAGCTCCAGCACCTTCTCACGCTGGTCTCCTGGTGCGGCGTTGCCAGTTTGCTGCTGCTTCTCACCATCTGTACCTTCCGTGGTGTTACCAGTTCTCAGTTCCTTCTGAGTCTTCTGTCCATTCACAGTTTTAAAATAGCTTCCACATTTTAGGTATCTGTTAGAGTAGCACCCCACTTTCTTGGTACCAACATCTGTCTTAGTCATCTAGTGCTGCTATAACAGAGATACCATAGATAGATGACTTTTTTAAAAAGAAATTTTGTTCTGTCACAGTTTGGTGGGTTAAAAGTCAGATTCAGAGCATCAGCTCTGGGGGAAGGCTTTCACTGTTGGCTTTGGAGGAAGGTCCTTATTGTCACTCTTCCTATGGACTGGGGAGTTTCTGAGGTACAGGGATCCTGGGTCCTTTCCAAAGGACATCTCTGCTCCTAGCACTACTTCTTTCTTGATGACATGAGGTCCCCAACTCTCTGCTTGCTTACTTTCTTTTATATCCCAGGAGTTTGCCTCATGGTACAATACAGTCTTACACATTGAGTCCTGCCTCACCAACACAGCTGCTGCCCAGCCTAATCTTTCCTCCATTAACATCTTAGAGGCAATGTTTACAACATGTGGGAACATCATGTAATACTGGGAGAGTCTGGGGGCAGTATTCTCAGGGGGCCCTCCAGTTAGAAGGACCATTAAGTGTGTCCTTTTTGTAGAGTTCTGGCTGTGCCCTCTACTCCTCTTGCTATGTCCAGGACTCTGTACCATGTAACCCATCTAGGTAGTCGTTGGTAGTCCTCCAGGTGATCTGATGTTAACAGGTATTTCTGTAAGCCATCATTGTGTCTTATCATTGCATAGTATTCCATTGTATGAATATACTGTAGTTTGTTTAACCATTTGTCTGTTTATGGGCGTGATTCCATCTTTTTGCTGTTGTAGAGAGAGCTGCAGTAAACATTGGCCTACGTATATTTGTTTGAGTGGTGGCCCTTATTTCTCTGGGGTAATTTCTAAGGAGTAAGACTGCTAGATCATACTGGTTTTCTAAGAAAGCACCAAATTAATTTCCATAGTGGTTGTACCCTTTTACAGTCCTGCCAACAGTGTAGAAGAGTTCCAATCTCTCCACATCCTCTCCAGCATTTATTATTTTGTGTATTTTGGATTATTGCCAGCCTTGTTGGGTTGTGATGGTATCTCATTGTAGTTTTGATTTGGATCTCCTTGATGGCTAGTGATCATGGGTCTTTCCTCATGTATCTGTTGGCATGCTGTATGTCTTCTTTGGTGAAGTGCCTGTTTGTATCCTTTACCCATTTTTTAATTGAGTTATTTGTCTTTTTGTTATTGACGTTCTGCAGTATCTTGTAGATTAGAAAGGTTAGGTACTGGTCAGAAACATGGTGGGCAAGTATTTGTTCTCACTGTGTAGGCAGTCTTTTTACTCTTGATGAAGGCTTCAGATGAGCATGTTTGATTTTTTAAGAGTTCCAGTTATCTGTGTTCATTTCTGGTGTTGGGGGTTGTTAGTGGTTTTTTGTAGACTGTTGATGCCATGTGTTAGGGCTTCCAGTGTCAACCCAATTTTTTCTTCCAAAGTTTTTATTGTTTTAGCTATTGTAGTTAGGTCTTTGATCTATTTTGAGTTAGTTGCTGCTTGGTGTGAGGTAAGGGTCTTGTTTTATTTTATTTTTGCAGGTGAATATCCAGTTATCTCAACACCATTTGCTGAAGAGACTATCTCTTCCCAGGTCACAGCTTTTCAGCCTTTATCAAGTATCAGTTGTTCCTAGGTGGATGATGTTATATTTCGATTCTCAGTTCTGTTTCATTGGTCTGTTTGTCTGTTTTTGTGCCATTACCAGACTGTCTTGACTACTATGGCAGTGTAGTAGGTTGTTGTAAGGTGAGGTAGAGTGAGGCCTCCCACTTTGTTCTTCTTTGGTTGTAATATTTTACTTATCTGCAGCTTCCTCCCTTTCTGTATGAAGTTGGTGATTAGTTTTTCCATATCATTAAAAAATGTCATTGGAATTTGTGTTGGAATTGAAGTATAAGTATAGATCACTTTGGGCAGTGTAGACATTTTCACAACATTGTCTTCCTTTCCAAGAGAAAAGTAGGTTTCTCCACTTCTGTAAGTCACTTTTAGTTTCTTGTAGTAGGATCTTGTAGTTTTCTTTAGGTCTTTTACGTCTCTGGTTAGAATTATTCCAAGGTATTTTATCATCATTGGGGCTATAGTAAAATAGCAATGATTTAGAGATTTCCTCTTTGATTGTCTTGTTTGTTGTTGTAAAGGAATCCCACAGGTTTGTGTATGTTTATCTTATATCCTGATATTTTGCTGAAGTCTTCTGTTAGATCCAGAAGTTTTTGTGTAGATTTTTTTAGGGGTTTTGGGTGTATAAGATCATGTCAGCCACAAATAGAGATACTTTAACTTCTTCTCTACCAATTTGGGTGCCCCCTATTTCTTTATCCTATCTAATTGCTCTGGTTAGGACCTCCACAACAGTGTTGAATAAAAGTGGTGACAAATGGGCATTCTTGTCTGGTACCTGTTCTTAAAGGAAATATTTTCAATTTCTGTCCATTAACTATGATGTTAGCTGTTGGTTTTGTGTAGATGACCCTTATTATGTTGAGGATTTTCCCTTCTATTCCTGTTTTGTGGAGATTTTTTAACAGGAATGCATGCTGGACTTCATCAGATGCTTTTTCTGCATCAATTGGTAGAATCAAGTGGTTCTTGTCTTTTGTTTATATTGTTGATTATATTCATTGTTTTTCTAATGTTGAACCATCCCTGAAGCCCTGGTATGAATCCTGCTTCATCATGGTGAAATGTTTTTTTGATGTGTTGTTGAATTGTATTAGCTAGGATTTTGTTGAAGATTTTTGTGTCTAAGTTCATAAGAAATACGGGTCTTTAATTTTCCTTTTTCGTGTTGTCTTGAACTGTTTTTGGTATCAGAACTATATTAGCTTCATAAAATGAATTTGGGAGTATTCCATCCCTTTTTATGCTCTGAAATACCTTTAGAAGGATTAATGTTAACTCTTCTCTGAACATTCGATAGAATTCTCCAGTGAAACTATCTGTGCCTTTTCAGTCTCTCTTCTTTTGTGATGAGTTTGTTCAGTTGTTCTATCTCTGTTTTTGCTATTGTAGGTAGGTGGTGTTTTTATAGAAAATTATCCGTTTCCTCTAGGTTTTCAAATTTATTAGAGTGCAAGTTTTTTTGTAGTACTGTTATAATTCTTTTAATTTCAGTTTGGTCGGTCATGATGTCACCCATCTCATTTCTTACTCAGGTTTTTGTTTCTTCTGCTTTTCTTTTGTCAGCTTGGCCAGTGGCTTATCAATTTTGTTGACCTTTTCAAAAAACCACCTTTTGGTCCTGTCAACTCTTTCAGTGATCTTTCTATTTTCAGTTTCATTTATTTGTGCTCTAATTTTAATTATTTCCTTTCTTCTGGAGCCTGATGGGTTCTTCTGCTGAGATCTTTTCAGGTGCTCAAGTTTAAGAGTTAATTCTTTGATGTGGGCCCTTTGTTTTGGATGTACATGTTTATTGAGATGAATTGACTTCTGAGTACTGCTTTTACTGTGTCCCATAGATACTGGTAGGACATGTCTTCATTCTCGTTTGATTCTGGGAATTTCTTTATTGCACCTTTTATTTCTTCTGTTACCCAGTAGTTCTTGATCAAAATGTTGTTTAGTTTCCATGAGTTTGATTTTACTTCCCTCTTGTATCTGTTACTGATTTGTAGTTTTGTGGCTTTATGGTCTGGAAATAAGCATTGTATTATTTCAGTATTTTGAATTTTGTTAAGGATTTCTCTGTGGCCTAATATGTGGTTAATTCTAGAGAATGTTCCCTGTGTACTGGAAAAGAACGTATACTTGGCTGCTGTTGGTTGAAGTGTTCTGAATATGTCTGTGAGGTCAGGTTGGTTGATTGTGGCATTTAGATTGTCTGTGTCGTTTCTGAACTTTTCTCAAAATGTTCTGTTTTTTACTGAGAGTGATGTATTGAAGTTTGCTACTATTGTGGACCTGTCTATTTCTGTTTTCAGTGTGAGTAGTTTTTGTTTTATGTATTTTGGAGCCTTGTCATTCAGTGCATAGATATTTAATATGATTATGTCCTCCTGCACTGAGCCTTTAACCATTATCTAATAGTGTTCCTTCTTATCCCATATGGTCGATTTAACTTTAAAGTCTATTTTGTCAGAAATAGGTATTGCCAAACCTGTTCTTTTTTGAATGTTATTAGCCTGATACATTTTTTTTTCCAACCTTTGAGTTGTAGTTTGTGTCTTTGACTGTAAGGTGTGTCTCCTGTAAATAGCATATACATGGGTCTTGTTTTTTAATCCAGTCTTCTACTATCCTTCTCTTTATTGGTATATTTAGTGCATTTACTTTCACTGTGGTTGTTGATAGGTATGACATTAATGCTGTCATTTTGATGCTGTTTTTTGGGTGGTGTGAACAATTTCTCTTGCATTCAATTTTTTGTGCTATTTTTTTTCTTTATGTGTTTTCATGTCTTTTAGTGTTTGTTTTTCTGAAATTGCTGAAATTTTGTGTTTTGTTTGTCATCTTGATGTGTAGTATTATGGGTTTATTTTGTGATTCCTTTAGTCCCTTTTATTAACCTAAAAGTAACCCAAACTTGAATGTCTTTATATCTCCTTGATTTCCTCCACACCTGAAAGAGCTGTGGGTACACTCTTTTGACCCTCTTTTTTATATAATGTTGTTGTCAGCTAAGCCCTGACACCTCTGAATTTCTATTTTTTGTGATTTGGCTTTGGCTATCATTTTTAAGTTTCCTATCCTGATGATTTCTAGATCCTCTGTCGAGTGATAGATGTTTGAGTGTGTATCTCATGTTATGATTTTCTAATCAAAGAACTTCCTTTAATGTTTCTTTTAATTTGCTTGGTTTTTGCAAATTCTCTAAGCTTCTGTTTATCTGTGAAAGTCCTGATTTCACCTTCATATTTCAGAGACAGATTTTCAGGGTATATAATTCTTGGTTGGCAGGTTTTTGCCTCAGGGCTTTGTATATGTCACCCCGTTGGCTTCTTGCCACCATGGTTTCAGCTGAGTAATCTGAACTTAATCTTGATAATTTTCTTTTGTAGGTTATTTTTTTGTTTAAGGCTAGCTGCCATTAGTAGTATCTCCTTATTCCTTTAGTTTTATTGAGTGTGATTGGTTTGATGAGGATCTTGAATGGATGTCTTCTCATGTTTCATGATACCAGGAAAATTTTCTGCCAGCGTGTCTTCAACAGTTCTCTCTATATTCTCAGCTGTCCTGCCTTGTTCTGATACTCCTATCATTTGCATATTATTCTTCTTGATAGAACCCCTTCAAACTCTTAGCAGTTCTTCATTCTTCCTGAATCTTTTATCTGATATTTCACTGTCTGCTGGTGTAGTTTGTGTTGTCTTCAGTCTCGCTAATTTTGCATTCCATTTCCTCAGTCCTGTTCTTTTGACTTTCTATTGAGTTATCAAGGTCAATAATTTTATTGTTAATCTTTCAAATTGCAGAACATTGCTGCTTAAGCGTTTCTTGCAGCTTATTTAATTTTTCATTGTGCTCTGCTGCATTTTACCTGATCTCTTTACTGATATTTTGTACTGCTCTGTACATCAGTCTTTCGTATTCTGCCTCTGATAATTGCAAGAAGTCATCCTTGTGGAAAATCCATTGATAACTTTGAGAGTTTTCAGAAGCCATGGTAGTCTGCTTCTTTATTTTTAAATTCTGATTAAGTGAAAGTATACAAGCCAAATCAGTATTGCATGCCCACCTACCTGGAGCTCCATCTGCTCTCCTCACCCTGTGACAGCACATTCCTCCTTTTCACTCCATACTTCTAGTATCCTTTTAATGAACACCTGTCTCCTCCTCTCTGCCCCCTTCTCTCCCATCTAGAAGAAACCAGTAGGACAGCCTCCAATAAATGTATAAAACCTTAAAGTACACACACCATGTGGTCACACTGTGTCCCCAAGTCCGATACTCTCTTGTCTGAAGATTTGCATCAAATAATCATTTGATCTTATTGTTATTCTAAACACAGAGCTTCTTTCAGTGTGTCTTGTAGTTTTGATTTGGTTTTACAAAGTCTGTAAGCTTCTGTTTACCTGCAGATGTCTTAATTTCATCATATTGAGAGACAATTTTGCACATATATAATTCTTCATTGGAAGTTTTCTGCTTCAAGGCTTTGAATGTGTCATCCCACTGCCTTCTTGCCAGCATAGTTTCTGCTGAAAAGTGAGAGGAAAGCCTACAGAACTTTCCTTCGTACATTAGTTTTGCTTTAAGCCTTTAAGAGCCTTTCTGTGTTGCATTTTATTAAGCTTGATACTAGTATGTTTTGGGGTCTAGTTTTTGTGGTGTTCGATAAGTATCTTGAGTATCTGTGTTTTCTTTCTTGATGTCAGGGAAGTTTTCTGTCAGCAAGTCTTCAACAATTGCTTCTGTGTTTTTTGCTACTGCTCCCTGTTCAGGAACTCCAGTTATTCATAGATTATTCCTCTTGATAGAGTCCCACATGCTTCTTAATGCGTCTTCATTTTTCTTGTTTCTTTTTTTGATTTCTCCTCGTAAATGCTGGTGTGAGTTGTTTAATCTTCAGTCTTACTAATTTAGCATTTCATTTCCTCAGTCCTGCTGTTTCGGTTTTTCATTGAATTGTCTAACTTTGAACTTTTATTATTGAGCTGCTGGATTTCAGCAATGTTCTTGCAGTTCATATAGCTTACTTAATTTTTCATTTTGTTCTGTTGCACTTTAACTTCTAGAAGGACTGTATACATAATTCTTTTGTATTCTATTTCCAATAATTTCAGAGAGGCTTCTTCATCTGGGAAGTTTTTTGATTCTGTATTTTGGGAGTTTTCCAGAGCCATGATTTTCTTCTTTAAATGGTTAGATATTGTTGTCTTCGTGCCGTCATAAAGCTGTTCAGTTTCTTCAGAGTTAAATCAACAGGAGTGGTAGTGGAACTCTAAGAAGGGAATGAGTAAGGGCATTGCTAAATTTGGTCACCAGCTGCCCCTGCATTCTCTATGTGCAGCAGACTTATGTATACCTTCTTTGGTAAAATAGACACTGTCAAGCCCCATGATGCTGCTCAGCTTGGTGCCTCTCCCCAGCTGGGCCACTGGGGTGGCAGTCTTCACCTCATGGTTGATAAAGGTGGCAGGCTACTTCTGCCAAGTCTCCAGCATCATGCCAGTTGATACTATGATGTAGCTCAGGGAAGGGAGATCACACTACCCTTGGCTGCCAGGTACTGCTGCATTCTCTAGATGTGCTTATCTTAAATGCTGCTTTTCTGCCAAGAGGAGCACTGTCCAGCAGCAGCCAAAAGCAGCCAGGCCCTCAGAGCTGTCAGGCCCCGCCACCTTGCTGGCATAGACAGCTCCATACATAATGGAGTCTCTCGGGCCATTAGCCAACACTATGGTGTGAGTCAGTGATGGCAGCAGGAATGACGTTGCCACACTCAGCCACCAGTTACCACTATGTTCTCTAGCTGCTTTTATTTTAAAAGCTACTTTTCTGCTGGGATAGGCATTGGCTAGCTGCAGCTTATGATAGCCAGGCCCTCGGGCACAGGCTCCGCCTCCTGACTGTGAAAGACGGCACCTTACTTATGAAGTCTTTCGTGGCCCATCCGTACATGTTCTGATGTGACTCGAAGAAGAGAGGGGCTAGGGAACTGCTGCACTCAGCCAGCAGCCACCACTGCATTCTCTAGGCACAGTTACCTTGAAAACAGCTTTTCTACTGAGAGAAGCACTATCCAAACAGGCACTGTTGCTCACTGTAGGAATTACCCCCAACTGAGACCTCAGGCATGGCTGACTCCACCTCTCAGCTGACCAGTAAGGCATCCCACTTAAGCCACCTCTCCTGCAATGAGTCACCGGTATCTATGGCACATCTCAGAGAAAAGCGAGGGGAGGGATACTGACACCCTCAGTCTCCGGTCACTGCTGGGTTCTCTAAATGTGGCTGTCCCAAGCACAGTCTCTCTGCTAAAGAACATGCTGTTTACTTAGGCACTGCAGTTCAGCTAGTAGCTGTCCTGTGCCAGGTTCTCCAGCCTGGCACTGCCAGTCTCAGCCTCAGTACCTGAAATTCTCTCAGCTGTTGTACCATCAGAAGCAGTACTCAGTGCGTTACTGTCTTACCTTTGACGTCGGTAGTTTCCTCTTTATGTCCCCCAGTCCAATTTAACTACCCTACATCTGACCTTGGGGCTCTCAAAATGTCCACACTACTCCATTCAATTCTTTTTCTAGGCCTTAGTTCTCAGAGGGAATCAAGGAGACATGTGTCATCTGTGCATCGTGGCCCTGCCTCTGTAGTCTGCATCTTTAGACGTTTAGAAGTTGATTGTCTCTGAGCCATCAGAAAGTCATTGCCTTTTTTTTTTTTGGTTACTGGGGTTTAATTTGTATCGTGGATATTCAGGAGTTTGAGCTGGCTTGATTTTTGGAGACTTAATTCCTTTGACCTGTCTAGCATGTCTCTTGGTGATGTTTCTGTGTGTAGTCAGATGACTCTCTGCTCCTTGATCTTACTGTCCCATGCTGTGCTAGGCAAGTTAGCAACAGCTCTCCTCAGACTGACCCACCTCTTTATCTATGCTACTGTGGACCGAGCTCTGTACCACCACCCCAGGACCGCAAGTGCTTCCCATGCTGCTGCCACCACCCGTGGATCACAGACGTCACCTGCACTCCTGCCCTGAGGCTGGGTGCATCACTTGTGCCGATGCTGCCACCCCCAGGCCAAGCAGGTCACCCATGCCACTGCTGCTGCTCCCAGGCCGGACTGGTCATCCATGCCACTGCCATCCCTGGGCCAGGTGGATCAGCTGCACTGCTGTTTCCCATGCCCCCTCCCCCAGACCAGATGGGCGACACATGACACTGCTGTCATCCCCAGTTGGCATGCATCACCCAAGCCTCCACTGTCCCAAGACCATATGCGTACCCATGCTGCTGTCCAGAGACTCATGCATTCATGCATTGCTGCCCTGGAGTCCACTGAACCTAAGTCTCCTCACCCTGTGCTGCTCTAAGGCCTGCGAGGCCACTGGGTCTTAATGCCCTCTTGTTGCCGGCCATCCTGGTCTTGAGCCCCTCTGACCTGTGTGGAAGGCTTCAGCCTGGGCTACTTTGTTTAGACATGTGTGGGTCACATTTGCTGCCCTAACGTTGCTCCAACAATGGTGGTGTCTTTGAGTCTCACACTGTGACTTTGTTTTGGTTGGGGAGTTTTACCCTGCCTGCCTCACCTTCAGCACAAGGAGTCTCTCTGTCCAGTGCCATGTTGCTTCCTCTGTGGTATTTCAGTGCTTCTATGATCTACCTGTTGCCCAGTCCATTCTTAAATTTTTCTACGAGGTGTTAAGGCCTCTAGGAATCTGCAATTTGGTCAGTTCAATTGATTTTGCAGTTCTTTGTTTTTAGAGGATTCACAAAGGTCATGTGGCTATGCTGCTATCTTTACCTCTAGCATTTTCTGTGTATTAGGCATTAGACCCTCGATCTGATAAGACATTGCCGAAGTTTTTTTCCCAGTCTGTAAGAGGTTCTCTGCTCTCTTGGTAAAGTCTCTTGATGCACATAAGTATTTAATGTTTAGGAGATCCTAGTTATTTATATACTGTCATCCATGTATTTTTAGTTCTGTTTGATCGATTATACCAAAAATTAGGTTCCCTAATTTTGACCCTATGTTATCTTGCAGGAACTTTATAGTTTTTGCTTTAATGTGTACATCTTTGATCCGTTTTCAGTTAGTTTTTGTGCGTGGTGTGAGGTATGAATCGTGATTCATTTTTCTGAATATGGATATCCCTTTTTGCCAGCACCACTTGTTAACAGGACTGTTTCTTTCCCACTGAGTGTGCATTGCCCTCTTGTCAAATATCAGCCACCTGTAGCTTGATCGATTTACTTCTGTATTCTCAATTCTGTTCCATTGGCTTGTATGTTGGTCATTGAACCATTACCAGGCTGTATTGATTACTGTGTATAGTAAGTTTTGAGATTGGTAAGTGTGAGACCTCCTACTTTGTTGTTCTTTTTCAATATTGTGTTAGCTGTTCATGCCGTTTTTCCTTCCATATAAAGTTGGAGACTAGTTTTTCCATTTCATTAAAGAATGTTGTTTGAATTTAGATTGGGACTGTATTACATCTGCAAGGCGCTTTTAGTAGTATTAACATTTTCACATTGTCTTCTAATATATAAGCATGGGATATTTTCCCATTTTTGTGGGTCTCTTTTAGTATCTTGTGGTAGTGTCTTATAGTTTTTCTTGTATAAATCTGTTACATCCCTGATTAGGTTTATTGCTAGGAATTTTATCCTTTAAGGAATGATTGTAATGGTACTGATGTCTTGATTTCCTTTTGAGTTCCCCTTATTAGCACAGAGAAAACCCTACTGATGTTTGTATTGGCCTTTTACCTACCCCACCACTTTGCTGAATCCTTCTGTTAGTTCCAATAACTTTCCTGTGGAGTCTCTGGGAATTTCTGTGTAGAGGATTGTGTCGTCTGCAAAAAAGGTTTTACATTTCTTTTCCAGTCGGAATATGTTGTATTTACTTTTCTTGCCTGATTGCTCTACCTAGGTACTTCTGGTACAACATTGAATAAGGATGGTGACCAGGGCATCCTGGTCTCATTTCCATTCTCGATGGGAATGCTTTTGCTATTTTTCTGTTGGGAATAATGTTGGCTGTTGGTTTTGCATATATACACTTAATTACATAAAGGAATTTTCCTTCTATTCCTATTTTACTGAGGTTTTTATCAGGAAAGTATGTTGGACTTTATCAGACACTTTTTCTGGTTTGATTGAGTTAATGTGCTTCTTCTCCTTTGTTTTATTTATGTGATGAATTACATTGATTGGTTTTCTAATATTGAACCATCTTTGTATCCCTGGTATAGATCCCACTTGATCATGATATATTAGTTTTTTTTGATCTGCTGTTGAATTCTGTTGCCTAGAATTTTGTTGTCTATAATTTTCTTTTTTAGTGATGTCTTTCCGTGGCTTTGGTATCAGTATTATGCTGAATTCAGAGAATGAACTGGAGAGTATTGTGTTCCTGTCTAGGTTTTGGAATAGTTTGAGTAGAATTGGTTTCACAATTTTGGATGTCTGATAGAATTCTCCAGTGAAGTCCTCTAGGCCAGCCTTTTTTTAATTAGTTTTCTTTTAAAGGATTTTTTTTTCTATTTCTTAATTTGTTATGGGTTTATTTAAATTTTCAAACTCTACTTGTATTGCAAACCCTGGTGGCATAGTGGTTAAGTGCTACAACTGCTAACCAAAAAAGTCGGTAGTTCCTTGGAAACTCCGTGGGGTAGGTAATTCTACTCTTGTCTGTAGGGTTGCTATGAGTTGAAATTGACTTGATGGCAGTGGGTTTGGTTTTGATTGTTTGTGTTAGTTTAGGTGGGTGGTGTGTTGCTTCTAGGTTGTCAAGTTTGTCGGAGTGCGGTTTTTCATAATGGTTCTCCTGTGATCCTCTTTCTTTTTTAAATCTCTGTTACCTCTATTGTAATGTCATCCATCTCATTTCCTGTTTTATGCCAGTTGACCTAGATGTCTCTTGAGACCATGGTCTCCACCTCTCAGCACCAGTAACTTGATCCCTCAGGGTGTCTAGTAAGCTGCTATGACTTTAAGTTCCACTTCTTTAAGTTCCACTTTCTTTATATTGTTTGTTGCCTTTCTTTTTACTAAATGACTGCACGTCTTCTATGTAGTTAGCAATTTCTCCTCTGCATCCCTCCTCTTGTAACCATCAAAAATTGTTTCTATTTGTATGTAAACCTCTCCTTGGTTTTTTATAGTAGTGGTCTTGCACAATGTTTGTCCTTTTGTGATTAACTGATTTTATTCAGCATAATGCCCTTCAAGTCGATCTGTATTACAGGCATTTTGTGAATTCATCATTGTTTTTATCATTGAGTAGTATTCGTTTTGTGTATGTACCACAATTTGTTTACCCGATTTATCTACTGATGGGCACTAAAGTGGTTTCCATCTTTTTGCCACTGTGAATAATGTTGCTGTGAACATTAGTATGCTTATGTCTATTCATGTGATGGCTCTTATTCTTCTGGGATATATTCCTAGGAGTGGGATTGCTGGATGACATGATATTTCTGTTGTAGCTTTTTAGAGAAGTGGCATATCATTTTCCATAGTGGTTCTAACCATTTTACGTTTCCACCACCAGTGCATAAGAGTTCCAGTCTCCTTGTAACCTTTCTATCACTTGTTATTTTCCCTTTTTCTTTTCTTTTTTTTATTAATGCCAGTAACATAGGGGTGAAATGGTATCTCAGTGTAGTTTTGATTTGTGTTTCTCTAAGGACTACTGAAAAAAAACAAAACTAATGGGAAACCCTGGTGGCTTAGTGGTTAAGAGCTGCAGCTGCAAATAAAGAGGTTGGCAGTTTGAATCCACCAGGCACTCACTCCTCAGAGACTACAGGACAGTTCTTGTCTGTCTTACAGGGTCACTATGGGTCAGAATTGACTTGGTGGCAATGGCTTGGTTTAATGGCTAATTATGATTGTGAGCTTTCCTCATGTGTCACTAGCCATCTGAGTGTCTTCTTTGATGATGTTTATGTACATATCCTTTGTCCCTTTTTTAAGATTATGCTTTAAGTGCAAATTTGTGATTCAAGCCAGTTTCTCTTATAAAAGCTTACACCCAACTAGGCAAGGATGCCCACTCTCAACCTCTCCTGTTTAACGTTGTACTAGAAGTTCTGGCCAGAGCAATTAGACAAGACAAAGAAAGGGGGGCATCCACATCTGCAAAGAAGAAGTAAAAATCTCCCTGTTTGCAGATGATGTGATCGTGTACACAGAGAATCCTAAAGAATCCATAAGTAAACCATTCAGACTAATAGAAAAGTTCACCAGAGTATCAAGATACAAGATAAACATAAGTAAATCAGTAGGATTCCTTTATACCAACAAAACAAGATCATTAAAGAAGAAATCACCAAATCAATAGTATTTACCTTAGGCCCCCCCAAAGATAAAATACCTAGGAATAAGTTTAACTAGAGAAATAAGAGACCTGTACAAAGAGAACTACCAGACCCTACTGCAAGAAACTAAGAGAGACTTACACAAATGGAGAAACCTACCCTGCTCATGGATAGGAAGACTTAACATTGTGAAAATGTGTATTTTACCCAAAGCAATCTGCGTATACAGTGGAATCCCAATACAAATTTCAGTGACTTTTTTTAATGAGATGGAGAAACAAATCACCAGCTTTGGAAGCAGAAGAAAAATCCAGATAAGCAAAACACTACTGAAGGAGAGCACAATAGGCGGCCTCTCACTACCTGACTTTAGAACTTATTAGACTGCCACAGTAGTCAAAACAGCCTCATACTGGTACAAAAAGAGACATATAGACTAATGGAGACCCCAGAGATGCCACCATCCTCTTATGAACAGCTGATACTTGACAAAGGTCCTAAGATTGTAAACTTTAACAAATGGTGCTGGCAGAATTGGATATCCATTTGTAATAAATTGAAACGACCCATATCTCACACCTTACACAAAAACCAACTCAAACTGGATAAAATACCTAAATATCAAACCTAACAAGATAAAGCTCATCCAAAAAAAAAATAGGATCAACAATGGAAGTTTTAATACATAACGTAGACTTCAAAATCTGACAAAGTATGATCAACAGAAGAGAAGACAGATAAATGGGAACTACTAAGAATCAAACACTTTTGCTCATCCATAGACTTTATCAAAAGAATTAAAAGACCACCTGCAGAATGGGAAAGCATATTTGGCAACTGTATGTCAGGCCGACATCTGATCTCTGTAATCTACAAAGTGCTATAAAACATCAAGAAAAGGAAAAGTAACCCAATTAAGTGTTCGGAGATGGACAGACATTTCTCTAAAGAGGATATCCATGCAGCCAAAAGACACATGCAGAAATGCTCATGATCATTAGCTATTAAAGAAATCCAAATCAAAATGATGATGAGATACCATCTCACCCCACCAGGTTGGCCATGATCCAAAAAAACACAAAACAACACAGGCTGGAGAGGCTGGAGAGAAATCGGAACTCTCCTATACTGCTGGTGGGGTTGTGAAACGGCACAACCTCTTTGGAAAGCAATCTGTCGCTTCCTTAAAAGGCTGGAAATAGGGAAATAGATATACCATTTGACCCAGTAATCTCACTGCTTGGAATATATCCTACAGAATCAAGGGCAGTCACTTGAACAGATACATGCACACGAACATTTATTGCAGCACAGTCCACAATAGCAAGAAGATAGAATCAACCCAGATGCCCAACAACAGATGAATGGATAAATGAACTATGGTATATGTACTCAATGATGCAATGATAAAGAACAATAATGATTTTAGGTAGCATCTCATAACCTGGTTTCAATTGGAAGACATTATGTTGAGTGAAATTAGTCAGCGGCACAAGGGCAAATATTGTATGAGACCCCTTTAAAAGCAGACTCGTACAGAAGAAAAGACTCTTTGACAGCTGCAAGGGAAGGGAAGGAGGGAGAGAGAGGGATGGTTATAGATTAACTGATAGAAATTTGGTTGGTTCAGAGCAGTGAAAGCACACATTAGAAAGAAGATCAATTTAACTGGACTTCAACATAACCTGAAAACTCTCCCAATCTTAACCCAGTATTGCAAGGACAGAGTAGCAGGGGCAGGAGTCCGGGAACCATGCTCTCAGGGGACATCAAAGCCAATTGGCATAACTAGCCTATTGCTAAGAGAGTCTCCTGCACCCTATATTGGTGAGTGGCATCTGGGGTCTTAAAAGCTAGCAAGCTGCCGTCAGAAGTATACCAGATGGTCCCAACTCAGCTGGAACAGGTGATCACCAAGGACAATGACGACATGGGGGAAAGAGATCCCAGAAGATAGAAAGACCCACATGAATACATGACTACATCAACATGTGACCAGAAGAACCGGATGGTGCCTGGCCACCACCAGTGACAGCTGTAATGGGGCTCACAATGTTGAGTCCCAGTAGCAATATGAGAAAAAAAAGGGTACACCCTAAGAACTCCACTGAAAGTCTACAGTTGGTGGTCCAAAGGCCTGGGGGTTACCCTGGGAGCATGGTCCCTAGACCTTATGTTGCCCCTGATCGTAAATCATTACTGAGGTTAACTCTTTGGACAGGAATGGATTGGACTCGAGGACACAGAGTGATCATATTCTGTGTACACTTTATGGTTTTGTGCATCTATGGGATGTCGTCCTACTGGCCTCTTACTAGAGGGGAGAGGAGAGGGTGCAGAGGAGGGGACAGGAGATTGTTACGAGGATATGACATGTACAGAATGGAAAAGAGGAGTGTGCTGTCACCGGGCAAGGAGAGCAGAAGGAGCTGCAGATAGGTGGGCATGCAAATTTAAACTGGATAGTACACTCAATCACAATAAAAAAAAAACTTTTTTGTAGTAAAACTCACCCTTTTAAGGGTAAAAGAAACTTGCACACCCATTGTTATGTGACCATAGTTGCACTCTACAGTGTTTCAGCACACTCTTCTCTCCATCCTGTATTTCCTCTGCCCATTCAACCAGCTCCTGTCCCTTTCTATCTTGTATCTCACCTCTGGGTATCTCATGTATCTCCTGGAGCCAAGAAGCACACTCTTCACCAATATCATTTTATGTCTTGATAATCCAGCCTTCTCTTTGAAAAGTTGGCTGCAAGAATGGTTTTAGTTGTGGGATAACAGAGAGTCCATGGGCTGTGTCTTCCAGGGTTCTTCCAGTCTCAATCAGACCATCATGTCTGGTCTTTTTACTAGAATTTGAGTTCTTCACCCCACTTTTCTGCTGTTCCATGAGGGACTCTGTTGTATTCCTTGTCAAGTCCCATTTTTTAATTGGCTTATTTGTCTTTCTGTTGTTGAGATGTTATAGTATCTTTATTTATAGATTTTTAGAGGTTAGACTCTTGCCAGATGCATCATAACCAAAAAAATTTTTTTCCAATCTGTAAGATTGCTATGAGTCGGAATCAACTCAAAGGCAGTGGGTTTGTTTGTTGTTGTGTTTAGGCTCCCTATTCTTTTGGTGAAGTCTTTTGATGTGCTAAAAGCAAAGACGTCACTTTGAAGACTAAGGTGTGTGTGACCCAAGCCGTGATTGCTTCGTATACATGCAAAAGCTGGACAGTAAATAAGGAAGACCAAAGAAATATTGACACCTTTGAATTGTGACATTGGTAGAGAATATTTAACGTACTTTGGACTGCCAGAAGAACAAACATGTCTTGGAAGAAGTACAGTCAGAATGCTCCTTAGAAGCAAGGATGGGGAGAAGATTACTGTCTTACATACTTTTGACATGTTATCAGGGGGGATCAGTCCCTGGTGAAGGACATCATGCGTGACAGAGTAGAGGGTCAGTGAAAAAGAGGAAGACCCTCAACAAGATGGATTGACAAAGTAGCTGCGACAGCTGGGCTCAAACATAACAATTGGGCAGCATGGTGCAGAGTTGGGCAGGGTTTTATTCTGTGGTACACAGGGTTGCTGTGAGCCAGAAGAAACTCAACGGCACCTAACAACTAGAACAAGACTGGTACCCACTACCACCTTCCTGGAAGTTCTTTCTTAACTTCTGCTTCATGACTTGATAGCATCATTAACTCCAGCCATTTCTTTCCCATTTCTTGGCACATCTACCTTTGTCTTAAATATCTGAATGTTAGTCCTTAATCCTTTCTATTCATAGTTTAAACTGGTGCTTACATATCTTTGAAACAGAATAAAAAACAAACCCATTGCCATCGAGTCAGTTTCCACTTGAAGTGACCCTGTTGGGACAGAGTGGAACTGTCCCTGTAGGGTTTCCAAGAAGTGACTAGTGAATTCTAACTGCAGACTTTTTGGTTAAGAGCCAACCTCTTAACCACTGTGCCACTAGGGCTTTATATACTTTTTATCAAGTGTAAGTACAAAAATTCTAGTTAGTACCTCTCTCCTGTACCCAAACTCCATATTTCCAACTGCCTGTTAGCTACTATATAGACTCCTCAAACTCAAAAAATCTATACAACTTCATCATCCTTTTCCTCAGAGCTCCTTTTCTGTGTGTTTATGTCTGTTAATGATGCCACTTTCCATTCGTTCGTTCTTTATGCTAGAAGCTTCTTTGTCATTCATCTCCCTTTGGTCTACTTTGCTACTCACATTTTCAAGTCCTATTAATTATTTTGAAAACCCGGGTGACGCAGTGACTGAGTGCTGTGTCTGCTAACCAAAAGGTCAGCAGTTTGAATCTGCCAGGCTACTCCTTGGAAACTCTGTGAGGCAGTTCTACTCTGACTTGTAGGATTGCTATGAGTCGGAATTGGCTTCACAGCAGTGGGGTTGGTTTTAGGGTTTCATTATTTATTTTAAATGTTTCTTAATTCTGGCCACTGGTATCCATTCTTACTGCTGCTGACATAGTTTGGGGTCACTGTGTCTGAATGATTAAATGATATTCCATGGAATACTGCTTAGCATTATAAAGGAACGGGCAACATCTTACGTGGATCTCAAGGACATGAAGGAGAGTAAAAAACTAATAATAATCTCAGAAGGTTACATATTGTGTCTTTATGTTTATACAACATTTTCAAAATAACACTTGTTGAGACAGAGACTAAATAGAGGTTGCTGAAGATAGGGAGAGGTGGGAAAGTTGTAAAGGATTTCCTTGGTGGGAATAGAACAGTTTGGTGTCTTGATTGTGCTGGTGGGCTATACAAGTCAATGCAGGGAATAAAATTGCCTAAAACATACACATACATTCAAATGAGTGTACATAAAAGTTGGTGGGGTATGTAGCAGATTGTCCAATGTCAGTTTCTTGGTTTTGTTGCTATGTAGTAACTGTGGAAGATAGTACTATTAAGGAAAGCTGTGTAAATGATACATGCATGAGTCCTATTTTTGCAGCTTCCTGTGAATCTATGTTTTCAGTGTTTTACATCTTTTTAAAAATACAGGTAGGCAAGTTAAGAATAAAATATAAATTACACATATTTACATGTTAAAATTAATCAGAACTCAAATTGAAATATAAAGTTTATTCTGAACATTTATTTTATATGGGTATAGGGAAGTACATTCTGATACTAGAAAAAGCAAGAGGCTAGAAGAAGCCAGGCATAATGAGGCTTAAACATAGAAAGAAAGAACATCAACCACTGGCTAATGTTAACATGATTGACTGAACCCTGCTCTCGTCTTCATGCTGAGATCAATAATCAGGTCACAGAATGGTCTCTGGCCTTCCACCCAGCTATAATTTTTATAATTCAAAGTTAGTAAACCTGGTTTCTGGTAGAGAAGAAAAGATAGATTATTAACTTTGACTGAAAGAAAAGCCAGTGGCAGGATTAATTTTGGTCAGGAATTTCTTTTCAATGAATATTTGTTTTCATGGGTAAGAAAACCTGCAAAGGAAAGTAAAATGGTTGTTACTAATTTTTCTCTTTGATTTACAGTCTAAAGATAATTATTAATAATATTTTGATATATAGTCTTGTAATATTGTGATAGATTTTGGGTTTTGTTGCAGCTATTTTAGCTAGTAGAATTGTATTTTGTATCCTGAAAACAGATGTTTGTTGTTTTTGCTTGTTAGTATTATGAAAACATAGTTTGTTTTATGTCTTGTATTCATTCAAAGTAAGTTCTTTCCTTCTAATTTCTTTCTTTTTTCTATTCTCTAGTTGATGACAGTGCAATTTTGGATTGCCAATTCAGCGAGTTTTATCATACTCCCCCACCTGGTTTTGAAAAAATATTATTTGAACAACAGATCTTCTGAATGTATTTGTTTTTTGAAACTTGTATTTCTGCACTGTTTAAAGTTTTTGCTATTTAATAAAGCTTTACCAGAGCTATAGGTGAAAATGTATTCTTAAAAATATGCTTGTTAATATTGTCTGATAACCAGTGTATTCATTATACCACCAGAAAGTTGTAATTGGAAATACTTGTGCTTTATGACATGAAAATCAGCATTTAGGGCAGTTTATTTAATTTTTATTTAAATTAACATCATGGGTTTAATTAACTATTAAATAGAGATATATAGAAATTTAAAAGGCACTCTCTTAGAGATGTAGAGTGGACGTTTTTTGTTTTGTTTTTTCTCTTTCTAAAGCATAGACCTCACAACTGTGTTAAGTCTATAATAATCTTGTGTCTCTGTGTCTTGTTTTATATACAGTGTAACAAAGAAGTTTATATTATTAGCAACTTTATTTTTTGGCAGTTTACTGTAAAATGTACCACTTTTCTTAAAATTTAAATTGCCTGTTTTGTATGTATAATGCCATGTTTTAATTTGCTCTCTGAAACGAAATAATGTGCCACAGTGATTGTCAGAGCACTTTGTTGAAGACCAGCGTGCTGTGTTACTTCAGCACCAAGTAGGTACTGATGAGCAGTGTAGTACACACTGGCAGACAGAACAGTATGATGCAGTTTTAAACTTAAATGAGATTGTTTTATAGACTATTTTACTTAACTGTGTGTTTTTCTGTAATGAATAATAAATAGTAATTTAAAAAAATCAGCACAGTACACACATGTTCATCCTTTTTTGTTAATTACACAGTGAATCTTCATCTTTGGTTATTTCAGAAATTCAGAGAGAACTGAACCTTTCCATGAACCTGGATCTTTGCTAAGCTTTGTAGAACAATCACTGTCTTTTTGTTCACAGCCTGCTGGCCTTAAGTGAGCACTGTCCACATCTTCAGATAGTGTCTCTTTTCAAATAGTGTGCCAAGGAAGTGTGTCACTCCTTTATCAATATGAAGGAGTTTCGTATGGTAGAAAAACATGGGTGTTAGAAGCAGAGAATTAGTGTGGCTCCTAATCCCATTGTCTCCTCTGGCAAGTTCCTCCGTCCCTGTGAGACCTAAATTCCTTACTTTAAAAAGGATAACCATACGTACTTGGTAGGATTCTATAACTAGTTAATAAATAAGATAATGTGTGTAAAACACTTTACTCACCATAAAAAAAAATTGCTATGGAGTCAATTCTAGCTCACAGTGATCTTGCAGGTAGAGTAGAACTGCCCCTTAGAATTTCCAGGAAGAGTTGGTGGATTCAAACTGCCGACCTTTTGATTAACAGCCTGGCTTTATCCGTTATGCTGCCAAGACTTCTTAGTCATCATAGGCACTTAATAGATGTAGCTTTCTTGTTGACTGCAAAGCAGTGGTTTTCATAGTTGGTCCTCAGACCAGGAGCATCAGCCTGCCCCAGGGACTTATTAGAAATGGAAATTGTCAGACCCTACAGAAACCTATGAATTGGAAAGTCCTGGGCTTAAGACCCAGCAACCTGAATTTGTGGAGTTTTTTTCACTAGTGAGTATGAAGTGGTACATTTTTTAAAATGACTAATGTGTAAATACCTTTTTACATGCTCATTGGGTCATTTGTGTATCTTCTTTCATAAAGCATTCAAGTTTTTCCTTTTAATTGGGTTGTCTTTTATCATTAATTTGTAGTCATTTTTAAATATGCTGGGTAAAAGTTCTTATTGTATGCACATATATTACTAATATTTTCTCAGGCTCTGGCTTGCTTTTTTATTTTCTTTTTTTCCTGTCTGCGTATTACTGTTGTGTTTTACTGAAAGCAGCAGCCTATATCTGAATGTGCTCTTCAGGTGATGCACACTAACGTGTGAACCACTGTTGAAAAAGGAAAGAATGTTTTACCCAATTATAGCCTAGCATAATTATTTCTAAGGGTTTAAGACAGGCTGTTTTTGACCCAAAGAGTAGAGAATCCAGCACAATAATTATTGTTTCTTTGGTAGGCAAAAAAGTGGCAGTGAGCTTTGAAAACAGAGACATACTTGAACAATGCATTTACTTGTGTAAATTCCAAATTTACCTCTAAAGATGTAAGGAACTGAACTAGTTATGTGTTAAGTAAAACTTGTGGATGCCAGAAGCTATGTAAGGCAGAAACCTGTTGGAGAAGAGAACTCGAGGAGAAACAAGGCAGTCTTGTCGCATTGGGGCTCTCACCAGTTTCACTGTATTTGTACCTTTTGTCTGACTTTATGTCATAGTCATTTTAATTCATAAAGAACATACTTAGGAAAGTAAATGAAAATAACTACTATTTGCTGTCTTTATAATATTACCTACTACTTAATTATAAAGATCACTCTTTTCCTAAAATCCTCAGGTTCCATTCTTCATGACTATTCTTCTAATAGTCGGAATATCCCTAGTACTGAAAATGACACAAATTATGTCATGACAACACTTCGATGAAGTCTAGTTTTTTTAACCTGTCAGTGTGTAATCCTCTCATTAAAATTACAGCAACTGGTCTTCCTCCTCAAAAAAGCCCAGACAAATTCCATTATAAAATTCATGTGAAACACTTGACTGGTATGCTGCGAAACTGTGAAGTTCATCAAAAGAAAGGAAAGTCTGAGCAGTTTAAGGAGACATGACAATGAAACAGGAAAGGACATTAGGTAAAATCGAAATAAACTGCAGACTTTAGTTATCAGTGGAGTTCCTGGGTGGCTGCTAACCAGAAGATTGACAGTTCAAGTCTTCCCAGAGGTGCCTTGGAATAAAGCCCTGGCAATCTACTTGTGAAAAATCAGCCATTGAAAATTCTGTAGAGCACAGTTCCTCTAACACATGGGGCCACTGTGGGTTGGAATCACCTTGACAGCAACTGGTTTGCTTTTGGTTTAATGAATATTTTTGCATTAGCTGTAAGATGTTAATCATATAGGAAACAGAGTATGGGGTATATGTGTACTGTGCTTTCAATTTTTCTGAAGACCTGAAAGTGCTCCATAAAATAGTCTATTTTAAAAATTACATTGAAGTAGGAGAAATTTAAAAATAAAATGATGTCAGTACAGTATAGGTACACAGTTTAAATATTTAATAATAGTTAAATATAGACATAGAAAGGTCATATAATGTTCTTGCATCTTGTGTAAGACTTGTGTTTGTTACCAACTAAAGAGATGGTGCCTGCTGTCTTAACTGTATGTATTGCAAAAATCCATTTATCCACACTTGGTGTGCTCAGATTGAAAATTATTTATTTATTTACTGTGCTGTTATTTTGATGATTTAAACACTAAGAGATGTGCAATGTTAAATATGTGAAATGAGGAAAACTTGAATAATTAATTTACAAATTAAAAACCAGAAATAGAATTCTTCGTTTAATTGCCTTTGGCTCCTCAGTTAAGATTGAGTATGTTTCCAATTGGATTATAAGCAATATTGTAAGTTAATTTAAGAATGATATAAAATAAAATTATGATTTGAATTAAAGGTTTTCTAATTCATTAACAAACAGACAAACACATGTTGGACATGTCTGTGTTATATGTTTACTACTTTTTTAAAATACAGTTATTTATTTTTGATGGCAGTATACACAGCCAAACATACAGCCATTCACACTTTCTAGATTAACAGTGGAATGACATTGGTTATATACTTCACATTGTGTCACCATTCCATCGCTGTTCATGTTGTTTCATCGTCTTCAGCTTAGACTCGCTGCCCCTTAAAGTTCTTGTCTTTGCTTTGGATTAACTGTTGGCAGTTTGCACTCATTTAGATAATACTTTATAAGAGTGCTATGCTTGACATAATCATTGCTTATTAACTGGGCTACACTACTTAGTTTAATGATGACTTCATGGAACAGTTTCAGTTCAGGATTTGAAGATTATTTCTAGGCATTATACTGAGAGATTCCCCCAGTCTCAGTGGATCCAGTTAGACTGGTTTTCTGCATGCCTACTTCTTAATGTCTGTTTAGATATGGACCAATACAAATGTAGCTGGAAATGTGAGTGAAATCTTGGACTTCATAAAATACTTTAAATCACTAACTTATTTTGGATAATGTAAAGATACTAGGTAAGATTATCTAGAGAAAAGATTCTGTATTGAAAACTGAAATTTTCTTCTACATAGATGTAACCAAATATAGTACTTACTAATGAAATATAATCATCTACCACATACATTAATTTGCACTGTCCATGCAACCTGAAGGATACCCTTGTGGCCTGGTAGTTAAGTGCTATGCCTGCTAACCAAAAGGTCAGCAGTTCAAATCTCGCAGGAGCCCCTTGGGAAACTGTGGAGCAGTTTTGCTCTGCCCTGTAGTGTTGCTGTGAATCAGAATTGACTCAGTGACAGTGGGTATGATTTGGTTTGGGTTTTGTTTTATGCCACCTGGAAGAGAAATACTGTTGGAAGGGGACTGAAATGTTCGTATGAACAACTAGAAACATCGCAGTAGAATAAGTAAAATAGTAAATAGGCAAAATCATTGAAACAGTGGATACAAACGTAGAATAATGTTGTATATATAGTATATATTTATTTATGCAGTATAAATGATTTACACACCAAGAGTTATACAGAAATTTAAAGGAAAGATAGTCCAATTATTGCTAAAATTTGTAATCTGTAGCTATGTAGGAATCATTACAATGGAATTATTTGTGCCTTGTGTTTCGTGAATGCTTAAGCAGTTCTGCTTTCTAAGGAGCTCTGCTAACTGTAACTTACATGGTTCTAGGTTATCCAAAACATATTAATGGCATTAGTAAATGAAAAAAGTTGTTCAACATTTGAAGATATGATAAGATCCACTTTGTAAAATAAAAAACTAAACTCTTAAGCATAGGAAAAAGTGTACCTAAGAAAAAGTATATTTTTGAACCAAAATTTTGTGTTTGTGTGACATTTTTTACAATTAACAAATACTGTTTCTGGATTTTAAAAAATAAAGACTGACTCTGGAGGAAGCCTTATATGCTAAAAATTGCCAAATTTTGCGTTTATACCTAAGGGGGTGGAAAACCTGCAGTAAAATCGCGACTCAGTTACCTAATTACAGAATACAGCATTTTTCATGGCAGTGTACTTAGAAGAATCCAGAAATTTTAGTTGATAGGCTAGGCAACAGTGTCTAGCCAGTCTCCAGAAGCAAGGAAGTACCAGTGCTAGTGAAGCTAGTGGAGTATTAGCTCCTGTTCTAGCAGACAGTACCTTTCTAAAAGGACACTGACAAACCGTTGAGAGCTACTAGGATGGTGAAGGTCTGCTTGATTAATCTAAGAACAAATGAATGATTAGCCCTTGAAGAAACTGAGGCTATTAGAAGAAAGTATTCAGTTTACTGGGCTATTAATATTAAAGCCGGGATGACTTGTGAAATGCTGATCATCATAGGAAAGAAGGCAAAAAACCTATAGGTTCATGTGTGTGTCTAAATGTATTTCAGATACATGTTTTCAGATATCTCAATTGAGGGGAGGGCAGGGAAGGTAGTTTTATTCTCTACTGCCCTGGAGGCAGAAACAGCACCAATTATTGGAAAGTACTGGGAAGCAGGTTTCAGTTTAAGATGGGAAAGAACTTTCCTATTAGTTTGTGCTCAGGTTGCTGCCTTGCAAAATGATGAACTTCTGCTCGCTGAGATTGTTCAAGTAGGGAAAATGGCTGTCACCGAGACGACGGAAATGTGGCTCCCACTTGGCCAGAAGCTGCATGAGGTGTTTTCTGAAACTGATTCTCATTCATTCAGACTGCTGCCAAGCCTCCCAAACCAGTTGAAAGTAGGGAAGTGAGAGAGAGGATTGCAGGGATATATACTAGGAATCATCGTATTAAAATTTGTATTAAATCTGAAAAAGGAGATGATACTAAACTTTCTTTTGGAATGAAGTGCTAGGTCAATAGGTAAACTAGAATTCCCCCACAGTTTTGTGAGTAGACAGAAGTGACAAGTGAGTAAACAGGCAACTGATACATTTGGGGCAAAGAGTCACAACTCAAAATTGTGACCAGGTACTAGTTAAACCCACGAAGAGGACCCTGAAGCTACCAATCCAGTGTGTGGGTGCAATCAAGAGTATGAATGAAATGCTGTTATTAGGAAGAGATTTTGAAATTAAACAGAATCCTATCAACCGTTATAAGAAACAAAATGTAGAATTTGACCTTAACTGTGTAAAGTCTGCTGACTGCAATTCAAGTGAAAAAGTGAGTTGAAGAAAGGAAGGAATGGCAGAACTGACCAAGAATAGCATTCAGTTCAGTAACATCATGATGAGTGTGGATGTGAAGGGTGAACTTGGACTTGGTTGTCAAATTTCTGAATGCTGATAACTAAGACAATGATCCTTGGAACGTGAAAAAGAGAAAGGGATATTTCTTGGTAGAAAGCTTTATGTTATTTTCATGCTGTGTGTAAAGTAAGAATTGTTATACTCAGGTGAAATAGGAAGACAAGTTAGAAAACAAATTGTAAAAGAAGAAAACATCTTGGAGACCATTTATCCAAATTCTCACATTGTAAAGAAAGAAAGTAGCTCAAGAAAGACGACGTGTCTTTGGCCAAGGCAACACAGCAAGATCCAGGTTACCTAGTTATTATTAATACAACAGTCACTAAATGTAAGCACAGACTTTGTGCCAGGCACTGTACAGAGTTCACTCTTCCCTGGTATATGATTAGATAAATACATTAACAATGAATTTCTGAAGGGCTGTTGATGGGGGTAGAAATCTAGGAGTTTATCCTTTTTGACATTGATAGCATAAAAGACAGTTCAGCAGGCCTATAAAGCATCCTCGTACAACTACCTGACACAGAACAAAGGCCTGGATATATCATTGTTAGGTAGAGTTGTGTTTGATTACTGTTACTTAATGATTGGTGCCTGTAGAGATGCCAAAAATTATGACATAAATACCTACTTTTTTGGATTATCTATGTGACAGCTCTTCATTACCAGAAGTAAGTCAGTTATTCACCCCTAGTCACCCCTTGGTTATGTGCAGTCATGGGAGTTGGCCTCGAAGACAGGTAATGAGAAAATATTTGGTGTGGGATCATGTGTTACAGTCTTAGACTGGACTGTGAGTACACTGGGGAGCTCTGGTGACACAGTTGTTGAAGTGGTGACTCAGCTGCTAACTCAAAGGTCAGCAGTTCAAACCCACCAGCTGCTGCTAAGGAGAAAGATGCACCAGCTTGCTTCCCTAAAGATTATAGCCCTGGAAATACCATGGGGCATTTCTGCCCTGTCCTAAAGGGTCACCATGAGTGGGCACCACCTTGCCAGCAATGAGTTTGGTTTGAGGTATGAGTACTTTAAATGAATGAAGTTTATTGCAGCGTATCTTCTGTGGTTGGCATTCCTTGAGTTTTTTTCTAGAACCTGTTCCTTCATTGAACTGATCCTTAGAAAAGGCTCCTTGTTTCTGGATTTTACAAAATTCAGACTTTGAAGGTTCAAACTTTGGAGTTCCTTTTACATTATGTTTTTTTGTTTGTTTTTGAAGAATGCTTTAAGTAAAATTTAGTAGATTGGTTACAAGAAAAATGTTGAATCTCATCCGAAGAACTGTTATAGAATAGTTAGAAGCATATCTCTTCCTATAGACAATGTTACACTGAGTATAAAACTGTTCCTCCCTACTCTTAGGGATTTTGAAAAATAAACCTGGCATACTAAATTGGAATAACTTTATTGTTCTCAGAACTGACAATAGAAACCTAGTAAGCTTTCAAAATCCCAACATTTTATAGTAAGTTTTTCTTTGTAATTCTTTTGGGAAGAGTGAGTTTATTCACTTAGTAAATGCTTTTCAGCATCTACTACTTGTCATTAGCTGGGTTGTACAAATGGTTAATACCTGCAGCTGATGAAAGTGGAGGCTCAAGTCCACCCAGAGGCACCTTGGAAGAAAGCCTAGCAATCTACTTCTGAAAAATCAGACCTTGAAACCCCGCCAGTGAGGTTTTACTCTGACATACTTGGTGTTACCAAGAGCCGGAATGACTGAATGGAAGCTGACTTTTTTTTTCACTACATGTGAAGCACAGTGCTGGGCTGAAGATGCAAAGATGGATAAGACACAGTTGTTACCTTCAAGGAAACTCCTTAGTAAGCATTATTTTCTCTGCAGCATTTTCACTCCAGCAGCAATGTAGACAAGAATAGAAATAGACTTATTTTTTCAGACTTCATGAAGAAAATGCTTTATGGTAGCGATAGACTGGAATCTTTAGGATATTTTATGCACCTTGGTTTTAGACATTTGGGTTGTTTAAGAAATGTGTAATTTGAGGAACTCTTTAGTTAATGCTGCGGAATTAAATTTTGAGAAACAATAATTCAGAAGTCTATGCCATGATAAAAATGGGAAAAATAACTATTTAAAGCCCATAAAATGCAGTTATACAAGGACAGTTTTATGAATCATTCTTGCAAAAGCTTCAACTTTGCTTAATTATTTGAGTAATTGCTGCAGTTTGTTACATATTGTATACTGATTCCTTGCTATTAACTGAGGTCCAATATGCTTTGGAATACAAATGCAGCTAATCGGTGAAATATTGTTTAACCGTAAAAATAATGAAGTTCTGATACATGCTACAGCATGGATGAACCTTGGAAACATACTGAGTAGAATAAGTTAGAAACAAAAAGGCAAATAGTGTATGAGTCCACTTACGTAAAATATCTGGAATAGGCAAATCTATACAGACAGGAAGCAGATTAGTGGCTACCAGGACCAGAGGAGACAGAGAAATAGGAAGATACTGGCTTAAGGGGCATTGAGCCTCTGTTTGGGCTCAGTGGGAACAGTGGTGATGGTTGCACAACATGGTGAGTGTGATTAATGCCAATGGACTTTATACCCCTAAATGGTTAAAGTGACAAATTTTATGTTGCCAAGTGCCGTCGAGTCGGATCATATATTTTACTACAATAACATTTTGAAAAAGTGGATATAATTTGTTAAACAAATGTAATTTCATCTATTTTAATGGCAATTTTTAAGAAGGGCCATGTGGGATTTGGAGATTTTTTTAGTGCATAATTTTATTTATTTTGTTGTTGAGAGTATACACAGCAAAACATATTCCAAAGGCATTATGCTGAGTGAAATTAGTTGCAAAAGAGCAAATATTGTATAAAACCAGTATTATAAGAACTCAAGGCTTAAACACAGAAGAAAACATTCTTTGATGGTTACAAAGGTGGGGAGGGAGGAGATATTCACTAATTAAGCAGTAGACAAGAAGTATTTTAGGTGAAAGGAAGATGAGGCATTCAGTGCAGAAATCAGCACAACCAGACTAAACCAAAAGCTAAGAAGTTTCCTGAATATAACCAACCACTTTAAGGGACAGAGTAACAGGGGTAGGCATCTGGGAACATGGTTTCAGGGGACATCTAGGTCAGTTGGTATAACAAAGTTTATTAAGAAAATGTTCTGCATTCCACTTTGGAGAGTGGCGTCTGGGGTCCTGAAAGCTAGCAAGTAGTCACCTAAGAACCATCAACTGGTCCTAACCGACCTGGAGCAAAGGAGAATGAAAACCTGTAACAAAGGCATAGGAAACTATGAGCCCAAGAGACAGAAAGGGCCACATAAACCAGAGACTACATCAGAGATTGGAAGAATTAGATGGCACTTGGCCACCATCAGTGACTGCTCTGACGAGAAACACAAAGAGTCCCTGATGGAGCAGTGATAAGACTAGAGGGTCCCTGGAAGACATGGCCACTGAACTCTCTGTTAGCCTTGAACTCAATCCATTCCTGAAGCTAGCACTTCAGACAAAGATTGAACTAGACTGTGAGACATAAGATGATAGTGGTGAAGACTGTGCTTCTTGGCTTAAGTAGATACATGAGACTAACTGGGCAGCTTCTGTTCAGAAGTGAGATGAGCAGGCAACGGGGGACAGGCATTGGTTTAATGGACATTGGAAGTACAGGGTGGAGAGGAAAAGAGTGGTGTCGCAGTGTAGGTAGAGCAACTAGTGTAGGTAGAGCAACTAGTGTAGGTAGAGCAACTAGTGTAGGTAGAGCAACTAGTGTAGGTAGAGCAACTAGTGTAGGTAGAGCAACCAATGTGTATGTAAGTTTTTAATGTGAGAAACAGATTTGAATTGTAAATGTTCACTTAAAGCAAATAAATGTATATATTTTAGAGAGGAATAATTTCAAATCTCCTAAAAAAAACAAATTTCGTAGGTTTAACATAATAAAGGTTAATTTCCTACTCCTCCCCCAAAGTGGTATTATCTGTACATACAGTTTCTGCTGTTTTCACCATTGTTGTTAGGTACTGTCAAGTTGGTTCTGACTTACAATGGCCTTATGTATATTGAAACAGAACACTGTCTAGTCCTGTGCCATCTTCCTAATCATTGCTGTAATGTCTGTTTTTTGTTTGTTTTGTTTTGTTTTCTTGTACTTTAGGTGAAGGTTTACAGAACAAACTAGTTTCTCTTTGAACAGTTAGTATACATACTGTTTTATGACACTGGTTAATAACCCTTCAACAGATCAACACTCCCTTCTCAACTTTGAGTTTCTTATTGTGAGCTTTCCCATTCCCTCCTGCCTTGGGCTGGTGTGCCCTCTATTCTCGTTTTATGGGCATGTCCAATTTTTGTCTGAAAAAGTAAACCTCAGGAGTAACTTCATTACTGGACTGGAAGAGTTTCCAGGGGCCGTGCTTCTCAGGGTTTCTCCAGTCTCTGTCAGACCAGCAATTCTGGGCTTTGTATTTTTTCGGATTTTTTTCTACATTTTTCTCCAGCTCTGTTTCTGACCCTGTATTGTGATCCATATCACAGCAGTCAGTAGTGGTAGCCAGGCACCATCTAGTTGTACTGAATTCACCCTCGTGGAGGTCATTGTACATGTGGTCCATTAGTCCCTTGGACTAATGTTTCACTGATGTGTTTAGTTTTTTTCATTCTGCCTTGCTGCTGAAAGGGTGAGACCTGTGGAGCATCCTAGGTGGTTTTCATACACTTTTAAGACCCTAGACACTGCTTACCAAATTAAAATGTGTAACATTTTATGTGTAAGCTATGTTATGCCAGTTTAGCTAGGTATTCCCCAAAACCATGGTCCCCAAAGCCCTCAGCCCAACAATTTGGCCCCTTAGGTAGTTTGAATGTGTCTGTGGAGCTTCCATGACTTTGTCTTGTACAAGGTGTGCTGGCTTATCTGATATCATGCACTGTTTTATCCTTCAACAAAGTTATTGCTTATCTACGGACTATTTGGTGTTTTTCCATCCCCATTTCTCCCCTCCCTCATAATCATCAAAGAGTATTTTTGTGTGTGTGTGTAAACCTTTTTATGAGTTTTTAATAATAGTGGTCTCATACAATATCTGTCCTTTTGTAGTTAACTTATTTCACTCAGCATAATGCCCTCCAATTTCCTCCATGTTACAAGTGGCTTCACAGATTCATCAGTGTTCTTCATTGTTGTATAATAGTCCATCATGTGTATGTACCACTGTTTATCCATTTGTTGATGAGCATCCAGGTTGTCTCCAAATTTTTGTTATTATGAACAGTGCTATAGTGAACATGGGTCTGCATATGTCTATTCCAGCAGTGACTCATTTCTCTAGATCGTATTCACAGGAGCAGGATTGCTGTATTTCAACTTTCTATTTCAAGATTCGTAAGGAAGCACAACATTGTTTTCTGATACGGTTGTATCATGTTGCATTCCTGCTGGTAGTGCATGAGAGTTCTGGTCTACCTGCAGCCTCTCTATCATTTGTTATTTCCTGTTTTTGTGATTTGTGTCAGTAATGCCAGGGTGAGATGATACCTCATTGTGGTTTTGATTTCCATTTTTATAATGGCTAGTGATTGCAAGCATTCCCTAATATGTCTGTTAATCCCTTGAATGTCTTCTTTGGTGAAATATCTGTTCATTTCTTTTACTCATTTTTTTTTTTAAATTGGATTTTTTTGTCTTTTTGTCATAGAGGCACTGGATTTTCTTGCAGATTTTAGAAATTAGACCTTTGGCTGATTTGTAATAGCCAATTTTTTTCTAAAATTCAGCATGGGGGTAGGGTCAAGATAGTAGACTAGACACACATCTCCGCAATTCCCTTTGAGCAATAAGGCCTGAACTAATAATTGAATGGAGTACTCTGGATACCCAGGAAGTCCTAGGATACGGCATAGGGTGTCAGATTGGACTATGTGCCACTAAACGGGGAGCTACCTCTCTGATGAGGCAGTGTGTGCTGAGCACTGCACCTGCTGACACACAACTTGGGCAGACTGCAGGTTCTGATGCCGTTTTTGTTATTGGGGGCGGGGGATGGGCATGAACCAGCAAATACCCTGAACTGCAATTCTAAGGTAAACAGTGTATAGTGCAGCAGAGAGACAGAACTTGGGATAGCCACAGTTTGAGAGCCTCGCTGCTGACTGAGGGCACCACTGTCCCTCCACTCTCTTTTCTGAACTGCACCATAGATTCTGTGGTTTCACGGTGGGAAGGGCATCTCGGCCAGGATGCCATCTTGGTCAGCTGGGAGGCAGAGTCACCCAACCAGAAGCCTCAGCAGGGGTTAATTCCCAAGTTGAGAAGCAGTGCCAGTCTGGAAAGCATTTTTCTAGCAGAAAAGCTGTGTACTGCAGTGTTACTTTATGGGAGTGGCCCAGGTGAGGATGGCAAGAGGGCTGTAACCCCTCCCTAACTGAACTACATCATAGCATCTGGGATGGCTGAAGAGGTGCTTCTATTGTGAGCCAGAAGGCAGGGCCTGCCACACCTCGTCACCTGACTGATTTTGGCAGCTGTCAGTCAGCTCCCAGCTTCTTAAAATACAACTGCCTAGAGAAATATCTGCTGAGTGGCCCAGCAGTATCTCTCCCAGCCTTTACTGACCCACAGCATAGGGTTGGTTGATGCCCCCATCCCCATCAGTTCATAAGTAGGGAGCCATCTTTGCTAGCCAGGAGGCAGAGCTTGCCACCCCAGGGAGTCCACTGGGGCCAGTTACTGGAGTACATAGAGATGGCTGATGGCTAACTGTCCTCTCAGAACTATACCTCAGTTCCTGTTGCAGTAACACAAAAACCTCTAGATGACCCGAAGGCAACAAACCATTCCTAACCATTTAAAGACACTCTCTACTGTGGCTATGGAAAACTCCCAAAACAAAGAACCAAAAAATTTCCCAGATGAAGAAGCCTTTCTGAAACTATCAGAGGTTGAGTATGAAAGAATTATATAGAGAGCCCTCCTAGAGACCAAACAAAATACAGAAGAGCAAAAGGAAAAATTAAGCAAGCTATTTGAAATAATGGAACAATAACAATCTGAAATCCACCAGATCAGTAATATTTTGCATTCCTACCTGCAGTGTAGGAGAGTTCCAATCTCTCCATAACTGAATAAAACAAAAAGCAAGATGAAAGAACAGATCTATAATCAATAAATCCATTGCCGTAAAGTTGACTCTGACTCAGAGTGAACTCTTTAGGACAGAGTAGAACTGCCCTATAGAGTGTTCAAGAAGTGCCTGGTGAACTTGAACTGCTGACCTTTTGGTTAGCAGCCATAGCACTTAACCACTACACCACCAGGGTTTCCCTTCAGTCGATAAAACAACTGTGTGATGTCTCAGACAGCAAACAATATCAAAATACATAAAAAAAAAATTTTTTAAAACACAGAATGGTTCCAGGAAGCATCCAGAATAAACAACCAGAGGACTGTCCAGTAGAAGAAAATGCAGTAGAATTACCCAATAATATTCAGGGCTTTCCAAGAGTTGAAGCAAAAAGCAGACAAAAAAGAGGAAAAATATATTCATGGAGAAGTCAGACAAATTTATGGAAGAATACATGAAAATAACACAGGAAAAAATGCCAAAATAAATTCACAACTAGAAATCATATGAAAATGACAATTAGAAATCTAAAAAACAATAAGATTTCAGAAATGGCTGAGGAACAGGTTTGAAATGTTGGAACACAGGATCAGTGAAACTGAAGCAGACACTTGGGTACAGCTGTTTTAGGAAAAATCAGAAAAAAGAAGAAAAAATGGGGGGGCGGAGTCAAGATGGCGGACTAAGGACACCTCTCTTTTTATCCCTCTGGAAATGAAGACCTGAATTGACAATCAAACAGAGCCTTCTGAGCACCTAATCAGCCTCAGGACACGGAACAGAGCTGTTAATTGGGACTTTATATCATTCAGCAAAAAACCTCCTCTCTTTCGCTGACTCCCGCTCCTGGCTAGCCCCGGCTCTCACGGACGGAAGGTAAACGCACCATTTTGACCTTTTTTTCCCTCTGTCTCGGCTGGCGGGCGGAGCTGGGCCTTGCCCGGCGGCTGGACTCAGACACGCTGCTGGGGGGGACACGCAGGCGAAATTCCCATGCTCTGAGAGCCAGGCTCGGGACTCTGTTAATCTAGACACTTTGAGCCTTTCGTTTTGTAGCTGCCTCAGCAGGGTTTGTGCGGAACTCCGCGGTCAGGGTGCGGGACGCCATGTTGGTACCGAGATTTTAGCAGGACCTGGTTCTTAGCCTGGGAGCCAGTGCCGGCAAACGGGACAGCGCCTCTAAGTCAGAAAAGTAGTGATTTTGCATAGTGCTGCCTACATTGGGGGCCCTGCAACAGAAGCAGAGGAATCGCTGCCTCTGGGCAACTTTAGCCCCCCTGTCTGCTGCCTGTGTGGAGGACGCCATCTTGGGTACGGTGGCCGCAGCTGGACCTAATTCTTAGCTTGGGAGCCAGACCCTGCCCACAAGAGAGCGCTTTTCTATCACAAAACCAGTACTCGACGCAGTGTCAGATAAGGCTAGGCCCTGTCAGCAGAGGCCACCAGAGCACTAGCAGTGCTGTATTCTGAAGTAGTTTGTTATAATCTGGGGTTGGATACAGTGGCGCTTACTTTGTCAGATGGGAAGAGGGACCTCTACCCCTGAAAACCTGACTTGTGAACTGGTCAGATACCTTTTGCTTTACATTTGAAGACAGCCTAGAGAAACATTTGCAATCCATCCTCACAGTACCTCTTCCAGCCTCTATATACTCACATGGGACCCAAAAAGCAACAGACAATTGTGGCATACAAGCAATCACTCATGGCTTCAGAAGGCTCCCAAACAAAGCAACCAAGGAGTTTTCCAGATGAAGAAACTTTTATGAAAGCATCAGGAAGTGAATACAAATTGATTATATACAGGGCCCTTCTAGACCTTATACAAAATGAAAAATTAAGCAAGTTGTTCCATCTGATGGAACACCAGTACTCTGAAATCCAACAGATCAAGAAGAAAATCAAAGACATAGAAGCTTCCATGCAAAGCCAAGAAAACAGAATGGAACAAATGGAAAAAAGAATTTCTGACTTGGAAGACAGAGCTACTGATGCCAGTGTCTATGAGCAGAAATCAGAAAAAAGAAACAAGAAAAATGAAGAAACATTAAGAAGCATGTGGGACTCTATTAAGAGGAACAACCTTCGATTAATTGGAATCCCTGAACGGGGTGAAACATCTGAGAACACAGAGAGTATTGTTGCTGAGCTGCCGAAAGAAAACGTCCCAGAAATCATGAAGGAAGAGAATATAAACATCTCAGATGCATATCGTACGCCACCCAATATAGATCTCAAAAGAAAGACCCCAAGACATATTATAATCAAGCTTAACAAAATGAAACATAAGCAGCAACTCTTAAAGGCAGCAAGACTCAAGGCAAAGCTAAAATTCAGAGGGAAACCCTGTAGGCTGTCGTCAGATTTCTCAGCAGAAACCATGCTGGCACGGAGACAGTGGCACGACACATTCAAAGTCTTGAAGGAGAAGAACTTCCAACCAAGAATTATATATCCTGCAAAACTGTCTTTCAAACATGAAAATGAAATTAAGACATTTCCAGATAAACAGAAACTCAGAGACTTTGTAAAAACCAAACCCAAACTACAAGAAATACTGAAAGAAGTTCTTGGCTTTGGCTTAGAAGAATGAAACCACTAACTTTATATTTTAGAATGACACACTACTCAATACTCATTTAGGGAAGGCTCCAAAGTAAATCACAGCTTTGATTTGGAAAGAAGCAATCCAGTGATCATCATGAAAACTATGGTGTCATCATAATAAAAGAGGGATGTACTACAGTCGTTATAGTCCTTCCAGATGGAGAGGAAGATGACCAGACTGGTAGTAATTAAAATTGGGTTTATAAATAGTTTATTAAGGGGGTTCATAGGGGCAGCTGTAAAGCACAACAAAGATGTATCATAACATTTCAAGAAATCTAACACACGAGTCTCAACAACTATAAAACCAGCTCTGAAAAAGGTGAAAAATCAACTCACAAAAAAGAGTGTCTCAGAACAGACTAATAAGAACAACAGAGAAAACATCAACATAAAAATAAACATATCACAATGGCAGCAGTGAACACATACTTATCAATAATTACATTGAATGTGAATGGACTGAATGCTCCAGTAAAGAGACACCGAGTGTCATCTTGGATCGAAAGACACGACCCATCCATATGTTGTCTACAAGAAACTCACTTGAGACCTAAAGACAGGAACAAACTGAAAATTAAAGGTTGGAAGAATATATATCAAGCTAACAATGAACAAAGAAGAGCAGGGGTGGCAATTCTAATCTCAGAAAAAATCAACTTTAATGTCAAATCCACCATCGTGGACAAAGATGGACACTATTTACTGCTGAAAGGTTCAGTACACAAGCAAGACTTAACTATATTAAACATTTATGCACCTAATGTCAGAGCACCTAAATATGTTGAAGAAACACTGACTATGCTCAAAAGAGAGTTAGATGACTCCACAATAATAGTGGGAGACTTTAACACTCCACTCTCATTACTAGACAGATCATCTAGAAAAAAGCTCAGTAAACATACAGAAGACCTCATTGACACAATTAACCAACTAAACCTCATTGATATATACAGAACTTTCCACCCATCAGCAGACAACTACACCTTCTTCTCCAGTGCACATGGAACATTCTCCAGAATTGACCACATGATAGGCCATAATGCAATGCTCAACAAAATCTATACCATTGAATTATTGCAAAGCATCTTCTCAGATCATAAAGCCATCAAAGTTGAAATCAATAGCAGAGAAAACACAGACAGAAAGTGGAACTCTTGGAAACTGAACAACATCTTGCTCAAAAAAACATGGGTTATAGAGGAAATCAGGGATCAATTAAAGTAATTCATGGATTCCAATGAGAATGAAAACACTTCCTAACAGAACCTATGGGATACAGCCAAAGCAGTGCTCAGAGGTCTGTTTATCTCCATAAATGCACACATTGGGAAGGAAGAAAGAAACCAAATCAAGGAGCTAACTCTACAGCTTGAACAAGTAGAAAGAGAACAATAGAGGAACCCCTCGGGCACCGGAAGAAAGGAGATCATAAAGATTAGAGCAGAGCTAAATGAATTAGAGAATAGAAAAACAACTGAAAAAATTGAAAAGACTAAAAGCTGGTTTTTTGAAAAGATCAACAAAATTGATAAACCACTGGCTAAACTTACTAAAGAAAAGCAGGAAAGGAAACAAATAACCCAAATTAGAAATGAGAAGGGAGTTGTCACCACAGATGCAACAGAAATCAAAAACATCATAACAGAATACTATGAAAGACTGTACTCTAACAAATTTGAAAACCTAGGGGAAATGGACCAATTCCTTGACTCATACCACCTACCCAAATTATCACAACGTGAAGCAGAACAACTTAATAAACCCATCACAAAGGAAGAGATTGAAAAGGTCATCAAAACACTGCCAACCAAAAAAAGTCCGGGCCCAGATGGCTTCACGGCAGAATTCTACCAAGCATTTAGACAAGAGTTATCTCCAATACTCCTGAGACTATTTCACAGTATGGAAAGGGATGAAGTACTCCCAAACTCATTCTATGAAGCCAGCATAACCCTGATACCTAAGCCCAGGAAAGATCCAACAAAGACAGAGAACTACAGACCGATATCACTCATGAACTTAGATGCAAAAATCTTCAACAAAATTCTTGCCAACAGAATACAACAACATATCAAGAAAATAATCCATCATGACCAAGTGGGATTCATACCAGGGATGCAAGGCTGGTTCAACATCAGGAAAACAATTAATGTGATTAACCACATAAATAACACAAAAGACAAAGATCACCTGATTTTGTCCATTGATGCCGAAAAGGCATTTGATAAAGTCCAACACCCGCTCATGCTAAAAACTCTTAGCAAAATGGGCATAGACGGCAAATTCCTCAGCACAATAAGGGCCATTTATACAAAGCCAATTGCCCACATCATCCTGAATGGAGAGACTGAAAGACTTTCCCCTGAGATCAGGAACTAGACAAGGATGCCCACTGTCACCTCTCCTATTCAACATTGTGCTAGAAGTTCTAGCCAGAGCAATTAGACAAGACGAACAAATAAAGGGCATCTGCATCGGCAAAGAGGAAGTTAAAATCTCCCTGTTTGCAGATGATATGATTGTATATGCAGAGAACCCCAAGGAATCTATAATGTAAGTTACTCAAACTGATAGAAGAGTTCAGCAAAGTCTCAGGATACAAGATAAACATAAGTAAATCAGTAGGATTCCTTTATACCAACAATGAGACTGTTAAGGAGGAAATTATCAAATCTATACCATTTGTGATAGCCCCTAAGAAGATAAAGTACCTAGGAATTAATCTAACCAGAGAAACAACAGACCTTTACAAAGAGAACTACAAGCCCTTACTACAAGAAACTAAGAGAGATTTAGATAAATGGAAAAACCTACCCTGCTCATGGATAGAAAGACTTAACATTGTGAAAATGTCTATTTTACCCAAAGCAATTTATTTATATAATGCAATCCCAATACAAGTTCCAGCATCATTTTTTAATGAGATGGAGAAACAAATCACCAATTTTGTTTGGAAAGGGAAGAAGTCCCGGATAAGTAAGGTACTACTAAAGAAGAAGAACACACTGGGAGGCCTCTCATTACCCGACCTAAGAACATACTGCACTGCCACAGTGGTCAAAACAGCCTGGTACTGGTACAAGTACAGACAAACGGATCAATGGAACAGAATTGAGACCCCAGAGATGACACCACCTGCCTATGAACAGTTGATATTCGACAAAGGCCCTAAGACATTAAACTGGGGTAAAAACAGCATCTTCAACAAATGGTGCTGGCAAAATTGGTTATCCATCTGCAATAAACTGAATCAAGATCCATATCTTACACCTTATACAAAAAACAACTCCAACTGGATAAAAGACCTAAATATCAAACCTAAAACGATAAAGCTCATCCAAGAAAAGGTAGGAACAACAATGGAAGTTTTAATACACAATCAGGACAGACTCCAAAATCTGTCAAAGAAACCTCAATCAACAGAAGAGAAAGTAGATAAATGGGAACTATTAAGAATCAAACACTTTTGCTCATCCAAAGACTTTATTAATAGAATTAAAAGAACACCCACAGAGTGGGAGAAAATATTTGGCAACTCTATGTCAGATCGATACCTGATCTCCATAATCTATAAAATACTACAAAATATCAATAAGAAGAAGATAAACCATCCTATTAAGCGATGGGCAAAGGAGATGGACAGATACTTCACTAAAGAGGAGATCCAGGCAGCCAAAAAACACATGCGGACATGTTCACGATCTTTAGCTATTAAAGAAATTCAAATCAAGACAACAATGAGATACCATCTCACCCCAACAAGATTGGCCATGATCCAGAAAACACAAAACAACAAATGCTGGAGAGGCTGTGGAGAAAGTGGAACCCTCCTACACTGTTGGTGGGGTTGCAAAATGGTCCAGCCTCTTTGGAAGGCAATCTGGCGCTTCCTTAAAAAAATGGATATTGATATACCATTTGACCCAGTAATTCCAGTACTTGGAATATATCCTACAGATTCAAGGCCTTTCACACCAACGGACACTTGCACCAGAATGTTTATCGCGGCAGAGTCCACAATAGCAAAAAGGTGGAATCAGCCTAGATGCCCAACAATAGAAGAATGGATAGGTAAACTGTGGTACATATACTCAATGGAGCACTACGCAATGATAAAGAATAACGATGATTCCAGGAAACATCTCCTAACCTGGTTTCAACTGGAAGACATTATGTTGAGTGAGAGTAGTCAGCGACAAAAGGACAAATACTGTATGAGACCTCTACGATAAGATCTCAAAAACAGACTTGTGTATAGAAGAAAAGAGTCTTTGACAGCTGCAAGGGAGGGGAGGGAGGGAGGGAGGGCAAGGGGAGGAGGTAGTTACTAGAAATCTAGTTGGGACAAAGCGGTGACGGCACACATTAGGAACAAGAACAACATTAAGTGGACTTCAGCATAACTTGAGTACTCCTTCCATCTTAACTCAATACTGCAAGGATAGAGTAGCTGGGGTGGGGGGTGGGGGACCATGCTCTTAGGCGAATTCCAGGCCAATAGGCACAACTAGTGTTTTGCTAAGAGAGCTCCCTGCACCCCACATTGGTGAGTGGCGTCTGGGGTCTTAAAAGCTGCCAAGCTGCCATCCGAGGACACAGCAAATGATCCCAACTCAGCAGGAACGGATGCTCACCGAGGGCCAAAATGGCATGCGGTAAAGACAACCGAGAAGACAGAGAGACCCACAACAGTGGGTGGCTACATCGACCTGGGACCGGAAGAACCGGATGGTGCCCGGCCACCACCAGTGATAGCCATGACAGAGCTCACAGAGAGGAGCCTCACTGGCAACACAAGAATAAAAAGAGGTGCATCATGAGATCTCCACTAAAAGACCTCAATTGATGGTCCAGCGGTTTTGGGGTTCCTCTGAGAGCATGACCCCCGGCCCAGATGCTGCCTGTTCCCATAAATTATAACAAAGGTCGACTCTTTGGACAGGAATGGAATGGACTTGGCAATGTAGAGTAACCGTATGTTGGAAGCACTTTATGGTTCTATACATCTATAGGATATCATCTTGCTGACCTCTGGCTGGAGGAAGGGGAGTGGATGGAGAGGAGGGGAAAGGAGACTGTTGGGAGGATGAGACATGTATGGAGCAGAGAGGAATAGTGTGCAGTCACCGGACAGGGAGAGCAGTGGAAGCTGCATATAGGGGGGCATGTAAATTTACATGTGAATGTACATTTTTACTCAGTTATGTTAAATAAAAATAAAAAAAAGAAGAAACAAAAAATGAAGAAACCATTGTGTATTTAACCTTTCACCAATAAATAGTGTCCATCCTTGTCCTTGATGGTGGATATTACATTAAAATCTATTTTATCTGGCATTAGTATTTCCACACCTGCTCTTCTTTATATGCTGTTAGCTTAGTATACAGTATTCCATCCTCCTTTGATTTTCAGTTTCATATTTTTAAGATGTGTTTCTTATAAGGAACATATAGATGGGTCGTGTCTTCTAATCCAGGATGTCACTTGTTGTCTCTACAGTCAGTGTAGTTGTTTTAGTCAGCTAGGGCTGCTCTAACAGAAATACCACAGTGTGAATGGCTTTAATAAAGGAAAGCTTATTTTCACATAGTCTGGTAGGCTGCAAGTCCATATTCAGGGTATCCACTCCAGGGGAAGACTTTCCCCTTGTCAGCTCAGGAGGCAAGTCCAGTATTACATCAGTCTTTGTCCAGGGAGCATCTTGGCACAGGAACCTCAGATCTGAAGGACATGCTCTTCTCCCGGTGCTGCTTTCTTGATGGTACGAGGTTCCCAAATCTCTGCTTGCTTTTATCTCTTGCCGGATGAAAGGATTAAGGGTGGGGCAAGCCATACTCCAGGGAAATTCTCTTTACAGTGGAGCAGGGAGGTGATCTCATAAAGGGATTTACAGCCCCACCCTAGTCATTTAACATACAGCCTAGGAAAACCACAAAATGGAGGACAGTCACAAGATACTGGGAGTCATGACCCAGCCACATGGCTACACATTTTTTGGGGGGACACAAGTCAGTCCATGACAGTAATTATTGATAGGTATGTGTTTAATGCTGTCATTCTGATATATTTATTTTTGTGTTGGTTTCTGTGTTGCTCTTAATATTCTGTTTTGGGTCAATCTTCTTTATGGGTTGACTTTTCATCTTCTTCAGTCTACGTTTTGTGTTTGTTGAGACTCCTGTCTTACGTTTCTTGTTGTGATATGTTGCATTGTTACTGTGCTTTGTGGCTATCCCTATGCTCCCCCTTAATATTCTGAATTAAAACCCAATTTTAACTTTTGTGTGTCTTTTAACTTCCTCTCCATCTGAAAGAACTATAACTATTGTAGTATATCCCTCTTTAAAATGTGATAATGTCATAGTTTTCATGATATGATCACTGGTTCCCTTCTTTTAATATTATAGCTTCAACTGAGTTGTCTGACTTCCCTAACTGAGTAGGTTTCTGGATGCCATGTCCTGCATTGCCCCCTTAAACATACACTTAATGGTTTTGTTTTTCTAAGCAAAGAGCTGCTTTCAGTATTTCTTGTAGTTTTGGTTTGGTGCTTACAAAGTCTCTATCTGTGAATGTCAATTTCATCTTCATATTTCAGAGACAGTTTTACAGGATATGTAATTCTTGGAAGTTTTTCTCCTTCAAGGCTTTGAATGTATCATGCCACTGCCTCTGTGCCAACATCATTTCTGCCAAGAAGTGAGACAGAAGACTACAGAACTTCTCTTTGAATGTTAACTTTGCTTTGAGCCTCTCTGTCTTTAAAAACATCTGTCTATATTTCATTTTATTAAGCTTGATTATAATACGTCTTCGTGTCTTTCTTTTGGGGTCTTGTTTTTGTGGCATTCAATACACATCTTGGATATCTGTTTTTTATCATAATTTCAGGAAGTTTTCTGTCAGCAACTCAACAGCACTACTCTGTGTTTTCAGCTATCACTTCCTGTTCAGGAACTCCAATTAATCCTAGATTATTCCTTTTAATAGAGTCCCACATGAGTCGGATCCGACTCGACGGCACTTGGCTGGCATGTTTCTTAATGATTAATTTTTCTTATTTCTTTTCTCTGATTTCTCCACAGCTTCTCCAGCATTTGCTGTTTTGTGTTTTTTGGATAATGGCCAACTTTGTTGGGGTGAGTTGGTATCTCATTGTACTTTTCATCTGGATTTCTCCAATAATAATCGTGAGCATTTCCTCACTGGCTGCTTGGACGTCTTCTTTGAAGGAGTATCTGTCCATCTCCTTTGCCATTCCTTAAATGGATTGTTTACCTTTTTTTGTTTAGATTTTGTAGTACCTTGTAGATTATGAATATCAGACATCAGTCTGACCCATACTTGTCAAATAGCTTTTCCCATTCTGTTGGTAGTCTTTTAACTCTCTTTATAAAGTCTTTGGGTGAGTGTTAAGTGTTTCATTCTTAGTAGTTCCCATTTATCAGTTTTCTCTTCTGTTTGTGGATTGTTCATCAGATTTTGCAGTCTGTTGAAGCCACGTACTAGAACTTCCATTGTTGACCCTGGTTTTTTTCTTGCATGACCTTTATCATTTTAGGTTTGTTATTTAAGTCTTTGATCCAGTTTGAGTTATTGTGTAACGTGTGAGATATAAATCTTATTTCAGTCTTTTACAAATGTATATCCAAATTTGCCAACACTGTAAATTCCCATTTATCACTTTTCAGCCTTTGTTAAATATTAAATGTCAACTGTTCATAAAAAGATGGTGATATTTCTGGGGTCTCAGTTCTGTTCCATTGATATATATGACTGTTTTTCTACCAATACCAGGCTGGTTTGACTACTATGGCATTGTAATAGGTTCTAAGGTCAGATAGTGTGAGGCCTCCCACTGTGTTCCTCTTCTTCAGTAGTGCTTTATTTATCCGGGATTTCTTCCCTTTCCAAAGTTGGTGATTTGTTTATCTAATTTAAAATTACATTGGAATTTGTATTGAGATTCAATTGTGCATGTAGATTGCTTTGGGTAAAATAGACATTTATACAATGTTAAGTCTTCCTATCCATATAAGTCTGTTTTGGTTTCTTGAAGCAAGGTCTTGTAATTTTCTCTGTATAGGTCTCTTATTTCTCTGTTCAGATTTATTCCTAGGTATTTTGTTTTCTTAGAGGCTATAGTAAATTGTACTGATTTGGTGGTTTCCTCTTGATGTTCTCTTGTTGGTGTAAAGGAGTCCTACTGATTTACTTACATTTATCTTATATCTTGATACTTTGCTGAATTCTTATATTAGTTCCAATAGTTTACTGATAGGTTATTTAGGATTCTCTGTGTATACCATCATATCATCTCTGGCAAGAACCTCTAGCACAATGTTGAATAGAAGTGGTGATAGTGGGCATCCTTGTCTAGTTACTGTTCTCCAAGTGAATTCTTTCAGTCTCCATTCAGATGATGTCACTGGTAGGCTTTGCATAGTTGCCCATTATTGCATTGAGGAGTTTCCCTTCTATTCCTATTTTGCTGAGAGTTTTTAACATGAATGGGTGTTGGACTTTGTCAAATGCCTTTTCTACATCAATTGACAAAATCGGGTGATTTTTATCCTTTGTGTTATATATGTGGTTGATCACATTAATTGGTTTTCTGATGTTCAACCAGCCCTGCATCCCTAGTATGAATCCCACTTCATCATGGTGAATTATTTTTTTGATATGTTATTGAATTCTATTGGCTAGGATTTTGCTGAAGATTTTTGCATCTAGGCTCATGAGTGATAGCTGTAATTTTCTTTTTTTGTGGGATCTTTCCCTGGCTTTGTTGTCAGGGTTATGCTGGCTTCAAAGAACGAATTTGGGAATATTTCATCCTTTTCTATGCTGTGAAATAGCCTCTGTAGTATTGGAATTAACTCCTCTTTCAAAGTTTGGTAGACTTCTCTGAGGAAGCCGTCTTAGCCAGGAGTTTTTTTGCTTGGTAGTTTGTTTTTTTTTATTACTTTCTCAATCTCTTCTTTTGTGATGGGTTTATTAAGTTATTCTAGTTCTCTTGTGATAAGTTTGATAGGTGATGTGAATCTAGAATTTTGTCCATTTCCTCTAGGTTTTCAAATCTGTTGCAGTTTTTTGTAGTATTCTGTTATGATCCTTTTGATTTTGGTTGAGTTTGTTGTGACATCTCCCATCCAATTGCTTATTTAGGTTATTTGTTCCCACTCCTGTTTTTCTTTTGTAAGTTTGGTCAGTGATTTATCAATTTTGTTGATTCTTTCAAAAATCCAGCTTTGATTTTGTTAATCCTTTCAATTGTTTCTCTATTCTCTAATTCATTTAGTTCTGCTCTAATTTTTATTATCTGTTTTATTTTGGTGCCTAAGGGGTTCTTTTGTTACTCTCTACTTGTTCAAGTTGTAGGATTAATTCTATGTTTGGGGCCTTTCCTTCTGGATGTGTGCATTTATAGAGATAAACTGACCTCTGAGGACTGCTTTGGCTGTAGGATATGATTTCATTCCATAAGTTTCTTTATTGCATCTTTGATTTCTTCCATAACCCATAGATTTTTGAGCAAGGTGCTGTTCAGTTTCTGTGAGTTCAGATTTCTACCCATGTATTTTCTGCTGTTGATTTCAACGTTTATGGCTTTATGGTCCAAGAAAATGCTTTGCAATAATTTGGCGGTTTGGATTTTTTTTTTTTTTTAAGATTTTCTTGATGACCTAATACATGGTATATTCTCAAGAATGTTCCATGTGCATTGGAAAAGAAGGTGTACTTATCTGTTGTTGGGTAAAAAAGTTCTGTGTATCTCAATGAAGCCCAGTTGGTTGACTGTCACGGTAAGATCTTCTGTATCTTTACTCAGCTTTTTTCTGGATTATCTATCCATTACTGAAATGAAGTGTTGAAATGTCCTACTGTTATTGTCCATTACTGAAAATGAAGTGTGAAAGTGTCCTACTGTGATTGTGGAGTGATCTATCTCATTTTTCAATGTTGTCAGCGTTTGTTTGATCTATTTAGATGTTCTAGTATTAAGTGCATTAAGTATTTAATATTGTTGTGTCCTGCTTATGTGTTGAACCTTTCAGGAATAAATAGTGACCATCCTTATCCATGGTGGTGGATTTAAAATTTATTTTATCTCAGATTAGTATTGCCACTCCTGCTCTTCTTTGCATGTTGTTAGCTTGTATATATTTTTCCATCCTTTGATTTTCAGTTTGTTCGTATCTTTGAGTCTAAGGTGTGTTTCTTGTAAGCAACATATGGAAAGATCCTGGTTTTTTTTTTTGTTTTTTTTTTAATTTCTATTTGACATGACTGAGTGAAAATGTACTTTCACGTATAAATTTACATGCCCACCTATATACAGCTTCCACTGCTCTCCCTGTCCAGTGACTGCACACTATTCCTCTCTGCTCCATACATGTCTCATCCTCCCAACAGCCTCCTTTCCCCTCCTCTCCATCCACTCCCCTTCCTCCAGCCAGAGGTCAGCAAGATGATATCCTATAGATGTATAGAACCATAAAGTGCTTCCAATATATGGTCACTCTGCATTGCCAAGTCCAATCCATTCCTGTCCAAAGAGTGGACCTTTGTTATAATTTATGGGAAAGGGCAGCATCAGGGTGAGGGGCCATGCCCTCAGAGGAACCCCCAAAACACTGGACCATCAACTGACGTCTTTTAGTGGAGATCTCATGCTGCACTGCTTTTTATTCTTGTGTTGCCAGTGAGACTCCTCTCTGTGAGCTCCATCGTGGCTATCACTGGTGGTGGCCAGGCACCATCCGGTTCTTCTGGTCCCAAGTCGATGTAGGCACCCACTCTTGTGGGTCTCTCTGTCTTCTCGGTTGTCTTTACCGCATGTCATTTTGGTCCTCGGTGAGCATCCGTTCCTGCTGAGTTGGGACCATTTGCTGTGTCCTCGGATGGCATCCTGGCAGTTTTAAGACCCCAGACACCACTCACCAATGTGGGGTGCAGAGAGCTCTCTTAGCAAAATGCTAGTTGTGCCAATTGGCCTGGAATTCGCCTAAGAGCATGGTCCCCTGCCCCCCGCCCCAGCTACTCTATCCTTGCAGTATTGAGCTAAGATGGAAGAAGGACTCAAGTTATGCTGAAGTCCACTTAATGTTGTTCTTGTTTCTAATGTGTGCTATCACTGCTTTCTCCAAACTAGATTTCTAGTAACTATCTAAACTAAACCCTCCCCCCCCTGCAGCTGTCAAAGAGTCTTGTCTTCTATACACAAGTCTGTTTTTGAGATCTTATCATAGAGGTCTCATACAGCATTTGTCCTTTTGTCGCTGACTACTTTCACTCAACGTAATGTCTTCCAGTTGAAACCAGCTTAGGAGATGTTTCCTGGAATCATCGTTATTCTTTATCATTGCGTAGTGTTCCATTGAGTATATGTACCATAGTTTACCTATCCATTCTTCTATTGTTGGGCATCTGGGTTGATTCCATCTTTCTGCTGTCGTGGACTGTGCTACGATAAACGTTCTGGTGCATGTGTCCATTGGTGTGAAAGGCCTTGATTCTGTAGGATATATTCCAAGTAGTGGAATTACTGGGTCAAATGGTATATCAATATCCATTTTTTTAAGGAAGCGCCAGATTGCCTTCCAAAGAGGCTGGACCATTTTGCAACCCCACCAACAGTGTAGGAGGGTTCCAGATTCTCCACAGCCTCTCCAGCATTTGTTGTTTTGTGTTTTCTGGATCATGGCCAATCCTGTTAGGGTGAGATGGTATCACATTGTTGTCTTGATTTGAATTTCTTTGATAACTAAATACTGTGAACATGTCCGCATGTGTTTTTTGGCTGCCTGGATCTCCTCTTAAGTGAAGTGTCTGTCCATCTCCTTTTCCCATCGCTTAATTGGATGGTTTATCTTCTTCTTATTGATATTTTGTAGTATCTTATAGATTATGGAGATCAGACGTTGATCTGACATAGAGCTGCCAAATATTTTTTCCCATTCTGTGAGTGTTCTTTTCATTCTATTAATAAAGTCTTTGGATGAGCGAAAGTGTTTGATTCTTAATAGTTCCCATTTATCTATTTTCTGTTGATTGAGGTTTCTTTGACAGATTTTGGAGTCTGTCCTCATTGTGTGTTATAACTTCCATTGTTGTTTCTACCTTTTCTTGGATGAGCTTTATCGTTTTAGGTTTGATATTTAGGTCTTTTATCCATTTGGAGTTTTTATATAAGGTGTAAGATATGGATCTTGATTCAGTTTATTGAAGATGGATAGCCAATTTTGCCAGCACCATTTGTTGAAGATGCTGTTTTTACCCCAGTTTAATGTCTTAGGGCCTTTGTCGAATATCAACTGATCATAGGCAGATGGTGTCATCTCTGGGGTCTCAATTCTGTTCCATTGTACCAGTACCAGTACCAGGCTGTTTTGACCACTGTGGCAGTGGAGTATGTTCTAAGGTTGGGTAATGAGAGGTCTCCCAGTGTGTTCTTCTTCTTTAGTAGTACCTTACTTATCCGGGGCTTCTTCCCTTTCCGAACAAAATTGGTTATTTGTTTCTCCATCTCATTAAAAAATGATGCTGGAACTTGCATTGGGATTGCATTATATAAATAAATTGTTTTGGGTAAAATAGACATTTTCACAATGTTAAGTCTTCCTATCCATGAGCAGGGTAGGTTTTTCCATTTATCTAAGTCTCTCTTAGTTTCTTGTAATAAGGGCTTGTAGTTCTCTTTGTAAAGGTCTGTTGTTTCTCTGGTTAGATTAATTCCTAGGCACTTTATCTTCTTAGGGACTATCGTAAATGGTGTTGATTTGATAATTTCCTCCTTAACAGTCTCGTTGTTGGTATAAAGGAATCCAACTGATTTACTTATGTTTATCTTGTATCCTGAGACTTTGCTGAACTCTTCTATCAGTTTGAGTAGCTTACTTATAGATTCCTTGGGGTTCTCTGCATATACAATCATATCATCTGCAAACAGGGAGATTTTAACTTCCTCTTTGCCGATGCAAATGCCCTTTATTTGTTCGTCTTGTCTAATTGCTCTGGCTAGAACTTCTAGCAGAATGTTGAATAGGAGAGGTGACAGTGGGCATCCTTGTCTAGTTCCTGATCTCAAGGGAAAGTCTTTCAGTCTCTCTCCATTCAGGATGATGTGGGCAATTGGCTATGTATGAATGGCCCTTATTGTGTTGAGGAATTTGCTGTCTATGCCCATTTTGCTAAGAGTTTTTAGCATGAGCGGGTGTTGGACTTTATCAAATGCCTTTTTGGCATCAATGGACAAAATCAGGTGATCCTTGTCTTTTGTGTTATTTATGTGGTTAATCGCATTAATTGTTTTCCTGATGTTGAACCAGCCTTGCATCCCTGGTATGAATCCCACTTGGTCATGATGGATTATTTTCTTGATATGTTGTTGTATTCTGTTGGCAAGAATTTTGTTGAAGATTTTTGCATCTAGGTTCATGAGTGATATCGGTCTGTAGTTCTCTGTCTTTGTTGGATCTTTCCCTGGCTTAGGTATCAGGGTTATGCTGGCTTCATAGAATGAGTTTGGGAGTACTCCATCCCTTTCCATACTGTGAAATAGTCTCAGGAGTATTGGAGATAACTCTTGTCTAAATGCTTGGTAGAATTCTGCCGTGAAGCCATCTGGGCCCGGACTTTTTTTGGTTGGCAGTGTTTTGATGACCTTTTCAATCTCTTCCTTTGTGATGGGTTTATTAAGTTGTTCTGCTTCACATTGTGATAATTTGGGTAGGTGGTATCAGTCAACGAATTTTTCCATTTCCCCTAGGTTTTCAAATTTGTTAGAGTACAGTCTTTCATAGTATTCTGTTGTGATATTTTTGATTTCTGTTGCATCTGTGGTGACAACTCCCCTCTGATTTCTAATTTGGGTTATTTGTTTCCTTTCCTGCTTTTCTTTAGTAAGTTTAGCCAGTGGTTTATCAATTTTGTTGATCTTTTCAAAAAACCAGCTCTTGGTCTTTTCAATTTTTTCAATTGTTTTTCTATTCTCTAATTCATTTAGCTCTGCTCTAATCTTTATGATCTCATTTCTTCTGGTGCCCGAGGGGTTCCTCTGTTGTTCTCTTTCTGCTTGTTGAAGCTGTAGATTTCGTTCCTTGATGTGGTTTCTTTCTTCCTTCTAGATGTGTGCATTTATGGAGATAAACAGACCTCTGAGCACTGCTTTGGCTGTATCCCATAGGTTCTGATAGGAAGTGTTTTCATTCTCATTGGAATCCATCAATTTCTTTAATTCATCCCTGATTTCCTCTATAACCCATGTTTTCTTGAGCAAGATGTTGTTCAGTTCCCAAGAGTTCCACTTTCTGTCTGTGTTTTTTCTGCTATTGATTTCAACTTTTATGGCTTTATGATCTGAGAAGATGCTTTGCAGTAATTCAAGGGTATGGATTTTGTTGAGCATTGCATTATGGCCTATCACGTGGTCAATTCTGGAGAATGTTCCATGTGCACTGGAGAAGAAGGTGTAGGTGTCTGCTGATGGGTGGAAAGTTCTGTATATATCAATGAGGTTTAGTTGGTTAATTGCGTCAATGAGGTCTTCTGTATCTTTACTGAGCTTTTTTCTAGATGATCTGTCTAGTGATTAGAGTGGAGTGTTAAAGTCTCCCACTATTATTGTGGAGTCATCTAACTCTCTTTTGAGCGTAGTCAGTGTTTCTTCGACATATTTAGGTGCTCTGACATTAGGTGCATCAATATTTAATATAGTTAAGTCTTGCTTGTGTACTGAACCTTTCAGCAATAAATAGTGTCCATCTTTGTCCACGATGGTGGATTTGAGATTGAAATTGGTTTTGTCTGAGATTAGAATTGCCACCCCTGCTCTTCTTTGTTCATTGTTAGCTTGATATATATTCTTCCATCCTTTAATTTTCAGTTTGTTCCTGTCTTTAGGTCTCAAATGAGTTTCTTGTACAAAACATATGGATGGGTCGTGTCTTTTGATCCAAGATGACACTCGGTGTCTCTTTACTGGAGCATTCAGTCCTTTCACATTCAATGTAATTATTGATAGGTATGTGTTCATTGCTGCCGTTGTGATATGTTTATTTTTATGTTGATGTTTTCTCTGTTGTTCTTATTAGTCTGTTCTGGGACTGTCTTTTTTGTGAGTTGATTTTTCACCTTTTTCAGAGCTGGTTTTATAGTTGTTGAGACTCGTGTGTTAGATTTCTTGAAATGTTATGATACATTTTTGTTGTGCTTTATAGCTGCCCCTATGAACCCCCTTAATAAACTATTTATAAACCCAATTTTAATTACTACCACTCTTGTCATGTTCTTCTCCATCTGGAAGGACTATAACGACTGTAGTACATCCCTCTTTTTATTATGATGACACCATAGTTTTCATGATAATCACTGGATTGCTTCTTTCCATATCAAAGCTGTGATTTACTCTGAGGCCTTCTCTAAATGAGTAGAGTATTGAGTAGTGTGTTGTTCTAATATATAAAGGTAGTGGTTTTGTTCTTCTAAGTCAAAGCCAAGAACTTCTTTCAGTATTTCGTGTAGTTGGGTTTGGTTTTTAGAAAGTCTCTGAGTTTCTGTTTATCTGGAAATGTCTTAATTTCATTTTCGTATTTGAAAGATAGTTTTGCAGCATATGTAATTCTTGACGCAAAGTTCTTCTCCTTCAAGACTTTGTATGTATCATGCCACTGTCTCTGTGTCAGCATGGTTTCTGCTGAGATATCTGACGAGAGCCTACAGGGCTTCCCTCTGAATATTAACTTTGCCTTGAGTCTTGCTGCCTTTAAGAGTTGCTGCTTATGTTTCATTTTGTTAAGCTTGATTATATGTCTTGGAGTCTTTCTTTTGAGATCTATATTGGGTGGCGTGCGATATGTATCTGAAATGTCTATATTCTCTTCCTTCATCTTTTCTGGGAAGTTTTCTTTCGGCAGCTCAGCAACAATACTCTCTGTGTTCTCAGATGTCTCACCCCGTTCAGGGATTCCAATTAATTGAAGGTTGTTTCTCTTAATAGTCCCACATGCTTCTTAATGTTTCTTCATTTTTCTTGTTTCTTTTTTCTGATTTCTGCTCATAGACACTGGCATCAGTAGCTCTGTCTTCCAAGTCAGAAATTCTTTTTCCCATTTGTTCCATTCTGTTTTCTTGGCTTTGCATGGACTTTTCTATATCTTTGATTTTCTTCTTGATCTGTTGGATTTCAGAGTACTGGTGTTCCATCAGATTGAACAACTTGCTTGATTTTTCATTTTGTTCTGCTGCATTTTGTATAAGGTCTAGAAGGGCTCTGTATATAATCAATTTGTATTCACTTCCTGATGCTTTCATAAAAGTTTCTTTATCTGGAAAACTCCTTGGTTGCTTTGTTTGGGAGCCTTCTGAAGCCATGAGTGATTGCTTGTATGCCACAATTGTCTGTTGCTTTTTGGGTCCCATGTGAGCATATAGAGGCTGGAAGAGGTACTGTGAGGATGGATTGCAAATGTTTCTCTAGGCTGTCTTCAAATGTAAAGCAAAAGGTATCTGACCAGTTCACAAGTCAGTCAGGTTTTCAGGTGTAGAGGTCCCCTCTTCTCATCTGACAAAGTAAGCGCCAGTATATCCAACCCCAGATGGTAACAAACTAGTTCAGAATACAGCAATGGTACTGCACTGGAGGCCTCTGCTGACAGGGCCTAGCCTTAGCCAACACTGCGTCGAGTACTGGTTTTGTGATAGAAAAGCCTCTCCTGTGGGCAGGCTCTGGCTCCCAAGCTAAGAATTAGGGCCAGCTACGGCCACCGTATCCAGGATGGCGTCCTCCACACAGGCAGCAGACAGAGGGGCTAGAGGTGCGAGAGGTAGTGATTCCTCTGCTTCTGTTGCAAGGCCCCCAACGTAGGCAGCACTGTGCAAAACCACTACTTTTCTGTCAGAGAAGAGCTGTCCCGTTTTCAGGCGCTGGCGCCCAGGCTAAGAATGAGGTCCCACTAACATCTCAGTACCAACATGGCGTCCAGCACCCTGACCGCAAAGCTCCGCACAAACCCCGCTGAGGCAGCTACAAAACGAAAGGCTCAAAGTGTCTAGATTAACAGAGTCCCGAGCCTGGCTCTCAGAATATGGGAATTTCGCCTGCCTATCCCCCCAGCAGTGCGTCTGAGTCCAGCTGCCAGGCAAGACCCAGCTCTGCCCACCAGCCGTGACAGGAAAAAAAAAAGTCAAAATGGTGCGTTTACCTTCCATCCTTGAGAGCCGGGGCTAGCCAGGAGCGGGAGTCAGCGAAAGAGAGGAGGTTTTTCACTGAGTGGTATGAAGTCCCAATTAACAGCTCTGTTCCGTGTCCTGAGGCTGATTAGGTGATCAGAAGACTCTGTTTGATTGTCAGTTCAGGACTTGGTTTCCAGAGGGATATAAGGAGACGTGTGCTTAGTCTGCTATCTTGACTCCACCCTAAGATCCTGTTTTTTTAATACAAGCTCTGCCTCTTTAATGGAGCATTCAATCCATTTACATTCAGTGCTATCATTTTGGTGCTTGTATTTTTGTGTTGATGTTTTGTTTGTTCATCTTAATGTTCTATTCTGAGTAATTTTCTTTATCAATTTACTTTTCATCCTTTTCGGTGTTGGTTTTGTATTTCTTGAGACTCGTTTGTTATGTTACTTGTTGTGATATGTAACACTGTTAGTTAGCTTTGTGGCTACCCTTTTCATCCCCCTTAATGTTCTCTTTTTTAAACCAGTCTTTAACTTCTGTATATCTCCTTAGTTTCCTCTCCATCTGAAAAAGTTGTAACTACTGTAATGTATCCCTCTTTATAGTGTGATGATGTCATAGTTTTCATGTTAAGATCTCTGGTTCCCAAGTTTTAGTGTTTTAGCTATGATTCAGCCTTGTGACTTCACTAACTGAGTAGGACTCTGGATGCAGTGTCCTGCAATGCGTCCTTAAATATACAACTGATGTTATTGTTTTAGTTGGATCCAACTCGATGGCACTTGGCTGGCAAACAAAGAGCTTCTTTCAGTATTTCTTGTAGTTTTGGTTTGGCTTTTGCAAAGTCTGTAAGCTTCTGTTTATCTGAGAATGTCTTAATTTCACTGTCATATTTGAGAGACAGTTTTGCAGCATATATAATTCTTGGTTTTTCTCCTTCAAGGTTTTGTATGTGTCGTCCCACTGCCTTCTTACCAACTCACTTTCTGCTGAGATGTCAGAGGAAAGACTATAGGGCTTCCCTTTGTGTATTAGTTTTCCTTTAAGCCTTCCTACTTTTAAGAGCCTCTCTTTATGTTTCAGTTTATTAAGCCCAGTTGTAATTTGTCTTGATGTCTTTGTTTTGGGGTGTAGTTTTTGTGGTGTTTGATAAACATGTTGAATATCTGTGTTCTCTTTCTTGATGTCAGGGAAGTTTTCGGTCAGCAAGTCTTCAAGCAATTCTCTCTGTATTTTCTGCCATCCCTCTCTGTTCACGAATTCCAGTTATTCACAAATTATTCCTCTTGATAGAGTCTCACGTTCTCCTGAATGTTTCTTCATTTTTCTTGTTTCTTTTATCTGATTTCTTCTGATAAATGCTGCTGTCAGTTGCCTTATTTTCAAGCTCACTAGTTCTGAATTTTAATTCATTCACCCTGCTCTTTGGGCTTTGCATTGAATTGTCTAATTGTGTAATTTGTCATTAATCTGCTGGATTTCAGCTTCTTGATGTTCTAGCAGTTCATGTAGCTTACTTAATTTTTCATTTTGTTCTGCTGAGTTTTGCTTAATCTCTAGAAGGGGTCTATACATAATTATTTTGTATTCTACATTCAATAGCTTCAGAAAGGCTTCTTCATCTGTGACGTTGTTTGAATATTAATTTGGAAGTTTTCTGGGGCCATGGTTGTCTGCTTCCTTTGTTTTCTTTTTTCCTTCTTTTTTTATTATGATTAAGTGAAAATGTACATTCCCATATATATTTGGATGCCCACCTATGTGCAGCTCCCACTGCTCTCCCTGCCCGGTGACAGCATACTCTTCCTCTGTTCTATATGTGTCATGTCCTCATAACAATCTCCTATCCTCTCCTCTCAACCATCTCCCCTGCCTCCAGTAAGAGGTCAACAGGATGACATCCTATAGATGCATAGAATCATAAAGTGCACACACAATATGGTCACATTTTCTCACCATCTCCAATCCCTTCGTGTCCAAAGAGTTGACCTCCATTATGATTTAAGGACAAGGGCAGCATCAGAATCAGGGTCCATGCTCCCAGGGAACCTTGAGGCCCCTGGACCATCAGTTGCAGTCTTTTAGGGTAGATCTCAGCATGCACCCCTTTTTATTCTTGCGTTGCCAGTGAGACTCAAAGCCCCATCACAACTATCACTGGTGGTGGCTGGGCAAAATCCAGTTCTTCCGGTCACATGTTGATGTAGTCACCCACTCATGTGGCTCTCTGTCTTCTGGGTTCTCTTTCCCCCATATCATTTTTGTTCCTGGTGATCATCTGTTCCTGCTAAGTTGGGACCATTTGGTGTACCTCAGATGGCAGCTTGGCATTTTTTAAGACCCCAGATGCCACTCACCAGTTTGGGGTGCAGAAGATTCTCTTAGCAAAATGCTAGTTCTGCCAATTGGCCTCGATTTCCCCTGAGAGCATGACTCCCTACTCTGTCCTTTCAATATTGGGTTAGGATGGGACAAGTAATCATGTTATGTTGAAGTCCAGTTAAAATTGATCTTTCTAATGTGTGCTGCCACAGATTTCACCCAACCAAATTTCTATCAACTGTATAGTATATACCCTACCCTCTCCCTCCCTCCCTCCCTTCCCACCCTTGCAGCTGTCAGAGAGTTTTTTCTTCTATGCATCAGTCTGTTTTTAAGTTCTTATCATAGGGGTCTCATACAATATTTGTCCTCTTGTTGCTGACTACTTTCACTCAACATAACGTTCTCCAATTGAAACCAGGTTATAAGATGTTTCCTACAGTCATCATTGTTTTTTATCATTATATAGTGTTCCATTGAGTATATATACCATAGTTTACCTATCCATTCCTCTGTTGTTGGGCATCTGGGTTGATCCCATCTTTTTGCTATTATGGACTGTGCTGCAGTAAACACTCATGTGCATGTATGAGTTGGTGTGAATGGCCTTCATTCTGTAGGGTATGTTCCAAGCAGTGGAATTACTGAGTCAAATGGCATATCTATTTCCAGCTTTTTAAGGAAGCACTAGATTGCTTTCCAAAGAGGTTGCACCATTTTGCAATCCAACCAACAGTGCAGGAGAGTTCCAATTTCTCTCCAGCCTCTCCAGCCTTTATTGTTTCTGTTTTTTGGATCATGGCCACCCTTGTTGGGGTAAGACAGTATCTCATCATAGTTTTGATTTGAATTTCTTTAATAGCTAATGACCGTGAGCATGTCTGCATGTGTTTTTTAGCTGCTTGGATCTCCTCTTTGAAGAAATGTCTGACCATCTTCTTTGACCATCTTCTTTGCCCATCACTTAATTGGATGATTTATATTTTTCTTATTGGTATTTTGTAGCAGCTTATAGATTGTTGAGATCAGATTTCTGTCTGACAAATAATTACCAAATATTTTTTTCCATTCTGTAGGTGGCCTTTTAATTCTTTCGATAAAGTCTTTGGATGAGCAAAAGTGTTTGATTCTTAGTAATTCCATTTATCTATTTTCTGTTGATACTGCTTTTTCAGATTTTGAAGGCTGTCTATGTTGTGTATTAAAACTTCTAATTGTTGATCCTATTTTTTCTTGGATGAGCTTTATTGTTTTAGGTTTGATATTTAGGTCTTTTATCCAGTTTGAGTTGGTTTTTTTATAAGGTGTGAGATACAGGTCTTGTTTCAATTTATTACGGATGTATATACAATTTTTCCAGCACCATTTGTTGAAGAGATTGTTTTTTCCCCAGTTTAATGTCTTAGGGCCTTCGTTGAATATCAGCTGTTCATAGGAGGATGGTGTCGTCTCTGGGGTCTCAATTCTATTCCATTGATCTAGCTGTCTCTTTTTGTACCAGTAGTGGACTATTTTGACAACTGTGACAATGTAATAGATTCTAAAGTCGGGTAGTGAGAAGCCTCCCAGTGTGTTCTTCTTCTTCAGTAGTGCTTTACTTATCCGAGGTTTCTTCCCTTTCCAAACAAAGTTGGTAATTTATTTCTCCACCTCATTAAAAAATGTCACTGGAATTTGTATTTGTATTGTATAACATAAGTAGATTGCTTTGGGCAAAATAGACATTTTCACAATGTTAAGTCTTCTGATCCATGAGCAGGGTAGGTTTCTCCATTCATCTAAGTCTCTCTTAGCTTCTTGTAGTAAGGACTTGTAATTCTCTTTGTGAAGGTCTGTTATTTCTCTGGTTAGATATATTCCTAGGTATTTTATCTCCTTGGGGGCTATAGAAAATGATACTGATTCAGTGATTTCTTCTTCAATAATCTCATTGTTGGCATAAAGGAATTCTACTGATTTATTTATGTTGATCTTTTATCCTGATACTTTGCTGAACTGTTCTCTCAGTTTGAGTAGTTTACTTATGGATTCTTTAGGACTCTCTGCATATACAATCATATCATCTGCACATAGTGACATTTTTACTTCCTCTTTGCTGATACAGATGCCCTTTATTTCTTGGTCTTGTCTAATTGCTCTGGCCAGAACTTCTAGTAAAATGTTGAATAGGAGAGGGGAGAGTGGGCATCCTTGTCTAGTTCCCATCCTCAAGGGGAACTGTTTTAATCTCTCTCCATTCAGGAGTTGGCAGTTGGCTCTGTATAAGCGGCCCTTATTGCATTGAGGAATTTGCTGTCTATTCCTATTTTGCTGAGAGTTTAGCATGAATGGATGTTGGAATTTATCAAATGCCTTTTCTGCATTGATAGACAAGATCAGATGATTTTCGTCTTTTGTGTTATTTATGTGGTTGATCACATTAATTGTTTTTCTGATGTTGAACCAGCCTTGCATCCCTGATATAAATCCAACTTGGTCATGATGGATTATTTTTTGGATATGTTCTTAAATTTTGTTGGCAAGGATTTTGTTGAAGATTTTTGTGTCTAGATTCATGAGTGATATCCATCTGTAGTTCTCCTTTTTTGTTAGGTCTTTCCCTGGCTTTGGTATTAGGGTAATACTGGCTTTGTATAATGAATTTGGGAGTATTCCATCCTTTTCAGTGCTGTGAAATAGTCTCAGTAGTACTGGAGATGATTTCTCTAAAAGCTTAGTAGAATTCTGCCATGAAGCCATCTGGGCCAGGGCTTTTTTTCATTGGTAGTTTTTTTTTATGACCTTTTTAATTTCATCCTTTGTGTTGGGTTTATTAAGTTGTTCTGCTTCACCTTGTGATAATTTTCGTAGGTGATATAAATCTAAGAATTGGTCCATTTCCTCTAGATTTTCAAATTTGTTGCAGTACAGTCTTTCATGGTATTCTGTTATATTATTTTTTATTTCTGTTGAAACTTGTGACAAATCTCCTCGAATTTCTTATTTGGGCTTTTTGTCTCTTTTACTGTTTTTCTTTAGTAAGTTAGCCAATGGTTTGTCAATTTTATTGACCTTTTTTAAAAGTCAGCTTTAGGTCTTTTCAGTTTTTTCAGTTGTTTTTCTATTCTCTAATTTGTTTCATTCTGCTCTAATCTTTATGACCTGTTTTCTTCTTGTGCCTGTGGGGTTCCTGTTTCTCTCTCTACTTGTTCAAGCTGTTGACTTGGTTTCTTCCTTCCAGATGTGTGCATTTATGGAGGCAAACTGACACCTGAGCACTGCTTTGGCTGTATCTCATAGGTTTTGGTAGGAAGTGTTTTCATTCTCATTGGAATCCGTAAATTTCTTTATTTCATCCTTGATTTCTTCTATAACCCATGGCTTTTTGAGCAAGATGTTGTTCAGTCTACATGAGTTCCAATTTCTATCTATGTTTTGTTGGCTATTGATTTCAACTTTTATGGCTTTATGATCTGAAAAGATGCTTTGCAATAATTCGGTGGTACAGATGTTGTTGAGATTTGCTTTATGTCCTAACACCTGGTCTATTCTGGAAAATGCTCTATGTGCACAGGAGAAGCCAGTGTTGTCTGCTGATGGATAGAAAGTTCTGTATATGTTGATGAGATCTAGTTGGTTAATTGTGGCAATAAGATCTTTTATGTCTTTAGTAAGCTTTTTTCTAGACAGTCTGTCCAATATTGAGAGTGGAGTGTTGAAGTCTCCCACTGTTATTGTGGAGTGATCTATCTCATTTTTCAGTGTAGTCAGTGTTTTGTCAATGTATTTAGATGCTCTAGTATTGGGTGCATAAATATCTAATATTGTTAAGCCCTGCTTGTGTATTGAGCCTTTCGGCAATAAGCAGTGCCCTTCTTTGTCCATGATGGTGGACTTTAGATTAAAATCTATTTTATCTGAGATTTGTATTGCCACCCCTGGTCTTCTTTGTTTATTGTTAGTTTGATATATATTCTTCCATCCTTTAGTTTTCAGTTTGTTTGTATCTTTAAGTCTAAGGTGAGTTTCTTGTAAGCAACGTATAGGCGGGTCATGTCTTTTGATCCAAGATGTCACTCATTGTCTTTTTACTGGAGGGTTCAGTCCATTTAAATTCAATGTAATTATTGATAAGTAAGTGTTTAGTGCTGTCACTGTGATATGTTTATTTTTGTGTTGATGTTTTCTCTGTTGTTCTTATTATTCTGTTCTGGAACATTCTTCTTTATGAGTTGATTTTTCACCTTTTCATTGTTGGTTTTCTGGTTGTTGAGACCCATGTGTTACATTTCTTGGTTTGATATGTTGCATCTTTATTGTCCTTTGTGGCTACCTCTGTGATCCCCTGTAATAATCTATGTTTAAACTAAGTTTTAACTACTGCAAGTCTTATTAACTTCATCTCCATTTGGAAGGACTATAACGGCTGTAGTACATCCCTTTTTTAATATGATGACATCATAGTTTTCATAGTAAGATCATTGGATCACTTCTTTTAATATTATAGCTTTGATTGAGTTTAGAGCCTTCCTTAACTGTAGGTTTCTGGATAATGTGTCCTGTATTTTCTTCTAAAATATGGAGTTAATGGTTTTGTTCATCTAACCCAGTTGCTTCTTTCAGTATTTCTTGTAACTTTTGTTTGGCTTTTACAAAGTTTCTGAGTTTCTGTTTATCTGCAAGTGTCTTAATTTCATTTTCATATTTGAGAGATAGTTTTTCAGATATATAATTCTTGGTTGGAAGTTTTTCTCCTTCAAGGCTTTGAATGTGTCATCCCATTGTCTCCATGCCAGCATCATTTCTGCTGAGAAGGCAAAGCAAAGCCTACAGGGTTTCCCTCTGAATCTTAGCTTTGCTTTGAGTTTTGCTGACCTTGAGAGTTTCTGCTTATGTTTGATTTTGTTAGCCAGCCAAGAGCTTAATTATAATATGTCTTGGAGTCTTTTTGGGGGGATCTATATTGGGTGGTGTTTGATATACATCTTGGCTATCTGTTGTCATGGGTTGAATTGTGTCCCCTCAAAAATGTGTGGTTTCACTAAACTGTATGTTAAAGGATTAGGATGGGGCTGTAAATTCCTGCATAGGATTACTTCCTTGCTCTGCTGTAGGGGGAGTTTCCCTGGAGTATGGCTTGCCCCACCCTTAATCCTTTTCAGCCTGCAAGAGATAAAAGGAAAGAGAAACAAAGACAATTGGGAACCTTGTTACCATCAAGAGAGCAGCACCGGGAGAAGAGCGTGTCCTTCAGACATGAGGTTCCTGCGCCAAGATGCTCCCTGGACAAAGACTGATGCAATACTGGACTTTCCTCCAGAGCCAACAAGGGGAAAGCCTTCCCCTGGAGTGGACACCCTGAATATGGACTTGCAACCCACCGGACTATGTAAGAATAAACCTTCCTTTGTTAAAGCCATCCATTCTGTGCTATTTCTGTTAGAGCATCCCTAGCTGACTAAAACATCTGTATTCTCTTTTTTCATAATTTATGTGGTATAGCAGGCTCCACCTCCTGATTGGCAAGTTTTCTGTCAGCATAATTTCTGTCAGCAGCTCAGCAGCAATACTCTCTGTGTTGTCAGGTGTCCCCCCCTGTTCAGGAACTGCAGTTAATCATAGATTGTTCTTCTTAATAGAGTCCCACATGCTTCTTAATGCTTCTTCATTTTTCTTATTTTTTTTTTTTTCTGATTTTTCCTTGTAGATGTTGGAGTCAGTAGCTCTGCCTTCCAAGTCAGAAAGTCTATTTTCCATTTGTTCCATTCTGTTTTCTTGGCTTTGAATTGAAATTTCTGTCTTTGATTTTTTTTCTTGATCTGTTGGATTTCAGAGTACTGGTGTTGCATCAGATCAAACAGCTTGCTTAATTTTTCATTTTGCTCTTCTGCATTTTTGTATAATGTCTAGGAGGGCTTTCTGTATAATCCTTTTGTACTTGCCCTCTGATAGTTTCAGAAAGGCTTCTTAGTCTAGGAAGTTCTTTAGTTCTTTTTGGGGCTTCTGAAGCTGTAGGTGAGTTCTTTACATTTTTATCCAAAGTTTGTTGCTTTAGGGGCATCTGGAGGTGTTCTGTTTCTCCAGTGTTACCTTATGGGATAAAAAGCTCAGTCTGAAAAGGAAGGTCATCACTAGACACCTCTATGTACTCCAGTCACTGGGCTCAATAGAATCTGTGGTGTAGCAGGCTCCACCTCCTGATTGGCAAAGACACAGCCCTACCTATGGTGTCACTGGGGAGCCGTCTGCTCGTTCTATAATGTGAGTCAATAAAGGTGGGAAGAGATGCCATCAGAATGCACCACAGTTATTGCTCTGGGCAGTCTTATCTCACAGCTTCCAAAGTCAGTCAGGGTTTGAAGTGTACAAGTCCCTCTTTTCAGCTTGCAAAATAAGCAGCTCTATATCCAACCCCAGATGCTGTTAAGTAGTTCAAAATATGAGAAGGCTACTGCCCTGCTGTCATCTGCTCTCAGGCCCCACCTATAGGCCACACTGTGCAAAATACTGCTTTTCTGCTGGAAATACACTCTTCCAGGCAAGCATTGCCTCCTAGTCTGGGAATTAGGTCTAGCTGAGGCCTCCTATGGGTGTATCCACCTCCCAGCCAAACAAGAAGGTGTACCACACAAGCTCCCCCACCTGTCTTGGAACAGGCTACTCAGTGGTGGAGGCTCAAAGAGAGAGGCCACAGGTGCTGAGGTGTGCAGAGTTTAAAGCCAGGCTCTCAAAATGTGGCAAGTACGCCCACCGATCCCACCAGCAGTGCATCTCAGCTTAGGTGCCAATCAAGCCCAAGCCCTGCCTGCCAGCTAAGACAGAGAAAAAAAGTTAAAATCGTGAGTTACCTTTGATCCATGAGAGCTGGCACTCAACAGGGGTGGGGACTGGAGAAAGAGAAGTTTCCCATTCAGTAGTATGTATTCCAAATTGACAGCCCTATGCTGTGTCCTAGGGTTTATTAGGTGTCTGGAAGCCTCCATTTAGTTATCAATTCAGGTCTTGGTTTCCAGAGGGATTCAAGGAGATGTGTGTTTAGTCTGCCATCTTGACTCAATCCCTGTCTGCTTCTTTAAATGCTTTAATGTTGGTTGTTGTCTTCATAGCATTAAGAAACTTCAGTTTCTTCAGTGTTACACCAACGGGAGTTATGGTGTAGGTCTAAGAAGGGAGTAAGTAGTTTGCTTGATTTGGTTGCCAGTCACCACTGCATTCACTAGGTCCAGCAGAATTATGTATGACTTCTCTGGTAATACAGACTCTGGCAAGCCCCATGGTGCTGCTCAACTAGGTGACTTGCCTCAGTTGGGCCCTCAGGGGTGGCATGCCCCACCTTCTGTCTGATAAAGGTAGTGAGCTACTTGTGCTGACTCTCCAGCATCACAGCAGTCAAGACTATGGTGTAACTCAGGGAAGGGATGAAGGAGGGATGCCACCACACACAGCTGTCAGGAGCTGCAGCATTCTTTAGATGTGCTTAAAAAATGGCTTTTCTGCTGAGCAGGGTGCTGTCCAGTGGCAGCCCAAAGCAGCCAGACCCTCAGGGGTGGCAGCCCCTGCCTCCTGGTTGGCAAAGCTGGCACCCTATTTATGGAGTCTCTGGGAGGCCATCAGTCAATGCTGTGATGTGGCTCAGTGAAGGGTAGTGGAAATTGCAGCAACACAGTCACCTCTGTGTTCTCAAGCTGCTCTTGACTTAAAAGCTGTCTGTCACTGAGATAGGCATTGACCAGCCACATGTGACAGCAATCAGGGTGGCAGCCTCCACCTCCTGGCTGACAAAGAAGGCACCTCATCAGCAGTCAACAGATGCTATGATGTGGGTTAAAGAAATGATGAGTTATGGCCTGGCTGCACTCAGCCACCAGGCACCACTATTTTGTCTAGGTAAGATTGTGTTAAAAACAGCTTTTCTTCTGGCAAAAGTGCAATCCAAACAGGCTCTATTACTCAGCATAAGAAACAGCCTAAGTTGAGCCCTCATGCAAGGCTGATTCCAGCTCTGAGCTAACCAAGATGGCATCCTGCCAGAGCCACCTGTGTTACAGTGAGTCAGCAGAATCTATGGCACAACTCAGAGAAGAGAGGGAGGAAGGGCACTGGCACCCTCTGTCCATCACCACTGCTGGGTTCTAAATGTGGCTGTCGGGTTGTGCCATGCTCATAGTTTCGACAGAACCAGTCCTAGACTCCTGGTTGACAAAGAAGGCGTCTGTACCTGTAATCCACACTGCTGCACCAGTAGAAGCAGTACTCACTGTGCCACTGTTCTGCCACCCACAAGTTATTTACCCCTTCCTGTTGTGCAGTCCAGTCTCACAACCCTATGCTTGATCGTGGAGCTCCCAGAGTGTCCACACTGCTCCTTTCAGTTACTTTTCTAGGCTTTAGTTCTTAGAAATAATCAAGGAGACATATGTCTAGTCCAGCGTTGTAGCCCTACCTCTAGATAAAAATTTTGAAAAGAAAAATAAAAAAAGGAAAGAAAGGTCTCCATGGGTCCCAGCAGTGCTGCTGTGAAAACCAAGGAAGTCACTCCCAGGTTATGTGAAATAGCCTAGCTAGATGTGGTATAGATGTCACATGGTGTCAGGTATTCAAGAGACAGGAAAAGATGGTAAGTATGAAGAGATGAGAACTGAGAGATGAAGAAAAACAGGAAGCAGAAAAGAGTAGAAAGAAAGAAGTGCTCCCAGGGATCCCACGACATATGTATGAAGCTGGGGAGTTAGGTCCTAAGCCATGCAGTACAGCCTAGCTAGAAGAGTCTCCAAGTGAAAGAAACAAGACTCAAACCTCAACAAAGCAAAATCAGACGAAGTAAGAAAAAGAAAAAAACTCCAAGGATCCTATGAGTGCAGTGTGATGGGCCCAGGCTTGGGGAATGGCTTTCATGGTTGAGTGGGGCTTCAAAGACATTCAAGAAAAGGCAAAGATGGCTAACGGAACCAGGTATTTGAAAGGAGGGTGAGGTAGTGGCAGACACAGAAGAAATCAAAGGAAATGTCAAAAGCAACACCAGCTACTGAAAAATGCCAATCAGGAAACCAGCCATTGTGGTCAGGGAAGGTCCAAATGGGTGGTTCAAAGGAAGTTCCTCCTGGCCAAGAGACTGTGGCCAGCTGGAAGCAGAGGAATATGAGGGGGAGAGGAAAGGAGAGGTTAGGAAAGTGCGTATTACTAATTTCCAGGTGATCTGTGTCTTGTTGGGGGCTCCTGATGTTGCTTTATCATACTCCCCATCTGCAGATTGCTGATGCGGACAAGACAAATACAAGCAGCACTGATGCTACACTTAATGGTTGTCTGAGCTACTGCAGCTAGCCAAGAGGCATAGGAGTGAAAGCAGTGGGGAGAAATGGGATGGGGGGAGTACTAGCATTTCTGCAAAGCTGCTTTCCCATGCTCTGCTGATCTCTGACAGGAGTCCATGATGGCGAATTCATACTGGGTTAGCTTGTAAGGGACTTTCACACATATCTCTCTTGCTTTCTATTCGCTGTCAATTTCTTATTCCATTTGGTGTTTGGCTAAGATCTTTCTCTCTTCATTTGACACTTCAGTTCCAGGATTGATGTTTGTCTCTGTTTTACTTAGTTTTTTAGGTATTTGCTATGAAGGGACAGTGTGGTGCTTCTAACTATGGCACCATGTTGGCTAGAAATCCATATCAGATTCACTAGACGTTATATTAAAAGCATTTTTCCAAAGAAGGCTTATGTTTTTTAATTATTTGATCCTTTAGGTCAGTGTTCATATAAACCATCACAGCATCTTTGCCATAAAAGATGTATTAGTTTGTGGATAAGGTTGTTGCAGGTCAAAAGGATAGATATTGTATTAGACCCCTATGATAAAAACTTAAAAAGAGACTCATGCATAGAAGAAAATATTCTTTGATAGCTGCAAGGATGGGGAGTGAGGGAGGGTGAGATGGGGAAGGCTTAGTTTAGACAGTTGGTAGAAATTTGGTTGGGTGAAATCTATGACAGAACACATTAGAAAGAAGATCAATATTAACTGGACTTCAACATAACATGATTAATCCTCCCATCCTAACCCAATGTTGAAAGGACAGAGTAGCTGGGGTAGGGGGCTGGGAACCATGCTCTCAGGGGAAATCGAGGCCAGTTGGCACAACATTGGTGAGTGACATCTGGGGTCTTAAAAGCTGCGAAGCTGCCATCTGAGACACACCAAATGGTCCCAACTCAGTAGGAATGGATGACCACCAAGGACCAAAATGACATGGGGAAAAGAGAACCCGGAAGACACAGAGACCCACATGAGTGGGTGACTACATTGATTTGTGACCAGAAGAACTGGATGATACCTGGCCACCACCAGTGATAACTGTGATGGAGCTCACAAAGTTGAGTCTCACTGACATCACAACAATAAAAAGGGGTATATACCCTGAGATCTCCATTACAAGACTTCAATTGATGGTCCAGGGGCTTGGAGTTCCCCTGGGTGCATGGCCCCCAGCCCTGATGCTGCCCTTGTCCATAAATCATAATGGAAGTCAATTCTTCACACAGGAATGAATTGGACTTGACAACACAGAGTGACCATATCATGTGTGCAATTTATGGTTCTGTGCATCCATAGGATGTCATCCTGCTGACCTCTTGCTGGAGGCACAGGAATGGGTGGAGTGGAGGGGATGGGAGCTTGTTGCAAGGATAAGACAAGTATGGAGCAGAGAAGAAGTGTGTGCTGTCACCAGACGGGGAGAGCAATAGGAGCTGCATATAGGTGGGCATGCAAATCTATATGGGAATGTGCATTTTCACTCAACCATAACATAAAAAAAGCAAAAAAAGGTGGCTGTAGGTGATATACCCCTGTATAGGCTAAATCATTACATTTTCCTTTAAACAAGGAAAATCTTTTGCTGTCATTTTCAGACAGTAGGAATATTGGGCAAAGCACACTTCTTCTCCACAGTCATTCTTAGAACCAGAAATGGTTCTATGTTGGTTAAATGTTGTTAACCAGAATGAAGTCAGCCAGGCAGGGTCTGTAAAAGAAAAGAAAGACACACTGGGAGCCAGCAAGTAAGGAGGAGTAAGTCCATGATGTATTGGTAGGAGACAGATTTCAAAGGAAAAGTTAGGTGTTAGAAAGGGGGAAAGAGTCTTCCAGAACCAGAGTTCCCTGTGGGTCCTGCTTAGTGAATGTTTTTACCTGGGAGTTCCCAGGAACAACAGTGTGAGGATGGTAGAGGACCAGGGTGTCTAGACTTAACAAAAAAGAAACATAGATACTGTTGGAATAGAAAGAAAGGAAACAATTAGAACTAGTGAAATCAGTAATCAAGAGTCACAGGTTCTGGCCTGCTCTGCTATCATTTTCCCTTAGTAACTGTGTAAGCTACTCACACCCTTACAAACCTGTTTCCTCACCTGTAAAGTGAAAGAGTGAGCAAGCTGATCTCTATAATTGTTTCTAGACTCTCCATTCTAAGTTCTGTGAATTTGGGGTTCAAGCAACAGAGAAAAGGATTTTAAAATTCTTTTTTACTTCACTCGTTCCCATGTAGAGACCAGGTGAATCAGTAATACTTTACCAAGCACACACATAATACCAGGAACCTTGCTAGTCTTTCAGGTGTACAAAAATGGAAAAGACAGTCCCAATCTCTGTTAAGGATAACCATAAAAGTTAAGATTAGGAGTCAAGATGGCGGACTAAATACACATTTCCCTAAATCTGTTTGGAAACCAAGACCTGAACTGATCATTAAATGGAGCCTTCTGGACACTTAGTGAGCCCTAGGACATGGCATAAGGCTATTAATTTGGACTTCATACCAATGAACACAAAATCTCCTCTCTTTCAATGATCCCACTCTCGGCAAAGGCAGGCTTGCACAGACCAAAGGTTAGTGACCATTTTAATTTTTTTTTCTATGTCTTAGCCAGCAGGCAGAGCTAGGACTTGACTAGCTGCTAATCTCAGACACACTGCTGGTGGGATCGGCAAGCAAAATTGCCGTTTTTTGAGAGCCTGGCTTTGGACTCTGTGCATCTTGCCACCTTTGGCCTCTGTTTCTGCCTCTGCCTAATAGTAGCTGGTACTGAGGTGGTGGTGAGCTTGTGCAGGACATCATCTTGATCCATTGGGAGGCAGAGACACCCATACAGAGGCCCCACCTGGACTTAGTTCCTAGGTTGGTAGTCAGCGCCTGCCCAGGGGAGAGGGCTTTTCTAGCAGAAAAGCAGTATTTTGCACAGTGTTGCCTATGGCTGGGGCCTGGCAACACAAGCTGTGGACTGTGCATCTCGGCACCTGTGGCCTCCCTTTCCACCTCTGCCATGTAGTAGCCTGGTCCCAGTCAGGTGGCAAGCTTGTGCGGAACACCATCTTGTTCCACTGGAAGATGGATATACCCAGACAGAAGCCATAGCTGGACTTAATTACTGCCTGGGAGGCAGCACCTGCCCAGAGGAGAGCACTTTTCTGGCAGAAAAGCGGTATTCTACACAGTGTTGCCTACAGCTGGGGCCAGATGGCAGAGACCAGCAGGACAGGAGCCTTTGTGTATTTTGCGCTAGTTTATAACATCTGGGGTTCTATACAGAGTGCTTACTTTGCCACCTGGGAAGAGGGACCTATACACCTGACAAGCTGACTGACTTTGGAAGTTGTCAAATACTTTTTACCCCTCATTTTAAGACAGCCTAGAGAAACAACTGCTGTCCATCCTCACAGCGGCTCTCCCAGCATTTGTTGACTCACATGATGCCTAAAAAGCAACAAACTTTGGAGAAAATTGTGACCAACAAATCACCCATGGCTTCAGAAGGCCCACAAAAGAAAGCACCATGTGACTTCCCAGACAAAGAAGCTTTTCTTAAACTACCGGAAGGTGAATACAAAAGGATTATATAGAGAGCCCAACTAGACCTTATACAAAATGCAACAGAACAAAACAAAAAATTAAGCAAGCTGTTTGATCTGATGGAACACAAGTACTCTGAAATCCAACAGATCAAGAACAAAATTGAAGACATAGAAACTTCAATTCAAAGCCAAGAAAACAGAATGGAACAAATGGAAAAGATACTTTCTAATTTGAAAGACAAAGCTGCTGATTCTGGCATCTATGAGGAAAAGTCAGAAAAAAAAATAAGAAAAATGAAGAAGCATTAAGAAGCATGTGGGACTCTATTAAGAGGAACAGTCTATGATTAATTGCAGTTCCTCAACAGGGCGAGACACATGAGAAAACAGAGAGTATTGCTGCTGAGCTGCTGACAGAAAACTTTCTAGAAATTATGAAAGAAGAGAATATAGATATCCAAGATACATATTGAATGCCACTCAATATGGATCTCCAAGACATAACCAAGTTTAACAAAATGAAATATAAGCAGAACTCTTAAAGGCAGCAAGACTCAAAGCAAAGCTAAGATTCAGAGAGAAACCCTGTAGGCTTTCATTGGATTTCTCAGCAGAAACATTGCTGGCAAGGAGACAGTGGCATTACACATTCAAACGCTTGAAAGAGAAGAACTTCCAACCAATAATTATATATCCTGCAAAACTATCTTTCAAATGCAAAAATGTAATTAAGACATTCTCAATAAACAGAAACTCAGAGACAGCAAAAATGAAACCAAAGCTACCAGAAATACTGAAAGAATCTCTTGGCTTAGAAGAAAAAAATCACTAACTTTATATGTTAGAAGCAAATACAGGATACATCACCCAGAATCCTACATGGAAGGCTCCAAACTCAATCAAAGCTATAATGGTGAAAGAAATAATCCAGTGATCATATCATGAAAGTTATGATGTCATCATATTAAAAAGAGGGATGTACTGCAGTTGTTACACTCCTTCCAGATGGAGAGGAAGTTGGTAAGAATGGTGGTAATTGAGATTGGGTTTACACATAGTTTATTAAGTGGGATCTTAGGGACAGCCATAAAGATGCAACATATCAAGTCAAGAAACGTAATACAGGAGTCTCAACAGCCACAAAACCAACCCTTAAAAAGGTGAAAAATCAACTGACAAAGAGTATATCCCAGAACAGATTAATAAGAACAACAGAGAAAACATAAACACAGAAATAAACATATCACAATGACAGTACTGAACACATGCCTATCAATAATCACATCAAATGTGAATGCACTGAATACTCCGGTAAAGAGACATCGAGTGACATTTTCGATAAAAAGACACAACCCATCCATGTGTTGCCTACAAGAAACTCACCTTAGACTTAAAAATATGAACAAATTGAAAATTAAAGGATGGAACAACATATATAAAGCTAATAATGAACAAAGAAGAGCAAGTGTGGCAATTCCAAGCTCAGATAAAATCGATTTTAATGTAAAATCCACCATCATGGACAACTATGGACACTATTCATTGCTGATTCAATACACAAACAGGATGTAACAATATTAAATATTTATGCATCTAAAATTACAGCACCTAAATACGTTGAAGAAACACTGACTACACTCAAAAACAAGATAGATCACTCCACAAAAATAGTGGGAAACTTCAACACTCTACTCTCAGTATTGGACAGATTGTCTAGAAAAATGCTCAATAAAGACACAGAGACTTTATTGCCCCAATTAACCAACTAGACCTCATCGACATATACAGAACTTTCTGTCCATCAGCAGACAACTACACCTTCTTCTCCAGTGCACATGGAACATTCTCCAGAATCGACCATGTGTTAGGACATAAAGCCATTTTCAACAAAATCCATGTCATTGAATTAATGCAAAACATCGTCTCAGATCATAAAGCCATAAAAGTCAAAATCAATAGCAGTAAAAACATAGATAGAAAGGGGACTCATGGAAACTGAACAACATCTTTCTCAAAAAGCCATGGGTTATAGAAGAAATCAAGGATGAAATAAAGAAATTGATGGATTTCAATGAGAACCTATGGGATATAGCCAAAGCAGTGCACAGAAATCCGTTTATCTCCATAAATGCACACATCTGGAAGGAAGAAAGAAACTAAATCAAAAAACTAACCCTACAGCTTGAACAAGTAGAGACAGAACAACAGAGGAACCCCTCAGTCACCAGAAGAAAACAAATCATAAAGATTAGGACAGAACTAAACAAATTAGAGAATAGAATAACAACTGAAAAAATTGAAAAGACTAGTTTTCTGAAAAGATCAACAAAACTGACAAACCATTGGCTAAGCTCACTAAAGAAAAACAGGAAAGGAAACAAATAACCCAAAAAAGAAATGAGAGGGGAACTGTCATAACAGATCCAACAGAAATAAAAAATATCATAAAAAAATACTACAAAAGACAAATTTGAAAACCTGGAGGAAATGGACAAATTCCTTGATTCATATCACCTATGAAAATTATCACAAGGTGAAGCAGTACAATTTAATAAACCCATCACAAAGGAAGAGATTGAAAAAGTCATCCAAGAACTACCAACAGAAACAAGCCTGGGTCCAGATGGCTTCACTGCAGAATTCTATCAACCTTTTAGAGAAAAGTTAACTCCAATACTACTGAGACTATTTCACGGTATAGAAAGGGATACAGTGCTCCCAAATTCATTCTGTGAAGCCAGCATAACCCTGGTGCCAAAACCAGGAGAACTACAGACCAATATCATTCATGAATCTAGATGCAAAAATCTTCAACAAAATTCTTGCCAATAGAATACAACAACATATTCAAAAAATCATCCATCATGACCAAGTTGGATTCATACCAGGGATGCAAGTCTGGTTCCACGTCAGAAAAACAATTAATGTGATCAACCACATAAATAACACAAGAGACAAGAATCACCTGATTTTGTCTGTTGATGCAGAAAAGGCATTTGATAAAGTCCAACACCCATTCCTGCTAAAAACTCTCAGCAAAATAGGAATAGATGGCAAATTTTTCAGTGCAATATGGGCCTACATCATCCTAAGTGGAGAGAGACTGAAACAGTTTCCCTTGAGAACAGGAACTAGACAAGGATGCCCAGTCTCACCTCTCCTATTGAACATTGTGCCAGAAGCTCTAGCCTGAGCAATTAGACCAGGCCAAGAAATAAAGGGCATCCGAATCAGCAAAAAAGAAGTCAAAATCTCCTTTTTTGCAAGTGATATGATTGTATACACAGAGAATCCTAAAGAATCCATAAGTTCAGCAGTCTCAGGATACAAGATAAACGTAAGTAAATCAGTAAGATTCTTTTACACCAACATGAGATTAGTAATGAAGAAATCACCAAATCAATACCATTTACAATAGCCCCTGAGAAGATAAAGTACCTAGGAATAAATCTAACTCGACAAATAAGAGACCTTTACAAAGAAAACTACAAAATCTTACTACAAGAAACTAGGAGAGACTTACATAAAGTAGAGAAACCTACCTACTCATGGATAGGAAGACAACATTGGGAAAATGTCTATTTTGCCGAAAGCAGTCTACTTATATTATACAATGGCAATACAAATTCCAGTCACATTTTTTTAATGAGGTGGAGAAATAAATTACCAACTTTATTTGGAAAGGGAAGAAGCCCCGGATAAGTAAAGCACTACTGAAGAAGAAGAACATGCTGGGAGGCCAATCACTACCCAACTTTAGAATTTATTATACTGCCACAGTAGTCAAAACAGCCTAGTACTGGTGCAAAAAGAGACAGATAGATCAATGGAACAGTATTGAGAACCCAGAGATGACATCATCTTGCTATGAACAGCTGATATTCAACAAAGGCCCTAAGACATTAAACTGGGGAAAAAACAACCTCTTCAACAAATGGTGCTGGCAAAATTAGATATCCATCTGCAAAAAATTGAAACAAGACCCATATCTTACACCTTATACAAAAACCAAAATGGATAAAAGACCTAAATGCCAAATCTAAAACGATAAAGCTCATCCAAGAAAAAGTTAGAACAACAATGGAAGTTTTGACACACAATGTAGATAGACTTCAAAATCTGACAAATCACAAACAACAGAAAATAGGTAAATGGAACTACTAAGAATCAAATACTTTTGCTTGTCCAAAGACTTTATCAAAAGAATTAAAAGACCACCTACAGAATGGGAGAAAATATTTGGCAACTGTATGTCAGACCAACGCTTGATCTCCATAATCTATGAGGTACTACAAAATATCAATAAGAAAAAAATAAATAATCCAGTTAAGTGATGGGCAAAGAGATGGACTGACACTTCTCTGAAGAGGAGATCAGGCAGCCAAAAAACACATGCGGACATGCTCACAATCATTAGCTATTAAAGAAGTTCAAATCAAAACTACACTGGGATACCATCTCACACCAGCAAGGTTGATCCAAAAAACGCAAAACAACAAATGCTAGAAAGGCTGTGGAGAAATTTAAACTCTCCTACATTGTTGGTGGGATTGCAAAATCCAATTTCCTCTTTGGAAAGCAATCTGGAGCTTCCTTAGAAAGCTGGATGTAGATATACCATTTGACCTAGTAATTCCACTGCTCGAAATATATCCTATGGAATCAAGGCCATTCACACCAACTGGTACATGCACACAAATGTTTATTGCAACATAGTCTGTAATAGAAAAAAGGTGGAATCAACCCAGATGCTCAGCAACAGAGGAATGGCTAGGTAAACTATGGTATATATACTCAATGGAACACTATCCAATGAGAAAGAACAACAATGATTTTAAGGAACATCTCATAACCTGGTTTCAACTGGAGGACATTATGCTGAGTGAAGGTAGTCAGCAACAAAAGGACAAATATTGTATGAGACCCCTACCATAGGAACGTTCAGACTCATGCATAGAAGAACAGACTTCGACAGCTGCAAGGGTGGGGAGGGGTGGAGGGCAAGCGGGGTGGGTTTAGAATAGATAGTTGATAGAAATTTGGTTGGGGTGAAATCTGTGGCAGCACACATTAGAAAGAAGATCAACATTAACTGGACTTCAACATATCATGATTACTCCTCCCATCTTAATCCAATATTACAAGGATGGAGTAGCTGGGGCAGGAGTCAGAAGACCATGCTCTTAGGTGAAATCGAGGCCAATTGGCACAACTAGAGTTTTGCTAAGAGGGCTGTCTGCACCACACATTGGTGAGTGGCGTCTGGGGTCTTAAAAGCTGCCAAGCTGCCATCCAAGGGCACAGCAAATGGTCCCAACTCAGCAGGAACGGATGCTCACCGAGGACCAAAACGACAGGGGGAAAGACAACCTAGAAGACAGAGAGACTCATGTGAGTGGGTGCCTACATCGACTTAGCACCAGAAGAACCGGATGGTACCCAGCCACCACCAGTGATAGCCACGATGGAGCTCACAAAGTTGAGTGTCACTGGCAACACAAGAATAAAAAGGGGTGCATCCTGAGGTCTCCACTGAAAGACTGCAACTGATGGTCCAGCAGCTTCAGGGTTCCCCTGGGACTATGGCCCCTCGCCCTGATACTGCCCTTGTCCATAAATCATAATGAAGGTCCACTCTTCAGACAGGAATGGATTGGACTTGGCAATGCAGAGGGACCATATATTGGATGCACTTTATGGTTATACATCTATAGGATATCATCCTGCTGATCTCTGGCTGGAGGAAGGGGAGTGGGTGGAGAGGAGGGGAAAGGAGACTTTTGGGAGGATGAGTTTTGTATGGAGCAGAGAGAAATAGTGTGCTGTTACCGGGCAGGGAGAGCAGTGGAAGCTGCATATAAGTGGGCATGGAAATTTATATGGAAATGTATCTTTTCACTTACTCATAATTGCGGTAAGCGGGATGCGACGGCCCAAGATGGCGCGGGCGCCCAGGGCCAGAACTCCGGCCACACCCTTGTTTACCAGACCTAGGGCTTTCGTGCGCATGCCTGTGGGCAGTGATTTCCAGCTAGCCTATTGTGAATCTCCATCTCGAGAGTGCGTGGCATTAGAGGATTGGAGGGACCTGGGGTATAAAAGTGAGCGAGTGCCAGGAAGCCGGCCAGTAGCAGTAGCAGTAGCAGTAGCAGCCGGCAGTAGCAGTAGGAGTAGGAGTAGAAGAACTGTAAGAGAAGAATAAAGCTAGCAACTTGCAAAGTGGCTAGTGTCCTGTCTTCTTTCCGCTGGCGGACAGTTAGGCAGTGACACATAATAAAAGAAAAAGAAGAAGAAGAAGAAGTTAAAGGGCAGAGTTTCCAAAAGGCTGAAGAATTGGTGGCACTGGAGATCCCAAGAGAAGAAATGAATCTAAGGCTAAAAGTTAGAGAATTAGGAGAAAGACAAGTTGAGAAGGAGTAGACATTCATTCCTTGTTTTGTGAGCCAGGTGACTCAACTGCCCTTCTTCATCCTAGCAGAAGATTGGAGGTTTATACTATGACAAAGGAGCAATGAAAGTCTCTGATCTGGGACTGCCCAGCTCAATAGACAGCAATGATACTGTGTTGCAAGTATAAGGGTTCAGCTGCTGACAGTGGAGATCCTCTGTCCTCTTTCTTTCCTTGGCTCCTGAAACTGGCAACCAAGCTGATGTCGTTCAGATCCATGAAGCCAGTGATTCAGGTTTAGAATTGTTTCTGATCTGTTTCTATACCTTCACTTCCATAGGTATCTTTTCTGAAACTGACCTGCCTAAGAACCAACCTTAAGTGAATAATTGATGAAGATTCTCCATTTCTGCATCCCTATCACAGTCATCCTCTTCCCACCTGATAAAGGAAGAGCATCTCCCTTTGGGAATTTTCTAATGGAGTACTGCCCCTGGGACAAATTTCTCCTCTACCTCTTCCCCTTCCCCTTCCCCACAAAGTTTTCATTACAAACTAGGGGGAGCCTCCTTGGTTAATCACATCATCATGTGATTAACCATGTGATAAAGCCCAGGGCTTTATCACAGTGTTTGGGCTTTGATGGGATATTCTGAATTCAGGTTTGCTCTGTGACTGGGACAGCAGGAATGCTTTTGCCTCTTCCATTCCAACTATGGCATCGCTGGGTAGCACGAATGGTTAATACACTTGGCTGCTAATTGGAAGGTTGGTGGTTCTAGACCACGTCAAGGTTGCTCAGACGACTGGCCTCAAGATCTACTTCCAAATTATCAGCCACCCAAAACCCTGCTATACATAGTGCTTGCTACTCTGACATACATAGGGTTGCCCCGAGTCAGAAATGACTGGAGGACAACTGTTGATGGTGGGTTTCCCAGCTAATCAAATAATGCATAGCATAGCATAGGAGCAAAGCAAAGAGTTTCACTTGCTAAAAATGGCTTTTGCATGTTTAATAGGAGGTTAATCACATTCCTTATTCTCACTACTTATTGTTAGGAGATTATCATGAGCTAGGAAGAAAAGTGCCTTCTCTATGGAAGCATAACTGATATGCTTTCTGTCATGATCACGTTTTTCAAGATTCATTGTATGACAATCATGAATAAGAAATTTACCAGCTTTCATCCAGATAAGGTTTGCATTACTGAGATAATGGAATCTTATTTTCATCAAATTGTATTATGAAACATTTTTCCCAATTACTGTCAATTCGCACTTTATCTTATGTTTTATATCTACAATGTAATGTTTTATATCTACAATTAGCAAACAATAAAATGTATATGCTAAATGTAGACTGATTTGTTTTTATAGCTTTTCACTTTCATAAAATACTTAGAAAAGTTTGAATGATGAAATCCAATGAAATGAGTGGATTTATAACTGTTTTTAACCCATGATACCTCTCCTTTAATTCCTAAAAGCTCAACAGGAGTTCCCAGGTGGGACAAACAGCTAAGGTCTTGACTACTAACCAAAAGGATGGCAGTTCAAACCCATCCATGCTGCTTCAGAAGAAAGCCCTTTTGACTTGCTCCCAAAAGGTCACTGCCAAGTGTTTCATTCTATTGGACGTAGGGTCACTAAGACTTGCGAATGGCTCAGTAGCACCTAATACCAACAAACCACTTATAGCAGTACTCCCTGGTGGTTTTCTTAAAAGCTTGTACCCCGGGTCTCTTTACTTGGGAGGTCTTTTCCTGCTAGATAGAGCTGGCCATTCTACTGCTAGCCTATCTATTTGAATGATGTGAGATTGTATCTGGTTCAACTCTCTTTTCTAAAGAGTTGGTGTGACAGCAGAGGGGCAGGTGCATGATGGAAGCATTCTTAGCCAGATACCTTTCTCTTAGGCCTCTAGTTTGGCCTCTCCTTACTGTCAAGGTTAAAAACAAGAGCAGAAAGGAAGGATTCAGATTCTTCTTTGAAGGATATAGTGAGAAGGCTGTCTCCTGGAAAGCATGTCTCAGAATATCTCATGAATGCCAAATATCACTACTGTAACCTCTCTCCAGATATTTAAAAAACATGGAAATGGCTTATTCTTTGGATGGTGGACCCTAGGGGAGAATCCAAGGAGTTGATTAGGGCTCTGAATACCTTGTAGAGATCACAACCAAGAGCTCCTAGTGCAGAGAGCTACACCAGAGATCTCGTGCTCAACCGAGCACACTCTGTGGTGATTGGGAGACCAGAAAGGAGCCATTGTTACTACTTCTTACAAGTTTGGTCATGGCCAATGTAGCCGTTTTTTTTTGCTTTGTTTTTAATTTTTTATTTAATATAACTGAGTGAAAGTGTACATTACCGTGTAAATTTACATACCCACCTATATGCAGCTTCCACTGCTCTCCCTGCCCGGTGACAGCACACTATTCCTTTCTGCTCCATACATGTCTCATTCTCCCAACAGTCTCTTTTTCCCCTCCTCTCCACCCACTTTCCTTCCTTCAGCCAGAGGTCAGCAGGATGACATCCTATAGGTGTGTAGAACCGTAAAGTGCATCCAATATATGGTCACTGCATTGCCAAGTCCAATCTATTCCTGTCCGAAGCGTGGACCTTCGTTATGATTTATGGTCAAGGGCAGCATCAGGACGAGGGGCCATGCTCCCAGGGGAACCCCGAAACCACTGGACCATCAATTGAGGTCTTTTAGTGGGGATCTCAGGGTGCTCCCCTTTTCATTCTTGTGTTGCCAGTGAGACTCAACTTAGTGAGTTCCATCGCGGCTATCACTGGTGGTGGCCGGGCACCATCCAGTTCTTCCAGTCCCAAGTCGATGTAGGCACCCACTGATGTGGGTCTCTTTGTCTTCTGGGTTGTCTTTCCCCCTGTCGTTTTGGTCCTCGGTGAGCATCCGTTCCTGCTCAGTTGGGACCATTTGCTGTGCCCTTGGATGGCAGCTTGGCAGCTTTTAAGACCCCGGATGCCACTCACCAACGTGGGGTGCAGAAAGCCCTCTTAGCAAAATGCTAGTTGTGCCAATTGGCCTCGCTTTTGCCTAAGAGCATGGTCCCCTGTCCCCTGCCCCAGCTACTCTATCCTTGCAATATTGGGTTAAGATGGAAGGAGTACTCATGTTATGTTTAAGTCCGCTTAATATTGTTCTTGATTCTAATGTGTGCTATCACTGATTTCACCCAACCAGGTACCTAGCAACTATCTAATCTAAGCCCTCCCCCTCTCCCTCCCTCCCCTCCCTTGCAGCTGTCAAAGAGTCTTTTCTTCTATACAAAAGTCTGTTTTTGAGATCTTATTGTAGAGGTCTAATACAATATTTGTCCTTTTGTCGCTGAGTACTTTCACTCAACATAATGTCTTCCAGTTGAAACCAGGTCATGAGATGTTTCCTGAAGTCATCGTTGTTCTTTATCATTGCGTAGTGCTCCATTGAGTATATATACCATAGTTTACCTATCCATTCTTCTGTTGTTGGGCCATGTAGCTGTTTTTATATTTTTTATTTTATTAAAGAAAATGTTGTCAGGAGTAGGATGACCTGGCCAAAACTGACAAGATAAGTAATTTGGGAAATGCCTTCAAATAGTGTTTCTTTTCTCTCTGAATTTTAAAAAGGGTGTGTTTTAGAGTTTTTCACTAAAACAATTTTTTTTGTGTGATTAGGATTTTTATTTTTATATCACTTATGCAAATATGACTGTTCTTCCACATAGGATTTAGTTTCATTCTGTGTGTCCTGATACTTGGGAAACTTCATTCACTGGGAAAAAAAATTCTCTTTCATCTACTGTTACTTTTTTATTAGAAGCATTAAAATATCTTAAAAGGAAAAAGAAGATGAAGAAAAGTCACAGCCAAGGAAAACTTTATGGAGCACAGTTCTACTTTGACACATGCTGGGTCACCATGAGTTGCAATCACTTGATGGCAATTTTTGTGAAGTCCAACACCAGAGTTTAATGCATGCAGAGAGGCATACTAACACATTTTTGTTGTTGTTAGATGCCATCTAGTCTGTTGTTGCTCATCAATACCGAGGGTACAACAGAAGGAAACATTGCCTAGTCCTGAACCATCCTCACCATTGTTACGCTTGAGACCACTGTTGCGGCTGCTCTGTCAGTCCCTCTCATTAATGGTCTTCCTCTTTTTTGCTGACCCTCTTATTTTACCAAGCGTGGTAAAGGGTGTTATCCTTCCTGATAACATGTCCAAATTAAGTGAGAGGAAATCTTGTCTTTGTTTCTAAGGAGCATCTGGTTGTACTTCTTCCAAGACAGATTTGTTCATTCTTTTGACAAACCATGCTGCATTCAGGATTTTTTTCCCACAACATAATTTGTGTGCATCAACTCTTCTTCTATCTTCCTATTCATTCTCCAGTTTTCACACACATAAGTGATTGAAAATGCTACAACTTACGTCAGGTGCATTTTAATCTTCAAAGTGACATCTTTGCTTTTTAATACTTTAAAGAGGTCTTTTGTAGCATATTTGCTTGATGTATCATTTGATTTCTTGTCTGCCACTTCCATGGGCATAGATTGTGGATTCAAGTAAAATGAAATCCTTCACAAATTCTGCCTTTTCTCCATTTGTTATGAGACTGCTTATTGGTGCAGTTGGGAGGATTTTTTTTTTCTTAATGTTAAGATGTAATGCATACTGAAAGCTGTAGTCTTTCATCTTGTCAATAAACACTTTAAGTCCTCTTCTCTTTTGGTGAACACAGTTGTGCTATCTGTATAACACAGGTTGTTAATGAGTCTTCCTTCAGACACCTAACAACCATAACCATGACTGTATAAACATTCCTCACTTCGTAAGTAACTTAAAATTTCACCAACACGTTACTAGCTTTGTTACCAAAAGAGTGTTATCTTGCTTTTCTAATCTGTTATACAAATGAACAAATTAATTTCATCACCTCTACATAATTTTCCCCCATGTGTCTGTCAGTTTTTCATATTTTGGGGGCTTGAATGTGGCTGTGGTGCTGAAAGTTATGCCACCAGTTTTCAGATACAAAGAAGGTCACTCATGGCAGACAGGTTTCAGCTGAGCTTCTAGACTCAGACAGACTAGGAAGAAGGACCTGGAAGTCTACTTCTGAAAAGAATTAGTAAAAACCTTATGAATAGCAACCAAACATCATCTGATACAGTGCCAGAAGATGAGATCCCCAGGTTGGAAGACCCTCAGAAGAAAACTAGGAAAGACTGCCTCCTCAAACTACAACTGACCTTAATGATGTCAATGGAGTCCAGCTTTTGGGACCTTCATTTGCTGATACGGCATGACTCAAAATAAGTAGAAGCAGTTGCAAACATTAGTTAATAATTAGAACATGGAAGGTATAATCTAGGAAAATTGGAAATCAGAAATGAAATGGAATGCATAAACATCAATATCCTACCAATTAGTGAACTGAAATGGACTGGTACTGAACATTTTGAATCAGACAATCACATTGTATACTATGCCAGAAATGACAACTTGAAGTTGAATGGTGTTGCATTCATTAGTAAAAGAATATTTCAAGATCTATCCTGAAGTACAACACTGTCAGTAATAGCACAATATCCGTATGTCTACATGGAGGGCTGGTTAATACAACTGCTATTCAAATTTACACACAAGCTGCTAAGACAAAGATGAAGAAATTAAAGATTTGAAGATTTTTACCAATTTCTACAGTCTGAAACTGAATATGCAGTCAGGATACCTTGACAATTACTGGTGATTAGAATGCTAGAAACAAAGAAGGATCAGTAGTTGGAAAATATGACATTAATGGTAGAAACAATGTCTGAGATTTCATGATAGAATTTTGCAAGATCAAATACTTATTGCAAATGCTTTTTCTCATCAGCATAAACAGCAACTATACATGTAGACCTCACCAGATGAAAACACAGGAATCAAATTGACTGCATTTGTGGAATGAGACATTAGAAAAGTTCAACATCATGAGTTTGAACAAGGCTGGGGGCCAAGTGGGAAGAGACCTTCAATCACTCATATGCAAGTTCAAACTAGAACTGAGGAAAATTAGAACAAGTCAACAGGAGCAAAAATATGACTTTGAGGATATCCCACCCAAATTTAGAGACCATCTCAAGAATAGATTTTATGTGTTGAACACTGATGACCAAAAGACCATAAGAGTTATAGAATGATATCAAGGACATCATACATGAAGAAAGCTAGAGGTTATTAAAAACAAAGACCAAAATGGGTGTCAGAAGAGACTCTGAAACTTGCTCTTGAACATCAAGCAGCTAAAGCAAAAGGAAGAATTGACAAAGTAAAACAACTAAACAGAATATTTCAAAGGGAAGCCTGAGAAGACAAAGTATTAGAATGACATGTGCAAAGAGCTGCAGATAGAAAACCAAAAAGGAAGAACATACTCTGCATTTCTCATGTTGAAATAACTGAAGAAAATATGCAAACCTTGAATTGCAATAGCAAAGGATTCAGTGAGGAAAAATATTAAATGGTGCAGAAAACACCAAAAGAAGATGGAAGGAACACACAGAGTCTTCCTGCCAGAAACAACTGATCAGTGTTCAACCGTTTCAAAAGCTAGCATATGATCAGGAACTTATGGCGCTGAAGGAAGAAGTCCAAGCTGCTCCAAAGGCATTGGTGAAAAGCAAGGCTCCAGGAATCGACAGGGTACCAACTGAGATATTTCAACAAATGAGTACAGTACTGGAAGTGTTCACTCATCCCTGCCAACAAATTTGAAAGACAGCTACCTGGCCAACCAACTGGAAAAGATCCATATTGATACCTACTCCCAAGAAAGGTGATCAAACCAAATACAGAAATTATACAGTATCATTGATAGCACATGCAAGTAAAATTTTGCTCAAGATCACTCAAAAGTGAATGCAATGGTATGTTGACAGGGAGCTGCCAGAAATTCAAGCCAGATTCAGAAAAGATCATGGAACCAGGCATATCACTGCTGGTGTCTCATGAATCCTGTCTGAAAGCAGATGATATCAGAAAGATGTGTAACTGTGTTTTATTGTCTAGGCAAAGGCATTCAACTGTGTGGATCATAACAAATTACGGGTAACTTTGTGGAGAATGGGAATTCCAAAACACTTAATTGTGCTCATGAGAAATCTGTACATGGATCAACAGGCAGTCATGTGAACAGAACAAAGGGACACTAGATGGTTTAAAGTCAAGAAAGGTATGGATCAAGCTTGTAGTTTTTCATCATAATTTTTCAATCTGTATGCCAAACAAATAATTTGAGAATTTAAGACTATATGAAGAAGAATGAGGCAACTGGATTGGAAGAAGACTCATTAACAAAATGTGTTACGCAGATGATACAACCCTGCTTGCTGAAAGCAAAGAGGATTTGAAACACAGATGAAGATCAAAGACCACAGCCTTCAGTGTGGGGTGAACCTTGACACTCAGAAAACAAAGATCCTCACAACTGGACCAGTAAGCAATGTCATGATAAATGGAAAAAGGATTGATGTTGTCAAGGATTTCATTTTGCTTGGTTCCACAATTGACACCCATGGAAGTAACAGTCAAGAAATCAAAAGATGCATCATGTTTGGAAAATCTGCTTCAAAATACCTCTCTGCAGTGTTGAAAAGTGAAAATGTCACCTGGAAAACTAAGGTACTCCTGACCCCAGCCATGGTATTTTCAGTTATGTCACATGCATGTGAAAACTAGGCAATGAATAAGAAAGACCAAAGACAAATCAATGCCTTCGAGTTGTGGTGTTGGCAAAACTATTGAATATACCATAGGCTGACAAAAGGATGAACAAATCTGTCTTGGAAGAAGTACAACCAGAATGCTTCTTAGAAGCAAAGATGTTGGGGCTATGTCTTACGTTCTTTGGACATGCTATCAGGAGGACTCAATCTCTGGAGAAAGATATCACACTTAGTAGAATAGAGGGTCAGTGAAAAAGAGAAAGACCCAAAGTGATATGGGTTGATGACACAGTGGCTGTAACAATGGTTAAACAGTTGTGAGGATGGCACTGGACCAGACAGTATTTCATTCTGATGTATGTGGGATCACTATGAGTTGGGACCAAGTAAATGGCAACTAACAACTACTATTTATAAATGTTTTCACATCAGTGATAAATATCTAAATATCACCTGGAATTCAGAGTTGGATAGAGTGTAGTCATACTTTTCACTTTGTAAACTTTCATTCTCTTTGAAAATTTTTAGTATGTTTATGTATTACTTTTTCAAATAAGAAACAAAACAATTTAACTTCTTAAAGTCATAGCACCTTACTTTGTACATCCCTCTGCACATGTACACACACACAATAACAACAAGGCAATGCTATTCAAGAGAATATCAAAACAATGTTCTTTCATGGAACCAAAGCAAATAAGTCGAGGTATGAAGAAATGGCCAAAATGAGAGTACTATTACTTCCTAAATTGCTTTAAATAAGATTGAGGGTATTATTCTCACCACTGGCTGCACATTAAATAACCCGGGGAGATGTATAAAACCCCAACACCCAGACTAAGCCCTAAAGTAGTTAAATCAGTATCTTTGGCAAGTGGATTCCAGAGATCAATACTTTTTTTAATAAACTTTTTATTTTAGAATAATTTTCAATTGGCAAAAAAAATTGTAAAGATATTGCAGTATTCCCATACCCCACATCTAGTTTGTCACATTGCTAACATCTTACACTGTTATGAGAAATTTTTCACAATACATGAATGTTGACTTGATGTTGGTACGTTATTAGTAACCAAATCCATGCTTTGTCCAGAGTTCCCTTAGTTTTCATCTAACGTGCTTTTATTGTCCCTGGATATCTTTCAGGATACCATATTACTTTTAACAATCATGTCCCCTTTGGGCTCCTCTTGGCATTGGCAGTTCTTTACACTTTCCTCGTTGCTGATGACCTTGACATTTATAAGAAGTACTGGTCAGGTGTTCGTGGAATGTCCTTTATCAATGTTTTTCTCATAATTGGGATGTGGTTATATGGTTTTAGGAGGAAGACTATAAAGTGCTGTTTTGATCACATCAGATCAAGGGTACATACTATCAACATGATTCATTACTGTTAACATTGACCTTGATCATCAGCTTGAGGTAATTTTTTCACCATGAAGTCACTATTTTTCCTCTTTTCTGTATCACCTTCTTTGAAAGGAAATCATGATGCACAGCCCACACACAAGGAGTAGGGAGTTAATTCTGCTATCTTGAGAGTAAACCAGTAAAAACACACCAAACCCAGTCATTGAGTCAATTCAATCTCATAGTGACCCTGTACAACAGAGTACAGCTGCCCCACAGGCCTTCCAAGGAGTACCTGGTGGATTCAAACTGTTAGCCTTTTGGTTAGCAGCTGTAGCTCTCAACTACCACAACACCAAGTTTCTGAGAATAGAGTGTTGGAATTCTTGTCCACAGGAGATTTGTCTATTCTCTATTTATTCAATCATTTTACGTCTATCAGTATGGACTCACAGGTGTCCCCTAAATAGAGGGATAGATATTTTTTAAAGTGCCCCAGTGGATTCCAGTGTATGGCCAAGGCATGTTGTTAAGAGTATCACCATGAAAATATTTCCCTCAAATAAGAACGGTTGCAAAATGAAAGCAACAAAGAACCTCAGATAGTCCCATGTGCCTGCAAATACTAATCCGCAGCCATGAAAAGCAGTTAAATGCAGGTTGCTCTATTGCTGTCTCTCTCTAGTATAGGCTAGGAGAACATACCCAACAGTACTTGTTCTTCCATCAGGACAAAGTTTAAATAAGAGCCTGGAGACTGTAGAATTCATTTTTTTAAAAATACTTATTCATTTATTCATTTTTTTAAAAACTGTGATTAAGTGTAAGCATACAATCCAGATCAATTTAGTATGCTCACCTATCTGCAGCTTCATCTGCTGTCCTCACCTAGTGACAGAATAATCCTTTTTCCCTCTGTATTTCTAGAATATCTTAATGAGCACCTGTCTTGTCCTCTCCACCTTCTCTCTCATGTAGAAAGAAACCAGTGTTACAGCCTCATATAAATGCACAGAACCAAAAAGTGCACACACCATATGAATGTTGACTTGATGTTGGTACGTTATTAGTAACCAAATCCATACTTTGTCCATGCTGTGTCCCCGAGTCCAGTCCATTCTTGTCTGAAGAGTTGACTTCAGTACCGGTTTCCGGTCAGGGCCAGCAGCAGGTGTACTGGCTATGTTCCCAGGGGTCCCTCCCAGCTGTTGAACCATCACTTGTGGTCTTCTAGTAGAGTTCTCCAGCTGCACCCCTCTTTTTTATGTGTTGCCTCAGGGACTTTACACTGTATCCCCCATCACACCTGCCTTTGGTGGTGGCCAGGCACCATCTGGTTGTTCTGGTCACATGTTGATACAGTTTCCCATTCATATGGGCCCTTCTGTCTCCTAGGCTCTTTTCCACTTTTGTCTTTGTTGTTCTCAGTCATCATCTGTTCCAGATGAGCTGGGACCATTTGGTGTACCTCAGGTGGCAGCTTCCTAGATTTTAAGACCCAGACACCACTTACCAATATGGAGTGCAGAAGACTCTCTTAGCAAAAGACTGGTTGTGCCAATTGGTCTCAATGTCCCTTCAATATATGGTCCCCAGACCCCTGTCCCTGCTATTCTGTCCTTTGAAATATTAGTTTGAGTTTAAAAAAACCTTTCAGTTTGTGGTGTAGTCCAGTTATGTTGATCTGCTCTCTACTACATGCTGTCACTGCTTTCGCCTAACTGAATTGCTATCTACTGTCTAATCTATGTCCAATCCTTTCCCTTGTAGCCATCAAAGTCTTTTCTTCTGTACATCCCACCCTTGTAGCCATCAAAGAGTCTTTTCTTCTGTACATAAGTCTGTTTTTAAGTCCTTTGGCAGGGATCTCATACAATACTTGTCCTTTTGCTGCTGGTTGGTTTCACTCAGCATGATGTCTTCTAGTTGAAACCAGGTTATCAGATGCTTCCTCAAATCATTATTGTTCTTTATCATTGTGTAGTGTTCCATTGAGTATATGTAACATAGCTTGTTTATCTGTTCATCTGTCAATGGGCCCCTAGGTTGATTCCATCTTTTTGCTATTGTGGACAGTGCTCCAATAAACATTCATGTGCAAGTATCTATTCATGTGACCACCTTTATTTATGTAGTATATATTCCAAGCAGTGGGATCACTGGATCATATGGTATTTATATTTCTAGCTTCTTAAGGAAGTGCCAAATTTCTTTCCAAAGAAATTGTACCAATTTCCATTCCCACCAGCAGTGTAGGAGAGTTCCAATATCTCTATAGCCTCTCCAGCATTTGTGATCTTTTTTTTTTTTTTTTTTAATTATAGCTTATCTTGCTGGGGTGAGATAGTATCTCATTGTAGTTTTGATTTGGATTTCTCTAATAGCTAATGATTGTGAGCATTTTCTCATGTGTCTTTTGGCTGCCTGGATGTCTTCTTTGTTGAAGTATTTGTCCATCTCCTTTGCCCATTGCTTAATTGGGTTATATACCTTTTTTCTTGTTGACATTTTGCAGTAGTTTGCAGATTATGGAAATCAGACATCTATCTGACAAGTAGTCGCCAAATATTTTTTCCTATTCTGTAAGTAGACTTTTAACTCTCTTGGAAAGGTCTTTGGATTAGCGTAAGTGCTTAATTCTTAGTGGTTCCCATTTATCTATTTTCTCTTCCTTTCATGTGTTGTTTGTCAGATTTTGCAGTCCATCTAAGCTGTGTATTAGAATTTCCATTGTTGACTCTGTTTTTTCTTGCATGATCTTTATTATTTCAGGTTTGATATTTAGTTCTTTGATCCAATTTGAGTTAGTTTTGTGTAAGCTGTAAGATATGGGTCTTGTTTCATTTTTTTTGCAAATGGATATCCAGTTTTGCCAACACCACTTGTTAAAGAGACTGTTTTTACCTCAATTTATGACCTTTAGAACTTTGTCAAGTATTAATGGTTACTAAGAGGATGGTGATATTTCTAGGGTCTCAGTTCTGTTCCTTTGGTCTATATATCTGTTTTTGCACCAGTGCCAGGCTATTTTGACTACGGTGGTAGTGTGATAGCATACAAGATCAGATAGTGTGATGTCTCCCACTGTATTCCTCTTCAGTGATGCTTTGCTTATGCAGGGTTTCTTCCATTTCTAAATAAAGTTAGTGATTTGTTTCTCCATCTCATAAAAACTAACACTGGAATTTGTATTGGGATTGCATTTTACTTGTAGACTGCTTTGTGTAAAATAGACTTTTTCACAATGTTAAGTCTTCCTATCCATGAGCAAGTAGGTTCCTCTACTTTTGTAAGTCTCTTGGTTTCTTGTAGTAACATTTTGTAATTCTCTCTGTACAGGTCTCTTTATTTCTCTGGTTATATTTATTCCTAGGTATATTATCTTCTTGGGAGTTATTGCAAATGCTATTGATCTGACAATTTCCTCTTTGATGATTTCTTCTTTGGTGTAAAGGAATCCTACCGATTTACTTATGTTTATCTTGTATTCTAACACTTTGCTGAACTCTTCTGTTAATTCCAGTAGTTTTATTGATTCCTTAGGGTTCTCTGTATACATGATCACATCATCTGCAAATAGGGATATTTTTACTTCTTCTCTGCTGATGTGGATGCCCTTTGTTTATCTGTCTTGTCTAATTGCTCTGCCTAGGACCTCTAGTACAATGTTGAATAGAAGTGGTGACAGCAGGCATCTTATCTAGTTCCCATTCTCAGGGAGAATTCTTTCAGTCTTTCTATTCAGATGATGTCAGTGGTTGGTTTTGCATAGATACCCCTTATTGCATTGAGGAATTTCTCTTCTTGTCCTATTTTGCTGAGAGTTTTTAGCATGAATGGGTGTTGGACCCTGTCAAGTGCCTTTGCTGCATCAGTTAACAAATTCAAGTGATTCTTTTGTGTTATTTATGTGGTTGATCGCATTGTTTTTCTGATGTTGATCCAGCCTTCCATCCGTGGCATGAAGCCAACTTGGTTATGATGAATGATTTTTTAGATATGTTGTTGAATTCTATTGGTTAGGATTTTGGTGAAGATTTTTGCATCTAGGTTCAAGAGTGATATTCGTCTGTACTTTTTTTTTTTTTTGGTGGGATCTTTCCCTGGCTTTGGTATCAGAGTTATGCTGGCTTCATCGAATCAGTTGGGGAGTATTCCTTCCTTTTCTATGCTATGAAACAGCATCAGAAGTATTGGAGTAAATGTCTCCCTAAAAGTTTGGTAGAATTCTCTGGTGAAGCCATCTGGGCCAGGTGCTATTTTTGGCTGGTATTTTTTTCATTACTTTTTCAATTTCTTCTTTTGTGATGGGTTTATTAAGTTGCTCTACTTCTTCTTGTGATAATTTTGGTAGGTGTGAATCTAGAAATATGTCCATTTCCTCTAGATTTTCAAATTTGTTAGAGTACAGTTTTTTGTAGTATTTTGTTATGATGCTTTTTACTTTGATTAGATCTGTTGTGACATCTCCCATCTGATTTATTTTTTGGGTTATTTGTTTCCTCTCCTGTTTTTCTTTTATAGGTTTGGCCAGTGGTTTATCAGTTTTGTTGCTGTTTTCAAAAAACCAGCTTTCGGTTCTGTTAATTCTTTAAATTGCTTTTCTATTCTCTGATTCATTTAGTTCTGCTCTAATCTTCATTATCTGTTTTCTTCTATTACCTGAGGGTTCTTTTCTTGTTCTTTTTCTGCTTGTTCAAGTTGTGGAGTTAATTCATTTTTCTTTCTTTTTTTGGCCCTTCATTCTGGATGAATGCATTTATAGAGATAAACTGACCTCTGAACACTGTTTTTGCTGTATCCCATAAGTTCTGGTAGCATGTGTTTTCATCCTCATTTGATTCCATAAATTTCTTTATTTTGCTCTTGATTTCTTCTATAACCTGTGCCTTTTTGAGCAAGATGTTGTTCAATTTCTATGAGTTCAATCTTCTACCCGTGTTTTTTCTGCTATTGGTTTCAACTTTTATGGCTTTATGGTCCAAGAAATGCTTTGCAATAATTCAGTGGTTTGGATTTTGTTGAGACCTCCTTACAGACCTAAAAAGTGGTCTATTATGGAGAATGTTCCATGTGCATTGGAAAAGAAGGTGTACTTATCTGTTGTTAAGTAAAAAGTTCTGTAAATGTTGATGAGGTCTAGTTGGTTGATTGTCACAATAAAATCTTCTGTATCTTTACTGAGCTTTTTTTCTGGATGATCTGTCCATTACTGAAAGTGGAGTGTTGAAGTGTCCTATTATTATTGTGGAGTGATTTATCTCATTTTTCAATGCTGTCAGCATTTGTTTGATGTATTTAGATGCTCTAATATTGAGTGCATAAATATTTAATATTGTTGTGTCTTGCTTATGTATTGAATCTTTCAGCAATAAATAGTGACCATCTTTGTCCATGATGGTGGATTTACCATTAAAATCTATTTTATCTGAGATTAGTATTGTCACTCCTTTTCTTCTTTGCATGTTGTTAGCTTGGTATGTAATTTTCCATCCTTTGATTTTCAGTTGGTTCATGTCTTTGAGTCTAAGGTGTGTTTCTTGTAAGCAACATGTAGACAGATCATATTTTTTAATCCATGCCATTACTCTCTGCCTCTTTAATGGCTCATTCAATCCATTTACATTCAGTATAGTTATAGACAGGTATGTGTTTAATGCTGTCATTTTTGTGCCTTTTTTGTGTTGTTTCTGTTTTCTTTGCTCGTTTGTATATTCTACTCTGGATCATTTTTCCATACGGGTTTCCTTTTCATCTTTTTCAGTGTTAGTTTTGTGTTTACTGAGACTCTTGTGTTGTGCTTCTCATTTTGATAGGTAGCATTGTTCATTTGTTTTGCCACTACCCTTTGATTCCGCTTAATGTTCTAAGTTTAAACCAACTTCTGTGTTTCTTCTTAATTTCCTCTCCATCTGAAAGGGTTATATCTACTGTAATATATCCCTCTTTATAGTGTAGTGACATCGTAATTTTCATGTTCCCTACTTTTAATATTTTAACTTGATTAAGCTTAGTGACTTCCCTAACTGAGTAGGCCTTTGGATGCTATGTCCTGCATTGCATCCTTAAGTATCTATTTGATGTTATTGTTTTTCTAAATATAGAGCTTCTTTCAGTATTTCTTGTAGCTTCGGTTTGGTTTTTGCAAAATCTCTAAGCTTCTGTTTGTCTAAGAATGTCTTAATTTCACTGTCATATTTGAGAGACTGTTTTACAGGATTTATAATTCTTAGTTGCAGGTTTTTCTCTTTTAAGACTGTGTATGTGTCATTCTACTGCCTTCTTGCCAACATGGTTACTTCTGAGAAGTCAGAGGAAAGCCTAGAGGACTCCCCTTTGTACATTAGTTTTGCTTTAAGCCTCTCTGCCTTTTAGGGCCTCTCTTTATGTTTCATTTCATTAAGTCTGGTTATGATATGTCTTTGTGTATTTCTTTTGGGGTCTAATTTTTGTGGTGTTCAGTAGGCATCTTGAATATCTATGTTCTTTTTCTTGAGGTCAGGGAAGTTTTCTGTCAGCAACTCTCTTAGTGACTTCCCTACAATTCTCTCTGTATTTTCTGTTACCACTCCCTATTCAGGAACTCCAATTATTTGTGCATTATTCTTCTTGATATAGTCCCACTTGCTTCTTAATGTTTCATTTTTCTTATTTCTTTTATCTGATTTTTCCTCATACATGCTGGTGTCTGTTACTTTATCTTCAAGCAAACTTATTCTGTATTCCATTTCCTCAATCCCGTTCTGTGGTTTGGCATTAAATTGTCTAATTCTGTAATTTTATTTTTGTGGATTTCAGCTCATTGGTGTTCTAGCAGTTCATGTAGCTTACTTTTTCATTCTGTTCCATTGAGTTTTGTTTAATCTCTAGAAGGACTCTATACACAATTATTTTGTCTTATACCACCAATAATTTCAGAAAGGCTTCTTAATGTGGGAAGTACTTTGAATCTTTATTTTGGGAGTTTTTTGGAGACATAGTTGTCTGATTCTTTAAATGCCTAGATATTGATTGTTGTCGTCACACCATCAAGAAGCTCATCAATTTCTCCAGTGTTACACCAGTGGGAGCTGTGGCATAGTTCTAAGAAGGGAGTGGGTAAGGACACTACTAGATTTGGCCACCTCCTGCTGCTGTGTTCCCTAGGTGCAGCGGACTTATGCATGGCAACAAAGAAACTGTCAAGCCCCACAATGCTGCTTGATTTAGTGGCTGGCTCTAGCTGGGCCCTCAGGGGTGGCAGGCCTCACCTCCTGGCTGCTAAAAGTGGTGAACTACTTGTGCCAGCTCTGTTGTCACACCAGTAGAGACTATAGTTTAGCTCAAGGAAGCCAGGAGAGAAGGATGCCACCACACTTGGCTGCAAGGAACCTCTGTGTTCTCTAAATGCATTTGTCTTAAAAGCTTCTTTTCTTGTGAGAAGGGTGCTGTTCAGCATCTTCCAAAAGCAGCTGGGCCCTCAGGGGTGGCAGGCCCCACCTGCTGGCTGTCAAAGATGGCACCCTTCTTATGGAGTCTCGGGGGGGGGCTGTCAGTTGACAGTATGAAGTGGCTCAGTGAAGGGTGGTTGAAATGGCACCATGACACTGAGGCACCGGTCATTGCAGCTTTCTCTAGCTGCTGTTAACATAAAAGCTGCCTTTCCACTGACAGAGGTGTTGACCAGCAGCAACTGAAAGCAGCTGGACCCTCAGGGATGGCAGGTCCTCCTCCTGGCTCACAGAGATGGTACCTCATAGGCCATCCCTAGATGGCATGATGTGGCTCAAGGAGTGGAGGAGTTATGGCACTGCATCACTCAGCCACCAGCCCCACCTGTAATTCCTAGCTAAGACGATCTTAAAAACAGCCTTTCTGCTGGGAGAAGCACTGTCTAGAAAGGCACTGTTGCTCAGCACTGGAATTAGCCCCAGGTGAGACCTCAGGCATGGCTAACTTCCCTTCTTAGCTGACCAAGGTAGCATCCCACCTGAACCACCTTTTTTGCACTGAGTCAGCAGTAGCTATGGCACAGCTCAGAGAAGAGATGGGGGAGGGACACTGGTGCCTTTGGTCAACAGTCACAGCTGGTTTCTATAGATGTTGTTGTCCCAAGCACAGTCTCTCCCCTGCAGGATATGCTGTTTAATTAAGCACTGCAGTTCAGCATAGTAGCCAGCTCATGCCAGGCTCACAGGCTCGTCAGTCCATGTCCCAGCTTCCTAGTTAACAAAGAGGTCATCGATATCTGTAATTTTCTCAAATGATGCACCAGTAGAAGCATGACTCAGTGCACTACTGCCTTGCCTCTGATAAAGGTAGTTTCCCCCTTTCTGTTGCCTAGTCCAACCTCACAACCCTATGCCAGATCTTGGGTGTCCCAGAATGTCCCCACTGCTCTGTTCACTTATTTTTCTAGGCTTTAGTTCTCAGAGAGAATCAAGGAGAGGTGTATCTAGTCTGCCATCTTGGCTGTGCCTCTAGAATTCATTTACTGAATCAATAAGAAGAGAGAACTACCTAGCTTCCCAGAAAAGGATAAGGCAGTGAATCTTCAATAACCCCTACTTACTGGAATTCTGTAGATGTGTTTCTGCAGAAAACAGTGGTTATCCCAGACCTACAGCACTTTCCAGTTCAAGTTTTTGTTGTTGGTACCCACGACCTCAGTAATTTCTCTTTCAGGTAAAAATTCAGTACTGACTCCAACTAGGTCATGACTTGAAGGGACTTCGCCAATGATGCCCAGTCATAATGCATGCAGAATTAGTGACTCAAGAAGTCAGTGGCTCACCTTTACCAAATGGAATTCCTCTCCTCAGGCATGGACTCAATCGAAGGGCTACTTCATTTCTAGTTCCCACACATTATAACTTAGTTTATTATTTAAACACCCAATCATTTCAGCAACTGTTTTAATGCTGCTCTAACAGAAATACCACAAAGTGAATGGCTTTAACAAAAGAAGTTTCATTCTTAGTCTAGTAGGCTGCAAGTCCAAATTCAGGTTATCTGCTCCAGGGGAAGACTTTCTTTCACTCTGTCAGCTCTGGAGGACAGTCCTTGTATTGGATCAGTCTTTGACTGGGGAGAATCTTGGAGGAGGAACCTCAAGTCTGAAGGATGTGCTCTACTCCGGGCACCACTTGATGGTGTGAAGTTCCCAATTCTCTGCTTGCTTCCCTTTCCTTTTATCTATTGCAGAATGAAAGGGTAAAGGGTAGTGCAAGCCATGCTCCAGGGAAACTCCCTTTACAGTGGAGCAGGGAGGTGATCCTATGAAGGGATTTACAGCCCCAACCTAATCATTTAACGTATAGCATAGAAAAATCACAAAATGGAGGACAATTATAAAATATTGGGAATCATGGCCCAGCCACATGGCTACACATATCTGGGGGGGTGGGGGGGTGGGGAGACACAGTTCAATCCATTACATCCCACTCTTTGGCATTCCAGAAATCGCATCTTTGAAACATGTAACACGTTCATCCCATCACAGCAAAATCATGTCCATCCCACGTGATGAAGTCTTAAATCAGTTCCAAATCCCAAATTCAAAAATTCCTTTACATCTGTGAAACCTAGAATACAAGGTATCTGCTTCCAAAGGTACAATGGCAAAAAGGCACAAGTTAGACATTCCATTACAAATGGGAGAAATTGCAGAGAAAGAAGACATTAACAGGCAAGAAACAAGTCAGCAGAACACATTACATTAGCCCTCAAAGCATTGAAAACAATCTTCAATTCTCTGAGACATTTTACATGATAGCTCTGCACTCCAGACTCTAGGTATTAGCCACACTCCCTGGATTCTGAGTGGAGACACCTTGCCCTGTGCAACAGCTTCTCCTTCTAGGCCCACTTGGACAGCAACTCTGCCTCATGGGCTTTAGGTGCACCTTAAGCCCAACTGGGTGGCAATTCCACCTTTAAAAGCACAGAAAGCCCCAGCTCCACCCTGTCAAACTCTTGAGGTCATGGTCATACCTTTGTAAATTGAGGCAGCTCAGTGTCTCATGCTCTTTGGCTTTTCAGCTTCTGCTTCCTATGGCCTCATGGCCTGGGCCTCGGGCCCACATCTGCCCTGCTGGGGCAAGTGTTCCAAAGCTTTGTAGCTTCACTGATTAAAGTGCCCAGAGGCACCCTCCTCCACCAGGCACTTAGCTCTCTTGCTCCATGGATTGGCTCCAGTAGTGTCTCACACTGGTCTGGTTCTCCTGCTGCCTGTCTGCTGCTGCCGCCCCGGTCCTCTGTTGCTCGTTTCTCACCATCTGCCCCTTTGGTGTTAACAGTTGTCTTCAGTTCCTTCTATGTCTTCTAGCCATTCAGTTTCAAAGCTACTTCCACATTTTTGCTGTTTGTTAAAGCAGCATCCCATGCCCTTGGTACCAAACTCTGTTTTAGTCAGTTAGTAGTGCTCTAACAGAAGAAATACCAGAGAGTGGATGGTTTCATGAAGGGACACTTTGTTGTCACAGTCCTGTATGCCACAAAACCATTTATGAATTATAAGTCCATTCAGTAAGAAACTCTATCACAGTCCGGCAGGCTGAGTCCAAATCCAACGACAGCAGCACTGAGAGCAGAGGTTCCTGTGCCGAGTAGCTGTACTAGCTGACTAAAACAGTAATCTGTCAGTAACAAGTGAAGGGGAGAGAGTTTCCTTCCTCTAACCCAAGTATAATTTTCACTGAACAGTGGTCCTCAAAGTGAGTCCCTAAACTTGCAGCATCAGCTTCACTGATAATTCGACAGAAATTAGAAATTTCTGGCTCCACCCTAGGTCGAATGAATCATAAACTCTAGAGCAGGCTCCAGCAACGTGTGTTCTTTTTTTTCTTTTATGATTGAATGAAAATGTACATTCCCATATAAATTACATGCCCACCTATATGCAGCTCCCATTGCTCTCCCTGCCCAGTGACAGCACACTCTTCCTCTCTACTCCATACATGTCTTATCCTCCTGACAATTTCCTATCCCCTCCTCTCCACCCAGTCGCCTTCCTCCAGTAAGAGGTTAGTAGGACAACAACCTATAGATGCATAGAACCATAATGTGCACACATGATATGGCCACTCTGTGTCACCAAGTTCAATCCAAGAGTCCTCTCCAAGAGTTGACCTCCATTATGATTTATGGACAGGGGCAGCATCAGGCCAGGAACCACGCTCCCTGAAGCCCCTGGACCATCAATTGTGGTCTTTTAATTGAGCTCTCAGCATTTTCATTCTTCTGTTGTCAGTGAAACTCAACTTTGTGAGCTCCATCATGGTTATCACTGGTGGTGGCTAGGCACCATCCAGTTCTTCCGGTCACAGGTCTATGTAGTCCCATGTAGTCTATGTAGACCCACATGAGTGGGTCTCTCTGTCTTCTGGGTTCTATTTCCCCCATGTCGTTTTGGTCCTTGGTGATCATGCGTTCTTACTAGTTGGGACCATTTGTTGTACCCTCAGATGGCAGCTTGACAGCTTTTAAGACCCAGACACCACTCACCAATGTGGGCTGCAGAAGGCTCTCTTAGCAAAATGCTAGTTGTGCCAGTTGACCTTGGTTTCCCCTGAAAGCATAGCCCCTGGCCCCCCTCTCCAGCTACTCTGTCCTTGTAACATTGGATTAAGATGGAAGGAGTAATCATGTTATGTTGAAGTCCAGTTAATAATGATCTTTCTAATGTGTACTGTCCCATATTTCACCCAAACAAGTTTCTATCGACTATCTAATCTAAACCCTCTCCCCATTGCCCTCCATCCGTCCCCAGCCTTGTCAGCTATCAAAGAGTCTTTTCTTCTATGCATCAGTCTGTTTTTAAGTTCTTATTGTAGTGGTCTCATACAGTATTTGTCCTTTTGTCGCTGACTTCTTGCACCCAACATGATGTCCCCCAAATGAAACCAGGTTATGAGATGTTTCCTCAAATCATTGTTCTTTCTCATTGCATAGTGTTCCATTGAGTATATATACCATAGTTTACCTATCCATTCCTCTATTTTTGGGCACCATCTTTTTGCTATTGTGGACTGTGCTGCGATAAACACTGATGCGCATGTATCGGTTGGCGTGAATGGCCTTGATTCTGTAGGATATATTCCGAGCAGTGGAATTACTGGGTCAAATGATATGTCTAGATCCAGCTTTTTAAGGAAGCACCAGATTCCTTTCTGAAGAGGTTGCACCAATTTGCAATCCCACCAACAGTGTAGGAGAGTTCTCATTTCTCCACAGCCTCTCCAGCATTTGTTGTTTTGCGTTTCTGGGATCATGGCCAACTTTGTTGGGGTGAGATAGTATGTCATTGTAGTTTTGATTTGAATTTCTTTAATAGCTAATGATCATGAGCATGTCTGCATGTGTTTTTTGGCTGCCTGGATCTCCTCTTTAGTGAAGTGTCTGTCCATTTCCTTTGTCCATTGCTTAATTGGATGATTTGTCTTTTTCTTGTTGATATTTTATAGTACCTTATAGATTATGGAGATCAGGTGTCGCTCTGACATACAGTTGCCAAATATTTTTTCCCATTGTGTAGGTGGTTTTTTAATTCTATTAATAAAGTCTTTGGATGAGCGAAAGTGTTTGATTCTTAATAGTTCCCATTTATCTATTTTCTCTTCTGTTGTTTATGGTTTGTTTGTCAGATTTTGAAGTCTGTCTACATTGTGTGTTAAAACTTCCATTGTTGTTCCTACTTTTTCTTGGATGAGCTTTATTGTTTTAGATTTGATAGTTAGGTCTTTTATCCAGTATGAGTTGGTTTTTGTGTAAGGTATAAGATATGGATCTTGATTCAGTTTATTGCAGATGGATATCCAATTTTGCCAGCACCATTTGTTGAAGAGATTGTTTTTTCCCCAGTTTAATGTCTTAGGGTCTTTGCCTAATATCAGCTGTTCATAGGAAGATGGTATCATTTCTGGGGTCTCAATTCTGTTCCATTGATCTATCTGTCTCTCTTTGTACCAGTACCATGCTGTTTTGAATACTGTGGAAATGTAATAGGTTCTAAAGACAGGTAGTGAGAGACCTCCCAGTGTGTTCTTCTTCTTCAGTAGTGGTTTACTTATCCAGAGTTTCTTCCCTTTCCAAACAAAGTTGGCAGTTTGTTTCTCCATCTAGTTAAAAAATGTCACAGGAATTTGTATTGTAACTGTGTTATATAAGTAGATTGCTTTGGGCAAAATAGACATTTTCACAATGTTAAGTCTTTCTATCCATGAGCAGGATAGATTTCTCCATTTATGTAAGTCTCTCTTAGTTTCTTGTAGTAAGATCTTGTAGTTCTCTTTGTAAAGGTCTGTTATTTCTCTTGTTAGATTTATTCCTAGGTACTTTGTCTTTTTAGGTGCTATAGTAAATGATATTGATTTGGTGATTTCTTCATTAATAATCTCATTATTGGTGTAAAGGAATCCTACTGATTTACTTGTGTTTATCTTGTATCCTCAGACTCTGCTGAACTCTTCTCTCAGTTTGAGTAGTTTCCTTATGGATTCTTTAGGATTCTCTGTGTATACAAATCATATCACCTGCAAATAGGGAGATTTTGACTTTTATTTCTTCATCTTGTCTAATTGCTCTGGCTAGAACTTCTAGCACAATGTTGAATAGGACAGGTGAGAGTGGGCATCCTTGTCTAGTTCCTGATCTCAGGGGAAAGTCAGTCTCTCTCCATTCAGGATGATGTGGGCAACTGGCTTTGTATAAATGGCCCTTATTGTGTTGAGGAATTTGCCGTCTATGCCCATTTTGCTGAGAGTTTTTAGCATGAATGGGTGTTGGACTTGTTTAATATTTGAAAGATAGTTTTACAGGATATATAATTCTTGGTTGGAACATCTTCTCCTTCAGGGTTTTGAATGGGTCATGCCACTGTCTCTGTGCCAGCTTTGTTTCTGCTGGGAAATCCGATGAAAGCCTGCAGAGTTTCTCGCTGAATGTTAGCTTTGCTTTGAGTCTTGCTGCCTATAAGAGTTTCTGCTTAGTTTCCTTTTGTTAAGTTTGATTATAATATGTCTTGGGGTCTTTCTTTTGAGATCTACATTGAGTGTGTTCAATATATATCTTGGATATCTATATTCTCTTCTTTCATAATTTCTGGGAAGTTTTCTGTCGGCAGCTCAGCAACAATACTCTTTGTTCTCAGGTTCTTGCCCTGTTCAGGAACTCCAATTAATTGTAGATTGTCCCTCTTAAAAGAGTCACACAAGCTTCTCAATGCTTCTGCATTTTTCTTAATTCTTTTTTCTGATTTCTCCTCATACATGTTGGAATCAGTAGCTCTGTCTTCCAAGGCAGAAAGTCTCTTTTCCGTTTGTTCCATTCTGTTTTGTTGGCTTTGAGTTGGTTTCTATGTCTTTGATTTTGTTCTTGATCTGCTGGATTTCAGAGTACTGGTGTTCCATCAGATCGAACAGCTTGCTTTATTTTTCATTTTCCTCTGTTGCATGAGATCTAGGAGGGCTCTCTATATAATCCTTTTGTATTCACCTTTCAATAGTTTCAGAAAATCTTCTTCATCTGAGAAGTTCTGAGATGGTTTCTTTTGGGGGCCTTCTGATGCCGTGGGTGATTTCTTGGTCACAGCTTTCTCCAGAGTTTGTTGCTTTTCCAGCTTCATCTGGTTCATTAGAGGCTTGGAGAGGTGCTGTGAGGATGGACCACAGTTGTTTCTCTTGGCTGTCTTAAAATGAGAAGTAAAAGGTATCTGACAACTTCCAAAGTCAGTCAGGTTTTCAGGTGTATAGGTCCCTCTTCCCAGCTGGCAAAGTAAGCACCTCTATATCGAACCCCAGATGTTATAAACTAGCTCAAAATACAGGAAGGCTACTGCCCTGCTGGCCTCTGCCAGCAGTAGGTGACACTGTAGAATTCTGCTTTTCTGCTGGAAAAGCACTCTTTTCTGGGCAGGCACTGCCTCCCAGTCCAGGAATTAGGTCCAGCTGAGGCTTCTATATGGGTATCCCTGCCTCCCAGAGGAACAAGATGACATCCCACACAAGCTTGCCACCTGGCTGCGACCAGGCTACTGGCAGAAAGAGAGGCCAAAACTGTCGAGATGCCCAGTGTCCACAGCCTCAGTTTCTGGGCCCCAGCCTCATGCAACACTGTGATAAACACCACCTCTCTATCAGAAAAGCATTCTCCCTCCGGCAGGTGCTGCCTCCCAGCCTAGGAACCAAGTCCAGCTGTGGCCTCTGCTTTGGTATCTCCATCTCCCAATGGATCAAGATGGCATCCTACACTAGCTTGTCACTGCATCTGTACAACTACCACATGGAGGAAGTAGAAAGATAGGCCAAAGGAGCCGAGATGCATAGAGTCCAAAGCTGGGCTCTCAGAACATGACGATTGCACTTGCCGATCCACCAGCAGTGTGTCCGAGACCAGGGGCTAGTCAAGTCCCAGCTCTGCCCACTGGCCAATGCAGAGGGAAAAAAAATCAAAATAGTGAGTTATCTTCGGTCCATGCAAGCTTGCACTCGCCGACAGTGGGATCAGTGAAAGAGAGGAGGTTTTGTGTTCAGTGGTATGATGTTCAAATTAACAGCCCTATGCCATGTCCTAGGGCTTACTAGGTGTCCAGAAGGCTCCATTTAATTATCAATTCGAGTCTTGGTTTCCAGAGAGATTTAGGGAGATGTGTGTTTAGTCTGCCATTTTGACCCTGCACCCTCCAGCAACCTGTATTTTTTTAAGCCATCCAGGGAATTTTGATGCACATTCTAGTTTGAGAACCACTGCCCAAGATTGGACTCAAGCTGTGTAAGCAGTTAAGTTCCCTCCTTTTTCCTGGTGGTTTCTGTAATGAATAATGAGGACCCAGTAGTGTCAGCATTTCAGGAGCTTCCCTCTTACTTCTGGGATGGGTAGGAACAATCTTTGTAGCCTAGTACCTGACTCATGGTAACCAAATCCAAACCAAACATGCTGACATGTACTTAATTCTGGCTGATAGCAATGTTATATAGTAGATGCTCAGTAAATGTTTACTGGATGGATGAATGAAGAGATGATAAAAGGGGAAAAATTCCTATATGAAGTTCACTAACAATATTGTTACCAGAGAAACACTGGAGTTCACACCACCTGCCAGAAGGCCAATCAATAAGACAAGTTAGGGTGAATTAAATCAAATATTTAATTTGTGTGCCAGCTACACAAAGCTGGTAGAGGTGATAACTCCTCCAAAAATCTGCCCCCCATTGTTTCTTGCAAGGGTTTTAACAGGTGAGGCTACATGCTAAGATCAGAGGTAGGGAAATCAAGGGGCTAGGGAAAATGCTTTGAAGAGGAATCTGGACTTCTTCAATCCTTTTAATTTTTCTAGGCTGTCCAAGTCACCAGGCACTACCTGGCTTTGCAATCTGGCAGGCCATTGTTGGTCTTCAGGGCTATAAGGATTGGGTTCAGATGCTGCTCAGCCATCTACAAGGGAAAATTGAAAATGAATCATTTGCATGCACTCCGTAGTTTTTTGTCTAAGTCATCAATTGCCGGAATACAGCCCAATTGCCAGAACAGGAGGAGTTATACATGACCTACAGTGAGGCTGCTGAATTTGTACCAGTGTTTTTCATGGTTGTAAGTTATCCTGTTAGTATCACCATCTGGGCCCTATGGAAGGTGAGCATTATGTTTCCCAAAGGGTTTGGGGGTGATTGTTTTACAGCAAAGCCTCTCAGGTCTCTGGCCTTAGTTACCCTCTGTTGTTCAGAAAAACTTTTCAGGCCTCCAGTGTCAGTATCAACTAGTACAGTCTTTCACTGGGGCGTGGAGGTTCTCACAAAGCCTTCAATCATTGGTGGTTCATTGGTAGAATTCTCACCATCCATGAGAGAGGCCTAGGTTCAATTCCTGGCCAGTACAGCTCATGTGCAGTCACTATTTGCCTGTCATTATAGGCTTATGTGTTGTTATGGCCCTGAAAAGGTTTCAGTAGGACTTCCAAACTAGGAAGAAAGGCCTAGCAATCTACCTATGCAAAAAGCCAGTCAGTGAAAACTCTCTGGATAACAATCTGGGAATGGTGCAGGACCCCCAGCAGCATTTTATACTGTTGTTCATGGAGCAACCATGAGTCAGGGGCCAACAGCTAACAACAGCAAAACCAAATACTGACTCAGTTTACCTAATTGCTTGGCTCTGCCACATTCTAGTTGGCCTCTGGGGTCCAATTGGAAGTTGGCACTCATTTTGTTCCCCCTGTCAAACAGCACTGCCGGCTTCCTCTTACCTGAGCCATACTGAACTGAAGAGACACAGGAAACTTTGAAGGGAGAGAGTGGGGGCCTTCCCTGAACAGTAGAAAGTGACTGGGCAGAAGGGATGCTGACATGAGGGAGAGATTGTATCCATGGAGGAAAGAAATACTAAGCAGGGAAGTCAGGATGGCCTGCAAGGTGGGGTGGGCTACTCCAGAAAGAAGTTCACAAAATATTTATTCAGAAATATAGTGACTGTAGAGGTGGAACAAGATGGCAGAGTAGTCAGATGCTTCCTGTAATCCCTCTAACAACAAAGACCCAAAACAAGGAATTAATCAATTACATATGACATTTGAGGAGTGCTGAATATCAAAGGGAAAGTTGAGAAATTATAGACTGAGCAGTGGTGAAGGGAAAGTAGGCCCAGAAGTACCTAGGACAGGCCAGACCTGACCTACCAGAAATTGGCTGCAGTCAATATAGTGAACCGAGCAGTGATATTTGGGAAGGCATCCTCATCAAGGGGAGACACTAAGTGGGCAGTTGACTTATGCATCCAGAAGTGGTGAAAAATCGCACTTGATGATCAAAAGCTAAGTGGCTTGCATCTAACCTACTGCTTGCAGATTTAAAATTTTCCTTCAGGATAAACCTCTCTCTCTTCACCTGGTGCTTCCCTATCCTTCTCTGCCCTGAACCTTGCTTTGGAGTTTGATGCCATCATCTGAGTGAGAAGTAGGACCCCTTAATCCCACCCTCAGTCACTCTCCTAGACTAGAGAGGGAACAATTTAACAAACTGAGAGCAGTTGGGGGAAGAGAGAGTCAGAAATCCAGGGAAGAAACAGTTTCTTCACATAGACTCAGACTCAAAGGGATGTGCTATCCTCACAGACACTCAGGGATGGCTATGAGCTACCTGCCTTTATCAGCACCTGTAGCCTGATACCTGTGCATACACCAATCACTTTTGCCCATCTAGGACAGTAGGGGAGAGCCTGCACCACACACTTGGTGACTAACTACCTGGACATGTGAGCTGAATCCATGCAAGAAAAGTAAATAGACTCCTGGAATCACATCTACTAACACCTCCAACCACTTGGTAACAGGCTGTTAGAGCTTCAAAGGCAAAAACAAACTAGCACACACAACCAGCCTATTTTGACATTTCAAAACAAAACCAGAAGCTAGAACACAGCAAACACAAAATAAATCAAACAACTTATACAAAGCTCGAAGACAATGACCAATATCAAGTCCCTTAAAGAGGGAAACAACAATGGCTTCAGAAAGTTCCCAAAACAAAGAATCAAGAAATTTCCAGATGAAGAGAACTTCTTGGAATTATCAGAGGTAGAATACAAATGATTAATATTTAGAACTCTGCAAGAGTTCAGGAAGGAGATGAGGCAAAATACAGCAGATATAGTGACAAATGGAAGAGGCTACAAGAAAGCAAACAGAGACAGGAATTAGAAATTCAGAAAATTGATAATAAAAGTACAGAATTAGACAACTCAATCAAAAAACAAAGGAGAGGAATTGAAGCAGTGGAAGGCTGAATTAGTGAAACTGAAGATAAAGCATGTGACACCAACGTATTTGTGGAAAAATCAGATTTAAAAATTCTAAAAAAAGAAATACTAAGAATTACATGGGACTATATCAAGAAGAATAAGCTATGAATGACTGCAGTACCAGAACAGGAAGGAATACAACAAAATTCAGAGACAACTGTTGAAGACTTGTTGCCAGAAAACCTCCCTGATATCATGAAAGATGAGAGAATATCTATTGAAGATACTCATTGAACTCCATACAAGGTATATCCAAAAAGAAAAACAGGTATTATAATCAACCTGCCAGAAATAAAGATAAGGAGACAATTTTAAAAGTGACTAGGGATGAAACAAGTATAATTTACAAAGAAGAATCAATGGGACTAAGCTCAGACTACTCAGCAGAAACCATGCAGGCAAGAAGGCAACAGGATGACATATACAAAGCCTTGACGGAAAATAATTGCCAGAAGGCACTTGGCTTGGCAGTATTATATATTCAGGACAATTGTCTCTCAAATATGATGACAAAACTAGGGCATTTCCAGATAAACAAAAATTTAGGGAATTTTCAAACCCAAACCAAAATTACAAGAAATACTAAAACAAGTCCTTGGTTAGAAAATTAGTAACATAAAATAACAACCCAAGACTAGAACATGTAACAGACATGGATATTATCCCCAAAAGGAAAATCACAAAAAAAACAAAGGCAAAACAATGAAAATAGGGAAACAGAGACAGCATTACCTAAATATTATGACAAAAAAGGATTAAAAAAAAGATATCGAAATGACAGCACAAAACTCATGCTTATCAGTAATTATGTTGAATGTCAATGGATTAAATGCACCAATAAAGAAACAGAGACTGGCAAATTAGATTAAAAAATGCAATCCATCTATATGTTGCCTATAGGAAACACACCTTAGACTTAAAGACACAAACAAACTAAAACTCAAAGAATGGGAGACTATATATCAAGCAAACAACAGTCAAAACAGAGCAGGAGTGGCAATATTAATTTCTGATAAAACAGACTTTAAAGTAAAATTTACGACTTGGGTAAGGCAGGACTCTGATTAAAGGATCAGTACTCTAGGAGGACACAATTGTATTAAAAATCTAGGCACCCAATGAGAGGGCCCCAAAATACATAAAATGAACTCTAATTGCATTGAAAAGAGAAAGAGCCTTACAACAATAGTAGGAGACTTCAATATGTCACTTTCAGTGAGGGACAGGCTATCCAGTAGAACGTTCAATAAAGACAAAGAAGATCTAAATGCCACAATCAACCAGCTTGACTTCACAGACATATACAGAATACACCACCCAAGAGTAGACAAATTCTTTGACAAGGTCAACAAAATCAATAAACCACTAACCAAAGCAACAAAAGAAAAACAGCAAACAAAGCAAATAACCCAAATAAGAAATGAGATGGGCAATATCACAACAGACCCAACTGAAATTTAAATAATCATAAGAGAATGCTATGAAAAATTGTACAACAGCAAATTTGAAAACCTAGAGGATAATGAACAAATTTCTAGAAATATATTACTTACCTAAACTAACATAAACAGAGGTAGAACAGCTAGATAAACTAATAACAAAAAAGAGACTGAAAAGATAATTTAAAAACTCCCAGCCAAAAAAGCCCTGGCCCTCCTGGCTTCACTGGAGAATTCTACTAAGCTTTTAGAGAAGGGTTAATCCCACTATTACTAAAGGTATTGCAGACTGTAGAAAAGAATACAATACTCCCAGATTCATTCTATGAAACCAGCATATGCATTATACAGAAAAACAAGTAAAGACAGCAAGAACAGGAAAAATTGCAGGCTAATATTTCTCATGAAGTTAGATGCAAAATTTCTCAACAAAATTCTAGCCAATAGAATTCAATAACATATATATAAAAAGAAATTCACCATGAACAAGTGGTTCAAAACTAGAAAAATAAATCAATGTAATCAACCACATAAATATAACAAAACCCAAGAACTACTTGCTTCTGTCAGTTGATGAAGAAAAGATATTTGACAAAGTCAATTAACACCCATTCCTGTTAAAAACTTTCAGCAAAATAGGAATAGAAGGGAAATTCATCAACATAATAAAGAGTGTTTATACAAAGCCAACAAGCAAAATCATCCTAAAAGGAGAGCTTGAAGGCATTCCTTTTGAGAATGGGAGCCAAACAAAGATGGCTGAGTTATCACTTTTATTCAACATTGTACTGCAGTTTCTAGCCAAAGCAATCAGACAAGACAAAGAAATAAAGGGCATCCAAATTGGAAAGGAAGAAGTAAAGTATCTCTACTTACAGATAATATGGTCTTGTGCAGAGAAAACTCTAAATAATCCACAAAAATAACTACTGGAACTACAGAAAGAGTTCAGCAAAGCATCAGGATACAAAATAAACATAGAAAAATGAGTTGGATTCTTTTATACCAACAAAGAGAATATCAAAGAGGAAGTTACTGGATCAATACCATTTATAATAGCCTCCAATAAGATAAAATACTTAGGGATAACTCTAACCAGATACATAAAAGTCTTACACAAAGAAAATTTCAAGATAGTACTGAAAGAATCCAAAAGAGACCTACATAAGTGGAGAAGCCTACCTTGCTCATGGATAGGAAGACTCAACATCATGCAAATGTGTGGTCTACTCAAGGCAATCTACAGGTGCAGTGCAATCCTAAGAAAAGCTCCAATGACATTTAATGAGATGGAGAAACAAATTGCCAACTTCATATAGAAGGGGAAGAAGCCCCAGATAAGTAAAGCATTACTGAAGAAGAACAACAAAGTAGAAGGCATAAGTCAGATCCAAATCGACAGCACTTGGCTTTGGCTTGGCACACTAACTGACTTTAGAACTTATTACACTGCCATGGCAGTCAAAACAGCTTGGCACTGGTACAAAACCAGATACCTAGATTAATGAAACAGAATTGAGAATCTAGATATACCATTATCTGCTTGTGAGCAGCTGACATTTGACAAAGTGCTGTAACCTGGGGAAAAGACAGTCTCTTTAATAAACAGTGTTGGAATAACTGGATGTCTATCTACAAAAAAAATGAAACAGGACCATATCTCATTCCATGTACAAAACTAACTCAAAATGGATCAAAGACCTAAAGATAAAATCTAAAAAGATAGGGATCATGGAAGAAAAATAGAGACAATGCTGGGAGTGCTATTATATGGCATAAATAGACTACAAAATATTACTAACAATGCACAAACTCCAGAAAAGAAATATAGATAACTGGTAACTCCTCAAAATCAAACATTAGGCTCATCCAAAGACCTCACCAAAAGAGTAAAAAGACAACCTACGGATTGGGAAAAAAAACTTGGCTATGACAAACATGATCAGCGTCTGTCATGGTTGGAATTGTGCCCCCCCAAAAATGTGTGCAGCCACATGGCTGGGATATGGTTCCCAGTATCTTGGGACTGTCCTCCATTGTGTGGTTTTGTTAACCTGTATGTTAAAGGATTAGGGTGGGGCTGTGAATTCCTGCCGTGGGGGGAGTTTCTCTGGAGTATGGCTTGCCCCACCCTTAATGCTTTTAGCTTGCAAGGAATAAAAGGAAAAAGAAACCAAGGACAATTTGAGAACCTCGCTACCATCAAGCAAGCAGCACCGGGAGCAGAGCGCATCCTTCAGACCAGAGGTTCTTGCGTGAGGACGCTCCCTGGACAAAGACTGATGCAATACCAGACTTTCCTCCAGAGCCGACAAGGGGAAAGTCTTTCCCTGGAGCGGACACCCTGAATATGGACTTGTAACCTACCGGACTGTGTAAGAATAAATCTTTCTTTGTTAAAGCCATCCACTCTGTGGTATTTCTGTTAGAGCAGCCTAGCTGACTAAAATAGCGTCCAATCTCCATAATCTACAAGATACTGCAAAACCTCAAAAACAAAAAGATGAATAACCCAATTAAAAAATGGGTGAAGGATATGAACAGGCATTTCATCAAAGAAGACCTCCAGGATGCTAACAGATACATGAGGAAATGCTCTCAATCGTTAGCCATCAGAGAAATCCAAATCGAAACTGCAATGGGATACCATCTTACTTCAACAAGGTTGACATTAATCCAAAAAGCACAAAATAATAAATGTTGGAGAGACTGTGGGGAGGCTGGAACACTTACACATTGCTGGTGGGAATGTAAAATGGTACTACTTTGGAAATCAATTTAGTACTTTCTTAAAAAGCTAGAAATAGAAGAGTTCATATGATCCAGCAATCCCACTCCTTGGAATATGTCCTAGAGAAACAAGGACTGTCACACAATAGATGCATGCACACCAACGTTTTCTGCAGCACTGTCCGCAATAGCAAACAGATGGAATCAACCTAGGTGCCCATCAACTGATGAATGGATGAACAAACTATGGTCTAGTCACACATGGAATACTATGCAATGATAAAGGGCAACTGATTTTAGAAAACGTATCATGAAGGGATCTGGAAGGCACTATGCTGAGTGAAATTAGTTGAAAAAGGACAAATATTGTTTGAGACCATTATCATAAGGACTCAAGAAAAGGTTTAAACACAGAAGAAAATGGTCTTCAATGGTTACAAGAGTGCGGAGGTAGGGAGGGGGCATTCACCGATTAAATAGCAGTAGGCAGAAATTGGTTTAAGTGAAAGGAAGGACATCATGCAGTAGACGGGAGGTCAGCACAGCTGGATTAAACCAAAAACAAAGAGTTTTCTTAAATATAACCCAACACTTTAAGGACAGACTAGTAGAGGCAGGGTTTGGGGGACCATGGTTTCAGGGAACGTCTGGTCAATTGGCATAACTAAGTTTTTAAAGAAAGTGTTCTGCATTTCACTTTGGTAAGTGGTGTCCAGGGTCTTAAGAATTAGCAGGTGGCCATCTAGGAAGCGTTAATTGGTCCCAGTCCACCTGGAACATAGCAGAATAAAAGACATCATAGGCAGAAGGAAAATATGAGCCCAAGAGACAGACTGGGTCACATAATCCACAAACTGCATGAGACCAGAGGAACTAGGTGGTACCCTACCAAAACCAGTGACTGCTCTGACAGGGAATACAACATACAGTCCCTGATGAAGTGGGAAGAAAATAGGTGCTTGGAACTCAAACTCCAACAGACTGGAGGTTCCTGGGAAGGCATGGACCCCTGATTCTGTGTTAGGCCAGAACTGAAACCATTCCCAAAGCCGACTCTTTAGATATAGATTGAGCTAGACTATAAGACATGAAATGATACTGGCAAAGAGGGTGCTTCTTGGCTTAAGCAGACACATGAGACTAACTGGACAGCCCCTGGCTAGAGGTGAGATGAGAAGGTGAAGGGGGACAGAAGCTGGTTGAAAGAACATGTGAAATACAGGTTAGAAAGGAGCATTGTGCTATCACAGAGTGGGGAGAGCACCTAGGTTACATAGCAGTGTGAGTGCAAGTTTTTATACAGTAAATTGATTTGGATTGTAAACTTTCACTTAAAGCACAATAAAATATAAAAAGAAGAAGAAAAGAAAATGTACTGACTATGCACGTGAGGTGTTACTAACACTGTCCTGGCTTGGCTACATGGGGCTTTTGGAGAAAAGTGTGTGTGTTGCACAGGCCATATGGTATCTTCCCATCCTGAATGGAAGCAGGAAACTAGACAAACTGAAGAGTGCCAGGCAGCCAGGGATACAGCACATTGTTAAAAACTCTATTTCTAAAGCTAACAAAACTACCACAGCACACACACACACACACACACACACACACACACACAAATCCTTGGTCTTGATGGAGCTCAGCTCAGCAGCATGGACTTAACATCACGTTTAAGGGTCTAGGTACTAAGAAGATAATCCATGGCATAAAGAAGGTTAGTTGCATTAACCAAAGCGCAACTCCACGTCTCATTACCACAGGCTTAAAAGGTCTTGCAGAGGAGAGGCCACAGAAGCCCCTTCCTAGGCCTTCATTCCCTTCACTGCAGGACAGATTGCTGGGTGTTGGGGGAGGGGAGATGAAAGCCAGGGAATTGGTGGTCAGTCCTCTGTGGTCTTTGGAAATACATGTTTACGGGACTGGGGAGAAGGGTCCCCAGGACAGATGCTGCACAGAACTCCATTGCCTGCCCTCCATGTGCCACACCTGCCAGAGTGAGCACAGCCTGTCCATCTGCCTAGTGTGATCATTATGGTTGTGTGTCAACATGGCTAGGCCATGATTCTCAGTGGTTTGGCAGTTATGTTGTACTTGGGCAGTGTGTTGATGGAATCACCTCCATAATGAGATCTGCTATGAGCAGCCAATCCATTGAAAAGGGGTTCTCTTGGGAGTGTGACCTACGTCTAATACATATGGACTTTCTGGCAGACCTCACTGGCTTTTGCTTAGGCTGGGTCTTGCATTTGGCTGGTCAGTATCTGACCTTTACATCTTGGGACTTGGACCAGCAGCCTACCATCTTACCTGCAAATCTTGGATTCATCAGTTTCTGAAGCAACACGAGTCAGAAGAAGCCTCTATCTTGATGCTTGACCCATGGACTTGGGACTAGCCAGCCTCTACAACCACAGAAATGGCTAATGGGAGTGAGGCTTCTGTGGGGAATCTCCAAGTTGGCCCTACATGTGGGGAGGTCTGGCCTGTATGCTTCTCTGAAGGAAAAATCCTGGGTTGACCGGAGTACAAGGATACCCCTAAAACACCAAACTGCTGGTCCACTTGTGAGCAGATGTGTGCCTTGCTAAGTATGGAGAAGAAGCTAGGGGAGCCGCAGTGGCTGTGAGAAGACCACTGCTCTGGGCTGTGTGGCTGGCTATCAAAGCTCAGCTAGCTGCTGAAGCACATATAAAAGTTTTGCAGAAAAGCTTATAGTTGGAAACGGATGTGCGGCAGTTATATGAAGGCACATCTGAGGTACTGAGCAGCATATCTGTGAACAGAATGAACAACTAGAAACATTTGCCCCAAGTTTGTAAAGACAGGAGACTCAAGGGGCTAGGGAACAATCCCCTAGTCATTGCTCACAGCACTCCATCAAGGGGACCAGTGATACAGCTTGAGGGGATCAGCAAGTCCCTGGTGCTGTGAAACACCTACAACACCCAGCACAAAGCAAGAGTGAAAACAGCAGAGAAAAAAAAAGGTGTAAAAAGCCATTCAAGATAGCTTGTGTTGAACGGCTTTGAAGAGACCATAGAAGTCCTCTCTGGAATTCTTTCATAATTACCCCTACCAAAGGTAAAGGAGCAGCAGCACAGTCACAGCTGCGGTAGTAAGGGGAAAACGAAAAAGGAGAGTCTGCCTCCAGGTTACTGGACAGCTGGGCCGAACCTATGCTTGTACTTGGCATAGTAGAGTTGTGACTGCACAAGTCACCTGGGGCTTTGCCAACTTCGCGCAGATCTAATTCAGAAACCATGAAGACTGAGGAGTAAGCCTAAGTCCCCCTTTCATTAACCGATTGAAGGCCTTCTATTACAGCTAAAGTTCAATGAGGAAAACTTTTGGGTCTGAGCTCGTGCATTGAGACACTTGCCCCAGCCTGACTGTGGATAAGTTCCTCCTGGGCCTCTACAAACCCCTGTTGTATGTACTGATGGTGTTGAGGTATTAATGCCCACATCTGTAAGCATTTGCCTCCAAGTCCTGATGGGCATTGCTGCATTTAGGACCGTCTAAGTGTGAAACGCAGAAACTCTGGCCATTGACCTGACCACTGGCAACCTGCAGGCTGACTGTACATAAAACTTACTATAAGTAAAACTCCAAGGGGACGAGACATCTGGGGAAAAATAATCAGTTCTGTTCCTGATAAGCTTTGGTTACTTGTGTGGATGGTCACCAGAAAGGCCGCTATGCTGAGAGGGGAAAACAACCACCAAGCAGACCCCTCCTGACAACTGACTGCAGAGGCTGAAGCTTCTGCTGCTCAAGAGCAGAGAGATGTGCAACCAACCACCTCCTGGATTTAAGAGAGGATGGTTCATGGCCTGTGTTCATGAAACTTGTCGCGGCCAAATGGGAGGCATCTACCAACTGCCAGGTAGCATCATTTACTGGGAAAGTTGTAACAGTTGTTGGCTGTTTTATATGTTAGGACTGTTCCGAGTGCTTCCTGTTCTCCCTACAACCTCTGAGGTGGCTACTATTACCCTCATTTACAGATGAAGAACTGAGGCAAGCCCATCTAAGCCCCTGCCCTAAGTCGTATCTGTCAGGGTTCAGATTTTACCATTAACTCCAGTGAATATTGTTTCTCCTTAAGTACCTATCTCAGCAACAGAACCCATCTGAATGTAACACAAATGTGGTGAAGTCTTGTTAGCAGCGGGTCCTTGAGTGAATGAGCCTCAGTTTCCTCATCTGTACAGTTCAGGCCTTTGCTGGATGGCTGTTGTCCCTCTTGGCCTGGCTAGTTTCTTCTTGGACCAGATCTTTGCCTTTCACTCTTTCAGAGCTATCATCCTAATCCTTCAGACCAGGTCAGATCTCTTGTCACTGACAAGCTTATAGCAACATCACCACACATTCCCAGTCTGCCTTCCTCACTAATGTGGTAGCTCCAAGAAGGGCTGGGACCATGACTGTTTTATCCAGCAATATTCCCAGTGCTTACTACCATGCCTTGCAGTATGGGTGCTCAATAAATATTTTTGAATAAGCAAATTTTATAAAATGAGGTTAATACTTAGTTGGATTGTTATGAGAGTTAATGAGATTCTGTGTGTAATATGTTTCATATATTACAATAGTAATGATAAATAAATGCTAGAGCTAGAAGAGATCAACCACTTAGTACACTGAAACTAGTACTCTAGTATTTTCATTGCTTGGTTTAAGAAGGATGTGTCTTGGAACCAAAAACAAATAAATAAGTAGCACCAGTAGGAACATCAAATGTCACAGGTCCTTGTATATTTTCTTTGACAACTGTCACTGCCTTACTTGGCCATACAATGATTCTATTATTTTTAGGGTTAAAACAGGCTTATAATGCCATTATGAGTTGAAGTGTTCCCGAACAATATGTGTCAACTTGGCTGGGCCATGACTCTCAGTGTTGTTTTAAGACCCCGATGTAATTATCCTATATGTTGTAAATCCTAACTCCTATGATGTTAATGAAGTAGGATTGGAGACAGTTACATTTATGAGGTAGGACTCAATCTACAGGGTTACGTTTTATCTTGAGTCAGTCTCTTTTGAGATATAAAAGAGAGAAGTGAAAGCAGAGGGGTTTCATGCAACCAAGAAAGAAGTGACAGGGGTGGAGCGTGTCCTTTGTACCCTGGGTCCCTGTGCTGAAAGCTCCTCAGTGAGGAGAAGATTGATGACAAGAACCTTCCTTCACAAGCAACAGAGGGAGAAAGACTTCCCCTGAAGCTGGTGGCCTGAATTTGGACTTCTCACCTCCCAGACTATAAGACAATACCATCCACTTGTGGTATTTGTGTTATAGCAGCACCATGTAGCTAAGACAGATGCCTGTAGTTTATTCATTTGGGGAACCGCATTAAGAAAAATAATACAATGGTGAAGGTAAACATTCGGAATGAAAAAAGAAAACACAACAAGTAAATTTTAAAAGCTAACAAATACTACAAGCATTTTAAATTCCAAGAAAAGAACACAATGTTATCATTAAATTCCTAAATCATCTCTATAATACTTTTTACCCACATTTATTGTCGGCATGGTCTTTAAACAGTCTGCTTATTTGATAACCATCTTTCTATTATCATTTCTAGAAAATTTATTAAAATTTGTTTATTACCATTATTATCAATTTTATTTATTTTCTTGTTGAGAATATACACAGCAAAACATACAGCAATTCAACAGTTTCTGCAGTGTACAATTCAGTGACATAGATTACATTCTTTGAGTTGTGCAAACATTCTTACCTTCCTTTTCTGAGTTGTACTTTCCCTAGTCACATAAACTCACTGCTCCCCCAAATTTGTTTTTCACTATGTTTCCTTCAGCTTCACAGTCATGATTGCTAATGCCTTGCAAGTGTTTAAGATTATTATCTAGTTTGGGAAAACCTATATTAAGTTTTCATATGTGAACTGTAAGATTTCAGGACACAATCAAGTATATTCCTTACAGGAGACAATTTTCTGGTTGAGTGATTCACATTTTCCACTGGCAGTTTTCACCTGTTGTAGTCAGAAGCCTATTCCACAAATTAGCTTTTGGATTTGTATTTTGAGTCTTGCTTCTCTTGCCACACTCACATACTCCTGTGCCAGGTGCTGCAGACCACATTCATGAAGCAATGTAACTTCTGATCCTGCACTTCCATGTCCCAGTATTAGGAAAATCAGTACAGTGGGTGATCAGAGAATGCCTGAAAGCTAATACTACACTGGAACAGCAGGCAATAACTCACCTACATGCTATGTAACTAGATGCAGAGTGGCTGGAAAACACTTGAATATAAAACCACGAAACCTATGCTTAGTGTATCCCCCAACTCAATTTTCTCTTAAGCAGATCCCAACCCATGGCCACTCCAACAGCATCCAGCACAAGGGAAGTGTAACAGGAGGGAAGCTAGAGGAAAGACACACAGCAGTTAGCTCACTGCAGTTAAAATATCTTGCTTTTGCAAATCATGCAAAAATTTATGCCCATGTGATTACATTATTAAAGCTTTTTCCAGGGACTTCAAAGGGCCTGTACAAATGAAGTGTCCTGAAGTCTCATAACTGATTATTGAATAAATTAAACAATTGAATGAATCAATGAATTTAATAAACTCATATGATGAAGGAGCACTCTAGGTATTTGAATTTTTTAGTTGAGGGATTCGAAAGTTCTAACAAAGACAACATAGCAATCTGGGTTTCTGGGCCACATTTCAATTCCCTTTCTATAGAACCATGCTTTAGCTATTCATGTTGGTGTCCAGGAAATGTAGGTGTAACAGGTATGATTATTTTTGTTAATATTTGTTGCTAAAAGTGAAAAATGCACACACATACAGTTAAAAATTATGTATATAATACATATATACATATATGTTCTGACTCAACGGCACTTGGCTTGGCATACATATATACATATAATACACATGTACATATAATACATATATAGAACTTACAGATACATATACATATATAAAACTTACAGACTACAAGTTTTAAATTTATATATATACATGTATGTATATATATTACTTTGTAAGTTTTTAATTCAAAATTAAATTCAACACACCACCACCTGGTATTATCTTGCTTAAAAAATTGAACTAAACCTGATCTAGCTACTAGACCCAGCTGCCAATTTACAAGAAATATTGGGGATGGAGGAAGGAACATATTACTGTCTTAGGCTGGGTCTTCTAGGGAAGTAAAACCAGTAACTAGTGTATGTACCAGGAACTATTTATATATATGAAGTACAAGGAAAGATATATATACACACACACACATATATATATATGTATAGGAAACAGCTCACATAATTGCAGAGCTGAATGTCCCAAGTCCTGACACAAGCCTCACGTGGCCACGGGAGCCGGTGAACCCAAGGTCAGTAGGTTAGAGACCAGAGTTCTAGATCACCAGTTGTGTAGATCTGTGGATCCCAAGCTGGCGGTGAGAGGGAGCGGCAGAGGCTGGCAAATCCAGGATGGGCAGGTCAGGGAACAGGACTCTCAAGTGCTGGCTGTAAGGGTTGATGAGTCCAACAGCTGCTAGTTCAAGTCCAGGAACCAGACGCCAGAAGCAAAAAGGAGCTGCTGGCTACCTGAGCAGACCAGCAGTAGGTGGTGTAAGGCAGAGAGATGAGAGCTGAGGGGTGAGAAGCCACCACAGGCCACGCCCTGACACTTGATGCAGCAGCCAAACATGGAGTAGCCAAAATGACATAATCCTGACCACCACACCTACCAAACAGCAATTTGCAGATGCAATCTGCAAATTCTAACCTGTGAGAAACCCTGAAGGATATATATATAGCCCAACTTCAACAAATAAACAGGAAAGAAGTGATAAAGAGAGAGCTACAAAAGAAAATACAGGTTAAATGAAATTTAAAAGACTTTTTGACTAACCAGAATGCTGGCAGTATAGTGTTTAAGAGTTTGACTGCTAACCAAAAGGTCGGCGGGTCAGATCTAGCAGGCATTCCTTGGAAACTGTATGAGATTAGTTCTACTCTGTCCTATAGAGAATCGCTAGGAGTTGGAATTGACTTCGAAGGCCATGGTTTTTGTTTGTTTCATTTTTTTTTTAATCAACTAACTGAAATGTGTGGACTTTATTTGAATCCTAATTTTGAAACAAATGCAAAAAAACCTTATGGCATGTGTGAAACAGTTGGAATGTGTACACTGACTGGATATTTGATAATTGTTATGGACTCAGCTGTGTCCCTGAAAAATGTATATTGAAGTTCTAATACTCCTGTTCCTGTGAATATGACCTTGTTGAAAATACGGTCTTTTAAGATGTTATCAGGTAGCAAGAGGTCATACTAGAATAGGGTGGATCTTAACTCCATCCCAGTGGTGACCTAGAACAAAGGAGAAGAGACAAGATGGCCATGTGAAGATGGAGGCAGAGGCTGAAGTGACCGACAAGCCAAAGAATGCCAAGGATCATCAGTTGTCATGAGAACCTAGGAAAGAGGTATGGAATATTCTTTCTCAGAGCCCTCAGAAGAAATTAACATGACCAATACCCTGATTTCAGACACCTAGCCCCCAGAACTGTAAGACGATAAACTTCACTTCTCAAAAGCAACCCCATCTGTGATACTTTGCTACAGCAGGCCTAGGCAACTAAGACAAATTTTTAAAAAAGATCGAGGTGTGGTAGCTGTATTTGATTTTGCTAAAAAAAAAGGTAAAAATAAACATAGTCCATGAGAAAATGCTCAGTATCATTAGCCATCAGAGAAATACAAATTAAAACTACAGTGAGACACCATCTCACCCTGGCAAAGTTGGCATTAATTCAGAAAACACAGAATAATAAATGTTGAATAGGTTATGGAGAGACTGGAACTCTTCTATACTGCTGCTAGGAATGTAAAATGGCAGAGCCATTTAGGAAACTGATTTGGCACTTTCTTAAAAAGTTAGAAATGAAAATATCATATGATCCAGCAATCCCACTTCTTCAAATATATCCTACAGAAATAAGGGTTGTCACACAAACAGATACAATCACACTAATGTTTATGGCAGCACTGTCCACAACAGCAAAAAATAGAACCAACCTAGGTGCCTGTCAACAGATGAACAGATAAACAAACTGTGGTATATTCAGACAATAAAATACTATGAAATAATAAAGAACAATGATGATTTTAGGAAAGGCCTCATAATGTGGAATCATCTGGAAGACATTATACTGAATAACAGTCAGATGCTAAAGGACAAGTATTACATGAAACCGTTATTATAAAGACTTGAGAAAAGGTTTAAGCACGAAAGATAATACTCTGATGATTACAAGAGTGGGGAAATACGAAGAGCGATATTCATAGATTAGATAACCTAAAAAAATCAGTGCCATCAAGTCAAATCTGACTCATAGCAACCCTACAGACAGAGTAGAACTGCCCCATAGAGTTTCCAAGGAGCGCCTGGTGGATTTGAACTGCTGACCTTCTGATTAGCAGCCATGGCATTTAATTACTATGCCACCAGGGTTTCCCATAGATTAGACAGTAGATGGGAAATGGGATTGGTGAAGGGAAGTAGTAGAAAGGAGGTTAGCACATCTAGACTACACTAAAAGCTAAATGGTTTCCTAAATACAATTCAACATTTTGAAGGTCAACACAGCAGGAGCAGAGGTCTGGGGACCAGAGTTTCAGGGCACATCTAGGCTAACTGGCACAAGAGATTTTTTTTCTTTTAAGGAAATATTCTGCACACCACTTTGGTGAGTGGCATCTGAGATCTCAAAGCTAGCTGTTATTTATTAGCATCAATTGATCCTAGTCCACACGGAGCAAAAGAAAACAAAGGACATCAAAGAGGAAAATATGAGCCCAGCAGACAGAAGGTGCCATGTGATCCAGAGACTACTTCAACATGAGATCAGAAGAACTAGATGGTGCTGGGCCACCATCAGCAACTGCCCTGATGTGGAACACAGCATAAAGTCCCTGATGTGATGGGAGAAAAATGGGTGTACATAACTAGAACTCTATTAAAAAACTTCACTTGACAGTCTGTCAGACCGGAGGATCCCCTGAGGACATGGCCTCCAGACTCCCTATTATTCTAGAGCTGAAACCAGTACTGAAACCAACTCTTCAGACAAAGACTGGACAGTGCTATAAGACACAGAGTGATGCTGGCAAGGAATATGCTTCTTGACTTAAATATACACATGAGGCTACCTGAGTAGCTCTTCTTTAGAGGCAAGGTGAGAGGGTAGAGGGGGCCAAGAGTTGGTTGAATGGATGTAGAAAGTACAGGGTGGAAAGGAAGAGTGTGCTGTCAAAGGCTGGGAGAGAGGAGAGCAGTTAGAGTATCATAGTGGTGTTTTATATGGCAGATTGATTTGGATTATAAATGTTTACTTAAAGCACAATAACATATTTTTTAAGAAACAATTATTTTTGGTGAAGGGAGAGACAACACACAGCAGAGGAGAAGTCAGCATGAGTGGACTGAAGCCAAACTTAGAAGTATTCTAAATACAACCAAGCACTTCCAGGGACAGAGTACCAGGGTCAGGGGTCTGGGGACCATGGTTGCAGGGTCATCTAGGTCAATTGGCATAAGAAAGATTTTTAAGCAAATGTTCTTCATGCTTCCTAGGTGAGTGGGATCTGGGATCTCAAAACCCAGCAAGCAGTCATCTAAGAAACATTAAATGATGTCAAACCACATAGAGCAAAGGAGAAAGAAGAGCATCAATGACACAAGGGAAGTGTGAGCCCAAGAGAGAAAAGGGCCACATATACCAGAGATTATGTCAAGGTGAGACTGGAAGAACTAGATGGGGTGAGCCACCACCGAAGACTGCCCTTACGAGGAACTCAACAAAGAGTCCCTGTTGGAGCAGGAGAAATATGGGGTGAAGAACTCGATCTCTGGTTGAAAGACCTAACCTGATGGGCTGACAGATTGGGGGCTCCCTGAAAGACAAGGCCCCGGAATTCTCTGTTGTCTAGAGCTGAAATCATTCTGGAAGCCAACTCCTCAGACAAAGATTGAATTGTTATATAAGATACGGAATGATACTGGTGAAGAGTGTGCTATCTTGGCCTAGGGGGATACAGGGACTAACTGGGGAACTCCTGTTCAGAGGCAAGAGACAATGACAGAGGTGGACTGGAGCTGGTTAAATGGTCATAGGAAACAGGGGATGGAGAGGAGGAGTGTGCTGTCACAGTGCAGGGAGAGTAGCTAAGGTCACAAGACAAAGTGTGTTTACATTTTTATATGAGAAACTGACTGTAAGTATAAACTTTCACTTAAAGCACGACAAAAAAAAAAATCAAAGGATAAATAGTTCTTAGGTTTTAGATATCCACGCAGTTGTTGTTTGGTGACACTGAGTTGATTTTGAGTCAGTGATTTCATGTGGCAGAGTAAAACTGCTCCTTAGTGCTTTTTAGGCTGTGATCTTGATATGACATAAAGATCACTGGATCTTTTTCTTGCAGAACTGGAGCTGCTGGGTAAATGCTAACCAACAAACCTGTGATTAACAGCTAAGAGCTTAATTGTTACACCGTCAGGACTCCTTTTAGAAATACATACCAAAAAAAAATAAAGATTTTTCAAGTGCAAAATAGTACACATAGTGACTATCTTAAAATTTGTTTTCTATTTATAAAATAATAAAAGGTAAATATTTTACTGTTTCCCTGTTCCTCAACCTTCTCTTCAGAGTTTAACAATTTAGTGTCTAGCATACACAGTCTCACACACACACACACACACACACACACTCAATATGTATTTTAATAGTTACATAATATATATATTTATTTTTAATAAGAAAAAATTTTCACTACATATTAAATTCCAGTTGATATGCATGCTGTAGTGTCTAAAGTTGAAGGGTGTTACTATCTACAACTCACTTTAAAATGCATCAAGACAACAAGCTGGAGTGATGGATAGCTAGAGGGAAGTATAGATATGTAATAAAGCAGATTATAGTAAAATGTTAGTTATAGGATCTAGTTAGTGGGTATATGGGCACTCACTTTACAGTTAATTTCTTCTTTTCTATACATTTGAAATTTTCACTGCAAGAGAATGGGAAACTCAAGTGTGGTGAAGCTGAGTAGCTTGCCTAGGGTTACACAGCTGGTGTCACACCCAGGGTTTGAGCACTGGCCTTTCAATTGCTGAGCCCAGCCCATTAACCAGTCTGTGTACTGGCCCTCCTTAGCAACCTAACACTCATATTCATGACCTCACTGCCTCTCTGACACACACAGAGCTGGTGTTTCTATCTCAGTTTTTCAAATGGGAAACTGAAGCCTAGAGAACACCATGATTTGCCCCAGCACATTTGGCTGGGAAGGAGTACAACCACCCACTGCTGGTTCATCTTTCTAGGGACAGTATGTGCAAAGGGTTGTGATCTAGTCTGATGGCCTGACTACACTTGAAACTGACCCTGAAAAAACTGATTTCAGAATGTGCCCAGAGGGTGAAGGGTAACGGTCTGCACACCAAAATGGGGAGGGATAAGAGCACCACCTTTGACCTGCAGCCCTGCAATATGAGAGGAAGCTTTATCCCCACTGAACAGGAAGTTTGGGTCCTCAGAAGTCAGTTAAAACAAGAAGGTGAAGGGATTGTTCACTAGAGAAGCCTCAGTTTCCTCATCTCTCATGTAAGAGACAATAATGCCAAACTCAAAGAGTGGATATGAGAATTACTTGCAAGGCCTGACACATAGTAGCATTACATTTATTTAACAGCTTTGTTGAGGTATAATTGATATATAATCAATTGTACACATTTAAAGTGTATAATTTGACAAGTTCACCACATTCAAGATAATGAACACATTCATCACTCCAAGTTTCCTCCTGTCTCTTTGTAATCCCTCTCTTTAACTCTCTATTCCCCACACCCATCTATTCAACAATTATTTTGAGATTCATCCATGTTGTTTTATTTATCAGTAGTTCACTCATTTGTATTGCTGAGTAATTTTCGACTGTATGGATATGTCACAATTTGTTTATCCATTCACTACGTATTTGGGTTGTTTCAGGATGTGGCCAGAGCTGTTATGACAAAGCTGTTATGACCAGTTGTGTGTAAGTCTTTGTGTTGACATATGTTTTCACTGTCTTGAATAATTAACTCAAATTGGAATGGGTGGATCATATGGTAGATATTCCTCTCTCTAACTGTTCAAGAGACTGCCAAACTGCTTTATAAGAGGTTGTACCAGTTAATATTCCCACCAGCACCATATGAGAATTCTAGTTCCTAGAAATCTCAGCCAATGCTTGTTAAGAGAAATCTGTTAAATTTTAGCCATTCTAATACAAAAGCTTTTTTATTATTGTTAATATATATGTAGTAGTATCTTGCTGTGATTTTAATTTTCATGTCTCTAATAACTAATAATGTTGAGCAGCTTTCATGTACTTACTTGTCTTTCTTGTATCTTCTTTGGTGAGAGTCCAAATTTTTTGCTCATTGTTTTCACTGGGTTGTTTTCTTTCTAACGATTTTCTAAAGCTCTTTGTACATTCTGAATACAAATAGTTCATCAGATATATGCTTTACAAAGTACTTCTCAGTATCAAAAAATCTCAAGGACAGTGACAATAATTGTGATTTCAGTATCTGTTAATTGAGGAAATTTTAAAGAGAACTCAGTCATATTTCCAAATTAAACTATTCCATCATCCATAGCAACTTGTATCTGTCATCTAATCTAGATGTACCAACCTAACATAATGGTTAAAGACAAAGATTTATCAGAAAGAAGAAAGGTGAGACTTAAACACTCAGAGGGAACAATGAAATCTGTAAGAGGTAAAATTTGATGGCACTGCCTTGTCTTTCCTGCTGTTGCAAGTTTTTGCCTTTGACAGGGTGTAGTCCTCTCACTTTTCTCTCTCTCATTTCAAAGGAAAATATTTTAGTTTTCCTATGTCTGACAGATTTGTGCTGTATACTTGTCCCAGTTTTTACAAGTTTAGTGTATAGGCAGACTCCAAGTTATAATGGGGTTTCAATCTGACGACTCTGTATTAAGTTGGTTTTGATATAAGTTGAACACCTTTTTAAATTATTATTGTCTTTATATATATGTAATGTGTATATTATTATTATTGTCCATATATATGTAATGTGTATATATATGTATACACATATATGTAAAATGATTAAGTGAAAGTATACAATCCAATGCATACCCATCTCTCTGCAGCTCTGTTCTCCTCACCCTGTGAGAGCACACAACTCCTTTTCTGTCTTTACCTCTAGTATACACTTAACGAGCACCTGTCCCCTTCTCTCCACCCTTTCCTTTCCCCTCTAGAAAGAAACCAGTAGGACAGGCTCCTGTATATATACAAAACTATAAAGTACACATACCACATGTTCACTCTGTGTCCCTGAGTCCAGTCCATATTATTGCCTTTAATTATCAGTACCTTTATAAATCCATGTTTGTCTTTTGGGGTTGGAAATATTACATGTAAACTTACAGATATATCTCAACACCATATATAGCACATAGCACTAACAATAAGATGTACAAAACAAAACTAAAACCAGACTTCCTAAGTGTGGTTTGTGACCACCTGAGTATATCATTTGTTGAGGACTATCTGTCTTAGCTATTAACCCAACTCATAAGCACCCAAAGTGCCACCTGTCATTAGTGGTTTCATAGAGAGAAACTGCTAACACATTCAACATCCAGTCTCATTGTCCACGCTCCTGCCTCCATCCTGTTTTCTAGTTACCACTCAGTTTAGTGTTCTGGCCTGTTAGGCCTTTAATTGATGTATCCCCAATGGTCATTTCCTCTGTTCCTCCTCAGCCACCCTCTCATAACATCACATTCTAAAGATCAGATTCCACTTCTAAAATCCTTATTTCAGTGTCTTACCACCTGAACACCATCTCCTTTCCCTCCAGATCACTTGCTCAGGTACCTCCACTGCCATATTCCTTCAGCCTTATTAAAGTCTCTGGTGTCCCGGTCCCATGATGACCTGGTATATCCATCAACTTCCTGTCTAGTGGGCTGTTTCTGTTTGGGGCTATTACAAATAAGGTTGCTGTCAATTATCTGTTTACAAGTCTTTGTGTAAATACATCTTTTTATTTCTCTTAGGTAAAGACCAAGAAGGCAAACGGTTGGTTTCTAAATTTTTAAGAAACTGCCTGTAGAGGGTAGAATGATGTTCCTCTCCAAATATGTCATGTCCAACTACGTGAATCCTGTGAATGCCACTTTTTTGAAAGAAAGATCTTTGTAGATGTCATTAAGTTAATGGAGATGAGATCGTCTTGTATTAACCAGGTGGCCCCTAAATCCAATGACAAATGTCTTAAGAGACGTAAAAGGAGAAGATAGAGAAGAAGAGAAAAGCATGTGAAGATGGAGGCAGAGACTGAAGTGATGCAACCACAAGAAGAGAAACAATTGACACCCCCAGCAGCTGGAAACGGCAAGTAAGGGTTCTTCTGCAGAGCCTTCAGAGGGAGCAGACCTTGCTGACATCTGGGTTTTAGATCTCTGGCTTCTAGAACTGCCAGAATAAATTTTTGTTCTTTTAAGCCACTGAGTTTGTAGTACTCTATTATAGTAGCCACAGGGAACTAATAAACTCCCAAACGGTTTCCTCAAATTATTGTACCATTTTGCATTCCCACTTGCAGTGTACGGGAGTACTACTTCCCTTATATCCTCACCAACACTTGGTACATTGAGTCTTTTTTCATTTTGGCCATTCTATTCGGTTTAAGGAGCCCTAGTGGCACAGTGGTTAAGAGCTTGTCTGCTAACAAAAAGGTCAACGGTTCAAATCACCAGCTGCTCCTTGGAAACCCTGGGGGACAGTTCTGTTCTATAGGAGTGCCGTGAGTCAGAAATAACTCAACAGCAGTGGATTTGGTTTCCTTTCCTTTGGTTTTGTTTGATATTGATTGCGTAGTATTTGGTATTGGTTATAAAAGTGTCTGTGGGTGGCATAAACAGCTAAGCGGTTGAATACTAGCTGAAAATATTGGTGGTTTGAACCCACTCAGAGGCGCCTTAGAAGATAGACCTGACAATCTCCTTCTGAAAGGTCACATCGTTGAAAACACTGTGGAGCACTTCTACTTTGCACATATGGTCGTGACTTGGAATCAGTAGAATGGCAACTAGCAATAGCAACAACATTGGGTATAAAATGATGTTTCAGAGTGGGTTTTAGTCTGCATTTTCTTGATTTCTAGTGATATTGAGCTTTTTTTTTTTTTTAAGTGTGCAAATCTTCTGGCATGTTTTTATTGGATTGTCCATCTTCTTACTACTCATCGTTCTTTATATATTCTGAACATAAGCTCTTTACCTGCCATCATGGATTGAATTGTGTCCCCCCCCAAATGTGTGTAAAAATTTGGCTGGGCCATGATTCCCAGTATTTTGTGATTACCCTCCATTTTGTGATTTTTCTGCACTGTAAATCCTAATCTCAGCTTGTGGTTAATGGACTGGATTATGTTAAAGAGCACTAGGGTAGGACTGTAACTTCCATCCTAAGGTCACCTATCTGCTCCAATGTAAAGGGATTTTCCTTTACATTAGCCTTGCACAGCCTTTTATCCTTCAAGAGGTAAAAGGAAAGAGACACAAGCAGAGAGTTGAGGACCTAATATCACCAAAAAAGCAGCACTGGAGCAGAGGGCTTCCTTCAGACCTGAGGTTCCTTGGCCAAGATGCTTTCAGAACAAAGAAAAGACTGATGTAACATAAGGACCTTCTTTAGGAGCCAATACAGAAACAGTGGCTTCCCTGGAGCTGGCGCTCTGAATTCAGACTTGTAGCCTGCTGGACAGTGTAAGAATAAACTTTTTTTGGCTAAAACCATCCACGTCAGGTATTTCTGCTAGAGCAGTACCTGATAATTAAGACATCTACCATATGTGTTGTGAACATTTTCTCCTAGTTTGTTGATTTGCCTTTTTCTTTAATACATGTGTGTATATATATATTCTATTGTGATTGAGTGAAAGTTTACAATCTGCTTTAAATTCGCATGCCTGCCTATGTGCAGCTCCTACTGCTCTCCTTGCCCAGTGACAGCACACTCCGCCTTTCTGTTCCATACAGGTCATAACCTCCTAACAATCCCCTGTCGCCTCTTCTTCGCTGTTTCTACTCCCCTTTAGTAAGAGGCCAGTAGTACACCATCCTATAGATGCATAGAACCATAAAGTACATACAAGATATGGTCACTCTGTGTCACTGAGTCCAATCCATTCCTGTCTGAAGAGTTGTCCTCAGTAATGATTATGGACAAGGGAAGCATCAGATCTGGGGGCCATGTTCCTAGGGGAACCTTGAGGCCTTCGGACCATCACTTGCAGTCTTTCAGTGAAGTTCTCAGGGTTCACCCCTTTTTATTCTCATGTTGACACTGAGACTGAACTTTGTGAGCCCGATCACAGCTGTCACTGGTGGCAGCCAGACACCATCTGGTTCTACTGGTCACATGTTGATCTAGTCACCCATTCATGTGGGTCTTTCTATCTTCTAGGTTCCCTTTCTCCAATGTCATTTTGGTCCTTGGTGATCATCTGTTCCTTCTGAGTTGGGACAATTTGGTGTACTTCAGAGGGCAGCTTGCTAGCTTTTAAAACTTCAGGTGCTGCCCACCAATATGGAATGTAGAAGACTCTCTTAGCACTAGGCTAGTTATGCCGATTGGCCTGGATGTCCCTTGAGAACATGGTCCCCAGGCCCCCACCAATGCCACTCTATCCTTGCAATATCGGGTTAAGATCAGAAGAGTTTTCAGGTTATTTTGCAGTCCAGTTAAGTTGATCTTTCTGCTCTAAACCAACCAAATTTCAGTCAAATATCTAATCTATGACCAGCCTTGTCCCTCCCTCCCCATCCTTGAAGCCATCGAAGAGTCTTTTCTTCTACACATGAGTCTGTTTTTAAGTCCTTATAGTAGGGGTCTCATACAATATTTGCCCCTGTGCTGCTGACTGATTTCACTCAGCACAATCTCTTCCAATTGAAACCCAGTTATGAGATGCTTCCTAAAATCATCATTGTTCTTTATCGTTGCATAGTGTTCCATTGAGTATATATACCATAGTTTATTTATCCATTCATCTGTTGTTGGGCATCTGGGTGTATTCCATCTTTTTGCTATTGTGGACTGTGCTGCAGTAAACATTCGTGTGCACGTATCTGTTAATGTGACTGCCCTTACTTCTGCAGGATATATTGCAAGCAGTGGGATTACTGGGTCAAGTGGTATATCTATTTGCAGCTTTTTAAGGAAGTACCAGATTGTTTTCCAAAGAGGTTGTACCATTTTGCAATCCCACCAGCAGTATAGGAGAGTTCCAATTTCTCCACAGCCTCTCCAGCATTTGTTGATTTGTGTTTTTTTGGATCATAGCCAACCTTGTTGAGGTGGGATGATATCTCATTGCAGTTTTAATTTGAATTTCTTTAATAGCTAGTAATCATGAGCATTTCCATATATGTCTTTTGGCTGCCTGGATATCCTTTTTAGAGAAGTGTCTGTCCATCTCCTTTGCCCATTGCTTAATTGGATTATTTATCCTTTTCTTGTTGCTATTTTGCAGTACCTTGTAGATTATGGAAATTAGGTGTTGGTCTGACATACAGTTGCCAAATTTTTTTCCCATCCTATAAGTGGTCTTTTAATTCTTTTGATAAAGTCTTTGGGAGAGCAAAAGTGTTTGACTCTTAGTAGTTCCATTTATCTATTTTCTGTTCATACTTTGTCAGATTTTGAAGGCTGTCTACGTTGTGTATTAAAACTTGCATTGTTGATCCTATTTTTTCTTGGATGAGCTTTATCCTTTTAGATTTGATGTTTAAGTCTTTTATCCAGTTTGAGTTGGTTTTTGTATAAGGTGTGAGATATGGATCTAGTTTCAATTTTTGGCCGATGGAGATCCAATTTTCCTGGCACAATTTGTTAAAGAAACTGTTTTTACCCCAGTTGAAAATCTTAGGGCCTCTGTCAAATGTCAACTGTTCATAGGAGGATGGTGGAATCTTTGGGGTCTCAGCTCTGTTCCATTGACCTATCTGTCTCTTTTTGTACCAGTACTAGGCTGTTTTGACTACTGTGGCAGTGTAATATGTTCTAAAGTCAGGTAGTGAAAGGCCTCCCAGTGTGTTCTTCTTTTTCAGCAATGCTTTATTTAGCCAGCATTTCTTCCCTTTCCAAACAAAGTTGATGATTTGTTTCTCCATCTCATTAAAAAATGTCACAGGAATTTGTATTGAGATTGCATTATATAAGTAGATTGCTTTGGGTAAAATAGACATTTTCACACTGTTAAGTCTTCGTATCCATGAGCAGTCCAGGTTTCTTGGTTTATGTAAGTCTTTCTTAGTTTCTTGTAGTAAGATCTTGTAGTTCTCTTTGTAAAGGTTGCTTATTTCTGTAGTTAGATTTATTCCTAGGTATTTTATCTTCTTGGGAGCTATAGTAAATGATATTGATTTGGTGATTTCTTCTTTAATGATTTGTTTGGTGGTATAAAGGAGTCCTACTGATTTACTGACGTTGATCTTGTATCCCCAGATTTTGCTGAACTCTTCTATTAGTTTGAGTAGTTTACTTACAGATTCTTTAGGATTCTCTGTGTATATAATTATATCATCTGCAAATAGGGAGATTTTTATTTCTTCTTTGCCAATGACTTGTCTAATTGCTCTGGCTAGAACTCCTAGCACAGCGTTGAATAAAAGAGGTGAGAGTGAGCATCCTTGTCTAGTTCCTGTTTTCAAGGGGAATTATTTCAGTCTCTCTCCATTCAGGATGATGTAGGTGGTTGGCCTTGGGTAGATGTCCCTTATTGGGTTGAGCAAGTTCCCCTCTATTCCTATCTTGCTGAAAGTTTTTAGCATGAATGGGTGTTAGACTTTGTCAAATGCCTTTTCTGCATCAATTGACAAAATCTGGTGATTCTTGTCTTTTGTGGTATTTATGTGGTTGATCCCATTAATTGTTTTTCTGATACTGAACCAGCCTTGCATCCCTGGTATGAATCCAACTTTGTTGTGATGAATTATTTTCTTGATATGTTGTTGAATTCTATTGGCAAGGATTTTGTTAAAGGTTTTTGCACCTGCGTTCATGAGTGATATTCATCTATAGTTCTCCTTTTTTTGTTGATTCTTTCCCTGGCTTTGGTGTCAGGGTTATGCTGGCTTCATAGAATCAATCAGGGGAGTATTCCATCCCTTTCTATGCTGTGAAATAGTGTCAGTAGTATTGGAGTTAACTTTTCTCCAGAAGCTTTGTAGATCTCTGCAGTGAAGACATCTGGGTCAGGGCTTTTTTGGTTGGTAGTTGGGGGGGATGACTTTCAATCTGTTCCTCTGTGATAGGTTTATTAAATTGTTCTGCTTCGCCTTGTGATAATTTTGGTAAGTGATATGAATCTAGGAATTTGTCCGTTTCCTCTAGGTTTTCAAATCTGTTAGAATACAGTCTTTTGTAGTATTCTGTTATGATATTTTTTAATTTCTGTTGGATCTGTTGTGACATCTCCTATCTCATTTCTTATTCAGGTTATTTGTTTCCTGTTTTTCTTTAGTAAGTATAGCCAATGCTCTGTCAATTTTGTTGATCTTTTCAAGAAACCAACTTCTGGTCTTATCAATTTTTTCAGTTCTTCTATTCTCTAGTTTGTTTAGTCCTGCTCTAATCTTTATGACCTGCTTTCTTCTTATGCCTGAGGGGTTCCTCTGTTGTTCTCTCTTGACTTATTCAAGCTGTAGTGTTAATTCTTTGATTCAGGTTCTTTGTTCCTTCTGGATGTGTGCATTTGTAGAGATAAACTGACCTCTGAGCACTGCTTTGGCTGTATCCCATAGGTTCTGGTAGGAAGTGTTTTCATTCTCATTTGAACTCATAAATTTCTTTAGTTCATCCTTGATTTCTTCTACAACCTATGGCTTTTTGAGTAAGATGTTGTTCAGTTTCCATGAATTCCAATTTCTAACTACATTTTTTCTGGTATTTATTTTGACCTTTATGGCTTTATGGTCTGAGAAGATGCTTTGCAATAATTCAAGGGTATGAATTTTGTTGAGATTATTTTATGTCCTGACACACAGTCTATTCTCAGAAATGTTATATGTGCACTGGAGAAGGTGTAGTTATCTGCTGATGGATAGGAAGTTCTGTATATGTTGATAGTTCGTTAATTGTGGCAATAAGATCTTCTGTGTCTTTATTCAGCTTTGTTCTAGAAAATCTATCCAATACTGAAAGTGGAGTGTTGAAGTCTCCCACTCTTATTGTGGAGTGATATATCTCATTTTTCGATGTAGTCAGTGTTTCATCAATGTATTTAGATGCTCAGCAATAAATGGTGTCCATCCTTGTTCACAATGGTGGATTTTACATTAAAATCTATTGTATCTGAGATTAGTATTGCCACACCTGCTTTTCTTAGTATATATTCTTCCATCCTTTAATTTCCAGTTTGTTCATACCTTTAAGTCTAAGGTCAGTTTCTTGTAAGCAACGTATAGATGAGTTGTGTCTTTTGATCCAAGATGTCAACTCATTGTCTCTTTACAGGAGTTTTCAGACCATTTACATTCAGCCAATTATTGATAGACATGTGTTTAGTGCTGTCATTTTGATACATTTATTTTTGTGTTGATGTTTTCTCAGTTGCTCTTACTATTCTGTTCTGAGACATTATTCTGTATGAGCTGATTTTTCACCCTTTTCACTGTTTGTTTTGTGTTTGTTGAGACTCCTATACTATGTTTCTTGATTTAATGTGAACAATTTGATATGAACAATCATACATTGTTCCTCTTGATAGAGTCCCACAAGTTTCTTAATGCTTCTTAATTTTTCTTGTTTCTTTTCTCTGATTTCTCTTCATAAGTGCTGGTGTCAGTAGCTCTGTCTTCAAAGTCAGAAAGTCCATCTTTCAATTGTTGAGTTCTGTTTTCTTGGGTTTGAACTGAATTGTCTAATTCTTTAATTTTGTTATTCATCTGTCAGATTTCAGAATGCTGGTGTTCCATCAGTTTGAACAGCTTGCTTAATTTTTCATTTTGTTCTGCTGCATTTTGTATAATGTCTAGGAGGGCTCTATATATAATCATTTTGTATTTGCCCTTCAATAGTTTCAGATAGACTTCTTTATCTGCGAAGTTCTTTGGTTCTTTATTTTGGGAGCTTTCTGGAGCCATGGGTGGATTTTCTTTAAGTGTCTGGCCAGGAATTGTTGCTTTGGGGGCATCTAGAGGTTGTTTAGTTTCTTTGGTTTTGCCTTAACAGGACCTGAGGTGCAGTCTGACAAGGAAAGTGATCACCAGTCACCTCTATGTACTTCAGTGACTGGGCCTTATGAAGTCACTGGGGGGGCCATCAGCTGACCCTATGAAGTGGGTCAGTAAAGGCTGGAAGAGATGCTGTCAGGCTGCACTACAGTTATTTCTCTAGGTAGTCTTATTTTGAAAGATAAAAGCTATCCAACAACTTCCCAAATCAGTCAGGCTGTAAGGTGTGCAAGCCTCTCTTTCCAGTTGGCAATGTAGACACCTTGATATCTGTCCCCAGATGCTGTAATCTAGTTCAAAGTACAGACAGGCTACTGATCTACTGTCAACTGCTGCCAGGCCCCACCTGTAAGGCCACATTGTGGTATACACAGCTTTTCTGCTGGGAAGTGCTCCCCAGTCTGGCACTGCCTCCCAGCCTCTGATTTAGCTCTTGCTGAGGCCTCTGTTTGGGTAACTACGGCTCCCGGTCAAGCAACATGGTGTCCCCCACAAGCTTTCCTGCCCTCTGTGAAATAGCAGAATGAATGGTGGAGGTTCAGCAAGAGAGGGTGGAGGGCCTGAGGTGCTCAGAGTCCAGAGCCAGGCTCTCAAAATGTGACTATTCCACCTGCTGATCATGTCCGCTCTGCAGCTAAGTTTTGCTGCCAGTTAAGCCCATGCCTGCCAGCTAAGAGAAAGAAAGAAAGATTAAAAACTCCAGTTACCTTCAGTCTGTGAGAACTGGCCATTCAACAAGGGTAGGGGTCAGTGAAAGAAAAGTTTCCTGTTCCGTGGCATGTGGTCCAAATTGACAGCCCTATGCCATGTCATAGGGCTCACTGAGTGTCTAGAAGTCTCTGTTTAATTATCAATTTAGGCCTTAGGGAATTAAGGGGACGTGTGTCTAGTCTGCCATCTTGATTCCACCCCCACCTTTTTGTTTTCTTAACTATCACTTTCAAAGAACAGATGTTTTAAATTTTAGTGCAGTCAAGTTTATCAATTTTTTTAATGTGATTAAGTGAAAATATGCAACCCAACTTAATTTTGCATGCCCATCTATCTGCAGCTCCTTCTGCTCTCTTTGCCTGGTGACAGCGCCCTCCTCCTTTTCATTCTATACCTTTTGTATCCTCTTAACAAGTTCCTGTCTCCTCCTCTGCACTCTCTTCTGTCCCATCTAGAAACAGAACAGTAGGACAGCATCTTATAAATGTATTGAACCATAAAGTACACAAACCATATGGTCACATTGTATCCCTGAATCTAGTCCCTTTTTATCCAAAGAGTTGACCTCAATAGTGTTTTTGGCCAAGAGCAGCAGCAGGTCTAGGGCCCATCCTCCCAGGGGATCCCCCTGGCTGTTGGACCATCACTTGTGGTCTTTTCAAAGAGTTTTGAGCTGCACCCTTCTGTTTCTCATATTGCCACAGGGACTCAACTTTGTGTGCCCCATCACAGCTGTCTTTGGTGGTGGCCAGGCACCATCTGGTTCTTGTGGTCACATGTTGATACAGTCACTCATTCACATGGGTCCTTCTATCTCCTGAACTCTTTTTCCACATGTCTTTGTTATTCTTGGTGATCATGTGTTCTGGATGAGTTTGGACCATTTGTTGTACCTCAGATAGCCACTGCCAGTTTTTAAGACCCCAGATGCCACTCACCACTGCGGGGTGCAGAAGACTCTCTTAGTAATAGACTAGTTATGCCAATTTGCCTTGAGGTTCCCCAAAAACATGGTACCCAGACCCCCACCCTTGCTACTCTATCCTTGCAATATTGGGTTGAGATTAGAAGAGCTTTCAGTTTGTGCTGAAGTCCAGCTAAGCTGATCTTTGTACTGTGTGCTGTCACTGCTTTCACCTAACCAAATTTCTACTAACTATCTAATCTATGGCCAACCCTCTCCCTCCTTCCCTACCCTTCTAGCCTTCAGAGTGTCTTTTCTTCTGTATATAAGTCTCTTTTTAAGTTCTTACAGCATAAATCTCATAGAATATTTGTCCTTTTGTTACTGACTGATTTCACTCTGCATGTCTTCCAATTGAAACCAGGTTAGGAGATGCTTACTAAAATCATTATTTTTTATCATTGCATAGTGTTCCATTCAGCATATGTACCATAGCTTTTTTATCCATTGATATGTTGATGGGCAGCTAGGTTTATTCCATCTTTTTGCTATTGTGGATTATGCTGTAATAATCATTCGTGTGTATGTATCTGTTCATGTCACAGCCTTTGTCAGCTTATCAATTTTTTTAATGTGTGTGTTTTGGTCCTAAGAAAACTTTGCCTATCCCAGGATCACAAACATTTTCTCCTAGAAATTTTAAGTTTTACACTTAGGTTTATAATCCATTTCAGGATTATAATGTGAGGTGAGGGTCACTGTTAATTTCTTTCCCATGGGTATTAGCTTTCAGTCAGTAGACGGAAACCACATAGTAATTTCAACAGGGAAAGTGTAATATAAATAATCACTGGGCTCCAGCTAGGAGGAACAGAAGACTGGCTGGTAAGAAGTAAAGAAAGGCTCTAAATCATAGATAAATAGCAGATACAGAGGTCAGCCACTAATTGTGGGGCAGAGATGTGGCACCAAAGAAGACCACTCCCCACTGCAGGGCTGAGATCCAGACCTTGCAGAAGCAGGTGAAGCCATGGATCACTGGATACCAGAGAATTTTGCTAGGGTGCTATGCCAGTGGAACTTGTTGGAAATAGGCCACCGTGTATGCCAGAGCAAGTTCTGTACAGGAAGGTACTCCATCTCACAACTTGCTACAAAGCTGTTCTTTGAGGTGCCAGACAAAGTTATTTACAGAAAGATGCCATGCTGGCATCATTCTACTGTGAAACTGTCCAAAGTGAAGTAGGTGGAAGCTGCCTATATTGCATTGACCACTGAAGGCTGCAGGCCACTGCACACTGCAGGAAGCCCAGGAGGTAGAAGGCTCTCTTGTTGCAAGAGCCTGATGAAATATACTGCCTGTACTGCCTCCAGTGTCCCTCAAAACTTAACATCATGGTGAGAAGCATAGGAAAAGCATTTACAAGGTCCATCTCTTTTATTATAGAACAGGAAATGAAAGATAGATTTGGATTGGAGAGATAATCAGCTAATAATGAACACAGTCAACCCCTTGGTCTACTCAGGTTCCATATACATCCTTTTACATACATTTGAGCATCTGTGAAATAACAAATGGCTTAATTTTTCTACATAACAAGATACAGCTATTCTTACAAGTGGAGAAGTTATCACCCTCTTCCCAAAATGAAGAGAGACACAGTCCAAACAGTCATTGTGTCTGTCAGTGGCTATGTTAATTACTACTCAAGTATAATCACAATTCCACCCACTATTACATTACTTAAAAAATAAGTTATTAAGTTAACTTCCAATAACATATACAATACATACAACAAAAATGTGAGGGAGAGAGGAAGAAAATGGTTAGCATATATAAATAAAAATATATACATAACAAGCAAAAAAATATGTAAAGCTACTACTGTCCTCATTTCTGCTATAGGCCATGATGCCATAACTGGTTTCCATAGCTTCTTTCTTTCATTCCTCATTTTGTATTTCCCTCACCCTCTACCAGAACCTCAGATGGTAGGTTTTTGTTTTTGTTTTAAACACAGCGAAATGACCAGCCATAACTTTCAATCCTCAAAAGGCTAAGTACTAGATTGTCTTACCTTTTGTTGTGCTTTGTGTGCTTGTTTCTGTTGTTTGCCACTCACCTTTAACACTGGAAATTAACATACTAAAAGGTGCTCCAGAAAATCCCCTAACTTCCAGACATAGTCTTCTTGACCCCCTTTGCATAGCAGCAATTCAGTTCCTCCTTGGTATTAGATTAGATGGATGCATTTTTTAATGTAAGTGGAGAAGAGTGTTAGTGTGAGAGTCAGTGTGCTTCCTGTCAGCCAAGGTGTGAAATACAGTAGATGCTGATGGTTGGAGTTCTCGAATTTGTTCTGCTCCTCCAATTGTCAGTATTCCACTTGTAATAAACCAGGGCTCTTACTTTCACCAGGAAACCTTAAGAAGATTATAAATTCACTTGGCACTTAAAATCAGCAATCTGCAAAGATCAGCTTCTGAACATAATTTTAATAGCTGAGTATAATTCTTACAGCAGTCACAGTCATCAATGCTCCTTTTGAATCAAGCATTCAGGATCTGATTGTGTGAACTCTCACTGCAGATTGTTCAGTGCCATCAGAAGCAATCATCTAACTCCATCATCCCTGCATTCCTAATTTTCTTTGGCAATAACTACACACTTCTCCCTATGGAAGATGTGGAGGGGAATACAGTTGTCTCCTGCCTTTCCTTGATCCAAAATAACCAAGAAAAAAATTACTGAAAGTGTGGTAGGGTGAGATGCCCCGTCCTCCTTATCCTCTTCATTCCTCTCAACTGGGAGAGTTAGTTTGGAAAAAATAACGCTCTGGTATTGTGTCATGAAGTAGCAACAGAAAGATTCATTTTTGTATGACATTAATATTCTTGGAGCCCCTTGTGATTAAAGCCAAATTCATTAATGAGGAGTTATTTTTAACTTGCTTGTTTAGTATTTTAAAGTATGTTAAAGAGCGAAAGACTTTCATGTTAATTTCAGCAGATGCACCCAGCACCAGGCTTTTAAACTGTGAAGAGTGCTTGGGGAATTACTCAGTGGTCTGTATGAACCTGAACTGGCTGTGCTCACAAGGGAAATCTGTGATTTATTTAAGCACAGATAAGATAAATACTTCAGAGCTTCATTTCCAGTGGGAGGAATGCCTCATGTAAACAATGGCAGTGACTACCCCTATAGAGAAACTTCTAAGCATGAGGAGAAATCAAGTTTTTCTGAAGAACATTGGCTCACTGCCTTTTTTGCCCTTTTATTTACAGGGTAGAAGAGAGAAGAAACATGAGAAAATCTTTTCTCATATCTTTCTCCTTACCATAAAAAATGTACTGTGCCCTTAAATTCAAGACCGATTACTTACACTAAAGCTGTGAAAACAAAAGTAACCCATTGCTGTGGAGTCAATTCCAACACATAGCAACCCTAGAAGCCAAGTAAAACTGCCCCATAGGACTTCCAAGGAGCTGCTGGTGGATTTGAACTGCGACCTTTTGGTTAGCAGACCGATCAGTTAATCACTGTACCACCAGGGCTCCAAGCCCTTCAAATTCAAATCACAACAGGCCTGTACTCCTGGATCAGCAAACTTCCTCTCTCTGGGTGGCAGTGCCCCTCAAGCTTCCAGAGTTCTCCATCAATACCTCTTTCAATTTACCTCCAAGGTCTTTAAAGGTCAGTAGTTTGCACCAGCCACTCCTTGGAACCCTATGTACCTGTTCTACTCTGTCCTATAGGTTCACTATGAGTCAGAATCAACTCAATAACAATGGGTTTGATTTCATTTTAGTCCTGCCCTGACTCTAATCTACAAAGTATGGAGTACTTGAGACACTTGAAATCTATTGTTTTTAAAACTGAAAGACTGTTGCATTATTTTAAAAAGAGATAGTGGGAGTGTCTGCAAAGAAGAAAACAGCTAAGATATTACATTCTAACCTGTGTGTAGTAAGGCCTAGGGGTTCCTCTTCTCATTCACCTGTTTTTGAACTTCTGCTCTAACCTCTCATGAATGCTTATTTTCTCGGATTGTGTTTTCTTTTGGCTACTATTGCTACCAAAGCAATTTGCTGTCAGTCCTTCTCTAAGTGGCTCCCAGCAGTTTATACCTTTCTTTTCTGTGGAAATGTGATTTTTGTGTGTTTTTTCCACATTCACTGAGCTGGTTCTTTTTTAATTCTGTGAACATTCAAATCCTTTCATTTTAATTAACTGGACTTTCTAACTGAATTGACACACTAAGTCCTGAACATACCAGACCTGCATTCTTGGTCTCAATTGGTTGGCCACATTGTTAGTCTGTCACGCTTGGAAAAATGTTTCCAATTTCCAGACCTTTGTGAAAATAGAAGTAAGCTAGGAGGACCAGTTCATAGATTCATGAGCCTCTCTAGACAAGCCCACAAATTTGGGTATGAATATCCATAGGTACACAGAATTGAATAAGGTTAATCATAATCCTGTTTGCTTCTGACACACTCTCCTCAAATGTCATTGAGTGGCCTCTTTCTTTAGATATCACATATGATTTAGACATAGATAAACACCCATGAACCCACTACCTAAAGCAAAAGCTAAGACTTTGACAGTAATATGCATTTTACCAACATAAACCAAAGCAACCAAACCAATTCCAACTCACAATGACCCTACAGGACAAAGTAAAACTGCCCCATAGAGTTTCCAAGGAGTGCCTGGTAGATTTGAACTGCTGACCTTTTGGTTAACAGCCATAACACTTAACCACTACATCACCAGGGTTTCCAACCAACATAAAGTAAACAAAAACCGTAACAACTGAGCCAATAAGCAACATCATGATAAACATAGAAAAGACTGAACTGCTGAAGGATTTCATCTTACTTGCATTCATAATCAACACCCATGCAAACAGCAGTCAAGAAATCAAACGATGTACTGCACTGGGCAAATTTGCTGCAAAAGACCTCTTTAAAGTATTAAAAAACAAAGATATCACTTTGAAAACAACACACGCTTGATCCAATCCATGATGTTTTCAATCACCTCATATGAGGTCTGACAATTAAATTCATGAACTCATCCTAGAAAAAGTGCTACGTGCCTCACTGCTGAATATCACTATAGTCACCTTCAAAGTACTCCCCTTGGGAAGCTATGCACTCACACCAGTGCCTAGTCTACCCTTCAAAGTTATTTTGGAACTCTTTCCGGAATAGCCATCGGAACTGTGGTCGTATTACCCTCAATGTACTTAATGTCATAAAAATGTCTTCCTTTCAATATTTCCTTTATCTTTAGGTAAAGAAAAAAGTTATTGGGGGCCAGATCAGGTGAGTTAGGAGGGTGGTTCAATATAGTTATTTGTTTACTGGAGAAAACCTCTCTCACAGACAATTATACAATTAAGTTTGTAACCTTACCACCGTGTCCCCATGTGCAGTGGCCATTCCAGGAAGAGTTCCAAAATTGCTCTGGAGGATGGACTAGGTTCTGGTGTCAGTGCATAGCTTTCCAAAAGGAGTGCTTCACAGGTGACTGTCGTGATACTCAGCAATGAGTTATGTAGCATTTAGAACAATTAAGATTGCAGACTTTAATTTTCCGAGCTCATATGCATGTGAAAGCTGGATAATGAATAAGGAAGACTGAAGAAGAACTGGTGCTCTTAGGGTTGTGGTGTTGACGAAGAATATTCAGCTACCATAATGTACTTTAGAAGCCAAGATAGTGAGACTTTGTCTTATGTATTTTGGACATGTTATCAGGAGTGATCAGTCCCAGGAGAAGGACACCATGATTGGTAAAGTGGAGGGTCAGCAAAGAAGAGAAAGACCTTTACGAGATGGAATGGCACAGTGGCTGCAACAAGACGCTAAAGCATAACAATCATGAGGATGGCACAAGACCAGACAGTGTTTTAGTCTGTTGTACATACAATCTCTGTGATTCTGAAGCTGCTAGACAGCACTTAACAACACAATAATTTGGGTGGCTCCCCAAATCCTATTTCTTGGCCTTTCTCCACACAAGACAACCACCATCCTAAATTCCATGTTAACTATTGCTTTGCTTTCCCTTTTTATATTGTTTAGGTGCATCTATTTGTTATTTCTAAAAAGGAAATATTTCTACTTTAGTTATCTTTTAAGTTTTAAGAAAGGTATCATGCTGTATGTAAATTTCTGGTATTTTCTTAGTATTATATTGCTAAAATTCAGTTATGTTTTTTTGTGTTAATGTAGTTCATCTACATTATAATGTAGTTCAACTACTGAATAGCCTTACATTGTGTGAATTTATTGTAATTTAGTCATTCTCTCTTCTACAGCTATGCTTTTGAGTTCTTTACAAATTTTTCCTATTTGAACAGAAATGTTGTGAACTTTCTGACATAGTCACTTGAAATCATTTCTGCTGGGTCTGTAAGAATGAAATTGTTGGGTCATCAGGTATGTAGATGTTCAAATTTAAAAGAAATTGCCAAACCATATTCCAAAGTAATTACACTCTACTACCCCTGTTTCCTCACCAGTACTGGGTGTTTTCAAACACTCACAATTTTATTATCAGCTGAATGAAAGCTACTGTCTTTCATTCCCTGTCTCACAAAGCAACAATGTCAGCTATAGCTTCAGTCCTTGTCTCCCCAGATATTCAATTTGGAGAGGAGACATTCTTAGACTGGCATTTGCTGGGCTAAGGGGGTGGACGGTAAGAAGAAGCAATAACTCAAGATTCATTCATCCACACCTCAAGCACAACTACTGAATCTAAGGTGCAGATCTGATTTTAACAGGAGATAAATCCCTAGTGCTATTTGGGTTAATGTTCTTCTCTAGTGGGTACCAGGAAATCCTTTCAGGCAAGAAATGTCTCTTTGGAAAGAATTACTTTGTTTACTGAGGATAAGTGCTATGACTGCTAACCAAAAGGTTGGCAGTTCAAATCTACCAGGCACTCCTTGGAAACGCTATGGACAGTTCTACTCTGTCCCATAGGGTTGCTATGAGTCAGAAGCAGCTAGACAGCAGTGGGTTTTTCTTTTCTTTTCTTTTCTTTTTTTGGTTTTTGCTTTATCAGACATTGATGAATACCTGCTGTGTCAGACATAGGGCCAGGGCTGGGACATGCAAGATAAATTTGGCCCCCTTTCCATGACAACATTGCAAGGAGAGAGGAACCCTTGCTCTGAGGTGAGCCTGTAAATGGGGGTGGGTAGGTACTGGAAGCGAGTGGTTCCAAGCTTGGCTACTTCTTAGAAAAACCTCAGTGCCCAGATATACCCCATGCCAATTAAATCATAATCTCTGAGGATGAAACCTAGGCATTAATATGTTTTTTTAAATTCTCCGGGTAAATCCAGTGTATACTCAAGTTTGAGAGTCACTGCTCAAAAATATACGGGCAAGTATTAGGCTGAGACTCAGGAGTTCTGAGTTAAGTTCTGTGTACCACTGGGTACAAATAACTTCCCTCAGAGCATTTTTAATTTCATTACCAGAAAAACAAAAGATAAACCCTCCCTCACAGATTACTGAGAAGTCTAAATTAAGACAATGAGTGAAAGCACCCAGCACATAGGAGATGATCAATAAAGGTTAGCTTAATCAGAATCTTTCATTCTTGAATAAACCAAGTAGTTGTTTCAGCTTAGCTACTGACAGTGGTCTTCTCAGCAGCCTGGGGACACAGGTTGGTACAGACAGAATCTGCTCTAAGCCTTCAGGAAATGCGGAAAAAAAACTTTGCAGCTCTGTGTAGCCCTGTTTTCCAGCTCTACCTTGGCCCAAAACCCATTGCTGTAGAGTCAGGTCCAGCTCATAGCAACGCTCTATGGCCGGGTAGAACTGCCCCATAGGGTTTCTGAAGGCATAGTCTTCATGGAAGCTGACTGTCACATCTTTCCCGGGCAGATTCCTTTCAGTTAGCAGTTGAGTACCTAACTACTATGGCACCAAGACACCTATGCTTGACCTAGGGCGCCCCAAAGCTTGTTATTCCACCCTCTCTTTGGAAGCACCCCTTGTTCATGAGGTTGGCCTCTAAAGGGCGTGCTGTCCTCAGAACCTACACGGGCGGAGGTAACTCGGAAAGCAGCTCTGTGGCCAAAGGGAGCCTTCACCTCTCAGTCTTCTCTCTGCTTTGCAGCAGCTTCCCGGCAGTGATCACCGCTGAGACCAATCACGTGCAGGTGCTGCGCTAAGCGAGCTCTGACGCCCTGGGAGGCACCCCAGTTACTCTGGGCAGCCCTGTCTTCTTTCACCTATGAGTAAATTAAGACTTACAAAGGTCAGGTAACAAGCTGAGTTCACTCAGTTAATGGGAATCGATTTTGGATTTACCAGACTCCAAAGCCAGAAAAACACCTTTGTGGCCAGGAGACGTGCCAAGTGTTCAGCAACCCAGAGATGCTAAATGACTTGCAGACCTTATGGGCACAGCAAAAGACCTTAAAATAGTCTTTATAATTTTCTTTCTCTACCCTGAACCTGCTGCTACCACCACAGCCCTAGATGCCCCTACCAATCTTAGGATCTATTGATAATTTCTTACTGACTGGTGTGTTCTGAAAGTACAGGAACTGAGGGCTAATTCCTTTTCACTCCTTCGTTATCCCCAGATGGTGGTTTTTCCCAGTGTCTCTAAGGGGCAGGTGAGGACCGTTTAGGAGTGGCAGCTTTAATTGTCTAAGCAAGTAGAATCCACCAGGCTTTCCTTGGAAACCCTATGGAGCAGTTCTGCTTTGTCCTACGGAATCACTATGAGCCAGAATCGACTCCATGACAATGAGTGGGGTCCTTCCATTAAAGGGGCCAGAAACATTCAAACAACGACAATGGTAGCTACAGAAATTGACTGCTTGGCAGTGGCAGAATTTTACCCCAAGAAATAGCCTTCTGTGCCACTAAAACTAGAAAAAAAAAAACAAAAACCTGTTGCCATTGAGTTGATTCCAACTTATAGAGACTGCATAGGACAGAGTAGAGCTGCCTCATAGGGTTTCCAATGAGCAGCTGGCAAAGTAAAACTGCTAGCCTTTTGGTTATCAGCCATAACTCACTATAGGGCTTAACCACTGCACCACCAGTGTTAAAATGTGGCTGTGTGCCACTGTCAAAATGTTAAAATTTGTCAGTTGCTGTCAAGATGGCTGCAGTCTTATGTATGACAGAGGGAGACATTTGCCTAGTGCTGTGCCTTCTTCATGGTTGTTGGTATGTTTGAGGCCATTGTTGTGCTATGGTGTCAATCAGTCTCAATGAGAATTTCTCTGTTAAAATTAACCAATGTTAATTTGATGTTCTATGTCACTGCGTTTATACTCTGAGGCTGTCCGTGTGATATCCTCCAACTCCTTCCTGCAACCACCCATTCACTCATCCCTCCAACCAACACGTCAGAGCCCACAACATGTGACCGTAAGAGGCATGCATGGCCCTGGCTTGCCCACAGGACACTGTGATCCAGCAGAGTGGTTCTCACAGATATTCAGAAAACATGGTTTTGTGCGAAGGCTGCCAGTTCTTTCTGGTGTTTTCATGGCTGTTCTATTTGATAAAGCAGTTCTATTTAAGAGGCAGAATAATCAGAAGAACAGGAGCCAGGAAGCTAGACCTCTCTTACACCTACCTGCCCTGAGAACATGGATGAGGCCCTTGGCTTCTGCTTGCAAAATAATGACCACAGGCTCCTTTCTGGCTTTGCTGGTCTTTCATTTCACAAGCTGGTATTACCAACTGCTACAGCCTTGAAACTTGTCTATTATCTCCCCAGCCCACAGCCCACACAGTTCTCTAAACATACTGTCCATGTGCGAAAATAAACTATGTGAGACCCCTGGCAAAAAGACTGCAGAGCTATGACAGCCTCTCTTCCTGCGTCTTCCCACTGTGTTTGTTCTGGAAGTTGGTGGGCCTCAGGGAGGTCCACCTGTCTCTGAGGCCTCCCTGGGCTTTTGGTCTTCTGATATCTTTGTTCAAAGATGCCATCACCAATTTTGAGTAAATGCTATTGAGTGTTGCTTTGCATTGAATTGTTTCTCCCCAAAATATATGTTTAAGTCCTGATCCCTGTTCTTTTAAGTATGACCCTGTTCAGAAATAGGAGTTTTGTTACATTAGTGAGACCATACCAGAGTAGGGTAGATGCTAAATTTAATTAGTTCTGAGTTATGAAAAGAATAGGATGAGCACAGAGGCTTGCCTTGGGAACAGCAGATGGTAGGGGATGCCAAAGATTGTGGGCGGGCACCAGAACTAGAGGCTCACAGAAGGAATCAAAAGGGCTAAGACCATGATTTGGAATTTTAACATTCAGAGCTGTGAAAAAAATTTTTCTCTTCTTTAAGGCCACCCATTTGTAGTATTTTGTTATGGCAGCAATAAGCAAGACAAGTGTCATGGAACTAGACACTGAATGGTGCTTGTAGGTCAAAGTCGTAATAAACCAAACCATTCAGTCGATTCTAAATCATAGTGACCCCATGTGGGTCAGAGTAGGCTTCTGCTCCATAGCGTTTTCAGTGGCTGGTGTTTTGGCAGTAGGCCTTTCTTCCAATATAATTCTGGGTGGATTCAAACCTCAAACCTTCTGGTTAGCAGCCAAGTACATTAACTATTTGTACCAAACAGGTACTCCGACAGCCATAGTAAACCAAAATCAAACCCACTGCTATCAAGTCAGGAGTGACGATTTATAAAACATTTATAGACCATTTATAAACTGTGCCTTGACTGGAATTAAGAAGCCATCTCTGACTCCAGCACTTGCTTTCTCCCCATGCCTGGCCTAGCTCCCTTCCCCACACCTGGCATAGTCCTCTCAATTCAAACAAGAATCAGAGGAAGAGTACCATGTTCAGAGGCAGGTAAGACAAGAGTCAGGTGCTACTGTTCATAAACTGTGTGAATTTTGAGCACATTACCTGACCTCTCAGTCTGTGGTCTTCATCGCTGAAAGAAAAATAGCCATATCTACTGCACAAAATTCCTACAAAGCACATGAAATGATGGATGAAAAATGTAACACAGGGTCTATGGTAAACAATGGTACATGTTTTAGGTAGAGTGTAACCTTCCCAAGGGCACTTGCATTTTTCAGGGCACAATGTCCAATCAAAGGAGTGACTTCATATAGTGAAAGTGCAGGTCATGACCAGGAAGGAAAATGTGTCTGGAGGGATTTGTCTTCTTTCCACTGCCACTGTATCACAGCAAATGAGACTCTATCAGAATGCCACCTTGTATTTGTAAAATAATTTGGAGTTATTAATGAATTTTTATTTGCATTGGCTCACTTGACTCCAATGGTGTTCACTTTGGAGTCCCTGGGTGATGTAAATGGTTAATACATTTGGTTGCTAAACAAAAGGCTGGAGGTTCAGATCTGCCCAGTGGTGCTTTGGAAGAAAGACCTAGCAATTTACTTCCAAAAAAGTAGCCATTGACAACACAAGAATAAAAAGTGGTACACTCTGAGAGCTCCATTGAAAGACTGAAAATCATGGTCCACAGACCTTGAAGTTCCCCTGGGAGCATAGCTCTTCACCCTGATGCTACCTCTGTCCATAAATCATAATGAAAGTCAACTCTTGGACAGGAATGGATTGGACTTGGCGACACAGAGTGACCATATCATGTGTGCACTTTATGGTTCTATACATCTATAGGATGTTGTCCTGCTGACCTCTTACTGGAGGAAGGGGAGTGGGTAGAGAGGAGGGGATAGGAGATTGTTGGGAGGATAAGACATGTATGGAGTAGAGAGGAAGAGTGTGCTGTCACCAGGCAGGGAGAGTAGTGGGAGCTGCATATAGGTGGGCATGCAATTTATATGGGAATGTACATTTTCATTCAATCATTAAAAAAAAAAGTAGCCATTGAAATCCCTACTATAACACATATGAGGTAACCATGAGTTGGAATTGACTCAATGACAATTGTGTTTGACAAGATAAATGTTGTAATCTTGCTTAACAGATTTGGAAATTGGAGCTAACAGAGATGAAATGACTTGCTAAAAAAATAACCAAACCCGTTGTTGTTAAGTTGATTTCAACTCATAGTGACCCTATAGGACAGAGTAGAACTGCCCTGTAGAGTTTCCAAGGAGAACCTGGTGGATTCAGACTGCTGACCTTTTGGTTAGCAGACGTAACTCCTAACCACTACACCACCAAAACTCCAAAAACCCACTGCTATGGAGTCAATGCCAACTCATAACAAGCTAACAGGATAGAGTAGAACTGCCCCATAGAGTTTCCAAGGAGGCCCTGGTGGATTTGAACTACAAACTTTTTGGTTAGCACTCATAGCACTTGACCACTACACCAATAGGGTGCACTTAAGATAAAATTTTAAATCCTTGCACTGCCCACAGGGCCATACATGATCTTGTCCATGTGGGCCTTTTCAGCTTTGTCTGAAAATGCTTCCCCTCAACACAACAGTTTGGGCATGGTGGCATCGGTTCAATTCCTTATACATGCAAAAGTCCTTTGCACCTCAGAGCGTTTACACCTGCTGCTCCTTCTGCATATGCAATCTCTCTCTACTCTTTATCTGGTAGGCTTCTTCTCAACCTTCGGGGCTCAGGTTCAGCCTCACTTTCTCAGAGAGACCTTCACTCTCCCTTTAGACTAAGCAGGGCTTCCAACTGGTTTGTTGTGCTTCTAACCTCTAGTGAGAATTTGCATTTCTGACAAGCTCCCTGGTGAGAACTTTCATTTCCAGCCCAGGTATACTGAATCAGATTCTACATTTTAACAAGATCCCTAGGTGATTTTATATACAACTTACTGGGAACTTGTTAGAAATGCAAATTCTCGGCAGGAGTTAGAACTGAAATGAATCAAACTGAAGCCCTGAGACTAAATCATATTTCTCCTGTTATATATTTCTTAGTATCTTTTAGTTTTACTTCATTACACTATTGTGATTTGTAGTTATTCATTTAGATACATGAGTATTTGTTTAACACCCACCTTGCTCACCAAGCAGTGTGTTCCATAAGGACAGAGGCTATGTCTGTCTTGTTACCCCAGCACTTGGCAGAGTGCTGGCACAGGGCTCCTTTGATGCTCTTTCTATTAGACAAAAAGACCCACCACCCTTCCTGGTTGCTTTCATCTGCGAGTCTCCCTGTCACTTCTCGTTCATTAAGGACTTCAGTACTGGGCTCTCCGTCACCACGGAATGATTTGTCTAACATCTCGGCCTCACAGTCCCTTGGACCTCCTTACTTCAAATGATCTTTAGCTTCCCAGCCTGGAGAGCATATGTTTGTCATTCTCATCACCAACAACCTTGTCACTTCCAAATCTCAATTTCCAGTCCCCCACTACCTGGCCACTGCTTGCTCTTTCTAGCTTCCTGAATATCAGGGTTTGTGCTCTCCAGCCATTCTTTGACCTGACTAAGACCCATGTATCATTGGCCCAATCACTCTGTCATCATCTATCATCCCTTTAATTTTTCACTTCCTTCCTGGCCCAGCTTAAAGAACCCATCTTTAAAAACACAACTTTATAAATACTGCTAACTCACTACTTGTCTCTGTACTTGAATGGTCAACCCTCAGCCTTGGTTAAATCCAAAAGTCAACTTACTTCATCCTTGTACCCACTCAAGCAGAGGAGAACACCAGCTGGGTGAATGTTCTCACTTTAAATTGATGACTACAAACCTCAAAGGGTCCCAATACACTGCCCAGAAAGCCTATATACTTCCCTACCTACTCAAAATGCATTCCTTGGACCAACAGTGCAGGCATTGCTGGGGAGTTTGATACAAATACAGAAGCTCAGGCCCTACTCCAAACCCACTGAATCAGAACCTGCATTTTAATAAGCTCCCCAGGTGACTGAGATTCACATCAGTGATTCAGATGCACTGCTTTCGTACTTTGTTTCCTGAATAGTTATTCCGAAATAGAAGAGTCATTCATCAGCTTTTTCTTCCTCTAGAACCTTGTATACCCCATCACAGTTAGCCTCAAGCTGTATTGAGAATCCTAAGACACAGACCATACTCTCTGTATTCCCATCACCACACCTCCTAGCCTCTTTTCATCAATATTCTCATTCCATCTCCTGTCCTTTGATAATGGCTACAGTGTCCCACTTTCTTTAACTATCCTCCACATTCTGTGTCTTCTGTCTCCTGCATCCTTGAATCATGAGCTGCTCCTTGGCTACTGGACATCTTGTTGTCAGTGATCACGGTGACCTCATGTAGAACAGAACAAAACACTGACCAATCCTATGCCATTTTCATGATTACTGGCATGTTTGAGTCCATTGTTGTTGGTATTGTGTAAATTCCTTCCAACCTAGGGGGCTCATCCTCCAGTATTTTAGTTGTGATCAATAAGGTTTTCACTGGTTAACTCTTGAAAGTGTCTCTCCAGGCCTTTCTTCTAGTCTATCTTAGTCTGGAAGCACTGTTGAAACCTGTACACCATGGGTGACCCTGCTGGTGTATGAAATACTGGTGGCATAACTTTCAGTGTCATAGCAACACACAAGCCACCAGATTAGACAACTAACAGATGAGTGGTGGCAAAATGTTGTAGTCCCACCATAAAATGCTCCCCCCTGGTCCCACATCTCTCTCCTACTGTCTGTTTCTTGGTTTTACAGCAAAACTCCTCTCTGTTTAGATCTTTGCTCCTATGTCACCTTGTTATAGAGCTCTGTCCTGATCACCTATATAAAAAGCGCCTCCCTCTACACACTTATTTAACTTTGATTATCTTTATCTATCACCACTTGATTAATCAGACACTTCTGTAGTATGTGTCTCCCCACACTGGAATGTAAGTTCCAAGGGGTGGAATCTGTGACTGTTTTGTACACGGCTGTATCCCCAGGGCTTGCTGCATAAATGAGTAGGGGCTGTGGCAGAATTCTATGGAACAAGAAAAGTCACACAGCTACTGAGAAGACTCCTGAAAGGGCAAAAACTCAGAGATCCACATTTAATGTCTCCATTACCTAGTACTGGTATAACAAAAATATCACAAGTGGGTGGCTTTAAAGAACATAAATTTATTTCCTCACAATTCTGGAAGGCAGAAGTCCAAATTCAGGGTAGTAGCTTTAGGGTCTCTGTCACTTTGGGAGAAGATCCTTGTCCGCAGGTGTTCTTCAGTTCCTTGGCAATCTTCATGTGACATCTGTCTTCTGTTTATGCTCTTTTCTTTATCTAATCTGTTCCTTTTATAACTCAGAAATGATTAGGTTTATGATATAAGTTACATGGTATGGCCTCAGTAACATGATAAAGAAAACTCTACCCTGAAATGAGATTACATCCACAAGTATGGATGTTAAGATTCCAACATCTGTTTTAGGGGAAAGCAATTTAGTCCATTACATTTAATAAAAGGCATTAGGACATAAATAGTATCATTTTCTGCCTTCACCACTTTCTTAGTCAGTTCACTGGAAAGATACAGAAATTCACTTGTTACCTCAAGCTAAAGAGAGAGATTCCTGTAAGAATAAGGAGAATCTCGTTGAATCCCTGTGGGAAGATCAGAGGGGCTTCACCAGTACTAGAAAAGTCAGATGCCTCCAGTAATTCTCCTCTCATGGTACACATGGCCAGGTGGAGTCCCCTCTCACACTGAATAGGGTGCATGTGTTGCCAATAGGAACAGTGTGTGGCTTCCACCTTGCTGCCTCTAGGATCAGTCATTGTAGGGGAAGTCAGCTGTCATGTCATAAGGATGTCCAAGGAGTCCTGTCCGAAGTTTGTTTGGTAAGAAACTAAGCACTCCTGTCCACAGCCACACTGACTTACAGGTGTGAGAGTAAGCTACCTGGCAGAAAGGCATGCCTCTCTTCTTCTCTCCCACTCCTAGCTCTTGCTCTCTCACTTTCTCTGTCCACATACTGTTTTCTCTGCCCTTTACCCACTTTCTCTAAATTGGCTTTTTTAGTTTACTTTTTAATGTGTGAACAGCCAAAAATGCTTGCCAGTTGTTAGTCTACAACATGGGGTGGCAAACGTTTTCAACAAAAGCTCAGGTAGTACATTTTTAGGCTTTGTGAGCCATATGGTCTTTGTTGCAACTTCTGAACTCTGCTGTGTAGGATGAAAACGTGCGTAACACATAAGTGAATAAATCAAAACCCAAACCCACTGCCGCTGAGTCAATTCTGACTCGTAGCAGACTAGACAGACTAGAACTGCCTCATAGAGTTTCCAAGGAACACCTAGTAGATTTGAACTGCCGACCTTCTGGTTAGCCACTGTGCCACATGAGTGAATAGGTGTGCTATAATTCAAATAAAAGTTTTTTACAAAATTAGGCAGTGACATGGATTTGGGGTAAAGGCCATATTTTTCCAACCTCTGGTCTGCAGGACCTCACAGGTCTGTAGCCCCCGAGCACCTGACTGGTGCTGTCTGAGTCTGGTGTTCGCTTTTGGTATAATCAGCTCCGGCCAAACAGGCGACACTGGGACCATATGGGTTATGATAGAGGCAGGGACAGGCTTTTCAAGAAAGAAATATGATCAGCCAAGGAATAATAAGCAAAATCACATTCAGTAATGGTAATGGAACAAACATTAATTAATCATGGATTAACCAAAGTGCTGAGTGGTTTGTTAGGAGCCAGAATAACTGAGACATAGTTTCAAATAATAGTAATCATTTGTCTCGTGCTTAAATGAGTCAGGCTTGCAGCTAAATATTTTATACATGTTATTTCATTTAATCTTCAAACCAACAGTATGACGAGGAGTTATTGTTTAAGGGGTACTGAGTTTCTGTTTGGAATGATAAAATCTGAGAAGAGAATCGATAGTGGCAATGGTGGCACAGCATGGTGGGTGTGATTAATGTCACTGAATTGTACACTTAAGACTGGTTAAAAGAGACAATTTTTTTTTGTGATATGTATTTTACCACAATTTAAAAAACAACAACACTAGAGAAAATTAAAGTTCAAAGGAGTAATCTGTCTAACTTGTCTAAGGTCACACAGTAACAGGGAGCTAAGCTATTACTCCAAACTCAGGGCTCTTAACCCTTATAACTCTTGCCTTGTGATATTTCCTCCCAGGTTCTGTAAGGATTTCTGCCCTACAAAGAGCTCGTGCCTCCTTATATTGTACCTCAAGTAAATTCTCTCTATTGCCATTTAGTTTTGAATCACTTTTCTAAAAGTTGTTTTGCTGTTGACGAGACCATTTACGTTCTCATTACCTCAATTGTTAATAAAATGACTCTGCTTTTAAGAATGCCATGATGACACAAGAATAAAAAGGGGTGCACCCTGAGATCTCCACTAAAAGACCACAGTTGATGGTCCAGGGGCCTGAGAGTTCCCCTAGGAGCATGGCCCCTGGCCCTGATGCTGCCCCTGTCCATAAATCATAATGGAGGTGAACTATTCACACAAGAATGGATTGGACTCGGCAACACAGAGTGACCATATCACGTGTGTAGTTTATGGTTCCATGCATCTATAGGACATTGTCCTGCTGACCTCTTACTGGAGGCGGGGGAGTGGGCAGAGAGGAGGGGATAGGAGATTGCTGGGAGGATAAGACATGTATGGAGCAAAGAGGAAGAGTGTGCTGTCACTGGGAAGGGAGAGCAGTGGGAGCTGCATATAGGTGGGCATGCAAATTTATATGGGAATGTACATTTTCACTAAATCATAAAAAAAAAAAATACCACGGAATGGGGCCCTGTTAGCTGGCCAGAGTTTGTACCTGACCAACTTCAGGGCACTGAGGTTTGTTGACCACGTATAGACTGGCAGCCGTGACAGTCTACAGCTGCCATTGCTTGTTACAAAGGCATATCTAGGACCATTGTTGAGAATGTCAGGGATTCGGCCCCAGTTAGTGTCCCTCCATCTGTCTAAACTCTCAGAAGTTACAACAGGAATAAACATTTTAATAGCCCAGATGCATTATTATTCAGCAAATTAGAAAGCAAATTGCAGTGAATTAAATATATGATTTCTTAAGAGAGATGCTCTATTCTCCTAATGATGAAGCATTTTAATATTCTTTTAAAAGTTGCTACTATGAAAGCAGCTTCTTTAAGAAGCCAGTTAGAAATGTTAGAAATAAACTTTGGCAATTACTGTGTGTGTATTCAGATTCAGGAATCCCTGGTGCTACCAAATGGTTTACTGAACTCCCTGCTAACCAAAGGATGGTGGTTCAAGTCCACCCAGAGGAAAGGTCTGAAGATCTACTTCTGAAAAACGAGTCATTGAAAATCCTGTGAAGCACAGTTTTGCTCTGATACACATAGGATCGCCTTAATTCAGAGTTAACAGCAATCAATTTGGTTTGGTTTCAGTTATTCAGGTTGTTTTTTTTTGTAAATATGAATATTTTTTAGAAAGCTATCCTATGAAATCAACCCAGGTGCTCATCAACAGATGGATGGATAAACAAACTATGGTATATTTACACAATGGTATACTATACAATAATGAAGAACAACAGTGATTTTATGAAGCATCTCATAACTTGGAATTGCCTGGAAGACATTATGCTTAGTGAAGTCAGTCAGTTGCATGAGACCACTATTATAAGGACTTAAGAAAAGGTTTATGCACAAGAGGAAATAATCTTTGAAGTCTACAAGGGTTAGGAGGGAGGGAGAGGGGTATTTACAGATTAGATAAAAAACCAAACCCAGTACCATTGAGTCTATTCCAACTCAGCACATAGTATAAAGGAGGTAAGTGCAACTGGACTACACCATAAGCTAGGAGGTTTTCTAAATACAACCCAACATTTTAAAGGACAGAGTAGCTGGGACATGGGTCTGGGGATCAGGGGACATTGAGGTCAGTGGTCATAACTAATTTTTTTTTTTAAGAAAATGTTCTATACCAACAACAAGACTGTTAAGGAAGAAATTATCAAATCAATACCATTTACGATAGCTCCTAAGAAGATAAAGTACCTAGAAATTAATCTAACCAGAGAAATAACAGAACTTTACAAAGAGAACTGCAAGCCCTTACTACAAGAAACTAAGAGAGACTTAGATAAATGGAAAAACCTACCCTGCTCATGGATAGGAAGACTTAACACTGTGAAAATGTCTGTTTTACCCAAAGCAATCTACTTATATAATGCAATCCCAATACAAGTTCCAGCGACGTTTTTTAATGAGATGGAGAAACAAGTCACCAGTTTTGTTTGCAAAGGGAAGAAGCCCCGGATGAGTAAGGTACTACTAAAGAAGAACACACTGAGAGGCCTCTCATTACCCGACCTTAGAACATACTACACTGCCACAGTGGTCAAAACAGCCTGGTACTGGTACAAGAACAGACAGATCGATCAATGGAACAGAATTGAGACCCCAGAGATGACACTACCTGCCTATGAACAGTTGCTATTCGACAAAGGCCCTAAGACATTAAACTGGGGTAAAAACACCATCTTCAACAAATGGTGCTGGCAAAACTGAATATTCATCTACAATAAACTGAAACAAGATCCATATCTTACACCTTGTACAAAAACCAACTCCAACTGGATAAAAGACCTAAATATCAAACCTAAAACGATAAAGCTCATCCAAGAAAGGGTAGGAACAACAATGGAAGTTTTAATACACAATGAAGACAGACTCCAGAATCTGTTGAAGAAACCACAATCAACAGAAGAGAAAATAGATAAATGGGAACTATTAAGAATCAAACACTTTTGCTCATCCAAAGACTTTATTAATAGAATTAAAAGAACACCCACAGAATGGGAAAAAATATTTGGCAACTCTATGTCAGACCGATGCCTGATCTCCATAATCTATAAGATACTACAAAATATCAATAAGAAGAAGATAAACCATCCAATTAAGCGATGGGCAAAGGAGATGGACAGACATTTCACTAAAGAGGAGATCCAGGCAGCCAAAAAACACATGCGGACATGTTCACAATCTTTAGTTATTAAAGAAATTCAAATCAAAACGACAATGAGATACCATCTCACCCCAACAAGATTGACCATTATCCAAAAAACACAACACAACAAATGCTGGAGAGGCTGTGGAGAAAGTGGAACCCTCCTACACTGTTGGTGGGGTTGCAGAATGGTCCAGCCTCTTTGGAAAGCAATCTGGCGCTTCCTTAAAAAAATGGATATCGATATACCATTTGACCCAGTAATTCCACTACTTGAAATATATCCTCCAGAATCAAGGCCTTTCACACCAACGGACACATGCACCAGAATGTTTATCGCAGCACAGTCCATGATAGCAAAAAGATGGAATCAACCCAGATCCCCAACAATAGAAGAATGGATAGGTAAACTGTGGTACATATACTCAATGGAGCACTACGCAATGATAAAGAATAACAATGATTCCAGGAAACATGTCGTAACCTGGTTTCAACTGGAAGACATTATGTTGAGTGAAAGTAGTCAGTGACAAAAGGACAAATATTGTATGAGACCTCTATGATAAGATCTCAAAAACAGACTTGTGTATAGAAGACAAGACTCTTTGACAGCTGCAAGGGAGGGGAGGGGGGGGAGGGAAGGAGGAGGGATTAGATAGTTGCTAGAGATCTGCTTGGGAGAAAGCGGTGATAGCACACATTAGAAACAAGAACAACATTAAGTGGACTTCAGCATAACTTGAGTACTCCTTCCATCTTAACCCAATATTGCAAGAATAGAGTAGCTGGGGAAGGGGGCAGGGGACCATGCTCTTAGGCGAAATCGAGGCCAACTGGCACAACTAGTGTTTTCCTAAGAGGGCTCTCTGCACCCCACATTGGTGAGTGGCATCTGGGGTCTTAAAAAGCTACCAAGCTGCCATCTGAGGACACAGCAAATGGTCCCAACTCAGCAGGAATGGATGCTCACTGAGGACCAAAACGACATGGGGTAAAGACAACCTAGAAGATAGAGAGACCCACACGAGTGGGTGCCTGCATTGACTTGGGACTGGAAGAACTGGATGGTGCCCGGCCACCACCAGTGATAGCTGCAATGGAGCTCACTAGGTTGAGTCTCACTGGCAACACAAGAATAAAAAGGGGTGCATCCTGAGGTCTCCACTAAGACCTCAATTGATGGTCCAGTGGTTTCGGGGTTCCCCTGACAGCATGGCCCCTGGCCCTGATGCTGCCCTTCCCCATAAATGATAACAAAGTTCCACTCTTTAGACACGAGTGGATTGGACTTGGCAATGCAGAGTGACCACATATTGGATGCACTTTATGGTTCTATCAATCTATAGGATATCATCCTGCTGAGCTCTGGCTGGAGGAAAGGGAGTGGATGGAGAGGAGGGGAAAGAAGGCTGTTGGGAGGATGAGACATGTATGAAGCGGAGAGGAATAATGTGCTGTCACCGGACAGGGAGAGCAGTGGAAGCTGCATATAGGTGGGCATGTAAATTTATACGGGAATGTACATTTTCACTCAGTTATATTAAATAAAAAAAAAAAGAAAAGAAAATGTTCTGTATCCCACATTGGTGAGTGGTGTCTGGGGTCTTAAAAGCCAGAAAGCTGCCATCTAAGGAAAATCAATTAGTCTCAGCCCACCTGGAACAGATGAAAGCCAAGAGCATCAAAGACATGAGGAAAAAACAAGCCCAGGACACAGAGGGGAACATGTGATTGACAGACGACATCAGCATGAGTCCAGAAGAACTAGATAGTGCCCAGCCACCACCAAATACTGCCCTGACAAGGAATACAATGTAGAATCCCTGATATAGCACAAGAAAAGGGGGAGTAGATTTAGAACTCTATTAAAAGATCGGATTTGATGGTCTGACATCCTGGAGGTTCCTCTGAAAACGTGGCCCCTGGACTTGCTGCTAGCCCAGAGCTGAAACTAGCACTGGTGCCACATCTTCAGACAAAAATTGTACTGGACTGTAAGACATAAAATGATACAGGTGGTGTGTGCACTTCTTGGCTTAAATGTATATATGAGCTTGTCTGATCAGCTCCTCTCTAAAAGTTGAGAGGGAAGCATGGAGAGTAGGGAATAAACGTTGGCTGAGGAATACCAGAAGCACAGAGTGGAAAGAAGGAGAGTGCTGTCACAGGGTAAAAAGAGCAGACAAAGTTGTATAGATGAATGTGTTTGGGATTTTACATGGCAAATTGACTTGGATTCTACACTTTCACTTAATCGCAATAAAATGGAAAAAAAGCTATCCTAAAACACTATGATATTTGTATTGACAATTTTTTTATTCTGAAGTTACAGATCAATAATAAGTCTTTATGTTATAATATTATGAATTTTTGTGTTTGATAATGGATTGTGGCTCTGTTTCTGTACTATGTGAAGAAAAATCACATGTCAGGATTGAAAGAAGACTCATTATCATCCTGCATTATAGAGATGATACAACCTTGCTTGCTGAAAGTGAAGAGGACATGGAGTGCTTACTGATGAAGAAAGACCACAACGTTCAGTGTGGATTACACTTCAACATAAAGAAAACAAGAATCTTTACAAATGAACCAATAAGCAACATCATGATAAATAGAGAAAAGTCTGAAGTTGTCAAGAATTTCATTTTACTTGGATCCACAGTGAACACCCATAGAAGCAACAGTCAAGACACCAACAGATGCATTGCATTGAGCAAATCTGCTGCAAAAGACCTTTTTAGAATGTTAAAAAGCAAAGACATCTCTTTGAAGGTTAAGATTGGCCTGACCAAAGCTATGGTATTTTCAGTCACCTTATCTGCATGTGAAAGCTGGACAGTGAATAAGGGAGATCAAAGAAGAATTAATGCCTTTGACTTGTGTCTTGGTGGAGAATAGTAAATATACCATGGGCTGCCAAAAGAATGAACAAATCTGTCTTAGAAGAACAACCGGAATGCTCCCTAGGAGCAAGGATGGTGAGACTATGTCTCACATACTGTGAGCATGTTATCAGAAGGGATCAGTCCTTGAACAAGTCATCATGCTTGGTAAAGTAGAGGGTCAGCAAAAAAGAGAAAGAGCTTCAGTGAGAAGGATTGACATGGTGGCTGCAACAATGGACTTACGTATAGCAATTGTGAGGACAGCACAGGATTAGGCAATGTTTCCTTCCGTTGAGCATAGGGTCACTATGAATCAGAACCAACTTGCTGGCGCCAGCAATGACACATTTTTGTTGTTGTGGGTCCCTTCTTCCGTTAAAAAAACTAATTTTTTTTTTTTTTTTTTGGCAACTGCATTTGTATAAAACTGAATAGAATCCAGGCTGGATTCATTAATGTATATTCATTTTGCTGCATTTATTTTCTCCTTCTGAATCTAAATGAGATTAAAATTAAAATATTTTTATGGACTCTGTTTCGGATTGAATTGTGCACATCCCTCCCTCCCAACCCCAACAAATTTATGTAGAAATTCTAACTCAAGTACTTGTAAAGATGATCTTTTTTGGAAATAGGGGGTTTTATTTTGTAGTATTAATGAGATCATACTAGTGTAGGGTTGTTCCTAAACCTAATCACTTCTGAGTTATAAAAAGAGCAAAATAGACACAGAGACACATGCAGGGGAAGGAAACCGTATGAAGACAGGTTCATATGGCACATGATCTGTCAGCCAGATCTGTAAGCCCCCAAAAATCCTCACCTAGAACCATGCCCTGAATTTGGACTTCTAGCCTGTTGAACTGTGAGACAACAAATTTCTCTGATTTAAAGCCACTCATTTTTGCTTGATGATGATAATGGCAGCACTAGGTCACTGAGACAGACTCCTAAGAGTATCACAGAAATTAGGTACTGTGCATGCTATATCTAATGGATAAGTTGATCTGTATGATGGAGCAGTTCTAGAGAAGTACCTGGGTTCTTGACACATCGAAGTGCCACAGTAGTCAGGACTCTCACATGAAGGAAAATGAACTTTAAACGCCACTGTGTTTGGCTAGGTTCTCTAGAGAAGCGAAACCAATAAAATGTACATATAGATAGATAGACAGACAGGTAGATAGACAGATAGATATGTAGGTAGGTAGGTAGGTAGATACACAGATGCATAGAGGGAAACAGAAAGAAAATATACATAAATAGAAAGAGAGAGAGAGATTTAGTTATGTCAAGGCAATAGCTCATGTAGTTGTAGAAGCTGCGAAGTCCAAGGCTGTGGGTCAGGCTGGAAGCTTCTGCTAACTCACATAGCTGCTGGGGCTAGGGAACCCAAGATCAGCTGGTCAGACAGCAGAGCTGTGGCTCACAGTCTTAAAAGACCAATAAATTCCAAGATCACCAGGCAAGACAGCTGATAACCTGTTAGTTTAAGTCCCAAAAATGAAAGATCAGAAGAAAAGCCAGCTGAAGGATCCAGAATGAGTAAAAGTCCACAAGACTTGCCAGAATGTCCACCTATATTGGATGCAGGCCACACCACAAAGTAAACTCCCTTTCAACTGAGACAGACTCCTAAGAGTCAGCATATTGTAACATGGAGGTGATTACATCATTATACCATGTGACAGACAAACCACTGAGAATTATGGACCAGCCAATCTGACATACCCTGAATGACCACAATCAGTATTATTTTGAGTCTCTCTTACATCTATCTGAATGGCACAATCACTGAACACAATCACTGAACCCAGTTACTGGAGGGTCAGGAGGCTTCTTAAGGAAGGAGGTGACATTGGGACGGATGAGTAAGAGTCAGTGAGGTGGACAAGGGAGGGTAGAGGGTAGAGGACAGAAGGCAGAGGGTAGAGGGAACGCTTCACATGGAGCAATACCTGCAAGAAGACAAAATGAGAAGAATAAAGAAACTTTATTATGGCTGAAGCTCAAAATGCAAGGGCATATTGAATGTGTGTGTCAAGAGGTGAGGCTAGGGAAGTGAATGGGGCAGAGAAAGCCTCCTATATGTCATTCTCCTTACATGGAAAGGGAAGAGGGGTAGGGTATTAGTTGTGTGTGTGTGTTTAAATATTTTATTGTATTTTTGGTGAAAGTGTACACAGCAAAATAGGTTCTTATTCTGGAATGTCTGCACATATCCTTCAGTGATATTAGTTGTGTATTTTTAACTAAACCCCCCCCTTAACAAAAGCCAACCAAGCTCACACACAGGGTAAAAGCATATTTTCATCATATCTCCACACCTTACAATCTTGTAATGAGGGAGTGGATATTGTTTCCACTACTTCTTCGCTAGGTACTCCCACCTCATTTGGGCTTGAGTCCTTTCGTCTGTTCTTGGGATCACCCTTGCTATGGTCCCAAGAACCAAACTCTGTTCCTCCAAATTCTCTAATTTGTCTGCCTGCAGGAGCCACCTGGGGACCTGAATAAGTGAGGGGCCTGGAAAGTAGGACCTCTGGTTGAGAAGAGATGAGCTTGGTGGCCCGGTTTCTACCATCGCCATGAAGGTATACAGGCCCAGGGCCAAGGACGCTCCCAGTTTTTTCTAGAGAATCCAGAGATTTGAATTTCTTTGAGAAATCCTTGTCTTTTAAACATAGATCATTAATTAGAAGCAAAAGCAAATAAACAAACACTGTTTGGACCTGGTGAACCACTCTGGCTCCTGGGCTGGGCGCTCTCGTCTTTTAACCATTGCCTCCCTTCTGTGGGAGGCTACCTGTTTTTTTTTCTTTTCAGCCTCCAGTGTGGTAGCTCCTAGTTCCAGCAGCTTCCATTCAGGATTGAGTGAGGGACCTGATTTGGAATATTTTAAAAGTTAAAACAGCTCCCTTCAAATGCTTTGGTTCGGTCTGGGTTGATACTGTTGGTTTAAATCTTATGCCACAAGTTTCAGCAAGATTTACTGAGAAACTCTGAGTGTAAAAAACAAAAGCAAACAAACAAAAAAAGAACATGAGTGCTTTGAGATTGCAAAACCCTTAATCTTTGTTTAATGAGACAAAGGAAAAAGTTGGTGAATATTTTTAGGCTGTCATAATATTTAAATGTGCTCATTCTGTAGCTGGGCATCCTATAGTTGGATTTCTGATTACTAAGAAAGGCAAAGAGGTCATAGCAGAGGTTCATTTCAACAGTGCTCTTCTAAAGCTGTTGACTGGGAATCTTGAAACTAGGCACATTTGTTAGAGAAATTTTCATTTATTAAAACATTTGTGGCAAAGAACATGTTTGATCATTTAAAATTATCCCCATGGTTTTTCTAGAGGGTTGAATTTACTTACTAGCCTTGTCATACAAATACCTGCTGAGTGTGATCGCACTGACCTAATTACAAATCAATAAACTAGTATATAAAAACAGACTTTTCTTACATAGTTCAAAAGACATCCGAAAGTCTTTCTTCCCTGCTTAAGGTCATTTTCACAAATAAAGTAAGTCTATAGCTCTAATAGACTATTTTTTAAAGCACAAAGCAAAATCTCATCTTTCCACATCAGTGTAGATAATTTTTAAAATGTTGCAGTGTGTGAGATTGCTCAGAGAGAATGAAACACAAAAGGAGAAGGCCTAGAATAGAGTCATAGGAACAACCACAGTTACGACAGTTACAAGTGTGTCTGTGTATCAGACATCTCTGTATATGCCTCTCATCTCCTCTGCCCATTTTTCTTTTTTAAATCTAGTTATTACTGTGGCAACCAATTAGGCAAGAAGATTCCATCCACCCCTCCCCTCAGCATCGCATCTAATGTCTAGCTTTCTACTCAGGGATAGTACACATGGGATGCTGAGGGAACCCAACAAGCCATTCCAACTCATGTGTGAGAACCTACTAGGGAGTTATCCACTGTATTAGTTTCCTAGCCACAAGAGTGGTGCCTAAAAAGAACAGAAATTTATTCTGTCACCATTCTGGATGTTAGCAGTCTGAAATCAAGGTGTCAGGAGGACCAAAGTTTCTCTGGAGGCTGTCAGGAAGAATCCTTCCTTGCCTCTTCATGGGCAATCTTTGACATTTCTTGGTTTGTAGATGTATCACTCAAATCTCTGCCTCTGTCTTCACATGGTATTCTCCCCTGAGTGTCTCTGTCCAAAAGTTCTTCCTTTTATAAGGAAGTCAGTCATTGGATTAAAAACAAAACAAAGCAAAACAAAAACGCCCATGGCCATCCACTGAATTCTGACTCAGGGACCCCACGAGATGGACTAGAACTGCCCCATAGTTTCCAAGGAGCACTTGCTGGATTCGAACTGCCAAACTTTTGATAACAGATATAGCACTTAATCACTATGCTACTAGAGTCATTGGATTAGCCAAGTGCCATCCTGTTTAGGAGTCCCTAGATGGTATAAATGATTAATGCATTTAGCTGCTAACTGAAAGTTTGGAGATTTGAGTCCATTCAGAGTTTCCTGGGAAGAAAAGTCTGAAAAATCAACCAGTAAAAATATTACGGAGCACAGTTCTACTCCCACACTTCTGGAGTCTTCATGAGTCAGAGTCAACTTGAAGGCAACTGGTTAATCCAATATGACTTCATCTAGCTAACAGTTTCTAGCTAATAGTTACTTAACACAAATGACTGTGTAAACACATTTTTAAGAGAATCTGTTTCTATCTTCATGTATATGTTATATAAAATAGCTCCATGGGGGATGGCTAAAGAGAGAATGAGGAGACTCCCGAGTATTGAGACACATACTTTGAGGAAAAAGTAGAAGTACTATCCATTGGTAAAACAGTAAAGATGAGGTAAGATGAGAGTCTGAGAATTAATGCTATCCTTCAATGTTTGTTGTCCTAGTTACAGTGGCATTTTCTCCTGCAATACAACTCTAGTAGATGGCGCAGATACCCAGGAAAAAGGAGAAGGGTTTTCATATGCAGAATCCCCAAGTATGAGGAAACTCCCTACAGTACAGGAGGGAGCAGGCATTAGTGTGAACAGGCAGTGATAAACCAAAAGCAGAAGCTAATGGATATCTCAGTCCTACTAACTGCTACCAAGGAGAAAGTCTTCAAATACTAGTGGATATAAGCTGGCTTAGAGTGCAAAGGAGTACAGGACTTAACAGAGCAGTCTCAAGGGATTTGGGGTAAATGAGTGTAATGAATGAGAATTGTGTCCCATATAATATGTATTAAAGTTCTGGCCTTTTGCCTGTAGTTATGATCCTGTTGGAAATAGAATTTTTAACTTGTTATGTTAATGAGGTCATACCTGAGCCTAATCACTTTTGAGGCCATGGTTAAGGTGTCAGACTGGAGGCTTCTCCTGACTCCAGTAGCTTTAGGAGCTGATAAATCCAAAAATGGCAGGTGTTTTAGTCAGTTAGTGCTACTTTAACAGAGACACCACAAGTGAATGGCTTTAAAGATAAAAATTTTATTTCATCATAGTCCAATAGGCTAAAAGTTCAAATTCAGGGTATCAGCTCCAAGGGAAGGCTTTGTCTGCTGGCAGTCCAGGAAGGTCCTTGTTGTCAATCTTCTCCTGGACTAGAAGATTCTGAGGCACAGTGTTTTAGTTGTCTGGTACTGGTCTAACAGAAATACCACAAGTGGATGGCTTTAAAAAGAGAAATTTTATTTGTCACAGTCCAGTAACTTAAAAGTTCAAATTCAGGGTGTGAGCTCCAGGGGTAGGCTTCCTCTGCTGGCACTGGAGGAAGCTCCTTGTTTTCAGTCTTCCCTTGGACTGGAAGCTTCTGAGGCACAGGGACCTTGGTCCTTTCCAAAGGATGTACTCAGCTTCCAGCATTGCTTTCTTTCATGATGGTATGAGGTCCCCCTCAAAGCCTATATGTATTGGATGCAAGCTACACCTCCAAGGAAATTCCCTTTCAACTAACTGACTGCTCAGAGCAGATCTCATCATGGAGGTAACAATGTTATATGAGATCTCAACATAGAGAAGATGACATCATTACATAACTGCCAAACTATATTATAACTGCCAAACGACTGAGAACCATGGCCCAGTGAAGTTGACACACAACCTTAACCATCACAGTCACCCCCCTTGTCACCTTGGCACCTGTACGCATATCCTTAGACCACACATAACCTCTAACTATAGATAATTATAAAGTCATATTTACATTTAACCTGATACAACTTACATGCATACAACTGAAAATCTGCTAGTCCTGTTTACATATTATATTTTGTAAGTGAAGAAAATGAAAATATTTGATACACATCAACAAGGAAGAAATAATCATTAACAATTACACTCTTACTTCTGCAACTGGTCACATGGTTATAACTGGTGCTCAAAAGTGCCTTCTTCTACTACCCATTTCATTTTCCCTTTACTCTCAGCAAGCATCTCAGCTGGCCAAGCGTGGTTCTTAGCCTGGTGAGATGGCAGAACTTTCACTTCTGAAGGGTCTGGGCTATTACTAGTCACATCAGAATTAGGTTGTTGTAGTTGTCCATTGACTTAAATCACAGGGCATCGTAACAGTTTCCCTTAGAGATCTTCTGAATTCCAGACATACTTTTCTTTACCTCCGTTATTTAATGTCATTTCAATTTTCCCTCGTTAATTAGGATCAGTTATATCAGCCAATGTGGTAACCCCTATTTTGCCTGTTAATCCAGAGGTTTAAGGAGTCCAAAGTGCCTAGTGTCATTTTTAACTTTCAATGCAATGGAATTAATGATGTCTTGCCAGGTGACAGTATTCTTCCCTTTGGAATTAACACCCACTGAGCATCCCAGGGGCAGGAAGCAAAAATTTTGTGAGTGGGTCGCTAGAGATAATAGTTAATGGTGTCACTCTCATTTCCACCCCTGGATTCCTAGAATCATGAACTGTGGCTACGGGAGAAGCAGCATCACATATCAGGAATTGAAGAACATTGCCATGTATCTGGCACTGTGTCTTTAGGAGGACATTCCATTGTTCTCTCAAGCCAGCTCCTTCAGGATGATAAGGAAGTGGTGTTACCATTAATACCAGTGAATTCCACAGGCATGGGCCCATTACCATACTTTATTTGTTGTAAAGTGATTCTCTTGATTTGAGGCCCTGTTGTGTGGGATACCATGACAGTGGATGAAGTGGTCTGTGAGTCCATGGCTGGTAGTTTTGGCAGAAGCACTGTTTGCAGGGAAAGAAAAATATATATCAAGTAAATGTCTACTCCAGCAAGAACAATATGCTGCCCTGTCCGTGAAGGATGCAATCCAAAGTAATCAACCTGCCACCAGGTTACTACTGATCACCTTGAGGGATGGTAGCATATTGGGAACTGGCAGAGACTTACCAGGGACAGTAGCCAAGCACGTGGTGGGTGGACGTCTGTCTTAGTCATCTAATGGTGATATAACAGAAATATCACAAGTGGATGATTTTAACAAAAAGAAAATTACTTTCTCAGTCTAGCAGGTTAGAAGTCCAAATTCAGGGCATCAGCTCCAGGAGAAGCCTTCCTTTCTCTCTCAGCTCTAGGAGAAGGTCCTTGTGATCAGTCCTTCCCTGGACTAGAAGCTTCTCTGCACAGGAACCCTGAGTCCAAAAGATACCCTCTTGCTCTTTTTTCTTATTTGGTAGGACGTATGAGGTTCCTACTCTGTGCTTTCTTCCCTTTCCTTTTATCTCTTGTAAAATAAAAGGCATTGCAGGCTGCATTTCAGGGAAACTACCTTTACGTTGGATCAGAGACATGACCTTAGTAAGAGTATTACAATCTCACTGTAATCTTCTTTAACATAAAATTACAATCACAGAATGGAGGACAACACCACAGTAATGGGAATCATGGCCTAACCAAGTTAGCATATTTTAGAGGGACACAATTCAGTAGATGACAAAGTCCCTGTTGCTGAGCTCATCCATGTCCTCCATCCCTGCCACCATGGCCTTTGTTCACGAGCCCACTGGACAATGATGGAAGTGGCTAGGGAAAGACAGTGACTACTTTCTGCAGAATGCATCATCATAGCCACGTGATTGTTAAAATCCTCCCCCTTTGGTGAACATATATATGAGACACAAAAGTCTTCATTTCTTTGGCCCATTCAGAAAGATCTGTCTACATATGTCTTTCCCATACCTCCTTGTCTCCAAGTTTCCGGTCATGTTTCTCCTGAGTCCCTGAATATGCAGCCAAACCATTGGCCATAGCCCTTAAATCATCACAGAAGTACACACTGGGAGTATTCTCCTTTCAAGCAAAGTGAACAATCAGGTGCACTGTTTGAAATTCTGTCCGTTGGCAGGATCTCCCTTCACTACTGCCCTTCTGGGAGGTCCCCAAAAGAGGCTATAGTGCTACCATCTTTCACTTTGTAGTCCTGCCTACATACTGTGCAATATGAGCTTGTCTTCCTCAGTCAGATGATCATAAGAAACTCCTCATGAGGCCATAGGTGCAGAGTGGGAGATGGAAGATAACATGACAGGGGTGGAAACTGGGAGCATTTGGGCTACTACCTCATGACATTTAGTTGCGCCTTCAGGTACCACTAGGGCCTAATCTCATAGATAGCACTTCTATTGCATAAAAGAATAATGATGTGCATGGCTGACTCTGTGGCAGACAACACCCAGTTCATGATGATGACTTGGTGGCCCATGGTTAAGCAGTCAGTCTTTGTAAAGCCTTCATCATTTTTCTTTATCATTGTGTATATGTAGCGTAACATATTTATCCACACATCTGTTGATTGCCACAGAGTTTTTTTCTTTTTGCCATTGTGAATAATGCTGCAATGAACATGGGCCTGCATAAATGTCTACTCATGTCACAACTCTTATTTCTCTAGGATATATTCTTAGGAGTGGGATTGCTGGGTCATATGGTATTTCTATTTTTAGCTTTCTAAAGAAGCACCATAATATTTTCCACAGTGGTTGTAACATTTTTACATTCCTTCCTTCAATGAATCAATTTCCAGTTTCTCAACAACCTCTCCAACATTTGTTATTTTCTGTCTTTTTTTGTTTTTTAAATTTATGCCAGTAATGGTGGGATGAGAGAGTATGTCATTGTAGTTTCAATCTGCATTTCTTGACTGGCTAATGATCATGAATTTTTCCTCATGTATCTTTTAGCTACCTAATTGTATTTTTTGATGAAGTGTCTGTTCAATTCCTTTGGCCATTTTTAAAATTATATGGCTTGTCATTAGTTGTTGAGATGTTGAAGTATTCTGTAGATTTAAGGGATTAGTCCTTTTTGGTTACATCATAGCTAAAAATTTTTTGCCAGCCTGTACGTTTTCTTTTCACTCTTTTTGTGAAGTCTTTTGAAGAGTATAAATGTTTAATTTTAAGAACTCATAGTTGTCTATTTTATCTTCTGGTGTTAGTGCTCTGTTAGTTATGATTTGTATTGTATTTATGATAGATATTAGGACTCCTAGTGTTCTCTGTATTTTTTCTTCCATGATATTTATGGTTTTAGGTTTTATATTTAGGTCTTTGATCCATTTTGAGTTAGTTCTTGTGTATGATGTGAAGTATGGGTCCTGTTTGATTATTTTACAGATGGACATCCAGTTTTGTCAGTACCATTTGTTATAGAAGATTGTCTCTTTTCCCATTTAATGGGTTTTGGTCCTTTTGTCAAAGATCAGCTGACCATAGGTGGATGGATTTACATCTATGTTCTCAATTCTGTTCCACTGGTCTATGTATCTGACGTAACAGAACCAGGCTGGTTGTATTATCTCTTTTCTTTGTTCTTCTTACTTTCCTGAATTTCTTTTGTTTGTGGATTTTCTTTCATTATTATAGATTTTGAGTTTACAGAGATTTTATATTTTTCTTTCTTTTTATTCTGATGAGTGAGTTTAATAGCTTTCTTCGTGGTTACCTTGAAATCTATCCTTATCTTCCTAAGTCTAAACCAGTGTTTTATTTCTCGACTTCTTTTCCATTTGAAAGTTTTATACCTATACCGTTTATTTTCCCTTTCATTTTCTTGACATTTTTGTCATTTACAGATTAATGTCTCTCCCTATTTTAGTTCTTTAGCTTGGTGTATTATTGAGAGTTCTTTACCTATGTTGGCATCTGGTTTATGCTGTTCTGTGTCATAGACTCTGTTTTTGTTCAATGTTGTTGGTTTTGTAACTGAAAAATTCCTCTTAATGTTTCTTGTAAGTTTGGTTTGATTTTTATGAATTCTTTTATGGGTTGGATCTGATACGAAGGCACTTGGCTTGGCTTTAATTTCTATTTCTGTGACATATCCTAAATTCACCATCATATTTAAGAGAGAATTTTACAGGATATATTATTGTTGCTTGGCAGTTTTTTTCATTCAAGGTTCTGTATGTATTATCCTATTGTTTTTTGCCTTCACAGTTTCTGCCAAGTGACTAGAGCTTAGTGGTACCATTTCCCTTTGTAAGTGACTTTGTTTTTCTAGAGCTGCACTCAGGGTTCTTTCTTTGTCTTTGTCTTTGGTTTGGCAAGTGTGATTATGACATGTCTTGGGGACTTCTTTTTGGGGTCTAACCTATACAGTGTTTGTTAAGCTTCTTGAATGGTCAGCTTTTTGTCTTTGTGATATTTTGGGAAATTTTTTTGCCAGCAAATCTTTAACAATTTTCTTTTTTTCTATTTTATCCCCCCTTCTGAAACTCTGATGATACACATATTTTTGCTCTTGTTTGTGTCTCATGTAATTCTTAGATTTTCTTCATTCTTTTTTCTGATATTTCCCCAAAATAGTGTCCATGGGTTTGTCTTCAATCTCTCTGATTCTGTCTTCTGTTGCCCCAAATTTGCTCCTAAAATCTTCTTTTGTGTTGTCCATCTCTGAAATCTTGGATTTCTAGTTGTTGTTTTTGTATGACTTTTAAGTGTTTATTTGTTTTGACTTTTTTTATTCTGTATTATTTTCTTGAATTAATCAATTGCTTTGTCTGTGTTTTTGTTGATTTTGGCTGTTTTTGTGATTTTTTTTCCTGGTGTTTGCCATGATTTTTGTCTACCATTTCCTTTGTTTTATATACATTCTTCTTGATCTCTTTCCTTATCCCTAAAAGGGCCCTAAATATTAGTCTTTCAAATTCTGTATCACATAGTTCTGCTGTTTTTTCTTCTACCCAAAATTCATCTGATTCTTTATTTTGTTCAGTGACTGGAGCCATCTTATCCTGGTTTTTTTTATATGTATTGATATTGTCTCCTGTCTCTAAGCCTTATGGTGTAATTTATTGATTGATTGTGTGTTCATTTGCTTTATCTTGCTTTTTTGTTTCACTTTGATATGTCAGGGCAGGTGGCCATATGTGATTTTCTGTTTCCTTATCAGTGGGTCCAATAGTTCTCAGTACATTGAATCAGTAGGCAGGGCAACAGCTGGCAGAGCAAGCCTGCTTCACTGTACACTGGTTTGGCAAGGTGACTGAGGGTGTACTGGGCAGGTGTTGTATGTAGGCTGATGTTGGTCCAGTTGTATGGAAGTCCAGTTGTATGGAAGCATTCACAGCTTGTCACCACATAGGCATCAGACTGGGTTGTAGTCTTCTCACTGTTCAGAAGCTGGTCGAGTGGTGGGAGATGAGGGTTGGCACCAACCTGGTGCAGCAGTGGGCTTGAGCCAGGGATGCTCTTGCTACAGTGGTACAATGAGGGCTGGTGAGCAGGGGATTGATAGATGGGGCCAGGTGGGAGGAAGAAAGAAACAAGAGACAAAGATGAAAAGAGTGGCTGATGGGTGAGGTGGATCTGGAAGCTGGTGGGATAGGGGTGGAAATGGCATATGAGACTAGGTGAGAGGGTGAAAGAAAAGGAAGAAAGAGGAGAAAAAGAAAAAAAAATGGTATAGTGGGAGCTGGTAGGTGGGTGCAGGGCAGACTTAGGAAGGAAGTGGTCTGATGGCTCTCTCCTCATGGCAGTATAGTACGATCCAACAGAAATGGGTAGAAGTGGCATATGGGACAAGATGGTGGGGAGGAATCTGTTGGGGCTGGTAGATGGGGGCATCAGGATGCAGGGCAGCAACAGGTCAACAGTCTCTATTCATGGAAGTGCAATAAGGCCTGGCAGGAGGTGGTATAGGTACTGTACAGTGGAGGGAGGAAGAAAGCAGAAAAAAATGGTGTAGTGGGACTCAGTGGATGGGGCTTGTTGTGGTGGTGTGCCAATGGCTCTCCAACCAAGGGTGTATGGCATGGCCTTGTGGGACAGAGTGGAAATGGCATACAAGGCTAGGTAGGAGGGAGAAAGAAAAGGCAGTTAGGGGAAAAAATGGCATGATAGAAGCTGAAGATGAGATGAGTGGCCCTAGGGGTTGCAGGGGGTTAGTTGTGCTCTATCCGTGGAGGTGCAGCATGGCCCAATGGGAAGGCTTAGAAGTGGTGTGCAGGTCTATGGGGGAGAGAGAAAGGAAAGAAAGGAAAAGAAATGGCATGGCAGGAGTCAGTAGGTGAGGATGAGGCTGTTGATTTTGGCTGTTTTTGTGACTTTTTTCCTGGTGTTTGCCGTGATTTTTGTCTACTATTTCCTTTGTTTATATACATTCTTCTTGATCTCTCTAGCCAAGTGGTACAGCATGACTCATCAGGAAGGGGTGAAGGTGGCATATGAAGCAGAAGTGTAAGGGGTTGGTTAAGTGTATTTCTCTAGTTATCGAGTGCTCTGTCTCCCATTAGGAGGTCTGTGAAGGTGCTTTTCTGTACTAACTGTCCAGGGTCATTGCTGGCTATGTCCCAACATAGTGACACTATGCTATGCTAGTTTACAGAGTACCTGCATTTTGTATCTCTCCTAATTCTATGTTTTCCCACCGTATCTTTCTCCATTTGGTGTTTGATCTAGTTCTTTAGTCCTTTACTTGAAGCTGAGGGTTCCAGGATTGACATTTGTATCTATTTTACTTAGTTTTTCAGGTCTTTGCTGCAGAAGGATGGCATGAAATGTCTGTCTAGAGAGCCCTTTTGCCTATACCTCCTGCTTAAATTTTTAATAATACATTGCCATTCTCAAGGAACCATCTGTTTTTGGCACAGGCCAACTAAGTTGAATGGGGATGTGGTAGGTATCACTACCCCTGTACCATTCAAGAACTTGATGGTGGCAGAAAGGTTTTCAATTCCTCCAAGAATGTGATATTGCTTTTGGTTTACTGTTTTCCTGGCTAGGGGCAATTTAATGGCTTCCACTTGATTTTTACTGCCATAGTAGCCCTTATTCCACTTGTAAGGAATCCAGTGTGGGGTTATGCCAGTTGCTGAGTATGTGTATTCCAATTACGCATTCCGGAACTGGGAAATCACTACAGGATGGGTTTGGAGACCCACTAGCCCCACTGTGAGATGAAACTGAGCTAACATTCCATTAATAACCTGACCTTCATGTGCCCTGCACTCTGACTAATAGGCCGTAGTGATGTTTTAGGTCTCCTGAAATAGGTGTTCGTTCAGAGCCAATATCCAGTAATTCCTTAAAAGTCTAATTATTTCATTTCCTTAACAAATTGTCACTCTTATAAAAGTCTGAAGACCCTTTTGGGAAAGGCTGGGAGAAAAATTAATGCTATAAATTTTTATTAATCTTCCCTTTCTCAAGGACCTGTCCTCCCCTTCATTAAGGGGGTTGTGTGTAAAGTCACTCAAGTATGGAAACTGAAAGAGGGGCTGTTCTGGCAATTTGAATTAGATGGTGTTCACTTGACCTGCAGTTCTTTTGCTTATACAGATGAAGGAAATATTTAGTAGACTTTCCACCTATTTCACTCCTAGGGACACCATGAGTAAGTAGCTAATTCCATAAGTCCATGTGAGACAGACTATTTTGATTACTGCTTTGACTCCACTGTCCATTATGATAACCATATCCTCTTATCTTTGTTGACTGAGTGCTGCCACTTGGCCTCTACTGCCAAGGAGTTCAATGAGCCCTATCATGGATTTGTGTCCTCTCAAAAATGTATGTAGCAATTTGGCTAGGACATGATTTCTGGCATTGAGTCATGTTCCTATGTGATGCAGACTCTGCCTCTATGATGTTAGTAAGGGAGGATAGATGGGTGGCAGCTGCATTGGTGGGACAGGACTTAATATGTAAGACTGTGTGTTCAGGCAATCTCTTGGGACATAAAGGAAAGGGAAAAAAGCAGAGAGTTAGGGAACTCATACTACCAAGAAAGCAGTGCCAGAAATAGGGCATGTCCTTTGGGAAAGAGCAGGGGATCCCTGTGTCTCAGAAGCTCACAGTCTAAGGGAAGATTGACAGAAAAGACTTTCCTCCAGACCAGCAGAGAAAAACTTCCTCTGGAAAAACTTCCTCTGGAGCTGATGGCCTATATTTGGACTTACAGACTACTGGGTTGTGAAACAATAAAGTTTGTCTTTTTAAAGCCATCGATTTGTGGTATTTTTGTTTTGGCGACACTAGGTGACTAAGAAGAGCTCCACTGTAGTTCCAAAATACCAAACCAAACCTGTTGCCATCTAATGAATTCCACCTCATAGTGACCCTATTAAAAAAGAAAAAAAAAACAGTGCTGTCAAATAGATTTCAACTCATAGCAACCATATAGGACAGAGTAGAACTGCCCCGTAGAGTTTCCGAAGAGCACCTGGTGGATTTGAATTGCCAATGTTTTAGAAAGGAGCAGTAGCACTTATCACTATGCCACAAAGTTTATAGGACAGAGTAAAACTGTTCCATAGGGTTTACAAGGAGTGGCTGGTGGATTTGAACCTCTGACCTTTTGATTAGCAATTATAACTCTTAACCACTGCATCACCAGGGCCCCCTACTGTAGTTAGGTGTCTTAATTCATTTAGTCAAATCTGACTCACATAAGCCATCAATCATAGGAAACTCCTGTGATGCTGGGGCTTCCTTTACAAATTTATTCCTTACCTTTGTGTTAAAAGGTGTGTTTTCTAGGCACTCCATACTTGAGTCTGTGGTTCTAATCCAATAAATCTACTCTAGCAGGTCAGTTTCCCTAAGCATTTGGTTATCTTCTACTGTATTCAAAGGTATGTCTGGTTACTTTAACTTGTAATGTGGCCTACACTACATAATCCATGCCTCAGTAACTCAACCAAATAAGCTTTTAGTTCATTCCTTAACCTCTCAAGCTGAAACACTGAATGAACTCAGACTGAACCAACTTTATGTCCCTTATACCATTATCTCACACTGTTAATTGACATTCCCACACACGTATCCAAGGCTTCTGTTTGTACATATTAGAAAAGCAGTTCTTTTGGAATATAGCACCACTCTGCCTAGGTCACACTTTATATTTCACCTTTTGGTACTGGGATATACATCTACTTATAGGTCTAGAAGCCAAAATGAGTAGTGGAGATGTGTTTTGAGGACAGTGAGTAGTGTCTTATATACTATCTGCCTCAGGTCACGCCCCAGGCAATGAATGGCAGCCACCTCCCAAGACCATAACACGGATGCTGCCCAAAGTGATATCTCAAAGTCTTTACAGACACAGCTGTATTAATTTCATCAGATGGGGGTGGAAGAGATAATGATTTGTTGGCAAGAGTGACTCAACAGAATTTAGATATTCCTGATTGCCCATATGTCCCCATCCCAAGTTTTAGGATTCTGTTTCTTCCCAGTCAATGCTCTCACTTTTTGATGCCATTTAAGGTTGGGAATTCAATTGGCATTGTAATTCAGCCACTCTTACGATAAGACTCTGAATTTGGTTTTCAGTGTATCAGCTCTATTACAAGAAACAGGGTTTTCAGCACAACTCCTAGTAAGAAAACTCATGGAAGATCCATAGACATGTCCAAACTCCCTGAAGGACTGAATTGCTGAGCTGAGGGCTGTGGGGACCACAGTCTTGGGAAACATCTATCTCAATTGGCCTAACATAGTTTATAAAGAAAATACTCTATATTTTACATTCTACTTTGTTGAGTAGCGTCTGGGGTCTTAAAAGGCTATAAGTGGCCATCTAGAATATTTCACTGGTCCCACCACTTTCTGGGTAAGGAAGAAAGAAGAAAACTAAACATACAGGGGAAAGATTAGTCCAAAGAACTAATGAGCCACATCTAAAAGGGCCTCCAGCAGAATGCATCCAGTACAACTAGATTGTGCCCAGCTACCATCTATGAGTACTCTGATAGGGATTACAACAAAGAGTACTGGACAGAACTGGCGAAAAATATAGAACAAAATTCTAGTTCAAAAAGAAAGAACAGACTTCCTGGCCTAACAGAGACTGGAGAAATACTGAGAGTATACCCCCTGGATAACCTTTCAGGTTAGTAATGCAGTTACTCCAGAAGTTCACCCTTCAACCAAAGGTTGGATAGGCCCATAAAACAAAATGAGACTAAATGGCACACCAGACCAGGAACAAGGAGCAGAAGGCAGGGGTGGGGGCTGGGGGAAGGCACAGGACAGGAAAGCTGCTAATAAGGAACCCAAGGTTGAGAAGAAAGAGTTTTGACATGTTCTCATAGTTTTGATTTGGATTTCTCTAACAGCTAATGATCGTGAGCATTTCCTCCTGTGTCTTTTGGCTGCCTGGATGTCCTCTTTGGTGGAGTCTGTGCATCTCCTTTGTCCATTGCTTAATTGGGTTATTCACCTTTTCCTTGTTGATATTTTACAGTACCTTGTAGATTGTGGAGATCAGAAGTTGGTCCCACATGTAGTTGCCAAATATTTTTTCCCATCCTGTTGGTGATCTTTTAATACTTTTGATACAGTCTTTGGATAAGCCAAAGTGTTAGATTCTGAGTGGTTCCCATTTATCTATTTTCTGTTGATTATGCTTTGTCAGTCAGATTTTGAAGTCTGTCTAAGCTGTGTATCAAAATTTCCATTGTTGATCCTATTTTTTTCCTGCATGATCTCTAGTGTTTTAGGTTTGATGTTTAGGTCTTTGATCCATTTTGAGTTAATTTTTGTGTAAGGTGTGGAATATGTCTCGTTTCAGGTTTTGAAAGATGGATATCCAATTTTGCCAGCACCCTTTGTTACAGAGACTGTCTTTTTCACCCCAGTTTAAAATCTTAGGGCCTTTGTTTAATATCAGCTGTTCCTATTAGAATGGTGGGATCCTGGGGACTCAATTCTGCTCCATGGGTCTATATGTCTGTTTTTGTACTAGTACCAGGCTGTTTTGGCTACAGTGGCAGGGTAATAGGTTCAAAGCTCAAGTAGTGTGAGGTCTCCTACTGTGTTCCTCTTCTTCAGTAGTGCTTTGCTTATCTTTACAAACAAAATTAGTGATTTTTTCTCTATCTCATTTAAAAAAAACACTGGAATTTGTATTGGGATTGCAGTGTATATGTAGATCACTTTCGGTAAAATAGCCATTTTCACAGTGTTAAGTCTTCCTATCCATGAGCAGTCCAAGTTTCTCCATTTGTGTAAGTCTCTCTTGGTTTCTTGTGAGAAGGTCTTGTAGTTCTCTTTGTAGAGATCTCTCATTTCTCTAGTTAGATTTATTCCTGGGTATTTTATCTTCCTGGGGGCTATAGTAAATGGTACTGACTTGGTGATTTCTTCTTTGATGATCTCTTTGTTGGTATAAAGGAATCCTACTAGTTTACTTATGTTGATTTTACATCCTGATACTTTGCTGAATTCCTCTATTGGTGACAGTAATTTGCTTAAGGGTTCTTTTGGATTCTCTGTGTATACCATCATATAACCTGTAAATAGGGAAATTTTTACTTCTTATTTGCCAGTGTGGTTACCCTTTATTTCTTTGACTTGTCTAATTGCTGTGGCTAGAACCTCTAGCACAATGTTAAATAGAAATGGTAAGAGTGGGCATCTTTGTCTAGTTCCTGTTCTCAGGAGGAATTCTTTCAGTCTCTCTCCATTCAGGGTGATGCAGGTAATTGGCTTTATGTAGATGTCCCTTATTATGTTGAGGAGTTTCCCTTCTATTCCTACTTTTCTGAGAGGTTTTAGCTTGAATGGGTGTTGGACTTTGTCAAATGCCTTCTGCACAAATTGACAAAATCAGGCAATTCTTTTGAGTTATTTTAGTGGTTGGTCACGTTAGTTGTTTTTCTGATGTTGAACCAGCCTTGCATCCCTGGTATGAGTCCAACTTGGTCATGATGAATTACTTTTTTCATATGTTGTTGAATTCTATTGGAATTTGTATTGGGATTGCAGTGTATATGTATATATTGTATATTGTATAGACAATATACAATATGTACATTGTATATACAAATGTATATTGTATATATGTATATATTGGCCAGGATTTTGTTGAAGATTTTTGCATCTAGATTCGTGAGTGATATTGGTCTGTAATTTTCCTTATGTGTGGGATCTTTCCTCAGCTTTGGCATTAGGGTTATGCTGGCTTCATAGAATGAATTGGGAAGTATTCCATCCCTTTCTATGCTGTGAAATACTCTCAGTACTATTGGAGTTAACCCCTCTCTAAAAGTTTGGTAGAATTCTCTGGTGAATCCATCTGGACTAGGACTATTTTGATGACTTTTTCAATCTCTTTCTTTGTGATGGCTTTATTAAGTTGTTCTGCTTCTCCTTATGATAATTTTGGTAGGTGATATGAATCTAGAAGTTTGTCCATTTCTTTGAGATTTTCAAATCCATTAGAGACAATATTCTGTTAAATGATACTTTTGATTTCTGTTGAATCTGTTGTGACATCTTCCATCTCATTTCTTATTCAGGTTGTTTGTTTCCTCTCCTGTTTTTCTTTTGTAAGTTTAGCCAATGGTTTATCAACTTTGTTGATCTTTTCAAAGAACCAGCTTTTGGTTTTGTTAATTTTTTTCAACGGTTTGTCTATTCTCTAATTCATTTAGTTCTGCTCTAATCTTTATCTGTTTTCTTCTGGTGCCCAAGGGGTTCCTTTGAGGTGTTCCTCTTTCTACTTGTTTAAGTTGTAGGGTTAACTCTTTGATTTGGGCCCTTTCTTCATTCTGGTTGTGTGCATTTATAAATTGACCTCTGAGCTCTGCTTTTGGTGTATCCCATAGGTTCTGGTAGGGTGTATTTTCATTCTCATTTTATTCTAGAAATTTCTTTATTGTGTCCATGATTTCTTCTATAACCCATGGATTCTTGAGAAAGGTGTTGTTCAGTCTCCATGAGTTCAAATTTCTACCTATGTTTTTTTCTGCTGTTGATTTAAACTTTTATGGCTTTATGGTCCAAGAAGATGCTTTGCAATAATTCAATCTTTTGGATTTTGTTGAAACTTGCTTTATGTCCTAACACATGGTCTATTCTTGAAAACGTTCTATGTGCAATGGAGAAAAAAGTGTACTTCTCTGGTGATGGGTAGAAAGTTCTGTTTCTGTCAATGAGGTCTAGCTGGTTAAACATTGCAATAAGATCTTTTGTATCTTTACTGAGCTTTTTTCTGGATAATCTGTCCATTACTGAAAGTGGCATGTTGAAATCTCTAACTATTATTGTGGATTGATCTATCTCATTTTTCAGCATAGTCAGTGTTTGCTTGATGTATGAATATTTAATATTGTTATGTCTTGTTTAAGTACTGAATCTTTCAAGAATAAATAGTGACCATCCTTGTCCATGATGATGGATTTTACATTAAAGTCTATTTTATCTGAGATTAGTATTGCCACTGCTGCTCTTCTTTGTATGTTGTTAGCTTGGTATATATTTTTCCATCCTTTGATTTACAATTTCTTCATATCTTTGTGTCTAAGATGTGTTTCTTGTAAGCAGCATATAGACAGATCGTGTCTTTTGATCCAGGATGTCATACTCTATCTCTTTATTGGAACATTCAGTCCTTTTACATTCAGGGTAATCATTGATATGCATGTGTTTACTGCTGTCATTTTGATACTTTTATTTTTGTGTTGTTGATGTTTTCTGTGTTGCTCTTAATAATCTGTTCTGGGTCATTCTTCTTTATCAGCTGACTTTTCATCTTTTTCAGTGTTGGTTTTGTGTTTATTGAGACTCCTGAATTATGTTTCTTGTGTTGTTATGGCACATTGCTCTTTTGCTCTGTGGCTAACCCTATGATCCCTCTTAATATTCTGAATTTAAAATTTAAACTGGACTTTAACTTCTGCATAGCTTTTCAATTTCGTGCCATCTAGAAGCTGTTCAGTTTCTCTGGTGTTACCTCAACAGGAGCTGAGGTGTATTTCTAAGGACAGAGTAAGGGTGCTACTAGATGTAGTCACCAGCCACCTCTGTGTACTCTAGTGACTGGCCCCAAGTGGACTCTCTGGGGTAGCAGGCTTTGCCTCCTGCCTGACAAAGATAATGCCCTACTTACGGAGTCACTGGGAAGCTGTCAACCAATGCTATGATGTGGATCAGTGAAGGATAGAGATACTGCCAGGCTGCCCAGCAGTCAGCTCTCCCTCTGGTCTTATTTTAAAAAGGTACTTTACTGCTGAGTGATGAGCTGTCCAACAGCTGCAGAAATCAGTCAGGCCCTCAGGTGTGGCCAGCTTCTCCTTCTGAATGACAGCAAAAGCACCTCATAGGTCACCCCCAGATACTATGATGTGGTTCAAAGAAGGGAGGGTTAGGGCCTTGCTGCCATCCTCTGCCAGGCCCCACCTGTAACTCTAGACACTACCATCCTAAACATAGCTTTTCTGCTGGAGAAGCACTTTCCAAACAGGGGCTGCTGCTCAGCATGAGAATTAGCCCCAGGTAAGACCTGTGAATGACTGACTCTAGCTCCCAGCTGACCAAGATGGTGTCCCACCTGAGTTGCACTTCCTGCCACGAAACAGCAGGATCTATGACTCAGCTCAGAAAAGAAAGGGTGGAGGGGCAGTGGTGCCCTCATTCAGCAGCTGGTCTCTTGATACATGGCCACCCCAAATACAGTCTCTCTGCTGCATTATGTGGTATTTACTTAAGCACTGCAGTTCAGCGTATTAGCCAGCTCATGCCCAGTCCCTGCCTCCCAGATAACAAAGAAGGCATCAGTACCTGCACACTTCCTAAGCAATGAGTCAGCAGAAGCAGGACTCAATGTGCTGTTGCCTCATCTTTGAGATAGTTTCTCCCATACAGGCACCTAGTCCAATCTGACAACCCTATGTCAGATTCTAGGGCTCCCAGGATGTCCACACTTTTCCATTCAATTATTGTTTCAGGCCTTAGTTCTCAGAGGGAATCGAGATATTTGTCTAGTCTACCATCTTGACCCCCCCAATTTTTTAATAAACTAAACAAAAAAATAGTAGTCTGTGTCTAAATTGCTTCAGAAGCAACCAAATACCAAGCAATGAAACTAATTTGTAATAATGTGAAAGGACAAAATATCTTTGTCTCTGGAAGCTTTGTGTATCTTTACATCTACAACACTGACCAAAATATGCAGCTCTCCTGCTTTAGCACTAACCTTTCTAGTCCATTTTTCTTCATCTCTTTAACTGGATGCTTTTCCATCTGCTTATTAGGAATCAGCACAATTATGAAGAAATACAGAAATCTTTAAGAAAATATTGTATGCAATACTCTAGCAATACATTTGAAAATCTGATGAAATTGATAGCTTGTTGGTAAAATATAAGCTATCAAAGATGGCCCAAGAAAAAGAAAAAAATCTTAACAGACCATATCCATAGAAGAAATTAGGAGGGTAATGTAAATGTTTGCAAAAGCATAAGGCCCAGGTGACTTTGCAGCTATGTTTTAACCAGTCACTGTGGAGTCAATTTTCATTCATTCTGACCCCAAGTGTGTCAGAATAGAATTATTCTCTACAGCATTTTCAATGGCTGATTTTCTGAAAGTAGATCACCAGGCTTTTCTTCCAAGGAGCCTCTGAATAAGCTTCAAATTCCAACCTTTCAGTTAGTAGCCAAACATATCAACAGTTTGCACCACCTAGGCACTCCGTCTGTGTTCTATCCAACATTTAGTGTGTTCTAATCTACCATACCACATCCATCAGTGGAAGCTTGTGTGCTGCTATGATGTTGATTCGTTTTTAGCAGCCCTTCCAGACTAAGCAGTACAATCAAGAAAATCATGGTAATCTATTTTCTGGAAATCAGCTAACAAAAACCCTAAGGATCACAATAGTGAGATCTCATTGTACGTGGTGTCCCCATGAGTCAGGACCTACTCTGAGGGCAGCTAACAACAACAACAATACAAAATATAGAACTGTAATGTTTTTAAAAGGAGCAGAGTAAGAACAAGAAGAGGATGTGTATTTATTGGACACTGTTTTAGTCAGCTAGGCTGCTCTAACAGAAATACCACAGATGGCTTTAACAAAGAAAGATTTATTCTTATACAGTCCGGTAGGTTACAAGTCCATATTCAGGGTGTCCGCTCCAGGGAAAGACTTTCCCCTTGTCGGCTCTGGAGGAAAGTCCGGTATTGCATCAGTCTTTGTCCAGGGAGCGTCCTCACGCAAGAACCTCTGGTCTGAAGGACGCGCTCTGCTCCCGGTGCTGCTTGCTTGATGGTAGCGAGGTTCTCAAATTGTCCTTTGTTTCTTTTTCCTTTTATTCCTTGCAAGCTAAAAGCATTAAGGGTGGGGCAAGTCACACTCCAGGGAAACTCCCCCCACAGCAGGAATTCACAGCCCCACCCTAATCCTTTAACATACAGGTTAACAAAACCACACAATGGAGGACAGTCCCAAGATACTGGGAACCATATCCCAGCCACGTGGCTGCACACATTTTGGGGGAGACACAATTCAAACCATGACAGACACCTACTATATGTTAAGCACCTTTCTTTTTTATTTCCTTTCAGACAGATTTACTACCACACAAATTAGCAGTTCAGACAAGCAAGTCTCTCTCTTTTGAAACAGAGTCCCTTCACACTTGGATGGCCCAAACTAAGATGCCTTTTAAGAGAACCATAGAAACAGGTGGTCAATCATCAGAAGCACAAAAGGATGGACTGTCCTGCTCTATTCCCAGTTCCTCCCACAATGCTATTTGCTAGGTTGCCTCTTTACTATGCCACCTAAAATTCTACTTCCCAATTGTTCTATTTCCCCCTCTATACCTTTGCTCTTACCAGCAGCGCTTAGAATGGATCTCATCATGCTCCTGCTCTGGAGTGACAAACTGATCTTCTGTTAGTCCACAGTTCAGCACTGACCTCTCAGATTGTAACTGATCCCATTAACAAAAGAACTTCTATGTCTCTCTTCTGAACACATGACACAGGCCAAAAAAATACTGAAAGGAATTGCACAAATGCTCCCATCTGATTCTAATGTTAGTGGATACAAAAGCTATAAAAGTCACCTAGATTGTTAAACTACTTTCCATTCCCTGTTGCATTACTACTCCCCCAAACTGTAACCTTGCCTCGACTCTGGGGTAGTAAATTGATTATTTCAAGACCCCAGGGAAATAATGATATTTTGAGTAATTTACACTGTTCGATAAGATGTAACAGAGTCTTGTGACTCCTTGTTCTATCCCGTGACAAGGTTTGACATTTTAAGATGCCAGTCCCTTTGAAATCTGATTATAAAAGCCACTGGAATTGTAACCCAAGTGGGACTGTCTTGGAGAAGCTATTCTCATTCTTTCTCAGACTTTCATGCTTGCCTGTTAATAAAGCATGTTTGAACCTTTTTACCATTTCTGAGATTGACTGCAGTGACAGGTGGGATGAACTTGCTTTTGGTTCGGCAACGCTAATACAATAATGAGGTAGCTTTTAATGTACTCAGGAGTATGGGATTCAGAGCACTTCTATTCTTTGCACAAAGTCATTCTGCTAATATGGTAGAGCCACCATGCAAATCCTATCTTCTCACTCCAAAAACACCAGCTTTGTAAAATGCTATTTGTCTTAGTCATCTAGTGCTGCTGTAACAGAAATACCACAAATGAAAGTCTTCAAGAAAATAAATTTCTTTCTTCACAGACAGGTAGGCTACAAGTCCAAATTCAGGGCATTGGTTCCAAGGGAAGGCTTTCCCTGTCAACTCTGGAAGAAGGTTCTTGTGATGTGTGTATCAGTCCTTGGTCTGGGAGCATCTCTGCACAGGAACATCAGGGCCAATGGACACGTGTTGCTCCTAGCACTGCTTTCTTGGTGGTATGAGGTCCCTGTTGCTGGTGCTGCTTTAACAGAAGCACCGCAAGTGGATGTCTGTCTTTAAAAAGAAGTCAGGAGAACGACATCCACTGGAGGCAGGGGAGTGGGTGGAGTGGAGATAGGAGATTGTTGGGAGGGTAAGACATGTACGGAGCGGAGAGGAAGAGTGTGCTGTCACTGGGCAGGGAGAGCAGTGGGAGCTGCATATAGGTGGGCATGCAAATTCATGTGAGTATATACGTTTTCACTCAATCATAATAAAAATAATAATAATAAAAAGAAATTTTATTTGTTACAGTCCAGTAAGCTAAAAGTGCAAACTTGGGGTGTCAGCTCCAGGGGAAGGATTCCTCTGCTGCCTCTGGAGAAAGGTCCTTGTCATCAATCTTCCTCTGAAATGTAAGCTTCTGGGGGCACCTCATCCTTGTCAAAGGCTCCAGACACTGCTATATTTCTGATGGTTTGTCTCCAAAGGTCTCTGCTAGCTTCGGTCCTTTATGTCTCAACAGACTGCTTCAAGCATAAAACCAAGGTACGCTTTGAATCTTGTTCTTCCGACACAATTGCCTCCCGTCCACCCTCATTAACATCACAAAGGCAGGAATTCCAACCTGGAGGAGCATCACACAACGCTAGGAATTACCACCCAGCCAAATTGCTACGGATTTTGGGGGGAATGCAATCCAATCCATGGCACTCTGTCTTTCTGCTCACGTCTCTCTTTTAAATCTCAAAGAGATGGTATTTTAATACCATCTTACAATAGGGGAGAATTTGATTTATTTGGGGGCAGAAGGTCCTGGGGTTCATTTCTAGCCTTACCAATCTTACAGACCTCATCAATATAATTGCTACAAATCCATCTTACTAACCATAGTAATAGAATTTATATCACATAAGAAAATCTCATCAAACAGTAGAGAATCATACAATACTGGGACTAATGGCCCAGCTAAGTTGATAGACACATTTGGGGGGCCATAATTCAATCCATGAGACTATTGATAAAGGAGGCATATTGGCCAAGGGATGGGGGAGCAAAACCACCAATGATTTCGTTGTAACTAGTAAACATCTTTCCCTCCTTTTCTGTTTGCTTCTCTTCCTCTTCAAAACCCAAACCAATCCACTGCCATCTAGTCTAGTCTTACTCATAGCAACCCTATAGCCACCCTTTAGCTCTCTTTATTGGAAGCTATTAGCAAGCTTAGTTTTGTTATGATTGAAGCAAATAACTGAAGAACTTCCAGAGCCAGTGACCATAAAGGAGGTTGCTGCTCAGAATAAGAACTTACTAGAACTAAAATCACAAGTTCTGGGCTTGTCTGAGGCTGGAAATGAACCCCAGGACCTTCTGCCCCCAAATAAATCAAACTCTCCCCTATTGCCCCCCCCATGGTAAATACTAAAGAGAAATAGATATCAAGAGTCTTTCACTCCCTCCTCACCTTTGTCTCTTTATCCTCATGCCCTCACATGACAAATAGTCATTGTTGACACATGTCTTCAAGACAGCACAAGAGACTCCTTCGAAAGCCTCCAGAGCCTGAAGTAAACTGCTCCTGGCTTTGTAAATGTTTTCTCACGTCTTATAATGGTATCACAGCTAGGGTATAATTTTCTCTGTTTCAAAGACTTTATTTCCCAAGTTCTTTAAAGAACAATTGTTGCTGAGTCCTCTTTCACTCACCCTTTCCCCAAACTTTGTAACTTGAAAAACTTTCCTGAGAGGTAAAAGTTAAACCACAGCCACATCTTTAGAAGGATTTTGTTGTCATTTTTGTTGGGTTCCCTGGAAGCAGATAGCCAGCCCTTTCTTCCAGGGAGCCTCTGGGTGGGTTCAAACACCAACTTTTTGGCCAGCACTTGAGCACTTATGCACTACCCAAGGACTCCTTTAAAACAATGCTCTTTCTAATCCCCTTTTCTAACTCCTCCTTGGAAAGCCATACCAATCAACCAATCAGTCAATCAGATAGTATTGATTTCCTATTGTTGTTGCTGTCAGTTGCCATCAAGCTGGCTCTGATTCACAGAGATCCTACGTATAACACAACAAAATGCTGGTTCTGTGCCATCTTCATGATCAATACCTATGCCTGAGTCCTGCTTTACTGATGGCGATGTCCATTTCTAGCGACTAGTCGCTGCTTATGACACGAAAACAGAAGTCTCACTGTTTCCTTTCATAGGAGCATTCTGGTTGTATTTCTTCTAAGGATATTTGTTTGTTCTTCTGGCCATCCATGGTATGATATTGTTTGCCAACACCACAATTTCAATGCATAAGTTATTTCTTTTTCATTGTCCAGCTTTCACATGCATATGAGGTAATGGAAAAGACCACGGCTTGGTGAGGCACAGGTCCCTGGGTGGCACAAGTGGATTGAGATTGGCTGCTAACATAAAGGTTGGAGGCTTGAACCTACCCAGAAGCTGCAGGAAGAAAGCCCTGGTGCTTTGCTCCTGAAAAGATTACAGTGAAGAGAACTGGGGAACAATTCTACTCTCTAACACAAGAGATTGCCATGAGTTGGAATCAACTGACTGGCAAGGAATCGATTTGGTTTGGTTTCCTGGGTCACGTGCATCAAGGGCTTTATTTTTTAATTAATTTTTTTGAGTAGATGATTTATGTACATTGTAAAAATAAAAAAAAACAGTTATATAATGAAATGTAGAGTTCCTTTCCATCTGTATTCTAGTTTTATTACCAGACACAGAATTATTTTATGCGTATATTCAAGCCTTCTTTTTCTTCTTGCTTTTATGCAAATGGCAACATAATACATACTGTGTTTCCCACCAAATGTATCTTGGAGATGGGTCCACTTTACTGACTGAGGTAGATTTGTCCAAAGGGTTTGTGGCTACAGAGCAGTTTGTTAATGGATGTTTTAGTTGGGAATATCCCAAAGGTCAGCGACTACCTGTTTAATTCTTCCAAACCCTAACTTCAGGTAGTGTATTCCACTGTCTTTCATGTTACATTTGTGGGTGACACCCTAAGGGCAAAAATGCATTATGATTAAACACTTGTTTGATTATAAGAGGTTCTAGAAGACAGCTCTGATAAAAGAATTTCTGCTTGCATTTTATGTGGAACTTCATTAGGCTGAGAGACAGTTCTCCCCCCGCCTTCTGGGATTTGTAGCCTACTGAAGGACCTTATGCCTGAGGGAAAAGGGAACCGGCCATACAAGTGCAGAAACAGATGTTATACTCAAGTAGAGATTTGACTCAATTTTTGCTTCTATCAAGGTGATGTTATTGTTAGCTGTCATTAAGTCAGCTCCAACTCACGGTAACCTTGTGTGAAAAAGAAAGAAATATTTGCTAATACTGGGTTGTTCTTAGATCCCTGGCATGTCTGAGTCCGTTGTTGTGGTTATTGTGCCAGTATGTCTCACTAGGGATGAATTACCTAGTAAGGCACGCATGGCCTTCTTTGTGCATACTTACTAATCCGTTGATTTAACAAGCAAACACAGTTAAGTCTAGTCTTTGTTTGTGGGTTAATCCACCCTTGCATCTCACCAAAGGTCTGCTTTGCCCTTGCTGTCACCCTGCTTCACCAAACATCTTGTCTTCCTCTGGTGATTGATCACTCCTGATGTCCAAAGCAAGCAAGCCAAGTAACATTCTGTTGTGATCCATAGTGTTTTCATTGAATATTGTTTTAGTCAGCTAGGGCTGCTCTAACAGAAATACCACAAAGTGGATGGCCTTAACAAGGAAAGTTTATTCTTACCTAGTCCGGTAGGCTGCAAGGCCATTTTCAGGGTATCCGCTCCAGGGGAAGGCTTTTCCCTTTTCGGTTGAGGAGGAAAGTCTGGTATTGCATCAGTCTTGGTCCACGGAGCATCTTGGCACAGGAACCTCAGGTCTGAAGGATGCTGTCTTCTCCCAGTGCAGTTTTCTTGGTGGTAAGAGGTTCCCAATTCTCTGCTTGTTTGTCTTTCCTTTTATCTCTTGCATGACGAAAGGATTAAGGGTGGGCCAAGCCATACTCCAGGGAAACTCCCTTTACAGTGGAGCAGGAAGGTGATCTTATAAAGGGATTTACAGTCCCACCCTAATCCTTTAACATACAGCATAGGAAAACAACAAAACGGAGGACAGTCACAAGATACTGGGAATCATGGCCCAGCCACATGGCTACACATATTTTGAGGGGGACAGAATTCAATCCATGACAAATATCAAGCCTTTGTTTCTAGTCTCCCGGTCTTGAAGATCTCCTGAAGCCTGTCCACCAAGAGGGACCTCACTGGTATTTGAAATACTTGTGGCATACCTTCCAGCATGATAGCAGCACCACAGGATGAAAAACTGACAGATGGGTGACAGACCAAGTTGATCATTGTTTTCTTATCATCATGAATGTCCTTTAACCTTTGTTCCTTGTGGAGAAACTAAGGCAGTCAAAGACTGGGGAAAGCTGGGAATAATGGGGGCAGGGGTGGAGGCATGCCAACTTTGAAATGAATGGTGATTGGAATATGGGTAGGATTGGATATTAAGTGAAGGCAGATTCCATTGGGGCAGCAAGGGCCTATTCTGTCTCACTTGTCACCTTTGAAACCATCCCACCTCCCCTTAACTCTCAGGCAAGGGGATCTAGGAGTAGTGGTTCCCAGGAATGAAAGATATTTCTAAGGGTGTGCTCTATTATTCTAATGCCTGCAATGGCCTAAGTATTATCCTGCAGAACTGAGACCAGTCTGTGCCTGTGTATCACTCCGTTCCAAGTTAATGAAGTCACTTTGTTGCCCCCGACAATTCAGTAAAATGGACCACAGAAAAACTTTGTCTCAGGCCTTTGTAATATTATCTGTGTTTTGCTTTAAAACAGACCAGCATGGATAGTGTGACATATAAATTTGTATCGATTTTGTTCTATATACTACAAAGGCTGTTGGTTAATATATTAATCCCATGGTGACATTACTCAGCCTACACTTTGTTCTTCTGGCTTCTAGGACAGCAGCTCTCCAGAGCTCCCCACCACGTTTTCAACCACCCCTCTTCAACCTCCTTGGCCACTTCCTCCTCACTTCCCTGACCCTTAAGTGTCTAGGTGCTCTAAGAATCTGTCTTTGGACTTCATCTGTAGCCTATCTTTCCTCATCTAATCTCTGCTTGAAGTACTATGTCTACACTGATGACTCTTAGACTTATATATCCATGCAGGATCTCTCTGAAACCTGCACTTCTTCTGTCTAATTGCCTACATGACAGCTCTGCTATCTCATTGGCCTTTTACAGCCAACATGCCCCAAACTGGGATCCTGAGTTATCCATCAAAACCAGCTTCTCTCATTTTCTTCTCCATTTCAACAAATGACAACTCCATTCTAAGTTTTGGTTTGGCAAACAGAAAGCAAATAAACTGAACCCTAGAGTCACTTTTTTTTTTTTTTAATTTTTTGTGCTTTAGGTGAAAGTTTACATCTTAAGTTAATTTATCATTCAAAAATTTCTACATATATTGTTTTGTGACATTGGTTGTAATGCCCACAGTTTGACAGCACACTCCCTATTTGCACCACTGGTTCTCTGTGTCCATTCAACCAGTTCCTGTCCCTACCTGCCTTTTCATCCTGCTTTTGGACAGGATTTAACAAATTGATCTCCTATATTTGATGGAACTAAGAAGTATGTTCTTCATCTGTATTATTATTATTATTATTATTTTTCTGTCTACTCTTTGGCAGAAGGGTAAACTTCAGGAGTGACTTCAATTCTGAGTTAAAAAGATGTCTAGGGGTCATAAATTTGAGGTTCCACAAGACTAGTAAATCTGGTCTTCTGTGTGAACTTGAATTTTGTTCTACACTTTTCTCCCATTTTGTTTAGGACTGTCTGCTGTGTTCCCTCCTAAGGTGGTCATTGGTGGTAGCTGGGGATCATCTAGTTCTTCTGGTCACAGGCTGGTGGAGTTTCTGATTTATCTGGTTCTTTAGTCCTTTGAGCTAGTATTTCCCTTCTGTCTTTAGTTTTCTTCCTTCTTCTTTGTTCCAGTGGGATGAGAGAAATAGACGTATCACAGACTGCTGCTCACAAGCTTTTAAGACGCTATTCACCAAAGTGGAATGTAGAACCTTTTCGTTATAAACTATGTTTCCCCAGTTGAGCTAGTTGTCCCCTGGAACTGTGGTCCCCAGTCCCCTGCCCCAGCTACTCTGTCCCTCAAAGCATTTGGATGTATCTATGAAACTTCTTTGCATTTGCTTTGGTTCAGCTGTGCTGACTTTTCACACTCACTCTCACTGAAGTTGACTCTTGTCTACTATCTAGTTAGTGACTCCCCCTCCCCACCCTTATAACCATCAAAGAATGTTTTTCTCTTTTCTTGAGTTTCATAATAGTGGTCTCATACATCATTTGTCCTTTTGTGATTAACTTTAATTCACTCAGCATAAAACCCTCCAGATACCCCCATGTTGTGAAATGTTTCACAGATTCATCATTGCATAGTATTCTATTGTGTGTAAGTACTTTAATCTGTCCATTGATATTTTGATGGGCACTTGGGTTATTTCCAATTTTTGCTATTGTGAATAATGCTGCAAGAACATGTATGCACATACGTTTGTTTGTATGACAGCTCTTATTTCTGGAGAGACATTTTTTTTTTTTTTTAATTGTGATTAAGTGAAAGTATACAACCCAAATCGGGTTTCCATGCCCACCTATCTGCAGCTCCTTCTGCTCTCCCCACTGGGTGACAGCACACTCCTTTCCATTCCATACTTCTAGTCTCCCCTCAACGAGCATGTATCCCCTCTTCTCCACCCTTTTCTCTCCTATCTAGAAAAACACCAGCAAGACAGTCTCCTACAAATGCATAGAACCATTAAGTATGCACACTATATTGTCACACTGTGTCCCTGAGTCCAGACCATTCTTGTCTGAAAAGCTGACCTTGTTACTGGTTTCTGGTCAGGGACAGCAGCAGGTCTATGGGCATGTTCGCAGGGGAGTGTGGAAAGACATTCTTGACTCTTATTTTTCTCTTTTTCTTCCTGTCTCTCTCAGAACAAAAACCTTACTATAACCTGTGAGGATAGCAAATGTGTTTGTGTCTGGATATAGTCTGAACTTGTTTCCAGACTTGGTAGTGAAATTCTGACCGTTGAGGGGGACAAGAAGTATTATACTCCTCAATAACTTCTAGTTTTTGGAGGAGGCAGGTATTTGTCAGAAGAATCTAACTGAAATACCAGATTGGGTCTTAGGTACATTCACAAAAGCCTCACCCCCTCTCACCTTTTAATTCTTCCTTCCAAAAATATTTACTGTGTTCAGACCCTGTTCTAGGTACCAGGCATACAGCAGTAAACAAACAACAAATACCGCTCCTTCTTGATACCTATATTCTTATGGCATAAACAGATGGCAAGCAAAATAGTACCAAGTAAGTTACAGGGTATTAGAGGATAAGTAAAGTCCATGGGTAGTACAAACTGTCTGAGCTCTACTACTAGCCTAAAAGTTGATAATTTGAAACTACCCAGCAGTGCCACAGAAAAAAGACCTGACAATCTGCTTCCATTAAGATTGCAGCCAAGAGACAGTGCCAAGATGGCAGAGTAGTCAGATGCTTCCTGTGATCCCTCTAACAACAAAGACTCCCCCCAAAACCAAATGTATTGGTTATATATCATATTCTAGGAGCCCTGAATATCAAAGAGAAAGTTGAGAAATTGGACTGATCAACAGGGAAGGGAAAGTAGGTCCAGAAGTACATAGCACTGGCTAGACTTGACATGATGAGAATTGGCACCCCACAGGGGGATCTGCTGCAGAGAGCATGGTGAACAAAGTAGTGGTGTTCAAAATATTTCTTCCACAGTGGGAGAGACCAAGCAGTGGGGAGTGCCCTCAGCCTCCAAAATCAGTGAAAAATAGCATTCCATCAACAAAAGTTAACTAGCTTACATCTAACCTACCATACACAGTTCTAAAACTTTCCTTCAGAATAAACTTCTCTCTCTTTTATCTGCCTGTCCCCCTTGCCACTCTGCACTGTGCCAAAGCTGGCTCCAGAGACTGACATATCCCCTGGGCATGAAGTATAACTCCTTAAACATCCTGAGCCATTCTCCCAAGCTTGGAGAAGGAACAATTTAAAAAATGGAGGGAGGAGTGAGGAATAATCTGACGGCTCCCCTAAGCTGGGAACTCAGGGCAGAAACAGTTCCTTTGCCTAGGTGCAGGCTTTGAATGCCTTTCACCACTGCATACAAAATTGGGCTCCCATAGTCCAACTACAAAATATATCCACCTATGTGCTTTAAGGAACAGGGACATGCTTTCCTCATAGATATTCATGGACAGCTGTCAGCCCCCTCCTTTTCTCACCACATGCAGCCAGATATGTGTGCCTACACCAATCACCCTTCCCCATCTAAGACTGCAGAGGAAAGCCTGTAACAGGCACTTGGTGGCCAACTACCTGAACACCTGAGCTGAACACGTAACAAGAGAAGTAAACACACTGCCAGTCCCACATTCATAGTAACGACTCTAACCACCTGGTGACAGGATGTTAGAGCTTCAAAGGTGCCAGTAATCAAACTGACTCACATTACCAACATATTTAGGCACTTCTAAACAAAACAAAAAAACAAAAGAAGAAGGTAGGACACAGTAAGCAATCCTAGAATAAATCAATACAACAACTTACCGATGGCTTGGAGACAACAATCAATATCAAATCATTTAAAAGGTAGACCATGATGGCTTCAGAAAGCTCCTAAAACAATCAAGAAGCTTTCTAGATGAGAACTTCCTAGGATTATGGGAGGTACAATACAAAAGATTAACATAGGAAACTCTTTAAGTGATCAGGAAGAAGATCAGGTAAGACACAACAGAACAAAATGACAAATTGAACAGGCTGCAAGAAACTGTACAGAGAGAGCTATCAGTAACTCAGGAGATTAATAATAAAATTTCAGAATTAGACAACTCAATAGAATGTCAAAGGAGCAGAACTGAGGCAATGGAAGTCAGAATTCATGAAACTGAAGATAAAGCACTTGACATCACCATATTTGAGGAAAAATCTGAAAAAAGAATTTTAAAAAAATGAGTAAACACTAAGAATTATGTGGGACTCTTATCAACAGGAATAATTTATGACTGATGGGAGTGCCAGAGGAAGAGTGATAACAGAAAATGCAGAGACAATTGTTGAAAATTTGTTGACAGAAACTTCCTTGATATCATGAAAGCTAAGAAGATGTCAAACTCTACGCAAAGTAGATTCCAAAAGAAAGACACCAAAACAGAACCAAGCTTGTAAAAACGAAACATAAGAAAAGAATTTTAAAAGAAGCTAGCGATAAACAAAAATAATATAAGCTCAGAGTACTCAGCAGAAGCCATTCAGGCAAGAAGGCAATGGGATGTCATATACAAAGACTAGCAGGAAAATAACTGCCAGCCAAGAATTACATATCCAGCAAAACTATATCTCAGATATGATGGCGAGATCGGGACACGTCCAGCTTAAAAATAAGTTTATGGAGTTTGCAAAAACCAAACCTAAATTATAAGAAATACTAAAGGGAGTCCTTCATTTAGAAAATCAGTAGATAACAACCCAAGCCTAGAACACAGGGCAGAATTGCTTATTCAGGTCAGACAGGGAAATCACAAAAATAAATTAAAGGTATAACACTGAAAATAGTGAAACAGAGATGTCATTACATAAAAGATGACAGCACTATAACAGAAAAGAGGGGTTTATCAAAATGTAGTTATATAGATCTTTCTTTAATATGGAGAAGAAGCTAAGGTGATACAAAGAAATAAAAGACTAGTTTATATTTAGAAAAATAGGGGTAAATATTGAGGTAACTACAAAGGAAATTAACAACATACACATCAAAATAAAAAAAAGAAGTCTCAGCAAATACAAATACAATAATAGTGAAAAAGATGAAAAGAAAACACATAAAGAAAAACAACTCAGCACAGAAAGTCAAGTGGTACATGAAATTATCAGCAATGCATAAAAAAGACATCAAGATGGCAGCCCTAAACTCACAAGTATCAATAATTATGCTGAATATAAATGGATTAAATGCACCAATAGAGGACAGAGAACGGCAGAATAGATGAAAAAAGCACAATCTGTCTATATGCTGCCTACAAGAGACACACTTCAGACTTAAAGATACAAACATACTGAAACTCAGAAGGTGGAAAAAAAACCCATATCAAGCAAACAACATTTAAAAAAGAGCAAGAGTGGCAATATTAACTTCTGATAAAATAGACTTTAAAGTAAAATCCACTACAACTAATAAGGAAGGACACTATATAATGGTCAAAGGACTAATACACCAGGAGAACATAGACATATTAAATATTTACCCACTCAATGATCCCAAAATCCACCGCTGTTGAGTCAATTCCTACTCATAGTGACCTTATAGGACAGAGTAGAAGTGCTTCATAGAGTTTCCAAGGAGCAGCTGGTGAATTTGACCTCTTTTGCTAGCGGATGTGGTGCTTAACCACTACACCACCAGAGTTTCCCGACACATAATGGTAGGGGTCCTAATTACATAAACTGCAATGCATTGAAAAGAGAAAGGTACAGCACCACAGTAATAGCAGTAGACTTTAACACACTAGTTTCAGCAAGGGCAGAAACATCCAGAAAGAAGCTCAAAAAAGACACAGAAGACCTAAATGTCACAATCAACCAACTTGACCTCACAGACATAAACAGAACACTCCACCCAGGACTTCCAGCCAACATGATGCCATAGGCAGAAGCACCACACTGTCTCTCCATGGTAAAGACTTGAAAAAACAAGCAAAACAGAGATAAATGTCTATTCTGAGATGTAAAGTCTCAAATGAAGAGATAAAGATCTCAGCCAAAACCCCGGCATAATAAGAAACTGACAGAAAACAGAGTGAGGAGAGATAGAGAAAAAATTCCCTGTCAGTGAATCTAGCACAGATTCACCATCTTGGTGGGAGACAGGGAGCATGGGAGAGTAAATTTGCAAAAAGGAGGTCTCAGCAGAAGTCAAAGCACCTGGTGTCATGGATTGAATTGTGTCCCCCCAAAAATGTATGTGTTGATTTGACTTGGTTTGGAGTTCCAATATGGTGCCCTTCCTCCCATGTGTTGTGAATCCTGCTTCTGTGATACTGATGATGGAGAATGGTTTGCAGTTGTGTTAGTGAGGCAGGATTCAACCTTGTGGAATATAAGGGAGAGAAATGAGCTGAGGAAGTTGGGAACCTCATACCACCGAGAGAGAAGCCCCGAGAGCAGAGCACGTCCTTTGGACCTGAGGTTCCTGTGCCGAGATGCTGTCATTGGATTTGGACTCAGCCTACCAGACTGTGATGATTTCTCATTCTCAATGGACTTACAACCTATAAGTGGATTTGCAACTTACCTGACTGTGTCAATAAAGCTTCTCCTTATGAAACCCTCTACTCGTGGTATTTTCTGTTAGAGCAGTACCCGGTGACTAGGACACCTGGTAACAAGCAAGACACACTTCCCCCAACCCCATCTTTTTGTCACTGCTGTACACCTGACACCTCCTGGCTAGCTGTGTGGCTCAGTCAGTGGGGAGGTACAATGTCCTTGGATTCACCACACACACATTGGAGATCAGCAGACAGGGAGTACGCAAAAGCAGAACACACATCCGGCTCTGGACCTATCCTGCTGTACCACAGCTGAACAACTGGCCCTGCCCATTGGAAAAAGAGGTAAAAAATATTGTTACTAAAGACCAACAACAAAAAATGCACAGCCTGCCTCTCTGACATAATCAAACAAGACATTCACAGGTGTACAATCAATAAACAAAGAAAATAACTACTAAATGGCCCACACAGGGCAGGCAATATCAAAATATATTTACAGAAAAAGAAAGGGCTTGGAGAACAGGATGGTTCCAGCTAAAATACCAGATTATTTTCCAGTAGAAAGAAAAGACAACAGAATTATCTGAAGGAGAATTCAAATCTCTAATAGTCAGAGCTATCCAAGAGTTAACAAAAATGAGGGAAAAAACAGACAAATTCATGGGAAATGCAGAAAGTTCATGGAATAATTCACGAAAATAATGCAAGAACAAAATGTCAAAATAAATTCACAGCTAGAATCATACAAAAACAACAATTAGAAATCCAAAGATAACAAAATTTCAGAAATGGACTTTGTCATAGAAGGGCTGAGGAGCAGGTCTGAAGTCATGAAACACAGATCAGTGAAACTGAAGACAAACACTTGGATACATCTCTGAGGAAAAATGAACAAAGAAAAATAAAGAAATCTGAGAATTATGTGGGATACAATCAAAAGCAAAAAATCTGTGAGTGATTAGAATTCCAGAATTGGGGGAGAAAACAGAAAACACAGACTCACTGAAGAGTTGCTGACACAAAACTTCCCTAGTATGAAAGAAGAAAAGCTGACTATCCAAGCAACTCAACAAACCCTATGTAGTATAGAACCTCAAAGAAAGTCATCAAAGCATACCATAATGACACTGACCAAAACCAAAGAAAGGGAAAAAATTCTGAAAGCAGCTTGAGAAAAGCAAAAAGACACACATAGAGGAGAAACAGTAAGACTAAGTCCTGATTATTAGGCAGAAACCATGAAGGCAGGAAGGCAATGGGATGATATATATATATATATATAACCTCAAAAGAAAAAACTACCAACCAAGAATAATATATCCTGCAAATACGATGGTGAAATCAGAACATTTCCAGATAAACATAAATTAAAGGAATACATAAAAACAAAAGTCAAATTACAACAATTATTAAAGAAAGTCCTTTGGTCTGAGAACAAATCATATACAGACCACAGCCTGAACCTAGGACACAAGATTCAACCAGCCAGATGCCAGTGTAGAAAATGAACTCTCAAAGACTATGCAGAATCTAAAGAATTACAACAAGGAACCAGTGAGTTTAATCTGTAAACAGCAAGAGCATCAGAACAATAGAAGAGGGAAAAAACAGTATAGATAGAGGACGTTTTAATGAAATCAAGTGTACAGCATTACCAAGTAGTAATAAACTGCTTCAAACTCAGGAAGACAAGAGTTAATTTCAAGGTAACTACAAAGAAAGTTAACAAACCTACCTAGGAAAATATACAATCTCAACAAAAACAAAATTGACAAAAAGAAACAAAACAAATTCACAAACCCAAGCAATTCAGCACAGGAGTGTAAGAGGAACAAAGAAAATGTAAGCAACCACAAAAACAGCACTACAAAATAACACCAATAAATTTACACCTATCAACAATCACACTGAATGTAAAGACCTGAACAACGGTATGGGTAAAAAGTAGGATTCATCAATATACTGTTTACAAAAGACACCTTAGAACTAAAAACACCTGATACAATGACAGATACATTGACCAATGGAATGGAATTGAGAACCCGGAAGTAAACTCATCCACCTACGGTTGGTCACCTTACCTTAAACAAGGAGCCAAATTCCACAAAATGGGAAAAGGACAGTCTTTTTAGCAGACAGTGCTGGCAAAACTTGATGTCATCTCGTAACAGGGAACAATCTGGAGGGCATTATGCTGAGTGAAATGAGTCAGTCACAGAGGGACAGGTGTTGTGTGAGACCATTTCTGATGGTTACCAGGGACAGGACATGTAGGAATGGAAAAGAAATAAATAAAATTTAGTAATGATAATAAAACAGAACACTTCACCCAACAGCAGCCAAGTATACTTTCTTTTCCAATGTATATGGAACATTCTACAAAGTAGAACATACAATAGGTCATAAAGCAACCCTTTAAAAAATCTACAGTGTTAAGATACTGCAAAGCATCTTTTCTCACCACAAAGCCATAAAAGTAGAAGTCAGTAAGAGAAAAAGCAAGGGAAAAAAAAATCAAACACATGGAAACTGAGCAGCACCTTACTCAAAAACAACTAGGTTGTAGAAGAAATCAAGGATGGAGTAAAGAAATACACAGAATCAAATGATAATGAAAACACATCCTACCAGAACTTTTGGGACACAGCAAAAGCAGTGATCAGAGGTCAATTTTTTTCAATAAATGACTACGTCCAGAAGAAGAAAGTCCTACATCAAAGCATAACTCTACAACTTTAACAAGTAGAAAGAGAGAAGCAAAAGAACTCTTGGGGCACTAGAAAAAAGCAAATAATAAAAATTAGAGAAAAGCTACATGAATTAGAGAACAGAAAAATAATCAAAAGACTTAACAAGAACAAAAACTGATTCTTTGAAAAGATCAAAGGCATCAATAAGCTACCGGTCAAACTGACAAAAGAAAAGCTTGAGAAGAAGCAAATTAACCCCAAAAAGACATGAGACAGGCGATACTTCAGACCCAGTTGAAATTTTTAAAAAATCTTAACAGAATACTATGAAGAACTGCATTCTACCAAATTTGAAAACCTACAGGAAATGGGTAATTTCTAGAAATATATTACCTACCTAAACTAACATACAAAAAGGTAAAACAACTAAATAAACCCATAACAAAAGAAAAGATTGAAAAGGTAATTCAAAAACTCTCAACAGCAACAACAACAACAAAACCCTGGCCCTGATAGCTTCACTGGAGAATTCTACCAAATTTTCAGAGAAGAGTTAATAACACTATTACTAAAACTGTTTCAGAGTGTAGAAAAGGATGGAATACTTCCAGATTCCTTCCATAACCAGCATAAGTCTGACATAAAAGCCAGGTAAAGACACCACAAAAACGAAAATTAAAGAGTAATAACTCTCATTAATTTAGAAGTTTTTTTCACTGAAGTTCTAGCCAATAAAATGCAACAACATATATAAAAAAAATTAATCATGATGAAGTCAAACTCATATCAATTATGTACGAATGGCTCAACATTAGAAAAACAATCAGTATAATCAGCCACGGAAATAAAACAAAAGACCGGAGCCACACGATTGTTTAAATTGATGCAGAAGAGGTGTTTCACAAAGTCCAAAACCCATGCATATTAAAAAATCTCAGCAAAACAGGAATAGAAGGGAAATTTCTTAACATAACAAAAGGATATTTATAGAAAGCCAACAGCTAACATCATCGTAAGTGAAGACAGTCTGAAAACATTTCCCTTGAGAATGGGAGCCAGATACAGATGACTTTTGAAATCACTTGTATTCAATATTGTGCTGGTGGTGCTAGACAGAAAAATCAGGCTAGAAAAAGAAATAAAGGGCATCCAAATTGTTAAGGAAAAAGTAAATATATCTCTATTTGCAGATAATATAATCTTATACACAGAAAACCCTAATGAATACACACATACACACACACACACAAGAAAAACTATTGGAACTGATAGATGAGCTCAGCAAAATAATAGGATGCAAGATAAGTATATTGAAATCAGGTGGATTCCTCTACACCAACAAAGAGAATGTCAAGCAGGAAATCACCAAATCAATAACATTAACAATATCCCCCAAGATGATAAAATACCTAAGAATAAATCTAACCAGAAGCATAAAAGACCTGTGCAAAGAAAACTACAAAATACCGCTGCAAGAAACTAACAGACCTATATAAATGAAGAAACCTTCCTTGCTCATGGATAGGAAGACTTAACATTTTAAAAAATGTCTTTTTATCCAAAGTGACCTATAGACACAATGTAATTCCAATCCAAATTCCAGTGACAGTTTTTAAGGAAATGGAGAAAAATTCACTAACTTCATGTGGAAAACGAAGAAGCCCCAGGTAAGTAAAGCATTATTGAAGAAGAACAAACTGGGAAGCTTCACACTACCTGACTTTAGAACTTGTTACACCGCCACAGTGGTCAAAACAGCCTGATACTGGTACAAAAATATCTGGCACTGAAACAGAACTGAGGATTCAGACAGAAAATCATCCACCTACAAGCAGATGACACTTGGCACAGACCCAAAGTTCATTCATTGGGGGAAAGAGTTTTTTTTAACAAATGGTGTTAGTTCAACTGGATATCCATCTGCGAAAAAAATGAAACAAGATCCATATCTTGCACCATGCATGAAAACTAACTCAGAATGGATCAAATACCTAAACATAAAATCTAAAAAGATAAATATCATGGAATTAAAAATAGAGATAATGTTGGCAGCCTAATAAACAGCATAAACAGAATACAAAACATTACTAAGAATGTACAAATTCCAGCAGAGAAAATAACTTGGAACTCTTGAAAATTAAACACTTAAGTTCATCCAAAGGCTTTGCCAGAGAGTAAAGAACAAAACAAAACAAACAAACAAAAAAAGCCTACAAACTGGGGGGGGGAGGGGAATGGACCTACAAATATGATCAACATCTAATCTCTAAAATCTGCAAGATACTGCCCAACTTCAACAACAAAAAAGACAAATAATCCAATGGAAAAAAAAAATGGGCAAAAGAGATGAATACATAGTTCACCAAAGAAGACATTTAGGAGGCTAACAGGCACACAAGGAAAAGCTCACAATCATGAGAAATTGGAGAAACACAAATTAAACGTACAGTGAAAAATTCACCTCCTACCAATAAGGCTGACATTAACCTGAAAAACACAAAATAGCAAATGTTGGAGAGGCTTTGGAGAGACTAGAACACTTATACACTGTTGGTGGGAATATAAAATGGTACAACTACTCTGAGAAACGATTTGGTGCTTTCTTTAAAAGCTAGAAATAGAAACAACATATGATCCAGCAATCCTACTTATGGAAATTAGAGCTGTCATAGGAATAGATACATGCCCACCGATGTTCATCAAAGCACTGTCTACAATAGCAAATAGATGGAATCAACTTAGGTCCCCATCAATGGCTGAATGGATAAACATATTATGATATATTCACACAATGGAATATTATGCAATGATAAAGAACAATGATGAATTTGTGAAACATCTAAACATCTCAGAAGGCATTGTGCTGAGTGAAATTAATCAGTTGCAAAAGGACAAATACTGTAAAAGACCATTACCATAAGGACTCAAGAAAAGCTTTAAATACAGAAGAAAATAATCTTTGATGCTTATGAGGGTGAAGAGGGAGAGAGAGGAGTATTTACTCATCAGATAGTAGACAAGAATTATTTTACATGAACCAAAACCAAACCAAACCCACAGCCATCAAGTTGATTCTAACTGATAGTGATCCTACAGGGCAGAGTAGAACTGCTTCACAGAGTTTCCAAGGAATGCCTGGCAGATTTGAACTGCCGACCTACTACGTCCCGGGGTGAAGGGAGGGACAAAACATAGTAGAGGAGAAGAGCCAGAACAACTAGACTAAACCAAAAGCTAGAAAGTTTCCTAAATACAACCAAACACTTCAAGGAGGAGTAGCAGGTGCAGGCATCATGGTTTCAGGGAACATCTAGGTCAATTGGTATAACAGTGTTTATTAAGAAAATGTTCTGCATTCCACTTTGATGAGTAGTATCCAAGGCCTTCAAAGATAGCAAGTGGCCATCTAAGAAGCATCCATTGGTCCCAACCCACTTGGAGTGAAGGGGAATGAAGAACATAAAAGACATAAGGAAAATATGAGCCCAAGAGACAGAAAGGGCCATCTAAACCAGAAACTTTGTCAGCATGAGGCTGGAAGAACTGGATGGTGCCCAGCTACCACCAATGCCTGCCCTGACAGGGAACTCACCCTAGAGTCTCTGGTGGAGGGGGAGGAATGTGGGGTGCAGAACTTGAACTCTAGTAAAAAGACCAGACTTAATGGTCTGACAGACTGGTGGGTGCCCAGAACATACGGCTTCCAGACTGTCCATTGGCCCAAAACAAAGACCATTCCCTAAACTGGTTCTACAGATGAAGATTAAAGTGGTCTATAAAACACAGAATGATACTCCTGAAGAATGTCCTTCTTGGCTTAAGTAGACACAAGAGACTAACTGGGCTGCTCCTTTCTGGAGGCAAAACAAAAAGGCAGAGGAGGACAGGAGCTGGTTAAATGGACACAGGAAATACACTGGAGAGAGGAGGAGTTGTGCTATCACAGTTTGTTCAAAGCAGATAGGGTCACATAACAAAGCGTATGTAAGTTTTTATACGAGAAACTGATCCAAATTGTAAACTTTCACTGAAAACACAGTTTAAAAACAAAAAGACAGCAGCCAAATAAATCCTACGGAGTAGGTATACTCTGCAACACACGCATTTGCCATGAGTTGGAATTAACCTGATGGCAACAGGAGAAGGTATGTTACGAAGAAAACTAAGGCAGGGAAGGAGGACAGAGAACATGAGGGGATAGACTGGGTTTTCACTTTTGGGTAATGACATTTGAATAAAGACGTGAAAGACATGAGGAAGTCAGCCAGTTATCTTGAAAAGAGCATGCAGGCACAGAGAAGAGCAGGACAATGATGTGACCCTCAGACAGGACTCTCAGAGACCTGGGGAGCAGGGAGTGCATTGTGGCTGCAGTGGAGGGAATGAGGAAGAAAAGATGAGATCAGAAGAGGCCAGGCAAGCTCCATCCACTGGAAAGGCCTAGAAATGGTGGTCATCCCTATAGCAACCAATATTCCTACCCCCAGTGGCTTTAAGATACAATTTGTCGGTAAAGGGAAAAACAGCTCCCTTGGATAATAACTGATTTTAGATGTGGGGCAAAAATGGATATCTCATCATACCAAAAAAGCAAGCAAAGTTTCCAAAGACAAAGGGTTATGTCAAAAAGACTTAGGTTAAAGAGACTCTCACTGTGCAAAGATAGAATTTGTGTATCTACAATGGACTGAAATATATCAAATATGTTAAAATCCGTAAGTTTATAATTATACAAGGGGAAAAAATGTCTCTCATAGGTCATCTTTACAAAGGAATCAACTCATTACTCTGAAAACTGGTTCAAAAAGGGAAAGAACCAAGCATTTGTTTTGTCTTTTCTGTATGAGCTGTATCTCTGAGTAGCTAAACTATTGTTGAGGGAAAGTTCTTCTTTTAGAAGCATTCTAGCTAATATAGGAAGAAGAAATGATAGAATTGGAATACCAGGCTTTTGCAATCCTGAATGAGTAGCAGATAGAGGCAACTACCAATAGTCAATGGCTGTTGAAACTATTAAGAAGAAAGCTGATGGGGATCTTTAAAATGGATAGATCACTCCTGAAGCCACTAATCAAACTTAACCTCACAAATAAGGAGACAACCAGACACGCATCCTCCTAATACGCAATGGAAAGTTCCCAGAACTACCTTTGAAGTACTCTTGTGAAAAACTGAATGTGAATTGATGAAGGCTCTAGATCTAACCAACACATTTAAGGAAATACAGAACCTAGGGAAACATGTTGAATGACACCACAGGGATGCAATTAGCAAAATTCATGTAGGTAATGCTACATGACAACGGACCCACTCTATTCAACAAATATGTTACAAGGAAAAAAGAAAAGCAGGGAAGGGAACCTATAAATTAAGAGAGGCCTAGAAAACATGTTAACCAGTTGCAATGTGTGGACCATGTTTGCATACTAATTTAGTCAAAACGTGAATGAGAAAATTAGGGAAATCTGACAACATATCAAATATTCTGTAATATTAAGGAATTTTGACACACATGGGTTTACACGAAACAGAGTCAACTTGACCACAAATAGTTTGTTTAATGATTATGTATAACACTTCAAACAATGGAAATTGCTCTTGTGGAATCTGTACATAGACAGAGAAGCAGTCCTCCAAACAGAATAAGTGAATATCACTTAGTTTAAAGTAAGGAAATGTGTGTGTCAGGGTTGCATGGATTTATGCCTCAACATAAGAAAACAAAAATCTTCACAAATGGACCGATAAGCAACATCATGATAAATGGGGAAAAGATTGACTTTGTTATGGATTTCATTTTAGTTGGATCACAATCAACCCTCATGAAAGCAGCAGTCAGGAAAAAAATGACATATTGCTTTGGGCATATTTGCGGAAAAAGATCTTTCAAAGTGTTAAAAAGCAAAGATTGCACTTTGAGGACTCGGGTACGTCTGACTCAAACCACGATATTTTTCATTGCCATGTGTTTGTGAAAGCTGAAAATGAATAAGGAAAATAGAGAAAAAACGATGCTTTTGAATTATGGCATTGGTGACAAATATTGAATATACAGTGGACTGCTGGGACAATGAACAAGTCTATCTTGAAAAGCAGCTAGAGTGTTCCTTTGAAGCAAGGATGGCAAGACTTTGTTTGATGTACTTTGGACATGTTATCAGAAAGGACCAATCCCTGAAAAAGGACATCACGCTTGGTAAAGTTGAGGGTCAGCAAAAAAGAAGAAAACCCTCTATGAGACGGAATGACACAGTGTCTATATAACAACGGGATCAAACACAGCAAAGATTGTGAAGGTGGTGCAGGACTCAGCAGTGCTTCGTTCTGTTGTCCATTGTGTTATGAATTGGAATTGACTTGACAGCACCTAACAACAGCAGAAACTCTAGTGGTATAGTGGGTTAAGTGCTATGTTTGCTAACCAAATGGCTGGCAGTTCAAATCCACCAGGTGATCCTTGGAAACTCTATGAGGCACTTGTACTCTGACATACACAGTTGTTATGAATCAGACCTGACTCGACAGCAGTGGATTTAGTTTTTTATTTGGAACAACAACTATGATATTTGGTTATGTTTTTAAGAGTCGTTAGCTTTAGAGATACGTATTAATATGTATGAATGAAATGGTGCTGTTATGTGCCATTGAGATGATTCTGACTCATAGCGACCCTATAGGGCAGAGCAGAAAAGCTCCACAGGGTTCCCTAAACTGTAATCTTTATGGGAGCACATCACCAGTCTTTCTCCCACAAAGTGTCTATTGGGTTTGCAATGCTAGTCTTTTAGTTAGCAGTGGAGTGCTTAACCATTCCATCCCTAGGGCTCCTGGGCAAAGCCCTTCAAAGGAGTAAGGAAAGACTGAAGATTTTTACTAGCTTCTGCAGTATGGAAATTATCAAACAATATTGTTAATGTCACACACAAGTAAAATTTTGCTCAAGATCATTCAAAAGAGACTGCAGAAGTATATCGACAAGGAACCGCCAGAAATTGAAGCTGGATTCAGAAGAAGACGTGAAACCAGGGATATCATTGCTGATGGCTAAAAGCAAAGAATACCAGAAAGATGTTTACTTGTGTTTCATTGACTATGCAAAGACATTCGATTGTGTGGATCATAATAAATTATGGCTAACATTGTGAAGAATGGGAATTCTAGAACACCTAATTGCGGTCTTAAGGAACCTGTATATGGATGACAAGGCAGTGGTGTGAACAAAACACGGGGACACTGCATGGTTCAAGGTCAGGAAAGGCATGCATCAGTGCTGTATCCTTTCACCACACCTTTTCAATCTGTTTGCTGAGCAAATAATCTCAGAAGCTGGAATATATGAAGAAGAACAAGGCAGCCAGATTGGAAGGCAGCACATTAACAACCTGTATTACGCAGCTGACACCACTTTACTTGCTGGAAGTGAAGATTTGAACTACTTACTGATGAAGATCAAGGACCATGGCCTTCGGTGTACATTAAACCTCAACATCAAGAAAACAAAAGTCCTCACAACTGGCGTAAATGGAGAAAGGATTGAGGCTGTCAGGTTTTCATTTTACTTGGATCCACAATCAATGTCCATGGAAGCAGCAGTCAAGGAATCAACAAATGCATTGCATTGGGAAAATCTGCTGCCCAGGACCTCTTTAAAATATCCAAAAGTAAAGATGCCACAAAGACTAAAGTGAGCCTGACCCAAGCCTTGGTATTGTCAATTGCATCATATGCGTGCATCCTGTGCAAGCCGGACAATGAACAAAGAAGGCAGAAGAATTGATGTCTTTGAATTGTAGTGTTGGAGAAGAACATTGAATGTACTGTGGACTACCACAAGAACAAACAGATCTATTCTGGAAGAAGTACAATCAGAGCACTCCTTGAAAGTAAAAATTGCAAGACTGTCTTACATACTTTGGAGATTTTGTCAGGAAGATCAGTCCCTGGAGAAGCACATCATGCTTGGTGGAGTGCAGGGTCAGCAAAAAAGAGGAAGACCCTCAGTAAGATGGATTGACACTGTGACCACAGCAATGGACTTCAGCATAAAAAATGATTGTGGACATGGTACAAGACCAGGCAGTGTTTTGTTCTGTTGTGATTAGGGTCATTATGAGTCAGATCCAACTCTACGGCACCTAACAACAACATGACAACATTTTTCTATTATTTCTATTAATGTCTTTGTCCTAATGATGAACTTTTTAGAGATTTTTGGATGCAATGGAAATTATGTAGAGGAAAAACCAGAGAGAGGAGGAGAAAGAAAAGGAAAAGTTTATTTGTCCCCCGGGCAGCTTTACAGAGTTCCCAGGAGGTAGCCTGCAAAACCGCGCCCTGGCTGGGGAGTTGGGGGTTTATAAAGGGGGCGGGAGGACCTTATTGAGGACAGCGCTGAAAACAGCGCCGGTGAAGATGAGAACGGTGTCCATGGCAAGCAGCCTATGGCGTTGTAGACGATCAAAGTTACTTAATTAACGTAAGGGGGTTTCGTTTCAGTGGAGTTGAGCCTATGGGAAAGGAGTGATAGTCGGGGCTCGGGGCAGCTCGTCTCATTTGAATGGAATTTCAGGAACAGCTGGCAGATAAAACATTTTGACTGGGGCCGCTCCGGGAATGGTTGGGGTAGGGGGCTTAGGTTTCAGCCTGACACTTATCTATTTAGTCAGGATAGGCTGGTAAACAACTCCTAGATCTCAGTAATTTAACAAAATAAAGGTTTATTTCTTGCTCTCATCACAGTCCAAATAGTAGTAGGGGCAGAGGTCACGCTGTGTGGTAAGACGAGTTCTTTATGTGACCTTTTGTCTTGCTTCTCTAGAAATACAGCTTGAAAGATCCACCTCCCCCCCCCCCCCCCGCAAAACCTTTGCCCTAGTTTTCTGCAGGAGACAGAATTTGTTGTTTTGTCCAGATTTGATTGATATTTCCTGGATAAACTGTCAGCAAGGATAGTTTTATACTTTCCGCCTGGCCTTGGTTTGCAGACTATGGTTGGTACACATCTTGTATGGATAGAGTCAATAGATTACGAAAATGAAGCGAGTGGTAGTCTACTATGTAAATGAAGTGTCTGTGGTGTACACAGATGAGATCAGTGAGTCAGTGGCCTTGGTGGGAGTGCCATGCCTTGGAAAAGGCCACGTGTTTGTGCATTTGGGTAGGCAACCCTACAGAGATTTTTTGAGATACGAAGCCGAAAGAGAAGCAGAAGGAAAAGAAGCAGAAAGAGGAGGCAAGGGATGGCTTAAGAAATCTGTAGCACAAGGGCTGTAACACTGAAGATAGCAAGAGGCCTAGGAGAGGTCCAGCAGCACAACCAGCAGCAATAGCCCCAGGGGGTCCCAGCCCCAGAGGTCCTACTGACAGGCAGCAGGGCCAAGAGAAAGCTGTCCTCAGGGAGCTGAGAGGAGTTTGTCTTGTAGGGGACCTAGAGGAGGCCTTCACAGTCACAGAGCTGAGACAGCTGTCCTGCACTTAAGAAGGAAGATTTTGCCTACATGCTCCCTGATACTGAGTTTTAGCCTGTTGATCCTGATTCCTATTACACCCTGTTCCTTGATAAACTACTTAAGTGTAAATACAGTTTGTGAGTTCTGGGAGACTTTGCAGTGAATTGCTGAACCCAAAGGGGAGAGGAAAGAGTTTTGAGGGGTGGAGGAGTAGCTGGTGTCAGAGATGGAGTGGTTCAGTAGGTGGCAAATGTGGAAATCTGGGATACATTTCACCTCTGCCTCATAAGAATTGCCTTCGATCTGACTCTTACATTTGAAATTATTCAAATAGGCTTCATCCATTAGGTCCTCTGGTGTCAACTCTGAGAAGTCTTTCACTGAGTCTTCTGCAAAGGAAGAAAAGAGCATCAGAACGCACTCCCATCTGAACCTCCTTTGAGATGATACATGTCGCCTGTACTCGCGTTCCATAGGCAGGAACAAGGAGATAGTAGAGCTCAAGAAGACAATACTGATCTCTACGAATAATAACCAGCTATCACAATGAGATCTGTTGTCTTTGAGTCATTCTGACTCATAGTGACCCTAAAAAACAGAGTAGAATTGTACCACAGAGTTTTCGAGGAGCACCTAGTGATTTTGGACTGCCAATCTTTGGGTTTGTTAACTGCTATACTACCACAACGAGATACCACTTCATCCCTACTAGGAAGGATGTTATCAGCAAAACAAAAAGTTGCAAGTGTTGACAAGTATGCATAGAAACTTGAACCCTCATCCATTGTTGGTGAGATTGTAAAATGGTGCAGCTATTGTGGAAAACAATTTGTGGTTCCTTAAAAAGTTAAACATGGAACTACCACATGACCCAGCAATGCCACTTCTAGGTATATACCTAAAGTAATTGAAAGCAGGAACACAGAAGATGCTAGTACACCTATGTTCGTTGCAGCATTGTTCACAATAGCCACAAAGTGGAAACAACCGATGAGCTCATCAATATCTAAATGAATAAACAAAAAGTTGTGTATACATACAGTGGAATATTATTTGGCCATTAAGAAAAATAAAGTCTTGATATATGTTACAACATGGATAAATCCTGAAAACATGCTGAGTAAAATAATCCAGACACATGTAATGAATATTGTATGATCCCACTTACAGGAAACATCCAGAATAGGCAAATGCACAGATACAGAAATAGAGGTTACCAAGGACTGGAGGAAGAAGAGAATAGGGACTTACTGCTTCTGTTTAAGCCAAAAGCCAAGTGCCGTCAAGTCGGATCCCAGAGTTTCTGTTTGGGATGATAAAAAGTTTTGGAGAATGAACAGTGAGAATACTAAGCACAACATAGTGTACATAATTAATGTCACTGAACTAGACAATTGAAAATGGTCAAAATGGCAATCTTTCGTTATATTTCATCATAATAAGATTTGAAAAAGACAATGTGGGCCCCACCACTTGAGATATCAAGGCCTGTCCCAATTCAGTGAACAAGTTTCCACTTCAGAACACTGACACACACAGCACCCGAGAGAGGTGAGCGAGGTGGAGAGCCACGTGGTATTTCTGTATCTCTGGGAAAGTAAGTATCTCACTACATCTACCAGGTGGTCATTACTTTCAGGACAGGCCTTTTGGGTCGAGAGGCACTCTGTTACATTCCTGTTATTAGGTGGATACCCGTGGGGTTTATTTTGGGAAGGGGCTCCATGGATGTGTTTCCAGGGATTGGTGACTTACTAGAAATCAAGCCTCAAATGTGTTTATGTGCCATTTTCTGGGAGCAGGGTCCAGGGGAGGCACTCAAAATTTCACAAAGATGTCCTTTTCCCAAAGATTAGAGGTTTAAAACTATTATTCTAAGAAATGTCCACTATCCTTCCTTGTCCTTTCCAGTCAGGCTGCATGACTTTCCCCAGGCTCTGCCTGGCCCTGGATAAACGTACTATCCTGGTGACAGACACAAAATCTACCTTCAATCTGCCCCCTCCCAGCAATTCCATACCAGACAGAATTGGGGCAGGAATTCACAATCCACTCTTTAGTGAATGTTAGACAATGTTAAAGAAAGCATTATGTTTCTCTTGAGAAATTAAAAAAAAAAAAAAACACACAAAGCTTTTTTGGGACAAAATCTCTAGAAATTTTGCTTAATCAAAACATTTTAACTTACCCTCAGTACTTACACACTATATGTACCAATGATAGTGTTTTAGTCAGCTAGGCTGCTCTAACAGAAATACCACAGAGTGGATGGCTTTAACAAAGAAAGATTTATTCTTACACAGTCTGGTAGGTTACAAGTCCATATTCAGGGTGTCCGCTCCAGGGAAAGACTTTCCCCTTGTCTGCTCTGGAGGAAAGTCCAGTATTGCATCAGTCTTTGTCCAGGGAGCGTCCTCACGCAAGAACCTCTGGACGCGCTCTGCTCCCGGTGCTGCTTGCTTGGTGGTAGCGAGGTTCTCAAATTGTCCTTTGTTTCTTTTTCCTTTTATTCCTTGCAAGCTAAAAGCATTAAGGGTGGGGCAAGCCATACTCCAGAGAAACTCCCCCCACAGCAGGAATTCACAGCCCCACCCTAATCCTTTAACATACAGGTTAACAAAACCACACAATGGAGGACAGTCCCAAGATACTGGGAACCATATCCCAGCCACATGGCTGCACACATTTTTGGGGGGACACAATTCCAACCATGACATCCCTGGTACCAGGAGTGGGGTCGGGAGCAGAGCGCGTCCTTCAGACCAGAGGTTCTTGCGTGAGGATGCTCCCTGGACAAAGGCTGATACAATACCGGACCTGCCTCCAGAGCCGACAAGGGGAAAGTCTTTCCCTGGAGCGGACACCCTGAATATGGACTTGCAACCTACCGGACTGTGTAAGAATAAATCTTTCTTTGTTAAAGCCATCCACTCTGTGGTATTTCTGTTAGAGCAGCCCTAGCTGACTAAAACAGATAGTAAAGTATATGTCTCAATCTTCACATTTTACACTCCTGCTTCTGGTCATGTGTCTTGTGTAAATCCCCCAGCAAAATGAGGTTTCTTGAAATCACAGATTATAACTTCTTCCTTGGCAATTCTCTACAGCATTGAAAATGCTACTGGCACAGGCATGAGCACTGATTAATCAATGATGTTGACACATTACATTTTATTCAATTCCACTAATATTAAACTACTAGCCAGCCATGGTAATAAAAATCAACCAAAAAAACCCTAAACCCACTGCTGTCAAGTTGATTCTGACTTATAGTGTCTCTATAGGACAGAGCAGAGCTGCTCCATAGAGTTTTCAAGGAGTACCTGTTGGATCTGAACTGCCAACTTTTTGGCTGGCAGATGTAGCACTTAACCACTACGCCCCCACCTTTCAGAATTGGCACCTACCTTGGACGTATCTAACATGCTGTCCTGGAAAGTACGGCACATAAAGAAGATAAAGGTGGAGTCAAGGCAAGAATTTTCTAATTTGGGGGGTGTTTTTTACACCAGTGAAGTGTATGATTTAATGCATAGATTTTTCTCCCCAACTTCCTTTACGGTAATTTAGTTTTCATCTGAAAGAGTTCAGCAAGTCAGCCTGCAAGCAAAGGGTTCTTTCTGTCTATTGCTGCAGTGGCCCACTTGGGCTGTAATGTAGTCCAGCTGAGACACGACTTCCTTTTTGGGGGAAAGAAAGTGTTTCCTGTTTTGTAAAGCACCAACGGACCTGAATGGACCTTTATTAATATAAAATGAGATTATTCACCAGCTGTTGTTTCGCTGCTTTCCCCAGAACCACCGAAACACTTGCAAAACAGCAAAAGATTCCATTTGGGATGGGCTGTTGCTCAAAACCTAGACCACCCCAGGGCACATCAGGCAATGGGCTTCACACCTAACCCCTGTAGAAATGTAATGGCACTTCAAAAAATCTGTGCCACTGGGGGAAACCTGGCACCCTCCTTTTCTTTCCTGCAGACTTCTCTCTCCCCATTTTTTCCTCCTCCTCTTGTATAATCATAGATGTCCCTAAAATATATATTCAAAAGGAAATGATAGATGAAATTTAAGTAAATACAAACACAGCCCCAAAGAATATGGCCCCTGGACACCCTTCTAACTCAAAACTGAAACCCCTTTAAGCTCACCTTTCAGCCAAATTATTTGACAGGCCTATAAAACATACAATAACACATGTGAGGAATGTGCATCTTAATCCAATCAAATATACAAAACCAAATGGATGACACCTGCCCCAAAGCAAAGATGAGAAGGCAGGAAGGGATGGGAAGGTTGGATGAATGGACACAGGAACCTAGAGGTGGAAACAGGGAGAGAGCTAACACATTGTGAAAATTGCAACCAATGTCCCCAAAACAGTTTGTGTACTATTTTTGCACGAGAAACTAATTTGCACTGTAAACTTTCACATAAAGCACACATACAACAGCAAATTTTTATTTTTTTCCTTTTTTATTGTACTTTAGATGAAGGTTTATGGAACAAACTAGTTTCTCATTAAACAGTTAGTACACATGTTGTTTTATGGTATTGATTAACGATCCCATGGCATGTCAATACTCTCCCTTCTCAACCTTGAGCTCCCTATAATCAGCTTGTTTGTCCTTGCCTGCCTTCTAGTCTTTGTTCCTAGACCAGTGTGCCTCATTGGTCTCACTTTGTTTTATGCGTTTGTCTAATATCTGGCTGAAGGGTGAACCTCAGGAGTGACTTCATTACTAAACTGAAAGGTGTCTGGGAGTCATACTCTCTGGGTTTCTTCAGTTTCTCTTAGGCCAGCAAATCTGGACTTTTAAAACTTTTCTTTTTTTTGATAGATAAAACTTTTATATCCCATATTTGATCTTCAATGACTCACAGAACTCATAGAGCATTATCCAAGTTGAGAAAGCGAGTGCCATTGAAACGTATCTTGAGCAGCTCTCTTCACGCTTACAGTACCTGCATGACCCATGCGAGAATGTACATTTTGATTCAGTGGGTCTGGGAAGAGGCCCAGAATCTGCATTTCTGGCCAGCTGCCAGGGGCTGGACAACTGAGCGGCAACGTGGTTCACTCATTCTCATTTTACACCTTATTTGTAAACTGCTCAGGCCATAGAAAACATAGCCTAAGTATATGACCAACATGACAAAACTCATGTCCTTAAAACCAATTTCTAAATAAGTAAATACTTTGTTCATAAATATCTATGCACGGTATTCATTTTGTGAAAAGTGTTCTCCTTCTCTTTCATTGGCTATGAGTGGATCATTCAACCCCGATTACCACTTTTGTTGATTGTCCACTATAGTAGTAGTATAGATTGCCTATTCTCTTTTTAAGGAGTTCTGGTGGTGCAGCAAAGGAGCTCTGGTAGCAGAGTGGTTAATATACTTGGCAGCTAACCAAAAGGGTGGTGGTTTGAACCCACCAGCTGTGCCATGAGAGAAAGATGTGGCAGTCTGCTTCCAAAAAGACTGAAGTTTTGGAAACCATATGGGGGCAGTTCTATTCTGCTATGTAGCGTTGCTATGAGTCAGAAACAACTTGGCAGCAATGAGATACTCTATTTGGAGACCCTGGATGACAGAAACAGGTAGCACACTCAGCTGCTAACTGAAAGGCTGGAGGTTCAAGTCTACCCAGAATCATCTCAGAAGAAAGGCCTGGCAATCTATTTCTAAAAACAGTTGGCTACTGAAAACCTGTGGAGCACAGTTCTGTTCTGATGCACACAGAATTGCCATGAGTTGGAATCAACTTGATGCCAAGTCAAAGTGGGCCACTCATTTTTTACTTTTTTAAATTCTCAATTTGGATCTAGTTTTTAGTTTGTCATGGATTGAATTGTGTCCCTCCAAAAATAGGTGTAGGCATGTGACCATGATTCCCTGTATTCTATGATTGTCCTCCGTTTTGTGACTTTGCTGTGTTGTATGTTAAAGGATTAGGGTGGGAATGTAAATCCTTTTATAGGATCACCTCCTTGCTCCACTGTAAAGGGAATTTCCCTGGAGTATGGCTTGCACCACCCCTAATCCTTTCATCCTGCAAGAGATAAAAGGAAAGGGAAGCAGGCTGAGAATTGGGAACCTCACATCATCAAGGACGCAGCACTGGGAGGAGAGCACGTCCTTCAGACCTGAGGTTCTTGTGGCAAGACACTCCCTGAACAAAGAGAGATGCAATACCAGACTTTCCTCCAGAGCTGACAAGGGGGAAGACCTTCCCCAGGAGCGAATATCCTGAATCTGGACTTGTAGCCTACCGGACCGTGTAAGAATAAACCTTCCTTGATTAAAGCCATCCACTCTGTGATATTTCTGTTAGAGCAGCCCTAGCTGACTAAAACATAGCCTATATTAATCACTTCTCCTGGGAAATAATGTACTTCCTGGGAATTAATTTCCCAGAGGGCACATTGGCTCATTGGCACAGAAAGTCTAAATTTGCTCTGTCAATTAAAAATTCAGAGACTCTGGACAAGTTTCTTAATCACCGTGATCATAAAAAGTCGGAAAATGGAACGGTATAGCTCACAGAACTATTGGGAGCTTTAAATGAAACAATGTATGTAAAATTACCTTATTACAAGAAGTAACATATGTAACACGGATTAAAACGCTCCATAAACCAAACTCTAAAAAAGACCAACAAACTCTGAAATATACATTTAGAATTCATAAAATGGTTTCTAGTAAACCATTTTGGAGGAAATCTTTGCAAAACATTCCCCATCCCCTGCCTTGTTACATGGTATATACGCAATTCACTTTTAGTTCTTTCCTCATGAGTTAGGATCCTTGTTTTGGACACAGTGTCTGCACTGTCCTGGAACACAGAGGTGGTCTTAGCCAAGAGTGACAACGAGCTTCTGTTTTTCTAACACGCACACACACACACACACACACACACACACACACACACACACACACACACTAAACAACGTGGATTGACACACTCCCACACCCTCTGTTTCCACTTCCATAATAGCACTTACCAACAACCAGAACCAGTTGCCACAGAGTCAGGTATGACTAAAGCCACTCCAAGTGTGTCAGGATAGAACTATGATCCATAGGGTTTCTAATGGCTGGAGTGACAGAGACAGAGAGATTTAACTGTGCTTTAGGTGAAAGTTTCCAGAGCAAATTAGTTTCTCATTCAACAACTTATATACAAATTTTTTTGCAACATTGGTTGCAATCCCTATAATGTGTCAACACTCTCCCCTTTTCCAGCCCAAGCTCCCTACTTCCATTTATTCCATTTCCTATTCATTGCTGCCTTCTCTTCTCTGTTTTTGGTCAGATTATGCCCATTTAGTCTCCTGTGCTTCACTGAACAAAGAAGCACATTCTTCACGTGTTATTGTTTGCTTTATAGATCTATGTAGTCTTCGGCGGAAGGGTGAGCTTCAGGAGTGATTTCAGTTCTGAGTAGGGTGTCTAGGGGCCATAGTTTTGAGCTTCCTCTAGTCCCTGTCTTGCTAATATATCTGGTCTTTTTCTGGTGAATGTGAGTTTTGTTCTACATTTTCCTCCCGCTTTGTCCAGGACACTCTGCTGTTATCCTTATCAGAGCAGCCCATGGTGGTCAACAGTCACCATCTAGTTGTTCTAGGCTCAGGCTGGTGGAGGCTGTGGTACTTGTAGTCTATTAGTCCTTTGGATTAACATTTCCCATGTGCCTTTGGTTTTCTTCTTCATTCTCCTTTGCTGCAGGCAGGATGGGACCAGTAGATGTATCAACTTGGATGGCCACTGGCAAGGTTTTAAGGCCCAAACACTACTCAGAATCAGATGTAGAACATTTTCTTTGTGAACTGTTAATGCCAGTCGACCTAGATGTCTCATGAGACCATGACCCCCAACCCTCCCAACAGCTAATGTTTTGGAAGTAAATCACCAGAAATTTATTCCAAGACACCTTTGGGTGGACTCAAACTTCCAACCTTTCTGTTAGCAACCAAGTGTGTTAACCATTTGCACCACCCAGGGATTCTAGCACTTACCACACTGAGGTGAAACTATTTGTTTAGCCACCCTTTTTCTCAGAACAAGGGCCAGACCCTCAGCAGATGTTTACTGTTGAGTGAAGATATCCTCAGACCCCACTTAAAGAGTTGGATGTCAAGAGCATAGAAGCATGTCTTGTGTTAATTTATTCAGGCATTTTAAATGCCTCCTTATTCTAGGAATTGGCTTGATGGTGATGAGTTGGGTTTTTTTTTTTTATTGTTGTTGTTTGTTTTATTCTCCAGCAAGTGCTAAAAGCACAGCTCTGTTTTACCTTTCTAAGAGAGTCCAGGACAGAAACTACATTCCTCCCTAGAACCTTGCAATAGTTTTCATTTACAGTAGGGCCAAGAATTTATTTACCCTTCTGATAATTCTAAACTCTGTTATGAATTTTATTGTGTCCCCCAAAATTCTCTGTTGTAAATCCTACCACACCTGTGGTTACAATCCCATTTGGGAGTAAGATTCTTCTCTGTTATGGTAATGAGTATTATTAGTGTTAGACATGCCTTAAATCAGTCACTTTTGAGATATAAAAGAGCAGATTAAGCAAGCAGCAAGATGGGAGAAGCAGCACATGGGAGAAGACAGATGCCACACCACATGAAGACTACCAAGAAAACAAAAAAACAAAAGCTGAGAACAGACAAGGACATTCTGCTAGAGCCGACAGAGAAGGAAAACACTGCCCTAGAGCTGGCACCTTAAATTCTGACTTCTAGCCTCCTAAACCGTGAGAAAACAAATTTCTGTTTGTTAAAACCACCCATTTGTGGTATTTTTGTACAGATAACTATAGATAACACTAGATAACTAAGATAAGCCTATGTTATCTTCTTTAGTCCTTTGCTTTGGTTCTTTGTTCTACTTTCATTGACAGCAAGGGTACTGGAGCTAGATGGTCCTGTGTTTAAATACTGATCTACAAGATAGTAGCCATGTGACCCAGGGCAAGTCACTTAAATTCTCTGCTGCTCAGTTTCCTCACCTGCAAAACGGAACAAGGACAGCCTGCAGAATTATGGTATGTATGGAGATAATGGTAAAGATATTTCCATAAAGAACATATCTTAGGGGATACCACTTTTATAATTCCATAAGGTTGAGGCAGGGGTAGGTCTCTAAAAGACCCACCTGAGCAATATCAGATGGCTATAAACAAGCTTGAAAAAAGCATGGCCTATTAACGGTCATGATTTTAGTTTTGAGAGCATAGAAGTGAATAGGATAACCAAGCTGTGTGGCTGTTTCCCTTTCATTCTCTTCACCCTTCATTCTCACTGCAAGAACTCATTTTCCAATTCTAGAAGCTAAAAATGTCAATAGTAGTTTTTACTGCTTCAAGAGTGGGCATGTGACCCATTTCCAGGTTAACAGGTCTAAAGATAAGTTTCTGAGATATTTCTGGGAAAGATTTCCCTTTCTGATGGGTGAGGGGTGCAGAGAAATGCTCTATTTCCTACCTTTGGTGTAGCTATGTGAGGACATAGTTCCTAGAGCTTTGGCAGCCATTTTGGGATCATGAGGGACAACTCTGAGGATAAACACTGACATGCTGAGTGTGGAAAAGATGAAAGAGAAAATACCCAGGTTGAGTGCTCCGTGACATTGGTGTGTCTCTCAGTTAACCAAGCCTGAAAATGATACTTCTAGATATACCAACCACATTGTTTAAGCCATATATAGTTACATATTCTGTTACCTGTTGCTTTGTTATATATTCTCCAGAAAATAGAGGTGACGAAGCCTTAGCCACAGAGGGAGAAGGAAAAAGTCTGATATTAGCAATAGCAGAAGAGGACAGCATAGAAAAGCCATTTTTTTTGGAGATCTGACTTCTACTGGGTGTGCAGTGTAAATCTTGTTCCACTTTCTCGAGAAAGTGTCAGTAAATTCCACACTGATTACTAATACTTTCTATGCTAGTAGTTTATTTGGAGTGCAGCTTCTTGCATTTCTCCCTACAGAAAAAGGTTAGTCCTATATCTGAGGTTGGGACTGACTCTCAAACTTCCACATAGACCACAAGTTGATTCAATAGTGATATACATATACCACATCTACCACCTGTCTTTCACTTGGTTTACTTTTGTGGCTCACATGGTGCTATGATGCTGGAAGCTGTGCACTCGATATTTCAAACACCAGAAGGGTCATCCATGGTTAATAATCCTCAGTGGAGTTTCCAGACTAAGACAGACTAGGAAGAAAGCCCTGGTGATCTAGTTCTGAAAATTAGCTGGTGGAAAACTATAAGTCACAACAGATTATTGCCTTATACAGTGCTGGAAGACAACCCCATCCAGGTTGGAAGGCTGCAACAATGGACTTTAGTATACCAGTAGTCATGAGGACGGCATAAGCTTGAGTAACGTTTAATTCTGCTGTGCATGGAATCACCAATAGTCAGTCAATTCCACAGCAACTAACAACAATATATAAAATCTCCTTATCTTTGTGTATGTATGTTTTAGTCAGCTAGTGCCGCTCTAACAGAAATACCACAGAGTGGATGGCTTTAACAAAGGAAGGTTTATTCTTACGCAGTCCTGTATGCTACAAGTCCAAATTCAGGATGTCTGCTTCAGGGGAAGTCTTTCTCCCCTAATTGGCTCTGGAAGAGAGTCTGGTATTTACATCAGTCTTTGTCCAAGGAGCATCTTGTGCAGGAACCTCAGGTCTGAAGGACACTCTCTTCTCCTGATGCTGCTTCCTTGATGGTGTGAGGTTCCCAGTTCTCTGCTTGCTTCTCTTTCCTTTTATCTCTTGTAAGATGAAAGGACTAAGGGTGGGGCAAGCCACACTCCAGGGAAACTCCCTTTACAGTGGAGCAGGGAGGTGATGTATAAAGGGATTTACAGTCCCACCCTAATCCTTTAAAATACAGCATAGGAAAATCACAAAATGGAAGATATTCATAAAATACTGGGAATCAAGGCCTGTCATATTATGGGGGGACACAATTCAATCCATGACAATATATGTGTGAAGATCTTATCTTATCCTATCTTACTTAGCCTGTGATGTAGAGTCTTGGGTGCCAGCTTAATTTACCTTTACAGCCCCAAATCTATGAAATCACTTTGGTCAATAGTATATGAGAGGACATAATACATACCATATCTGAACTGAGGCTGTAAGGGTTGTTGAATATATTTCCCCCTAATTTCTTGCTCTTTTCCATTCTGTTATGAAAATGACATGTCTCAAACAGTGGATGCTCCTGCAGACTTGGTCCCAGAACTAGAAAATGTATTGAACATGCATGGTGTGAAAGCAGAGCCTTCGTTAATCTGCAGTCAATGTGGCACAGTGCCAGAAAAAGGATAAAGATTTATTGAGCCACTTGTTACTGTGGTAAAGCTGACTAATGAAGATAAATGAGTTGCTGTCAAGTTGATTCCAAATCACAGTGACACCATATGACAGAGTAGAACCACCCTATAGGGTTTCCAAGAAACAGCTGGTGGATTCAGACTGCCAACATTTAGGTTAGCAGCCTCAGCTATTAACCACTGTGTCACCAGGAATGCAGTGTGGTAGACTATTTGCAAAGATGGCTGCTCTAATTCCTCCTATCCCACAAGCCACTTTCCAATGTCATGTGGCCACTTTTTCCATCAACATGTGGATTTTATTTCTTCTTCTCTTAAAGCTGAGTTGATCTTGTGACTTATTTTGACAAATGGACTGGTAAAAGTCTGTGTGACTTTTAAGGCAAGGCCTTAAAAGGTCTTGTACTAATGCTACAGTGAGGCAAAAATATCACTGAGAAAGAAAATTACAGACCTATAGCTGTCATGGATATAGACGCAAAAATTCTCAACAAAATTCTAGCCCACAGAGCATATGCCTGAAGCCTGTTTTCACCAGCACCAGCCAAGGGAGCTGCAGATTTATGAGTTTTGACACTATCCCAGCCATAAGCAGCAGCCTCACCTACCTATACCCACACTGGAGGCCTGAGGACCAGAGGTACCACCCACTGCATCTAGCCACCCACACCAGGAGTCTGAGAATAAGTGGTACCTTCCAGTCCTTCCAGCTAGCAGCACCAGATGCCCAAGGACTGCCTGCAGTACTTCCCCACTATGCGCTTCAGGGGACTGGGAAAAACCCTCCATCCAGGTACCTGGGGGCAACAGTCAGGACCCTGCTTTACCCTACACACAGCACCCTACTGCAGCCAGGCATCTATGCTGGCTCCAAACACCCCAAAGCAGCCCTGCCCATCTAGGACTGTAGATTACAGTCTGTGTCACACACTTAGTGACAGACAACCTGGACACCTGTTGCCGTAAGAAAAGAGAACAGACTCTTGAGATCACATATGTAGTAGCTGCTCTGATCACCTAGAAGCAGGATATGACAGCTTCGAAGACACTAACAACCATAGTGGCTCACACATTCAACCTAGTTACATATATCAAAGCAAAACAAAAAGTCTGGATGCAATAAGCAAATATCTTATTTTGTTTGTTGTTGTTAAGTGCTGTCCAGTTGGTTCCAACTCATAGCGACCCTATGCACAACAGCAAAAAACACTGCCCAGTCTTGTGCCATGTCCACTACCATTTTTATGCTTAAGCCCATTGTTGAGGCTAATGTGTCAACCCATCTTATCCAGGGTCTTCCTCTTTTTTGCTGACCCTCCACTCTACCAAGCATGATGTCCTCTTCCAGGCACTGATCCTTCCTGACAGCCAAGCCAAGTCCAAAATATGTAAGACACAGTCTTGCCATCTTGCTTCCCAGGAGCATTCTGGTTGTACTCCTTCCAGAACAGACCTGTTTGTTCTTTTGGTGGTCCATGGTACGTTCAACATTCTTCTCCAATACGACAGTTCAAAAACATCAGTTCTTGTGTCTTCTTTGTTTATTGTTCAGCTTCTGCACGCATATGATATGAGTGATAATACCATGGCTTGGGTCAGGTGCACCTTAGTCTTCAATATGACATCTTTACTTTTGAATACTTGAAAGAGCTCCATTGCAGAAGATTTTCTCAATGCAATGTGCCTTTTGATTTCTTGACTGCTACTTCAATGGACATTGATTGTGGACCCAAGTAAAATGAAATCCTTGACAACCTCAATCCTTTCCCCATTTATGACAATATTGCTTCCTGGTCCAGTTGTGAGGACTTTTGTTTTCTTGATGTTGAGATGCAATCCATACTGAAGGCTGTGGTCTTCGATCTTCATCTGTAAGTATTTCAAATCTTCTTCATTTGCAGCAGGTATGGTGGTGTCATCTGCATAAGTTGGGTTGTTAATGAATCATCCTCCAATCCTGATGCCTCATTCTTCTTCATATAATCCAGGTTCTCAGGTCATTTGCTCAGCATACAGATTGAAAAGGTACGGTGAAAGGATACAACCCTGATGCATACCTTTCCTGACTTTAAACCATGCAGTGTCCCCTTGTTCTATTCACATGACTGCCTCTTGAGCCATATACAGATTTCTTAAGAGCACAATTAGCTGCTCTAGAATTCCCATTCTCCACTATGTTCACCATAATTTATTATGATCCACACCCATCAAATGCCATCACATAGTCAATGAAACACAAGTACACGTCTTTCTGGTATTCTTTGCTTTCAGCCAAAATCCACCTGATGTCAGCAATGATACCCTTGGTTCCATATCCTCTTCTGAATCCAGCTTGTATTTCTGGCAGTTCCTTGTCAGTATACTGTTGCAGTTGCTTTTGAATGATCTTTGCTTCAAAAATTTTGAAGCAAAATTTTTACTTGCATGTGATATTAATGATATTTTGCTCAGGCAAACATAGAACAAATAAATAAATAAAATAACTTATTGATGCCTCAGAGACAAGTCAATATCAGATCACATAAAGAAGCAGGTCAAGATGGCTGCATCAAGTGACCAAAATAAACCAGAAAACCTACTGAGGAAGATAAGGCAATGGAACTACCCCAGAAAGAATTCAAAAGACAGCCTTCCCTGAGAGATCAAGAATGAGATTAAGCAAAATTCAGACAAAGCCAAGGAACACATAGACAAAGCAGTAGAATTCACTGAAATTATCTTAGTCATCTAGTAGTGCTATGATAGAAATATCACAAGTGGATAGCTTTAACAAATAAGTTTATTTTCTCACAGCTGAGTAAGATGAAAGTCCAAATTCAGGGTGTTAGCTTCAGGGAAAGTTTTCTCTGTTGGCCTTCTTATCAATTTTTCTGCAGACTAGGAGGTTCTCTGGACAGGGACCTTGGATCCAAAGGATGTACTCTGCTCCCAGCACTACTTTCATGGTAGTATGAGGTCCCCATCCTCTGCTTTCTTCTCTTTCCTTTTATTTCTTGTAAGACAAAAGGTAATGCAGGCCACACTGTAGGGAAACTCCCTTTACATTGGATCAGGACTGGGACCTTAGTAAGGGTGTTACAATCCCACCCTAATCCTCCTTAACATAAAATTACAATGACAAAATGGAGACAACCACACAATATTGGGAATCATGGCCCAGCCAGTGTGCCACAAACATTTCTGGGGAAATATAATCTAAGCCATGATTTTAAAAAATACAAGATAAATGATAAAATAAATAAGGTACAAGAAATCATACAGACAGAGCAACTAGAAATACCAAATATTAATAATAAAACTTCAAGGGGGCAGAGTCAAGGTGGCAGACTAAACACATGTCTCCCTAAACCTCTCTGGAAACCAAGACCTGAACTGATAACTAAATGGAGCCTTCTGGGCACCTAGTGAGCACTAGGATGCAGCATAGGGTTGTTAATTTGGACTTCATACCACTGAATGCAAAACCTCCTCTCTTTTGATGATCCCACTCTCAGTGAGTGTGGGCTTGCATGGCCAGAAGGAAACTCACCATTTTGATTTCTTTTTCTCCTTATTGGCCAGCAGGCGGATATGGGACTTGACTAGCTGCTGGTCTCGGACTCACTGTTGGTGGGATCGGCAAGTGAAATTGCCATGTACTGAGATCCTGGCTTTGGATTCTGTTCATCTGGGCTTCTCTGGCCTGTCTTTCTACCTCTTTCATGTGATAACCATATGGATGCAGTGACGAGCTTGTGCAGGATGCTATCTTGATCCACTGGGAGATGGGGATTCCGAGGCAGAGGCCCCAGCTGGTCTTGGTTCCTAGGACAGGAGGCGGCACTTGCCAGGGGGAGAGTGCTTTTCTGGCAGACAGGTGGTGTTTTGGGAATCATGAGGCAGGGGCCCGGCAATAGAGGCTGTGGACTCTGGGCATCTAGGCACTCTTGGCCTCTCTTTCTGCTAGTAGCCTGGTCCCAGCCGGGTGGCGAGCTTGCGCAGGATGCCATCTTCCTCTGGGAGGTGAGGAATACCCATATGGAAGCCTCAGCTGGACCTAATTCCTGGGTTGGGAGGCAGTGCCTGCCCAGACAAGAGTGCTTTTCCAGCAGAAAAGCAGAATTCTACACAGTATTGCCTACAGCTGGGGCCCAACAGCACAGGACAGCAGGGCAGTAGTCTTTCTGTGTTTTGAGCTAGTTTATGACATCTGGGGTTCTACATAGAGGTGCTTACTTTGTCAGCTGGGAAGAGGGACCTATATACCTGAAAACCTGACTGACTTTGGAAGCTGTGAGATACTTTTTACTTCTCATTTTAAGACGGCCTAGAGAAACAACTGCAGTCCATCTCTCCAAGCATCTATTGACCCACATGAAGCCCCCAAAGCAAAAAACTCTTGAGAAGACAGTGACCAACAAAATCACCCATGGCATCAGAAGGCCGCCAAAAGAAACCAACTCAGAACTTCCCAGATGAAGAAGTTTTTCTGAAACTATCAGAAGGTGAACACAAAAGGATTATACATAGAGCCCTCCTAGACCTTATACAAAATGCAGCAGAGCAAAATGAAAAATAAAGCAAGCTGTTTGATCTGATGGAATACCAGCACTCTGAAATCCAACAGATCAAGAACAAATCAAAGACATGGAAACTTTGATTCAAAGCCAAGCAAACAGAATGGAACAAATGGAAAAAAGGAATTTCTGATTTGGAAGACAGAGCTACTGACTCCAGCACCTATGAGGAGAAATCAGAACAAAGAAACAAGAAAAATGAAGAAGTTTTGAGAAGCATGTGGGGTTCTATTAAGAGGAACAATCTATGATTGATTGGAGTTCCTGAATAGGGTGAGACACCTGAGAAGACAGAGAATATTGTTGCTGAGCTGCTGACAGAAAACTTCCGAGAAATTACAAAAGAGGGGAATATATATATCCAAGATATATATTGAACACAATCAATGTAGATCTCCAAAGAAAGACTCCAAGACATATTATAATCAAGCTTAACAAAATGAAACATAAGCAGAAACTCTTAAAGGCGGCAAGACTTAAAGCAAAGCTAACATTCAGCGAGAAACCCTGTGGCTTTCATCAGATTTCTCAGCAGAAACAATGCTGGCATGGAGACAGTGGCATGACACATTCAAAGCCTTGAAGGAGAAGAACTTCCAGCCAAGAATTATATATCCTGCAAAACTATCTTTCAAATACGAAAAAGAAGGCATTCACAGATAAACAGAAACTCAGAGACTTTGTAAAAACCAAACCAAAGCTACAAGAAATATTGAAAGAACCCCTTGGCTTAGAGGAACAGAACCACTAACTTTATATTTTAGAAGGACACATCACCCACAATCCTACTCAGTTAAGGAAGGCTCCAAACTCAAAGCTATTACAGTGAAAGAAATGATCCAGTGATCATATCATGAAAACTATGATGCCATCATATTAAAATGTGGAATGTACTACAGTTGTTATAGTCCTTCCAGATAGAGAGGAAGTTGACAAGACTGATAGTAATTAAAATCGGTTTATACATAGTTTATTAAGTGGGATCATAGAGACAGCCATAAAGCACAATAAAGATGCAACATATCTAATCAAGAAACGTAATACAGGAGTCTCAACAAAATCAACCTCAAAAAGGGTGAAAAATCAACTCACAAAGAAGTATGTGCCAGAACAGATTAATAAGAACAACAGAGAAAATATCAACACAAAAATAAACATATCACAATGGCAGCACTGAACACATACCTATCAATAATTACACTGAATGTGAATGGACTGAATGCTTCAGTAAAGAGACATCGAGTGACATCTTGGATCAAAAGACCTGACCCATCCATATGTTGCCTACAAGAAACTCACTTTACACTTAAAGATATGAACAAACTGAAAATTAAAGGATGGAAGAACATATATCAAGCTAACAATGAACAAAGAACAGCAGGGGTGGCAATTCTAATCTCAGGTAAAATCGATTTTAATGTAAAAGCCACCATCATGGACAAAGATGGACACTATTGCTGAAAGGATCAATACACAAACTGGACTTAATAATACTAAATATTTATGCACCTAATATTAGAACACCTAAATACGTCAAAGAAACACTGACTACACTCAAAAAAGAGACAGATCACTCCACAATAATAGTCGGAGAATTCAACACTCCACTCTCAATATTGGACAGATTGTCTAGAAAAAAGCTCAATAAAGACACAGAAGACCTTACTGCCACAACTAACCAACTAGACCTCACTGACATACACACAACTTTCTATCCATCAGTGTACAACTACACCTTCTTCTCCAGTGCACATGTAACGTCTTCCAGAATAGACCATGTGTTAGGACATAAAGCAATTCTCAACTAAATCCATACCACTGAATTAATTTAAAGCAGTTTCTCAGATCACAAACCCACAAAAGTCAAAATCAATAGTGGAAAAAACATAGACAGAAAGTGGAACTCATGGAAAGTGAACAAAATCTTTCTCAAAAAGCCATGGGTTATAGAAGAAATCAAGGATGAAATAAAGAAATTCATGGATTCCAATGAGAATAGAAACACTTCCTACCAGGACCTATGAGATACAGCCAAAGCAGTGCTCGGAGGTCAGTTTATCTCCATAAATGCACACGTCTAGAAGGGAGAAAGAAATCAAATCAAAGAAGTAACCCTACAGCTTGAACAAAGACAGAGAGAACAACAGAGGAATCCTTCAGTTACCAGAAGAAAATAGATCAGAAAGATTACAGCAGAGCTAAATGAATTAGAGAGTAGAAGAACAATTGAAAAATTTGAAAAGACCAGAAGCTGATTTTTTGAAAACATCAACAAAACTGACAAACCACTGGCTAAACTTACTCAAGAGAAACAGGAAAGGAAACAAACAACCTAAATAAGAAATGAGAGGAGAGTTGTCACAACAGGTCCAACAGAAATCCCAAATATCATAACAGAACACTACAAAAGACTGTACCCTAACAAATTTAAAAACCTAGAGGAAATGGACAAATTCCTTTATTCATATCACCTACGAAAATTATCACAAGGTGAAGCAGAAAAACTTAATAAACCCATCACAAAGGAAGAGATTGAAAAAGTTATCAAAAAACTACCAATAGGGCTGGGTGGGGAATAAAAATTCAGAATTACACAATTCAATAGAAAGTCAAGGACAATGGAAGTTAGAATTAGTAAGGTTGAAGTTAAATTCTTTGACATTATTTATTTGAGGAAAAATCAGAAAAAAATTAAAATAAGAAGAAAGTCTAAGACTTGGGGGATACTGTCAAGGGGAGAAATCCACAAATGATCATAGTACCAGAATGGGGGAGGGGTGGCGGAAGTGGGAGAGGATTACAGTTAACAAAGTTGAAGATTTGCTACAGAAAACTTCCCTAACATCATGAAAAACAAGACAATATCTATACAAGAAGCTCAACGAACCCCATATATAGTTGAAAGTCATCAAGACACAGCTTAATCAAACTTGCCAAAACCAAATATAAAAACAGAATCACGAGAGTAGCTAGGGATAAATGAAAAGTCACCTACAGGAAAACTAGTAAGACTAAACTCTGGCTATTCATCAGAAACCATGCAGGCAAGAAGGCAATGGTATGACACATATAAAGACTTGAAGAAAAAAACTATCAGCCAAGAATGATAAATCCAACAAAACTGTCACTCAAATATGATGGTGAAATGACCGTGTCATTTCCAGAAAATAGAAGTTAAGGGAATTATTAAAACCAAACCCAAATTATAAGAAATATTAAAGGGAATCCTCCAGTTAGAGAACCAACAACATCAGACAACAATTCAAGACTAGGATGCAGGACAAATCCACCAGTTATCAACCCAAACACAGAATTTCCCCAAACAAATCAAAGCTAAAAGACTGAAAATAGGGAACCACAGACTTTGTCTTACGTTGGATTCTCTAAAGTAGCAAAAGCAGTAAAGCATATAGATATATAGAGAGAAATTTATATCAAAGAAATGGCTCACATGATTGTAAAGGTTGGAACACACCAAATCTGTGGATTAGAATAGGGTCTTCTCCCAATTCCCATAGCTGCTGGGGCTGGTAAACCAACGATCAACAGATTGGAAACCTGGGAAGGCTGTGTGTCGGGGGCCATGAAAAAACTTCAGGCCCCGAAAAACAGGAAGTCTGGAAAGCCCTTGAAAACACGCGTGCGTGAAAACTGCCCGCACATCACTGCCCAGCGTCACTGTCCAGGCATACTGCCTAACCAAGCACAAAACGCCAAGTGCCTCATACCAGATATCACCCGATTCTAAACCCCTCCCCTCCTCAGTGTGTATATATTCCTCTGTTGCAATAAAAATTTTTGAGGCTTGATCAGAATTTTGTCTTGCCTCCATTTCTTCATGTCTCTTGCCCCGTTTTCCTTTTCACAGGTTCCTCCCTGCTCCTCCGCTGAAATGCCCTGCGGGGCGGGGCAGCTGTGGATATCAGTGAATCTCAAAAGTGGCAGGCAAGACTGCAAGGCTTCTCCTGATTCACATAGCTGCAGGGTGGGCAAGCCCAAGATCAACAGGTAAGCAGATAGCTTAAGTCCCAAGAATTAGAAGCAGAGGAATAGGGAGAAACCACAGGATCCAGAGCAAGCAAAAAGCCCGAATGTCCACTTATATTTGGGTGCAGGCCACACCTCCAAGGAAACTCCATTTAAACTTATTGGCTACCCACAGTAGATTCCACCATGCAGTGATCACATATAAAAACTAAGAATCATGGCCCAGCCAAGCTGACACACAATCTTAACTACCACAGACATCAATATATGACATCTGACAATTAAGTTCACAAACTTACTACTGTGTGCTTATGTTGGCAGCACCACACAAATAACTCAGAAAGGGTTCATAACCTTGGTATATCAGTGTCTCACAGCTGTGTTCATGTCAAAGTGTCACGGTGTCTTGCTGAGTGGTGTTCATTATTGTTGTTGCATGTTTTTGTGTGCAGTCATAATAAAGCCAGAGCTTGAAATAGAGCAAAGAACAAACATTAAATTTCTTGTTAAACTTGACAAGAGTGGAAGTGAAATCAGGAACATGTTAGTTCAACTTTATGGAGATAATGCCATGAAGAAAATGGCAGTATACAAATGGATTAAACATTTTCCTGAGGGGAGAGAAAGTATCACTGATGAAGAGAGGTCAGGGCGGCCAGTAACAAGCAGAACTGATGAAAACATTGCAAAAATTTGTTGAATTGTGCATCAAAATTGTTAGCCAACTGTGAGAAACGTAACAGACCAAGGAAACATTGATAAAGAAACATGAAAATCTTAACTGAAAATCTTGGCACGAGAAAGATGTGCACAAAAATGGTCTGAAAGGAGCTCATCAATGAGCAAAAGCAAAAGAGTCAAAGTTTGCGAAGACCTTTCAGAGATGCAAGACAATATTTTGGGCTATGTTATCACTGGCGATGAAACATAGGTGTACCAACACAACTGTGAAACAAAGTGTCGAAGTGCACAGTGGTAGTCAGTTGTTCTCCACATCCGAAAAAGTTCTGTTAGTCCAAAACAAGAGTCAAAATGATGTTGCTGACTTTTTGATATCAGAAGGATTATTAATTTTGAATTTGTATCAACTGGACAGTTAACCAAGTTTACTCTTCGGAAGTGCTGAAAAGGCTGCATGAAAAAGTTAGACTAAAACCACCTGAACTTGTCACCGACAATTCATGGCTCTTGTATCACAACAATGCACCAGCTCACACGGCACTGTTGCTGAGGGTGTTTTGAACCAGTAAACAAATAACTATATTGAAACACCCTCTCTGCTTCCCTTATCTGTCCCCCAATGATTCTTTGTTTACCCGAGGATGAAGGAAATATTGAAAGGAAGATATTTTGATGACATTCAAGACATCAAGGGTAATACAACAGCAGCTCTGATGGCCATTGGAGAAAAAGAATTCCAAAACTGCTTTGAAGGGTGGACTAGACACTGGCATTGGTGCATAGCTTCCCAAGGGGAGTACTTCAAAGGTGACTGTAGTGATATTCAACAGTGAGGTATGTAGCAGTTTTTATATGATGAATTAATGAACTTAATTGTCATACTTTGTATAAATGAACAATGTCAAAACAAAAAAGGAGGGAATAAACAGTGTAGTCACAGAACTTTTATATGGAAAGGAAGTTAAGGAGCTATTTATAAATAAAAGAGAGGTTTAAACTTAGAAAAATGGAGGTAAATTTCAAAGCAATCACAAAGGAAGTTAACAAACTTTTCCTTCAAAAGTAACAAGAAATGAAGAGTAAGCAAATACAAAAATAACAATCACACAAAAGATGAAAAAGAAAATACATAAACAAAAAGGACTAAGTACAGAAAATAAAGCAGAGCAAAGAAACTGTCAACACCACACACACACAAAATCAAAATGACAGCAGTAAACTCATATCTGTCAATATTTACACTGGATGTAAATGACCTAAACACAGCAGTAGAGGGACATAGAGTGGCAGAATGAATTTAAAAAAACACAATCCACCTATATTCTCTCTACAAGAGACACATCATATATACAAAGATACAAACTAAAACTCAAAGGATGGGAAGAAATATATCATACAAACAACAAACAAAAAAGAGCAGAGTGGCAATATTAATCTCTGATAAAATAGATTTTAAGGCAAATCTACCATAAAGAGCAAGGAAGGATACTATATCATGATTAAAATGTCAGTAACTAGGAGGATGTAGCTATAATAAATACATACACTTACCTAATGAAAGGCCTCCAAAACATATAAACTCTAAGAGCATTCAAAAGAGAAATAGACAGCTCCATAATAGTAGTAGGAGACTTTAACACACCACTTTCAGTGAAGGACAGAACATCTAGAAACTCAGTAAATATACAGAAGATCTAAATGTCACAGTGGATCAACATGACCTCGTAGACATATACAGAACACTCCACACAAAAGCAGCAAGGTATACATTTTTTTCTAACGCACAGGGAACAGTCTCCAGAATAGACTACATTTTAGACCACAAAGCAAATCTTAACAGAATCCAAAACACTGTGCTGGGAGCCAGCCCCGACAACTTTTGGGGGCCCCACGGAGGGAGGGAAATGGCGTCGGCAGAGGAAATGAGAAAGGAGACAGAAAGGAGTTTTTGGAGAATGGCAGCCCCCTGAGGTCTGTCTTTCTTTATTTTTTATACTTGAGGTGACGTGATTTTCACCCTGCCCCCTGACCACACAAGCTATTGGCTAACTTGAAACTGAAACCTCATGGTCTCATTTTTTTTTCTTGTTAATTGTCAAGGCCTTCTAGATAATGGCCCGACGCAGGTGTGCTGTGGTGATAATTGACAGTGAAAACAAAATTATGCCCCGAGCTCAATCAGCCCTACCAATACCTCAAGGTTCAAAGGTACAGGAGGAGGGGTCTAAAGGTTTTAATCTGTATTTGTTCCTACTTTGATCTTTATTTTATCTCTTCCTGTGGGGACAGTAAACACCTACCGTCCCCCACCCTATGCCTTTCTTGAACTGTTCTAAGAAGGGTAATTCTTTTCACATGGGGGGGATGTGCAGTTGGGGGAAGACAGCGGGGATGGGCTGGCCTTGGCATTCCCAGGCTGGGCATTCCTGGGCTCAGCATTTGTCCTTGTGCAGGAAGATGAGGGGGTATTTTTGAGGAGAGTTTAATTAGGATGAAAAATATACGGCCAGAAATATGTCAGGGATGAGATGTGTCCACCTGCCATCACAAAGGCTTGTGGCTTTGCTCACAGAGGTCTTTGTGCGTGACGGGCTTTGGCAACACTGAAATAATACAAAGCGTTGTTTCTGATCATAAAGCCATAAAAGTAGAAATCAATCACAGAAAAAGCAAGGGGAAAAAACTGAATACATGGAAACTGAATATCACCTTGTTTAAAAACTACTGGGTTACAGAAGAAAGCAAGGATGGAATAAATAAATTCATAGAATCACATGAGAATTAAAATACATCTCTTCTGTGGGACACAACAAAAACAATGCTTACAGATCAGTTTATAGAAGATTAGTTTAATGTGTTGAAATGAGACATAAGTAACTCCATTTAGAGGAAGAGTGCAGTGAAAATTCAGGTAATAGGCTCCAGGAACTAACTTAGCAGGAAATAACAAGAGATACCACAGGGTAATTACACTGAAACAGACAGGGCCTGGAGACGGCCTCGCAAATATCCCCTGGAGCCAGCCTAGTAAAACATCCACTCACAGTTGCATTTTACAACCTACGGAAATTCCACATGGATAAAAACATTCACCAATGTGGTTAACACATTCACCCACAGCTAAATTTTGCAACTTGCAGAAATTCCACATGGCCTCAGCCAACTTCAGCCAATCAATGCAAAGGTCAGCTCCCCCTCCCTACCGTGCAATTTCACAGCTTAAATACTGGGTGCTAAGAAAGCTTGAGGTCGCCTCCTTGCTCTGCGTAGTTTGGAGTGTGTCCCTGGTACACCAGTCTTTTTCCTATTGGGCACATTTTTAATAACACTCAACTTTTGAAGTTACTCTGTGTCACGTCTTGAAACTCGGACCCTAACAAATGTATACATCAAAAAAGAAGAGCCAATATCAAAAAATTCTGAGCTAATAGAAAGACAGCAGCAAAAGAAGCCCTCAGACACCAGAAAAAAGAAAACAATAAAGATTAGAGTATAAACAAATGAAATAGGGGATAGAAAAACAATTGACACAATCAACAAGACCAAAAGTTGGTTCTTTGAAAAGACCAACAAAATTGACAAACCACTGGCTAAACTGACAACAGGAGGAAAGCAAATAACCTGCATGAGAAATGAGATGGGTGGTAGCACAGCTGTCACATCTGAAATAAAAGGATCATAACAGAATACTGTGAAAAATTGTACTCTAACAAATTTGAAAACCTAGAGGAAATGGACAAATTTTTAGTGCCTAGAAACACACTACCTTCCTACAATAGCACAAGCCAAGGTATAAATATTAAATAAATCCGTAATAAAAGAAGACATTGAAGAAGTAATTATTTTGAAAAAATAAAAAGACTGGCCCAGAAGGCTTTGCTGGAGAATTCTACCAAACTTTCAGAGAAGAATTAACAATACTAATAAAGCTATTTCAGAGCGTAGATGAGGAAGGAAAATTCCAGAACTCATTTTATGAAGCCAGCATAACCCTGATACCAAAGCTTTGGAAAGACATCACTAAAAAAGAAAATTATGGACCAATATACCACATGACCCAACTCACAGCTACCCTATAGGACAGAGTAGAAATGCCCCCATAGAGTTTCCAAAGAATGCCTGGGGTATTCAAACCGCTGATCTTTTGGTTATCAGCCATAGCACTTAACTACCACACCACAGCATTATGCTGAGTGAAACAAGTCAGTCACAAAAAGACAAATGTTTTATGAGGCTATTATTATAAGAACTCAAGAAAGGTTTACACACGAAAAAAAGCAGTCTTTGAATGCTTACCAGGATGAGGAGGGCAGGGGAACAGAAGTCACCAACTAGATAACAGACAAGTGTCAATTTTGGTGAAAGGAAAGACAACACATGATACAGGTTAAGTCAGTATAGTTGGATCAAAGCAAAAGCAAAGAAGTTTCCTAGGCACATCTAAACACTTTGGGGGACAGAGTAACTGGGCCTGAACCCTGGGATTGTAATTTTAGGGTCATCTAGGTTAACTGGCATAAAAGAGCTTCTATATCCCACTTCAACGAGTAGTATTTAGGGTCTTAAAAGCTTTCAAGCAGCTGTCTAAGATAGATCAATTGGTCCCACCCCACTGAGAACAAAGAAGAATGAATAAAAGCAAAAACACAAGAAAAATACTAGCCCCAAAGACTAGAGGACCAAATCAACCAGAGACTTTACCAGCCTAGACCAGAAGAAAGAGACTGTGCTCAGTACCACCAATGACCACTCTGACAGAGAACACAACAGGGAACCTTGGACAGAACACGAGAAAAAATATAGAACACAATTCAAATTCACGTAAAATGACCAGACCTAATAGTATGACAGAGACTAGAGGAACCCCTGAAACTATGGCCCCTGACTAACCCAGAACTGAAACCATTCCTGAAGTGCACTTTTTAACAAAGATTAGACAGGCCTTTAAAACAAATATGTGAGGAACATGCTTCCTGGTTCAACTGAATACAGGAAAACAAATGGGTAGTTGCTATGCAAAAGCAGGATGAGAAGGCAGGAACAGGCAGGAACTGGACAAATGGGCACAGGTGGAGAGGGCGAGCATGTTGTCACATTGTGGGGAATGCAACTAAAGTCACAAAGCAATTTGTATATAAATGTTTCAATGAGAAATTAACTTCAGCTGTAAACAGTCAATGTACAGTAAGAACTTCTTTTTTTAACTTTTAAAAATGGTATGGAGCACAGCTCTACCCTGACACATATGGGATCTTCATGAATCAGAATCAAAAACCTATTACACTGCCACAGTAGTCAAAACAGCCTGGTATTGTTACAAAAAGAGACATATAGAACAATGGAACAAAGTAGAGGCCCCAGAGATGCCACCATCCTCTTATGAACAGCTGATATTTGACAAAGGTCCTAAGATTTTGAACTGGGGTAAGAACAGTCTGTTTAACAAATGGTGCTGGCATAATTGGATATCCATATGCAAAAAATTGAAACAAGACCCATATCTCACACGTTATACAAAAATCAACTTAAATTGGATAAAAGACCTGAATATAGAAGCTAAAATGATAAAGCTCATCCAAGATAAGGTAGAGTCAACAATGGATGTTTTAATATGCAATATAGACAGACTTCAAAATCTGACAAACAAAACACATTCATCAGAAGAGAAAATAGATAAATGGGAATTAATAAGAATCAAACACTTGTGCTCATCCAAAGACTTCATCAAAAGAATTAAAAAGACCACCTATAGAATGGGAAAAAATATTTGGCAACTCTATGTCAGACCGACGCCTGATCTCCATAATCTACAAGGTTCTACAAAATATTAATAAGAAAGAGACAAATTATCCAATTAAGCGATGGGCAAAGGAGATGGACAGACACTTCTCTAAAGAGGAGATTCAGGAAGCCAAAAAACACATACAGACATGTTCATGATCATTAATTATTAAAGAAATACAAATCAAGATGACAATGAGATACCACTTCCCCCCAGTGAGATTGGCCATGATCCAAAAAACACAAAACAATAAATGTTGGAGAGGCTGTGGAGAGACTGGAACTCTCCTTCACTGTTGGTGGGATTGCAGAATGGTGCAACCTCTTTGGAAAGCAATTTGGCGTTACCTTAAAATAATGAATATAGAGATACCATTTGACCCAGTTATTCCTCTGCTCGGAATATATCCTACAAAATCAAGGCCATTCACACCGACTGCTACATGCACACGAATATTCATTGCAGCACAGTCCATGACAGCAAAAAGTTGGAATCAACCCAAATGCCCAACAACAGAAGAGTGGATAGGTAAACTTTGGTATAGGTACTCCATGGAGTACTATACACTGATAAAGAACAACGATGATAGCAGGAAACATCTCTCAGTTTGGTCTCAACTGGAGGACATTATATTGAGTGAAACCAGTCAGCGACAGAAGGACAATTATTATATGAGACCCCCGAGATAAAAACTTAAAACCATACTCATACATAATAGAAAAGACTCTTTGACGGCTACAAGGGTGGGGAAAGTGGGAGGGCGGGAAGGTAAGGGGCGAGGGTTTAGATTAGTTAATTGTTAGAAATTTGGTAGGGTGAAATTGGTGACAATTCACATTAGTAAGAAGGTCAATATTAATGAGACTTTGACACAACTTGTGTACTCCTCCTCTCTTAACCCAATATTGTAAGCACAGAGTATGTACACTTTCATTTCTTTTTTATTTAATAAAAAAAAAAATTCTGATAAAAAAAAGAATCAAATCAACTGGATAGCAACCGTTTTTCATTTAGTTCACTTCATTTTTAATTCTCATTTCTATAGTAAACAAATGATTAATAGTAAAGTCATCTTGTAAGAATAGTAACCATTTTAAATGAGAGAAGTCAGCTCAGTTCATATTTTTTGCTTGACAGTGAGTGACTGAAACTGCTCATATTGTGGGTCAGAAAACATTCTCACAACATTCTGTCATGTATATAATTCCTAAATATTAACAATAATGACTTCATTAAACACTTAAAATATCCTGTGTGTTATAATGACTACGGGTGTTTGTATTGCTTTTTATATATATTTAAAATATATCCGTATTTTAAATAACTAAGGCTTTGGTTAAGAAATTGCTCATGGTCACAAGTCTAGTTAAATGATGATGGTGGGAACTGAACGTAAGTCTATCTGTTGTCAAACTTGTGTTTTTTTCCTAGGGTTGTGCTGCTCAAGAGAACCTGCTGCAACAACAGTATGGTAGTCACAACATAATAGCTATCCAGCACTTACAATATAATGGATGTGATTGTGAAACTGAATTTTTAATTTTATTTAATTTTTAATAGCCACATGTGGCTACTGGCTACTGTACTGGCCAGCAGAGTTGGAGTATCTCACACTGTCCAGTCTATAAATCTTCAAGCTACTGTGATTCTGTTGCCAAATCCTAGAAGATGAGTTATCTCACACACTCAGACCTGCCAATCATCTGGACACCAGCTTGTGAGAAATGGCAAGTCACTTTATTGCAATGCACAGAGCAAGTTGCCAGGAGTAAGTTCCACAGATCCAACTCCTCAAGTTATGGGGAAGCAGGGCTTACATGTGATTTGGGTAGCAAGATGGCAGCTGCATAGTGGAATAGGGAGGTAAAATCCTAGAAGGAATATATAGGGAAAATGTTGCAGGAATTATGGCAGCCAGGAAACAGAAGGTGATGAGATATGCTTTTTGTTGGACCTCTCACTTTGGAAGGTGGTCTGGGTGATGATTTTCTTTCATCTATTACTGTGTCTGCTGCGGCGTAGTGGTTAAGTGCTATCTGTTAACAAAAAAGTTGGCAGTTCAAATCTATTCTGTCCTATTGTGTTGCTATGAGTTGGAATCAACTCAAAGGCAGTGGCTTTGGTTCTTTTGGTTTTATGTCCACTGTGGAAGTCAATTAATGGTCATAGGTGGCCCTCCTGTTGTGCAAGGCACAACAAACCTGGCTTGGGCCAGTTCAAGGCAGACTTTCTGACTAATGGAAATTTACTGGCATTCATAGGATCAGGTTACAATCCCCTCTTGAGGTGTAGCAATTTCTAGATTTTAAGAGATAAAGGTCAGTGCCTCACTTGGCTACTTCCTGTTTACACAGGGCAGAGTCTTAGGGACCTAAATTGAATTTTCCTGGGGATAGCAGGCAAAGAAGACTTAAAAGGTAGAAGAAACTACTAGCAGAAAAAGGTACAGGTAGATCGTTTATCTATAAGTAAACTCTTAAGTCTTCTAGAGGCTCACACTTTCACTTCTGTTTTAAGTGTTCTGGAAGTTCTTGACTGGCTACCCTCATTGAGGAGTATGTGACTAGAAGAACTTCCTAAGGGCTGATCCACTTGGGCTGAAGTTAGCTGTGAGGATGTTTTCTTCTTCTTTTTTTTTTTTTTTTTTATGGGAACCAGGTTTCTTGGGGGGAAGGGATGGAAAGGGGGAAATATATGACTAGTTAATAGCTTTCAGAGTTCCATGTAGTGACCTCAAAAACTTGGAAACACTAAGTTCCTTGACTACCTGAGGATCATCTGAAGCACTACATTGCCCGGCTCCTGTAATGAAAGCTCTCCCATACAGCATTATAGGGATGCAATTGGAGCCTCCTTCCAGGTGCCACATGGACTCTCAACAGGGCAATGCATAGTGGTATGATCAAAGGCAGGTTGGCATCTTGGCTTTCCAGTTGACTGTGGACTCCAGGACGCATGTAATTTTCAGCAGATTCCTAAATGTCCTGAAATTTCTTGGGTAACCTTGGATACAAAATCTCTTCCATTACTGAAGACAGGCTTTGCTTACCTAGGATGCCTTTTCTGTTTGGCAGGGGAAGGCTTCTATACATCTGGTAAAAGTATCTACAAGCACTTTATCCTCCCAGGCTTGGTGCATGCTGAAGGTTGGTGGAGATTCTGCTTGTAGTAGAGTGAGTGCTGGGCTCTGGAAGAAGGGTCTGGCCCCATGTTGTATGCCAAAAGTTGTTGATGAACCCTAGAAGGTGGGTTCTGTCTGAGTGCTTAGATCTGCTAATAATCCACACACGAACCTTTGAGGAAGAGCAAGTAACTTTACTGCAATGCACAGAGCAAGGAGCTGGGAAAAAATTCCTTAGATTCCACTCCTTGAGCTATGGGGAATAGAGGTTTACATGTGATTTGAGTAGCAAGATGGCAGCCAGGCAGGCACAGCTTCTAGAAGGAATATGTAGGGAAGATATTGCAAGAATTATGGCAGCCAGGAAATAGGAGGAGATGTAGTTCTGTGTAGGACTCTTGCTTTGGAATGGGGTCTATGCAACGATTTTCCTTCTGATTTGTTCCCAACTGCTGCTGTGTCCTCCGCTGAGGTCAACTAATAGTCATAGCTGGCCCTCCTGTGCCATTGGAGTGGGTCAAATCTGGCTTAGACCACTTTAAGACAATCTTTTCTGACAAATGGAAATTTACTGGCACTTGTAGAGTTGGGTTACAATTGTATAGATAGCATACTTAGATAACAAAGGTTGCAAATGTGAAGGAACATTGTTAAGTACCCTTGAGATGTCTCCGACTCATAGTGACCTTGTGTGCAACAGAACAAAACACTGCACAGTCCTTCACCATCCTCACAATTATTCCTATGTTTGAGCTCATTATTGCAGCCAATGTGTAAATCTCTGGGGTGTGTCCATCTATCTCCATTGAAGGTCTTCCTCTTTTTCACTGACCCTCTTCTTTATCACACATGATGCCCTTCTCCAGGACTGGTTCCTCCTGATAACATCCAAAGTATGTGGGATAAAGTCTTGACATCCTAGCTTCCAAGGAGTGTTCTGGTTGTATAACTTCCAAGAAAGACTTGTTCATTTTTCCGGCAGTCCACAGTATATTCAATATGCTTTGACAGTGCTTTAATTCAAAAGCATCCGTTCATCCTCAATCTTCCTTATTCATTATCTAGTTTTTGTGCATATGGCTCAGATGCCCCTTAGTCCTCAAAGTGATAGCTTGACTTTTTAACACTTTGAAGAGGTCTTTTGAGGGAGATCTACCCAAAGCACTATATCATTTGGTTTCTTGGCTTCTGCTTCCAAGGGTGTTGATTGTGGATCCAAGTGAAACAAAACCTTTGACAAAGTCAGTATTTTTTCCATTTATCATGATGCTGGAAACCCTGGTGGTGTAGTGGATAAGTACAACATCTGCTAACCAAAGCGTCAGCACTTTAAATTCACCAAACACTCCTTAGAAACTCTATAGAGCCATTCTACTCTGTTCTATAGGGTTGCTATAAATTGGAATCAACTCAATGGCAGTAGGTTTGTGTGTAGTTTACCATGATGTTGCTTATTGGACCAGTTATGAGGACTTTTGTTTTCTTTATGTTGAAGTGTAATCCATATTGAAGGCTGTAGTCTTTGATCTTCATCAGAAAGTGTTTGAAGTCCTCTTCACTTTCAGCAAGGAAAGTTGTGTCATTTTCACAAAGCAAGTTGTTACCAAGTCTTCCTCCAATCCTGATGCTATATTCTTCATATAGTCCCATTTCTCAGGTTATTTGCTCATCATATGTACTGAATAAGTATGGTGATACACACCTGACACACACCTTTCTTGATTTTAAACCACTCAGCATCCTCTTGTTCCATTCAAACAACTGTCTCTTGGTCTATGTAAAAGTTACATATGAGTACAATCAAGTGATCTGGAATGCCCATTCTTTACAATGTTACCCCTAACTTACTATGATCCATGCAGTTAAATGCCTTTGCATAGTCACTATAACATGGATAAACATCCTTCTGGTATTCTCTTCTTTCAGCCAAGATCCATCTGACATCAGCAATAATATCCCTCATTTTACGTCATCTTCTGAATCCAGCAGTTCCTCCTCAATTTACTGCTGTGGCCATTTTTAAATTATCTTCAGCAAGACTTTCCTTGTGTGTGATATTAATGATATTGTTCAAAAACTTCCACATGATTTTGGATCACATTTCCTCAGAATGGGCACAAATATGGATCTTTTCCAGGCATTTAACTAGGAAGCTGTCTTCCAAATTTCTCAGCATGTATGAGAGCATTTCAGTACTGCATCCATTTGTTGAAACATCTCAATTGGCATTTTCTCAATTCCTGGAGCCTTGTTTTTCACCAATACCCTCAGTGCAGCTTGGTCTTCTTCCTTCGGTACCATAGATTCTCGATTATATGCTACCTTCTGAAGTGGTTAAACGTTGACCAGTTTTTTATGGTACACCCACACCATACCCACTGCCGTCGAGTTGCTTCTGACTCATAGTGACCCTATAGGACAGAGCAGAACTGCTCCATAGAGTTTCCAAGGAGTGCCTTGTGGATTCAAACTACTGACCTTTTGGTTAGCAGCTGCAGCACTTAAAACACTATGCCGCCAAGTTTCTCTTTTTGATACAGTGACTGTGTATTCCTTCCATGTTCTTATGCTTCCTGCGTGGAATCCTTCAATATTGCAATTCGGGGCTTGGAATCTTTCTTCAGTTCTTTCAGCTTGAGAAATGCCAAGCATGCTCTTTCCTTTTGGTTTTCTAACTCCAGGTCTTTTTACATTTCATTATAACACTTTACTTGAGAAACCTTTGAGATTCTCTGTTCAGTTATTTTAGTTGGAAAAAAAAATCATCCAAATCAAAGCAAGGTAAAATAAAGAACATAGGGAGGTGGATCTCAAAGTTAAGAGATCAATAAAGTTACAAAAGGAAAAATTTCTTATGGATTATTGCACATTTTACTTAAGGATTATTAATATATTGCCAATGTTGATTATAAGAGAGAAAGCAATTTCTCAAAAGAAAAACCCATTACTCAAAACTGTCTCCTTACTGTAAGATGTTTCTGTTCTCTAGGCATTTTCAAATGTAGGAAATCATAAATTCTTTCAGTAACAGAACAGACGGTTATGTTATGTTAATAATAGGTTAGCTATACCATGTAGTCCATCGCTTAGAGTTTACATGGTTTAATTAAGGTTGTTCATACCTTATGCAAATTAATTATTTCTTATCTTAGATGAATAACTTTGAAATAGTAAACACTATGGTTTGGGGATGATTTGGAGGCCTAATGTATTTGAGAGAGAGCAGACCTGGGGGATTGGGCACCACAGGAGCCTATGGAAAATCAGGAAACCCATGAAGGACTGGACACTGGCAGAAAAAGTCAGAACGTTCTGTTTCTAGTCCCTCTTTGCCAATTATCTTTTGTGATCTTCAGATTCCTTATTCTGTAAAATAGATGGGGAAAAGGAATGCTGGACTGGAAACATGCTCTCACCAGTTACCAGTGAGTTAACGCTACGTGTGTTGGAGTAGAACTGTGCTCCACAGAGTTTTCAATGGCTGACTTTAAGAAGTAGGTTGCCAGTCATTTCTTTTGAGATACCTCTGGTGGACTTGAACCTTTTTCTTTTCTTTTCTTTCTTTTTTTAATTTTATATGACTGAGTGAAAATGTACATTCCCGTACAGATTTATATGCCCACCTATATGCAGCTTCCACTGCTCTCCCTGTCTGGTGACAGTACACTATTCCTCTCTGCTCCATACATGTCTCATTCTCCCAACAGTCTCCTTTCCCCTCCTCTCCACCCACTCTCCTTCTTCGAGCCAGAGGTCAGCAGGATGATATCTAGCTACAGATGTATAGAACCATAAAGTACATCCAATATATGGTCACTCTGCATTGCCAAGTCTAATCCATTCGTGTCTGAAGAGTGGACCTTCATTATGATTTATGGGCAAGGGCAGCATCAGGGCCAGAGGCCATGCTCCCAGGGGAACCTTGAAACTGCTGGGCCATCAACTGAAGTCTTTTAGTGGAGATCTCAGGATGTACCCCTTTTTGTGTTGCCAGCGAGACTCAACCTTGTGAGCTCCATCATGGCTATCACTAGTGGTGGCCGGGCACCATCCGGTTCTTCTGGTGCCAAGTTGATGTAGGCACCTACTCATGTGGGCCTCTCTATCTTCTGGGTTGTCTTTACCCCATGTCACTTTGGTCCTTGGTAAGCATCCGTTCCTGCTGAGTTGGGACGATTTGCTGTGCCCTCAAGTGGCAGCTTGGCAGTTTTTAAGACCCAAGATGCCACTCACCAATGTGGGGTGCAGAGAGCCCTCTTAGCAAAATGCTAGTTGTGCCAATTGGCCTCGATTTCACCTAAGAGCACGCTCCCTGCCCCCTTCCCCAGCTACTCTATCCTTGCAATATTAGGTTATGGAAGGTGTACTCGAGTTATGCTGAAGTCCACTTAATGTTGTTCTTGTTTCTAATGTGTGCTATCACCGATTTCATCCAACCAGATTTCTAGCAAGTATCCGATCTAAACCCTTCCCCCGTCACCTTCCCTCCCTCCCCTCCCTTGCAGCTGTCAAAGAGTCTTTTCTTCTGTACACAAGTCTGTTTTTGTGATCTTATCATAGAGGTCTCATACAATATTTGTCCTTTTGTCACTGACTACTTTCACTCAACATAATGTCTTCCAGTTGAAACCAGGTTACGACATGTTTCCTGGAATCATTGTTATTCTTTATCATTGTGTAGTGCTCCATTGAGTATATGTACCATAGTTTACCTATCCATTCTTCTGTTGTTGGGCATCTGGGTTGATTCCATCTTTTTGCTATTGTGGACTGTGCTGTGATAAACATTTTGGTGCATGTGTCTGTTGGTGTGAAAGGCCTTGATTCTGTAGGATATAGTCCGAGTAGTGGAATTACTGGGTGAAATGGTCTATCAATATCCATTTTTTTAAGGAAGTGCCAGATTGCTTTCCAAAGAGGCTGGACCATTTTGCAACTTTACCAACAGTGTAGGAGGGTTCCACTTTCTCCACAGCCTCTCGAGCATTTGTTGTTTTGTGTTTTTTGGATCATGGCCAATCTTGTTGGGGTGAGATGGTATCTCATTGTAGTCTTGATTTTAGTTTCTTTGATAACTAAATATTGTGAAAACGTCCGCATGTGTTTTTTGGCTGCCTGGATCTCCTCTTTAGTGAAATGTCTGTCCATCTCCTTTGCCCATCACTTAATTGAATGATTTATCTTCTTCTTATTGATATTCTGTAGTATCTTATAGATTATGGAGATCAGGTGTCGGTCTGACATAGAGTTGCCAAATATTTTTTCCCATAATAAAGTCTTTGGATGAGCAAAAGTGTTTGATTCTTAATAGTTTCCATTTATCTATTTTCTCTTCTGTTGATTGTGGTTTGATATTTAGGTCTTTTATCCAGTTGGAGTTGGTTTTTGTATAAGGTGTAAGATACGGATCTTGTTTCAGTATATTGCAGATGGATATCCAATCTTGCCAGCACCATTTGTTGAAGATACTGTTTTTACCCCAGTTTAACATCTTAGGGCCTTTGTCAAATATCAACTGTTCATAGGCAGGTGGTGTCATCTCTGGGGTCTCAATTCTGTTCCATTGATCCATCTGTCTGTTCTTGTACCAGTACCAGGCTGTTTTGACCACTGTGGCAGTGTAGTATGTTCTAAGGTCAGGTAGTGAGAGGCCTCCCAGTGTGTTCTTTTTCTTTAGCAGTACTTTACTTATCTGGGGCTTCTTCCAGACTTGAACCTTAACCCTTCAGTTAGCAGACAAGCACAACAATTCTCATCACCTGAGGCCTTTAAATGCTCTAACAGATCCATAGACTCATGCCCGTGACAGGAGCCTTAGAAATCTTCTAGTTTAACCTACTTGTTTTGTAGATGGGGAAATTGTGACTCAGAGAGGCACAGAAAGGTATTCAAGGACAGACAGAAAGTCACTAAAATTTTAAGGCAGTGCTGTTCTCCAAAGTACCATTTGGTTCTAAATTTAGAATGTTGTAAAATTATAATTAAGGTCTAGAATCATAGCCTTAAGACACGGTGAAGACCCTAAGTATACTCTGAATTATTGAAGATTAAAGTATGTTTCCTACAATTTAATATTAAGTTTGTTTTATCATAGTCTAATAATTTGAAAATTATAGTGTAGGTGTAATGCATGTGTCCTGGGCCCATCAGCCCATTATTACCAAATAAGTTATCTGTATTATCCACATTATTATGTATGAATCTTCATAGGCCCACTTCCTAGACATTAGTCCCTTCTAAACATTCTCAGTATTTCTGAGTGCTTCCCAGGTTCTTCCTTGTTGACTTTTCACCTTAGTGCTGTGTCTGCTGCTACTGTCAGGAGATTATTGTTCTAGTGGACACAGCTATTTCCACAGCTGACATCCCTTGGAGATGGGCCTTCCCTTGCAAAGCCCAAGGACTGTACTTCCTCTTTGGAGAGGCTGGAGGTCTTCATCACCACCATCCTAGGGCCCTGGCTACACCAGAAACCCCTTGCACTGCTGTATTTGAGTTGCTTCCCTTGTTCCTGTTCGAGGCTTGAATTCCCTCAGCTCTTTCAGCTTGAGAATTGTTGATCGTGTTCTTCCCTTTTGGTTTTCTAACGCCAGGTCTCTCCACATTTCATTTATAATACTTTATATTCTTGAGAAGCCCTTTGAGATTCTCTGTTCAGCTCTTTTAGCTGGATAGAAAACAAACCAAAAAAACTCATTTTATCCAAATCAAATCACAGATTGACAGAATCATAGCCCCGTTCTCCACTTTTCCCAGAGAGATGGGGAAATAAGTTCAACCATGCAGGGGGCTCAGGCAGGCTAGAGATGATACACATAAATGCCTGGCACAAAGTTGGCACTCAGTAAATGGAAACTCTTATAATTGTTTTAGCCTTCTTTACCACCTAAGTTTTTAAGAGCTGGATAGGGAGCCTGTGTAGTACAAGTGGTTTTCAATCAGATGCTAACATAAATGTTGGTGTTCAAACACACTCAGTGGCTACATAGAAGAAAGGCTTGATAAACTGCTCCCCTAAAGACCATAGCCATTTTTACTTTGTAATACATGGGGTCCATGTGAACTGGGGCCACCTCAAACAGATGGCAGCTAACAACAACAACAGTTGGGTTCAAGAATTTGAACATATTTCCTTCAATTTTATATATTCACTTTTGCTTCAGGTGCTCTTAGAGAGTAGTAAAGTGTCCAAAAGGTGATTGTGATTATTGGGATTATTCATCCCACAAGCAGGCATTGAGATCTAGTTATTCTGGGGAACACAAATATGTATATGCCATTTTAAAGGTTTATCAAGTGAGCAACAGAAATAAGATGCTACACAAATTGCAGCATGCAAAACAGTAGGTAAAGTCCTTTTGAAGTTCATAGAGAAAACTCCTGGTTAGAAAAGTAGCAGCAACTATTAATAGCTGGGAAATGCTGGTGGTTCACTGGTTAAGTTCTACATCGGTTCTACAACTGCTAACCTTTCGGTTAGCAGTTTAAATCTTCCAGGCGCTCCTTCGAAACTCTACTCTGTTCTATAGGGTTGCTATGAGTCATAATTCACTTGACAGCAACAGGTTTTTTTTTTTGGTTAATTGCCAACTGGAGCCCTGGGGGATAGAGGTTAAGAGCTGTATCTGCTAACCAAAATGCTGGCAATTCAAATCCACCAGGTGCTCCTTGGAAATCTTACGGGATTCTACTTTGCGCTATTGGGTCACTATGAGTCAGAATTGACTTGATGGCCTTCTCTTTGTTCACTGGTCTTTGCCCTTGCCATGAAATTTCTCCTGACAGCTCTTCTTTTGCATGGATTTATTTACCAAACACATTTTGAGTAGTCACCACAATACAAGCATCATATTCATCAGGAACCTGCATAAAGGGGCAGGGGAGTAAGAGAATGGAAGGACTTGACAGGAGGGACTGGAACCTGTATCTGTAGTCCAAGTTCCAAGTGCCAAAGCCCTGGGATTTCGTGTCCAAATGGCACTAAATCTTCTCAAGTCTCTTCCCTGAGTCCATCCTCCCAGAGGCACATCATACCACTGCTTTGCTCTCCTCTAGGCCTGACCAGAATCCATGGGTGATGCAAATGGTTAACGTACTCATTTACCAACTGAAAGGCTGGAGGTTCAAGACCACCCAGAGTTACCTTGGAAAAAGGGCTTGAAGATCTGCTTCCGAAAACGAGCCACTGAAAACCCTCTACAGCATAATTCTACTCTTACACACATGGGGTCACCTGAGTTGGAACTGACTTGATAGCAACTCACTGAGACCTGACCAAGGGCAAGAGCTACTTCTTGAGGGAGTAGAGGGATGCTAAAAGCTTTTAGGGGTGCGTGGGTAGAATCTGAATGTCGTGGGCAGAGGTATGCATGCATATTCTTTAAGTTTATTCCAGTGTGGGACAAAACCAAGCATATAGAAGAGGAAAGGAAAACTGGGCTGGTGTCCTCCTGCCCTCTTTGAGGGCACATTCTGAAGCAGAATTCCAAGAAATCAAGAAATTTAAATGTGAATCCAGATTCCCAGGTTGTTAAGGAGGTGCATTTGTGAATCTAGGAGGCTAGCATGTATTTTATTCCAGTTTCTAAACTTGATTTATAACCTTTAAATATTTAAACATGATAGGTAGACTTCCATTTGTACTCTTGCCCAGAATTTCTCAAATGTTAAGCGTCAAGAGGTAGCAGGCTATCGAGGTCTTCCATCTGTGAGCCTTGAGCTTTCTTCTCCTTTCTTAAAATCCTCACTTTTGAGGGGGTTATTTATTTTACTTTCTGCCTTCTCTGATAGATGCAGAAACCAAGTTATTGTGTTTACAAAAGTATCCTAGTGCTAGTACAATGGATAACACACAGTAAGCCCTTACTAGATGTGCCAAAGACTAAAATGAGTGATGAAAAATTAATGTGTTTGATGACAGCAGATAGGATAAAGAGAAGATAGAAGAGAGATAAGGTGAACTGAATGGAGAACACCTCGCTAAAGTCTAGCAGAGATTGAGCAACTGTCTAGAAGTCTCTCTCCCTTCTCAGTCAATCAGGGTGAGTGGCAAATATGCAACCTCTATTTCTCTAAAAATCAAAGTTGAAGTAACCTGTTTTTTTCTAAATCTAGGATTTTTGTTTCTTTGTTTTTTTTTCTTCAAACGAGTATTGGACTCGGATCAAGAATTGCAAACTGGGGGTCTAAAGTACATAAATGCCTGGATCACTGAAGTGCAGTAAAAATGTGAGTCAACTTTAAAAATGATTGAAAAAAAACATGATTGAAAAATGCAGCTTTGTGATTTCCCTGGGCCACATTTCAATATGGCAACAATGATCTGAAGCCTTAAATGATCTGTGTTTACTAAGAGATCACATGCCACCCTCATTAAAAACAAAACAAAACAAAACAAAACAAGACGACAAGACAAATGTTCCTGGACTACCTGGCCAGCTCCATGTTGTTCTCTGCCTGGTCACTGAAGGCCTTTGACTTTTTGATCCCCACACTTCTGTCTCTTTAAGTCTCCTGGTTTTAAAAGATTGTCTTCATCCATTAATGTCTTCATATTTCTACCACCCTTTGAATGATCTCAGTTTATTTGAATTTCATGTTCTACAATTTGGCATGCTGGCTTATATCTGGCATTGATTCTGAAACACAATCATTTCACAAGTCCATCAGCTCCAGAAAGAGCTCTCTGACTATAGGGTTGTTATGAGTCAGAATCTACTCGACAGCAACTAATTTGGTTTGGTTTATTAGGGTTATTGACTCAAATTTCCCATGATCATTTCTGTGATGAACCTAAAGTGAGATGGAAGAATGGAAAAGCGGCAGACCAGACACTGACAGGTGAGATCATATGTGCAGATGGCAGAAAAAGAGGTGTTGGAGACACAGAAGTATAATAATTGCCTCAGAGTGAGAGCTGCAGAATCAGATCTGAGGATGAAGAAACTGCGAGATGTGAAAGCGCTGTAATTCGTTCAGCGAGTATTTACCGAGCACCTTTGACGTATTAAATACTGTTTCAATGCAAAAATTCAGCAATAAACTAAAATCCCTGCTCTCCATGGATCCCGGCTAGGAGGGCAAATAACATACACAGGAGACCACAAAATCATATGCAGATTTATGTACGTGTCAGGTGGAAATAAGCGCTATTTCCAAACCAAAGCAGAGCCACGGAACAGAGAATGAGGGTGGCTGCTATTTGAGGGGACTCTAGAGAATCTGGCGAGCAAAGCTTGCACGAAGGCTCTTCCCCAATTTCCTAGGCTACAGGAAAGGAGGTGTGTCTCCCAGGAAACCCCGCCCTCTCGCCCTCCCAATAGGCGCAAGGTGCTTCTCGGGGGGAAGCACCTCCCTCTGCCCCGCCCAGAGGCGGCATTAGGGGCGGGGCTTAGCTTCCAGGCACTCCTCCCGGCGCGTAGATCTTCCATAAACCCAAAGTGATAATCCAGGCCGGCCGAAGCCTGGCATGCTGGGAACTGTAGTTTCCGACCGCCGCTCTCGACGAGGGGGGTTGGTAAAAACTGCTAAATCCGGCTCCATTTCTGGTGCATAATTTGCAGCCCCGAGGGGTTATGGGGAAACCTTCCCGCGGGGCGGGGGTCGACCGTAGAACCAAGCGGGGACGTCCAGCCGGGCGAGCGTATAGAGGATGCTGCCGCCAATCACGTGTCCCCAGCCTCCCCAGGCGCGCGCGTACCCTCAGCGACGTTCCCGCCCCGCCCCGCCCGACCGTCGGCCGCACCTCCCCCGACGCTGCTGCCACCTCGCGATCGGAGGCGTCACGGAACGTGCTCTCCTCTCCCCTCCCCTCCCCCTCCCTCTCTCAAGCCCTCCCCTCTTCCACTCTTTTCCACCTCCCCCTCCCGCTCTGAGACTCGCCGCCACCGCAGCCGCAGGAGTAGCCGCCCACGGAGCCGTGCGCAGCCATGGCCGAGAACCCTGGTTTGGAGAACCACCGCATCAAGAGCTTCAAGAACAAGGGCCGCGATGTGGAAGTGAGTGTGCTTCCGCGGTCTAGGCCCAGCAGCTGGCCTGCCCTGCCGCGCCGACCCGGCGGCGGCGAGAGGGGCGGGGGGCAGGCTCCGGGCTGGTTCTCGCCGGCTCACATTCGGCCGGAGTTGGCCACCGCCTCCCTTCCCCGCGGCCCGAGGCTTAGCAGAGCGGGCGGCGGGACGAGAGCCGGGCTGCAGCCGTCCTTCGGTGCTGCCGGCGCCGGGATCGGGAAATGCCGGAATTTTCGGCCCCGTCACGCGGGTGCGGCCTGGTGCCGGCGAGGAAGGGATGTGGAGTTGAGGCGGGGTCCGCGGACCGGGGCCGCGCGGACGGGGATGCTGCTGCCCCCTCCGGGACCTGCTCCGTGGAGGAGTGGCCGCAGCTGCCGCCCAGTGCCCCTCACCTCAGCCCGGCGCAGCCACCTCGGTGCCTCCTGCGCTGCCGCACATGGAGCTGTGGCTCTGCCGGTCCCGCCGCCTGCTTTCGAGAGCCGGGCCCAGGCGGGCGGCGGCGGCGGCCCGCAGAGGGGGGTGGGGACCAGCCGGGTAACTGACTTGTTTGAGGGAGGTGGGTGGGGGAGGGTAAGATGCGCCAGGACCATTTTCTTATATTACAGTGCTGCTCTGTGGGCCAATCTTGTTGAGCTGTCTAGCCCCTAATTTCTGTTCTTGCTGGCATTTGGAGTAAAGAGAAGGTGGACAGTAGTTTACCGTCTATTGTGTTGAGGCTTTATAAGAGAGCTTGTTCTGACCTCCGCTTATAGGACCTGTTTTCTTAGGGTGTGCATCTGGTGATAATTTGTTTGAAGTGTTTTACCGAAATAAATTAGATGCATAGGTTTATTCGACCTTGTATATTTCTTGTCCCAAGCTGGTAGGATTTCCAGGTGGTTGCAAAACTGTAAACATTCGTCGTGGTCACTCGGTTCGTTGCTAGTCAGCATGTTGCCATTGTCTCATTAAGGTGACATTAGCAGGTACTATGTGCAAACTCGGCTTATTGAGACAGCGCTAGAGGTCTCTGCAGCTACTAAAGGCTAGAAAGTATAATGCAAAAACTTCACTGGGACTCAGACATTTGGATTTGTTAGGGGGAAATGATTTTAAGTCCACAGTCTCTTTTTTAATTCGCGGTGACACGAATTGCAGTTCTGTAATTCTGCCCAAGGGGCCAGTGTGATGAAGAAGTGTGCATTTTGTCCTGTCTTAAAGAGGGAAGGTGGTGGGGAAAAGACATGTAGTGTTCTGTTTTGTAGGGGGACAGATTAAACTCAGCCCATTTTTCAGAGCTTCAAATTAAATACTAACCGGAAAAAAAAACATACTAACTGGAAAAAACTTAGGGAAATTGTGGAATTCCTATTTGAATGAGACAAAGATACTCTCTGTTCTGGTCATGGTTAAATTTTCCTTTATGAGAAATACACTTAAACAAAAGTGAAATTTAGAAATTGCAAGAGGAGTTTTTGGAACTATCTCTTGTTGTTGGCCCACTTGATGATAGGAATTCATTTTTAACTTTTTCCATCAGTAATTTTTTTGACACTACCACTACTTTAAAGCAAAACTTATGTAGTTTTGAAAAAGTACCCTATTAGTACAGAAGAACTAATCACATTCTTGATTTTTCTTGGCTGTCGGTACAGGTTTTTGTCTTACTGCCTGTCCCTGTTCTTGTGTTCTGGGTGCACAGTGATACTTAGCCAGGACTCCTGCACCCAGAAGGTACACAGCAAATATTTGCTTATGATTAGAAACACCATTTGAATTATGGATGCCTGAAAAAGACAGCACGGCTACTGGAAAGTACAGATTACAGCAGCATTACTCTTCCAAGACATGAGGACACCTAAGGCATAAGGTAGCAGATGATAATTGTATGAGGCATGCACTAGACTGTGAGCTTCACTGTAACTCATTTAGTCCTAATTAACTGCCTTATACGCTATAGCATAATCCCCACTACCTGAGGAATGTATTTTAGATGAAGAAACTTGGAAATGTCCTGTGGTGGTCTGAGAAGATGCCTTGTGACAGAGTTGGTTGGAAGTGTTTTCTCGGTAGAAAGTTTATAGAAATTTATTTCAGAGAAAAGAGAAGAGGTAAATATGCTTAGAGCAGTGGAAAGGGTGACTGTCAATAACGTCTTTAATTCATTCTGGATGAGTAGTATTATGATCCAGTTTGCAAGGAGGAATTTTCTAAAAATGAGATGACCATACCTGGAGTGGGGTTGGGATTTTCTTTTCTTTCTTTTTTAATTTGAGTGTGTTTAAGTGCAAAGTTCACAGAGAAAGAGAATAAAGGTTTTGCTGAGGTTTTTAGATAGAGAAGGAAAGGAATAATTATCACTGATAGCAATTTGGAGCTTGAGTAGGGCAATGGATTTTTTTTTTTTTTGCTAAAACTAGGAAATACACAGTGGAAGAGAAACTCTTAACTGCTTTTATTTAGGCTGGAATGTGTGCTTCAATACTAGGTCTTTTCATGTTTGACATTGATTTTTAACTTTTTTTCCATTTTAAATACTTAAAACTCGTTAAACATAGGAAGTTCCAATTAGTGAGTGCTTATAAAGTGGACACCTAGTTAACTGTCACTCAGGTCCATTTTTCTTTTTCTTCTGTATACCTCAGGAATGTGACACCGTTCTGTAACTGACATCATCAGTTACAGAAATACAAGTTCCGCATAAGGCTCTACCTTTTCTACCTCATCCACCACTTTTTCTGCTATGTGTCTTTTGCTGACTGTGATAAAATGCTCAAGATGCTGGAGTAACCAGTAGATTTCCATCTCAGTGCTTTTGTACTTGCTATTCTGTGTGTGTGTGTGTGTGTGTGTGTGTGCACACGTGTGTGCGAGCTATTCTGTATGCCTTGGCTATATGTTGAATTGATCTTACACTGGCAGAATCTTTCTTCACTCAGACTCCTTTACATATTTGTGGAATACCAAGTTCATAATTCTGCTACAAGATGTCATTCTGTGTATCTTTAAGAAGCTTTCTGCAAGGCCTTTCCTGACTGATAGCATATGTGGTATCTTTAGTCCATATTCTTTTTCTCCTGCCCCTCTAATGCTTTCCTAAGTCAATTTCCCTTAACCTATTTGGATAATGTGCTGGAATGTGCCACAAATTACATATGTGGCTAGCTGTTAAAGTATGTGAACTCTGTCCAGAAGCCTTCTGAAGGTAGGGACTAAGGGCTGTAATTGGTCGTTTAGTGTGCAGTGCATAAAAACTAATATTCCTTGAAAGAGACAAAACACGGGACGTTTTGGTAATAAAAGGTTCAGTATTATTCTATGGTGTTAATCATTTCTTTTGCTGTTGACTCCATGGCGTTGATGTTAATGCCAAATTCGTAGTGGTTCACATTTGGTTTTTACCAACACCTTAATGTTTAGTACTCCTGTGTAACTGTTTTAACACAGAGTACAGAAACACAGCTGAACACAGCAAGCCTAGGAGTATGAAATGTTGCCCAGCCATCTCACATTCTGCCTCTTGTCACAGTTGAGCCATATGGTCTGTTTTAAAGGTGTTCGTTGCCGGAACTTCCTTTGTGCATTTACCCCTTTCTCCCCTGATTTTGCAGTGTGTAACGTTCTTTGTCATATAACTGCAGTTCTTGGATTCACTTGGAGGGCATGTGCTCTTTCCTGGTCCTTGACTTCATCGAATGCTCTGTCTTAGGCTACTTTGCCAACTTGTCTCTCTCCCTGCTGAGTGTAGGCATGTTTTACTGTTTCTGGGATCCACTTCTCTGTATACTGGTTTTCTTGCCCACATCAACAGCTCTCACAGCTCTAACCATTACCTTAGTGCTGAGGACCTAAATCGCTCTTAATCATCTTCTGCAATTATTAATCTCTTACCAGCTTCTTAAGCTCAGAGTATTTAAAACCATGTTCTACCTTTGTTTCCTCATTTCTGCTTACGGCATCATCACCCTCACTGTGACCCAAGTTTGAAACTTGAGAAGCCTTTTGGATTCCTTTCCCAGTCTTCCACATTCGGTCAGATACTGATCATGGAACTTGAATCTTCGTACTGCCTCTGGAATCTGAGCCTGCTTCTCTATTCCACTGCCTCCAGCCTGTGTTAGGCCTCGTTACCTATCACGTGGCAGTTTAAAAATTGCCTCCAAAGTGGTGGTCTTCCCCCAATTCATGATGTTTTCTGTGAGCTTGATGCCTCTTTATTTCTCCAGCTACAACCTTCTCCTTCTCCTTGCCCTCTTTCCACCATCCTTGTAAACTCTAGCAACATTGAACTTCTTATATGTTTATATGTAATCTGGAATCCTCCCTCCTCTCCCCACCAGTGCTGTTTCTATTCTCAGGCTATCCTGCTGACTGGCATATCCTTCCCTGCCTCCTCTTGCCTGACCAATTCCTCCCCCTTTTAGTTCTTAATTTTGGGATTAGTTCTTCTGAGGAGGCTTTCTGAATCCCCCAGTTCTCTGAGATTGAGGTACCCTTCTTTGCTGCTGGAAGAACTCATTGTGCCTTTCTCATTGTAGTTATGAGGATGTATTTTAGTTACGCTTTGTCTGTTGGTGCTACAAGATTGGGAGCTCTTTGAAGGAATTACTGTCTCCACTATCTACTGCTTAACCCCAGGGACTGAGCAAAGGAAGCACCAACAGAGACCGTAAATGGATATATCCATGCCAAGTACCATTGGCACAGTGATGCTCCTGAAGTATATTTTTGAACAGGACATTTACTCTTTTAGTGCCATTTCCTACTCCTTCTGAAAACAGGCCCAGCTTTTTACTAGGACATGTAAAGTAAATTATTGGGAAATAAAAGCACATCACATGCATAGTGAAGTAGTTATTCTTAAACTTTTTCTTACTTAAAAACTAATATATAGAAAAATAGAATAATATACTTAACCTTATGTGTACATCAGTTGGACATAAAACTAACAGTTTGCTGTAGTTGCTTCATATTTTGTTGACTTATACACAGCAGACATTATGATGTTTTATACCTAAGTGCTTTAGGCTACATCTTTAAAAAGTAAGAATGCTTTCTTGTATACATACCATCCTAAAACAGTTCATAATTTCATGATAACATGTAATACCAGTCCACATTTAAGTGTCCCTGATTGTTCTTTCAGTTGTCCCACCTCATAGAATATCCTGATGACTGAATTTGTCTGATGGTTTCCTTGTGATGGCGTTTAACATGTTCCTCTCATCCTTTAGCCTTCACACGTCTCCACTCCATTAACAGATTTTCTGTAAATGGAAGTTAAAGATTTGATTAGCTTCACATTAAACTTTTTTTTATAAAAAATTATTCAAATTGATAATGCCATATACTTTAGACTGTATTCTAGTAATTATAAAATTGATCTCATGAGGGTTAAGATACTAAGGAGTGATTTGATGTTATAAATTGGAAGTTAACTACATTTGGTGAAATGACTTTTAGTTATCTGGGCAAAATGTGACAGACACTGGATAACATTTGAAGTGAAAACAGTGACCTGACTTTTTGGTATCTGGTAAAGGACTTAGAAAATATGTTTCTAAAAAATGTAACTTCAGAGTCAGTGACATTGTCTTTCTATGGTTGATACCACTCCTGAATTTGCTTTTAATTTTGTTAACATAAAAACAAAAAACAAACCCTTTGCTGTCAAGTCAGTTCCAACTCGTGTGGCACCATGTGTTACAGAGTAGAACTGCTCCATCAAGTGTTCTTGGCTCCTGCATTGCAAAGTAGAACTGCTCCCTAAGTTTTCTTTGGCCATAACCTCTCCTGAGACAGAGTGCCCTTCTCTCACGTGTCACTGTCTGAGTTGGAGCTGCCAGCGGTCAAGCGTGAACTAGATACACTGTGAGGCTTGACTGTGTTTTCATTTCTAAGTCTCTGCTCCTTCATCTTTTTGGTAAAAGAGTAGTATAAGTATAAAGAGAATGTGGCTATCCTTTCTTACAGGTTCGCTGTTAAGAAAAAATTGCTACAGCTTAGAATACTAACAAACAGTTAAAATATGGTAAAATAAATTATGACTGTGTGACTTGGAATTAATCATTCCAAAAGGTTGAATTTTCTGAGTTGTTTATTTACATATCAGATTTTCTTTGTTTTGGAATGCTATCTTTATGAAAATTGCTATGTACTTCTCTGCCTTCCTAAATAGAGTATAATTTGTTTTCTTATTTCTTGAGAATTACTAACATGCATATGGATTTTGGTCTTTGGTTTTATGTAAGTAACGTCTTCTGTTTCTTACATTTGTCAGAATTCTGCCCTTAGAGTTCTGTGCTTGTGGAATTTTTATTCACCATGATTTTTGTTCACCTGCCTTCCATTGGGTCAGTTTTATCTTTGCTGCTATAACCATGTTTACCTGTACCAGCTCCTCTCTTCTCTTTTAACTTGTTGTTTCATATATCCGAGTGACCTGGACAACAGATTTATTAAACATTTATTTATCATCCCTGGTGGCAGAGTAGTTAAGAGCTGTTGTTTCTGACCAAAAGCTCGGCAATTTGAATCCATCAGGCACTTCTTAGTAACTCTGTGGCAGTTCTCCTGTGTCCTGTAGAATCACTGTGAGTTGAAATCAGCTTGGTGGCAACTGGTTTGCCTTTTTTTTGGAAGTGCCAGAGATTGTAAATATAAATACTACTGTGGCTGTTCTACATAAGTTCAGTTTGGTGGGAAAGACTGATACATAAGCTTGTACTTACGCTAAGCTCAATATTTCTATCATTTAAAAAATAGAAAAACAAACCCAAGTGGTGCTGAGTTGATTGTGATTGTGATTCAAGGCAACTCTGTGTGCAAGGTAGAACTGTAACTCCACAGGGTTTTCAGTGACCATTGGGAAGCCAATTACCAGTCTTTAATTCCAGGATACCTCTGAGTGGGTTCAAACTGTTAAACTTTCTGTTAGTAGTATATAATTTACAGAATAGCTTAAGAGCATGGAGAAAGAGAATGACCAATTCCAGGCTGCAAAAATGGGCTGAAACAGAGCAACAGTTGTAAGGATGGCACAGGACTGGGTAATGTTTTGTTCTGTTGTACATAGGGTGTCTGTGAGTCGGAACCAACTCAGTGGCACTTAACAGCAATGATAATTTTATCTGGGGAAATTGACTAAGGTTACCAGAAAATCATACTTGAGCTTGGTCTTTGAAGAATGAGTAAGAGTTTGCTAACACGTAAAGAAGAGATAACACAAGTAACAGTGACTTGATATGACACCTTTATATCCACTCTCCTTTTGGAATCAGCATTTTGATTTGGCTTTTCGGAGTGTTTCTGCCATTGACTGTCTCTCTAGAGAACTTTTAATGAAGATGCCACTGTCTCCTCTGGTTAATTAGGATGCTCGTTTTTGTCTGGCTAGTACGAGTCGGATCTGACTCGATGGCAGTCGGTTTGGCCACTGCCAAACAGGTTAGGCCAATCAGATGTTGTCTCTGGAGCTTTAAATCTTGCAGGAGCTGACCACTTGTTGCTGTCAGTTCTGATTCATGGTGACCCATGTGTATCAGAGTAGAATTGCTTTTCCACTCTAGTTTTCGGTGGCTGATTTTCTTTTGGAAATAGATCTTCAGGCCTTTCTTCTGTGGTGTCCCTTGGTGGATTTGAATTTGCAGCCTTTGGATTAGCAGCTGAGTGCATTAACCATGTGCACTACCCAGGGATTCAAGTAAGCCAACAGTAGAACCTAATTGAGTCATCCTGGCGGAAGCACTGTGAAAGTGCCACCTAGATCTGTAATGTGCTTCCATCCTTATCTTTTATGAGCCTGATTCTTCAGATTTCCCTTTGGTTCTGTGAATTAATATATATTCTTCAGTCCGTTTCCCCTCCCTTGTAATCCCCCCCCCATTGAATCAGTCAGTTTCTGTTGTTTGTAACATATTTCTAAGATGGTTTACTGTTCCAGGACTTACGTAGTTGCCAAAACTAGGAGTTGAAATGGTGAAACTAGGCAAGTCTTCTACCCACCCTAACAAATTGGTCATCGTACTTGTCATGGGTTGAATTGTGTCCCCCAAAAATATGTGCAGCCATGTGGCTGTGACATGATTCCCAGTATCTTGGGACTGTCCTCCATTGTGTGGTTTCACTAAACTGTGTGTTAAAGGGGCTGTAAATTCCTGCATAGAATTACTTCCTTGCTCTGCAGTAGGGGGAGTTTCCCTGGAGTGTGGCTTGCCCCATCCTTAATGCTTTCAGCTTGCAGGAGATAAAGGGAGAGGGAAGCAAGGAGAGTTAGGAGCCTCCCACCATCAAGAAATGTGCACCGGGAGAAGAGCGCATCCTTGAGACCTGAGGTTCCTGCGCCAGGACGCTCCCTGAACAAAGACTGATGCAATACCGGACATCCCTCTAGAGCCGACAAGGGGAAATCCTTTCCCTGGAGCGGACACCCTGAATATGGACTTGCAACCTATCAGACTGTAAGAATAAACCTTCCTTTGTATTTCTGTTAGAGCAGCCCTAGCTGACTAAAACAGTTCTCTAGTTGAAACAGTTTGGAAGTAAAGGTAGAGAGTGTCTGGATCCAGATGTTGTTCAGATGACAATATCCATCATGCAGTTGAAAGTAATGCACGTGGAACTAGCTGACATTCGATCCGAGATACCTGACTGTACAACTTCTGTCCTTAACCATTCTCCTATTCTAACTCAGTATCCCTTTTCAAAGAATGTGTAGAGTAGCACAGAAATGATGTGAAAGGGAAAGCAAATAAATACTTAACTATAATTGGCATAGTGCCCTGGTGGCTGAGTAGTTAATCTGCTGACCAAAAAGTCAGCTGTATTGTACCAGCTGCTCATTGGAATCCCTAAGGGACAGTTCTGGTCTGTCCTGTAGGGTTGCTATGAATTGTAATGGACTTGGGGGCAGTGGGTTGGGTTTGGTTTTTGATTGTAAACAAAGTGGTGTATTGAGTTCACTGGGCATGTGGGGAAAGAATCAACCACATTGGCCTGAATGAGTCTGGGAAGACTTGGTGAAGATGATTGTGCTTAAGCTGAAACTATAAGAATGCTTATTTTTTTGGTAGTAGTTTCTGGGTAAACATTCTGGTAAGAGAATAATCTGTTCCAGACAGCTGAGGTAATTCAGTATTTCTTACAGGTAGATTAGTAAGAAAATTGAATAGTGGGTAGACGGGGGCCAGATGGTGAAAAGCCTCTTTTATGGGGAAAATTTTAAATAGGATAGTAGATGTCTGGGCTTAGACCTGTTGGTTGCACATGGGAGATGGCTTGACAAGGATAAGGAGGGAGTTTGGGAAGATAGTTGAACTCTCAGAGGGCTCTAAGAAATGAATGACTTTGGTATGAACACATCAGGATTGAAAGTCAGGAAAAGTTACTAGGATTACTTACGAATTTTAGGTACATTTTGTAATTGTGGTGTTCTAGAGTAGAGGCTAGCAAACATCTGTAAAGGTCTGTGACGTATTTAAAAATAAGTATTTTAGGGCTTGAGGGCTATATGGTTTATGTTTCAACTATTGAACTCTGCTCTGAGCCATACATAGTAGACAAACAAAGGAACATGATTGTTTTCCAGTACAGCTTTATTTACAAATCAGATTGAAGCCTGAATTTGGTTCAGAAGCCTTAGTTTGTCTACCCTGTTTTAGAATGGTGTAGCCAGTCGTGAAAATCTGCAAAATTATTGAAGCAATAATTAGATTAATTGAAATGATGATACAGATGAGAGTTTATAAAGATAAGAACAGACTAGAGGAGGAAAGAACCCTGAGGGAAGTGTATCTTTTTTTTAGGGGAGTAGGTAAAAAGATGCATTGCACTGAGCACAACTGCTGCAAGAGACCTCTTTAAAGTGTTGAAAAGTAGAAACATTACTTTGAAGACTAAGGTATGCCTGACCCAAACCATGATGTTTTCAACTGCATTATATGCATGTGAGAGCTGGAAAAGGAATAAAGAAGTCTGAAGAATAATCGATATCTTTGAATTGTGGTGTTGGCAAAGAATATTGAATATGCCATGGACTGCCAAAACAGTGAACAAATCAGTCTTGGAAGAGGTATAACCGGAATGAACGCTTCTCAGAAGCAAGGATGGCAAGACTATGTCTAACATACTTTGGACATGTTGTTAGGACAGATCAGTCCCTGGAGAAGGGCATCATGCTTGGTAAAGTAGAGGGTCAGTGGGGAAAAGAGGAAGATCTCAGTGAGGTGTATTGACACAGTGGTTGCAGCAGTGGGTTGAAGCATTAACAGTTGTGAGCATGGTGTAGGACCAGGCAGTGTTTTCTTTTTTGTGGTGCATAGGATCACAGTGAGTCAGAACCAACTCAGTGGCACCTAACAACAACAGAGGTGAAAGAGCCAGTGAAGTATATGGGAAACTTAGCAGCAAAGTGGTTCTGCAATAAAGGACCTAGTTTTAATCCAAGTAAGGTTGTCTTTATCCTTGGTTCTGGAGAAGCAACAATTGGAGTAAGGGGACTGCCGTGGTCTGAGAGTTCTGGGACACATCTGAGGATTTGTGTTAATGATTAGGGCTGGCCAGACCAGAAGAGACTCACTTGTAGGGCTTTGAGCCCATTCTTACTATTTCAGTCATGGCCAAGGAAGTGACACCGGAACAGATCCAGGTTTTAAAATTGGGGTCACCAGAACCATAACTGGAATGGGAACAGTTATGGGTTGACTGAAGTCTTGCTAGGAACTGTATCTCCCTCTTAGAAAACAGGGGGAGGGTATGCATTACATGGCAACCAAATCTCCTGCCTGTTTGATTTTGTGTAGAGTCAAATAGCAATGCCCTATTCAAACGTGAGGGCTAGCTATGCAACTTTGAATGTGTTTTGCTACCTCAGTCCTGGCAGTAATCTAGTCTTATGCAGCAGTGTCCTGAAAGAGCTTGCTACACCTCTTCCAAGTCTTCTATTCCAGGTCTTCTGTCTGTAATTTTTCCCATTCTGGTTATGGTTCTAGATCAACCAAGTTTAAAAATTTTGAGTCTGTTCTGGTTTCTCTTTGTTGGCCATGATTGCACTGGCTTGAATCCCTGCTCACCTGGGAGCCTTGTATCAGCTGGCCTCAGGAGGCATGATTTAGCCTATCATACAGGATTGCCTGATAGAAACCTTGAACATGGAAGTTTAGAAAGCTTCCTGGTGGACAAAAACATCTTTCAGGAGGGTAGTGTGTCTCTTGGGACATTTAAGTTCTGTGTTGGAAACTCTCCCAGACCTTGTGTTATGTATAAATCTGTAGCCTAAGTATGGTATAGAAAACTGTGGTAATAGAATGCTTGAGAGCTATGTCTTCTAACCAAAAAAGTTGACAGTTGGAATCCACTAGGGGTGTCTTGGAAGCTCCATGGCACGGTACTACTCTGTCCTATAGCATTGGTATAAGTCAAGAGCGACTCCACAGCAACAGGTTATATCCTGTTGAAACCCCCCAAACATTGCCATTGAGTCGATTCTGACTCATGGTGACTCTGCAGGACAGAGTAGAACTGTCACATGGGTTTTCCAAGGCTGTACTGATAGGATTGTTGTGAGTTGGAATTGCCTCGATGGCAATGGAGTTTTTAATCTTTATAGAAGCAGACTGCCATTCTTTCTCCCTTAGAGTGGTTGGTGAGTTCTCTATGTGGATCTTGTGAGTCATTCCAGTGAATTATCAAACCCAGAAGAATAGTAAATAAAAAACCAAACCTACTGCCACTGAATCTTTTCCAACACATAGTGAGAGCCATCAAGTCAGAAAATAAGGATTGTGTGGATTCATGAGCTGTGACTGGTGTCCTAAGGGGATCATGGGAAAGCAGCTGTGAATCAGCAAGTCAGAACATTGGGCGTTGTGTGGACTCCCTAAACTTGGATCTGGCACCTGTTTGGTAGTCTGGAGCACAGTGTGAGCTCTGACCTTGCTCCAGGTAGCTAAGGTCAAAGAGAGAGAAAGAGAACCACAGGGGTGGCTGGCAATAAGGATGGAGAAATGGGAATTTGAGGACTAAATCAGTCTTCACATTTGGGACATTGGATTCATGCTGATCTTTACTATACAGTGGTTTATCAGAACTTCAGGAGAAGAGTTTCCCAAAGGAGGGGCAAACAGTACAGTATCAAGTACCGGAGATGGAAGTATGATGAAGGCCTGAAATTAGTCCTGCAGTTAGCAACCACTGAGAAACGGAAGATCAGTAAAGTGGTGAAGGCTGGAAACTAGATTATCATGGGCTGAGGAGTGTTAGAGTGAGACAGTGTACCAGTGAAAAATATGGTAGTCATAAGAAGGATTACAGGTTAGCTTGAGGAGGAAGTAAGGTTAAAAGAAGACTTTTTGTTGTTTCTGATTTGTTTAGAACGGTAAGATTGATGACTGTTTGTAGCCTGAATTAAAGAAACCAGAGCAAAATGATACTTAAAAACCTGGCTAGAAAAGGAATAAGTCATTGAGTTGAAGTGGAGGTGCAGTATGAGAGCTGTAATTTGTGGTCAGGTTTTTGAAGGGGTCTTTGGTAGCAAGGGCATGGAAAAGTAAAGACATAAGTGAGGATGAACTGCAATGGGTAGGGAAACTGGAAAAGCTTACTTCCAGTGGCCTCTGTTTTCTTTGAAATAGTTGCCTTTTAGAGAATGAGGGGTTTATGAGGAGTAATGCTTGAAAAATACCTCTTTGGGAAAATGCAAAATAAAAACTATGTAAGGATCAAGGCCTAGATAAGATGACTGTCAGATTATTATTATTTTGGTAACAGTTATGAAAATTTTTCTGTTGTGCTGCTTTTAACTGTGCCTGCATTCTGAATTTTAGTTGTTGCTAAATGCTGTCTAGTTACTTCTGACTCTTAGCAACCCATCTGACAGAGTAGAACTTCTTCATTGCATTTTCTAGGGTGTTGTTTTTGAAGCCGCAGATTTCTGAGTCTCTTAAAACCATGGAGCCACTGTGTAGGTTTGAACTGCCAACCCCCAACATTTCAGTTAGCAACTGAGCAGTTTTCTGAGATTGTAGTTAGAATTGTTTTTAAACCAAAAGCAAACTGTAGAAGTCGTAACTGATTAGATCATTAAAAATATATGAACTAGATCATTAAAAATATATGAACTAACAGGACCCACATCAGAATTCAGTGAGTCCAGCTCTTTATTTGGAAGCTGAGGGCATAGAAGAATTGTGGAAGCTGAAGACAGAGGAAGCAGTAAACATTGTTCACTCACTTGGTTGGTATAACCAGGTTTTCTGATTCCAGTACTTGTGTTATTTAATGCAGCATATTTAAAAACAGAAGCCTTATTTTAGAAAACTTTAAAATACATACAAGTAGTGAGGGTATAAACTGAACTCCCAAGTACCAATCTCTCAGTTTAAAACAATTATAATGGCTAATCTTACTTATATCTCTACCTTCTTCTGTCCTCCCCTGGATTTTTTTGAAGTAAATTCCAGGCATCTGTCCGTTTGTAGCACATATCAAAAAGATAAGTGTTCTCCTTTAAAATTCATTTCACAGTGTCATTATCCTACCTCTTCACCCCCCGAAACAGTAATTCTGTCATGTCATTAAGTACCCAATTAAAAACACATTTTTATTTTAAATTTTCAAGATAAAAATACATGCTGTTATATTGCACACTTTTAGGCCAAAAAATAAAATTATTGGTTAGTTGTGTAGGGTTGGGATGTGCCACAGGAAATTGATAAATACTATTTTTTCTGTTTTCCTTATCATCTTCCAAATAAGAGAAAAATAATCCTATCACTCTCCCCAAAATAGGTTGCTGATAATGTGTAGTAATTCTTTTAACTTCTAGAGATGGTGTGGAAATTATTACAGAATGGGTAGACTTCATGGGAATGCTTTGGGTAGTGATTTCTCTCTTAGCTTTTTAAATGAAGATGTGATTCTAATGAACACTACACATTATCAGAAAGATGAAACCATCAAGATAATGAACATATAATTTATAATGGTTATCCTTTTCTGTAATGTATATGGCACTCTTCTTGTGTTAAACTATTTTATGGAATTGCTTTTGGGACACAGAGTCTGTCTTTTACGTGTATCCTTCTTGTGCCAAATGGAACTTATTTTTAAAAGAAATCCCACTGAGAAGTTATTTTTAAGTGAGAGACTTCACTCTTGCCTTAATTAAAAAAAAAAAAATTCTGTTTGATACCTAGGAATAATGATACAAGGTCTGCCAGTGAAGTTCATGGACTCATCCTAGAAAAAAGTGCTATATAGCTCATTGCTGAATATAACTACACTCACCTTCAGAGTACTCCACTTGGGAAGGTATGCACTGATGCCAGCCCGTAGTCCATCCTTCGAAGCAATTATGGAACTCTTTTTCTGGACTGGCCATCAGAGATGTCATCGTGTTACCCTTGATGACCGGAATGGTATCACAATGTCTTCCTTTCAATATTTACTCTACTTTCTGCTAAAGAAAAAGTCATTGGGGGGTCAGATCAGGTGAGTAGGTGGGGTGTTCTGCTACAGTTATTTGTTTACTAGCTAAAAACTCCCTCACAGACAGACATACAGTTAAGTTTGTGAACTTGCCACTATGCCACCGTGCACAATGGCCATTCCAGAAAGAGTTTCAAAATTGCTTTGAAGGGTGGACTACACGCTGGCATAGGTGCATGGCTTCCCAAAGGGAGTACTTCAAAGGTAACCGTATTGCTATTCAACAGAGGTGTGTAGCACTTAGAATAATTAATTGCACGGACTTAATTGTCAGACCTTGTACATTGGAATTTTTTGTCTGCAATGGAATTGAAGTAGATTTGGTGAGGAGTTGAAATGGGCTTCAATTTTTTGATAGTAGATTCACTGTTAAACTCTAGTCCCTACTATTTTTTCAGATTGTAACTAAGCAGGTCATTGGCACTTGGCATAAAGGAAGTTTGAATTTTCCTATTTAGTATTAATTTCTCCATGCTTTACAAGACTTTTTAGATCAAAATACTGCTTGTCTTCTAGAGATGATACTGTACAAGTAATAAATTTAGTATAACCTAATGTTCCGGTTATTAGATTTTGCGTTTGCTTGGTGTGATTTGAATTTGTTTGACTTTAAATACTGTTATCAAGAGGCTATTGTGGGTTGAAATTTCATCCTCCCAAAATGTGCATCAGCTTGTCTAGGACGTGATTCCCAATTTTGTGTTATCCTGTGTGTGTTGTAGATCCTGCCTCTATAATGTTAGTAAAATAGACTAGATGCATTTATTTTAATGAGGCAGGACTCAGTCTACCAGATTAGGTTGTATTTTGAGTCATTCATTTTGGAGATATATAAGAGATAAGCAAAGAGACGGGAAACTCGAACTATGAAGAAAGCAGAGGTGGGAGCAGAGCACGTCCTTTGGACCTAAAGTCCCTGCGCTGAGAAGCTCTTTGACCAGGGGAATATTAATGACAAGAAATTTACCCCACAGAGCTGACAGAAAGAGAAAGATTTCCCATGGAGAGCTGGCACTATAGATTTGGACTTCTAGCTTTCTAAGGTGTGAGAGAACAGATTCCTCTTTGTTAAAGTCATCCACTTGTGGTGTTTCTGTTATAACAGCACTAGATAACTAAGAGACTAAATGTTGAAAATTTTGGACAGTCCCACTTGTGCAGGAAAAGGACATGGAAATCTCCCCACACTCATAGAAAATTATAAAACTTCAGAGCATAAGGCAGCAAATCTACCATGAATAAATATGCTAGTGCCCCAAAACATCAGTCTTAAATATTGTAAGAAATTCAGTAATAGAAGTATCAGAGAAAGACTGTAAAATAAGTATATTTAAAATGTTTGAATCAGAAGGAATCAAAAACATCAAGTCAGTAAACAAACCACCAAAATCCAAAACCATTGCCTGTCGGACAGAAGAGAACTGTCCTGTATGATTTCCGTGGAACACTTGGTGAACTCAAACCTTTTTGTTCAATAGCTTTGCTCTTAACCACTGTGCTACCAGGGTTTCCAGTGTAGCTAGAAATTAAAAATAACATCATTGAAATAAAAAACCCAGTGGACAAGAGAAGTAATAGGGTTTAAGTTAGAAAAGCTTATTCCAACTTGCAGAAAAGGGAAAGGAACACAGATGACTACCTGCTTTATAATACAAACTGTGCTAGGTGCTGTTTTAAATGTTTGTCTCATTTAATTCTCAGAGCTACTTTCTGAGGTATTTAATATTCAACTTTTAGAGAGTACTGTTAGATGGGATAAAAATGGTATCAGATGAATGAGGTAAAAGGTGAGTTCCCTTTTGATAAATTAAGGAACTTGTAAGATTTTCTGGGAAGTGATCCATGTGGCATTTTAGCTCAGGAGAGAGATCTGGCTTAAAGTTTTATTTTATTTTTTACTTAACATGACTGGGTGAAAATGTACATTCATGTATAAATTTACATTTCCACCTATATGCAGCTTCCACTGCTCTTCCTGTCTGGTGACTGCACACTATTCCTCTCTGCTCCATACATGTCTCATCCTTCCAACAGCCTCCTTTTCCCTCCTCTCCATCCACTCCCCTTCCTCCAGCCAGAGGTCACCAAGATGATATCCTATAGATGTATAGAACCATAAAGTGCTTCCAATATATGGTCACTCTGCATTGCCAAGTCCAATCCATTCCTGTCCAAAGAGTGGACCTTCATTATAATTTATGGGAAAGGGCAGCATCAGGGCCGGGGGCCATGCTCTGAGAGGAACCCAAAACCGCTGGACCATCAATTGAGGTCTTTTAGTGGAGATCTCATGATGTACCCCTTTTTATTCTTGTGTTGCCAGTGAGACTACTCTCTGTGAGCTCCATCGTGGCTATCACTGGTGGTGGCCGGGCACCATCCAGTTCTTCCGGTCCCAAGTTGATGTAGGCACCCACTCACGTGGATCTCTCTATCTTCTAGGTTGTCTTTACCCTGTGTCATTTTGGTCCTTGGTGAGCATCCGTTCCTGCTGAGTTGGGACCATTTGCTGTGTCCTAGGATGGCAGCTTGGCAGCTTTTAGGACCCCAGACGCCACTCACCAATGTGGGGTGCAGAGAGCTCTCTTAGCAAAACGCTCGTTGTGCCAGTTGGGCTGGAATTTGCCTAAGAGCATGGTCCCCCGCACCCCGCCCCAGCTACTCTATCCTTGCAGTATTGAGTTAAGATGGAAGGAGTACTCAAGTTATACTGAAGTCCACTTAATGTTGTTCTTGTTTCTAATGTGTGCTATCACCGCTTTCTCCCAACTAGATTTCTAATAACTATCTAAACTAAACCCTCCCCCCTCTCCCTCCCTCCTTCCCCTCCCTTGCAGCTGTCAAAGAGTCTTCTTCTATACACAAGTCTGTTTTTGAGATCTTATCGTAGAGGTCTCATACAGTATTTGTCCCTTTGTTGGTGACTACTTTCACTCAACATAATGTCTTCCAGTTGAAACCAGGTTAGGAGATGCTTCCTGGAATCATCGTTATTCTTTATCATTGCATAGTGTTCCATTGAGTATATGTACCATAGTTTAGCTATCCATTCTTCTGTTGTTGGGCATCTGGGTTGATTCCATATTTTTGCTGTCATGGACTGTGCTGCGGTAAACATTCTGGTGCACGTGTCCGTTGGGGTGAAAGGCCTTGATTCTGTAGGATATATTCCAAGTAATGGAATTACTGGGTGAAATGGTGTATCGATACCCATTTTTCTAAAGAAGCACCAGATTGCCTTCCAAAGAGGCTGGACCATTTTGCAACCCCACCAACAATGTAGGAGGGTTCCACTTTCTCCACAGCCTCTCCAGCATTTGTTGTTTTGTGTTTTCTGGATGATGGCCAATCTTGTTGGGGTGAGATGGTATCTTATTGTTGTCTTGATTTGAATTTCTTTAATAACTAAAGATCGTGAACATGTCCGCGTGTGTTTTTTGGCTGCCTGGATCTCCTCTTTAGTGAAGTGTCTGTCCATCTCCTTTGCCCATTGCTTAATTGGATGATTTATCTTCTTCTTATTGATATTTTGTAGTATCTTATAGATTATGGAGATCAGGCGTTGGTCTGACAAGGACTTGCCAAATATTTTTTCCCATTGTGTGGGTGTTCTTTTAATTCTATTAATAAAGTCTTTGGATGAGCAAAAGTGTTTGATTCTTAATAGTTCCGATTTATCTATTTTCTCTTCTGTTGATTGAGGTATCTTTGACAGATTTTGGAGTCTGTCCTCATTGTGTATTAAAACTTCCATTGTTGTTTCTACCTTTTCTTGGATGAGCTTTATCGTTTTAGGTTTGATATTTAGGTCTTTTATCCAGTTGGAGTTGGTTTTTGTATAAGATGTAAGATATGGATCTTGATTCAGTTTATTGCAGATGGATAACCAGTTTTGCCAGCACCATTTGTTGAAGATACTGTTTTTACCCCAGTTTAATGTCTCAGGGCCTTTGTCGAATATCACCTGTTCATAGGCAGGTGGTGTCATCTCTGGGGTCTCAATTCTGTTCCATTGATCGATCTGTCTGTTCTTGTACCAGTACCAGGCTGTTTTGACCACTGTGGCAGTGTAGTATGTTCTAAGGTCGGGTAATGAGAGGCCTCCCAGTATGTTCTTCTTCTTTAGTAGTACCTTACTTATCCGGGGCTTCTTCCCTTTTGAAACAAAATTGGTGATTTGTTTCTCGATCTCATTAAAAAATGATGCTGGAACTTGTATTGGGATTGCATTATATAAATAAATTGTTTTGGGTAAAATAGACATTTTCACAATGTTAAGCCTTCCTATCCATTAGCAGGTAGATTTTTCCATTTATCTAAGTCTCTCTTAGTTTCTTGTAGTAAGGGCTTGTAGTTCTCTTTGTAAAGGTCTGTTATTTCTCTGGTTAGATTAATTCCTAGGTATTGTATCTTCTTAGGGGCTATTGTAAGTGGTGTTGATTTGATAATTTCCTCCTTAACAGTCTCGTTGTTGGTATAAAGGAATCCTACTGATTTACTTATGTTTATCTTGTATCCTGAGACTTTGCTGAACTCTTTTATCAATTTGAGTAGCTTACTTATAGATTCCTTGGGGTTCTCTGCATATACAATCATATCATCTGCGAACAGGGAGATTTTAATTTCCTCTTTGCTGATGCAGATGCCCTTTATTTCTTTGTCTTGTCGAATCGCTCTGGCTAGAACTTCTAGCACAATGTTGAATAGGAGAGGTGACAGTGGGCATCCTTGTCTGGTTCCTGATCTCAAGGGAAAGTCTTTCAGTCTCTCTCCATTCAGGATGATGTGGGCAATTGGCTTTGTATAAATGGCCCGTATTGTGTTGAGGAATTTGCCGTCTGTGCCCATTTTGCTAAGAGTTTTTAGCATGAATGGGTGTTGGACTTTATGAAATGCCTTTTGGGCATCAATGGACAAAATCAGGTGATCCTTGTCTTTTGTGTTATTTATGTGGTTAATCGCATTAATTGTTTTCCTGATGTTGAATCAGCCTTGCATCCCTGGTATGAATCCCACTTGGTCATGATGGATTATTTTCTTGAAATGTTGTTGTATTCTGTTGGCAAGAATTTTGTTGAAGATTTTTGCATCTAGGTTCATGAGTGATATCGGTCTGTAGTTCTCTGTCTTTGTTGGATCTTTCCCTGGCTTAGGTATCAGGGTTATGCTGGCTTCATAGAATGAGTTTGGGAGTACTCCATCCCTTTCTATACTGTGAAATAGTCTCCTTAGTATTGGAGATAAGTCTTCTCTAACTGCTTGGTAGAATTCTGCCGTGAAGCCTGCACTTTTTTTTTGGTTGGCAGTGTTTTGATGACCTTTTCAATCTCTTCCTTTGTGATGGGTTTGTTAAGTTGTTCTGCTTCATGTTGTGATAATTTGGGTAGGTGGTGTGAGTCAAGGAATTTGTCCATTCCCCCGAGGTTTTCAAATTTGTTAGAGTACAGTCTTTCATAGTATTCTGTTATAATATTTTTGATTTCTGTTGCATCTGTGATGACAGCTCCCATCTCATTTCTAATTTGGATTATTTGTTTTCTTTCCTGCTTTTCCTTAGTAAGTTTAGCCAGTGGTTTATCAATTTTGTTGATGTTTTCAAAAAACCAGCTTTTGGTCTTTTCAAGCTTTTCACTTGTTTTTCTATTCTCTAATTCATTTAGCTCTGCTCTAATCTTTATGATCTCATTTCTTCTGGTGCCCAAGGGGTTCCTCTGTTGTGCTGTAGGGTTAGTTCCTTGCTTTGATTTCTTTCTTCCTTCCAGATGTGTGCATTTATGGAGCTAAACAGACCTCTGAGCACTGCTTTGGCTGTATCCCATAGGTTGTGGTAGGAAGTGTTTTCGTTCTCTTTGGACTCTATGAAGTTCTTAATTCATCCTTGATTTCCTCTGTAACCCATGTTTTTCTGAGCAAGATGTTGTTCAGTTTCCAAGAGTTCCACTTTCTGTCTATGTTTTTCTGCTATTGATTTCAACTTTTATGGCTTTATGATCTGAGAAGATGCTTTCCAGTAATTCAATGATATGGATTTGGTGAGCATTGCATTATGGCCTGTCACGTGGTCAATTCTGGAGAATGTTCCATGTGCACTGGAGAAGAAGGTGTAGTTGTCTCCTGATAAGTGGAAAGTTCTGTATATATCACTGTGGTTTAGTTGGTTAGTTGTGTCAATGAGGTCTTCTGTATCCTTACTCAGCTTTTTTCTAGATGATCTGTCTAGTGATGAGAGTGGAGTGTTAAAGTCTCCCACTATTATTGTGGAATTATCTAACTCTCTTTTGAGCGTAGTCAGTGTTTCTTCGACATATTTAGGTGCTCTGACATTAGGTGCATAAATATTTAATATAGTTAAGTCTTGCTTGTGTACTGAACCTTTGAGCAGTAAATAGTGTCCATGTTTGTCGACGATGGTGGATTTGACGTTAAAATGGATTTTGTCTGAGATTAGATTTGCTCTTCTTTGTTCATTGTTAGCTTGATATATATTCTTCCATCCTTTAATTTTCAGTTTGTTCCTGTCTTTAGGTCTCAAGTGAGTTTCTTGTAGACAACATATGGATGGGTCGTGTCTTTTGAGCCAAGATGATACTCGATGTCTCTTTACTGGAGCATTCAGTCCATTCACATTCAATGTAATTATTGATAGGTATGTGTTCACTGCTGCCATTGTGATATGTCTATTTTTATGTTGTTGATTTCTGTGTTGTTCTTATTAGTCTATTGTGGGACACTTTTTTTTGTCAGTTGATTTTTCACCTTTTTCATAGCTGGTTTTTTAGTTGTTGAGACTCGTGTGTTAGATTTCGTGAAATGGTATGATACATCTTTGTTGTGCTTTACAGCTGCTCCTATGAACCCCCTTAATAAACTATTTATAAACCCAATTTTAATTACTACCAGTCTGGTCATCTTCCTCTCCCTCTGGAAGGACTATAACGACTGTAGTACAGCCCTCTTTTTATTACGATGACACCACAGTTTTCATGATGATCACTGGATTGCTTCTTTCCATATCAAAGCTGCGATTTACTTTGGAGCCTTCCCTAAATGAGTAGAGTATTGAGTAGTGTGTCGTTCTAAAATATAAAGTTAATGGTTTTGTTCTTCTAAGCCAGAGCCAAGAACTTCTTTCAGTATTTCTTGTAGTTTGGGTTTGGTTTTTACAAGGTCTCTGAGTTTCTGTTTATCTGGGAATGTCTTAATTTCATTTTCGTATTTGAAATGTAGTTTTGTAGGATATATAATTCTTGGCTGGAAGTTCTTCTCCTTCAAGACTTTGAATGTGTCATGCCACTGTCTCCGTGCCAGCAGGGTTTCTGCTGAGAAATCTGACGAGAGCCTACAGAGTTTTCCTCTGAATGTTAGCTTTGCCTTGCGTCTTGCTGCCTTTAAGAGTTGCTGCTTATGTTTCATTTTGTTAAGCTTGATTATAATATGTCTTGGAGTCTTTCTTTTGAGATCTATATTGGGTGGCGTGTGATATGCATCTGAGATGTCTATATTTTCTTCCTTCATGATTTCTGGGAAGTTTTCTTTCAGCAGCTCAGCAACAATACTCTCTGTGTTCGCAGATTTCTCACCCTGTTCAGGGACTCCAATTAATCGAAGGTTGTTCCTCTTAATAGAGTCCCACATGCTTCTTAATGTTTCTTCATTTTTCTTGTTTCTTTTTTCTGATTTCTGCTCATAGACGCTGGCATCAGTAGCTCTGTCTTCCAAGTCAGAAATTCTTTTTTCCATTTGTTCCATTCTGTTTTCTTGGCTTTGCGTGGAAGTTTCTATGTCTTTCATTTTCTTCTTGATCTGTTGGATTTCAGAGTACTGGTGTTCCATCAGATCGAACAACTTGCTTAATTTTTCATTTTGTTCTGCTGCATTTTGTATAAGGTCTAGAAGGGCTCTGTATATAATCAGTTTGTATTCACTTCCTGATGCTTTCATAAAAGTTTCTTCATCTGGAAAACTCCTTGGTTGCTTTCTTTGGGAGCCTTCTGAAGCCATGAGTGATTGCTTGTATGCCACAATTGTCTGTTGCTTTTTGGGTCCCATATGAGTATATAGAGGCTGGAAGAGGTACTGTGAGGGTGGATTGCAAATGTGTGTCTAGGCTGTCTTCAAATATAAAGCAAAGGTATCTGACCAGTTCACAAGTCAGTTATGTTTTCAGGTGTAGAGGACCCTCTTCTCATCTCACAAAGTAAGCGCCACTATATCCAACCCCCGATGACAACAAACTAGTTCAGAATACAGCACTGCTACTGCCCTGTTGGCCTCTGCTGACAGGGCCTAGCCTTAGCGAACACTGCGTCGAGTACTGGTTTTGTGATAGAAAAGCCTCTCCTGTGGGCAGGCTCTGGCTCCCAAGCTAAGAATTAGAGCCAGCTACGGCCACCATATCCAGGATGGCGTCCTCCACACACGCAACAGACAGAGGGGCTAAAGGTGCCCAGAGTTAGTGATTCCTCTGCTTCTGTTCCAGGGCCCCCAACGTAGGCAGCACTGTGCAAAATCACTACTTTTCTGTCGGAGAAACGCTGTCCAGTTTGCAGGCGCTGGCTCCCGGGCTAAGAACGAGGTCCCGCTAAAATCTCGGTACCAACATTGCGTCCTGCAGACTGACCGCCAAGCTCCCCACAAACCCTGCTCAGGCGGCTACAAAACGAAAGGCTCAAAGTGTCTAGATTAACAGAGTCCCGAGCCTGGCTCTCAGAATATGGGAATTTCGCCTCCCTTTCACCCCAGCAGCGCGTCTGAGTCCAGCCCCCAGGCAAGACCCAGCTCCGCCTGCCAGCCGAGACAGAGGAAAAAAAAGTCAAAATGGTGTGTTTATCTTCCGTCCGTGAGAGCCGGGGCTAGCCAGGATCGGGAGTCAGTGAAAGAGAGGAGGTTTTTCGCTGAGTGGTATGAATTCCCAGTTAAGAGCCCTGTGCGGTGTCCTGAGGCTGATTAGGTGATCAGAAGGCTCTGTTTGATTGTCAATTCAGGTCTTGGTTTCCAGAGGGATGTAAGGAGCCGTGGGCTTAGTCCACCAGCTTGACTACCCCCCACTGGCTTAAAGTTTTAAGCTGCTTCACTTACCAAGGATGTTGTATACCTAAAAGTACAGCAGTTTACTTAAAAGATCCTAGCTAAAGGGTACTATAGCAGAAGAAATTATTCAAGTGTGATACCAGAAACTTAATGTCCATGTTAGCTGCCCTTCTCTTTTTCTTTTTCTAATTATACTTTAGATGAAGATTTGCAGAGCAGATTCCTTTCTTATTTGGGAACCCTGGTGGTTAAGTGGTTCACCTGCTCACCAGAAGGTTGCAGTTTGAATCCTCCAAGCACTCCTTGGAAACTGTGGAGCAGTTCTACTCAGTCCTGTAGTATCACTATGAGATGAGATTGACTTGATGGCAGTGGGTTTGATTTTTTTGTTTTAGTGTCTCATTAAACAATTAGTAGATGTGTTGTTTGCTGACATTGGTTGCCATACCCACAACACATCAGCACTCACTTTCTTGACCTAGGGATCCCTGTTACCAGCTTTTCTGTCCTCTTCTGCCTTCTCATCCTTGCCCTGGGCTGGTATGCCTCTTTATTCTTGTTTTATTTTATGGGCCTGCCTGATCTTTGGCTGAACGGTGAACCTCAGCAATGACTTCAGTCCTCAGTTATGAGAGTGTCTGGGGCCCATTCTGTCAGAGTTTCTCCATTCTTTGTTAGACCAGAAGTCTGGTCTGATTTGTGTGTGTGTGTCTGCGCGCACGCTTATGAGTTTTGTTCTACATTTTTTCTCCAGCTGTATACCGGACCTTCTGTTGTGATGCCTTTTAGAGCAGTTAGTGGCACCGTCTGTGTTGTGCTGGAGGCTCAGTCTGTTGGAGGCTGCAGTACTTGTGGTTCTTTAGTCCTTTGAATTAATCTTTACATTTTGCCTTTGATTTTCGTCATTCTCCTTTGTTCTAGAAGTAGATAGGAAAACTGGTAATAGGGAATCCAAGGTTGAAAGGGGGAGAGTGTTGGCATGTTTATGGATTGGCAACCAATGTCACTACGCAGTATGTATATTAATTGTTTTAATGAGAAGTTTGTTCTGTAAACCTTCCTTTAAAGTACAATAAATAAAAAAGAAGAAATAGACCGAAGACTTAAATGTAACAGCTAAAATTGTCTGAGACCCCACCCGTCCAGCAGGTAGAGAACAGACACACGGACCACCACACGTGGTTTCAAGATCCTTCCTCTACTTTATTTCCTGGTCACACGGCTTAAATAGTGTTGCCTGCTGTATTCTGATAGGGCAAACAATATCCAATCACAGGGGGGCTTGCCTAGTCTCCAGGCAAAGCCTTACACTGGGCAGGCCATCAAGCGGGGTAAACAAGGGTGTGGCCCTGCAGCACGACGCCATTTTGCAGGCAGTGAGATCTAAGGCTTACAGGAGGTATGTGGGCCATGGCTCCCAACATAAAATGATAAATCTTTTAGGAAAAAGTACCTGTATAGCTATAAACCTTTGTTACTTTAGATTTGGCAATAGTTTCTTAGATGTGACGTCAAACCGCAGGTGACAAGAGAAAATATAGGTAAATTTGGTCTCATCAACATTATAAATGTGCATTTCACTGCAGATCTAATCACCAGTGAACCCCCCCTTCATCATCACTCCAGAAGAACTAGATGGTGCCTACCTATCATTATGGAATATTTTGATCAGGAGTTCATTAGATGGTTCTTGATCAAGAGGAGAGGGAAAAAAAAAAAGGAACAGACTTTTCAATTCTTGGGTAATCTAGGCTTCCTGAACTCATTGAGACTGAAGAAAAGGTGTGAATAGCTCCATTAATGAGGACTATTTTCTTTGAGATTTGTGCTGTTTTAATAATTTTATTTTATTTTTTATTGTTGAGAATATATATAGCAAAGCATATACCCATTCAAGTTTCAGCATGTACAGTTCATTGACAGTGATTATATTCTTAGAGTTGTGCACCTTTTGTCACTTTCCTTTTCTCAGTTGTTCTTCCCCCATTAACATTAACATACTACCTCATAAGGTTCCTGTCTAATCTTTTGAGTTACTGTTAGTTTGATCCTATATAGATTGATTGTAAATTAGCATAAGAGCATTGTGTTCTTTTAAATAATTTTATATTTGATATCAAAGTGACAGGAGTAATTCTCAAACATAGAAGTCTAGGGTGCAGTGATTCCAACTTAATGGTGGTGAAATTATTACAGTAGAGATAGCAAAAGAGATGACACAATGAAGACTGTTACCAGTGTCACTGAATTGTACATGTAGAAATTGTTGGATGAGTGTATTTTTGTGTATATTTTCACCAAAAATAAAAACAAAAGAAGCCTTGCATTTCCAAAGAAGCCATCAAGAAAGTTTAAAAAGCATCCTACAGAATGGGAGAAAGTATTTGTAAGTCAGGGTCACTATGAGTCAGAATTGACTCAACAGCACTGGCCTTGGTTTTTTTTTAAATTATTATTATATCTGATAAGAAATCCCTGGTGGCATAGTGGGTAGGTGCTACAGCTGCTAACCATAAGGCCAGCAGTTTAAATCTGCCAGGTACTCCCTGGAAACTCTGTGGGGTAGTTCTGCTCTGTCTGTAGTGTTGCTATGAGTCAGAACTGACTTAACTGACAGTGGGTTAGTTTGGTACATCTGTTAATGAACTTGTATCCACATAATGTAGAGAACTCTTATAAGTCAGCAATAAAAGATAATCTAGTTAAAAAAAAAAACAGGTACAGGGCTTGAGCAGACATTTTCCAAAGAAGATACGTACTAATAAGCATGTGAAAAGATGCTGAACATCATTAGTTGTTTGAGAATTGCAAATCAGAGGCACAGTGAGATTTGTGGATTTGTTGTTAGCAGTTGTTGATTCATGGTGACCCCATGCACAACAGAATGAAATACTACCATCCATCCTACTTCAACTCCATAATTGGTTGCACATGTGACCGCTGTGATCTGTAGAGTTTTCTGTGGCTGATTTTCAGAAGAATCAGGTCTTTCTTCATAGTCTTAGTCTGGAAGCTTCACTGCAGCCTGTACAACACCACAGTTACATACAGACTTCCAATGCTTGAGGTGCATTGGCTGGGAATCAAAACTGGATCTCACATGAAAGACAAGAATTTACCACTGAACCGTCATTGCCTTCATTCATACTTACACTAGGATATCTGAAATTAAAAAGGCGCACAGGGAGTGGTGTCTGGGGTTTTAAAAGCTGCCAAGCTGCCATCTGAGGGTACAGCAAATGGTCCCAACTCAGCAGGAACGGATGATCACCAAGGGCCAAAATGACATGGGGGAAAGAAACCCTGGGGACAGAGAGACCCACGTGAGTGGGTGTCTGCATCGACTTGTAACCGGAAGAACTAGATGATGCCCGGTCACCACCAGTGATAGCTGCGATTGACCTCACAAAGTTGAATAAAACACAGGAATAAAAAGGGGTGCACCCTGAGATCACCACTAAAAGACTGCAGTTGATGGTCCAGGGGCTTTGGGGTTCCTCTGGGAGCCTGGCCCCTGGCCTTGATTCTGCCCCTGCCCATAAATCGTAATGAAAGTCCACTCTTTGGACAGGAATGGATTGGACTTGGTGACGCAGATTGACCATATCTTGGGTGCACTTGATGGTTCTGTGCATCTGTAGGATGTCGTCCTACTGACCTCTTAAACTGGAGGCAGGGGAGTGGGTGGAGAGGAGGGGAAAGGAGACTGTTGGGAGGATGGGACATGTATGGAGCAGAGAGGAAGAGTGTGCTGTCACTGAGCAGGGAGAGCAGTGGAAGTTGCATATAGGTGGGCATGCAAATTTATATGGGAATGTACATTTTCATTCAATCATAATTAAATTTTTTTTTTTTTTTTTAAAGAAAGGCACACAGGAAAGGGAACATTAGAGGAACTCAGAACCTTCATATGCTTCTGGTAGCTTTGTAAAACAGCCTAGCAGTCCTCAAAAGATTAACATAGAGTTATGTGATTCAGTGATGCCACTCTTAGGTATTAGTGCATACCTCGTTTTATTCCATTTTGTTCTGTGGTGCTTTACTGGTCCAGTGCTTTTTTATAATTCGAAGGTTTGTGGCAGCCCTGTGTCAGGCAGGTCTGTCAAGCTGTTTTTCCAACAGCATTTGCTTACTTCATGTCTTCCGTGTCACATTTTGGTAATTCTCACAATGTTTCAAACTTTTTTCACTATTACTGTATTTATCATGGTGATTTGTGATCAGTGATCTTTGATGTTACTATTGTAATTGTTTGAGGGTACCACAAACCTTGCCCATATAATATTATATATGTGTTCCGACTGCTCCACTGACTGGTCATTTCCACAGAAACTCTAGTGGCATAGTGGTTAAAGGCTATAGCTGCTAACTCAAAGGTCAGCAGTTCATATCCTTGGAAACTATAGGGCAATTCTGTCTACCCTTTCCTGTAGGGTTGCTATGAGTTGAAATTGACTCAACAGCCGTGGGTCTCCTCCGTGGGCCTCTGTCCTTCGTGGGACATGACAGTATTGAAATTAAGCCAATTAATAACCCTACAATAGCCTCAAAGTGTTCAAGTGGAATGAAGAGTTGGACTTCTCACTTTAATTCAAAAGCTAGGAGTGGTTAAGCTTAGTGAGGATGGCACATCCAAAGCTGAGTTAGAGCAAAAACTAAGCTTCTTCCACCAGTTAGCCAAGCTGTTAATGCAGAGGAAAGGTTGAAGGAAATTAATAAAAGTGTGACTTCAGTGATCACATGAATACAAGAACAAGAAATAGCCTTTTTGCTGATAAGCAGAAAGTTTTGGTGGTTTAGATAGACGATCAAACCAACCACAACATTGTCTTAAGCCAAGACCTAATCCCGGTAATGTTTGTAATGCTTTACAATTCTCTGAAAGCTGAGAGAGATGAGAAAGGTGCAGAAAAAAAAGTTTGAAGCCAGTAGAGATTGGTTCATGAGATGTAATGAAAGAACCTGTTTCTATAACAGAAGTGCAAGTTGAAGCAGCAAATGTTGATAGAGAAGCTGCAGCAAGTTATCCAGATGATCTCAACAAGATCATTAATGAAGGTGGCTACACTAAACAACAGATTTTCAGTATAGAGGAAACAGACTTGTCTTGGAAGAAGATGCCATGTAAGATTTGCGTAGCTAGAGAGAAGTCAGTGCGGGGTTTCAACACTTCCAAAGACGGGCTGACTCTTGTTGGGGGCAAATGCAGCTGGTGACTTTAATTGAAGCCAGTGCTCATTTACCATTCCTAAAATCCTAGTTATGTTAAATCTACTCTGCCTATGCTCTATAAATGAAACAACAAAGCCTTGATGACAGCACATCTGCTTACAACATGGGCTACTGAGTATTTTCAGTGTACTGTGGAGATTTAATGCTCAGAAATAAAGATTTCTTTGAGAATACTACTGCTCACTGACAGTGCACCTGGTCATCCAAGAGCTGTGATGGAGATGTAGAAGAAGATGAATGTTGTTTTCATGCCTGCTAACACAGCATTCATCCTGCAGCACATAGATCAGGAGTGATTTGACTTTCAGGTCTTACGCTTTAAGAAATAAATTTCATAAGGCCATAGCTACCATAGATAGTGATTTCTCTAATAGATCTAATAGTGATTTCTTTGATAATGTTGTTGCTAGATACTGTTGCGTCTGTTTAACTCAGTGATCCTATCCACAACAGAACGAAACATTGTCCAGTCTTGCGCCATGCCCACAACTGTTTTTATGCTTAAACCTGTTGTTGCAGCCACTGTGTCAGTCCATCTCACTGAGGGTCTTCCTCTTCTTCACTGGCCCTCTGCCAAGTGTGATGTCTTCTTCTAGGGACTAATAACTCCTGACAACATGTCCAAGGTATGTAAGACACAGTCTTGCCATCTTTGCTTCCAAGGAGCACTCGGGCTGTACTTTTCCCAGAACAGATCTGTTTGTTCTTTTGATGACCATGCTGCATTCAATGTTCTTCTCCAACATCACAATTCAAAGGTGTCAATTACTCTTCTGTCTTTCTCATTCATTGTCCAGTTTTCAAATGTGTATGATGTGATTGAAAATACCATGGCTTGAGGCAGGCACACCATAGTCTTCAAGGTGACATCTTTACTTTTCAATACTTACGTTCCCTGTTGCAGATTTTCCCCGTGTAATGCGTCTTTTTGGTTGCTTGACTGCTGCTTCTGTGGGCACAGATTGTGGAACCAAATAAAATGAAATCCTTGACAATCTCAATCCTGTCTCCATTTATCATGATATTACATGATATTAATCCAAGTCAATATGCCATACAAAACTCTAAGCACTCGTCTATGTAACTCTATCTGCTTTCCTCACCCCGTGACAGTGCATTCTTCCTTTCCACTCTCCTTGGATTTTTGTTTTCTTGATGTTGAGCACTGTGTGTCTTTGATCTTCATCAGTGTTTCAAATTTTCTTCACTTCCAGCAAGCAAAGTTGTGTCATCAGCATAATGCAGATTGTTCATGAGTCTTCCTCCAATCTTCACACAATCTAGCTTCTCAATTATTTCCTCAGCATACAGATTGAAAAAGTATGGTAAAGGGAATAACACATACCTTTCCTGACTTTAAAACATGCTGTGTACTGTTGTTCGGTCTGAATGACTGCCTCCTGATCCATGTACACATTCCTCTGGAACACAATTAAAGTGTTCTAAAATTCCCATTCTTCACAGTGTTACCCATAATCTGTTATGATTCATGCAGTTAAATGACTGTGCATAATAGTAAGACAAGGTATTCTCTGCTTTTAGCCAAGATCCATCTGACATCAGCAAATGATAATCACTGGTTCCATCTCCTCTTCTGAATCTGGCGTGAATTTCTATCAGTTCATTGTTAATATACTGCTGCAACTGCTTCTGAATGATTGTTAGCAAAATTTTACTTGCGTGTGATGTTGATATTGTTCAATAATTTCCATATCTAGTTCTCATGTTATTTCCATCACATCTGCAGTTAAATTCTCCACTGAAGTCTTAAACTCCTCAATGTCATCCACAAAGGCTGCAATCAACTTATCCCAGCCTCGTGTTAATGCTGACATTTTGACCTCCTACCATAAATCATGAATGTTCTTACATGGTATCTAGAATGGTGAATCCTTTCCAGAAGGTTTTCAATTTACTTTGCCCAGATCTATCAGAATATCATTAGTATCACATGCAAGTAAAATTTTGTTAAAGATCATTCAAAAGCTACTACAACAGCATACTGACAGGGAACTACCAGAAATTCAAACACAGTTCCGAAGAGGATGTGGAACCAGGTATTCCACTGCTCATGTCAGATGGATCTAGGCTGAAAGCAGAGAATACCAGAAAGATGTCTGCCTCTGTTTCACTGACTATGCAAAAGCATTTGAGTCTTTAGATCATAAAAAATCATGGATAATGTTGGGGAGAATGGGAATACCAGAATATGAACAATCTGTATACAGACCAAGAGGCAACTGTGCAAATAGAACAAGGAGCTACTGTATGGTTTAAAGTTAGAAAAGGTGTGCATCAGGGTTGTATCCTTTCACCATATCTTTTCAGAACTTTAGGCCAAGCAAACAAACTGAGAAGCTAGCCTATAGAAGAAGAATGAGGCATCAGGATTGGAGAAAGACTCATTAACAACCTGTGCTATGCAGATAACATAACCTTGCTTGCTAGAAGAAAGAGGATTTAAAATACTTAGAGTTGAAAATCAAACAGCACAACCTACAGTATGGATGTACCTCCATATCAAGAAAACAAAAATCCAAGGAAGAGTGGAAAGGAAGAATGCACTGTCACGGGGTGAGGAAAGCAGATAGAGTTGCATAGAGACGAGTGCTTAGAGTTTTGTGTGACATATTGACTTGAATTGTAAACTTTCACTTAATCACAATAAAAATTTTTTAAAAAATCTTTCAAATTTTTATAGTCATGTAAATATTCACAAATTTTTGAGATGGCTTATAAGAAAAGATAAAGAAAACAAAGTGTAAAAGTTGATAATAAAGATTTGACTGTTGAGACTAGAAGATTCCCTGATACTGTTCACCCTGAGATACTTTTTAAAGTGGACCAACACCATCCCCTGAGGTGAGCTTTTAGTTAAACAACAGATTGGTGCACAGAAAATAGGGGACGTTACTCATGAATACTGTGCTCCATTAAAAAGCTGTCTATATCTACAAAGGGGAAAACTTTACCCAGTTAGTGTAACATAGTGTGCAGAGATAATGTTCCACATCCTAGTTGAGTAGTATCGGGTCTTCAGAGCTTGCAACAGGCCATCTAAGATACACCTGTTAGTCTGTCTTCTTCTGGAGCAGAAGAGAATGAGGGGAACCAAAGACTCAGGACTAATAGCCCATGTGAATCACTACCTCTTCTAGCCTGAGACCAGCAGAACTAGATGATGCGTGGCTACCGCTACCAACTGTTCTGATGAGAAACAAAATAGAGTACCTGTGTAGAGTGGAAAAAAAATGTAAATAAAACTCAAATTCTTAAAAAAGGCCACACTTACTGAACTGATACGACTAGAAAATTCCCTTCCCTGCCCCCCCCCCAAGATTATTGCCCTGGGAGACCTTTGGACTTGAAATTGAAACTATTTCTGCAAGTTATCTTTCAGCCAAAGAATAACTTGGCTTATACAATAAACAGTATTGCTTTTGAGTAAATAATTGATTATATGAGGCTGATGATCAACGTTTACCCAGAAGCCAAGGAGGGGAAGGGAAATTTCTGAACAAACAAAATGGAAATCATGGGATTGTTGACACATTGTAAAAATTGTAACCAATGGCCCAGAACAATTTGTATTAAAAGAATGTTAAAAGGCAACCTAATTTGCTTTGTCAACTTTAAAATTCAGTAAAGTCTTACTTTTTCAGAAAGAAAACAAAAATCTTCACAACTGGACCAATAAGCAGCATCATGATAAATGGAGGAAGAATTGAAATTGTTAAGGATTTCATTTTACTTGGTTCCACAACACCCATGGAAGCGCAGTCAAGAAATCAGAAGATGCATTGCATTGGGAAAATCTGCTGCAAAAGACCTCTTTACACTGTTGAAAAGTAAGAATGTCACCTTGAAGACTCCGGGATGCCTGAGCCAAGCCATGGCATTTTCAGTTATATCGTATGCATGCCAAACCTGAACAATGAATAAGGAAGACAAGAAGAATTGATGCCTTTGAATTGTGGTGTTGGAGAAGATTATTGAATATACCATGGACCGCCAAAAGAACAAATCTGTTCTGAAAGAAGTACAGCCAGAGTGCTCCTTAAAATCAAAGATGGTGAGACCATGTCTTACTTTGGATGTATCAGGAGGGATAAATTCCTGGAAAAGGACATCATGCTTGGTAAAGTAGCCAGTAGAGGGTCAGCAAAAAAGAGGAAGACCCTCAACAAGATGGATTGACATGGTGGCTGAAACAATGTGCTTAAGCATAAAAATGACTGTGGGCATGGTGCGGGACTGGGCAGTGTTTCATTCTGTGTGCACAGGGTTGCTATGAGTCAAATCTGACTCGATGGTACCTGACAACAACAGCAACAATAGAATTTGTGGAGCCTGAAGATGTGACTGAATTGCTGCAGTATCATGATAAAACTTTAAATGAATGAAAAGTTGCTTCTGATGAATGAACAAAGAAAGTGGTTTCTTGAGATGGAATCTGTTCCTGCTGTGAACAGTGTTGAAATGACAACATAAAATTTATAATATCAGTTGATAAAGCAAAGGCAAAGTTTCAGAGGATTGACAACGATTTCAAAAGAGTTCTGTCAGTAAAATGCTGTCAGATAGCATCACATGCTATTGGGAACTCTTTCATGAAAAGAAGAGTGAATTAGCTTGACAAACTTTATTGTTGTGTTATTGAAAGAAATTGTGACAGTCACCCCAGCCTTCAGCAACTACCATCCTGATCAGTCAGCAGCCATCAACATCAAGGCAAGACCCTTCACCAGCAGAAAGATTATGACTTGCCGAAGGCTAAGAAGATGGTTAGCATTTTTTTCTAACAATAAAGTATTTTTAAATTAAGGCCTATACTTTTTTTCTTTTTTTTGAGATATTATGCTATTGCATGGTGTTATGCATTGAACTGAGTGTCCTCAAGATGTGTGCCAAGTTGGCTAGACCATGATTCCTAATACTGTGTGGTTGCCATCCATTTTGTGGTCTGGTGTAATTATCTTTTGTGTTGTAAATTCTAAACTCTGTGATGTTAATGAGGCAGAAATAGAGGTAGATATGTTAATGAGGCAAGACATAGTCTGCAGGATTAGGTTTTATCTTGATTCAGTCTCTTTAGAGATATAAGAGAGAGAAGATAAGACCAGAGGGGAGAAGGACCTTATTACCACCATGCCAAAAGAATTTGGAATGGAAAGTACTGTTTGGACCCAGGGTCCCTGTGCTGAGAAGTTCCTACACCAGGGGAAAATTGATGACAGGGACCTTCCCCTAGACCGACAGAAAGAAAAAGTCTTCTACTGGAACTGGCATCCTGAATTCAGACCTTTAACTTCCTGAAGTGTGAGAGAATAAATGTCTCTTTGTTAAAGCAATCCACTAGCAGCATTTCTGTTATAGCAGCACTAGTTAACTAAGACACATGCTTAATAGACTAAAGTATAGTGTAAACATAAATTTTATATGCATTGGATAACCAGAAAGTTACTGTGACTCATTTTGTTGTAATATTTGCTGTGTTGTGGTGATCTGGAACTGAACCTGCAGTATCTCTGAGGTATGTGTGTACCTAAGGAAATAAAACATATGTCTCCCCAAAACTTACCACAGAAGCATTATTTGTAGCCAGAAATTAGAAAGAACTGAAGTACCTATACCTGATGAATGAATAAATGTAACATGATACATCAGATGGAGTGTGTCATGGATTAAATTGTGTCCCCCCAAAAATATGTGTAGTAATTAGGCTAGGCTAGGATTCCGTGTATTTTGTGTTTGCCTTCCATTTTGTGATTTTCTGATGCTGTAAATCCTAATCTCTGCCTGTGGTTAACAGAGTGGGTTATGCTGGAGAGGATTAGGGTGGCATTGTAAATGCCTTCATTAGATCACCTCCCTGCTCCATTGTAAAAGGAGTTTCCGTGGAGTGCAGCTCGTACCACCTTTTGCCCTTTCATCCTGTGGGAGACAAAAAGAGAGAAGCAAGCAGAGAACTGGGAACCTGACACCGTCAAGGAAGCAGCACCAGGAGTAGCATCCTTCAGACCTGTGGTACCAGCACCAGGATGCTCCCTGAACAGAGACTGATGCAGCGCAAGGACTTGCTTCCAGAGCTGACAGAGGGAAAGCCTTCCCCTGAAGTAGACATCCTGAATTTGAGTTTGTAGCCTACTGGACTGTGTAAGAATAAACTTTTCTTTTCTGTAGCCCTCTGTGTGGTATTTCTGTTAGAGCAGCCCTAGCTGACTAAAACAGAGTGTCACTCAGCAATAAAAAGCAATGGAGTACTAGTACATGCTAACAGCATAAATGAACTTGGAAAACATTGTACTGAGTGAAGTCAGTCACAAAACACCACATATTATTTCATTTATCTGAAATGTCCAAAATAGGACATTCATAGAGACAGAAAGATTAGTGGTTGCCTAGGTCTGTTTGTGTTGTGATGAAAATACTCTGAAATTGATTGTGATCATGTGTGCAGAACTCTGTAAATATATTAAAAATATCAAATTATACATTTTATGTGGATGAATTGTATGCTGTGTGAATTATATCTCAGTGAAGATGTTAAAGAAAATATAGTGATGGTTCCACTTTAATGTATCTGACTGACCTCCACCTAAAATTTAGACAGATGAGTAAAATCATATGCTGTATTATTTGGTTGCCATATGTAGGTATTTCACTATGGAGATTCACTAGATGTTTCCTAAAGGTACATACATTCTGACACACCACAGCCTGGCTCAGAATTCATCGGGAAACCAACGCAGGTGATCCCAGACTTAATAATATGTAGCTGGTGATTGAAGCCATGGGAATACTTTGTTTTCTTAATTAATAGGAGGCCCAGTCTTCCACAGAGCAGAAATAAGATTCAGGGAAGGGGACTTGGGAGCAATAGCTCTTTGTGTATGATACCTAACAAGAAAAATGTGAGAAAATGTCCAGGCAGTAAGCATTGAGAGCTTATTTGAAGTTAGGGATGTAGAATTTTTTTAACACCCATGTCGGAGGCTGAGAATGTTTTTTTCTTTGTATCACTTAGCAGCCAGCTTTTGGAGTTAGGACAAAAGCAGTTAAAGTGACCCAGGGTTAGCTTTTTGCTAGGGTAGGAATTAAAGTATGAAAGCCATATGAGATGGAAGCAGCAACAGGCAGGAGCCAGTAGATTGGAAGAAAAATCAAGGAATTACAGGATTAAAGTCATCTTTGTGGGTCTAAGTCCATTTTTTAATGGTTAATTATTGGAAAATTGTCCAATGCCTTAAACTGATTTTGGGGAGGGATATTAGAGATTTGTTGTCAGGAACAAAGTGGAAAATACTGTACCTAGTGTATAAGGGTTGGTCTACCCATAAAATGTTGAGCGTTTCAGAGTTGTTAAATGAAATGTAAAACATTCAGAATTGATTTTAGTTGAACTAACAGATCAGTGGGCTGGTTGCTGCCAAAGGAATACCACAGAATCTTGAGTCACGGTGAAAATGAAACTTAGAAAAAAAAGAAGGCCCTCAGTCTGCTACTGGCCAGCCTCTTGAACTCGGTTGTTTGAAAGGTTGCAAAAGACACCAAGGTTATTGTTGGTACCTGGTTTGGAGAGGAAAACTGTAGCACCTGCTAAAGCGCTCAGTGGATATAAGGGGGTGGTAATAGAAATGAGAATGGATACAAGGTAACATGGTTGATTGATACAAGCTTTTTTACACAACTAGGTAGAAGTAGTGGTCTTGAAGTGGCAGAAAGGTAGATGAGACATTTCATCCCAACATAAGGTGGAATATGGGACACTTGAGTAGTGTCCATTAACAGTAATGAAGACTAAAACTGGAAACAAAGCCTGTTGCTATGGATTCTACTATAGGACATAGTAGAACTGTCCATGGGGTTTTCAAGCCTATAAATTGTTACGGGAAGCAGACTGCCACATCTTTCTCTTGTGAAGTGACTGGTGGGTTGGAACTGTCGACTGACCTTTCGGATAGCAGCCGAATACTTAACCATTCTGCTGCCAGAGTTTCAGTGATGTAAACAGCTAACATGTATTGAAGACTGTTATGTTCTAGGCATGTCCCTGTTGTATACTCTTGGTATGAATATAATTCATATGTCTCCATAACCCTATTAAGTATTTTATAGATAAACTGAAGTAGAGAGGCCTAGAATTTTCCCAGTGTATCAAAGTTTGCAGTAGGGGAGCCAAGATCCTAACCGAGGTAGGCAGTCTGACCCCAGAGCAGATGTTCCTACCACTATGCTGCACCATGATGGTGCTGTCATGTATTTTGTCCAATATATTTGTTGAGCCTCTCCCCTTTCTCTCTCAATTAGTAGAAAATTTTATTGTGGTAAAGTAAATTCACAAGCACAGTTCAGTGAATTAATGTTATTTGCTGTGTTGTACAAATACTCGCACTGTTTCCAGTGTTTTTCATCCCCTTAATCAACATGCCCCTATTTGCCCCATCTATCCACCTCTGTCCCCCACTGGTCTGTCAGTTTGTTGTACTGGGATGGCTTGTGTGTTGCTGTGATGCTGGAAACTATGCCACCGGTATTCAGATACCAGCCGGGTCACCACCAGAGGACAGGTTTCAGCTGAGCTTCCTTACTAAGACAGAATGGGAAGAAGGACCCAGCAGTCTACTTCTGAAAAGAATTAGCTGCTGAAAACTATGAGTAGCATGCTGAAACCTTAGGAATAGTTCTTAGAGATAGTGCCAAAACATGAACCCCCGAGGTTGGAAGGCACTCAAAAGATGACTGGAGAAGTGGAGTCAACATTAATGAGATGGATGGAGTAAAGCTTTCAGGACTTTCGTTTGCTGATGTGGCATGACTCAAAATGGAAGAAACAGCAGCAAACATCCATTAATAATCAGAATATGGAATCTATGAAGTATGAATGTAGGGAAATTGGAAATTGTCAAAAATGAAATGAAACACATCAACACTGATATTCTAGGTATTAGCTGGAATGGACCGGTGTAGGCCATTTTGATCATGCAGTCATATGGTCTGCTGTACTGAGAATGAAAACTTGAAGAGAAATGATGTTGCATTCATCATGAAAAAGAACATTTCAAGATCTGTCCTAAAGTACAGTGCTGTCAGTGATAGGATAATATTCATATGCCTACAAAGAAGGCCAGTTAGTACTACTGTTATTCAGATTTACACACCAAGCACTAAGGCCAAAGGTGAAGAAATCGAAGATTTTCACTAGCTTCTGCAGTGCGAAATTGATCAGACATGCAGTCAGGATGTACGGATAATTACTGGTGATTGGAATGCAAAAGTTGGAAACGAAGAAGGATCAGTAGTCGGAGAATACAGCCGTGGTGACAGAAGTTATGCTGGTGATCACATGGTAGAATTTTGCAAGACTAATGACTTCTTCATTGCAAATACCTTTTCTCACCAACATAAGTGATAACTGTGCACATGTACTTTACCAGAATGAATACACAGGAATCAAGTCAACTACATCTGTGGGAAGAGACGATGGCAAAGCTCAGTATCAGTCGGAACAAGATCAGGTGCTGACTGCTGCACAGACATGCAAGTTCAAGTTGAAACTGAAGAAAACTACAGCAAGTTCACAAAAGCCAAAATAGGAACATGAGTATGTTGAATAACTTACATTGTTCATAAGTATCTTACAGAAAAAATATCCTGAGTTTAGAGACCATCTCAAGAACAGATTTGATACATTGAACACTAAGGACCAAAGACCATATGAGTTGTGGAAGGATATCAAAGACATCATCTGTGTGCCTGACCACCACCAGTGATAGCCACTATGAAGCTCACTAGGTTGAGTCTCAATGGCAACACAAGAATAAAAAGGGGTGCATCCTGAGATCTCCACTAAAAGACCTCAATTGATGGTCCAGGGGTTTTGGGGTTCCCCTGAGAGCATGGCCCCCAGCCCTGATGCTGCCCTTTCCCATAAATTATAACAAAGGTCCACTCTTTGGACAGGAATGGATTGGACTTGGCAATGCACAGTGACCACATATTGGTTGTACTTTATGGTTCTATACATCTATAGGATATCATCCTGCTGACCTCTGGCTGGAGGAAGGAGAGTGGGTGGAAAGGAGCGGAAAGGAGGCTGTTGGGAGGATGAGACATGTATGGAGCAGAGAGGAATAGTGTGCTGTTACCGGACAGGGAGAGCAGTGGAAGCTGCATATAGGTGGGAATGTAAATTTATACGTGAATGTACATTTTCACTCAGTCATGTTAAATAAAAAAATTAAAAAAGACATCATCTGTGAAGAAAGCAAGAGGTCATTAAAAAGAAAGAAAAGATCAATTTGGATGTTGTTTAGTCAGCTAGTGCTGTTCAAACAGAATTACCATGAGTAGATGGCTTTAACAAGGAAAAGTTTATTCTGACACAGTCAGGTAGGCTGTAAGTCCGAATTCAGGGTGTCCTTTCGAGGGGAAGGCTTTCCCTCTGTCAGCTCTGGAGGAAAGTCCTTGTGCTGCATCAGTGTTTGTTCAGGGAGCATCTTGACGCAAGAACCTCAGATCTGAAGGACGTGCTCTTCTCCCAGTGCTGCTTTCTTGATGTTATGAGGTTCCAAGTTTTCTGTTTGCTTCCCTCTCAGCTCTTGTAAAATAAAAGGATAAAGAGTGGTACAAGCAACACTCCAGGGGAACTCTTACAATGGAGCCGGAAGGTGACCTCATGAAGGAATTTAAAGTCCCACCCTAACTGTTTTAGTCAGCTAGGGCTGCTCTAACAGAAATACCACAGAGTGGATGGCTTTAACAAAGGAAGATATTTTCTTACACAGTCCAGTAGGTTGCAAGTCCATATTCAGGGTGTCCGCTCCAGGGAAAGGCTTTCCCCTTGTCGGCTCTGGAGGAAAGTCCAGTATTGCATCAGTCTTTGTCCAGGGAGCATCTTGGCACAGGAACCTCAGGTCTGAAGGATGTGCTCTTCTCCTGGTGCAGATTTCTTGATGATGCGAGGTTCCCAATTCTCCTTGTTTTTCTTTCCTTTTATCTCTTGCAGGCTGAAAGGATTAAGGGTGGGGCAAGCCATACTCCAGGGAAACTCCCCCTGCAACAGAGCAGGGAAGTAATCCTATGTAGGAATTTACATCCCCACCCTAATCCTTTAACAAACAGTTTAGCGAAACCACAAAATGGAGAACAGTCCCAAGATACTGGGAATCATGGCCAGCCACATGGCTACACATATTTTTGGGGGGACACAATTCAACCCATGACACTAACCATTTCTAACATAATCCACTCTGTTAACCACAGGCAGAGATTAGGATTTACAGCATCAGAAAATTACAAAATGGAGGGTAGTCACAGAATACAGGAAATCTGACCCAGCCAAATTACAACACATTTTTTGGGGGGGGACACAATTCAATCCATGACAGATATCAAAAGAGACTCTGAAACCTGCTATCAAATATTGAGCAGCTAAAGGAAAAGGAAGGAACGATGAAGTAAAAGCAGAAGATTCCAAAAAGTGGCTCGAGAAGACAAAGTGTTATAATGACACATGCAAAGAGAAATAGAAAACCAAAAGGGGAGGGTATGCTCTGCATTTCTCAAGCTGAAGAGCTGAAAATAGTAATGATTAATAAATGCCTTGAATTGCAATAGTGAAGGATTCTGTAGGGAAAATAGTAAACAACTCAGAAAGCATCAAAAGAAGATAGAAGGAATACGCAGAGTCATTATATGAGAAATAAGTGGTCAGCGTTCAACCATTTCAAGAGGTAGCATACCCTTAGGGACTGGCGGTACTGAAGGAAGAAGTTGAAGCTGCATTAAAGGCATTGACGGAAAACAAGGCCCCAGGAATTGATGGAATATGAATGGAGATATTTCATCAAACAGATGCGGCACTGGACTTGCTCATTGTGTATGCCAAGAAATAAGGAGGACAGCTGCTTGGCCAGCTGATTGGAAGAGATTCATATTTATGCCTATTCCTGAGAAAGGTGATCCAACCAAATGTGGAAATTATCAACCAATATCATTAATATCACATGAAAATAAAATTTTGCTAAAGATTACTCAAAAGCAGATATAATAGTATATTGACAGGAAACTACCAGAAATTCAAGCTGGATTCAGAAGAGGAGGTAGAACCAGGGATGTCATTGCTGATGTCAGGTGAATCTTCGCTGAAAGCAGAGAATACCAGAAAGATGTTTACCTCTGCCATTGACTATGCAAAGGCATTCAGCTGTGTGGATCACAACAGGTAAGATTGGAGAGCATAGTAATTACAGAACACTTAATTGTGATCATGAAGAATCTGTATATGGATTCAGAAGCAGTTGAGCAAACAGAACAAGGGGACACTGCATGGTTTAAAGTGAGGAAAGGTGTGCATCCGAGTTGTATCCTTTGATCATACCTTTTCAGAATGTATGCTGAGAAAATAATCCGAGAAGCTGGACTGTATGAGGAAGAACAAAGCATCAAGACTGGAGAGAAGACTCATTAACAACCGCTTACGCAGATAACAACCCTGCTTGCTGGAAGTGAAGAGGATTTGAACCACTTGCTGATGAAAATCGAAGACCACAGCATTTGTATGGATTGCACCTCCACATCAAGAAAACAAAAATGCTGACAACTGTACCAGTAAGTCATATCATGATAACTGGAGAAACGGTTGAGGTTGTCAAGGATTTCATTTTACTTGGTTCCACAATCTGTGTCCGTAGAAGCGGCAGTCAAGAAATCAAAAGATGTGTTGTATTGGGAAAATATGCCACAGGGAACCTCTTTAAAGTATTGAAAAGTAAAGATGTCACCTTGAAGACTAAGGTGTGCGTGATCCAAGACTTGATATTTTCTCTTGTTTATTTATTTTTATTTTTATTGTGGTTGATGAAAGTACGCAGTCCAAGTTAAATTTGCATGCCTGCCTATCTGCATCTCCTTCTGCTCTCCTTGCCTGGTGACAGCACCCTCCTCCTTTCTGTCTATACTTGTTATGTCCTCTTAACAATCACCTAGGGGGAGGCCAGCAGGACAGCATCCTATATATGGCTTAGAACCATAAAGTGCACACACCATATGTTCACATTGTGTCCCCAAGTCCAGTCTGTTCCTGTCGGAAGAGTTGAGCTCTGTAATGGTTTCTGTTAAGGGGCAGCAGCAGGTCTAGGGGCTGCGCTCCTGGGGGAACTCCCAGGCCTTCAGACTGTCAATTGCAGTCTTCTAGTGGCCATCTTATGGTATTTTCAGTCCCCCCCATATGCATGTGAAAGCTGGACAGTGAACAAGGAAGACAGAAGTAGTTGACTTCTTTGAATTCTTGTGTTGGAGAAGAATACTGAATGTACTGCTGAAAGAACAAACAGATGTGTTCTGGAAGAAGTATAACCAGAGTGCTCCTTGGAAGCGAAGATGTAAGACTGTGTATTATACACTTTGAACATGTTGTCAGGAGGAATCGGTCCCTGGAAAAAGACATCATGCTTGGTAGAGTGGTGAGTCAGCAAGAAAAAGAGGAAGACCCTCAACAAGATGGATTGACACAGTGGCTGCAACAATGGGCTTAAGCATAAAAACTATTGTGGACATGGCATGAGCAGGCATTGTTTTGCTTTGTTGTGAGTAGGGTCACTATGAGTCAGAATTGACTCAACAGCACCTAACAGCAACATTTTTTAAGTTGAAAATCCAAGACGGTTTGCAGTGCACCGCTGTGTAACTCTAGCTGTTCTCCCGTGCTGTGGCAACGTACTCCTCCTTTCCATCCTGTATTTCCTTGTGTCCATTCAGCTAACTGCTGTCCCTCTCCACTCTTTTATCTTGCTTCTAGACAGGAGGTGTTCAGTTAGCTTCATGTATATCCTGAAGCCAAGTAGCAAACTCTTCTCCAGTCTAATCTTATTGTGAAGAGTTGGCTGCAGAACTGATTTCAGCTCTGGGATAACAGAGAATTGAGAGGTCATGTCTTCCTGGGACCCTCCAGTCTGTTGGGCTATCAAGTCTGGTCTTTTAATAGAGTTCTGGTTTGGCACACTTCCCCCCCCCCCCCGCTACATCACTGCCTCAGGGCAGTCATTGGTGGTAGCCAGGCACCATGTAGTTCTTCTGGCCTCATGCTGATGTAGTCTCCTGATTATGTGGGTCTTTCTGTCTTTTGGGCTTATGTTTTCCCTATGTCTTTGATTTCTTTCAATCTTCTCTGCTCCAGGTGGCTTGGGACCAGTTGATACTACTTAGATGGCTGCTTGCTAGGTTTGAAGACTCCAGATCACATGCACCAAAGTGTGATGCAGAACATTTACTAAAAAAAAAACTTTGTTATGCCACTTGACCTAAATGTCTCTGAAACCATGGTTTCTAAACTCTTGCCCCTACTACTCTGCCCTTCGAAGTGTTAATTATGGGAAACTTCTTAGTTTTTTGATGTAGTCCAGCACTGCTGATCTCCCTTCTACTGCATGCTGTCCCTCCCTTCACCTAACCCAATTCCTGTGTACTATCTTATCAGTGAATACCCCTTGCCTTCTCTCCCACCCTTGTAATCATGAAAGACTCTTCTGTTTAAACCTTTTCTTGAGTCATTATAATAGTGGTTTCATACAGTATTTGTTCTTTTGCAGCTGAACTCATTTCATTTAGGATACTGTCTTCTGTGTTGTTCCATGTTATGAGTTTCCCAAGAGCGTTTCTTTTATTTGTCATTGCATACTATTCCATTGTATGAATATACCATAGTTTGTTTATCCATTGGTTAGTTAATGGGCACCTGGGTTGAATCCGTCATCTTGCTATTGTGGACAGTGTTTCAATAAATGTTGGTGTGCATGTATCTTTTCATGTGACAGCCCTATTTCTCCAAGATATATCTCAAGAAGTGGGATTTCTGGGTTGTATGGTATTTGTATTTCTAGCTTTTTAAGAAAGCATCAAATTTGATTTCCAAAGTGGTTGTACCATTTTACATCCCCTCAAGCAGTGTAGAAGAGTTCCAGTCTCTCCACAGTTTCCAACATTTATTATTTCCTTTTTTGTTTTAATGCCAGCCTTTTGTAGGTGTGATAGTATCCCATTGTAGTTGTGATTTGGATTTTTCTAATGACTGATTTCCACATATGTCTGTTAGACGTTTTGATGGCTTCTTTGGTGGAAGGCCAGTTCCTGTCCTTGGCTGATTTTTCAATTGGGTTGTTTGTCTTTTGTTGAAGTTTTGTTGAAGTATCTTGTACACTGTGGAGGTAAGACACTGATTGGATTTGTGGTAGCTAAATGTTTTTTTCTAATCTGTAGATTGTCTTTTTATTCTTTTGATGAAGTCTTTGGATAACTGTAAGTGTTTGAGTTTTAGGAGTTTCCAGTTATCCATTTTCTCTTTTGGTGTTTATGCATTGTTATTAATGTTTTGTAGTCTGTTTAATCTGTGCAGTAAGGCTCCCAGCATTGTCCCTAGTTTTTGGTCCAGGATCTTTATTGTTTTAGATTTTAGTCTTTGATCCATGTGGAGTTAGTTTTTGTAAATGGTGTGAGATGGATCTAGTTTCATTTTTTTACAGATGGATATCTAGTTATGCCAAGACCGTTTGTTAAAGAGACTGTCTTTTCCACAGTTTACAGGTTTGGGGCCTTTATGAAATGTCAGCTGCTAACAGGTGAATAATGTTACCTGAATTCTCAATTTTGTTACATTAGTCCATGAAGTGTAATCAAGTTTGTGAACTGATCCTAGAAAAAGTACTACATACTTCATTGCTGAATATCAGTGTGGTCCCCTTTGAAGTACTCCCCCTCGGGAAGCCATGCACTGATGCCATCACCTAGCAATTTTGGAATTCTTTTTCTGGAATGACCAGTGACTATCAGTTCTGTCATTGTGTTACCCTTGATGTCCTGAGTATCATCAAAATGTCTTCCTCTCAGTGTTTCCTTTATTTTCAGGTAAAGAAAAATGTAATTGAGGGCCAGATCAGCTGAGTAGGTAGAATGTTTCAGTACAGTTACTTGTTTACTGATTAAAAACTCTCTTACAGATGGATATACAGTTAAGTCTGCAAACTTGCCTCCGTGCCACCACGCACAATGGCAATTCCAGAAAGAGTTCCAAAATTGCTTTAAAGAGTGGACTGAGGGCGGGTGGCGGGCATTGGTGTGTAGCTTCCTAAGGGGAGTATTTTGAAGGTGAATGTAGTGATATTCAGCAGTGAGGTGTATAGCACTTTTTCTAGGATGAGCTCGTGAACTTAATTGTCAGACCTCATATGTGTCTGTTTTTGTGTCACTACCAGGCAGTTTTGACTACTCGTGGCAGATTTGTAACAGGTTCTAAAGTCAGGTGGTGTGAGGCCTCCTGCTTTGTTGTTCTTCTTAAGTAATATTTTACTTATCTGATGCTTCTCTCCTTTCCATATAAAGTTTATGACTTGTTTCTCCATCTCCTTAAAAAATACCATTGGAATTTGTGTTGGGATTGCATTGTATCCATAGATTGCTTTGGGTAGAATGGACATTTTCATGATGTTGAGCCTTCCTGTCTGTGAGCAAGGTAGGTTTCTACACTCATGTAGACATCTCTTGATTTCTGGCAGGCGAGTCTTAATAGGACTTTTACATTTCTGGTTAGATTTATTCATGTATTTTGTCTTCTTGGGGGCTGTTGCATGTGGTATTGATTTGGTGGTTTCCTCTTTGTTGGTATAGAGGAATTCGACTGATTTTTCTATGTTTATGTGATACCCTGAAACTTTTCTGAACTCTTCTATTCCAGCTTTTGATTGTTGTTGTTGTTTTTTTTGGTGGATTCTGTATCTTGTTTGATTTCTCTGACTAGAACCTTCATCACAATGTTGAATAAAAGTGGTGACAAAAGATATCCTTGTTTGGTTTCAGTTCTCAAGAGGAATGCCTTCATGTTCTCTCTCTTTAGGGTTATGTTCGCTGTTGGCTTTTTATAAATGCCCTCTATTGTGCTGAAGAATTTTCCCATCTATTGCTACTTTGCTGAGTTTTTAATATGAATGTTCTACTTTGAGAACTGCTTTTTTGCATCAATTAGGAAAATCAAGTGGTTCTTGTTTTTTGTTTTATTTATGTGGTTGATTATGTTACTTTTTTCCTAATATTGAGTCATTGTTGCATCCCTGGTATGAATCCTGCTTGGTTATGATGAATGACTTTTTTTGTATGTTGTTGAATGCTATTGGCTATAATTTTGTTGAGAATTTTTGCATCTAATTTCATGAGAGATATTGGTCTTTAATTTGCCTTTTTGGTTCCCTGTGTACCTGGTTTTAATATTAGTGTTGTACTGGCTTCGTAGATTTAATTTGGAAGTATTCCCTCCTTTCCTATTCTCTGAAATACTTTCAGTAATAGAGATGTTAACTCTTCTTTAAAAGTTTGATAGAACTCTCCAGTGAAGGCATAAGGGCCTAGGCTTTTTTTTTTTTTTAAATATGACTGAGTGAAAATGTACATTCCCGTATAAATTTACATGCCCACCTCTATGCTGCTTCCACCTAGGCATTTTTTGATTGGGTGTTTTTTAAATTACATTTTCAATCTCTTCTTTTGTGATAGGTTTATTTAGTTATACTTCTGTCAAAGAAACCTCAATCAACAGAAGAGAAAATAGTTATTCTTCTGTTTGTGTTAGTTTAGTTTATGTTCCTCTGTGTTCCTGTTCTTGGGGGAAAAAGGCTTTCAGTCTTTCTCCACTGAGAATAAAGTTAGCTGTTGGTACCCTTAATGATGATAAGAAATTTCCCTTTTATTCCAGCTTTGATGAGAGTTTTTATTAGGGTTCTTGTAATCTTTGTTGTCTTTTCTTGTATTTTTTTTTTCTGTTCTGGCTTTAAACAGACATTTCGTCCCTGACTACTTTAGTGATAATTTGGGACCACTGATGGGTGTCTGTACACAGAATTGTCATTGTTTCCACACCTTTTAAGTGGGAAGACAGATGACTTATTGAAAAAAGATTTATAATACATTTGTATTAGTATTTTTGGTTCAGATTTAGGACTGCCAGTTTTTTAGCTAAACCTTTTCTATACCTCCTTTATCCCAGACTGAAATTTCTGGTTTTGTCTGACACCAGGTGTGACAGAATACTACATTATTAACTCATTTGCTTTATTCTGCATACACACAAAGTAGTCTCCAAATACCAACACCATTCAGTACAACCAGTAATAGCGATAACCAAAAACAGATTTCCAGTTTTCTTTGCAGTTAGTACTCTTGTACTTAGGATTGCCTGGGGATATAAAGCAAATTGTTGTATTAAAAAGTCTCTGTAAGATAGTGTGACTGTGCTACAAACTAGATACATTTAGATTCATCTGGCTCTTTCTTTTTTAATGTGATTGAGTGAAGGTTTACAATACAATTAGAATTTGCATGCCTGTCTTATCTGCAGCTCCCTCTGATTTCCTTGCCCAGGGACAGCATAAGGTCTAGGGGCCATGCTACCAGGGAGACTCTCAGGCCTTTGACTATCAGTTGTAATCTTCAGTGAAGTTTTTAAGATGCACCTTTTTTGTCCTCATGTTGCCACTGGGACTTAACTGTGTGAGCCACATCACAGCTGTCATTTGTGGTGGCTGGGCACCATCCGGTTCTGCTGGTCACATGTTGATATAGTTAACCATTCATGTGGGTCTTTCTGTCTTCTGGGCTCTTTTTCCCTCATATCATTGTTGTCATTGGTGATCATCCATTCTAGCTGAGTTGGGACCATTGGGTGTTCCTCAGATGGTAGCTTGCTACCTTTTAAGACCATAGGTGCCACTCACCCATATGGTAGCAGAAGACTCTATTAACAATAGGCTAGTTATGCCAGTTGGCCTTTATGTCTGCTGAGAGCATGGTCCCCAGGCCCCCGTCCCTGCTTCTCTATTCTTGCAATATTGGATTAAGGTTGCAGAGTTTTCAGATTGTATTGAAGTCCAGTTAAATTGATCTGCTGTGTGCTGTCACTGATTTCCCCCAGCCAAATTTCTGTTAACTCATCTGTAACAACCCTCTCCCTTCCTACCTCCCGTCAATTGCAGCCATTAAAGAGTCTTTTATCCTGTACATGAGTCTGTTTTTAAGTTCTTATAGTATTTGTCTTTGTGCTGCTGACTGATGTCACACAACATAATGTCTTCCATTTGAAACCCTGTTGTGAGAAAGTCATCATTGTTCTTTATCATTGCGTAGTGTTACACTGAGTGTATGTAGCAGAGTTTATCCATTTATCTGTTTTGGGTGTCTGGGTTGATGCCATCTTTTTTGCTATTGTGGACTGTGCTGCAGTAAACATTCATGTGCATGTATCTGTTCATGTGACTGACCTTGCTTCTGTAGGATACATCCTAAGCAGTGGGATTACTGGGTCAAATGATATTGTCTATTTCTAGCTTTTTAAGGAAGCAACAGATTGCTTTCTGAAGAGGTTGTACCGTTTTGCAATCCCACCAGCAGTGTAGGAGAGTTCCAGTTTCTCCACAGCCTCTCTAGCATTTCTTGTTCTGTGTTGATTGGATCGTGGCCAACCTCGTTGAGGTGAGATGATATCTCATTGTAATTTTGATTTGAATTTCTTTAACAGCTAATGATCATGAAGATTTCTACATGTGTCTTTTGACTGCCTGGGTATCTTCTTTAGTGAAGTGTCTGTCTGTCTCCTTTGCCCAGTGCTCAACTGGGTTATTTATTCTCTTCTTGTTGCTATTTTGCATTACCTTGTAGATTATGGAGATCAGACATCAGTCTGACATGCAATTGCCAAATATTTTTTTCCCATTCTGTAGCTGGTCTTTTAATTTTTTTGATAAAGTCTTTGAATGAGCAAAAGTGTTTGATTCTTAGTAGTTCCCATTTATATGTTTTCTGTTGATCATGCTTTGTCAGATTTTAAAGTTTATGTGTGTTGTGTACTAAAACTCCCATTGTTGATTCTGTTTTTTTCTTGCATGATCTTTATTGTTTTAGCTTTGATATTTGGGTCCTGTAACCAGTTTGAGTGGGTTTTTGTGTGAGGTGTGAGATAGGGGTCTTGTTTCAAGTTTTTGCAGATGAATATCCAACTTTGCCAACACCATTTGTTAAAGAGACTGTTTTTACCCCAGTTTAAAATCTTAGGGCCTTTATCGAATATCAGCTGTTCATAGGAGGATGGTGGCATCTCTGGGGTCTCTTTTTGTACCAGTACCAGGTTGTTTTGACTAATGCGGCAGTGAAATATGTTCTAAAGTTGAGTGGTGAAAGCCTTGTTTAGTGTGTTGTTCTTCAGTAGTGTTTTGCTTATCTGAGGTTTCTTCCCTTTCCAAACAAAGTTGGTGATTTGTTTCTCCATCTCCTTAAAAAATGTCACTGGAGTTCCATTGTATATGTAGATTGGTTTGAGTGAAATAGCCATTTTCACAATGTTAAGTCTTCCTATCCATGAGCAGGGTAGGTTTCTCCATTTATCTAAGTCTGTCTTAGTTTCTTGCAGTAAGGTCTTGTAGTTCTCTTTGTATACAGGTCTCTTACTTTTGTAGTTGCATTTATTTCTAGGTGTTTTATCTTCTTGGGAGCTATCATATTAATTTGATGATTTCTTTTTTAATGATCTCTTTGTTGGTATAAAGGAATTGTACTGATTTACTTATGCTGATCTTGTATTCTGATGCGTTGGTGAACTTTTCTTTAGTTTCAGTAGTTTACTTATGGATTCTTTATGGTTCTCTGCGTATGTGGTCATATCATTTGCAAACAGGGAGATTTTTTACTTCTTCTTTGCCAGTGCAGAATAGGAGAGGTGAAAGTGGGCATCTTTAGCTAGTTCCCGTTCTCAAGGGGAATTCTTTCAGTCTCTCTCCATTCAGGATCATGAAGGCAGTTGGCTTTGCGTAGATGGCCTTTATTGCATTGAGGAATTTACCCTCTGTTTGTATTTTGATGCGAGTTTTTAGCATGAATGGGTGTTGGACTTCTTGAAATGCCTTTTCTGCATCAATTGACAAAATCAGGTGATTCTTTCCTGTTATTTATGTGGTTGATCACAGTAATTGTTTTTCTGATTGAACCAGATGAATCCAACTTGGACATGATGAATTACTTTTTGATATGTTTTGGAATTTTATTGGTGAGGATTTTGTTAAAGATTTTTGCATCTAGGTTCATCAGTGATACTGGTCTGTAGTTCTTTTCTGTTGGATCTTTCCCTGGCTTTGGTATCAGGGTTATCCTGGCTTCATAGAATGAATTTGGGAATATTCCATCCCTTTCTATGCTGTGAAATAGTCTCAGTAGTATTGGAATTAACTCATCTCTAAAAGCATGGTGAAATTCTGTGTTGAAGCCATCTGGACCAAGGCTTTTTTTCGTTGGTAGTTTTTGGTAACTTTTTTCAGTCTTTTCCTTTGTGGTGGGTGTATGAATTTGTTCTGCTCCTCCTTTTGATAATTTGGGTAGGTGATATGAATCTAGGAATTTGTCCATTTCTTCTCGGTTTTCAAATCTGTTAGAGTAGTTTTTCATAATATTCTGTTAGGATACTTTTGATTTCATTTGGCTCTGTTATGAGAGCTACCATCTCATTTTTATTCATGTTACTTGTTTCCTTTCCTATTTTTCTTTAGTAAGTTTAGGCAATGATTTGTCAATTTTTTTGATCTTTTCAGAAACCATCTTTTCATCCTAGCTTCAGCCATTCTTCTGTTACCTAACTCATCTAGATCTGTTCTAGTCTTTATTACGTGTTTTCTTCTGGTGCCTGACAGGTTCCTTTGTTGTTCTCTTTTTTTGTTGTTCAAACTGTAGGGTTAATTCTTTGGTTGGGATCCTTTGTTCATTCCAAATGTGTACATTTATAGAGAAAAATTGACCTGTGAGCACTGCTTTGGCTGTATACATCAGTTCTGGTAGGAAATGTTTTCATTCTTGTTTGAATGCATAAATTCCTTTATTTCATCCTTAATTTCTTCTCTAACCCATGGCTTTTTGAGCAAGATGTTCAGTTTCCATGAGTTCCAGTTTCCATCTATGTTTATTCTTCCATTGATTTTGACTTTTTTGGCTTTATGGTCTGAGAGAAGATGCTTTGTAATAATTCAGTGGTTTGGATTTTGTTGAGATTTGCTTCATGTCCTAACATGTGGTCTGTTCTGGAGAAGGTTCCATGTGCACTAGAAAAGGAGGTATAGTTGTTTGTTGATGGATAAATAGTTCTGTATATGTCGATGAAGTCTAGTTGGTTAATTGTGGCAATAAGATCTTCTCTGTCTTTACTGAGATTTTTTCTAGAAGATCTGTTCGGTACTGACAGTGGAGTGCTGAAGTCTCCCTCTGTTGGGTGCATAAATATTTAACATTGTTAAGTCCTGCTTGTGTATTCAACCTTTCAGCAGTGGTGGATTTTACCTTAAAAACACATAACCCAGTGCTGTCGAGTCGGGTAAAACTCATGACAACCTAGAGTAACCCTGCCTCACAGAGTATCCAAGGAGTGCCTGGTAGTAAAATCTGTTTTATCTGAGATTAGTATTGCCACACCTGCTCTTCTTTGTATACTGTTAGCTTGGTATATATTATTCCATCCTTTTTTAAAATTCATTTATTGTGGATGAGTGAAAGTGTACAGTCTGGTTTAAATTTGCATACCTGCCTGTATGCAGCTCCTACTGCTCTCCTTGCCTGGTGACGGCACACTCCTTTCTGTTCTGTATAAGTCATATCCTCTTAACAATCCTGTGTCCCCTCTTCTCCACCCTCTCCACTCCCCTCTAGTAAGAAGTCAGTAGGACAGCATCCTGCAGATGCATAGTACTGTAAAGTGCACATGCGATATGGTCACTTTGTGTCATTGAGTCCAGTGCCTTCCTGTCCAATGAGTTTACCTCAGTAATGATTTATGATCAGGGACAGCATCAAGTCTAAGGGCCATGCTCCCAGGGGGAACCCCCAGACCTTCTGACCATCAGTTGCGGTTTTCTAGTGGAGTTCTCAGGGTGTACCCCTTCTTATTCTCATATTGCCACTGGGAGTCAACTTTGTGAGCCCCATCATGGCGGTCACTGGAGGTGGCTGGGCACCATCTTGTTCTTCTGGTCACATATTGATGTTTATTTTATCCTTTAATTTTCAGTTTGTTCATATTTTTAAGTCTAAGGTGTGTTTCGTGTAAGCAAAATATAGACAGGTCGTGTCTTTTGATCCAAGATGTCACTTGTCTCTTTACTGGAATGTTCAGTCCATTTACCTTCATTACTGATAGGTGTGTGTTTAGTGCTGTCATTTTGATGTATTTATTTTTGTGTCGAAGTTTCTCTGTTGCTCTTAATATTCTGTTCTGGGACATTCTTGTAACTGGGTTGATTTTTCACCCTTTTCAGTGGTGGTTTTGTGTTTGTTGAGACTCCTGTGTTACACTTGTTGTTTTGATATGCTGCATCTTTATTGGGCTTTGTGACAACCTTATGATACCTCTTAGTAATCTAAATTTAAACCCAATTTTAACTTCTGCATATGTTATTAACTTCTCCATCTGAAAGGACTGTAACTACTGTAGTATATCTCTTTTTGGTGTGATGGCATCATACTTTTTACAATCACTGGATCCCTTCTTTTAGTAGTATAGCTTTGATTGAATTTTGTGCCTTCCCTAACTGAGTAGGTTTCTGGTTGGTGTGTCCTGCATTGCCTCTTAAAATATAGAGTTAATTGTTTTGAAGAGCTTCTTTCAGTATTTCTTATAGCTTTGATTTGGTTTTTACAAAGTCTCTATGTTTCCATGTATCTGTGAATGCTTTACTTTCTTCTTCATATATGAAGGACAGTTTTACAAAATACATACGTCTTAGTTGGAAGTTTTTCCTCCTTTCAGGCTTTGTATATGTCATTCCACTGCCTCCATGCCAGCCTCATCTCTGCCGAGGAGTCAAATGAAAACCTACAGAGCCTCCCTATGAATGCCAGCTTTGCTTAGAATCTCACTGCCTTTTAGAATTTCTGTTTATGTTTCATTTTGTTAAGCTCGATTATAATATGTCTTGGTGTCTGTTTTAGGGTCTACTTTTTGTAATTTTCAGTATACATCTTGGATATGAATGTTCTCTTGTTTCAGAATTTCAGGGAAGTTTTCTGTTACCAACTCAACAACAATATTCTCTGTGTTTTCAGGTATCCTTCCCTGTTCAGGAACTCCCATTAATCATAGATTGTTCCTTTTGATAGAGTCCCACATGTTTCTTAATGCTCCTTCATTTTTCTTGTTTCTTTTCTGTGATTTCTCCTCATAAATGCTGGTGTCAGTAGCTCTGTCTTCAAGGCCAGTAAGTCTAGTTTCCAGTTGTTCAATTTTGCTGTTTTGGGTTTGAATTGAATTGTATAATTCTGTAATTTTTTTATTGATCTGTTGGATTTCAGAATGATGGTGTTCCATAAGTTTGAACAGCTTGTGAAGTTTTCATTTTGTTTTGTTGCATTTTTTTATAATGTCTAGGAGGGTCTGTGTACAGTTCTTTTGTACTTGACCTCCAATAGTTTCACAAAGACTTCTTCATCTGCAAGTTCTTTGATTCTTTGTTTTGGCAGTTTTTTGGAGCTATGGGTGGATTTTTCTTTAAATATTTGAGCAGGGTTTGTTGCTTTTGGGTGACGGTACTTGGCTTGGCAGTGGCTGTTTAGTTTCTCTGTTGCCTTAACAAGAGCTAAGGCACAGTCCTGAGAAGGAAGTCGATTATCAGTCACCTCTATGTACTTCTGTGACTGGGCCAAGTGGAATCTCTGGAGTAGCAGGCTCCGCCTCCTGGCTGACAAAGACATGGCCCTATTTATGGAGTCACTTGGGGGCCATTTGCCAACCCTATGATGTCAGTTAGTAAAGGCTGAAAGAGATGTCATTGGGCTGCACTGCAGTTATTTCTCTGGGCAGTATTATTTTGAAGGTAAAAGCTATCAGACTGCTTCTAAAATCAGTCAGGCTGTCAGTTGTGCAAGCCCCTCCTCCCAGATGGTAATGGAGGCACCTCTAAAGCCATTCCCAGGTGTTGTGATGTAGATCGAAGTACAGACATACAGACACTGCTGGCCTGCTGTTATCCCCCAGGTCCTACCCATAAGGCTGCACTGTGCTAAACACAGCACATTCCAGCTTGTCACTGTCTGCCAGCTTGGGAATTAGTCCTTGCTGAGCCCTCTGGTTGGGTAATTTCACCTCCCAGTCGAACAACATGGTGTTCCAGACAAGCTGTCCTGCCTGCTGCAAAACAGCTGAATCTTTCTCACCTGGCAAGAAGAGGTGGAGGGGCTGTGGTGCTCTGAATCTGGAGCCAGGGTCTTAAAATGTGGCTATTCCACCCATTGATCACTTCAGCAGAGCCACTCAGCTTTGCTGGCAGTTAAGTCCATCCAGTGCCTGCTGACTAACAAAAAGAAAAAAATAGTTAAAAACGCCAGTTACCTTTAGTCCTTGAGAGCTAGCCGTTCAGTAAGGGTGGCAGTCAGCGAAAGAGAAGAGGTTTCCTGTTTAATGGCATGTAGTGTAAAGTGACAGCTCTGTGTCATGTTATAAGGCTCAGGTGGGTGTCCATAAAGCTGTGTTTAATTATCAATCCAGGCCTTAATTTTCAGAGGGAATTTAGGAGATGTGTGTGTAGTCCACCATCTTGTCCTCGCCCCTCCTGTCTCATTTTTTTAAAAGGATTATTTTTCCTTTTAAATATAATTTTGTCGTGTATAATTTGTTTGCATGGCTTTAATGTCAAGTGTAGTCTAATTTTCTTGGCCTCTGTACTCTGTTTCTTCTCTACTCCTGTGGTCACAAACCCACTGCTGTTTAGTTCAGTGCAACTGTAGAGATCAGAGTAGAACTGACCTATAGAGTGTCCAGGGATTGCCTGGAGAATTTGAACTGCCCATCTTTTGGTTAGCAGACATCGCGCTTAGCCCGTTACACCACGAAGGTTTCCTTTCTACTCCTATACGTAATCATTTTTAAAGGATTTATGGTTTTTGTGTTTATATTCATATGTCTACCATTTGCTTGTACAGCATAGTATACCTACTTTTCAATACCTTTCTGCACTTTAACAGTAAATCTTGAGGACCTTTCCATAGTTATATATAAATAAACACTCCACAGTGTTAGATTATTTGTCGGCCAATCTGAAAATCTTTCACTGAGTTAAGCCCATTTAAAATAATTAATACATGCATGTGATTTTTCCTCAGTTCTTTTATTGGCCTTTGTATTGTTTGTATACTTATGTATAAAATATCGTTTCTATCTGACCTGTTTTATTTATTCTTTTTTAGAATTTCCTTGTTATTTAGGAAAGTTTGTTATAGTGATTATCTTTATTTACCCGTTTCCATTGTGGTGGGTTTTTGTAGGGTCGCCATAAGTGAGAATTAACTTGATGGCAACAGTTTTTGTTTTTGTTATTTTTGCTAGACCTTTCCAGAGTGGCAGTAATATTTTACATTCCCACCAGCAGTACATGAGTGATTCTGACCCATAGAGACCCTTTAGGACAGAGCAGAAACATCTCATGGGGTTTCCAAGGAGCACATGGTAGATTTGAACTGCCAGCCTTTTGGGTAGCAGCTGTAGCTCTTAACCAGTATACCACCAGGCCTCTTATGTTCTTTTAGTCCCCTCACTTTTTGTTTTTGCTGATTGATTCCCTGCTGTGTGCATTCTTGAAATTAGCTGTGACTTCTCATTTCTTGCATATATCTGATATGAAATACATCCTTTTGTTTAAAAGTTTTTCAAAAATTAAACTCGATTTTGAGATAATTGTAGATTCACATGCGGTTGTAAAACGTAATGTAGAGAGATCATGGGAGCCCTTTGCCCAGTTTTCCTTAGTGATACCATCTTGCAAAATCATATTAGTCATATAGTTAGGAGACAGAACATTTCTTTCACCACAGGGATCTCTTATGTTGCCCTTTTGTAACCATCTACTTTCCTGCTACCCTCAGTCTCTCCTTAATCCCAGGCAACCATTAATCTGTTTTCCATGTCTATACTTTTATTTTAAGAATGTTATATAAATAGAATCATGTGATACGTAACCTTTTGGAATTGGCTTTTTTTCTTTCAGCATAATTCCTTGGAGATTCATCCAAGTTGTTGCATATATCAGAAGTTTGGTTTTTTATTGCTCGGTTATATAGTAAATCCATTTTTTTTTTTTTTTAAAAAGAAACTACTGAACCTTTCAGAAGCCCTGGTGGCTTAGTGATTAAACACTACAGCAGTTCAAATCCATCAGATACTCCTTGAATACTTTATAAGGCAGTTCTCATGTGTTTTGTAGGGTTGCTGTGAGTCGGAATTGACTTGATGGCAACAGTTTTTGGTTTTTTTCCACAGCTTGCTAGAGTAGCAGTAACCTTTTACGTCCCCAGCAGCAATGCCTGAGTGATCCTGTTTCTTAGCATCATCATCATCAGTGTTTAGCATTGTTATTTTATTGGTTGCTACTTTTTAGCCATCTGGATAGACACAGGGATACCTCACTGAAGAGGAATACTGGGCACACTGTGGTTAAGAACTATGGCTGCTTACCTAAAAGTAAGCAGTTTGAATCTACCAGCTGCTTCTTGGAACCCCTGTAGGGCGATTTTACTCTGACACTTAAGGTTGCTATGAGTTGGAATAAACTCAATGGCAGTGAATGTTTTGTTTTTGTTTTTGGAATAGCTAGTGAAAGTCTTTGGGTGGCACAAACAGTTGTGTTCAACTACTAACCTAAGCCAAGCCAAGTGCCATCGAGTCGGATCTGACTCATGGCGACCCTAACCTAAAGGTTAGTTGTTTTAACCTATTTGTGGAAGAAAGGCCTGGCGATCTGCTTCTGTGAAGATTATAGCCAAGAGATCCCTGTAGAGGAGTTTCTACTCTGTAACACGGATTAGAAGTGACTGATTTGACAACAACAGGTTTGTTTTGATTTCATGTGCTTATTTTCCATTTGTGTATCCTCTTTGGAAACCTGGTAGCATAGTATCTCCACTTTGGTAAGAGGTTGCAGTGACTTTTGTCCACTTTGTAACTGAATTGATTGTTTTGTTTTGACTACTTACTGTTGAGAGCTCTTTACATATTCTTAGAATAGTCTTTGGATATGTAGTTTACAGATATTTTCTTCTGCTCTCTAGCTTGTCTTTTCACCCTCTTCACAGAAATTTTACAGACCAACAGGAACAAAAAAATTTTACTGCACAATTATGGTGTTTATTGGGGAAGTTGTTACGTGCTGTCCAGTTGGTTCCAACTCAGAGCAACTCTGTGTACAGTAGAAAAGAAACACTACCCCATCCTGCACCATCCTTGCAGTCATTGCTGTGTTTGAATCTGTTGTTGCAGCTGCTATGTCAGTTCATCTCATTGAGGGTATTCTTTTTTGCATGTCCTCTGCCAAGCATGATGTCCTTTTCCAGGAACTAATCTTTCCTGATAACGAGTCCAAAGTATGTGCAATGAAGGCTGGCCAACCTTGCTTCTAAGGTGCACTCTGTTGTACTTCTCCCAGGACAGACTTGTGTATTCTCCTGGCAGTCCATGGTACATTCAATATTCTTCACCAACATCATAAGTTGATTGCATCAGTTCTACAGTCTTTCTTATTCGTAGTCCAGCTTTTCCATGCATATGAGACTATTAAAAATACCATGGCTTGGGTCAGGTGTGCCTAAGTCCTCAAGCTTTTGAACACTTTGAAGAGGTTTTCTGCAGCAGGTTTAGCCAGTACACTATGTGTCATTTGGTTTCTTTTTTCTTTTTTTTTTTTTTAAGTTGTGATAAAGTGAACGCATACAATCTAAATCAGTTATGCATGTGTACCTATCTGTAGCTCCCTCTGCTTTCCCCACCCAGTGACAGGACACCTCTCCTTTTTGCTCTTTTTATGTAGTATCTTCTCAGCCAGCATTTCTCCCCTACTCTCGAGCCTCTTCTCTCCCATCTAAAACAAGACCAGTAGGACAGTCTCCTGTAGATGCATACAATCATAAAGTACACACACGATAGGGTAACACTGTGTCCCCAAGTTGAGTCCATTCTTGTCTGAAGACGTGACTCATTACAGGTTTCTGGTCAGGGAGAGCAGCAGGTCTAGGGGATGTGTTCCCAGGGGGCCCTCCAGGCTGCCAGACCATCAATTCAGGTCTTTTGGCAGAGTTCTTAGGCTGCATACCTCTTCTCATGTAGCCTCAGGGAGTGTACATTGTGTCCCCCATCACGGCTGTCTTTGTTTGTTGGCCAAGCACCATCTGGTCCTTCTAGTTTCATGCTGATACAGTCTGCCCTTCATGTGGGTCCATCTATCTCCTGGGCTCCTTTTGCCTCATATCTTTGTTGTTCTCGATGATCATCTGTTCTGGATGAGTTGGGACCATTTGGTATGCCTCATAAGGAAGCTTGCTAGCCACTCACCAATATGGGGTGCAGAAGACTTCCTTAGCAATAGACTAGTTGTGCAAATTGGCCTTGATATCCCCTGAATACATAGCCCCCAGACTCTCTCATCCCTACTACTCTATCCTTTGAAATACTACGTTGAGTTTAGAAAACCTTTCCGTTTATGGTGAAGTTGATCGCTGTCTGTTGTGTGCTGTCACTGCTTTCACTGACCAAGTTTCTGTCTACTGTTTAATCTGTGCCCAACCCTCTCCTTCCCTCTGTTCCGTTGTAACCGTCAGAGTCTTTTCTTCTGTGAATATGTCTGTTTATAAGTCCTTATAGTCCTCATACAGTATTTGTTCTTGAGCCATTGACTGATTTCACTCAACATAATGTCTTCCAACTGAAACCAGGTTATGAGATACTTCCTAAAATCATCATTGTTCTTTATCGTTGCATAGTGTTCCATTGAGTATATGTACCATAGTTTGTTTATGCATTCATCTGTTGATGGGCATCTTGGTTGAGTCCATCTTTTTGCTGTTGTGGACAGTGCTGCAATAAACATTCATGTACGTGTATCTGTTCATGTGACCACCTTAATTTCTGTAGGATATGTTCTGAGCAGGATTACTGGATCAAATAGAGTATCTATTTCCAGCTTTTTAAATAAGTGCCAGATTGCTTTCCAAAGAGGTTGTACTACTTTTCAGTCCCACCAACAATGTAGGAGAGTTCATCTCTGCAGCCTCCAGCATTTGTTGTTTTGTGGTTTTTTTGGATTATGGCCAACCTTGTTGGGGTGAGATGGTGTCTAATTGTACTTTTGATTTGGATTTCTAATAGTTAAGGATTGTGAGCATTTCCTCGTGTGTCTTTTGGCTGCCGGATGTCTTGGTGAAGTGGATGCCCATTTCCTTTGACCATCACTTAATTGGGTTATTTACCTTTTTCTTGTTGATATTTTGCAGTACCTTGTAGATTATGGAAATTAGACATCTGTCCAACATACAGTTGCCAAGTATTTTTTCCCATTCTGTAGGTATCTTTCAACTGTCTTGATAAGTTTTTGGATGAACAGAAGTGTTTGATTCTTAGTAGTTCACATTTATTTATTTTCTCTTCTGTTACTTGTTCTTTGGCAGATTTTGAAGTCTATCTAAGCCATGTATTAGAACTTCCACTGTTGTCCCTCTTCTTTCTTGCATGATCTTTATAGTTTTAGGTTTGATAATATTGAGGTCTTTGATCCATTTTGAGTTAGTTTTTGTGTAAGGTGTGAGATATGGGTCTTATTTCAGTTTTTTGCAGCTGGATATCCAATTTTGCTAACACTGTTTGTTAAACAGACTGTTTTTACCCCTGTTTACAACCTGTGGGCCTTTGTTGAATATCAGCTGTTCATAAGACAATGGTGATATTTTTGTGATCTCAGTTCTGTTTCATTGGTCTATATGTGTCTCTTTGTACCAGTACCAGGCTGTTTTGACTACTGTGGCTGTGTAGTAGGTTCTAAGGTCAGGTAGTGTGAGGTCTCCTGCTATGTTCCTCTTCTTCAGTAGTACTTTAAATACTGAAATTTGTATTGGGATTGCACTGTATATGTAGACTGCTTTGGGTAAAACAGACATTTTCATAATGTTAAGTCTTCTTATCTATGAGCAGGGTAGGTTTTTCCATGTATGTAGTTCACTTGGTTTCTTGTGGTAAGGTCTGGTGATTCTCTCTGTATAGGTCTCTCATTTCTCTGGTTAGATGTATTCCTAGATATTTTATCTTTTCAGGGGCTGTGGTAAATAGTGTTGATTTGGTGATTTCCTCTTTGATGTTTTCGTTCATGGTGTAAAGGAATCCTACTGATTTACTTATGTCCATTTTATATCCTGATAGTTTGCTGAACTTTTCTGTTAGTTCAGTAGTTTACATAAAGATTCTGTAGGATTCTCTGTACATGATCATATCATCTGCAAATAGGGAGATTTTTACTTCTCCTTTGCCGATGCAGATGCCTTTTATTTCTTTGTCTTGTCTGATTGCTCCAACTAGAACCTCTAGTACAATGTTGAATAGAAGTGGTGACAGTGATTTTTACTTCTTCTTTGCTGATTCAGATGGCTTTTATTTCTCAGTCTTGTCTGATTGTTCCAGCCAGAACCTCTAGTATAGTGTTGAACAGAAGTGTGACAGTAGGCATCTTTGTCTAGTTCCCGTTTGAGGAGAAATTCTTTATCTCTCTCCATTCGGGATGATGTATGTGATTGGCTTTGCCTAGATACTCCGTATTGCATTGTGAAATTTCCCCTCTGTTTGTGCTTTATTTACTGAAAGTTTTTAACATGAATGGGTGTTGGACTTTGTCAGATGCCTTCTGCACAAATTGACAAAATCAGGTGATTCTCATCATTTCAGTTATGTATGTGACTGATCATGTTAGTTGTTTTTCTGATGTTGAACCAGCCCTGCATCCGTGGTATGAATCCACCTTGGTCATGATGAATTATTTTTTTGATATGTTGTTGAATTCTGTTGGCTAGCATTTTGTTGCAGACTTCTGCATATAGGTTCATGAGTGACATTGGTCTGTAATTTTCTTTTTTTGTGGAATCTTTCCCTGGCTTTAGTATCAGGGTTATGCTGGCTTCATGGAATGAATTTGGGAGTATTCTGTCCTTTTTCTGTGCTGTGAAATAGCCTCCTAGTATTGGAAGTAACTCTTCTCTAAAAGCTTGCTGGGATTCTCTGGTGAGGCCATTTGGGCCAGGGCTTTTTTGATTGGTAGTTTTTTGATGACTTTTCCAGTCTCTTCTTTTCTGATGGGTTTATTAAGTTGTTCTGCTTTTCCTTGCGATAATTTGGGTAGGTGATGTGAATCTAGAAATTTTGCCTGTTTCCTCTAGGTTTTCAAATCTGTTAAGAGTACAGTTTTTCATAGTATTCTGTTATGATACTTTTAATTTAACTTGGGTATGTTATGATGTCTCCCATCTCATTTCCTATTCAGATTATTTGTTTCCTCTTCTGTTTTTCTTTTGTATGTTTAGCCGGTGGTTTATCAATTTTGTTGATATTTTCAAAGAACCAGCTTTTGATTTTGTTAGTTTTTTCAGTTGTTCTTCTCTAATTAGTTTTGCTCTAATCTTTATTAATCTGTTTTCTTCTGACACCCAAAGGGTTCCTTTGTTGCTTTCTTTCTACTTGTTTAAGTTTTAGGGTTAATTCTTTTTATTTATTGTGATTAAGTGAAAGTATACAATCCAAAATAATTTTGCATGCCCACCTATCTGCATGCTGTGCCTTTTGCTCTTCTTGTCTGGTGACAACACACTTCTCCTTTTCATTCTGTACTCGTTGTATCCTTTTAACAAGCTCCTGTGCACTCCTCTCTACCCTCTTCTCCCCCATCTAAAAAGAGACCAGTAGGACAACATCCTATAAGTGCATAGAACCATAAAGTACACATGCAATATGGTCATATTGTGTCCCTGAGTGAAGTCCATTTTTGTATGAAGAGCTGACCTCAGTGGTGTTTTCTGGCCAGGGGCGGCAGCAGGTCTAGGGGCCACACTCATATGGGACACCCCCCACCCTAGGCCATCAGATCATCTACTGATTTCACTCATCAGTAGAGTTTTTGAGCTGCATCCCTCTTTTTCGTGTGTTGCCACAGGGACTCTCCATTGTGTACCCCATCACGGCTGTCTTTGGTGGTGGCCAGGCACCATCTGGTTCTTTTGGTTACATGTTCGTTCGTACAGTCTCCCATTTACATGGATCTTTCTGTCTCCTGGGCTCTTTTTCCCTCGTGTCTTTGTGGTTCTTGGTGATCATCTGTTCCAAATGAGTTGGTACCATATAGTATACCTCAGATGGCAGCTTGCTTGCTTGCTTTTAAGACCCCAGATGCCACTCACCAATATGGAGTGCAGAAGACTGTTAGCAATAGGCTAGTTACGCCAGTTGACCTCAGTGTCCCCCGAGAGCATGATCCCTAGACTCCACCCCTGCTATTCTATCCTTGCAATATTGAGTTAAGATTAGAAGAGCTTTCTGTTATAGTGAAGTAAGTTAGGTTGATGTATCAACTGTTTAATCTGTAACCACCTGTCTCCCGCCCTCCCCACCTTTGTAGCCATCAAAAAGTCTTTTTTTTTCTGTATGTAAGTGTTTTTAAGTCCTTACAGCAGGAGTCTCATACAGTTTGCCCTTTTGTGGCTGACTGATTTCGCTCATCATAATGTTTTCCAGTTGAAACTAGATTATGAGATGCTTCCTAAAGTCGTCATTGTTCTTTATCGTTGCGTAGTGTTCCACTGAGTATATGTACCATGGTTTGTTTATGCATTCGTCTGTTGATGGGCATCTCAGGTGAATCCATCGTTTTGCTATTGTGAACAGTGCTGCAATAAACTTGCGTGTTCATGTATCTGTTCGTGTGACCACCTTAATTTCTGTAGGATATATTCCGAGCAGTGGGATTACTGGATCAAATGGTATATCTATTTCCAGCTTTTTAAGTTAGCATCAGGCTGCTTTCCAAAGAGGTTGTACTATTTTGCAGTCCCACTAAAAGTGTAGGAGACTTCCAATCTCTCTACAGCCTCCCCACCATTTGGTGTTTTGTGTTTTTTTGGATTATGGCCAACGCTGTTGGGGTGAGATGGGTCTTACCGTAGTTTTGATGTGAATTTCTCTGATAGCTTATGATTGTGAGCATTTCCTTGTGCGCCCTTTGGCTACCTGCATGTCCTCTTTGGTGAAGTGGATGCCCATCTCCTTTGCCTGTTGTGTAATTGAGTTGTTTACCATTTTCCTTTGATATTTCTCAGTATCTTGTAGATTGTGGAAATCGGACATCTGTCTGACATATTGTTGCCGAATATTTTTTACCATTCTGTAAGTAGTCTTTCAGCTCTATTGATAAAGTCTTTGGATGAGCAACTGTTTGATTCATAGTAATTCCTATTTATCTGTTTTCTCTTTTGTTGTTTGTTCTTTGTTTTTCAGATTTTGACGTCTAAGCCATGTATTAGAACTTCCATTGTTGACCCTGTTTTTTTCCTTGCTTGATCTTTATCATTTTCGGTTTGATATTTAGGCCTTTGATCCATTTTGGTTAGTTTTTGTGTAAGGTGTGAGATATAGGTCTTGTTTCAGTTTTTTGCAGATGGATATCCAATTTTGCCAACACCATTTGTTAAAGAGTCCATTTTTACCCCGGTTTACAACTCAGGGCCTTTGTGGAATATCAGCTGTTCATAAGAGGATGGTGGCATCTCTGGGGTTTAAACTCTGTTCCATTGGTCTATGTGTCTCTTTTTGTACCAGTACCAGGCTATTTTGAGTACTGTGGCAGTGTGATAAGTTCTAAGGTTGAGTAGTGTGAGGTCTTCCACTGTGTTCCTCTTCTGAAGTGTGCTTTCCTTATCTAGGGTTTCTTCCCTTTCCGAAGTTGGTGATTTGTTTCTCCATGTCATTGAAAACATGGCACTTCAATTTGTATTGGGATTGCATTGTATATGTAGATTGCTTTGGGTAAAATAGCCATTTTCACAATGTTACATCTTCCTATCCATGAGCAAGATAGGTTTCTCTAGTTATAGAAGTCTCTTACAGTTTCTTGCAGTAATATCTTATAGTTGTCTCTACATAGATCTCTTAATTCTCTAGTTAAATTTATTCCTAAGTATTTTATATCTTGGGGTCTGTCACAAATGGTATTAATTTAGTGATTTCTTCTTTGATGGTCTCTTTGTCAGTATAAAGAAATCCTACTAATTCATTTAATGTTTGGTTTATATCCTGATACTTCACTGAACTCTTCTATTAGTTCCAGTAGTTTACTTACGGATTCTTTAGGGTTCTCTGCATTTGCATTCATATCATCTGCAGACAGGGAGATTTTTACCTCTGCTGATGCCGATGCCCTTTATTTCTTTGTCTCATTTAATTGCTCTGGCTAGAACCTCTAGTGCAATTTTAAGTAGAAGTTCTTTCAGTCTCTCTCCATTCAGGATGATGTAGGTGGCTAGCTTTGTGTGGATACCCTTTTTATTGCATTGAGGAATTTCCCCTCAATTACTGTCTTGCAGAGAGTTTTTAGCATGAATGGGTGTTGGACTTTGTCAGATGCCTTTTCTGCATCAGTTGACAAAATCAGGTGCTATTTATCCTTTGTGCTCCTTATGTGGTTGATCACATTGTTTTTCTTAAGTTAAATTATCCCTGGTAAGAATCCAACTTGGTCATGATGTATTATTTTTTGATATGTTACTGAATTCTATTGGCTAGGATATTGGTGTGTAATTTTTTTTTTAAGTGGGATCTTTCCCTAGCTTTGTTATCAGGGTTATACTGGTTTCATGAAATGAACTAGGGACTATACCATCCCTTACCATGCTGTGAAATAGCTTCCATACTGTTGGAGTTAACTGCTCTCTTAAAGTTTGGTAGACTTCGCTGGTGAAGCGTTCTGGGCCAGAACTTTTTTGGTTGGTAGTATTTTGATGACTTTACAGTCTCTTCCTTTGTAATGGGTTTATTAAGTTGTTCTGCTTCTCCTTGTGGTAATTTTGGTAGGTGATGTGAACCTAGAAATTTTGCCCATTTCCTTTAGGTTTTTAAATCTGTTAAAAGTGCAGACTTTCATAGTATTCTGTTATGATACTTTTGATTTCAGTTGGGTGTGTTCTGACATCTCCTATCTCATTTCTTATTTGGATTATTTGTTTCCTCTCCTGTTTTTGTAAGTTTAGTCAGTGGTTTATCAATTTTGTTGAATGTTTCAAAGAACAAGCTTTTGGTTTTGTTGATTTTTTCAGTCGTTCTTCTGTTTTCTAATTCATTTAGTTCCGCTCTAATCTTTATGACCTGTTTTTTTTCTGGTGCCTGAAGGGTTCCTCTGTTGCTCTCTTTCTGCTTGTTCAAGCTGTATGGTTAAGTCTTTGGTTGGGGTCCTTTCTTCCTTCTGGATGTGTGCATTTATAGAGATACATTGACCTGAGCACTGCTTTGGCTTTATCCCGTAGATTCTGGTAGGATATGTTTTCATTCTGATTTTATTCCATAAATTTCTTTATTTCATCCTTGATTTCTTCTATAGCCCATGGGTTTTTGAGCAAGATGTTGTTAAGTTTCCATGAGTTCAATTTTGTACCTATGTTTTTTCTACTATTGATTGCAACTTTTATGGCTCTGTGGTTCAATAAGATGCTGTGCAGTAATTCAGTGGTTTGGATTTTGTTGAGATTTGCTTTAAGTCCTAACACATGGTCTAATTCTAGAAAATGTTCGATATGCATTGAAGAAGGGATACTTACCTTTAATGAATAAAATGTTCTGTATATGTCGAGGAGGTCTAGTTGGTTAATTGTCGCAGTAAGATCTTCTGTGTGTCTACTGTGCTTTTTTCTGGATGATCTGCCCATTACTGAAATTGGAGTGTTGAAGTCTCCAATAATTATTGTGGAGTGATCTATCTCATTTTTCAGTGTAGTCAGTGTTCAGTGTATTTAGATACTCTTGTGTTGGGTGCATAAATATTTAATATTGTATGTTTTCCTTATGTTTTGAACCTTTCAGTAATAAATAGTGAGCTTCCTTGTCCACAGTGGTGGGTTTTTCACTAAAGTCTGTTTTATGTGGTATTAGTGTTGCCACTTTTTCTCTTTGTATGTTATTGATTTGGTATATATTTTTCCGTCCTTTATTTTCAGTTTGTTCACGTCTTTAAATCTAAAGTGTGTTTCTTGTAAGCAACATATAGACGGCTTGTGTCTTTTCATCCAGGGTGTCACATGCTGTCTCTTTATTGGAGTGTTCAGTCTGTTTACATTCAGTGTAATTATTGATAGGTATGTGTTTAGTGCTGTGATAGTGAAACATGTATTTTTGTGTTGATGTCTTCTGTGTTGTTCTTAATATTCTCTTGTGTCATTCTTTATGGGTTGACTTTTCATCCTTTTCAGTGTTGTTTTTGTGTTTGCTGAGACTCATTTATTGTGTTTCTTGGTCGCCATGAGTTGGATCCGACTTGACGGCACTTGGCTGGCTGGCTGTTTTGATATGTCATAATGTTATTTTGCTTTGAGCTACTCCTATGCTCGTTGTTAGTATTCCAAATTTAAACCAGACTTTAACTTTTGCGTGTCTTGTTAATTTCCTCTCCATCTGAAAGTTACAACTACTGTAAAATACCCATCTTTTTAGTTTGATGATGTCATAGTTGCATGTTGTGATCACTGATTGTTCCCTCTTTTTAATATTGTGGCTTTCATTGAACTTTGTGACTTCCCTAAATGAGTTGGATTGTGGATGCTGTGCCCTGCATTGCCTCCTTAAGTATACAGCTAATGTTTTGGTTTTTCTAAACAAAGAGCTTCTTTCAGTGTTTCTTGTAGTTTTCATTTGATTTTTACAAGTAGTGCTGACTTCTCCAGTGTTGTGTATTGTCTTAGTTTTTACTAAAGTTACCACTTATCAACTATCTATCAAAAAAACCAAACTCATAGAGTTGATTGTAACTCTTAGTGACCCTATAGGACAGAGTAGAACTGCTCCGTAGAGTTTCCAGGGAGCTCCTGGCAATTCAAACTGCCAGCCTTCATGATAAGCAGATGTAGTCACACTTGACCACTACGCCTCCAGGGTTTCCTACCTAACCACTGCTGTTGAGTCAATGCTAACTCATAGCAACCCTGTAGGACAGAATAGAACTGCCCCAGAGAGTTTCCAAGGAGCCTATTTAGTGTTTTTTGCTCCACACCAGTCCCCTCCCTCCTAGCTCTTCCTAGCTGTTGAAGACTGTTTCTGTGTGTAGGAACTTTTTCTTGAGTTTTTGTAGTAGTATTCTCATGCAGTGTTTTTTCTGTTGTGATACATGCATTTCACTCAGCAAAATGCCTTCCAGATATCTTATGTTGTGAGATGTTTTGCAGATTCCTTATTGTTCTTTATCATTCTGTAGTATTCCATTGTGTGTATGTGCCATAGTTAGTTTTTCCATTCTTCTGTTGATGAGCAGTTAGGTTATTTCCATTTTTTTTTTTTTTTTGCTGTTATGAACTATGCTGCAGTGTACGTGGCTGTGCATATATGTCTGTTTGTGTGGCAACTCTTCTGTCTCTAGGATGCATTCCTAAGAATGGGGTTACTGGATTGTATGATATTTCTATTTTCAGCTTTTAAAAGAGGAGGTATCATATTGTTTTCCATAGTAGCTGTACCATATTATATTCCTATTATGTTTCAACCTCCCTGCAACCTATAGTGCCTATTTTCTGTTGATTTTCTTTTTTTAATTCTTGCCAGTAATGTCAGGGTGAGATAATATGTCATTGTCATCTTGATTGGCATTTCTGTACTGGCTAGTGATTACAAGCAGTTCCTTGTGTCTGTTTAGCAGCCTGAATATCTTTGTAGAAGTGTCTGTTCATGTTCTTTGCCGGTTTCTTAATCGACCTTTTTTTTTTTTGGTCTTTTGTGGAGGTGTTGAAGTATTTTATGGCTTTTAGAGATAGACCCATGTCAGATATATTGTAGCCGAATAGTTTTACCCATTCTGTAGGTTCTGTGTTTCCCATTTGATGAAGTCTTTTGATGATCATAAGTGTGTAATTTCTGGGATCTCCCTTTTACCTAGTTTATCTTATCATGTGTATGCACTGTTAGTTAGATTTGTATGTATGCCACTTATTAGGGCCTGTGGTATTTTCCCTGTTGTTTTTTTTTTCCATGTTCTTTACCATTTTAGGTGTTATATTTAGGTCTATGATCCATTTTGAATTAAAGTTTTTGTATGATGTGAGTCATGGTTGTGTTGTTATTTTTTAGAACACATGAGAGTCTAGCTTTGTGAATAGCATTTGTTAAAAGGTTTTCTTTTCCCGATTTAGTTGACTTTAGTTATTTGTCAGAGATTAAGTAAGTATAAATAGATGGATATATGTCTGAGTTCTCAGTTTGGTTCCATTGGTGTATGTGTCTGTCATTTCAGCAGCACGAGGCTGTTTCAGTTACTAAGGTTATATAGCAGGTTCTGAGATCAGGTGTGATGCTTTCTGATGCTTTCTGATGTTTTTGTTTGTTTGTTTTCCCAATGGTTCTTTACTTATACAGGGCCTTTTTCCTTTCCATATACAGTTGGTGATTAGTTTTTTTGTGCTGTGAAAGAATGCTGTTGGTATTTGGATTGGGATTGCATTGTATCTATCCATTGCTTTGTATAGTTTTGACATTTACGTTGAGTGTTCCCATCCATGAGCATGGTAGTTTTCCATTTATATAGGTTTTCATATGTTAGTGGTTTCTATTTTTCTTTTTTCTTTATTATGATTGAATGAAAATGTACATTCCCATATAAATTTGCACTCACCTCTATGCAGTTCCTACTGCTCTCCCTGCCCAGTGACAGCACACTGTTCCTCTCTGCTCCATACATGTCTTACCCTCCCAACAGTCTCATATCCCCTCTTCTCCAGCCACTCCCCTTCCTCCAGTAAGAGATCAGCAGTATGACATCTTATAGATGCATAAAACCATAAAGTGCACATGTGATATGGTCACTCTGTGTTTCCAAGTCCAACGCATTCCTGTCCAAAGAGTTGACCTGGACTATGATCTATGGATAAGGGCAGCATCAGGGCCAGGGACCGTGTTCCCAGGGGAACTCCAAGGTGACTGGACCATCAATTGTGGTCTTTTAGTGGAGATCTCAGGGTGCACCCCTTTTTATTTTTGTGTTGCCAGTGAGACTCAACTTTGTGAGCTTCATGGTTATCACTGGTGGCGGCCGGGCATCATCCAGTTCTTCCAGTCACAAGTCAATGTGGCCACCCACTCACGTGGGTCTCTGTCTTTTGGGTTCTCTTTCCCCCCTGTCATTTTGGTCCTTGGTGATCATCTGTTCCTGCTGAGTTGGGACCATTTGCTGTACCCTCAGATGGCAGCTTGGCAGGTTTTTAGACCCCAGATGCCACTTACCAATGTGGGGTACAGAGGGCTGTCTTAGCAAAATGCTAGTTGTGCCAGTTGGCTTCGATTTCCCCTGAGAGCATGGCCCCAGCCCCTTGCCCCAGCTACTCTGTCCTTGCAGTATTGGGTTAAGATGGGAGGAGTAATCATGTTATGTTAAAGTCCAGTTAATGTTGATCTTCTTTCTAATGTGTGGTGTCACAGATTTCACCTAACCAAATTTCTATCAACTATCTAATCTATACCACCTCCCTTGCCCTCCATCCCTCCCTACTCTTGGAGCCAACAGAGTCTTTTCTTCTATGCATGAGTCTGTTTCTAAGTTCTTGTCATAGGGGTCTCATACAATATTTGTCTTTTTGTCGCTGACTACTTTCATTCAACATAATGTCCTCTCATTGAAACCAGATTATGAGATGTTTCCTAAAATCATCGTTGTTGTTTATCATTGCATAGTGTTCCATTGAGTATACATACTATAGTTTACCTGTCTATTTCTCTGTTGTTGGGCATCTGGGTATTTTCCATCTTTTTGCTGTTGTGCACTGTGCTGTGATAAACATTCATGTGCATGTGTCAGTGGGTGTGAATGGCCTTGATTCTATAGGATATATTCCGAGCAGTGGAATTACTGGGTCAAATGGTGTATCTATATCCAGTTTTTTAAGGGAACGCCAGATTGCTTTCCAAGGAGGTTGCACCATTTTGCGACCCCATCAGCAGTGTAGGAGAGTTCCACTAGCTCCACAGCCTCTCCAACATTTCTTGTTTTGTGTTTTCTGGATCATGGCCAGCGTTGTTGGGGTGAGATGGTATCTCATTGTAGTTTTGATTTGAATTTCTTTAATAGCTAATGATCGTGAGCATCTCTGCATGTGTTTTTTGGCTGCCTGGATGTTCTCTTTAGAGAAGTGTGTGTCCATCTCCTTTGCCCATTGCTTAACTGGATAATTTGTCTTTTTCTTATTGATATTTTGTAGTTCGTTATAGATTATGGAGATCAGTTGTTGGTCTGACATATAATTGCCAAATTTTCCCATTCTGTAGATGGCCTTTTAATTAATAAAGTCTTTGAATGAGCAAGAGCTCTTGTGTTGTTTGTGGTTTGTTTGACAGATTTTGAAGTCTGTCTGCATTGCGTATAAAAACTTCCATTGTTGTTCCTGCTTTTTCTTGGATGAGTTTTATCATTTTAGATTTTGATATTTAGGTCTTTTATCCAACTGGAGTTGGTTTTTCTGTAAGGTGTAAGATATGGGTCTTGTTTCAATTTATTACAGATGGATATTGAATTTTGCCAGCACCGTTTGTTAAAGAGATTGTTTTTACCCCAGTTTAATGTCTTAGGGCCTTTGTGGAATATAAACTGTTTATAGGGAGATCGTGTCATCTCTGGGGTCTTGAGTCTGTTCCATTGATCTGTCTGTTTTTGTACCAGTATCAGGCTGTTTCAACTACTGTCCAGTTCTAAGGTTAGGTAGTTAGAGGCCTCCCAGTGTGTTGTTTTTCTTCAGTAGTGCTTTACTTATCTGGGGCTTCTTCCCTTTCCAAACAAAGTTCTCCATCTCATTAAAAAATGTCACAGAAGTTTGTAGATGTGTAGATTACTTTGGGCAAGATAGACATTTTCACAATATTAAGTCTTCCTATCCATGAGCGGGGCAGATTCTTCCATTTATGTAAGTCTCTCTTAGTTTATTGTAGTAAGAACTTGTAGTTCTCTTTGTAAAGATCTGTTATTTCTCTGGTTAGGTTTATTCCTAGGTACTTCATTTTCTTTGGGGCTATAGTAAATGGTATTGATTTGGTGATTTCTTCCTTAATAATCTTGTTGGTGTAAAGGAATCCTACTAATTATGTTTATCTTCTATTGTCAGACTTTGCTGAACCCTTCTATCAGTTTGAGTAGTTTGCTTATGGCTTCTTTAGGATTCTCTGCATATACAGTCATATCATCTGCAAATAGGGATATTTTTACTTCTTCTTTGCCAATGCAAATGCCCTTTGTTTCTTGGTCTTGTCTAATTGCTCTGGCTAGAACTTCTAGTACAGTGCTGAATAGGAGAGGTGAGAGTGGGCATCGTTGTCTAGTTCCCATTCTCAAGGGGAACTGTTTCAGTATCTGTCCATTGAGGATGGTGTAGGCTGTTTGCTTTGTATAGCTGGCTCTATTGCATCCAGGAATTTGCTATCTATTCCTGTTTTGCTGAGAGTTTTTAGCATGAATGTATGTTGGACTTTATCGAATGCCTTTTCTGCATCAATAGACAAAGTCAGGTGATTCTTTTGTGTTATTTATGTGGTTGATCACTTTAATTGTTTTTCTGATGTTGAACCAGTCTTGCATCCCTGGTATGAATTCAATTTGGTCATGATAGATTATATTTTTGATGTCATTATATTGTGTTGGCAAGAATTTTGCATCTAGATTCATGAGTGATACCAGTCTGTAGTTCTTTTTTGTTAGGTCTTTCCCTGGCTTTGGTACCAGGGTTGTGCTGGCTTCGTAGAATGAATTTGGGAATATTCCATCCCTCTCTATACTGTGAAATAGTCTCAGTAGTACTGGAGATAACTCGTCTGTAAAAGCTTGGTAGAATTTTGCAGTGAAGCCATCTGGACCCTGGCTTTTTTGTTTTTGTTGGCAATTTTTTGATGACGTTTTCAATCTCTTCTTCTGTGATGGGTTTATTAAGTTGTTCCACTTTACCTTGTGATTTTGGTAGGTGTTATGAATCAAGGATTTGTCCATTTCCTCTAGGTTTTCAAATTTGTTAAGAGTACAGTCTTTCGTAGTGTTTTATTATGATACTTTTGATTTCTGTTGGATCTGTTATGACAACTCCCCTCTCATTTCATACTTGGGTTGTTTCCTGTTTTTCTTTAGTAAGTGTAGCCAATTTTGTTGATCTTTTCAAAAAAACAGCTTTTAAGCTTTTCAATGTTTTCAACTTTTTGTCTATTATCTAATTTGTTTAGTTCTACTCTACTCTTTATGATCTGTTTTCTTCTGGTGCCTGAGGGGTTCCTCTGTTGTTCTCTCTGTACTTGTTCAAGCTGTAGGGTTAATTCTTTGGTTTGGTTTCTTCCTTCCAGATGTGTGCATTTATGGAAATAAACTGACTTCTGAGCACTGCTTTGGCTGTGTCCTGTACGTTCTCATTGGAATCCATAAATTTCTTTATTTCATCCTTGATTTCTTTTATAACCCATGGTTTTTTGAACAAGATGTTGTTCAGTTGTCATGAGTCCCACTTTCTGTCTATATTTTTTCTGCTATTGATTTTGAGTTTATGGCTTTATGATCTGAGAAGATGCTTTGCATTAATTCAGTGGTATGGATTTTGTTGAGAATTGCTTTGTGTCATAACACATGATCTCTTCTGGAGAATGGTGTATATGCACTGGAGAAGAAGGTATAGGTGTCCGCTGATGGATAGAAAGTTGTGTATATGTTGATGAGATCTAGTTGGTTAGTTGTGGCAGTAAGGTCTTTTGTGTCTTTACTTAGCTTTTTTCTAGATGATCTGTCCAATATTGAGAGTGGAGTGTTGAAGTCTCCCACTATTGTTCTGGAGTGACCTATCTCATTTTTGAGTGTAGTCAGTGTTTCTTTGATGTATTTAGGTGCTCTAATATTAGGTGCATAAATATTTAATATTGTTCAGTCCTGGTTGTATACTGAACATTTCAGCAATGAATAGTGTCCATCCTTGTCCACAGTGGTGGATTTAACATTAAAATCGATTTTATCTGAGATTAGAATTGCCTCCTCTGCTCTTCTTTGTTCATTGTTATCTTGATATATATATTTTTCCATTCTTAAATTTTCAGTTTGTTCATGTCTTTAAGTCTAAGATGAGTTTCTTGTGGGCAACGTATGGGTGGGTCGTGACTTTTGATCCAAAATGTCATTTGATGTCTCTTTATGCATGCGTTAAGTCCGTTCACATTGAGTGTAATTATTGATAGGCATGTGTTCAGTGCTGCCATTGTGATACATTTATTTTTGTGTTCATGTTTTCTCTGTTCTTATCAATGTGTTCAGTGACAGTCTTCTTTGTGAGTTGACTTTTCACCTTTTTCAGCTTTGATCATGTGGTTGTTGAGACTCCTGTATTGTGTTTCTCGATTTGATATGTTGTCTCTTTAATGTGCTTTACAGCTGACCTATGATTCCGCCTTAATGAAGTATGTATAAGCCCACTTTTAAATACTACAAGTCTTAGTAACTTCATCTCTGTCTGGGAAGACTATAACTACTGGAGTACATCCTTCTCTTTAATGTGAGATGACAGCATAATTTTCATGATATGATTACTGGATTATTTCTCTTGCTGTCATAGCTTTGATTAACTTTGGAGCCTTCCCTAACTGAGTAGGATTCTAAGTGATGTGTCCTGTATTTGCTTCTAAAATAGAAAGTTAGTGGCTTTGTTCTTCTAAGCCAAGATGCTCTTTCAGTACTTCTTGTAGTTTTGATTTGGTTTTTGCAGAGTCTCTGAGTTTCTGTTTATCTGCACATTTCTTAATTTCATTTTCACATTTCAAAGATAGTTTTGCAGGATATGTAATTCTTGGTTGGAAGTTCTCTTTCGAGGCTTTGAATGTGTCATGCCACTGTCTTCGTGCCAGCATTGTTTCTGCTGAGAAATCTGACAAAAACCTCCAGGGTTTCCCTCTGAATGTTAGCTTTGATTTGAATCTTGCTGCCTTTTAACGGTTTCTGCTTATGTTTCATTTTGTAAAGCTTGATTATAATATGTCTTGGATTCTTTCTTTTGAGTTCTATATTGAGTGGCATTCAATATGTATCTTGGATATCTATATTTTCTTCTTTCATAATTTCTGGGAAGTGTTCTGTCAGCAGCTCAGCAACAATACTGTGTGTTCTGAGGTGTCTTGCCCTGTAAAGGAATTCCAATTAATAGTATATTGTTCCTCTTAATAGAGCCCCACATGCTTCTTAATACTTCTTCATTTTTCTTGTTTCTTTTTTACTGATTTCTCCTTAGATTCTGGAGTCAGTAATTTTGTCTTCCGAATCAGAAAGTCTCTTTTCCATTTGTCCCATTCTGGTTTCTTGGCTTTGAATTGAAGTTTCTGTGTCGTTGATTTTGTTCTTGCTCTGTTGGATTTCAGAGTGCTGGTGTTCCATCAGATTGAACAGCTTACTTAATTTTTCATTGTGCTCTGCTGCATTTCCTTTAAGGTCTAGGAGGGCTTTATGTATAATCCTTTTGTATTCACTTTCTGATAGTTTCAGAAAAGCTTCTTCATCTGGAAAGTTCTGAGGTGGTTTGTTTTGGGGGCCTTCTGAAGCCATGGGTGATTTCCTGGTTATGCTTTTCTCCAGAGTTTGTTGCTCTTTACACGTCATTTGAGTTAGTAGACTCTGAAAGAGATGCTGTGAGAATGGACCACATTTGTTTCTCTAAGGTGTCTTAAAATGAGAGTTTCCCTCTGAATGTTAGCTTTGATTTGAGTATCTGACAACTTCCAAAGTCAGTCAGGTTTTTAGGTGTATAGGTCCCTCTTCCCAGCTGGCAAAGTAAGTACCTCTGTATCGAACCTCAGATGTTATAAACTAGCTCAAAATACAGAAAGGCTACTGTCTGCAGGCCTCTACTGCCAGGTCCCAGTTGTAGGCGATACTGTGTAGGATACTGCTTTTCTTCCAGTAGAGCCCTCTCCTTTGACCAGGTGCTGCCTCCCAGCCCATGAATTAGGTCAAGCTGAGACCTGCATATGGGTTCTCCACCTCCCAGTGGAACAAGATAGTGTCTTGCACAAGCTGGCCATCTGGCTTGGTACAGGCTGCTTTATGGCAGAGGCGGAAAGAGAGGCCAAAGGTGCTGGGATGCACAGAGTGCACAGCCTCTTTTGCCAGGCCCCAGCCATAGGTGACATTGTATAATACTGCTTTTCTACTGGAGAAGTACTTTCCTCCTGCTTAGGAATTAAGTCCTGCTGGTGCCTCCATTTGGGTGTCTCCACCTCCCAGTGGATCAAGATCATTTCTTGAACAAGCTCGCCACTTGCACAGTACCGGCTACTCTATGGCGGAGGCGGAAAGAGAAGACAAAAGTGCCCAGATGGAGTGAGTCCACAGCCTCTGTTCCTGGGCCCCAGCTATAGGTGACACTGTGTAAAATACTGCTTTTCTGCTGGAAAAGGGATCTCCTCTCAGCAAGTTCTGCCCACCAGCCTAGGAACTAAGTCCAGCTGGGGCCTCCTTATGGTTGTGTCTGCCTCCCAGTAGATCAAAATGACTTTCTGCACAAGTTTGCTGCCTGCTTCAGTACCGGCTACTCGATGATGGAGGCAAAAAGAGAGGCCAAAGGTGCCGAGATGCACAGAGTGGAAAGCCAGGCTCTCACAATGTGGCAATTTTGCGTGTCCATCCCACCAGCAGTGCGTTTGGAAATACCTTTGAAAGTAGTGGTGTTAACTCTTCTCTGAAAGTTTGGTTGAATTCTCCAGTGAAGTCATCAGCATCAAGGCTTTTATTTGTTGATAGTTTTAAAATTACCTTTTAAATCTCTTCCTTTGTTATCAGTTCATCTAGTTGTTCTATGTGTGTTTGTGTTAGTTTAGATAGTGTGTTTCTAGAGATTTGTGCTTTTCCTCTTAAGTTTTCAAATTTGTTAAGAGTACAGTTTTTCTTAGTATTCTGTTATGATTTTTTAAATTCCATTTGGGTCTGTTGTGATAGCTCCCATCTCATTTCTTATTCAGGTTGTTTGCTTCTGCTTGAGTTTTTGTTTTGTCTGTTTGGCCAATAGTTTATCAATTTTGTTGATCTTTTCAAAGAACTACCTATTTTTTTGTCTTGATAACTCCAGTGTTTTTCACTTCTCTAATTCTGCTCTAATTTTATTATTTGCTTTCTTCTGGTGTTTTGAGGCCTAGTTTTGCTGCTGTCGTTCTGTTTGTTTGAGTTGTATGGCTGATGCTTGGATTTTGGTTCTTTTTGGATGTGTCCATTTATTGAAATAAATCGACTCCTGAGCACTTAGCTGTGTCACTGGGGTTCTGATAGCATATACTTTAATTCTCACTTGATTTTGTGCATTTCCTTATTCTAACTTTTAGCTTCTGTTTTAACTTTTATTTTTTACATTGTGTTTTAAGTAAAACAATTGCAGTTTCTCATACAAAAACTTGAACACACTTTATCATGTGACCCGTGCTACTCTCCACACACTGACAGTACACTCCTCTCCTCCGCCACCTATTGCCCATGTCCATTTAGCCACCTTCTGTCACCCTGTGTTTTCATCTTGCTACTAGATGGGAGCTGCCCAGTTAGTTTCCTTTATTTACCCAAGCAAAGAAGCACACTGTTCACTATCATTTTATGTCTTGTAGACTAGTTCAATCTTTCTCTGAGGAATTGACTTCTGGAATAGTTTCAGTTCTGGGCCAACAGTCCAGAGACCATGTATTACCACAACCATCTTTAGTTTCTTTTGTATTCTAGTTTCTTCTGTAACTTAGAAATTTTAGAGCAAGGTGTTAATTCATTTTCCATTGTGTGCCCTACCCCTTTCCTGTTACTAATTTCTACTTTTATGGCTTTATGGTCAGAAAAAGTGCTTTGTAATATTTGATGCTTCAGAGTATGTTAAGATTTGCTTTATGGCTTAATATGTAGTCTATTCTGGAGACTGTTCCGTATGTGTTACAAAAAGGAAGTATGTTTGACTGCTGTTGAGTGCAGTGCTCTGTATTTATGAAATTGAATTGGTCTTTATCCTTTGGAATAGTTTGTCCTTTACCAAAAGTGATGTGAAAAAAAATCTCTTATTGTAGAGCTGTGTATTTCTTCAGTGCTATTAGAGTTTGTTTTATGTATTTTGGTACTCTGTTGTTGGTTGCATAAATATTTAAATGGTTATGTTCTCTTTTTGTATCCTCCCTTTAATCATTGTATAGTGCCCTTCCTTACCCTTTGTAGTTTATCAGAAATAAACATTGCCACCCCTGCTCTTTTTTGATTGTTGTTTGCTTGGTATATTTTTTTCCAGCCTTTGAGTTTTAGCTCGTTTGTGTCTTCAAGTTGTGTTTCTTGTAGGCAACATATGGGCAGATCATGTTTTTTAAAACCATTATTTCATTTTCCCTTTATCTATGCATTTAGTCTATTTACATTTAGTGAAATTACTGATAGGTGTGAGTTTAGTGCTGACATGTTGATGTCTGTGTATGTGTGTGTTCAAAGTACCTTTGTTCCACTTAATTTTCTGTGTTGAGTCAGTTTTCTTTATGTAATTTCTTTTTCACTGTTGTTGATTTTGTGTTTGCTGAGTATGTTTTTCCTGTTTCTTATTTTGATGTGTAGGATTGTTAGATTTTTTTGTGGTTACCTTATTATTTGCTCCTGTTTTTCTAAGTTTAAACCAACATTTTGTGTCTTTTTACTGCCTTGACTTCCTTTCCGTATAAAAAGTTGATGGTTATATTTTTTAGTCCCTCTTTTTGTTTAATGTTGTCATCTTTTACATAATGATGTCTTTGTTTCCTGTTTTCAGTGTTTTAGCTTTGATTTTGATTTATTTTTGTGATTTCCTTATCTAGGTTTGGTAACTGATTGTTCTGTCCTATGTTCTAGTCTTGGATTATTATCTGATATTAATGATTTTCAAACTGGAGGACTCCTTTTAGTATTTCTTGTAATTTTGGTTTGGTTTTTGCAAGTTCCCTGGAAATCTGGCTATCTGGAAAAGTCCTAATTTTGCTATCTTATTTGAGAGTCAGTTTTACTGAATATATAATTCTTGCCTAGCAGTGTTTTGTTCTTCAAGGCTTTATATATGTCTTCCTATCATCCTCTTGCTTGTGTGGTTTTTGCAGAGTAGTCCTTTGTAGATGACTTTTTGTGTATGTATAGCTACTCTTAAAATTCTCTCTGTATCTTTCATTTTGGCAAGGTTCATTATAATATGTCTTGGTGACTTTCTTTTGAAATCTGCCTTATGTGGAGTCCAGTGAAGATCTTCAGTAGATATTTTCTCATGTGTTATGGTATCAGGGAAGTTTTATGGCAACATAGCTTAAACAGTTCTGTGTTATTCTCTCCTTTTCTGGTACTTTGGTAACTCGTAAGTTATTCTTCTTGATAGAGTCCCACGTAATTCTTAAGAGTTTCTTCATTTTTTTGAAATTATTTTGTCTGATTTTTCCTCAGATATGTTAGTGTCAAGTGCTTTGTTTTCATTCTCATTAATTATGGCTTCCATTGCCTCATTTCTCCTCCTGTGACTTTCTGTTGAGTGATCTAATTCTGAAAGTTTTTTGTTAATCTCTGAATTTTTGTTTGCTCTCTCTTCTGTGGGTTCTTGTAGCCTGTTAAACTTGGCATTATGCCCTTCTCTAAATTTCTTAATTTCCTCTATTTTCCTTTGTCTTTCTTGCCTTCTGCATTTCGTCTGATCTTCCTGATCTCATGAAGAGTTCTGTACATTAACCTTTTGTTCTTTTTGTCTCCTAATTCCTGGAGGTTCTCTTCATCTGGAAGATTTCTTTGTTTTGGGAGCTTTTGAAGTTATCTTGGTCTGTCTCTTTGTGTCATTTGATATTGATTGGTGTTGTCTCCAAGCTGTCAACAAGTTGTTGTTTTATGTTTGATTACTGCACCCTAGTTTCTTGTTTTGTTTAAGTTAGATGTGCCCACATACACAACTCATGTGAGCTAAGTTAGATTATTGGGGCCTTTGAAAGTCTAACATCCTGTTATCAGATGGGTAGAGCTGCTACTGGGTATGTGAACTCAGGAGTCTGTTTACTTTCATTGTATGGATTCAGCTGAGGAGTCTAGGTAGTTGGTCACTAAGTGCATCATGCAGATTCTCCCCTACAGTCCTAGACTGGCATGGGTGTAGGCACAGATACTGGCTTTAGTAGAGGGTCACAAACTGAGCTAGGCTGACAGGGGGCTGACAGCCACCCCTGAGTGTTTGTGAGGAAAGCATGTCCCTGTTCCCTAGAGTGGATAGGTGGATGGGTTTTGCAGCCTGACTCTGGGTACCTAGTGCTGTTGGCTGCAAAGAATGGTAGGCACCCTTTATTCTTGAATCCCATGGTGGATGGTCAGATACCATGAGTGGAGCCACCAGTCCTCAGACACCTGATGTGGGTAAATGAAGACCCCACTTAATAGGCAGAGTGGCACCAGATGTCACAAGCCTGCCTTTCAACCATAAAGTTGAAACCATTGAGGTTAGATCTTAAGGATATACCCTGTTGTGCTGTGTTGATGAGGGTCTTTACTGTTGAAATGGGCCCACATAAATCTGTGCAGGGGTGAAAGGCATTCATAGTCCTTGGACTCTGTATGCTTGTGCCTAGGCAGAGGAACTGTTATTGCCCTGAGCTCTCAGTGTAGGAGAGCTGGCAGATTATTTTTTTTCTGTTTCTTTTTTTCCCTCCCCAAGGTTAGGAGAAGGGCTCAGGACACATGGTGAGTCACACCTCTAGCCCAGGGGATGCCCAGTCTCTGAAGTCATCTTTGCCCCAGTGTAAAGTGGACGGGCATGTGGCAGTTAAATGAGAGAGAAGTTTTTTCCAAAGAGGTTGTTTTGGATTTGCACTGTTGGATAGATACAGGTTCTTACCTTTTGTCTATTATGTGTTGTTTTCCTTGGTTTCTGGTGGGATGAATGGACACTTTACCATTTGATCTCTCCCAGTGTAGAACACGTGTCCCATGTGCCTCTGCTTGTTTCCTCATGCTCAAACCAGTGAATTTCACCTGCAGGATGCCAGTTTCTGCCAGGTCAGGTCTGGCAACTTCTCATTGCTTCTGAACTGTCTGCCCTTCCTGCTGCTCAGTCCAACTCCTCAACTTTGCTGTGGATGTTTAGGGACCTAGATTGTCATATATAATTGACTCATTTGTTTTTTGGGGTTGTTTTCTATGAGGAACCACAAGAAGTGTTAAGACAACTCTGCCATCTTGGCCACACTTGTGCTATTTTTTTTTTTTTTAAACCTGAATCATTTGATTTTGAATTTGTTAGTTGCAGGTGTTAAAAATCAGCTCTGTATCACTTAATTAAAACAGTAACTTTTACAATTCTGACTCATAGTGATCTTATAGATCAGAGTAGAACCGCCCATAGAGAGTGCATGGAGGGCTGGTGGATTTCAGCTGTGGACCTTTTGGTTAGCAGACGTAGCATTTAATAACTACACCACCAGGGTTTCCTCTGGTACTAACAGTGTTTAGATACTTACAGAATCTTTATTTTTCTTCTTAGACAATGCGAAGACACAGAAATGAAGTGACAGTTGAACTACGGAAGGTAAGGGTAATTCATCAACGTTTACTCTGTTTAGTTTTTTAGTAAAATGTCTCTTTTTAAGAATAGTCCCAATTCTTCATGTCAGCAAGTTAAGAAAAATGATATTGGTTGTATCAGTTGATGCAGAAAAAGCATTTGACAAAATCCTACACCCATTCCTTATAAAAACTCATCAAGTTAGGAATAGAGGGGAATTACTTCAACTTGGTAGGTGCATCTGCAAACCTACATCTAACATACTTGTATTGTTGTATAATTTCTGCTTTGGTTTTAAATCATCTTTCTTTGGAATAGGTGTAAATATGGCTCTCTTCCAGTTGGTTGGCAGGGCAGCTGTCTTCCAAATTTCTTGGCATAGTTGAGTAACTTTTGTTGTGAGAATAATATACAGCAAAACGTAACACCAATTAAGCAGTTTCTGCACATACAATTTAGTGACAGATTTTTATATATTCTTTGAGTCACACAATCATTCTCATCCTCCTTATCTGACTTGTTCTTCCCCACTAATGTAAACTCCCTGCCCCTGAAGGTTCCTGTCTGATCTTTAGAGTTGCTGTGGTCAATTTGACTATTGTTTGGTTTTAAGAAGACTTCAAGGGGATGTTTTGGTTTGAGGTTTAAAGATTATCTCAAGGCCATAATTTAATGAGTTCATCAAATATGCATGACTTAGAAAGTCTGGAATCCATTGTGAATTTTAAATTATTTTTTACATATTCCTTCTTTTGATCAGAATTTGTATATAGAATATTTGATCAGAATGTTCCATAATGATGGACAGGCTCCATTCAGTTCTGGTCTCATGACAAAGAAGGCTGTTTTTCATGGAGGCAACTGGCCACATTCCATATCCTCCTACTCTTGAATGTCCTTCTTCCTCTATTGCTCCAGTTGAATAGGGGCCAGTTGTGCCTTGGATAGCTCCTTGTGAACTATCCAAGCACTATGCAGTGAACTAAGAGATAGTACAGAGTCACTAAACATTTATTAGGCCAGTTAATTGGAATATCCCATGAAACCGTGATCTCCATATTAGGGAATTACTTCTCATGAGATATTTGTATATTAGCAGTCTCACAGCTACTGTTTTTTGTTGTTTTTATCATTTTGAATACTATTTGCCAGTTCAACTTTTCACCATAACTTAATGGTATTTATAGTAGTCAGGTATGCAACCCTACTCTTAATGTGATTTTTCCATCATTGGAAAACTCGGGTAGCATGGTGGTTAAGTGCTACAGCTGCTAACCAAAAGATCAGCAGTTCAGATCCACCAGATGCTCCTTAAAAACTCTATGGGACAGTTCTGCTCTGTCCTATAGAATCATATGAGCCATCAGAAGTGAACTGATAGCAATACGTTTGATTTTGGTAAACTGAAACTCAGTATTCCATAAACAATAACCATCACTTCCTTTCTGTCTCCCACCTGCCCTTGGTAACTACTAATAAACTTTGGTCTTTGCAGTTGCCCTTTCCTGTTTTATATGTACATGAGTTCATATAATATTTGTTCTTTTGTGATTGAATTATTCCATTCAGCACAATCTTTGAGCTCCATCTATATGGCACCAGTTGATTTTTTACAGTGATACAAAAGCAGTTCATTGAAAGTACCCTTTTCAACAAGTAGTCTGGAACAAGTAGATGTTGCAAGTAAAATACGAACCTTTTGACTTCATCCTCACAATTATACACAAATTAACTAAAAATGTATGATGGACTTAGATGTAAAAGTAGAAAGCTATATATAACTTGCAGAAAAAGTATGGGAGAAAAAATCTTCAGGATCTAGGTGTTGGACAAAGAATTCTTAGACTTGACCCCAACAGTACAATTAATAAATGGTAAACTGGGGGGCGGAGTCAAGCTGGCGGACTAAGCACACGTCTCCTTATATCCCTCTGGAAACCAAGACCTGAATTGACAATCAAACAGAGCCTTCTGATCACCTAATCAGCCTCAGGACACGGCACAGAGCTGTTAATTGGCACTTCATATCACTCAGTGAAAAACCAACTCTCTTTCCTGACTCCCGCTGCTGGCTAGCCCCGGCTCTCATGGACGGAAGGTAAATGCACCATTTTGACTTTTTTTTTCCTCTGTCTCGGCTGGCGAGCAGAGCTGGATCTTGCCTGGCGGCTGGACTCAGACGCGCTGCTGGGGTGAAAGGGAGGCGAAATTCCCATATTCTGAGAGCCAGACTTGGGACTCTGTTAATCTAGCCGTTTTGAGCCTTTCGTTTTGTAGCTGCCTCAGCGGGGTTTGGGGGAGCTTTGCGGTCAGTCTGCGGGACGCAATGTTGGTAACGAGATTTTAGTGGGACCTCGTTCTTAGCCTGGGAGCCAGCGCCTGCATACGGGACAGTGCTTCTCCGACAGAAAAGCAGTGATTTTGCACAGTGCTGCCTACGTTGGGGGCCCTGGAACAGAAGCAGAGGAATCACTAACTCTGGGCACCTTTAGCCCCTCTGTCTGCTGCCTGTGTGGAGGACGCCATCCTGGATACAGTGGCCACAGCTGGCCCTAATTCTTAGCTTGGGAGCCAGAGCCTGCCCACAGGAGAGGCTTTTCTATCACAAAACCAGTACTCGACGCAGTGTTGGCTAAGGCTAGGCCCTGTCAGCAGAGGCCAACAGGGCAGTAGCACTGCTGCAGTCTGAACTAGTTTGTTGTCATCGGGGGTTGGATATAGTGGCGCTTACTTTGTGAGATGAGAAGAGGGACCTCTACACCTGAAAACCTAACTGACTTGTGAACTGGTCAGATACCTTTTGCTTTACATTTGAAGACAGCATAGAGAAACATTTGCAATCCATCCTGAGAGTACCTCTTCCAGCCTCAATATACTCACATGGGACCCAAAAAGCAACAGACAATTGTGGCATACAAGCAATCACTCATGGCTTGAGAAGGCTCCCAAAGAAAGCAATCAAGGAGTTTTCCAGATGAAGAAGCTTTTATGAAAGCATCAGGAAGTGAATACAAACTGATTATATACAGAGCCCTTCTAGACCTTATACAAAATGCAGCAGAACAAAATGAAAAATTAAGCAAGTTGTTCGATCTGATGGAACACCAGTACTCTGAAATCCAAGAGATCAAGAAGAAAATCAAAGACATAGAAACTTCCATGCAAAGCCAAGAAAACAGAATGGAACAAATGGAAAAAAGAATTTCTGACTTGGAAGACAGAGCTACTGATGCCAGCGTCTATGAGCAGAAATCAGAAAAAAGAAACAAGAAAAATGAAGAAACATTAAGAAGCATGTGGGACTCTACTAAGAGGAACAACCTTCGATTAATTGGAGTCCCTGAACAGGGTGAGACATCTGAGAACACAAAGAGTATTGTTGCTGAGCTGCTGAAAGAAAACTTCCCAGAAATCATGAAGGAAGAGAATATAGACATCTCAGATGCGTATCGTACGCCACCCAATATAGATCTCAAAAGAAAGGCTCCAAGACATATTATAATCAAGCTTAACAAAATGAAACATAAGCAGCAACTCTTAAAGGCAGCAAGACTCAAGGCAAAGCTAACATTCAGAGGGAAACCCTGTAGGCTCTTGTCAGATTTCTCAGCAGAAACTCTGCTGGCATGGAGACAGTGGCATGACACATCCAAAGCCTTGAAGGAGAAGAACTTCCAACCAAGAATTATATATCCTGCAAAAACTATCTTTCAAATACGAAAATGAAATTAAGACATTCCCAGATAAACAGAAACTCAGAGACTTTGTAAAAACAAACCCAAACTACAAGAAATACTGAAAGAAGTTCTTGGCTGTGGCTGAGAAGAATGAAACCACTAACTTTATATTTTAGAACGACACACTACTCAATACTCATTTAGGGAAGGCTCCAAAGTAAATCGCAGCTTTGATATGGAAAGAAGCAATCCAGTGATCATCATGAAAACTATGGTGTCATCGTAATAAAAAGAGGGATGTACTGCAGTTGTTATAGTCCTTCCAGATGGAGAGGAAGATGACAAAATTGGTAGTAATTAAAACTTGGGTTATCAGTAGTTTATTAAGGGGATTCATAGGGTCAGCTGTAAAGCACAACAAAGATATATCATACCATTTCAAGAAATCTAACACATGAGTCTCAAGAAGTATAAAACCAGCTCTGAAAAAGGTGAAAAATCGACTGACAAAAAAGAATGTCCCAGAACAGACTAATAAGAACAACAGAGAAAACATCAACATAAAAATAAATATATCACAATGACAGCAGTGAACACATACCTATCAATAATTACATTGAATGTGAATGGACTCAATGCTCCAGTAAAGAGACACTGAGTGTCATCTTGGATCAAAAGACATGACCCATCCATGTGTTATCTACCAGAAACTCACTTGAGACCTAAAGACAGGAACAAACTGAAAATTAAAGGTTGGAAGAATATATATCAAGCTAACAATGAACAAAGAAGAGCAGGGGTGGCAATTCTAATCTCAGACAAAATCAATTTTAATGTCAAATCCACCATTGTCGAGAAAGACGGACACTGTTTATTGCTCAAAGGTTCAGTACACAAGCAAGACTTAACTATATTAAATATTTATGCACTTAATGTCAGAGCACCTAAATATGTCGAAGAAACACTGACTACGCTCAAAAGAGAGTTAGATGACTCCACAATAATAGTGGGAGACTTTAACACTCCACTCTCATTACTAGACAGATCATCTAGAAAAAAGCTCAGTAAAGATACAGAAGACCTCATTGACGCAATTAACCAACTAAACCTCATTGATATTTACAGAACTTTCCACCCATCAGCAGACAACTACACCTTCTTCTCCAGTGCTCATGGAACATTCTCCAGAATTGACCACGTGATAGGCCATAATGCAATGCTCAGCAAAATCCATACCATTGAATTACTGCAAAGCATCTTCTCAGATCATAATGCCATCAAAGTTGAAATCAATAGCAGAAAAAACATAGACAGAAAGTGGAACTCTTGGAAACTAAACAACATCTTGCTCAAAAAAACATGGGTTATGGAGGAAATCAAGGATGAATTAAAGAACTTCTTGGATTCCAATGAGAACGAGAACACTTCGTACCAGAACCTATGGGATACAGCCAAAGCAGTGCTCAGAGGTCTGTTTATCTCCATAAATGCACATATCTGGAAGGAAGAAAGAAACCAAAGCAAGGAACTAACTCTACAGCTTGAACAAGTAGAACGAGAACAACAGAGGAACCCCTCGGGCACCAGAAGAAATGAGATCATAAAGATTAGAGCAGAGCTAAATGAATTAGAGAATAGAAAAACAATTGAAAAAATTGAAAAGACCAAAAGCTGGTTTTTTGAAAAGATCAACAAAATTGATAAACCACTGGCTAAACTTACTAAAGAAAAGTAGGAAAGGAAAGAAATAACCCAAATTAGAAATGAGAGCGGAGTTGTTACCACAGATGAAACAAATCAGAGATATCATAACAGAATACTATGAAAGACTATACTCTAACAAATTTGAAAACCTAGGGGAAATGGACCAATTCCTTGACTCATACCACCTACCCAAATTATCACAACGTGAAGCAGAACAACTTAGTAAACCTATCACAAAGGAAGAGATTGAAAAGGTCATCAAAACACTGCCAACCAAAAATAGTCCGGGCCCAGATGGCTTCACGGAAGAATACTACCAAGCATTTAGACAAGAGCTATCTCCAATACTACGGGGACTATTTCACAGTATGAAAAGGGATGGAGTACTTCCAAACTCATTCTAGGAAGCCAGCATAACCCTGATACCTAAGCCAGGGAATGATCCAACAAAGACAGATATCGGTCTGTAGACCAATATCACTCATGAACCTAGATGCAAAAATCTTCAACAAAATTCTTGCCAACAGAATACAACAACATTTCAAGAAAATAATCCATCATGACCCAGTGGAATTCATACCAGGGATGCAAGGCTGGTTCAACATCAGGAAAACAATTAATGCGATTAACCACATGAATAACACAAAAGACAAGGATCACCTGATTTTGTCCATTGATGCCCAAAAGGCATTTGATAAAGTCCAACACCCATTCATGCTAAAAACTCTTAGCAAAATGGGCATAAACGGCAAATTCCTCAACACAATAAGGGCCATTTATACAAAGCCAATTGCCCACATCATCCTGAATGGAGAGACTTTCCCTTTAGATCAGGAACTAGACAAGGATGCCCACTTATTCAAGATTGTGCTAGAAGTTCTAGCCAGAGCAATTAGAGAAGACGAAGAAATAAAGGGCATCTGCATCGGCAAAGAGGAAGTTAAAATCTCCCTGTTCGCAGATGATATGATTGTATATGCAGAGAACCCCAAGAAATCTATAAGTAATCTACTGAAACTGATAGAAGAGTTCAGCAAAGTCTCAGGATACAAGATAAACATAAGTAAATCAGTAGGATTCCTTTATACCAACAACGAGACTGTTCAGGAGGAAATTATCAAATCAATACCATTTACAATAGCCCCTAAGAAGATAAAGTACCTAGGAATTTATCTAACCAGAGAAACAACAGACCTTTACAAAGAGAACTACAAGCCCTTACTACAAGAAACTAAGAGAGACTTAGATAAATGGAAAAACCTACCTTCCTCATGGATAGGTAGACTTAACATCGATACACCATTTGACCCTGTCATTCCACTACTTCCAATATATCCTACAGAATCAAGGCCTTTCACACCAACAGACACATGCACCAGAATGTTTACCACAGCACAGTCCACGATAGCAAAAAGATGGAATCAACCCAGATGCCCACCAATAGAAGAATGGATAGGTAAACTATGGTACATATACTCAATGGAGCACTACACAATGATAAGGAATAATGATGATTCCAGGAAGCATCTCCTAACCTAGTTTCAACTGGAAGACATTATGTTGAGTGAAAGTAGTCAGCAACAAAGGAACAAATACTGTATGAGACCTCTATGATAAGATCTCAAAAACAGACTTGTGTATAGAAGAAAAGACTCTTTGACAGCTGCAAGGGAGGGGAGGGAAGACGGGTGGAGGGAAAAGGTTTAGTTTAGATAGTTACTAGAAATCTAGTTGGGAGAAAGCGGTGATAGCACACATTAGAAACAAGAACAACATTAAGTGGACTTCAGTATAACTTGAGTACTCTTTCCATCTTAACTCAATACTGCAAGGATAGAGTATCTGGGGCGGGGGGCAGGGGGCGGGGGACCGTGGTCTCAGGCGAATTCCAGGCCAATTGGCACAACTAGCATTTTGCTAAGAGAGCTCTGTGCACCCCACATTGGTGAGTGGCGTCTGGGGTCTTAAAAGCTGCCAAGCTGCCATCCTAGGACACAGCAAATGGTCCCAACTCAGCAGGAACGGATGCTCAACGAGGACCAAAAGGACACAGGGTAAAGACAACCGAGAAGACAAAGAGACCCACAAGAGTGGGTGCCTACGTCAGCTTGGGACTGGAAGAACCAGATCGTGCCCGGCCACCACCAGTGATAGCCACGATGGAGCTCACCGAGAGGAGTCTCTCTGGCAACACAAGAATAAAAAGGGATGCATCATGGGATCTCCACTACAAGTCCTGAATTGATGGTCCAGCGGTTTTGGGGTTCCTCTGAGAGCATGGCCCCTGGCCCTGATGCTGCCCTTTCCCATAAGTTATAACGAAGGTCCACTCTTTGGACAGGAATGGATTGGACTTGGCAATGCAGAGTGACCATATATTGGAAGCACTTTATGGTTCTGTACATCTATAGGATATCATCTTGCTGTCCTCTGGCTGGAGGAAGGGGAGTGGATGGAGAGGAGGGAAAAGGAGGCTGTTGGAAGGATGAGACATGTATGGAGCAGAAAGGATTAGTGTGCAGTCACCGGACAGGGAGAGCAGTGGAAGCTGTATGTAGGTGGGCATGTAAATTTATACGTGACTGTACATTTTCACTCAGTTATGTTAGATCAAAATGAAAGAAAAATAAAAGGAAATAAATGGTAAATTGGATCTTACCAGAATTAAAATTTTTTCGTTTATAAAAGCTCATGTAAAACGGATGGAAAAACGAACAAGGCACTGGAAGAGTATGTTTGTAAAGCACATATTGAAGAAAAAGCTGTTAACTAGAATATGTAAAGAGCTCTGAAAGCTCAGTCAGGAAAAAAAAAATCCAATTAGAAAATAAGCAAAATACATGAAGAAATATTTCCCCAAATAAGATGCACAGATGGCAAATAAGCACGTGAAAAGATACCATTAGACATTAGGGAGGTGCAAATTGAAACCAGAATGAGATATTGATACATACCAGGTCCAGCAATTAAGTGAACAAACTTAGTTGTTCCAAGTGGTACATACCTCGTTGGTGAATATCACTATGGTCACCTTTGAGTAGTCTCCTCGGGAAGCCATGCACTGTGTCCAGTGCCTAGTCCAGCCTTCAAAGCAATTTTGGAGTTTTTTTTTTTCTGGAATGGACATTGCACCTGGTAGCACAGTGGCAGGTTTGCAAACTTAATTGTGCAGTTGTCTGTGAAGCAGTTTTCAGACAGTAAACAAATAACTGTATTGGAATACAGTTAACTAATACAGTATAACTAATAAGTTATAATACAAATAACTTCATTGACCATACCTACTCACCTGATCTGGCCTCTAATGACATTTTTCTTTCACTGAAGACAAAGGAAATATTGAGAGGAAGACATTTTGATGACATTCAGGACATCAAAGGTAAAATGAGAACAGTTCTGATGGCCATTCCAGAAAAAGAGTTCCAGAATGCTTTGAAGGGAGGGTGGACTATGTCCTGATGTCAGTGCATAGTTTCCCAAGGGAAGTACTTCAAAGATGATAGTTATATTTAGTAATGAGGTATGCAGCATTTTTTCTCGGATGAATTTGTGAACTTAATTATCAGTCCTCATGCTTGTCTGACTTGCTAAAATAAAAGATTGTGACAACATGAAATGTTAAATGCTGGGTATTTTGTGATGAAACTGGACCATTCATGTATTACTGGTAGAGCCACTTTGGGAAACAGATTGATGGTTTCTTAAAAAAATAAGCATGAAAATACTGTACAACCGATCAGTCATACTCCTGGTCATTTACCACAGAGAAAAGAAAATGTATGTTCACACACACGTACACAAATGTTTAGTCCAGTTTTATTGATGATAGCCAGGACTTGTAAACAACCTAGATGTTCTTTAACAGATAAATGATTAAACAAACCGTGGAACATCTGTACCATGGAGTACTATTCAGCAATAAAAGAAGCCAACTGTAGCTCTAAGAACAACTTCAATGAATCTTCAGGGAATTATGTTGAGCAGAAAGACCCAGTTGTACTGTAGATTCCATTTATATAAGACTTTTGAAATGAAATTTTAGAAATGGAGGACAGATTAGTGGTTGCCTGTGGTTAGGTGTGTGGGGAGGGAGGCCGTTTTGCTTATAAAACATGACAGAATATTGTACTTTTGAAACTGTTACACTGACTATGGTGGTAGATACCCCAACCTACACAGATGATAAAATTCAGTAGAACTTAATATACTTATGTACACACATAGGCATACACCACCATGGGTACAATAGGAAATTTGAATGAGATTGTGGAATGTATCATTGTCAGTGTCCTGGTTGTAGTGTTTTGTTACAGTTTTACAAAATGTTGCCATTGTGGGAATCTGAGCAAAGTGTACAGGGGACCTTTGTGTTATGTCTTACAACTGCGTGTGAATCTGTAATCATCTCAAGAAGAATTCCAATTACAAAAAAACCCCTACATTAGTACTTTACAGTCGAAAAAAGTGACCAAAATGTGTTGTCAGCTTTCCAGATTTTTGCATGCTTATTAACCCAGTACTGTCTTTTAAAAAATAAATTTTTAATTGAAATGTGATACACTAAGCAGAGTGTCCAGAATATAACATAAAACCCATGGGTAAATTATCCATGTAACCACTCATTAGTAGTGCAGTTTCATAAATGTTAATATTGAGGGAAAGATCTGTCTTGTGAGCATATTTTTTTTCTCTTAGGAAGCATTTAAATGTAATTTAGAGTAGACCTACTTCTTTAAAAAGCAAGGAAAACAATATATTTAAGAAAACAACCTCAGTAACTGCTACCTAGGTTCACATCTTCCCTCTGATAATTCCTAGTTACATAATTTAATTTAGCCAGGTTACTGATCTTTTCCATTGTTATCGTTTATTCATCTATAAGTCGGATCTGACTTGACGGTACTTGGCTTTGGCTAAAACAAAGATTTTACAAGAACTACAACTAGGTAAGAATTGAAGACACGTAGGGTATTATTGCTGGGTAAAAACAATAAAAATTACTTATTTTAGGTTTGAAATGTGATCTACTGTTAGGTTTGAAATGTGATATACTGTATCCTTTTGCAACCTCAGCGTGTTCACAAGTTCTTATTGAAGGACTATTTAGAACAGAACATACATCCAGACTCTTCTAATGACGTAGTTGCCAGGCATTTCTTGCAAAATAAACACAACAGGGGTGTGTGTAATAGCATACATTATCATCAGCTTAGGTTTCCTGAAGTTAGACTCCTAACCACAGGGTTAGACGGCATCCAAGCATGCCCCAGTTCATGAACTGGGAGGATAATGCCTAAATTCCTCTCTCCCAGGGTTAAATACTGATAGTATAGCTGTGTCTGCATGCCACATAACATATACAGAGGACAATTAAAGGAAGGGACAATAAAAGGTAAAAGGTGATAATAAAAGCAGAAATCTCCCTTCAAGCAGTAGACATCATTTATTACCCCTGATCAGAGTGGGCCAGGTTTGTTGGCACCACAGAGTGTAACCCTTCCATCTTTACCTCACTAAGATCGCTTAACCGAGTTCTCAGTTTCATAAAAAAAAAAAGCAGTCATCTCCCCTAAAGCAGATACTTTACAGTTTACTAGTAGCTACTGTTTCTGTTAACAGCTAGGGAGATGGTGGGGGGCAGTTGTAATACGCACATGTATACATCTAGTACCTTTTAATGAGATCTGCAGTGACTGCTTACAGGCTCCGTAAGTTCAAACATAAGATTACAAGATATGTTTTCAAGGTAGAAAGAATTTGGGGATGAAAAAGAAGTGCTTTGTATAGTGACTAATAGCATATAGAACTTGTTAGCTCAGGAAATACTACACTGAACTATAAGGAATTGTCCATACTTTCTCATTTTGACCTACAAAATGGCAGTTCATTTTGGTTCACTTAAAGAACATAGTCAGAAAATAGAAGATCTCAAAAGGACTAGGTAAATCTATATACATGTCAGATAAAGTGATACTGTGTTACTGATTTTGATGAAGCCCCATTTAATGATTAATCAAGTCTCTAGAAACCTGACCAGGAATTGTCTTCACTTGTTTTGTACCTATTTGTTAAGAACAAAGTATGAATCTTGTGCCCTATATTAATTCTTGGCCTATGTTAAGATGTTTCATTGTAACTTAATTAGCAAATAATAAAAGGAACAGTTTGCTAAGAACACGTAATGTTCCAAACTTGTATATGCCTAATAACATATGCTCAAAATATAAAAAGTAAAAATTGACAAAGTTACCAGAAATTTGTCAGAGACATAATTATTGTAGGAGATTTTCTGCTCCTAACAAAGAGCTTAGAGAAACAAATTAATAAGTAGGAATTTTAAACAGCTTAGTTTACAAGTTTTATCTAATGGACACATACACATAAAGTTGGTTTTGTAATATATAAAGCTAGAGTTTCCAAGCAGTGAACTCATAGGGGGAGCATAATTAAAAAACCAAACTCATTGCCTGAAATCATGGCCAACTCATACCAGTGCTAGGGGACGCAGTAAAACTACCCCATAGGGTTTCCAGAAGGAGGATAATGGATTCAAACTGCTGACCTTTTAGTTAGCAGCAGAGCTAACCAGGGTACCGTAGGATATTCTGAATAGTTGAGAAACACGTGATAACTAAACATCTTTCAAATACCTCAGAATAGCTAGCTCTTGAAGTAGTTTATAGTTTGAACATTAGATCACATTGCATTTCTTGCAGTTACATATTTTGAGTGTAATAAAGGTTGTTTTTCTTTCCATTTGGATGTTAAAAATATTTTTAGGTGACTACTTCATTAAGTTTTTGAACACAAATCTAATAAAAGAAACTCTTAAATTTTTCCTTTGACTGAAATAATGAACTGAGAAAGTTTTGGGACCTCCACTATAATTTCAAAGTGTTATACAGACCAAGTTGTGTGACCACAATGCAAATTAAATTAGAAGCTGATGAATAAGACAATTACAAAAACCTCATGGTTATGAAAACTTTAAAACACTTTCAGTAACTTCGTATCAAACCAAGTTTACTGCCACTGAATCAGTTTTGATTCATAGAGACCCTGTAGGACTGAGTAGAACTTCCCTATAGGGCTTCCAAGGAGTGGTTGGTAGATACAAACTGACAGCCTTTTGGTTAACAGCCCAGTAAAATCCTAGGCATCAAAACTAAAAGAACCCAAACCCAGTGCTGTCAAGTCAATTCTGACTCATAGCAACCCTATGGGACAGAGTAGAACTGCCCCATAGAGTTTGCAAGGAACATCTGGTGGATTTGAACTGTTAACCTTTTGGTGAGCAACCGCAACGCTTGACCACAATGCCACCAGGTTTTCCAGGCATCAAAGAAATCCTAACTTAATTTGGAATGCTTAGAAGTGAATAATAGGAAACATACATGTTAGAACCTGTAGAATGCAGTTAAAGTGAAAGTTCATAAGGGAAGTTTATAACCTTATGTTCTATATTTAACACTATGAGAAAACTAAATGCTGAAAATGAATGAGTTAAACATTCCCCTTCAAAGATTAAAGAGGGATCTCTAGTGTAAAGACAAAGTAAATGGAAAATATAAAGGGATTGTTGTTGCTGTTAGGTGCCATCGAGTGAAACACTGCCACAATTATTTTTATTCTTAAGCCAGTTGTTGCATCTGAGGTAGAAATGAGGTAGAAATCAAAGATAGAGCAAAATTACCAACTTTGTTCTTTCAAAATCCCATAGACTTCTGGCAAGATTGAATAAAAATGGAGAGGAGGAATGGATAAACTGTACTAAGAATTTAAAATAGTGTACTGATACAAGTATAGTACAAGTTTAAAAACTTCAGTGCATTGGTTAGTTTTTAGTGCAGAATAAATCATTACAGAACTGTAAGTGGCTTGCATCTAGCCCATTGGTTCAGCTGACAGATCTGTGGGTTGTCTGGACTTGATCATGTATCTCTGGTCAGCTGGTGACTGGATAATTTAGGATGGTCCCATTTCTGGCTGTTGCTGAGGCTTTGGTTGTTCTCTGTGTAGCACTCATAGCAGCCCAGCTTAGTGTTGTTCACAGGTGTTCCAGGGTTGCCAAAGCAAATCACACAGCCAAGCCTAGAATCAGTGCAGAGGTCTGGATATGGAAGAAAAATTAATGTTATTTTTATACAACAATCAACTACAGTTTGAATGTGAATAACTCCAGGCTAATTGATTGGAAAACCTAGGTGAAATGGACAATTTTCTAAGAGAAGTAAGTTTGCCCAGCTGTCACAAGTGGGGAAACCCTGATGGTATAGTGGTTAAGCGCTGCGTCTGCTAACCAAAGGGCCAGCAGTTCAAATTCTCCAGACGCTCCTTGGAAACTGTGGGACAGTTCTGCTCTGACCTATAGGATCACTATGAGTTGAAATCAACTCAGTGGCAGTGGGTTTGGTGTTGTTTTTTTTTTGTCTTAAGTGAAAAACCTGAGTAGATCTGAAAACAAATTCTACCAGTGGCTAAAATCCCATAGAATACGTTTAACCGCTTCTGCCCCCACCCTCCTGAAAAAGAAAAGATTTTACAGATGGAACTCCCGCAAGCATAATAAGAACAGACAATTTCAGCCTTATTAAATGGTTTCGAAGAAAGTAAAGAGGAAACACTTAACAGCTCATTTAATGAGTCTGGCAAAATGACACTGAAGGAGTCGGACTTGACGGCACTTAGCTAGCTTAGCTAAAACCAGACAATATGAGAAAAGCTTTAAGCCAGTTCCAGTAATGAACATAGGTGAAAAAAATCTGGAAAAGAAAGTGTTAGTAAATTGAATCTAGTAATGGATATTTTTTTTTTCAATTTGCATTTATTCCAGGGCTTGTAATAGTAGTTTAACATTAACAAATTACCAGTTTTACAGATGAAAAGCAGAAAGTTGTATGTCCATTTCAGTAGAAGCAAAAGCAGCTCAATTTGTAAAATTATATAGCCATTCATGATTTAAAAAGAAAAAGAACAGCAATTTAAGAATTGGGAGAAGGTTCCTGACCAAGTAAATGGCAATACCAATAAATAGCAGTAAAGGACAGCAAACACTGTATTTCATGATGAAAGGCTGTCTTCTCCCTTATCAGGACTGTGTCAATATAGGCTTTGGTAGTATTTATGTTTTACGTTGCTGTTATGCCTGTAATATGCGGAGGACGGAAGAATAGAGCAAATAAGACTTTTGGAAGCTTGATTGTTCTGGAAAAGTTAGGGGAAAACAATGAAAATAAATTGAGTCCAGATTAGAGACAAATTCTTTTGGCTTATCTGTCTGTAGACAAATGTTGTTGAAACTTTCTAAGTAGATTAAATCCCAAAGCATGTTAAAATTACAGTGTTACATAATTTTAAAACTGTGTTATAAGTGAAAAAGTTATGCATGTATTTTTTTTAATTTCAAATAATTACAGACTTGAGAAGTTTTAATAGTACAGAGAACACTGTTTACCCTTACCCAGTACCCAGCTTCCTTGGTGGTTAGCATTTTTCCATACTTTCCTTAGTCTGTCTCTAATTTATATAGGGAAATAGATTAGATACACATTTTTTCTTTCACACTTGCCTTGTTCTCTAATTTATGTATTTATGAAGAGACTTTTTTTTCTCCTGGACCAGTAAAGTTGCAGACATGATCCCCCATTACACTTAATATGTCAGTTTGTATTACCTAAAAACAGAAACTTTCCCACCTACTTTTGTCAAATTAATAGAGATAAAATTCTACCTTCTAATCTGTTGACCCAACTGAGAATTTTATCATTATTTCCAATAATGTCCTATATAGATTCAGGAGCTCATGAAAGATCAGACGTTGACTTTAGTTCTGTTTCTTTTCCTTCAGTATGGAATAGTTTCAGTCTTTATGTTTTATAATGACAGTTTTTAAGAATATAGGGCTTTTTTTTGGTTGTTGGTAGAGTTACAGATTTGCCTTTGTCTGATTTTCCTCAGATTATTGTTACTGGTCAGAAATACCAGAAAACTGATGTTTTGTCATTCATATCAGACCAGTAAACACAGTGTCAGTTTGTCCTTTATGTGTGTCCTTGTCACTTAGTCAAGATGATGATGCCCACTAAGTTTTCCCACTTGAGACTATATGTAAAAATGAAAGCATAATATTTGTGAGATGCTTTGATTTATAATTGATCATTTGAGTATTTACTAAATAAAAAAGTATACTGTGATATAAGTTGAAGTTGATAATTTCCTAAGGGTTAGCATATATGTATATATAAACGTCAGTTTATTTAAGTATACATAGCTTATACATAGCACAATGTGTCCTGCACATAAGCCATAGCAAATACAGTTCTAGTTTTAATTTGCTATTTGAAATTGCCTGAGATTTATCATCACTGTTAATGACTTAAATAACTTTCTGTCGTGATGACGACTTTTAATATTATACTGAAGACTGAGTAGAATTGCCTTTGAAATTTTAAATTGTAAAGGATCTTAGAAATCATGTAGTCAGTCCTTTGATCTAATTATTTTGATTTAATTCTATTTCTTTTACAGGCCAACAAACTAAAAATTTAGAATACATGGGTGATTTATACAAAGTTATATATTATTTGAAATAGCACAAATTATAATTAATTGAAATCTCTTAAAATGTAGTTTATTTGCTTAGAGAATTCTTGCTTGTAAAACACAGAGCTTAAATTGCTAAAAGATATCAAGTAGGTGACATTATGTTGATGAACTCCGTTCCTGGCATCTTCCAACAAATTTAGAAACCTTACTACTTAGTTGAGCTTGGAACCTCTTTCCCATTAAACTGGCTTAATAAACTGCTGCAGATAAACGTTTAGCAATAGGTAGGTAAAAAGTAGCATACTGGTTGGAATGTACGTGTTGAACTTTTTCTGTAATGTTGTATACCTACATTTAAATCTTGAACAAATACCAGAGGGTCAGTTTTGTTCAAAACATTTGATTAACATTTTTTATGTGTCCAAGCTGAACCGTAAACCAGTTAAAATTTTTTTTTTTTACCAAAATGTGGGCTTGTCATTAGTTTGCACAATGCACATTTAATCCATAATCACGTAGACAGTTGTTTTACAATTGTGTGATAACGCCGAAACAGTTTTAGTGGACTTTTTATTAACAATCTTCATGACATCTTAACCATTTATTTGTTAACTTTCAGAATAAAAGAGATGAACACTTATTGAAAAAGAGAAATGTTCCCCAAGAAGAAAGTTTAGAAGATTCTGATGTTGATGCTGATTTTAAAGCAGTAAGCTACCTTGCTGTTATAGTCTTTAAAATAATTTTATAATAACCAGGAGAATTCCATTCTTAATGAGTTTTACAATTTTAAAATGGTAATCAAAGTATATTAATTCTGGTTTTAACAGATAAGACTATTTAATGAATTACAGTTTTGCTAATAAACTTTGCTGAACTATCTTTTTTTCTTTTGAAGCAAAACGTAACACTAGAAGCTATATTGCAGGTATGTTATTAATTTAATATTCTCATTTTAAAGTGTTTTGATTTTTTTTTTTTTTTTAATTTCTGGAATTTATGTTTGGTGTTGCAGAATGCCACAAGTGACAACCCAGTGGTCCAGTTGAGTGCTGTCCAGGCTGCAAGGTAAATGTTGATTTGTCCACAGGAAAAGTATATCATCACTCTGGTGTCTCAGCTGATAGTCTAAAGGTGGCACATTATTTTCTCTGTTCATAGTTTGAAAATAATAATTCATTTTTTGTCTTTCTATTTCTAGAAAGTTATTATCCAGTGACAGAAACCCACCAATTGATGACCTAATAAAATCGGGGATCTTACCAATTCTAGTCAAATGTCTAGAAAGGGATGATAAGTAAGTACAGTTTTGATGTCCTATTTACTTTTTTTTCCAGTTTACTTAAAATTTAGGATTGTTATTTAACCAGTAGCTTCAGTTCAGTTTTGTATCCATTATGTCTTCAATTGTCATGTGTTTTTACTGTTACTTTTTCATTCTATGCTGACAGATCTAAACTGCTTTTGTTTTCAGTTTGTAAAGTATGTATATATTTTGTAGGAAAATTTTTGCCTGTTCTAACTTATTCTAAATATTTGTTGTATTTGTTAGTTTCTTTCATTAATAATATTTCAAAACAACACAAATAGTATTTGAGTCACTCTGCTTATGAGTCTATATATAGATTAACCTTATTATGACTTAGTCAACATGAATGGTTCCCAGAATTCAGTGACTCTTTCTTACCCTGGGAATATTCTAGCTGATCCACTGATCCTCTGACATTCTGTTAACTTCAGCCATGATTAGCTGTCTAACACCTTGCTTTTTATTTTTGATAAAATTCATAAATAAATAGAGGAGCAGTCTTACACTTATCCAGAAGAGAAGGGGAAAAAGAGCTCTTGATGTCTCTTGCAGTACTGGCTCCATTTCCATTTAGTGCTATAATTTAATGAATAACGGTAAAATATAGCAAAACAGAAAATTGTCGGGGGTTTGATAATGACTTTCAGAATTTGTTATAGGAAATAGTGTTGCAGTGTAAAAGAGCAGAGACTTTGAAGCTAAGTAGACCCTGATTTAAATTCAAATTTGTCTTTGATAGAAGCACAAGTGGCTTTGGGTAAGTCAGATAATCTCTCTGAGCCTCAGACCCCTCATTTTTAAAAATTAGGTGGTTGTAAGGAGTAGAGATAATATATCCAAAAATTTTAGACAATATTGAGCTTATAAGTGTCCATTTACCATTTACTTATGGTGCTTGTATTTTTTCTGTACCTTCTCTTTTTCTCTTTGTTCATATGACCTCTTGGAAGACTTCCCTCCTTTTGTAACTTTATTTTTTCACATCTTTCCAGTTTCTCGTTTAAGACCCCGTTTCAAGTATACTGCCAAACCGTCTAGACCACCTTAATAACCCTTCCTCCTTTAAATCTAGGACAGTACACACTGTGTATCATCTTTGATTTTGTTGTCTTTTTACTTCTCCCCTGCCTCTGATAGCCTCATGTTCCCTATTTTCTACCAAAATTCATCATATATTTTCTCTTTGCTATTCCATTTTTTCAACTATTCTCTCCTTTAAACCTGTAGAGTATATTGTTCTGTCCTATAGATAGGTCTCTTACGAGTTGGAATTGAATTGATTGCACTGGGTTGAGTTTGGGTTTTTGTGGAGTTTTTTGGCTCCTTGACATCTCATATTCCCTATTTTGTACCAAAATTCATCATACATTTTGTCTTTGCTATTCTATGTTTTCAACTATTTTCTCCTTTAAACCTGTAGAGTATATTGTTCTGCTGTGTCCTGTAGGGTCTCTTATGATGGAATTGACTTGATGGCGCTGGGTTGGGTTTGGGTTTTTGTTTTTTTTGGCTTCTTGACATATTTTCCTTCATGGATTCCTTTAATCCTTTGGTATTTAGATCCTAGCTTTCTTTCTCCTAATTTTCTAACCTTTGGTTTGCCTTAGTTTTTGGTTACTACTGCTGTCTCCCACGCTAGCATTCTATTTAGGGGAATTTATATTCTTTCACCAATCTGTCCTGTCTTAATGTGGATAGTTTTGCCTGTTTTTAAAGGACCATCAAACTTTAACTTTTTATCCATTCTTCATGTTAATAAACTCCAAATTCAGAAGCCTGGAATGTGATGTATGCTTCCTCTCCCCACCCCCCACAAACACACACATACTCTTAGATAACCTACCTTTCAGTTTCATCCTTTGTCGTATTTTTGCATCTCTCCTTGACTTCTGCTCTTGATCTATTCCTTTTCATACATGCACATTATGATCATTCCACCCATGATGCCTTTATTTCTACTTAATAGCTGGAAGTGCCTTTCTTTTTCTGTTCTTTCAAAAACTAGTTCAGTTTTCCCTTCTTTGTAAAGTCTTCCTTCATTATTTCAAATTACAGTGATCTCATCCTTTCAGCAAAGTTATGCAGCCTTCTATCTCCGATATGAGAAAGCAGATAGTATAGTGGAATCAGGTGGAGTTTTGACTGTAAGACCAGTCTAGAGGCTATAGCAGTGATTTACGTGGGATGATGAGGGCCTAAGCTGGCACAGTGCTATCAGGGGTGATGATACAAATGGAGGAAATATTTAGGAAGTAAAATTGATTTGACTTACTAATTAGGTGATGTGTCTGTGGGAGAGGAAGGAATCAAGGAAAATAATGGGTGGCTAAATGTCAAAACTACCAGTGGAGATGAAGAAGCAAGTTTATAGTAATTGAACCCTTATGGCACAGTGGAAACTCCTTGGAAACTCCATGGAGCAGTTTCTGTTCTGACCTATAGGATCACTAGGAGTTGGACCTGACTCGGTAGCAATAGGTTTTTTATGGCACAGTGGTAAAAAGCTCAGCTGGTGACCAAAAGGTTGGAGATTTGAATCTACCAGTCACTCCTTGGAAACTCTGTGAGACTGTTCTACTCCGTCCTGTAGGGTCACTATGAACTGGAATTGATTTCACAGCAACAGAGTAGGTTTTTCTTTTTTTTTTTTTTTAAAAAAAATTAATGTTAAAGCTACCGTGGAGATAAAAAAAAAAGGCAGGTTTATGGTGACTGAAGACTTTGGGAGGTGATGAGACATTAATGTAGGGATATCCAACAGGCATTGGATATAACGAGGCAAAATTCAAGGGCAAGGTAAAGAATAGCCATATAGATCTGAGATTCACAAATTTAAATGCTATTTTTCCCTCCCTCCAGTCCTTCATTACAGTTTGAAGCTGCCTGGGCACTAACTAACATAGCATCAGGAACATCTGCACAGACTCAAGCTGTTGTACAGTCTAGTGAGTAAATTAACACCCTTACTCTCAATTTTTTTTTTTAAACTGTTGCAAGGAAATGGAGTTTTGTAACAGAGACTGAATTTGGTTTGTAACGTTTTAAAAATAGTGAATTTTAAAGGTTACTTGATGGTAATTGACAAGTTTCCCATGATAATTGATATCTTTCTTAATTATGGCTATTAAAAGTGAATAGAATTTTATCTTTTTGGTAGAGATCATTTCCTAGTAACAAGGCTTAAGATGTATGTTTCTGATACTGCCAGTGTACAGAGTGGTTTGTCTTTTAGCTTGTAAACATACCAATTTTTAAAATTTTGCTTACCTCAAGACTGTTCCCTTACCGGTATGTTGACTCAAACTGTCAAAACCTCTTTGAAATGAACTATATATCATCTGGATGTGACCAGGTACATTGCTTCTTATGGTGTGGGACACTTGGCTGACTAGATAGGACTCAAGATGATTTTAAGTAGTATATGATATGACACTAAGGTAACATTGAATCATGTAGTGAGAACACTGTTTCCTTTTAGTTTTCTTTCAGATATTTCAGTAATATCTAGGAGAAAGCCTCCAGTCAGTTGCTAGTTGTAAGAAGAAGGAAACAGGCTTTAGACTAGAGCTTTCAGTAGAGACTAGTAGGTACCATTTAGTAAAAATGTTTTGTCTTCATTGTATGTGTATTTTGAGTATCTTTTATTTGTGCTAAGTGATACTGGTCTTCTGTATATAAAAGTGATGAATAAAAGTAGTTAAAAATGTCAGATAGAACCTTCTTTTATGTACTGATAGGAATGTAAAATGGCCACATGCTTTGGAAAAGTTTTTTATAAGGTTAAACATAAAGTGACCCAGCAGTTTCTGTCATAGATATAAACCTAAGAGAAAAAAATGTATGCCCATGGGAAGACTTGTATACAAATGTACATGAATATTCATAGCATTATTTATAATAGAAAAAGGAAAATAACCTGAATGTCCATTCGTTGATGAGTGAATAAACAAAATATGGTATGTTCATATAATGGAATACTCTTCAGCAATGAAAAGGAATGATTTACACAAATGAATTTTATGGTATGTAAATTGTATGTCAACAAAACATTAAAAATTAATCAGTTTTGTCTATTAAGTAAGTAGTGTAGATAATGTACAGATTACAGCAAAAGATCTTAGTAGCAGTACGTAGTTGATTGAAACTTAAAAATCTAGTTTATGCTTAGTTCCCTATCAGGAGATGGGTGTGAGACCTGTGATTTAGGATTTGGGAAAATGGTTAACATTTAGGTAATGCAAGGTATAAGGACAGTCTGATCTGTAACTGGCCACAGGGATGACTTACTGGGCAGTATTTGTTCTGTAGTGCATGGGCTTGCCATGAGTCAGAAGCTGAGTTGGCAGCATCTAGCAAGAACAAAGTGTAATATTATGTGATAAATTATTTTAAAATGTCAAGTAGACCTGATATGGGATTAATCAGGTGTTTTTTGGTTAATCCCAAATCAGGGCTTGAGATTCCACTGACTGACTATTACATTTTGAGGTTACATATTGAGGTAAGAGTCGTTTTTTTATGCATTGTAGGAAAGATGTCATGTTGCTATTTTCACTTAGTTAATGTTATAATAGCAACCTTTAGATATTGTTATTTGGTATATACTGAGATGTTAGTAGGAGAAAAATAGTGAAATAGATTGTTTTTTTTAGAATATGAAGATATTTGCCACATTTATTCAGTTAACTATAATTGAGCATCTGCAGTGTTCCAGACTTGGTGTGTATTTTCTCAGCCTACTTAGTCTGAAACCTATAAACTTGTTCAACATTTTGCCAGTACAAATGTTATTTCTTATTATAGAATATTCATAAATATATTTTTCTTTCTTTTAGATGCAGTACCTCTTTTTCTGAGACTTCTCCATTCACCACATCAGAATGTTTGTGAACAGGCAGTATGGGCTTTGGGAAACATTATAGGTAAGTTTGCGTTCAGGTTTGAAAAGATTCCAGATAAGAATCTTAATTAATTTTTTTCCTGCATTAGCATAGCCATTATACACTATGTTTCCTCTAAATTTTTTGTAGATTGACTATTTTCTTGCCCTGTAAGTACTAATTTAAGGTGGTACCGCTTGAAAAGGATAACATGATTTGCTATCAGGACTGGTAGGTTAAATTTTATGCCCCCAAATCAAAATCTGGAGAAACAAGTAGCACTTGATGTCCTTGACTCATGGTGAGGAAACATAGAACATCAGTGTCCCAACCTAAGCCATTGCATACATTTCAGACTTTCTCATCTTGAATGTAATTTTTTTTTAAATACAATTTTCATTTCTGTAGGTGATGGTCCTCAATGTAGAGATTATGTCATATCACTGGGAGTTGTCAAACCTCTTCTGTCCTTCATCAATCCCTCCATTCCCATCACCTTCCTTCGGAACGTCACATGGGTCATTGTCAATCTCTGCAGGAATAAGGACCCCCCACCGCCTATGGAAACAGTTCAGGAGGTAAATGAAGAATTGTAAAGGCCCGATGGTATATTTTCCCTATGTGTAGTTTTTTATATGTTTCCCTATGTTTAGTTTTTCATCCACAGGGAATGAATAATACATATACTAATTTCATTCAAGTATGAGATTTAAGTAAGTGATCATAATTATTTTTGACTCCTGTGAAATACAAGTTGAGTATCTTATAGCACCTAAAAGATTGTGAGTCCATCTCAGTTCTTTTTTAATCACTGTGTTTATAAAGAAAATATAAAAAATTCAAACAGAAAAATAGAAAACAAGAAAGTTAAAAGAAAAACTCCAAGTTTTCTTACTGCATTGCATTATTGATTTAACAATTACTAAAGTAAGGTGCTTTTACAGATAAAGCTAGCATACTTACATGCAAATGTTCTTGAATGAGTTTGCATTAAGTCCAATTGAAATTTCACTTGATGTTTGACAAAATCTGTGTTCTTACAAGCATAACATACTTGATGTTAAACCTAGTTACAGAAAAGTAAACTTTTTTACATCTAATTTATAAATGGATTTTAGTATTTTAAGTTTGTGAAAGTATTTTGTAACTGAATTCACTTGACTGGAGAGAAATGATGTCTTTATAATTGACATCTTTAGTTAGTTTCTACTACTGTCTGTTTCATGGAAGGGATATAGAGTATGATTCCCATCTACCAACCACCCACCCCAAGCCCACTTCTTTACATAGACTTTAAAAATCTGAGGTCAGAATTCAAGAAATAAAGCTTTATACATAGATATATCAGGTATAATTTTCTTGACTACTTTCGAGGTCAAAAACTTAAACATGAATCAAATAACTTATTAAATAAAACCCTATTTTTACTTTGCTTCAGGTAAGTAAGATGATGATGGCAGTTTTAATCCTAGCATTTCTTAAGTAGCCATACTGTTAATACTTGCATCTCCATTCTTTCCACTTGGCATTGTATGTATAAAGATCTGTATTGAAAATAAATATTTTTCCTTTAAGGTGCACTAATCTCTGACAGGTTTATTTGGCTATTTTAATTGGAGATCTTAAATATACTTTTGGTGTTTGGGGATTATCTTATCAGATATTCATTTTCTTAACTGAAGAGATTTAAACCTGTTGTCTTTTCTTGCTAAAAATTGTGTGTACTATTTTCTGTGTAGCAGTTTGTTTTTACTAAGACATATTCATCAACACTAGTATTACTTACTGTTTATCTTCTTTCTTTAGATTTTGCCAGCATTATGTGTCCTCATATACCATACGGACATAAATGTAAGTAAACAGAAGCTTAGGTTTGAGATTCTGCTTTTCATGGGAACTGGCAGGGTTATTTACTCTTTCAGGCTTTTAGTAAGTATCAGCATGTATTGCCTCAACCTGTCAAGCTGCCACAATGTGTAAGCAGTTTTTGGAAATAGGATTAAGGGTGGATCAGGTTTATAGGCAAACCATTCAGACAGCAGAAATGCTAACTTTTGAAGAATGACTACATGTGTAGTTAATTTGTTTATCTGTACCATTGTAGTGTTCTTAAATATTAATATCTGTAAGTAGTTAAAACTTTACAAAGCACCTTCATTATTATTATCTGTTTTTAATCTCATTTTATTTTTCAATAGGTAGGCTAGGTATTATTATCTTCTTTTGAGAGCATAAGGAAACACTGAGCCTTAGGAAGAGGTTAAGTGACTTATGCAAGATTGCGGGGCTAGTAAGGGTCAGAGTTGGTATTCAAACCAAGGCCTTCTAACAATAGGTCTTTAGCTTTTTCCATTAAAGCACATTGATTTCCTGGGCTACAAATTTTTGTAGTATTGAAGAATGCATAGTTTAAAATACAAAGACATTTTACATGATACTTTGATTACATGAGGTTTGGTTAAACATTTAATGTCTTTATTGTGGTATAATGTTTAATTTCATGCTACATAGACAATCTGAAAGTTCTAAATACAGTAAGGCAAAATGTTTTTCCAACAGTAATAGATAAACTTTAGTGAAACTAACATAGACTCGTGTATGTTGTTGCAGCTAACATCTCTTTCTGATTTATTGTGTGTTTGTATTTTTATAATCTTTGTGTATAAGTGTGTGTGACATATCGTTGGGATGAAATAAATACATTATTGCTAGCATTTTTCAGGATACCATATGGTCCATATATAAAAATTGAACCACATTTCTCTAGTTCATATTAGGACTTCAATCTCTTAGGATAAATCTTTTAAAGGTAACTAAAGTACTTTTTATTTGTGATATATTAGTCTGAAATGTCATAAAATTAGGCAGAACATATTTATGTACTCTTTTGTTTTTAAAATTGATACAAAATGATTTAACAAAAGACATAAGATAATTTCTTTTTTTTAATAATTTTTTCTGTTATGATTGAGTGAAAATGTACAATCCCATATAAATTTGCTTGCCTGCCTATGTGAAGCTCCCACTGCTGTCTCTGCATGGTGACAGCATACTCCTCTTCTCCGTTCTATACATGTCATATCCTCCTAATAATTTCCTATCCTCTCCACTCCACCCTCTTTCTGTGCCTTCATTAAGAGATCAGCAGGATGACATCCTATAGATGCATGAAACCATAAAGAGCACACATGATATGGTCACTCTGTGTCACCAAGTCCAATCCATTACTGTCCTAAGAGTTGACCTCCATTATGATTTATGGACAAGGGCAGCATCAGGGCCAGGGGCCATGCTCCCAGAGGAACCCGGAGGCCACTGGACCATCAGTTGAGGTCTTTTAGTGGATATCTCAGGGAGCACCCCTTTTTATTCTCATCTTGCCAGTGAGACTCAACTTTGAGAGCCCCATCACGGCTTTTACTGGTCGTGGCAGGGCACCATCTGGTTCTTCTGGTCACATGTCAGTGTAATCACCCACTCACATGGGTCTCTCTGTCTTCTGGGTTCTCTTTCCCCCATGTCATTTTGGTCCTTGGTGATTATCCATTCCTGCTGAGTTGGGACCATTTGGTGTGCCTCAGATGGCAGCGTGACAACTTTTTTTTGTTTTAATTTATTTTTTTATTTGATATGACTGAGTGAAAATGTACATTCCCATATAAATTTACATGCCCACCTATATGCAGCTTCCACTGCTCTCCCTGTCCAATGACAGCACACTGTTCCTCTCTGCTCCATACACGTCTCATCCTCCCAACAGTCTCCTTTCCCCTTCTCTCCAACCACTCTCCTTCCTCCAACCAGAGGTCAGCAGGCTGATACCCTATAGATGTATAGAACCATAAAGTCCATCCAATATATGGGCACTCTGCATTGCCAAGTCCAATCCGTTCGTGTCCAAAGAGTGGATCTTGGTTATGATTTATGGGCAAGGGCAGCATCAGGGCCAGGGGCCATGCTCCCAGGGGAACCCTGAAACCACTGGACCATCAGTTGAGGTCTTTTAGTGGAGATCTCATGATGCACTCCTTTTTATTCTTGTGTTGCCAGGGAGACTCGACTTAGTGAGCTCCATCGCGGCTATCACTGGTGCTGGCTGGGCACCATCCAGTTCTTCCAGTCCCAAGTTGATGTAGGCACCTACTCATGTGGGTCTCTCTATCTTCTGGGTTGTCTTTACCCCATGTCATTTTGGTCCTCGGTGAGCATCTGTTCCTGCTGAGTTGGGACCATTTGCTGTGCCCTCGGATGGCAGCGTGGCAGCATTTAAGACTCCCAATGCCACTCACCAATGTGGGGTGCAGAGAGGTCTCTTAGCAAAACGCTAGTTATGCCAGTTGGCCTCGATTTCGCCTAAGAGCATGGTCCTGTGCCCCGTGCCCCAGCTACTCTATCCTTGCAAAGCGTGACAGCTTTTAAGACCCCAGATATGACTCACCAATTTGGGGTGCAGAAGACTGTCTTAGCAAAATGCTAGTTTGCCTTGATGTCCCCTGAGAATGTGGTCCCCGGGCCTCCACCTTAGCTACTCTGTCCTTGCTGTATTGGGTTAAGATGGGAGGAGTAATTGTCTTATGTTGAAGTCCAGTTAAAATTGATCTTCTTTCTAAATGTGTGCTGTCACAGATTTCACCCAACCAAATTTCTTTTAACTATACCCACCCTTACCTTCCCTCCCTCCCCACCCTTGCAACTGTCAAAGACTCTTGTCTTCTATGCATGAGTCTGTTTTTAAGTTCTTATTGTAGGGGTCTCCTACATTATTTGTCCTTTTGCCTCTGACTACTTTTACTCAACATAATGTCCTCCAACTGAAACCGAGTTATGAGATGCCTCCTAAAATCATCATTTTTCTTTATCATCGCAGAGTGTTCCGTTGAGTAGATATACCATAGTTCACCTATCCATTCCTCTGTTGTTGGGCATCTGGGTTGATTCCACCTTTTTGTTATTGTGCTGCAGTAAACATTTGTGTGCATGTAAGATAATTTCTTGATAGGAAAAAGGGAATAAAATTATAGAAAGTTTTTTTATTGCAGTTGAGTGTTAAATTTGGCTCTGAACTTTCTGACAATCAAGATTAAGAGAGAAATAGGCAAGAACAGACAGATTGATCAATGGAACAGAATTGAAACCCCAGAGATGACACCATCTGCCTATGAACAGTTGATATTCGACAAAGGCCCTAAGACGTTAAACTAGGGTAAAAACAGTGTCTTCAACAAATGGTGCTGGCAGAATTGGATATCCATCTGCAATAAACTGAAACAAGATCCATATCTTACACCCTATGCAAAAACCAACTCAAACTGGATAAAAGACCTAAATATCAAATCTAAAACAATAAAGCTCATTCAAGAAAAGGTAGGAACAACAATGGAAGTTTTAATACACCATGTAGACAGACTTCAAAATCTGTCAAACAAACCACAGTCAACAGAAGAGGAAATAGATAAATGGGGACTATTAAGAATCAAACACTTTTGCTCATCCAAAGGCTTTATTAATAGGATTAAAAGACCACCTACAGAACGGGAAAAAATATTTGGCAACTCTGTATCAGACCTACGCCTGGTCTCCATAATCTATAAAGTACTCCAAAAAATCATCCAATTAAGCGATGGGCAAAGGAGATGGATAGACATTTCTCTAAAGAGGAGATCCAGGCAGCTAAAAAACATGTGTGGACGTATTCATGATCTTTAGTTATTAAAGAAGTTCAAATCAAAATGACAATGAGATACCATGTCATCCAACAAGGTTGGTTATGATCCAAAAAACACAAAACAACAAATGTTGGAGAGGCTGTGGAGCAAGTGGAACTCTCCTACGCTATTGCTGGGGTTGCAAAATGATCCCGCCTCTTTGGAAAGCAATCTGGCTCTTCCTTAAAAAACTGGATATAGATATACCATTTGACCTGGTAATTTCACTACTTGGAAACATATCCTACAGAATCAAGGCCATTCACACTAATGGACACATGCACAAGAATGTTTGTTGCAGCACAGTCCACGACAGCGAAAAGATGGAATCAACCCAGATGCCCAAGAACAGAGGAATGGATAGGTAAACTATCGTATACATACTCAGTGGAGCACTATGCAATGATAAAGAATAATGATGATTCCAGGAAACGTCTCATAAGCTGGTTTCAACTGTGAGACATTATGTTGAGTGAAAGTAGTCAGCAACAAAAGGACAAATATACATTGTATAAGACCTTTACTATAAGATCTCAAAAACAGACTTATGTATAGAAGAAAAGACTCTGACAGCTGCAGGGGAGGGAAGGGAGGGAGTGTGAGGGGGGAAGAGTTTAAATTAGATAGTTGGTAGAAATTGGTTGGGTGAAATTAGTGATAGCACACATTAGAAACAAGAACAATATTAAGTGGACTTAAACATAACTTGAATACTCCTTCCATCTTAACCCAATATTGCAAGGACAGAGTAGTTAGGGCACAGGGCAGGAGACCATGCTCTTAGGCGAAATCAAGGCCGGTTGGCACAACTAACGTTCTGCTAAGAGGGCTCTCTGCACTACACATTGGTGAGTGGTGTCTGGGGTCTTAAAAGCTGCCAAGCTGCCATCTGAGGTCACAGTAAATCGTCCCAACTCAGCCAGAATGGATGCAGAGTGACTGTATATTGGATGCACTTTATGGTTCTGTACATCTATAGGATATCATCCTGCTGACCTCTGACTGGAGGAAGGAGAGTGGGTCGGGGGAAAGGAGACTGTTGGAAGGATGAGACATGTACAGAGCAGAGAGGAATAGTGTGCTGTCACTGGGCAGGGAGAGCAGTGGAAGCTGCATATAGGTAGGCATGTAAATTTATATGGAAATGTACATTTTCACTCAGTCATAATAAAAAAAAGAGAAATAGGCAAAATACCTAATGTTATGTCAGGACTTTGCCGTAGGACATTATGGCAAATAAAATCTTCCACTGTGTGTTGGTTGTGTTTATGTGAAAGCCAGGGGGTATTGAAGTAACAAAGGACTGAGTTACTGGCATAATCATCATAGTTAGCAAGCAGTCACAGTCACAGATTGTTAAACTTAAGCCAGAGTTGTACCATAAATTGTGGGTTCAGAGAAAAAGAAGATGCTGAGGGATTCTGTCTTCTTATAACTTAAGAACAGATAAAGAGGGAAAGAAGGGAACTCATTATGCTGAATCCCTTTCTGTAGTTTCCTTTTATCCTACCCTTGTAAGTTTTATTAACCTGTTTTGTAAATCAGGAAATTGAAACTCCTTAAAGATTGATAACCTAAGGTTGTGCAGGGAATAAGAGCCATAGGTGACAACTGAAGCCAGGCTCAAAGCCCATGTTTTTTTATACCATAGCCACATAAACACACAATACATTTGTCACCACAGACAAGGGGAAAAGGTATAATAGCAGAATGACCACAGTGCTCGATGATAGGCACACAGATAATAATGTCTGAAAAATTAGAGAGCTTCATTTGAAATTAGTATGAAGGAGAAGATTGGTGGTGGAAGTGTGACAGAGAGCACACAGGTGATAATAGCATTTATTGAGAGTTTAAAAGATAGCCGGCACTATTTTAACCACTTAACATGCTAAGTCATTGAACTCTTAAAAAAATCTTGAGATTTGTGCTATCACTGTCTCTCTGTTTTACAAGTAAGGTAGTAGAAGCTCAGAACAGTTAAATGATTTGTCTAAGGTCACAGAACTAGGATGAGTAGGATTTTTTCAAGTTGAAAGGTCATTTCAGGAACACAGGGAAAGAATCTAGAGGGCATTGTGCTGATAGAAAGTCAATCATAAAAGGACAGATATGAAACAACTATTATAAAACTCAAAAAAAAATTGCAGACAAAAAGTTTTTGGTCATTATGAGGGAGGGAAGAGGTGGGGGAGGGAAATCACTAACTAAATACTAAAAAAGTGTCAACTCTGTTAAGGAGAAAGAGCACACAATATAGGGAAAGTCAGTTCAGCAAGTACAGTGTGAATTCGTAGTATTGCGTTGTTTAAAGTCAAGATGTGTGTCAGGGTTGTATCCTTTCACCATATATGTTCAGACTATGCTGAGCAAATAATCCAAGAACCTGGACTATACAAAGAAAACCAGGGCATTAGGATTGGAGGATACTCGTTCATAACCTGTGTTATGCAGATGACACAACCCTGCTTGCTTTAAGTGAGTAGGACTTGAAGCACTTACTGTTAAAGATCAAAGACCGTAGCCATCTATATAGATTGTACCTCAGCATAAAATAGAAATCCTTATAACTGGACCCGTAAGCAACATCATGATAAATGGAGAAAAGACTGAAGTTGTCGAGGATTTCCTTTTACTTGGATCCACAATCAATGCCTGTGGAGCGTCAGTCAGGAAATCACAAGACACATTGCATTAGACAAATCTGTTAGAAAAGATCTCTTTAAAGTGTTAAAAAGCAAAGGTGTCACTTAAAGGACTGAGGTGCACCTGACCCAAGCCATGATATTTTAAATTATATACATGTGAAAGCTAGATAATAAATAAGGAAGACTGCAGAAGAATTGAGGACTTTGAATTACATTGGTGAAAAATACTGAATATACCATGGACTGCCAGAAGAACAAACAAATCTGTCTTGGAATGTACTGTCAGAATGCTCGTTAGAAACAAGGATGGGGACACTTCATCTTGTGTTCTTTGGACATTTTATGAGGGAAGGACTGGTCACTGGAGAAGAACGTCATACCTGGTAAAATAGAGGGTTAGCTAAAGAATGTAAGGTCCTCAGCAAGATAGATTGACATGGTATCTACAACATGGGCTGAAACATAGCAGTGATTATGAGGATGCTGCAAGCCTGGGCAGTGTTTCATTCTGTTGTCTATAGGGTCGCTGTAAGTCAGAACCAACTAAAGGGTCTTCCTGTAAGATGTCCTGTCTTTGAATTTGAATAAAATAAATTGTATAAATGATATTGTTTTGTTGTCTTATTTTTAAGTACCTCTGACGGCATTATGTGTGGACAAGAAGTTTGTGTAAATGGCTACCACAGCACCTTCCAAATGGGACCTAGTATCTTTTGCCATTGATAGTCACAGCCTCTCGTTGTTCATCTTGGAAAAAATATGGGTCTGGCAGGATGGTAACTTTTGGAGGATGAAGTGGATGCTCTTGAATTGATGTTGAATTCTCATCATGCCAGATGTGACAGTCTTGTTTGTTGACAAAATGCTTCATCCAGTAATGGGCCTTGTCACTGAAAGTGATTTTTCAGTCCCAAGCAGGGCCAACTTCCAGTTGCTCCAGAGCCCAGCCAGCAAATGTAGGGTGCAATCTATGGACGTTGGACCAATCTATTTCTGTCTAAAGAGTTGACCTTCATTATGATTTATGGGCAGGGGAAGCATCAGGGTCAAGGGCCATGTTCCAGGGGAACGCTGTGGCCCCTGGACCATCAATTCTGATGTTTTAATGGATATCTCAGGGTGCACCCCTTTTTATTCTTGTGTTGCCAGTGAGATTTAACTTGTGAGCCCCATCACGGGTGTCACTGGTGGTGGCCGGGCACCATCTGGTGTTTCCGGCTGCATGTTGATGTAGTTACCTACTCATATGGCTCTCTCTGTCCTCTGGGTTCCCTTTGTCCCATGTCGTTTTGGTCCTCAGAGACCATCTGTTCCTGCTGAATGAGGGCCATTTGGTGTGCCTCAGATGGCAGCTTGGCAGCTTTTAAGACCACAGATGCCACTTACCAGTATGGGGTGCAGAGGACTCTCTTAGCAGAACACTAGTTTTACCAGTTGGCCTTGATGTCCCCTGAGAGCATGGTCCCCAGACCTCTACTCCAGCTACTCCATCCTTGGAAATTGGGTTAAAATGGGAGGAGTAATCATGTTATGTTGAGTCCAGTTAAAATTGATTTTCTTTGTAATGTGTAGTGTCACAAATTTCACCCAACCAAATTTTTATCAACTATCTAGTCATTACCCCACCCTCTTCCTCCCACCCTCCCCACCCTTGAAGCCATCGAAGAGTCTTCTATGCATGAGTCTGTTTTTAAGTTCTTAAAGTAGGGGTCTTATACAGTATTTCTCCTTTTGCTGCTGACGCTTTGATTCAGCATAATGTCTTCCAATTAGAACCAGGTAATGAGATGCTTTCTAAAATCATCATTGTTCTTCATTACTGCATACTGTTCCATTGAGTATATATACCGTAGTTTACCTGTCCATTCCTCTGTTGTTGGGCATCTGGGTTGATTCCATCCATTTGCTATTTTGGACTATGCTACAATAAACATTCTTGTGCCTGTATCATTTGGTGTGAAGGGCCTTGATTCTGAAGGGTATATTCCAAGCAGTGGAATTACTGGGTCAAATGGTATATCTATTTCCAGCTTTTTAAGGAAGTGCCAGATTGCTTTCCGAAGAGGTTACACCATTTTGTAATCCCACCAACAGTGTAGGAGAGTTCCACTTTCTCCACAGCCTCTCCAGCATTTGTGGTTTTGTATTTTTGGATAATGGCCAGCCTTGCTGGGGTGAGATGGTATCTCACTGTAGTTTTGGTTTGAATTTCTTTAACAGCTAATGACTGTGAGATGTCCGCATGTGTTTTTTTGGCTGCCTGGATGTCCTCTTTAGAGAAGTATCTGTCCATCTCCTTTGCCCATCGCTTAATTGTATTATTTATCTTTTTCTTACTGATATTTTGTAGTACCTTGTAGATTCTGGAGATCAGGCATCAGTCTGACATATAGCTGCCAAATATTTTTTCCCATTCTGTAGGTGGCCTTTTAAGTCTATTGATAAAGTCTTTGGATGAGCAAAGCTGTTTGATTCTTAGTAGTTCCCATTTATCTGTTTTATGTTGATTGTGGTTTGTTTGTCAGATTTTTAAATCTATCTGCCTTGTGTATTTAAAACTTGCATTGTCTATCCTGTTGTTTCTTGAATGAGTTTTATTGTTTTAGATTTGATACTTAGGTCTTTTACACTTTGAGTTCGCTTTTGTATAAGGTGTGAGATACGGGTCTTGTTTCAGTTTATTGTGAATGGATATCCAATTTTACGAGCACAATTTGTTGAAGACACTGTTTTTACCCCAGTTTAATGTCTTAGGGCCTTTGTTGAATATCAAGTGTTCATAGGAGCATGGTAGCATCTCTGGGGTCTCAGTTGTGTTCCATTGACCTATCTGGCTCTTTTTGTACCAGCACCAGGCTGTTTTGACAACTGTGGCAGTATAATAGGTTCTAAAATAGGGTGGTGAAAGGCATCCCAGTGTGTTCTTCTTCAGTAGTGCTTTGCTTCTTCCCTTTCCAGACAAAGTTGGTAGTTTGTTTCCCCATCTTATTAAAAAATGTCACAGGAATTTGTGTTGGAATTGCATTATATAAGTAAATTGCTTTAGGCAAAATAGACATTTTCACAATGTTAAGTCTTCCTGTCCATGAGCAAGGTAGGTTTCTCGATTTATGTAAGTCTCTCTTAATTTCTTGCAGTAGTTCTCTTTGTAAAGGTTTGTTATTTCTCTGGTTAGATTTATTCCTAGGTATTTTATCTTCTTGGGGGCTATAGTAAATGGTATTGGTTTGGTGATTTCTTCTTTAATAATATCGTTGTTGGTATAAAGGAATCCTACTGATTTACCTATGTTTATCTTGTACTGTGACACTGGTGAACTCTTCTGTCAATTTGAGTAGCTTACTTACAGATTCTTTAGTATTCTTTGCATATAAAATCATATCTTCTGCAAATAGGGAGATTTATATTTCCTCTTTGCTGATGCAGGTGCCCTTTATTTCTTGGTGTTACTTAATTGCTCTGGCTAGAACTTCTAGTGCTCTGTTGAATAGGAGAAGTGAGAGTGGACATTCTTGTCTAGGTCCCATTCTCAAGGGGAATTGTTTCAGTCTCTGTCCATTGAGGGTGATGTAGGCAGTTGGCCCTTATTGCATTGAGGAATTTGCTGTCTATTCCTTTTTTGCTGAGAATTTTTAGCATGAATGGATGTTGGACGTTATCAAATGCTTTTTCTGCATCAATAGATAAAATCAGGTGATTCTTTTGTGTTATTCATGTGGTTGATCACAGTTGTTTTACTGATGTTGAACCAGCCTTGCATCACTGGTATGAATCCAACTTGGTCATCAGAAATTATTTTTTTGATATGTTGTTGCAGTCTATTGGCAAGAATTTTGTTGAAGATTTTTGCATCTAGATTTATGAGTGAAATTGGTCTATAGTTCTCCTTTTTTGTTGGGTCTTTCCCTGGCTTTGGTATCAGAGTTATCCTGACTTTATAGATTGAATCTGGGAGTATTCCATCCCATCCTATGCTGTGAAATAGTCTCAGTAGTATTGTAGATAACTCTTCTCTAACAGCTTGGTTGAATTCTGTGGTGAAGGCATCTGGACCCAGGCTTTTTTTCGTTGGTAGTTTTCGGATGACTTTTTCAGTCTCTTCCTTTGTAATGGGTTTATTAAGTTGTTCTGCTTCACCTTGTGATAATTTTGGTAGGTGATATGAATCTAAGTATTTGTTTCCTCTAGGTTTTCAAATTAGTTAAGAGTACAGACTTTCATAGTATTCTGTTATGATATTTTTGATTTCTGATGGATCTGTTGTGACAATTCCCTCTCATTTCTAATTCGGGTTATTTCCTGTTTTTCTGGAGTAAGTTTAGCCAATGGTTTGTCAGTTTTGTTCATCTTTTCAAAAAACCAGCTTTTGGTCTTTTCAATTTTTTCAGTTGTTGTTCTATTGTCTAATTTGTTTAGTTCTGCTCTGATCTTTCTGATCTGTTTTCTTCTGGTGCCTGAGGGGTTCCTCTGTTGCTCTCTCTCTCTTCTTGTTGAGATTGTAGTGTTAGATCTTTCTTTGGCTTCTGTTTTATTTCCGGATGTGTGCATTTATAAACTGACCTCTTAGGACTGCTTTGGCTGTATCCCATAGGTTCTGATAAGTGTTTTAATTCTCATTGGAATCCATAGATTTCTTTGTTTCATTCTTGATTTCTTCTATAACCCATGGCTTTCCGAGGAGGTTGTTATTCAGTTTCTATGTCTTCCACTTTTTATTTGTGTGTTTTCTGCTGTTGATTTTGACTTTAATTGCTTGTGGTCTGAGAAGATGCTTTGCGGTGATTCAATGGTGTGAATTTTGTTGGGATTTGCTTTATGTCCTCACACATGTTCTATTACGGAAAATGTTCTATGTGCACTAGAGAAGAAGTTCTAGTTGTCTGCTGATGGATAGAAAGTTCTGTATATGTCAGTGAGGTCTAGTTGGTTAATTGTGGCCTTAAGATCTTCTGTGTCTTTATTGCACTGACAATCTGTCCAATATTGAGAGTGGAGTATTGAAGTCTCCCACTGTTACTGTGTAGTGATCTATCTCGTTTCTGAGTGTAGTCAGTGTTTGTTCAATCTATTTAGATGCTGTAGTATTAGGTGCAAAAGTATTAATGTTGTTAAGTCCTGCTTGTATATTGAACCTTTCAGCAATAAATAGTGTCCATCCTTGTCCACCATGGTAGATTTTACATTAAAATCTATTTTATCTGAGATTAGAATTGCCACACCTGCTCTCCTTTGTTCATTGTTAGCTTGATTATGTTCTTCCATTCTTTAATTTTCGATTTGTACGTGTCTTTAGGGTGACTTTCTTGTGAGCAACATATGGACGGAGAGTGTCTTTTGGTCCAAGATACCCCTTGTTGTCTCTTTACTGGAGCATTCAGTCCATTCACATTCAGTGTAATTATTGATAGATATGTGTTTAGTGCTGTCATTGTGATATGTTTATTTTTGTGTTGATGTTTTCTCTGTTGTTCTTAGTATTCTGTTCTGGGACATTCTTTATGAGTTGATTGTTCTCCTTTTTCAGTGTTGATTTTGTGGGTTTTGAAACCCCTTTATTAACGTTTCTTGGTTTGATATGTTACATTTTTATTGTGCTTTGTGGCTGCTCCTGTGATCACCTTTAATAATCTATATTTGAACCCAATTTTAACTACTGCAAGTGTTAGTAACTTCCTCTCCATCTGGAAAGACTACAATGACTGTAGTGCATCCCTCTTTTTAATAAATGACAGCATAGTTTTCATGATATGATCACTTCTTTTAATATTACAGCTTTGATTGAGTTTGTAGCCTTACCTAACTGAATAGGGTTCTGGATGATGTGTCCTGTATTTCCTCCTAAAATATAAAATTAATGGTTTTATTCTTCTAACCCAAGAGCTTCTTTCAGTATTTCTTTTAGGTTTGGTTTGGTTTTTACAAAGTCTCTGAGTTTCTGTTTATCTGCAAATGTCTTGATTTCATTTTCATATTTCAGGGATAGTTTTGCAGGATATAAAGTTCTTGGTTGGAAGTTCTTCTTCTTAAGGGCTTTGAATGTATCGTGCCACTGTCTCTGTGCCAGCATTGTTTCTGCTGTGAGAAATTCAATGAACACCTCCAGGGTTTCCCTCTTAATGTTAGCTTTGCTTTGAGTCTTGCTGCCTTTAAGAATTTCTGCTTGTGTTTCATTTTGTTAAACTTGATTACAATATGTCTTTGAGTCTTTTTTGGGATCTATATTGAGTGATGTTCAGTATTCATTTTGGATATCTATATTCTCTTTCATGATATCTGGGAAGTTTTCTGTCAGCAGCTCAGCCACTATAGTCTCTGTGTCCCACCCTGTTTGGGAACACCAGTTAATTGTAGAGTCTTCCTCTTAATAGTATCCCAAATGCTTCTTAATGCTTCTTCATTTTTCTTGTTTCTTTTTTCTGATTTCTCCTCATAGATGCTGAAGTCAGTAGGTCTGTCTTCCAGGTGAGAAAGTCTGTTTTCCATTTGTTCAGTTCTGTTTTTTGGGGTTTGAACTGAATTTTCTCTCTCTTTGATTTTGTTCTTGATCTGTTGGATTTCAGAGTACTGGTGTTCCATCAGATCAAACAGTCTGCTTAATTTTTCATTTTGCTCCACTGCATTTTGTCTAAGATCTAGGAGGGCTCTCTGTATAATCATTTTATACTTGCCCTCCATTGGTTTCAGAAAGGCTTCTTTATTTGGGAAGTTCTTTGGGTGTTGTGTGGGCCTTCTTAAGCTGTAGGTGAATTCTTCCTAATGTTCTGGTCCAAAGTTTGTTGGTTTTTTGTGTATCTGAAGGTGTTTTTGTTTCTCGTGTTACTTTAATGGAATTTAAGCCTCAATCTGAAAAGGAAGTTGATCACCAGACACCTCTATGTATTCCAGTGACTGGGCTCAGTGGAATCTCTGGGGTAGCAGTCTCCACCTCCTGATTGGCAAAGACACAACCCCACTTAATAGAGTCACTGGGGAGCCATCAGTTGACCGTGTAATGTGAGACACTAAAGGCTGGAAGTGATGCTGTCCAGATGCACTGCAGTTATTTCTCTATTGAAAAGCAAAAGGTATCTGACAGCTTCCAGAACTAGTCAGCAAAGTCCCTCTTCCCAGCTGGCAAAGTAAGTGCCTCTATTTCAAAGATTGCTTTACTGCCACTTCAAGGCAGGTACTGCCTCCCAGTCTGGGAGTTAGGTCCAGCTGAGGCCTCTGTATAGGAAACTCCATCTCCCAATGAATCAAGGTGGCATCCTGCCTAAGCTTCCCTGCCCGCCTCTTAAAAGGCTGTTCAGTGGTGTAGATTTGGAGATTCTGAGAGAGAGAGAGGTAATAGGTGCAGAGTTGCACACATTCCAAGGCCTGGCTCTCACAATGTGGCAACTCTGCTGACTGATCTTATCAGCAGTGTGTCTGAGCCTTGCTGCCAGTCAGCTCAGCCCCCCTGCCGGCTAAGCCAGAGGAAAAGAAAGTTAAAGTGGCAATTTACCTTCAGTCCACGAGAGGCAGGCAGGTCGTCGAAAGAGAAGTAGTTTCCTGCTCAGTGGTATGTAGATAGCCATAAGCTATGTCCTAGGGCTCACTAGGTGTCTAGAGGCTCTGTCTAATTATCAGTTCAGGCCTTGGTTTCCAGAGAAATTAAGGGAGATGTGTGTTTAGTCCACTGTCTTGACTCTGCCCCCAGCCATCTTATTCCTCAAAATTTTTGAGTAAGTGTCAAATTCTTCTCTCAGTGGGGTGATTATGTGCATCTTATGATTTATGATTTATATTGCACATAATGCCTGGGATGTTTGGTGATTGAAACACCCATTCTGATAATAAACTTTAATAACTTTTATACATTGTGGAATCATGTAACTTTTCATGGTTATTTGTCAAGAGTAATCAAAGAAAGTGATTAAATATGGCCACTATAGCTTCACAGATATCACAATGAGCTGTCAAAAAGAGGATGTTTTTATTGGAGGACCTCTTAGATGGCACCTAAGAATGACAACAAGATCATGAAAGGTCTTGATAACCACATTAAGAGTTATATATCTTTTTTCATGTAGTAGATAAGGAGCTGAAAATAGTGATTTAATTTGGATTGATAGCTCACAGCTACTAATTTGAATATAGATTTAGGGAAGACTGAAGTTAGAAAGTCAGATTAGTGCTAATTTTGTGTTATGGGTTTGAGAAAATTAGGCCAGTATTAAAACTGAAATAGTAGGAATTAAAAGGCAAAAGGAGATTTGAGAAAAGTTTATATGGTAAAATTTGTTGGATTTGATATTAGTGGTGGGAGAAAAGAGGAGTCAGGGGTAATACCAAGCTTTCTAATTGGAGTCTTAGGGTAGAATGCAACAAAAAACAAGAATAGCTGCAGAAAGAGATATAAAACAGCAGGAATAGCTTGAGAATTTGAGTCAGTGATAGCTGAGAATGCTTGGAGAAAGAGCTGGGTTGGAATATGAACAAATTAGGTGAGTTTGGGACTTTAGTGTGCCTATGAGACATTAGAAAGAAAGCTAAATATTGACTGAGAACTAAGGGAAAAATTTGGACTGATTTCATATCAGTGTTTTCTGTTTGTTAATGCTGCTTAAAGTTTATGTGCAACAGGAGTTGTTTGGTTTTCCTGACCTTTTTGCAGTTGTTTATCCATAGCTTAACATTTATAGACAGTTTTGAGTGTCCTCTAATAATTGATACATATCTAGTTTATTTTACCACTGGTGCAAATTAGTTGTAGCAGTTTGGTTATGTGCTGAGACTTGATTATGGGTGACATTGGTAATTAAAAATGGAGGTTCCCCAAGACTACACTCAGATTCAGTGAGTAGCTAGAAAGACTAAAAAAAAAAAAAAAAACATAAGAGCTATTGTACTCACAGTTATTATTTATTACTGTTCATGAATTTTCTTTTTTCTTTTATCTTCATTCTGATACTGAATCCTTCTACTGAGTTTTAAAGATTGAAATAGGCAAAAGCAGGAGACTCATAGGGCAGAGTTTGGGAGAAGCAAAGCTCGAGCTTCTAGTCATTCTCTCCTAGTGTAGTCATATCCTGTCAGTATTTATTTCTCCCAGCAGTGATGTGTGACAACACGTGTCTTCAACAAGGAAAGCACGCCTGAACCTCGGTGTCCAGGTTTTTTATTGGGGATCTGTTGGTGTACATAGAGCACCCATGTGACTAGCTACTCAGTCTCCAGACCATCCAGCAGTTAAGAGAAGGCTTAGGGCTCCAGGCAAGCAAAAATAGGAATTCACTATAGAACACATTGGTGCTTATAAATTATCTTATGTGGCCCAAGGTCTCATATATTGATATGGTTGATAGGTTTGTTTCAACTCTTATATTTTGTGTTTTAATTTCTGTGTTTTTTGTTCTCTATTTAGTGTATAATTTCTGTGTATTTTGTTTACTACTTAGTGTGTTCTTTGTCCTCTTCTAAAATTTCTTTCGGTATTTAGGAATCTTCGTTTTTATGGTTACCTTTATACTTTTCATAATGTTGTTTTGTTTTCAACTATGTGGTATGATGGTTTTAAATTGTACTTTTTTACTCCTGTCTTTTACCTGTGCAATGATTGGTAAGTTTATTCTTTTTTCTCTTACCCTTCTCCTTCCAGTTTTGAGTCTGTAGGGTTGTGTCTTATGTCAAATTTGGGAAATTTTGTTCCATTATTTCTTTAAAGTTTTTTTAGCTCTATTTTCCCTTCTGGGACTTGATGATACACCTGTTAGGTCTTTTGCTGTAATTCAGTAACTAGTCCAGAATGCTGTGTTCTTTTCACTCCCTTTTTCTCTCTCTTTATTGTTCAGATTGGATGCTTTCTGTGTCAGCCTGTCTTTGAATTGATAAATTTGTTTTTTCTTCTCTCATCTTCATTCATATTGAACTCTTCTAGTGAATTTTTTTATTTTGGCTATGAATTTTCAAGTTTTAAAATTGATCTTTTTGTGTCTTCTGTTTCTTTGCTGAGACTTCCTGTTGTTCGTGTTTAAGAATGTCTGTAATTGCTAGTGGAAGCATTTTTATGATACTTGAAGATCCTACTCAAATTTTGGTTGGAGAATCCATGGAAAAGATCTGTGTCATCTCATTGTTGGTGTCTGTAAATCATCCTTCCTCTTTTGAATTGAGATTTTCCTTGTTCTCGGTATGAGAACTTATCTTCATTTGTATTCTGAATGTTTTGGGTGTTGTATTATGAGACTCTTACTCCTGTTTAGGTCTTATTATTGCCAGACCAGGTAGGAGACAGGCTTTGTTCACATACAGCATCTGCAGACACCTTTCAATAGCAAAGCCTCGTTAGAGCTGGAATGAGGTGGTAGATGGGCTCAGCTCACAGGCGCAGCTCTTGTCTTGCAACTTTAAAAGTTGTGATATCTTTATTTATGCAGGACGTAAAACATTTAAAATTTATTATTCCACTCATGTTTTCACATTTGTGTTAATCTGTGAACTTGGATCTATAAACCTAACTCTCAACTATCTTGTTGTCCCAGTATTTCACATTTACAATGATAGTGTAAACTGCTGTCTATTTTGCATGTTAATGACGTATGTGTGGCAGTAGTGAATGCTGAGGTGAGGATAACACTAGCTGTGAAAGCTAATGTTATGTGTCACCGTGGCTGGACCATGATTCTCAGTGGTTTATCCATTATGAGTAATGATGCAATTTGGTAGTTAAGTAATGACATGGTCATCCTCTATTTTGTAATCAGATAAAGACATCTTCCATTTTTCCATAACACCAATTTTCACCTAGCAGTATAGTCTTTGGAACCTAACCATGTTGATAAATGAGGAGTAGATCTATCAAATGCTCAGTATCAGTTTTTCACTCAAGCGTCCGTGGTCATCTCTTGGTTGGATGAAGCTCATTGTCTGGTACAGGGCTTGGCACACCTTGTCTGTAAAAGGCTTGTTGTTGTCATTGTTAGTTGCCATAAAAAGCAACTAATTGTTCTGATCCACAGTGGTACCATGTGTGTAGAATAGAACTGTCCCATAGTTTTTCAAAGCTGTAACCTTCCAGTATCAGATTGCCAGACTTGTCTTTGAGTAACTCCTGGTTGGGTTAGAACTGCCAACTTTCTGACTACTAATGGAGCATTTTTGTGCCACTCAAGGATTCCTGTAAGCTAGATAGTAAATATTTTAGGCTTTGCAGGCCACATGGTCTTTGTTACACTGTGAATCTCTGCCTTATAACATGAAAGCAGCCATAGATAATGTTTAAATGAATGTGCATGACTGTATTCTGATAGAATTTTATTTATAAAAACAGCTTGCTTTGACCTAGAGGCTATAGTTTTCCAACCCCTGCTCTAGTAGCCTTCTGTAGAAAAATCTGTATTTTCTTACATATGACTGTTTTTCTGTAGCCTAAACCTTGCTTCACACTGTCTTTCCTCGAGTGTCTTTAAGATGCTGTTTCACTGTATCTTGCTTTTGAAAAGTATGATGTCAGCCTTTCTTATTCTTAGAAGTAATTTGATTTTTTTGCCTAGATGTTCAGAGAACTGTTTATCTTTTTACTGACTGTGTTGCTTTTAGGCCCTTCACTGCCCTCTTTTCTTTTCCATACAGCCTCTTAAAAGGCTTAAGTCTCACACAGCTTTGGGGCAGGAAGCCCAAGTAAAAGTAGAAATTTAACTTTTTCTCTTGCTGCATATTATTTGAAATTTGTTAGTGTTGTCTGAAGATATGGGCTGTATGGGCTGTATGTGGTTTTATTCTTCTTAGGCATCTGTTTTTTGAAGGATGTGTGGAGAGATTGGAATTTAGGTGGCTGGTGTTATTTTAGAGCTACAAGATATCTTTAATTTTAATAATAAACATTTCTGAATTTCACATAGGATAAGACCAGTGCTTCACATTTCTCTGTGAAAACACCAAGGAAAACCACTAACAAACTCTTGACTTTGAGTCACCAAAACTCTGAGTGTGTTTTTTCTCTGTGATAACTAAGGTGAACATAGGGTATGGTTTATACTCCATGTTTTCCATTGAGAGCATGTTTGTCTGTTTACTTTCGTAGTCTAAAAAATTAACTGCCTTGCTAAACACATCTGAAAACATCTAGATAGATGATCTTATTGGCTTCTTGTGGTAAGGAGCCCTGCTGGGACAATAGCTAGGAACTCAGCTGCTACCCTTAAGGTTGGCACGTGAACCCACCAGCAGCTCCACTGGGGGAAAGACCTGGCAGTCTGCCTCTGGAAAGATTACAGCCTAGAAGACCCCATAGGCAGTTTTTGGTCCTGAAGGGTTGCTGTGAGTTGGAATCAACTCTTTGGTACACAACAGACTTGAAGTATTGGACTCATTCTACATATAATGAATTTGATTATAGGTACCTGATTTGTGGTGCAAGAATTACTGTTCTGCCTGTTTTAAAATTCACCTAACTGATACATAAATGCAGATGATGGGTAGAAATTATCACAGACTCCTGTGTCTCATTTTTATGAAGGATTTGTCTGAGGTAAGCATAGAAAGTAGGATACCTGCTACTTAATATATTTACCAGGGAAGTAGATGTTTTTGCCACCAAGCTGAAACGTAAAACTTGTCCACTACTTCTTTTACCACCATGAAGGTGTGTTGTGTATTTTAAACATTTGAATAAATATGTAAACTGGCTCTTCTTTTTTTACCTCTTGCAGATTCTTGTAGATACTGTTTGGGCACTGTCATACCTGACAGATGGAGGTAATGAGCAGATACAGATGGTTATTGATTCAGGGGTTGTGCCATTTCTTGTGCCCCTTCTAAGCCACCAGGAAGTGAAAGTTCAAGTAAGTATTTTTAAATTTTTCCTACTTGTATCGAGTTGTGTTTGCTATAAGCAGTTAACTTGCATGGCTGGGCTTCAATTCTGTCTGTAAGTGCCCATCTTCCCAGTTTCTCTGAAACTGATTCTCCTGAACCTGATTTTGTTAATTTCCAAATCTTTGTCTCACTCAGTTTCTTGACTAAGTGTCAGACCCTTATGGCCAGATGTTTCTGACTTATTAAATGAATCCTCCTAGAATTCTTTCAAGCATTCCATTGTTATTTCAGCCAGACAAAAATGAAGTGTATCATTGAAGTATATCGTCGTCTCCCACAAACCTGTTCTTGTTCTTGTATCCCTTATCAGTGAAAGTGTGGTCCATGCTAGAAACCTTGATTCTCCTTTTAATTTTCTCTTCATTAAAGAATTGTATCAGTTCTTCTTTATACAAGCTTTTGAATCTAAGCCACTGATTCAGTTCAAGACTGTGTCTTTTTCTCTAATAATTTCATTAGCCTGTTAACTGCACTTGCTCTCTTTTTATTGTATCCCCACTCTAATTTGGGGTAGATGGCTGGTAAATCATTTTATCCTACTTCTGCCAAAGTGAGCTTTCTAAGTAGAAATGTGCACTCACTCTTGGCCTCTGTTAAAGGGTTTCAGTGCCACTGATAACCCAATCTCAGATGAGAGGTTTTTATCATCTGGTCACTTCCTAGCTCTGAAACTTCTACCTGCCTCTCCTGTGAGAATTACGCCTTAACCATACATATTAATGTACTTAACAAAGGATGTTGTGGTGCCCTATGCTAATAAGCATTTGACACTTATGTCTGGAATGCCCCCTACTACACACTTCACATGAGAGAGAACCTTTAAGAATCAACAGTATTTCTCTGAAAAACTTTCCCTAACCTACCCCGGAAGAGGAAGTGCTGTTAAGAAATAATTTTTTTATAGTTTGCTACATTATTTTAATTGCTAGTTTCTTTATTACACCCATAAGATTCAGTTTCCCAAGAGTGTAGCAAATGTGTTTTCATCATTATGTCTGTGGCTAAAGTAGCCCCTGTCATACAGTAGGTGCTTCATAAATATTGACTGAGTTGTTATCTAATTTTAGTATACACAGTAACTTAGTGTATCTTTGAAATCCTTCTTTCTCTTTAACATTATATTATGGAAATTTTCAAATATGTACACAAGTAGAAAGAATAAAATAATGAAATTATTAAGTTTTTTGTCATTCTTTTGTCATCTGTCCCGTTATTCTTTTTTGTTGCTGTTGATTATTTTAGGTCAAATCTCAGTTAAAACTCCCGTCTTTCTGCTCTTGATTCTTTATTCTGTCTTTCTAGCTGTTATGCCTGAATTTCAGGAGTGCATGTTGCTCGTACTGAACTCTTCACCAGTTCTCATTTAAATTGAGAGTATCAAAGGCAGTATAGGGTGACGGCACACACATGTTCACACTGAAACAAGTATACACAAGTCATTTTGAGAATTGTATGCTTTTATTCTGGCATTGTTTGTAGTGCCTTTTTTCATACCAGAATGTTACTTTATGGAAGGATAAAACATGCTAGATGGTTTTTAACATCCCTCTTGGTAAATAAAAGCTGCTAACCTTATAAGGTTCTCTCTTCCTGCCCTTAATAAAGAAAGAAAAAAAAATTATTTTCATAGTCTGTGAAGTCCCAAAGTCTGTTTTACTTTGTAAAATAGTTACTGCAGAACATTCTGAAATGGAGTGACTTTTTTGAGCATATAACTGGAATATAACTGTGATCCAGGACTCTTACTTCGTCATTCACTATCCATTTAATGAGCACCTGCTATGTAATGTGCATGGTATGGTGACAGGACTACTCATTCGAATACAAAATAGTTTTTGTCCTTGAAGGCCTTCAGTCTCAAAGGTTGGGTAGAGCAGACAGGTAAACCAGTATTTTTAGTTTGATGTGGCATTACAAAGGTATGTGTTAAGGAAGCACAGAGGACATCCAGGCAGTGGTTAAAGCATTCGGCTGTTAACTGAAAGATTCAAACCCAGCAGCCATTCCTTTGGAAAGATGTGTCAGTCTGCTTCCATAAAAGATTTATAGCCTTGGAAACCCTGTGGGGCAATTATACTCTATCCTATGGGAACTCTGATGAGTCGTGTCTGCATTTCCACTGGGCAAAGGAATAGAATGATGTGAACAGCACTTGAGCTTATTTTCAGCCAGCAGTCTAGAGGCAGACAGATACTGATGGGTAATAAAACATTTTAAAGGTGATAAAACTTTAGTAATAGGTTAAAATAGCTGTTTAAAATGGGACTTTAGGTTTTTCATTTTAATATTTTTAAAAAAATTTTTTTGACTCTTTTTTGAATCAGTTGCTCACATAGTTCTTCCATGAAGCATTTTTCCCAAGTGACTTGTTTAAAACTCAGAATTGCTCTCAGTTCTGCTTAACTAAACATTACTCATTCACTCTTCACGTTTTTACATTTTCTCAAGATTATGAAAAATACAGAATCAGTTTCATCATAAGCAAATACACTTACAGAAAATATCATTTCCCCACCCCTAGACAGCGGCACTCAGAGCAGTTGGCAACATAGTAACTGGCACTGATGAGCAGACTCAGGTTGTTCTCAACTGTGATGTCCTGTCACACTTCCCACATCTCTTATCACACCCAAAAGAGAAGATAAATAAGGTAAGGTGTATAACATCTTTATCACTGTTTTTTTCTGTCTTTATATATCTCATTTAATTGCCCCTATGTTTCTGTTGGAGACCCCGCATGATACAGTGGTTAAAGCACTCAGTTGTTAACCAAAAGGTGGGCAGTTCAAAGGAAGGTAATAAGAAAATATTTGGTTTGGGGCCTTGTGTTACATTCTTATAATTAGTTGGACAATGAGTATACTGAGGAGCTTTGGTGATGCAGTGGTTAAAGCACTTAGCAGTTAACTGTGAAAGTTTTAAACTCACCAGCCAGTCCGTGGGAAGAAGATGTAGCGGTCTGCTTCCATGAAAATTTATAGCCTTGAAAACCCTGTGGAGCAATTGTATTTTGTCCTGTAGAGTCTCAGTGAGTCAGAATTGACTCAGTGGCAGTGGGCTTGATTTTGGTTGCTGTTTCCGTTGCTACTTTTTTTCTTCAAAATCAGTGCAGATGAGAATTAACTTCAGATCACCCCTGCAATTATTTGAGATATTTTAAAAAAAACTTTCAATTGCTTCTTAAAAGTGCAGCTGTGATCATTGCAGAATGAAAAATATTTTTAGATTTTTTTTTTTCCTTCACTTGAATAGATTGAGTAATACCAAAACCAGTAAATTGTGGCTACTATGTTAAAGACACACAAAATCTGCCATTTTAAATGGCTGGTGTTTTATAAACAAACAGAAGTATCTTAAGTTAATTTCCCTACAAAATTAGATTTGGAGCTAAAGATGGGACACCTAAATTAAAGGACCACAAATTGTTCTTTTTATATTTCAAGCTCGAGATATAAAATTATTACTGTTTAATAGTAATTTAAGTAGTTTGCTCATTTAGGCAAAAAAAAGCACATATGTACATGTAGAGTGATAGATTTTCAGATAGAGAGTAAAACTAACTATTATCCTAGTTGGCCTGAAAGCAGCCACCAATTAAGAAAGTGTTAAAGCTCAAAAACAAACCAACAAAAAAAATACCAAAAATAATAACTAACTCCTAAAACAAACACTGGACTAATCTATTAACAAATAGAAGAAATAATGTTAATATAAGTAACAAGAATTTTTTCTCCCTTCATAAACTTATATAAGAAAAACATTCACTGATCGTTAACACATAATAAATTTTTACCGCTAAAACAACACTTATTAAATCAACTGTTAACCCAATGCAGGTATGCTCCAAAGGGTAAGACTAAAAGAGATAAAAGGAACTCAGCAAACACAGGCCCTGCCTGTTTACCAAAAACATTGCCTTAAGCATAACAGGTACTTAAGGTACTGCCTGTCCAGTGACACATGTTAGACGGCCTCGGTACTCAGACCACGCAAAGGTAGCATAATCACTTGTTCCTTAATTAGGAACTAGCATAAATGGCCACACGAGGGCCAAACTGTCTCTTACCTCTAATCAGTGAAACTGACCTCCCCGTGAAGAGGCGGGACAAACATACAAGACGAGAAGACCCTATGGAGCTTTAATTAACTAATTCAACTATACAAACACAAATCCAAGGACATAAAATAATATTTTAATGAATTAATAATTTTGGTTGGGGTGACCTCGGAGAACAAAAGAACTTCCGAATGACATAGACCCAGACTTCACAAGTCCAAGTACTCAACTCATCCATTGACCCAACTTGTTGATCAACGGAACAAGTTACCCTAGGGATAACAGCACAATCCTATTTTAGAGTCCCTATCGACAATAGGGTTTACGACCTCGATGTTGGATCAGGGCACCCCAATGGTGTAGCCGCTGTTAAAGGTTCGTTTGTTCAACGATTAAAGCCCTACGTGATCTGTGTTCAGACCGGAGTAATCCAGGTCAGTTTCTATCTATACCCATCTTCTCCCAGTACGAAAGGACAAGAGAAAGAAGGCATACTGAAAATCAGCGCCTTTACCTAATTTATGAAATAATCTAAATCCTTATAAGCAGGGCAATTCAGTCCTATATAAGGACTTTGTTAGGGTGGCGGAGCCCAGTAATTGCATAAAACTTAAGCTTTTGTTTTCAGAGGTCCAAATCCTCTCCCTTACAGTGTTTATAATCAACCTGTTATCCATAATCCTCCCAGTTATTCTAGCTATAGCCTTCCTGACACTAACAGAATGAAAAGTGCTCGGATATATACAACTATGAAAAGGACCAAACATCGTAGGACCATACAGCCTACTCCAGCCTGTCGCAGGTTCGATTAAACTATTCATTAAAGAACCACTACGACCACTAACTTCATCAAAACTCGTATTTACAATCGCACCTGTCCTAGCACTAACACTAGCACTAATCCTGTGAACTCCACTACCTATACCCTATCCACTAATTAACATAAACCCTAGCATACTATTTATTCTGGCTGTATCAAGCCTAGCAGTATACTCCATCCTATGATCAAGATGAACATCAAACTCAAAATATGCCCTGATCGGGGCACTATAAGCAGTAGCCCAAACCATCTCCTATGAAGTCTCACTAACCATCATTCTAATCTGAGTACCCCTAATAAAGAGGTCATTCACACTAATAACTTGAGCCACAACCCAAGAATACATATGACTACTAATCCCACTATGACCCCTAGGCATAATATGATTCGTCTCAACCCTAGCAGAGAGCAACCGCGCCCTGTTTGACCTCACCAAAGGAGAATCGGAACTAGTCTCAGGATTTAATGCAGAATACGCAGCAGGCCCATTCACCCTATTCTTCATAGCAGAATATGCCAACATTATAATAAATACACTAACAACCATTTTATTCCTAGGAACAATGAATGACCCATACATACCAGAAACCTGCACTATGAGCCTCATCTTCAAAACCTTGATCCTAACCTTGGGGTTCCTATGAGTACAAGCATCCTATCCCCGATTCCGCTGTGACCAGTTAATACACTTACTATGAAAAAACTTCCTACCCCTAACGCTAGACCTGTGTATATGACACATTGCAATCCTAATTATACTAGCAAGTTTTCCACCTCAACTGTAGAAATATGTCTGAAAAAGAATTACTTTGATAGAGTAAACCATAGAGGTTCGAACCCTCTTATTTCTAGAGCCATAGGATTTGAACCCAAATCTAATTCGTGTTACCAACTATACCAAGCCCTAAGTAAGGTCAGCTAAATAAGCTATCGGGCCCATACCCCGAAAATGTTGGTTCGTACCCTTCCCATACTAATAAACCCACTAACCCTCAGCATTACAATCACAGCACTACTTACAGGAACAATAATTGTCATATTTAGCTCACATTGACTAACAACATGACTCAGACTAGAAATAAGCATATTTGCCATCATTCCCATTATAATTACCCCCTCTAACCCACGATCATTCGAAGCAACTACAAATATTTCCTAACCCAAGTAACTGCCTCCATAATCCTAATAATAGCCATTATGGTTAATTTCATATACTCTGGACAACTATCAATCCAAGAACTACATAACTCATTAGCGTCAAACGTAATTTTAATATCAATGATAATAAAGCTAGGAATAACTCCCTTCCACTTCTGAGTACCAGAAGTCACACAAGGAATCAAACTCTTATCAGGAATAATCCTCCTAACCTGACAAAAACTAGCACCCCTAACAATTCTGTATCAAACCATTACATCAATAAACATCAACCTAATTATATTTTGTGGATTCCTGTCAATTGTACTAGGAGGATGAGGAGGACTTAACCAACCCCAACTATGAAAAATCCTAGCTTACTCATCCATCTCACACATAGGCTGAATAATTATTATTCTAGCTTGTAACCCTTTATTAATAATCCTCAGCTTAATTCTATACATCACAATGACACTATCCATCTTCATAATAATTATAAACAACCACTCTACCACAGTCAACTCCCTCTCTATAATATGAACCAAAACCCCCGCCATAACTACACTCCTGATAATTACACTACTATCGCTTGGAGGAATAAGGGATAAGTGAGTTACGCAGTGGTAAATTAGGTAAGAATATGATGAAAATAGAGTCAGAAGCAGTGAATTGTGTAAATCATCTGGTTTTCTGGCAGACATCCCCTAGCAGATTACTTTGGAGAGTGCAGAATCATTTGTTACTATGTTCTGTCCTGTAAAAACACAAATCATATCATTCTTTCACTTAAAGTTCTCTTCATGTCTTTAGGATAAAGAATAGATTTCTTTATGTGATAAAAGTTCTTTGTGATCTGTTCCCTATCTTTCCAGTTTTCATATCTTCTCTCATACTCAGGGAGCAGTTTTACTCTGTCCTATATGGTCGCTGTGAGTTAGAATCAACTCAACAGCAGCAGGTTTGTTTTTTTTGCCCCGCCCCTCCTACTCATTATTTGACATTTTTTGAATAGCCATTTCACTTGCCTCTGTGACTGAGTTTTCCCATCTCGGTGCTGCATCGCTGATCTCTAGCATAGCAACAGTCATAAAAATGGTGGCCAAGTATTACTTGAATACATTTTTATTTGCCAGAAATGCCACCATCCCCACCTCCAGCAGAATCCATCCTTTCCTCTTTTCTGTCATAACTATATATATGTAGTTATGGCTATATATGTATTCATATATATATTTCAAGACTGGTGTATATGTATAGATACAGATAAACTATAGTTGCTTGACTGTAATGTGACAGATTGCTATGGAAGAGTATGTTGTTGATAGTCATGAATATACATTTGTTGCAGTGAAGGGAAAGAAGCTAGAGACTTTTAGACTCTAGATCTGTCATTTTTATTGTAGAAAGTTCAATGATAGAGGTAAATTTTATAAATGGAAACCAAACATAGACGGCACTTGGCTTTTGGCAATGTGTTAATAGAATTAATCTTTACATAGATACGTACTCAGCTTCAGCTAGTAGTCAGTTGCTTCAAATGCTTTTCATCGTGAGCATTTGTGTTACTTGCATCTTTGGGACCACAGTGGAACCATGGTAGAAGTCCCCAAGGTAGAAGTTACTTACCTTGGCTTTTGTGTGTGTGTGTGTGCACACCATCTTTGTTTGAAAATTGTCAAAGCTACAGAACATTTTCAAGGGTAGTGCAGTGAACACCCAAGTACTTATAGCAAGATTCACCAGTTCACTAATATTTTATCATATTGGATGCTGTGTTATCTAGTACTGTTAAACAGAAATACCACAATAAGTAGTTTATTCTCTCAGGGTCTAGGAGGCTAGAAGTCTGAATTTAGAGTATCAGCTCTCTAGGGGAAGACTTACTGTGTTTGTTCTGGGCGAAGGTCCTTGTCTTCAGGCTTTCCCCTGGTCCATGAGCTTCTCAGCACAGGATCAGAGATCCAAAGATGTGCTCTGCTCCCAGAACTTGTGTTCTGGTGGCATTAGGTATCTCACTTCTGTTTCCTTCTCTGTTTTATATCTCAGAAGAGGTTGGCTCAAAATACAGCCTAGTCCTGTAAATTGAGTCCTGCTTCATTAACATCAGAGAAGTAGGATTTACAATGTGTAGGATAATCATATCACACCAAAATGGTGGACAACTACACAATACTGGAAATCATGGTCTAGCCAAGTTGACATATTGCTGGGGGACATGACTCAACCCATAATAGATGGCAAAATGAATTTACAGGTAGTTCTTTCAGTTGTGGAAGAGGAATTTATTCATTTGACACTAAAATAACAATAAATCTGTTTTAATCAGCTGACACAAAACCCACTACATCTGTAGTACTGTTTGTTAAATATTAGTCTCTTATAGTTGATAGTAATATGTCACTTGTAATTATACTCTTTTTAGCTTTCATTTATGGAATACTTGAACATACTCTTCAGATCCCTGAACTCAAAGAAAGGTTGGATCTTAGGTAAATTGGTATTGTCCTCTGACAGAGAAATGAATATTGTAATAGTTTCTGCCTCCACAACATGTATACAATGACCACGTTTCTCTTAGGGAATTAAAATGTCAGAAATACCTTGCATCAGTGTTCACTGCAACTCTGTTCACAGTAGTCAAAAGTGGAAGTAACTAATATGCCCGCCAACAGATAAATAGAAATCCAGAATACCACTCTATATGTACAATGGAACATTAGTAAGCCATAAAGAGAAATGAAGTCTCAATACATGCTCCAACATGAATAAATCTTGAAAACATTATTCTCAGTGAAATAAGCCAATCCCAAAAGGGCAATCCCATTTATGTAAAATAGGCTTATACACACAGAGACCGCAGTTTGTTGGTGGTTGCCGGGAGTGCAGGGAAGGGAGAAAAGAGGAATCTTTACTTATGGGGGCCCTAATTTTCTGTCAGTGATGGTGGGAATAATTTGGAAATGGATGGTGTTGATGGTTGTGCGTTAAAGTGAACACAGTCGGTGTCAGTGAACAGTTGTACAAGTGAAAGATGTTGAATTGGTAAATATTATATATCTATTCATCACTATAAAAAAGAAAACTAATAGGAATACTTCATCTCATATGGCTTTACCTGACATTATACTTGTGACATTAGATGTTTGATTTATGTGAAATAATTATGTGACTGTATCTTGTGTAAGTATTTTTTACATAAAACAATTCACCTTTATTTGAAGTAGTTTAAACAGAGTATTAGGAAAGTCAGTCTTATATTTATTTCTATCACCTGTCTTTTCATAGGGAGCTAATAGCACAGTGGTTAAGAGCTTGGCTGCTAACCAAAAGGTCAGCAGTTCACATCCACTGGCTGCTCTTTGGAAACCCTATGAAGAAATTCTGCTTTGTCATGTAGGGTTGCTGCTGAGTCAGAATCATCTCAACGGCAATGAGTTTGTTGGGATTCTTGTTTTTTTCTTTTTGGTTAATGCAGAGAAATGGAACTTCATGAGCAGAGATTTTTGTCTTTTTTGTACAACATTGCCTAGAATGGTACTTTGTATATAGTAGGGAGATATGTTATTGAGTAAATAGATGCTAGGTTAAAGGGGCCCAGATATTATGAATGGATGCTTCTTTACAAATTTTTAAAAATAAGAAATTCTGTATAACCTAACTTCTTTGTAGATGCAGTGTCTTTAATGCAGTTCAGTTGAATTTGTATTGCATATATATGGCATGTGAAAATGAAAATATGAATGCACTAAAGATACAATTTTCCAAATGAAGGTGCCCTGTATTTCCTTCTATAGGAAGCAGTTTGGTTCCTTTCCAACATAACAGCAGGCAACCAACAACAGGTTCAGGCTGTAATAGATGCCGGATTAATCCCAATGATCATTCATCAGCTTGCTAAGGTCAGTCATATTCAGTTCATCACTCTATTAATACGTTATAATCAAGACTTTGGGAGTACAAATAGTCATTTTATGTCTTTCTTCACCTCCAGGGGGACTTTGGAACACAAAAAGAAGCTGCTTGGGCGATTAGCAACTTAACAATAAGTGGCAGAAAAGATCAAGTGAGTTCGAAAAAACTGTTACAGGTGTTAATACTGGAAAGTACACTACTGTTATATAGTTAAGATTTGTTCTTTGTTTCTAACCCTTTACTGTGTTTTTCAGGAGAAAGATATATTCTACAAATAAAAATATTTATTGTCTTGTTTAGGTGGAATACCTTGTACAACAGAATGTAATACCACCGTTCTGTAATTTACTGTCAGTAAAGGATTCTCAAGTTGTTCAGGTGGTTCTTGACGGTCTGAAAAACATTCTGATAATGGCTGGTAATGAAGCAAGCACAATAGCTGAAATTATAGAAGAATGTGGAGGTAAGAGTAAATTTAAATTGAATAAAGAAGTGTAATTGAACACTGAAACTCTGAAACAATAGTTGCTTTCAAGACAACTTAGTAGAAGTTTCAACTGTTAGAACACATTGCAATTAAGTCATAAGATTATATTTGCTATTCTTTATTCCTTGTATTAGCATTCCAAAAGAGTTTTCCAGGAAACTCTTGTCTAGTTTACAAAACTGTTCTGAGGGTCACTCCATAACCTTCCTAGAAATTCACGTAGATTTTTGTTAAACACTGCCATATTTTATGCAGAAAACACACATAATACATGGTTTTGCATTTTTTGCAAACTGCAACCTTCCCATGAGTTATTTTCCTAGGCATGCTATGTTATTTATATGTGTAGTTGCCTTGTTTGTATGGGCACATTATTCGTAGAAAAATACTGTAATACTCCCCTGGAAGTCACAGTGTTGAGAGCGAGTTAAAAGCTCTTGAGAACCACTACAATAGAGAAAAACTTATAAGCTGTGTTTAACCCAGGGTTTTTCAAACTCTTGACAGTGGAACACTTTTTGTCATGTTATGCCTATTTTCATGTGATTGTCTAGACCCCCCTTGGGGAAATACCATATTTTTATGCAGATGATACACACCTTGCATTTGTTTGCCAGCTACACCTGCCCCCTGTAAGGTGCCTGTACAAGCAACACCATGCCAGTCCTCTTCCACATTTTGTTTAAAAAAAAGTGAACATGGTGCACCTACAAAAATATCTGGGGTTAGGGAGGAGGGCATAGCTATTAAACAAATGCCAGAAGCACATTGTTTGTGTAAAAATACGGTATTTTCATGTTGCTAGAGAAGGCTAATGATTGCTGAATCTATGTTTTGTTTCACGCTCATAACTTAAAGTTGGTTCTTATGATTTGCTATAACTTAGTGCTTGAGTAGTTACTACAGAAGTTTGCTTTGAAATTTCAATATGAGAAAGAACTATAATTTGAAATACTAGATCATTGCTTCTCTGGATGAAACATACATTTTAAAATTATATTTTTATGGGTCCCATTTAGTATACAGTTGGCCAAACATTAGATGAATTTACCATGCTTTATTTTTTACATTTTGTTGATAACTTGCGGATTATACTACCAGTTTGTCTTTTTTAAAGAGAAAACAAATGCTGTAACAACCTAGAATATTCAGACCAAAGGCTTTTCTTAGCAACAAGAAGAAATTATCCCTGAGATATTAAGGAACATTGTCTCATGTTATATAAGTTTTTAGTGATAGAAGCAAAGTTAAAATCTCAAATCTTCTTATTGTTGATCCAGTGCTTATACTAGTTTTAAGATGCTTTACTTTTAAGATAGTTTGAAATTTGTATTGTAATCAGGTTTGTAACAACCTGGAAAGTTTGAGTATCTGTCACAATCATTACTCTTCGACTTTTTGTTAACATAATTGCTTCTGTGTGTGACGTTCATACTTATAATAAAAATGTGTGTTTACTTCATACTTTGTAATTTTATAAAGCGTTTTACATCTGTTATCTTTTGTACTTACTTTCCAATCTTTCTGATTTTGTATTACCATATGAGAAAAGAAGCCCTGATGGCTTAGTAGTTAACACGCGCTATGGCTGCTAACCAAAAGGTTGGCAGTTTGAATCCACCAGGCATTCTTTGGAAACTCTTATGGGGCAGCTCTGCTCTGTCCTGTAGGGAAGCTGTGATTTGGAATCAACTCAATGGGCACAGGTTTTATATAAAGAAAAGTTACTATTTTAAAATAATCTACTCAAAAGACATTTTAAGGAATAATATTTATTACTAAGTTTTACATTACATTTATAAACTTTTGTATCTGATGCCTCAAGTGAATATAACCAAAAACCAGACCAAACCCAACTTGACAGTAACAAATATTATTAAAACATAAAACCAAACCTGTTGCTGTAGCATTGATTCCAACTCATAGTGTCCCTATAGGACAGAGCAAAGCTGTTCTGTAGAGTTTTCAAGGAGCACCTGGTAGATTGAAACTGCCATTCATTTGATTAGCTGCCATGTCTCTTAACCACTATGCCACCAGGGTTTCCAAGTATTCTTGAGTGAATAAATATTACTTACTCCGTACATTCACTCACAGCAACCCTATAGGACAGAGTAGAACTGCCCCCTGGAGTTTCCAAGGAGCACCTGGTAGATTCAGACTGCTGACTATTTTGGTTAGCAGACATAGCACTTAACTACTACGCCACCAAGGTGTCCCTAGTGTATAAATGGAAAATATAAATGAAGGCATTCTGTGAATTTTTTTTCCAGTTTTATTTTACTTGTAGAACACAAGTGCCCTATCAATCTTTTTAAAACATTTTTTTTTCAAAATTTAAAGTTTTATCTTCTATTTGTGTCAGTTAATCATTAAGTTTCTTAGAAAGTATTGTTGTAGTTACATAAAAGTACTAACGTTGGGAAACCAAGAAAAAGATTTTTAAAATTACTATGTAAGACAGTATGGTTTTATAAAAGTAGCCTGGGGCAATCTTGGTTCTAGTTCTGGCCTTAGCTTGCTGTGTAACTTGGGATATATATCCCCTTATATCCCTGTGGCGTGGCTTCCTTATCTCCTAGCTGGTTTTTAGATGTCTGTGTCAGGGACCAGTATACCTTTAGGGCTTCTAAGGAGGATACATTAGTGGGCTGCTGGTTTTCCAACCTGAGCAGCTTAGATTTTTAAACTGTTTTTCAGACAGACTATCATTTTGGGAGGACTAGGGGTAGGAGAATTGCTCCCTTTGAATTTGCTGGTTTGATTGTGGTTTTGATAATACCTGCTTAGCTATTTTGGTTATTTTATCAGGTTTGGAAAAAATTGAAGTTTTACAGCAACACGAAAATGAAGACATTTATAAATTAGCATTTGAAATCATAGATCAATTTTTTTCTGGCGATGATGTAAGTAAATATTAAAACATGGTTATATCTGCATGTAAATTAAAACCTGTACATAATGTAAATTTACTAAGAATTTTCCTTTTATTGTTAGTATGACTAAAGTCTACACTGTATTGTATCACATTGTGTTAGGTAAAATTTTTCCAATTAAGAAATCTAAGTAAAAATTGTTCTCTCTCAATCAGTTCTCTTAAATACTATGTCTAAAATTTCATTACAAGGTAAAACTGAAAATTCTTGTGGTATTTGTAATCCATTAACTGAGAAGAAATAATAGTTACAGAAATATTACATATATATTTATGTAGAAACCCAAACCAAACCCATTGAGACTAAACCAATTCTGATTCGTAGAGACCCATGGGACAGAGTAAGACTGTTCCATAGGGTTTCCAAGACACTAAATCTTCACAGAAAGCAGCAGACTGCAACTTTCTTCCATGGAGATGTTCATTTAGGTTAAATAAATCTATAAGTACTGTAAGTACAAGAGCTTAACTAGGGGCAGTACTGGAATATGTGTCCAATTTTTGAATTGCTAAATAATATTATACTCTATTTACTTAAACATGTTGATGTGGCTAAAGCATTCATACAGAATTCTCTCTTAAGAGGAAAAAAATTAATTCTGCTTATACCTGAATGTATAGTACCATAACATAATAAGATTCTTTTCCTCTTTGTAGATTGATGAAGACCCTAGCCTCATTCCAGAAGCCACACAAGGAGGTACTTACAATTTTGACCCAACAGCCAACCTTCAAACAAAAGAATTTAATTTTTAAGTTCAGTTGAATGCAGTGTCCTTCCCATATTCAGTATGAAGCACCACCAGATGGCTACCAAATACCGAGAGCAATGACAGCCAAGGCTCCAACACACATGCCTCTTCGTTTTGATGCTTCTGAAGCAAGCCATGTCCCAATCACTTTGCAGCTGCCGAAAGTCACTATCACACGGACTGTAAATGCATATGCATGATTTCCTCAACTGTTTTAGAATTCTCCATAACAATCTCAGCTACCCTGTTTTTTCCCTGTTCCCTGGTGCCACACGCTGACAACTACAGTCTGCAGTTAAGAATATTCCATAGTGGTGGCATGTCAGCTGCCCACAGATATTCCTTTGGAAAATGGTGCGCTGTGGATCAAGAAACTTTGGTATGATGCATATACATGCTGGAAGACTTTAAAGAGGTGCAGTCTGAACTGAACCTCCATCATCATCCTCCACAAACATATTTTCATATTCTTTAAGTGGAAGAATAGATTTTAAAGTACAAGCCAAATGATTTTCATTGGTGGAACTGACACACAAAACAAGTAACTTAAAAAAATAAACTTGGTTATTGATTAAACAGATAAGTTTTAAAAAACTGTACTTCATTTATCAGTAATTAATGTGTTTATTATCTGCCTCAGAAGCCAGGGTTGGAGGAAGAACTTTAGATATGGATGGTAATGCCCTCACCATTGTACCTAATTTTTGAGAACAGCAAGCCCTATTTGACCACTCACTTCAGCCTGTGTGTTCCTGCTGTTTTGAAGTAATCAAATGCTGTGCATGGTATTTTACCTGAGCTGCAACCTGTTACGGACTTGAACTTCTGTTTAAGGTGAAAGCAAGAGTCCCAAACTATAAAAGGGAAAAAAGGTCTACAATACCCATTGGCGATGTTAAAAAAGAAAAAAAAAAAAATCTTGCTTTCAGCTTTCAGGAGTTAATCTTTTTGTTTTAAATTGATAATTGGATATGGTTGATTTATGTTGGGTTTAAACTGTGGAGCTTTCATGTTTACTGTAATTTAGTCTTATTTTTTACTTAGTAACCAGTGCTTTTGATAATGTGGTTGGCAACAAACCAGCAACTATTTAGAAGTGTCATAAAACTTCATTTTTTGAGTATTGGAAGCGTTAATTCAGATCCTACTCTAAAAGCATATTCATGTATGAAGACATTCAGACAAGGATCTGTGTAGAGGAATAATCTGCAGTTGTTTAACATAAACCTGATTTTCAGTGATCTTTCAATCGGCAATATCTAGTATTACTATGTAAAGTCATTGCTTTTGGTAAATTTGTCTGACCCAGTTATTAATGAAAGAATATGAATTTTAAAATGGAATAATTTGTGCTGTCACAAAAATGGTTTTGTTGCTATTGTTTACTGGGTGTACTTTCCCAATGCATTGATGTGAAAGGATAGAACATTGAAACTAACTTAGTTATCCAGTGGGGGTGTATTTACTGTGATGAAGATGAGACAGATGCCATTAGAGCTTTGTGAATCAGCTGGGGTTTTTTCACTGATAAACAACACATTGCAGGTGTGTGTTCATTAAAACTGTATGTATCTGCCAAGGTGGAGCCACTTTAAAGAGTGAGTTTTGTCTTGTATCTAAAGTGGATACAAGCGTATGTTTAAACTGCAAGATTTTTACTTGCTAGAGAATCTGTTTTAATATAGTGGTTTGGCCTCTGATTATTTATAGGTTTTATAAATTTTAGAATCAATTTCTCTTTAAGGTGGCTCAGATTTTTCAACTCTTGTGCACATAAAATTGAGTTGAAGTTCATTGTGCCTTTTTTTCTTTATCCAAATTTTTAGTTAAAGCTTCATATGGTAACTGCATCCTATTCTGACACTATTGTTGAAATTTTGAAATTGTGTGGTGTTCACTAAAAGTAGGAATAACAAAGTCAAAGCTAATTAAGGTCACAAACTTCAGTGAAACCCTTAAAGTCCAAATCTTCTTGATATTGTGAATTGTCCCCCTTCCGTTTTAGTTTCTTCTGGACTCTCCATATTTACTGACAGTTACCTTTTAAATTTTGCACACATTGAGATTAAAATCGGGCCTCTACTGTGATGATTCCTATTTCCTCTTGTGTTCTAAGTGCAAACTAACATTTAAATGAACGTTAACATCAAGTAGTGCAGACCTGTGTATGCATTTGCTTGATTCAATTGGTTGTGACCTTACCGGGTTTTGAATTGGAATTGCACCATTTCATAGATAAAGGAAACTAAGTATATTGCTGCACTTTTAAGTTTTCAAAACAGTGTTTAAAAACTGCGTTGTTTTTATTTTTTTTTAACTCAGTTAAAAAAGACTAAAACGTTCTTTCAAAAGAGGCATCTAAATGTGTTCCTAATTTTGTATATGGGCTTAGGTTTTGTAACCAATAAAAAAGCTGCTATCAAATATGGTAAAACATTGAAGAACTTATTTCAAAAAATAATTTAATTGCTTAGTTTTGGTTTTGTGTGGTTAAATTTAAATTTGGAATTACTTTTTCTCATATCTCCTGCAAAGGAAGTGAATCATGAATCAGCCTTCCACTATTTGTTAGTATCTGCTTTGCCAGTCTCATAACACCTGGATGACCAATAGCTGTGCTAGCTTTCAGAGTAGTTTATAACAAATAATAAGTAATACCCTGGAAGAAGGCCATTTATTTGTAAAGATGTGTGGTTATGACTTTTTCATCAAACAAACAAAACCTTAAGCCTTGTCTAAACCTTGAAAACATGGCTATGAAAGATCATAATGTAAGTAAACCAGAAAGTTTTAGCCTGTTAGAAATTGGGCTCAAAATGAAATCTCAAATTATTTGAAACAAAAGAGGAACTAAACTTATAATTATAAAGTAGTTTTACTTTTGTATGATGCTACTCCAAGTTTGTTTTTTATTTTTTTTAAAGTTAGTATATAAGAAAATGTGATAGTACTACTATATAATCTTGCCATAATTTCCTTCAGAAATGTCATCCTTTTCAGAGTTCATTAATTATTGCAGAAGAGAATTCATGAATGAGAATTGTCTTGGAGTCTTTGTTATTAATTTTTCTAACCCTGGTTGATCTGAGAAGTTTTCATTAAATCTGTTTGGGGGAAAGAAAAAACACTTGGGCCATCAAGTTGATTCCAACTGACAGTGACCCTGTGGAACAGAGTAGAACTGCCCCATAGAGTTGTTCCCAAGGCACACCTGATAGATTTGAACTGCCATTGTTTTGGTTAGTAGCCATAGTACTTAATCACTCACTGCACCACCAGAGTTTCCATTTGGGGAAAGGGAATATAGTTTCTGTGAGTTAAGCTGTAAGTGCGGTGGCGTATTAACTCAAAGAGTGTTTTATGTGACTCACCCTATGAATTATTTGGGTCAGTCAGCTGGAAAACAGTGAGAAAATGAGTCTCTTAAAATACTGCATGAATGCAACCATAGTCACATCCTTAGGCTTTTTATTTGCCTGTTGAATCTCTAACTTTAGTGTAACTGTGGGTTTCTTAAATCCTACACTGCTGACATTGTAAGCCACGTAATTCCTTGTTGTGGGGTCTCCTGTGTGCCACTAGATCCCTGACCTCTACCCATTAGATGGCAGTCACATCCATCCTCCCCCCAGTTATGATAGCTAAAAATGTATATATTGTTAAATGAGGAGGAGGAGGTGCAGAATCTCCCCTTCTCAAAAACAGCTGGTCTAAATTCCTGAAGAAAACTTCTCAGATGGGTAGCGTTAAGTCATGGTATTTTGCTGTGTGACTGGTTTTAGGCTTTCCTCAGATGTATAGGGTAAAAAGAGGAGACAAACATGTATCTTCATTTTCACTTTTAGAAGAAATCAGAGCCAGACCCAACCATTTCCCAGATCATGTGTGGGAGCTAGTGGCAGTACTGTGGCCCATCTTATCGCAAATGGCTTAGAGTAGAAATGGGAATATGGTTAACTGTTTATCCTCTTAAAATTATTCTGTTGCTACATAATAGGGTTGTGTGAGAAAAAAGAAATCACATTTAAATGAGATTACCCATAATCTACTCAACACTTCCCTGTGGCAGTATTTTTCAGACTTGGTTTAGTTGAAGATCTTTTAAGTTCTTTGGGGAAAGCCAACCTTGGACCAAGAAATCATAGAATAGCTTGAAAAGCACTTCTTGAAATGATGTGAGAGATTGGCCCCGTCTCTGGAAATTTGTCTGTCTAAATGGGAAAGCGAAACCATTGTATTTTTCTTTTAATGGATGGTCCATTAATCAAATAGTAGTGAAAACAGGCAATACAAAACTAGCTTATATCATATGGCAAAAACTAGATAACTAGTTTTAAAATGGAGAATATCCACACATTTTGGAATAGTATAGGGCAGCCAACTAAGGACAGTGGAGAATACAATAATGGATGAGACAAATGCTTACTTGTCTAGCAGGACCTGTGTTGTAAGTTTTGATACAATGAGTAGAAAGAACAAAGATCAGAAAAGGGAGACAATTGTGAAATGCTTCTTGAATATAGTGGAACTGAGTTTGAAAAGATGGTCAAGTTCTTGAGGATCAGATCTATACCGTGATTTTGATTCCTTTGGACTTGAAATGTTCAGTAAACATGTATTAATAAGCATGATTAGAAGCAGGGAAATTGTGGTTGAGCTGTGCTATATAAAAAGTGCTCCCTGAAAGTTCTCTTCTACAACATATTCCCTAACAAATTGCCATGAACCTTCTTAATTCTCTTTTTTTAAACAGTGGTGCCTGAGGATGTAGAGCCGTGTGCCAAGTAGTGTGTGAAGCCGCCACAAGATAAACATAGTACATCTTTATGGGGCAGTTATCACACTTGATGGTAAGCAAAACAGTCCATGGTAATACACACTTTGAATAATGTTTTTAAGATAAAATCTGATTTTTGAGGGAGGCCATTTTATGAAAATATTCCTGGAAGAGTCTGAGTCAAAAAAAAAATATGTCGTCCCTTTGGATTGCTTGGAAACCGTGGTTGCCTCGTGGTTAAGTTATTTTAACCAAAAGGTCAGCAGTTCAAATCTACAGATGCTCCTTGGAAACTGTGGGGCAGTTCTCTTCTATCCTAAAGGTTACTGTAAGTTGGAATTGACTCAATGGCAGTCGGTTGTTGTTGGCTTAAGTTATTACAAAGTCCTTTCTTAATATTGAACAAAAATCACCTTTCTTAAATGATCATTGTTGTAAATTTTTTAATCAGCAGTAGATGTTTTGTGTTTTCCAGAAAGCAGAAGAGACTGATCCCTTTTTATCAGTTTTTTATCAGTCCTCTTCCTCAGTCAGAACACTCCATGTTACAGAGTAGTTCCCTGGACCTAGTTCCTGTTGGCTTGATGCACACTTCTCAGGAAGACAATGTGTGCTGTGACTAGTATCAGGGTATGGTTCAATGGGAAGATTCCATTATCTGGATACTAGTTCTGTGAATGTTAGGGAGTCAGTTGCAGTTATTTTATCGGCTTCATCATAACAGACTTGTGATCAAGTGAAAGCCTGAAGCTCCGTTTCACGATGGCTGCCTTTAACCTGTACTTTAGAAGTTGCACTTTTCAAATCTAAATACAGGAACTTATGAATTTCATATTACAGTTGTTAGGTGCCATCAAGTAGGTTCTGACTCAGTGACCCTGTGTATAACAGAACAAAACACTGCCCTGTCCTGTGCCATGTTCACAATTACTGTGCATGAGCCCATTGTTGCAGCCAATTTTTTGCAGTAAAACCTGAAAAGCTGGAACCTGTATAAGGAGGAAATGAGCAATAAGAAAGTGGTAAGAGCAGACTGAAAATTTGTGAGACCTGGAAAGAATAAGGCAGTCACATCGAGTTCCACTGTCACAGGTTTCACTGTATTTATCCAAGCTTTTTTCATCATGAGATACAGTACTGTTACCTGTTACTGCCATGTGTTCAGTCTTTTAGAAGAACTTTGACTAAGCCCCTAGTAACATCCACCCATCAGAATACGTACCTCCTTCTTCCATGCCATGTGCTCTAGGGCACATGATACTCTTAAAAAAAATTAGAGAAATAAATGTAGAAGGAAAGCTGTGACAAATGTTAGAAGAAAGAGGTACATGATGACAGAGTATATAGTAGAGAAAATGGGCCTAATTAGGAAGTTGACCATTGGGCTGACACTGAGCCCTTACTAAGTGTAATAAGCACAAAGAAATAACAACTCATTCACCTCAACTCTGGGAAAGAAGTTCTGTTATCATGCAGAGAGATGTTAACTTTTCCCAGGGTTACACGGCTGATGGACATAAATAAAAAGCAGAAATAAACAAAGCAAATTGGCAGGAAAAGCCTTCCGGCAGAGGACAACTTTAGGTACAAAGGCCTTGTGGGAAGCGTCATGGAAGTTCAAGGGAGTGAAAGAAAGCAGGTGTAGCTAGATCAAAGATAGCAAGGATTGTGGAGAGGGAAGTATGTAATTGATAGGGGCCAGACCCCACTGCCACATAAATCTTAAGGGTTTAGGAAATCATTGCCATTAAGTTAAGAGGTAAAATGTAAGACTTGTGCTTAACAAGGTTCACTGGTTACAGTGTAAAGCATTGAGGCAAGAGATTGTAAATCCACTTGGCCCATGAAGCATGGCAACAGAAGACGCCTGGAAACTAAAATTGATAGGAGTTAGTGCTGCCTTAGATAATGGGGTTTGAGAGGGAAATATCAAGAATGAGTTCTAAGTTTCTCAGTTGCAGTAACTGATGAATGGAAGTTAGTTGAGAGGAAATGAGAGATAAGGAAGTAGCACAGGGTAATCAGACTTAGGGGTAGAGGATGGTGAGTACCACTTCGGGTTGGGTTGAGTTAAATCTCCAGGTGACTCACGTAGGGCAGTGGGAAATACAAAGGTCAAGGCTAGGGGACTGAGTACTCGTGCCTATTTTGATAGTTACTAAAGCAGGATGTCAGAATGAGACTGCCTGGGTCTAGTGTTAGGAATGAGAACAGGGCCTAAGACTGGAAACTTCATGGGGCAGTTCTCTGCCATATAGGGCCAGTATGAGTCAGAGTTGATTCAGTGGCAATGTTTTTTGTTTGTTAAGACAGGGACCTCAGGTAAGGGCAGGAAATGTCTTTGGGTTTAATGAGTCACCTTAGTAAGACTACCTGTATAGTATGGTAGTAAGGGCAGGTCAGGACTAGATGCAGAACAGGAAATCGAGACAGTCAACCTACTTGATTTTGTTTATTCAGTTTGTACTTGTTCTAAAGGGGAGGGTGGTAGCTCAAGGGAGATGTGGGAAAAAACCAGTTAAGAAAAACACTGAAAAGACAAGAGTGATCAATTCTCTCAATTGTAGAAGAGAAACCAGAGCATAGAAGGCAGCAGTAGCCATACTCCTTCAATCAGCTGTTACTGAGTAAACCAAAACCAAAGCCAAACGGTTACCATCAAGTCAGTTGTGTTTCTAAGGAGCACCTGGTGGATTCAAGCTGCCAACCTTTTGGTTAGCAGCCAGATGTTTAACCACTGTGACAATCAACAACTAGTGTGTTGCAAACTCTAATACATGCCAGGGAAACAGCAATGAAGAAGCCAAACACAATCTTTAGTCTTGTGAAGCTTACACTGTAGTGGCAAAAGACCAGCAATAAATTTGTAACAAAATAAAACTTCTGCTATGTAGAAAATGTTATAAGGCGTGACTAGGGGTGGGAGGAGTACTGTTGCTCTTTATATACAGTGTCTATACTGCTCTAACAGAAAATAACAAATGGATGGCTTTAACAAGCCAAGCCAAGTGCCGTCAAAGAAAAGTTTATTCTTACACAGCCTACTATACTGGAAGTCCAAATTCAGTGTGCTGGCTCTGTGGGAAGGCTTTCCCTCTTTGTGGACTCTGGAGGAAGGTCCTGTATTGCATCAGTCTTTCTTTGGTCAGGGACTGCAGGGACCTCAGGTCCAAAGGACGCGTTCTGCTTCCTGTGCTGCTTTCTTGATAGTATGAGGTCCTCCAACTCTCTCCTTGCTTGCTTTTTCTTTTATCTCTTGTAAGATAAAAGGTGAGGCAAGCCATACTCCAGGGAAGTTCCCTTAGTAGGGGTGTTGTGGTCTCAACCCTAATCCGTTTTAACATCCTATCTATTAACCACAGGCAGAGATTAGGATTTACAGCATAGGAAAATCACAAAATGGAAGGCATCACACAGTACTAGGTATCAGGACCTGGTAGAATGGCTACACATATTTTGTGGGGAACACAATTCAATTCATGGTGTACAGTGATCAGGAAGAGTCTTTGTGAGGCTATGACTTTTGTGCTTGTGATACAGAGGTTAGTCCTTTGAGGATCTGGGAGGAGGGGGACTGGCAAATGAGAAGTCCTGCGGGAGGAGCAAGCCTGGTTTCTCTGCAGAATGTGTGAGTGTTGTCTCAGTGTAGTGGGTGGCAGCAGGGAGAGGGCTCAGCTGTAAAGGACCTTGTGGGGCACCAAAGAGTTTGAATTTTATTCTAATTAGAGCAGGAAGATGTAGGGAGTTTACAGTGGGGGAGATGGAGAGATCAGGTGTATTCTATTAAAAGATCCCTCTTGGTGCAGAATGGAGAATAGAGGAAGAGGCAAGAAGTAAATGTGGAAACCTAGGTAAGAGTTGATGGTCTGGACTTGTGGTACTGGAGATGGTGATTCATACTGTGAGGTTAGATCTTACTGTCTGGCTAATGGATGATGGTGTTACAGCTTGAATTGTGTCCTCCCCAGATCTGTTGAATTCCTTACCCTTCTACCTGTGGATGTGATCCTGTTTGGAAATACAGTTTTCTTTTGTTGTGTTAATAAGGCCATACCACTGCAGAGCAATGAAAAGAACAGAATGGACAGAGACAGACATGGTAGGAAACATGCCATGTGCTAATGGCCTACAAACCAAGAAAAAAGTAACACCCAGGGCTCTACTGAGAAGAAATTCACTCAGCCAAGACCTTGATTTAGACTTCTAGCCTCCAGAGTGTGACAAAATAAATTCCTGCTCTTTAAAGCCACCCACTCATGAAACTTGTGTTATAGCAACACTGGGTATCTAAGATAGATGGGATCTGGGCTGTCAGGGAATGTGGAATACAAGCCTGGACAGGTGCATAGACAATTGGTGCCATTTACTGAGAGCAGAAGGCTATGGGAGCACCAGATTTAGGGATGTGTGTGGAAATCCATTCTCTTTTTTGCTTAGGAGATGTGGCAATTATTGTAACAGCAAAGATGAATGAGATTAAGTGAAGGCGTTACAGAGTTGAAAGAAAGAAGAGGAGACAGTTTGTGTGGTGGCTTTGTTTTTCTTTATTCATCCACAAAATAGGCAGTAGGAGCATCTACTAAGACTGATGGGAGGTTAGGACATGAGATGCTTGAAGAGAAGGGAGATGATTTGAGAAGGGCATTAAAAGAGAATGATCAGGAAAACCTGGATTTCAGTCAGTGATGAGGACCCATGTGAGGCTGGTGATCATAAAAGTTAACAGTGACTGGAGTCTGCCCTGCTGTTTGACTTCCCCCAAAGATAGTCAGCTATTTGTAGGTAGTAGGAAAAAGCAAGCTTTGGAATACATTCAGGAATGAAATTTTCTCAAACAGATCTTGATGGTGACTATAGTAGCTCCAAACCAGACCTGTTACCACTGAATTGATTCCATCTTGTGGCAACCCCAAGTGGAATTAGAAGTGCGCCATGGGGTTTTCCTGGCTGTAATCTTCATGGAAGCAGATTGTGGAGGAATACTTTCCTGCACTATTCGCTGAGTGAACCTTTATGTTAGTAGTCGTTAACAAATTGTGCTACCCAAATGGTTGTGATGTCATTCAAATAAAGCATTTGGCACTATTCCTGGCCATGGTAAACACTTGAGAATAGCTAACATTAAGTATTTATCATGTGTCAGGCCTACTGCTAAGTGCTTCATTTACATGATCTCACATGAGGAAATGGGCACAGAAGCGATGAATAACTTGACCGAGTTCATGAAACTAAGAAGGACCAATGTTCAGATTCAGATCTGAAGTTCTTAGTGTTAACAAGAGTGTTAATAAAGTGATAGAATGTAAAGTGTTAATAAAGTGACAGAATATAAATTAGATGATGAGGGAAGCAAAGGAAAGGAATGAGTGATAAATTGGGAGGGTTCAACCTCTGGAAGGTTCTGATGAGTCAAAGAATGGTTGGAGTGAGAATAATTGAATATGCTGGAAGAAGAAGAGACTGGTCAAAGGGGGCACACCAGTGATTTTGAAAGAGGCAGAGTTCCAGGTATTAAGATCAAAGTGTGGGAGAAGTTGGTTTAAGTGAAGTGGAAGAAAAATTATTGAGGACTCCAAGAAAGACCAGGTTAGTAGATTACCATCCATTAGTTTCTTTGTTCAAGTATCCCTGAATTAAGACTCTCCATATAAAGTGAAGAAACACTGGTGGTGTGGTTGTTAAGTGCCATCACTGCCAACCAAAATGTCTGCAGTTCATATCCACCAGGCACTCCTTGGAAACTCTGTGGGCAGTTCTACTTTGTCTATAGGGTCACTATGAGTTGGAATCTACTCAACAGCAGTGGTTTGGTTTTGTGGGGGTTAGGCAAAGTGAATCTACCAGCTAAAAATATTGTACTTCAACTAACATTTTTACTATTTTTTCATCAGTGTGTCATACTATTAAAAAGCATATTTTATCAAATGTTTTACTACCAAAGAAAAGAAAGTCTGAATTTGTGTTCGGTGCTAGCAGTCATTTTAATTTCTAACTACTCACAAATGGTCTCTGACGATTCTGGAATTATTTCTTCTTTGGACACTGGCACAGTGTCTTAGATTCTTAGTGCTTCTGTAACAGAAGTATCAAAAATTGGTGGCCTTAACAAGCAGAAATTTATTTTCTCACAATTAAGGAGGCTGGAGGTCCAAATTCAAGGCACCAGTTCTAGGGCAAGCCACTTTGTCTGCTCTGGGGAAGGTCTTTGCCTCTTTTCAGCTTCTGTTTTGGTTCCTTGGCAGTCTTCACATGGTGTGGCATCTATCTTTCCCCATTTGGGCTTGAGTGCTTTTGTGTCTGCTATGCTCTTTCGTATCTCAAAAGCAATTAAAGACACGCCCTACACTGAAGTGGCTACATTAACAGAACAAGTGTATTCCCAAAGGAGATCACATCCACAGGTACAGGGGTAAGGACATGCAACACGTATTTTGGGGGGACACAGTTATCAGACGACATTTGTTCATCCTCAATCCTGGTTTCTTTCCCACTCTCTGTGGCAGTGGGGTTTGGGTTTGTTTTTGGTTTTATGAGTCAGAACAAACTCGACAACAATGAGTTTGGTTTGGTTTTCTGCTGGTAAGAAAAGAATACCAGAAGGGCTGCATAGACAAATGCCAGTTCTGTGTGTCCCCTAGTAATAGAGAAGAAAAGGAGGCCGTGTTCAGCTGATTTGCTTGTTCTGCCGTCTTGATAGATAGATAGCAGAGACAGAGACTTTGCCAGGCTAGCCTTGGAGACACCCTGGAAATCAAGGCTTTTCCCTCTAGCCACTAGCTATTTTACAACTTTCTAGTTATTTGATGGAAACCCTGATGGTGTAGTATTAAGGCCATGACTGTTAACTAAAAGGTCAGCAGTTCGAATCCTTCAGGTGCTTCTTGAAAACCACACGAAGCAGTTTTACTGTGTCCTGTACAGTCACTATAAGTTGGAATAGACTCGACGGCAACAGGTTTGGTTTTTTTCTGTTTTAATTATTAGATATTTCAGGTAGCTCTCAGATTTTTAAAAAAACTTTGATTGTGCTTTGATGATCTCTTTTAGATTATCACCCAAGCAGACATGTCCAGCAATTTAATACTGTAGCAAATGAAAGAAAGCCTCTGTAAGTGTTCTTCATTGGTGCTCACATTTTGGACCTTTATTTCTTCTCATAAGCCACATGACACTGGTCATCTTCATTGCAAATTGTCAGTGTGGTGCTAATGATGTAGGTGAGACAATCTTGAGTTTCTAGAATAAAATACATTGCTGTGTAAATGTCTGTTGTGTTGGCATCCTAGGATTTGGAATGAAGGTGCCATCTGTTCACTCACAGCCTCTTGCTGACTAATATGACAAGCAGGTGGTTCCCAGATCCTGACCTCTGATTGTCAGAAGCCACTTCATGACTTTTTTATTGTACATCAAGGGCTTTATTTGAAGTGTGTCCTGTGAAGGTTATGGACTTTGTTTCCTGCTTTTTCCATTTTTTCCTTGGTGCCCTAGAAACCCTTAGTCTGATTATGGGAACTTTTTTTTTAATCGTATATGACCTAATATAAAGAATTTTTCCCCGAAAAGCCATCCTTCAGAATAGAGGAAGTACTCTTACAGAGTTTCATATTAAGGAACGGACTCTCAATTTTAAAAAGTATCTTACGATAGTATGACAGCCATGTTTCAAAAATTAGAAAGTACACAGTGAAAATCTCGGTCCCATCCATATCACACACTTGGCTAATCCCCTCCCAACCACTGGTAACCACTGTTTCTTGCATATCGTTTCAGAGATTCTTTATTCATGTGCAAGAAAATACAGATAATGTAGTCCTCCTACTCCCTCCTTTTGGCACCAATGGTAGCACACTGCACACACTTCTCCTAGTTACTTGTTTTCCTTAGTAAATTTTAGAGTTCTGTGTTTCGAGAAACAAAAAGTTACACATCAGAAGAAACAGTGGCCTGAATTGATAGTTAAAAAAAAAAATTCTAGCACATTTAACATAGAATTATTCCTGGGGGTATAACCTTGAAATTGCAAATGTTGTAAATGAACCCATCTAAAGATGATTTCAAATAGTGGTTACCCTGAAGCACTCACAAGAAGCAAATGGCAACTTGAAGACTGGAATAGAATCTCTTATGAGAGCATCATATAAAAAGATTTCAAAAGTGTAGCGTCTCATAACAGTTCGATGGAAGAGAAGATAATGCAGTCTAGAAAACTGAAATTGCTCCAAAAGTTAGTTCTCTCATGATGTTAAAAAGTCAAGCATTTTTTATTAAAAATTGTTCCTTACATATATGAGTGTGGAATAAAAGCAAGTATTTTAAGTTTTATGTCATTTTACCCAGTATGTGATTTTAAATATGTATGTATAACTAAAGGAGTCCCTCAGTGTACTTGACTACTAGCCAGAAAGCTAGTAGTTGAAACTCACGCAAAGGCCTTGGAGACAGACCTGATATACTTCCAAAAGGTCACAGCCTTAGAAATTCCATGTAGCACCATATTACTGTGTACACATGGGTTTCCCAATAACTGACCAACAGCAACTGACATCAATATCAGCATTATAACTAAATAGTGAATATATACTGTTTTAGTCACCTAGTGCTGCTGTAACAGAAATACCACAAGTGGATGTCTTTAACAAAGGAAAATTTATTCTTACATAATCTGGTAGGCTACAAGTCTGAATTCAGGGTGTCTGCTCCAGGGGAAGGGTTTTCCCTCTGTCAGTTCTGGAGGAAAGTCCTTGTGTTGCATCAGTCTTTGGTCAGGAAGCATCTTGGTGCAGGAATCTCAGATCTGAAGGATGTGCTCTACTCCCAGCGCTGCTTTCTTGGTGGAATGAGGTTCCCGACTCTACTTACTTCCCTTTGCTTTCATCTCTCATAGGATGAAAGGATAAAAGGTGGTACAAGACTCATTCCAGGGAAACTCCTTTAGCAAGGGTGTTACAGCCTGACCCTAATCTTCTTTTAACATGATCATCCTGTCTATTAGCCAAAAGCATAGATTAGAGTTTGTAGCATAGAAAAATCACAGACTACTGGAAATGGTAGCCAAGCCAAATAGCTACACACATTTTTGGGGGGACACAGTTGAATCTGTGACATGTATATACATATATACATACATATACATATATATATATAACATATGAGGTGTTTGGCTATTTGCATTCTGTGCCTTATATGATTTTTTTTTCCCAAAAGCTACTTTCTGGATTTCTCCATTAGGAAAAGGAGAGATTACTGTATGTTAGAAATTATATTTGGCATAGATGGTACCTCTTAAGAAGTCCAATAGAAGAATCGGAAAGAGTCCTAACTTTTGGCATTGACAAGCAGTCCTGTGGCCTCAACATCTGCGTGTAGCATAGGCTTTCATATGTCTCTCTTTCAGTCATCATTAAACTATCCTACACAAGGCAGATGGAGTCCTCGTGGCATAATAGTTAAGAGCTCAGCTGCTAACCAGTAGGTCAGCAGTTCAAACCTACCAGTCACTTCTTGGAAATTCTATGGGGCAATTCTGCTGTGTCCTGTAGTATTGCTATGAGTTGAAACTGACTCAATGGCACTCAAAAATAGAGGATAGAAAGAAGGAATGAGGGAAAGTGACATGGGTTGAATTGTGTCCCCCAAAAATGTATGAAATAATTTGACTAGGCCGTGATTCCCAGTATTTTGTGACTGTCTCTCATCTTGTGATTTTCCTGTCTTGTAAATGCTAATCTCTGCCTGTGGTTTAGTAGACTGGATTATACTGAGAATTAGGGTGGGACTGTAACACCTTTCCTAAGGTCACCTGCTTGATCCAGTGTAAAGAGAGTCTCCCTGGAGTGTAGCTTGCACCACATTTTTCCTTTTATCTAGAGGAGATTAAAGGAAAGAGAAGCAAGCAGAGAGTTGGGGACCTTGTACCATCAAGAAAACAACACCAAGGACAGAGCACATCCTTTGGACTGAGGTTCCTGCGCCAAGATGCTCCCTGACCAAAGCCTGATGCAACACAAAGACGTTCCTCCAAATTTGACAAAGACAGAGCCTTACCCTGGAGTGGGCACCCTGAATTTGGACTTGTAGCTTACTGGACTGTATAAAAATAAATTTTTCTTTGTTAAAGCTATCAACTCCTAGCATTTCTGTTAGAGCAGTACCAGATGACTAAAATAGAAAAGTCTTTGTGAGGTCTAATGGACGTATCTTTTTTTTTAAAAAAAATGAAAGTGTACATACTCTGTGCTTACAGTATTGGGTTAAGAGAGGAGGAGTACACAAGTTGTGTCGAAGTCTCATTAATATTGATCTTCTTACTAATGTGAATTGTCACCAATTTCACCCTACCAAATTTCTAACAGTTAACTAAGCTAAACCCTCGCCCCTTGCCTTCCCGCCCTCCCACCTTCCCCACCCTTGTAGCCGTCAAAGAGTCTTTTCTATTATGTATGAGTATGGTTTTAAGTTTTTATCTTAGGGGTCTCATATAATAATTGTCCTGTCGCTGACTGGTTTCACTCAATATAATGTCCTCCAGTTGAGACCAAACTGAGAGATGTTTCCTGCTATCATCGTTGTTCTTTATCAGTGTATAGTACTCCATGGAGTACCTATACCAAAGTTTACCTATCCACTCTTCTGTTGTTGGGCATTTGGGTTGATTCCAACTTTTTGCTGTCGTGGATTGTGCTGCAATGAATATGCGTGTGCATGTAGCAGTCGGTGTGAATGGCCTTGATTTTGTAGGATATATTCCGAGCAGAGGAATAACTGGGTCAAATGGTATATCTGTATCCATTATTTTAAGGTAACGCCAAATTGCTTTCCAAAGAGGTTGCACCATTCTGCAGTCCCACCAGCAGTGAAGGAGAGTTCCAATCTCTCCACAGCCTCTCCAACATTTATTGTTTTGCGTTTTTTTGAATCATGGCCAGTCTCACTGGGGTGAGGTGGTATCTCATTGTCATTTCCTTTTCTTTTAAAAAATTATATTGGCTTCCTTTCCAAAGAAGGCATCAAAACTTGGGCTTCTAGAAAAAAGGTACGTAAAACTCAGATTAACCATTTTAGTGAGAATAACTAGAATAATTAAACACAATATAAAGTATACCTGCAAGGAGACACCAGAAAGTTATACAGTTGTGAAGAATTAACAGAGTAGAGTCTGGGGAAAATCAAGGGAAGGAGCCTAGATTTGGGGGCTAATTTCCCCTAGGGGAGTTTGCTTATTTTGGAGAGAGTTATTGAGAAGTTTCTGTTTGCTTTGGACACAAAGAGACAGGAAGTGGAATCCAAGGCCAACGACAGGAAGAACTCAGTGTGTCTCTCCAGCTTGAAAGACCCTGAAGAGATTCACTCTAAGATTATTTGAAAGTTGACAAGCACTCAAAAGGAATGCAGCTGGCCTTTGAAATATCTCAGTACTGAAAATTGGATCATTGTCTTCTGGATGGCTAGGCACCTGAAATCCTGGCAGAAGCACACATAAAGATAACATGTACTTGGTAAATACTAAAATTTTAAGTTAAAAAAAAAAAGCACAGAAGGTGATCAAATGAACAAAACTTAATTGAAATATATGATGATGGAAACAGACCCACAAGGATTCCCAAGATTTATAAAAAAGTTTTACAGCTGAAAAATATAAAAACTAAAAATCTCAATACATGGGTTTAACAATAAGTTAAGCTAGAAAGGAAATTAATGAGCAGAAAGGTAAAAGATAATATCCAGATTGAAACATGGTTTAAAAAGGGTGTGTTGGAGGCATCTGACCACCTCACCTAACTTCACAAGAGGAAGGAGAGAGGATCATTACCAGCATTAACAGCCCAAGACTGATGCCTGTGAGGTGGCAGTCAGACAGACATACCTCTACTCTCCAACTCTTTTACCAATTCTGACATCAGCGATTCCTTCCAGGGCATTCTCTACTTCTCTGCTGGGCTTGAAAACCCATTGCAGTGGGCCCACAAAACTCACAGACCATATACTTAGGAAGTTCATCAGGGAAGTAGCGAGTTACAATTTAATATCAGGGACAACTCAGGATACAGTTTTTTCGTCAGACAGTCTCTTCTCAGCCATGACCACAGGCAGGCCTCTTTCTGGTCCTCAGCCTCTCAGCCTGGTCTCTGCCCTGTTTGAGCAAGTGTTACAAAGCTCTTCAGTTCCACTGATAAGTACCCAGAGGCACCCTATTCCACCAGTAAGCCTCGACTTGAAGGTGCTCAGCTCTAGAGTTCCTGGGGTCAGCAAACCTTCCACAGACAAGTAACCTGGAGGCACCCTGTTCTGCCAGCAGCCTCCTACCCAAAGGCACACAACTCTCACACTCAGTGGTCCAGGAAATCCGTTATACCATTACCTGCTGATCTTCTGGTTCTATGGCCTCTGCCACCATTTCTCTGCTACTGTTTCTCCCTGTCTGCCACTGTCACGTTTGGCTCTCTCTCCCTGTCTCTCTGTCTCCTGGGCCTAGGAGGTTCTTAGCATAGAGATCCTAGATCCAAAGGACATTTTTCACTTCTGGGTCTTTTGGTAATGGGGTCCCCCCTTTCTGCCTCTGGGATGGCTCATTTTAAGCCTAGCAGGATGACAAGACTGACCAGTACTCTTGTTAGATTCCACACACTTACTTACATGGTACCACCCTCAAAAGAGTGTCATACACTTTGTTTGTATTATTAGCAAGATGTCCAATTCACTTGGTGGGCCACAAGCACCTTATTTGCATAGTCCCACTGAGTCATTTGATGGGAGTTAAGAGATCATGGTAAGAAAACTATATAGAAGCAGTGTGTTACACCATAAGTGGAGAGACAAAAGAAGGCAAAGGCAGAAATACAGAAAAGAGGGTTAGAGACATGGGGGATACAATGAAAAAAAAAAAATCTAATGTGTGAAGCCCTGGTGGCATAGTGTTAAAAATTCAGCTGCTAACTAAAAGTTTGGCAGTTCAAATCCACCAGCCACTCCTTAGAAACCCTATAGGGCAGTTTTGTCTTGCCTATAGGGTAGCTATGAGTCAGAATTGACCTGTCGCCACACAACAACATATGGCTAATTGGAATCCCAGAAAGAAAGGGAGAATGTGACAGAAGCATTATTGTAGTGTTATTGAAAGAGACAATGGCTGAAAATTTTTGAAGCTCATAAAATAATTAAGCCACCCATACCAAATCTACCACTATTGAGTCAATTCTGACTCATGGCAACCATGTAGGACAGTAGAACTGCTCCAAGGAGTTTCCAAGGAGCACCTGGTGGATTTGAACTGCTGACTTTTTGCTTAGCATCTTTAGTACTTATCCAGTATTCCACCAGGGTTTCTTAAGAATTACCTACAAATTCCAAGTGGAATACATAAAAGAATTGGTATATACATAAAAACATTGAAAGTAGGGATTCAGACTGATACTTGTACACCAGTGTTCATTGCTATATCATTCTGAATTGCAGAAACAGCCTATCATGGATTGAATTAGACACCCCAAAAAATGTTTGTAGCTTTTTGGCTGGGCCATGATTCCCAGGATTGTGTAGTTGTCCTCTATTTTGTGATTATGACTTTCCTGTATGTTGTAAATACAAATCTCTGCCTGCAGTTAAGAAAAGGAAGCAGGGATTAGGGGACCACATACCACAAAAAAGTAATGCGGGGAACAGAGTGCATCAGTTGGACCTGAGGTTCCTGTGATGAGATGTTCCCAAACCAAGGGAAGACTGAAGCATTACAAAGACTTTCTTCTAGAGCCATCAGAGAAAGAAAGCATTCCTCTGGAATTGGCACCCTTAATTTAGACTTCCAGCTTACTAGATGGACTGTGAGAGAATAAACTCTGTTGCACCCATCCACTTGCAGTATTTCTGTTATAGCAACATGAGATGACTAAGACACAGCCCAAGTGTCTAACTGATGAATATGTAAATAAAATGTAACTATACAATGGAACATCATTCACCCATAAAAAGGAATAAAACTGATGCCCCCTACATCATGCGTGCTACCTTGAAAAGAATATGCTAAATGACAGAAAGCAGACACAAAAGACCACATACTGTATGTTATGGATTGAATTGTGTTGTAAGTCCCAAAAAATGTGTTGTAAATCCTAAACTCCTATGCTTATTATGCATGTAATCCCATTTGAGAATAGGGCTTTCTTTGTTATGTAAAGAGTCTGTAGCAATGTAGGATGTCTCTTAAGCAAATCATCTTTGAGATATAAAAAGAGCAGATTAGGCACAAAGAAAGAAGCACAGAGGGAGGAGAGGATGTGCTCCACGTGAAGACTCAAGGAACCAAGGAACAGAAGCTGAAAAGAGGCAAGAATTTTTCCCCAGAGCCAACAGAGAAAGAGAAAGCTTTCCCCTAGAGCTGATGCCCTGAGTTTGGACTTTACAGTGTCCTAACTGTGAGAAAATTTCTACTCATTAAAGCCACCCACTTGTGGCATTTCTATTATAGCAGCATTAATCAACTAAGACACTATCATTTCATTTATAGGAAAATCTATAGAGACAGACAGTAGATTAGTAGTTGTCAGGGGAAATAGAGTGTGGGCTTAATGCTTAATGGGAATGAGTTTTCTTTTGGGGGGAAGAAAATGTTCTGGGATTAGGTGGTGGTGATACTTGTACAACATTACGAGTACACTAAAAACTACTAAATTGTACACTTTAAAATTATTAAAATGGTGAATTTTATGTGCATTTTGCTTCTATTAATATAGGATTCCAGTTAAATTTGACTTTTGGATAAATAAGGAATAGGTTTTGTTTTGTTTTGTTTATTATGATTGAGAGAAAATGTACAATCCCGTATAAATTTGCATGCCCGCCTAAGTGCAACTCCCCCTGCTCTCCCTGCCAGGTAACAGCATACTCCTCTCTGTTTTGTACATGTCATATCTTCCTAACAATCTCCTATCCCCTCCTCTTCACCCTTTCACTACCTCCGGTAAGAGGTCAGCAGGATGACATCCTATAGATGCGTGAAACCATAAAGTGCACACATGATACAGTCACTCTGTGTTGCCAAGTCCAATACATTCCTGTCTGAAGAGTTGACCTCCATTATGATTTATGGACAGGGACAACATCAGGCCAGGGGCCATGCTCCCAGGGAGGCCCCTGGACCATCAACTGTGGTCTTTCAATGGAGTTCTCAGGGTGCACCCCTTTTTATTCTGTGTTGCCAGTGAGATTCAACTTTGTGAGCCCCATCACAGGTATCACTGGTGGTGGCTGGGCACCATCCGGTTCATCTGGTCATATGCCAATGTAGTCACCCATTCATGTGTCTCTTGAGGAATAATTTTTAAAAATACATAAACATCCCAGTGTACTTTAGAATAAGTACATACTAAAAAAATTATTTGTTGTTTAACTGAAATTCAGATTTATGTGGGCATTCTGTTATTTTATCTGGCTACCTTAAATGGGAAGAAACCAATTTCAATGTTATTAGTTGCCTTTGAGTTGACTCTGACTCATGCTGACTTTGTATATAACAGAACATAGTGTTTCCCGTCGTGTTCCAGCTGCATGTTCTTCGGTATCTCTGAGTCCCTGGCTGATGAAAATGGTAAACTCTCTGGGCTGCTAACCAAGAGTCTGAAAGTTGAAGCCCACCCAGACACACCTCAGAGTCCACTGGATGGGCCGCTGGCCTTATCATTGGGAGTTACAATTTTCTTTAGCTCTGATTCCTACGTGCACTGCTATGTCTCTAAGTAACAGAGGCTGGAGGAACAAAGAGGGGAAATGGATAAAAGAAAAAAAAAAATGAAGAAGAAAACAAAAGTCATCCAGAGGAAAGAGAAGAAGTTTGATGTGGGGACCAAGATGAAGTGGAGCTTCATTAAACAATCATAGGTTGTCTATTAACGGAAAAGCAAGGGTCTTGAGGGGCACCAACACATGGATCTGGCCTCAGTCTGCTTCTCAGAGTTCTCGGACAAGCTAGTTAATCTCTTCCAGGCTGTTTCCTGGCTCTGCTGACCTGCCCGGTGCCGGGGTAGGAGGGGAATTGGCGGCCCACCCCGCCTCCGTCCTCGCCCTGTCCCGCCCCCGCCCCTGACCGCGGCTCGGGCCCCGGCTCGGCAGCTCCGCCCCTCCGCCCCTCCGCCCCTCCGCCCCTCCGCCCCTCCGCCCCTCCGCCCCTCCGCCCCTCCGCCCCTCCGCCCCTCCGCCCCTCCGCCCCTCCGCCCCTCCGCCCCTCCGCCCCGCCGCCCGCCGCCTCCGGCGCCTCCCTCCGCTGCTGCCGTCCCAGGCTTCCTTTCCACGCCTGCAGGATCCATGGTGGCTGGCGTCACGGACGAACGCATGGGCGCTGCGTCGGAGCTGGGGGCCGCAGCTGGGGGCTCGCTGCTGCTGTGCGCAGTGCTGCTCGCGGGGGGCTGTGCTGTGGGCCTGCGGCTGGGCCGCGGGCTCGGAGCGGCAGACCGCGGGGCGCTCGTCTGGCTCTGCTACGACGCCTTGGTGCACTTCGTGCTGGTAAGTGCGACCTGGGCGCGGGCGCACTGCTCAGCAGGACCGGCCCCGGAGGCTTCTAGAAAGGCTGGGGAGGCCCGGCGGCGTTCGACTGACTGCCATCTCTCCCGTGGCCACCAATTGGGAAGACCCGGGAAGTACCCCCGAGGTTCCCAGGGGCTGCGGTGCTCGTGGTCGGGACGCTGTATCTCTCAGAGCTCTGATTTCAGAGTCTGTAGTACGAAAGCACATTAATGATACTGAGCTGTATATGTGAAGACTGTTGAAATAGCAGGTGTTTTGTTAGGTATATCTTTACCAGAATAGAAAGAGAGCCGATTTCCCTAGTGCTACCAGTTACTCTATCAATTGAAAAACATTCTAAAGTTTGGGAGAGCAGCTTCTGTATGTGTTATAGATTTAATTTTAAGAAAGGCAAGAAGCTTGTCTTACTCATTTTGTAACGCGCTCGTAAAGACGGAATTGAAGGTGATTGAGGGTGGAGATGGTTTGGTGGTAGATAACCCGGTACAGCAAGCTAGGACCTGTGCAAAAACAAAACGGATGCTACTTAACAGTCTCCACTTACAGAGTACTTACTGTGTGCCAGGCACAGTGTTACGCGTTTCAAATTGCTAATCTTCACAACATCCTACAGCTGGTTATAATTGTTCCTATTTCGCAGAAGAGAAAACTGGCCTTGCAAAGCTAAGTGACTTCCAGCACGCGGGGCCAGCGTGATTCTGAGTTAAGTTTATCGGACACCCAGGTTCTAGGAAACTGATGTAACCTCAAAATTTCAGCCCAATATGTAATAGGAGGGATGTATTTAAGGGAAAGCTATTGAAATGCAGTCGTGCCCCCCAACTTTTCTTGAAATTTTTAAAAAAATTGCTAAAATGTCGTTTTTGCAAATCCCACCTTGCCTAAATGTTTGTACACTTGTGGCAAATATGAAACCAAAGTTCACTGTTTTGAGAAATAAAGGAGAAATCAAAGTTTTAGACTATTGTCAAGTTTTGCGAATGTTTACCAAATGCAGTTAGATATGTGTACACGCCTTGTTGCTGGTGTGATAAAATCCCTTCGTGCCTAAAGACCACCATATGGAGAAAACAATTCTTTTTCTTGTTAGTGGCTGCTGAGTCAGCACCAGTTCCTGCTGACCACAAGAGAGACAGTGAATATTTCTTCAATCACTTTATTTGTATAATTGATTTTGAAAGATTGCTTGAACACTCCAAAGGACAGGGACCCAGAGTGGTAAAGCAAAGTACTAGGTCCACTTAAAAAAAAAATTATTTTAGACATACAAAAAAGCTATGACATTTGGAAAAGGATAGTGAGAATAGTTGCACAACTTGAAGAATGTAGTCAGTGTCTTTAAACTGTACATGTAGAAATTGTTGAGTTGACATACATTGTATGTATTTCCACCACAAAAAAAAAAAAAGATCTTTAGAAAGATACAAAGATGTTAAAACATACACCCACCGTAGCTTAAGAAGAGTTCTGCTTCTCAAGCCCAGGTTGTTATAGGACATTCCTCTCCCCATTCTGAAGAAAATACTCCTGCACAGTCAGTGCTGTTTGTGTCATTTTCCTGCCTCAGCCACAGAGGATTCGTCTGTGTGGAAGCGTCATACCTTAGTTCTGTAATTGTAAGATGCACACTTTTTTCACATATTGTCACAAGCAATGGCATCTAATAACCACCAATATAAATTTTATGGGTATTTTAATGTCTTTGAAATTGCAGTGCTTCTTAAATTGATGATGAAATATGATCACTTAACCAGCCCTTAGTAGTACAGTAATAGACACTTTGTTGTTGTTTGTTTGTTTTTAATTTTGCTATTATAAATAATGCTTCATCCACCATTTTTGTACATGTATGTTGGGATCAATGGGGAGGTGACATGTGTCAAGCAGTTGAAGGCCTGCAAGGAAAAAATGTAAGCCCATACATACTATCTTTGGGAGTTTATCATAAGAAGACCCAGAAATGTGAGCTGAGCTGAAATTGGAATGTAAAACCTTGTGGAGAACTGAAACCACCAATCACTTATTGAGACCAGAACCTGAACCTTTAAACTCCTTACCCTTTAAAGTTTTCTTCTTGAATGAGAAGTTAAGTTTGTTTGCTGCCATCAATTGTACAACTCCCCTCTTAGCGAAGTACTTCACCTCCAGCAATGTCCAACGTTGGGCTGGAGCGCTGGTCTTCAGCTCAGTCACTTACCACCGTGATAGACAGAGGGTAATTTCTCCCCATCACATGTGATAGGAATCATGGCAGCCTACACAGTGAAATAGTTTGGCTCTTTGTTCCTTAAAGGCCATTGTGGATATACTGTGCTCATGCTTCATAGGTGCTTCAGACATTTGTACTTTAAGGATAGCATTCTAGGCAGAGGGAATGGCGTGGCTACAAGCACAGCGGCAGGATTTCATGCTTGTGTTTGGAGAACATCCTGAAGTTCAAGTTGACTGGAAAGCAGAGAAGCATAGGGAAAAGTGGAAGACAGGCTGGAAAGGAAGCTTCAATGACAGACTTTAAGAACTTGAATTGTATTCTGTAGTAGGAAACCGCCGAAGGATTTCAAGCAAGGAAGTAGCATGGTGAGAACAGACCTTTAGAAACATAATTTGGTGGTGATGTGTTAAGTCAGAAACTGTGAAGGGTTGAAATTTTACCCTACTTACAAACTAAAAAGGTAGCCTGCTACAGATATATATACCTTGCACCAGAAGACACGTATACATGAGTATAACTAAAAACAAACCAGATGCCATGAAGTGGATTCTCATTCATGGCAGTCGCATGTGTATCTGTAGAGCTGTGCTCCGTGGGGTTTTCGATGGCTGTGACCTTTCAGAAGCACATCACCGGGCCCTTCTTCTAAGGCACCTGTGAGTGTACTTGAGTAACTAGCTAGTCATTTTGTTAGTAGTCTAAGCTCCTGGAGAGTCTTCTTATACAAACATTTTAAAATGAACTCTAACTGCCTTTGCTGAGACAGTGGGGGAGTATATTTGTGGGGAATTGTCTCCCAACATAGTGCAGGTTGAAATGGAAAGGACAGAGTGAGTGGCAAGAAGGTATTTTGAAATCAATTGGGTGAAAAAGACTGGAGCTAAAGTGACATTGGAATTTAAAATGGGAGACTTTCCAGGGGAGAATTTTATAAGTCATAGTGATCACCTGTAGATTGGAATGGGGATGGTGTTGAGGGTTGTAATCTGGCTGACTTGGGTAATGGTGGCAGTGTTAACAAATACAGGAAAGTCAGGTTCTAGCCCTATAAATTCCGGGACTCAAGGCAGGAAATTTCAATAGCACTGATAATTGTTGCAGCACAGGAAGAAATGATGAGGCTGAGACAAAGCCTGTGGCACCAGGGTTCAGGAAGTCAGAATGGGACTGGTATTATTTGAATGGACGCACCAGATGCTATAGGGCAAGGGGTCAGCAAATGGAGTAGAGAGGAAAAAGAGACAGTGTGTGGAAAGCCTTCAAGAGACACCTCAGCGAAAGGAAAGTAGCTTAAGAGGCATGGCTGGGAAGGTCAGAGAATTACAGTTCTAAGATGAGCTGATGTGAGCACGTTCGTGAGCAAAGAAGTGGGTGAAGGAGAGGATGAAGGTGGAGGGAAGAGTGCTGGCCAGCACAAGCTGTCGAGTATTGATATGCGTGGTCACAGGACTGGACCCACGGCGTGGCTGCAAGTGCGCTTCCTCCTCAACTTGGACAACTCGTCCTGTGAGGAAACCTCGGACTCGCTCGTGATTCCCACACTTGGTCGCTGTTGAACACTGCTGACCCTGGTTCCTCAGGGTGAAGAGCAGTTGTCTCTACTTTGATTCTCTTGTAGTACCCAAGAGTAATTTTTCTTTGGAAAACCCTGATGCCCAGTGAATGCTAAACTTCCTATGTGATTTGTATGCTTTGGACATTACCCTTTTTCCATTTTGTATGATCATCTTCCACTGTCATAAGCTCAGTTTTGTGATTCTTGAGGTGCTCTAAAAATTTCTTCCTCCTGCCACAGGTGTTACCATCAGCTCTTCAGCTGCCTTTTAATTCATAGTTTGTTACTGACTCTTGTTTTCTTTTCCTGGCTTTATCATCTCCATTTTAGAGTAAAATATATGTTCTCTCTGACCAACAGGCACACTTGGTAACTCTTAGGTATTTCGGCTGTATATGTCAGTGATAAAGCTTAGAAATGATGCCAAGTCAAAAGCTCAAGAGGTAGCAACCATCATGAGCCACTCTCTGTTTTGTAGGGTACGGGTGGATAGCCCTTGTACTTCTGTAGACCAAAATCCAGTCTGTTCTCTGAAGTCAGGAACAACACAGTGTTGCCTAGCAGTAGGATGCCCACCTATGTAGCCAAAACTCAGAATAGCATCCTTTTCTGTTGTGCCTCATTTCCAGAAATATTTGAATTCTACTTCTGCACTAGGCACAGACAAACTGAATAATCTCTGTCATCTCAGAATGTATGGAGTAGTTTTTCTGTTACTGTTTCATGTGAACCAAAATAGTTACTAATGTCACTGTCACCCATATAAGACATCTCTTGCAGATAAGTGCTAGGAGAAGCTTAGTTTTTCCTACAAAACTGGTTTACTTATTCTCTGGCAATAACAATATAAATGTATCTCCCTTTTCTGTTGGCTGCCTGGATAATGAGAACTTTGAAGCTCTATGGTAACAACTGTGTAGTCTTTGTGGTCTGTGTATATATGTTCTTGTTACCCCCATTCTGGATGCTTACGCATTTTTGTATAGTTACATGACTGTTATTTAAAAATTTTTATATATGTTTTATCACTTAAATATTTTTACTGTAAGTGAAATAAAATCTTTTGAGTGAAGAGGAAGTACATGAATAATATTTCAAAATTTTAAATGCTACTAAAAGAATTTTTTGGTAACTTTATCTGTCTTCTCTATTGTCAGTACTTGGCAAAAATCCCAGGGTTGTAAGAACTATTCATATAATGTATTAGTAACTGAATGAATGGAAGAATTATTGTGTCTTTTAATTCATAGTAGTTATTGTTATTTACATTCTCAGCCTCACATGGCTTAGATGTGCAAAATGTCAGTTTATTAAAAGACAATGAGTCTTTTAAAACAAAATATTTAAATTCTGAATTCCATAGCTGTTGTAAAATCTATAGTATTTACATATATAAAAGGAAGTAAAAGATAAAATTACTTAGAGATTACCATTAGTATTCTTGAGAATAGCTTTCCAGAATTGATGTGAAATTACATATCCAGACACTATTCATAGTATGTTTTATAAAAGTAGTCTTACTGTTTATTCTTCGTTGCTTTTTCATTTAACTGTCTGTTGCGTGACCATCCATATCATTTTCCATTGAACTGTATCATAATATTTAATAGCTACACAAGATAATACATAATATTAATACATTATGTATAATTTGCTCAACTAGTCCCTTGTTATTGGCTTTATGGGATCTTTCCAGTTATTGCAGTTATATAGAAGGCTGTTTGTGCATTTTCATGCACTTGTCTATTTACTCAGGATAAATCCTGAAAGTAGAATTACTAGTTCAAAGGGAAGGCAGTTTTTAAATCTCCTGAAAGATAGTACCCATTTATTTTCCCATCAGCTGCTTCTTCATTATGACTTCGTGGATGGTGCAGACAGTTAAATTGTTAAAGCAGCCACCAACCTAAAGAATGGAGATTCAAGTCCACTCACAGGTAACTTGGGGTAAAAACTTCGTAGTCTGCTTGCAGAAAGTTAGCCACTGAAAACCTTACGGACACACATGGGTTGCTGTGAGAGTCCACTTGATGGCTGTGAGAGTCTACTTGATGCCGAACTGGTACTAGACTTCTGCACACACGTGCCAGTGCTAGGTATTGTCACTGTGTCACCTTTCTCTGTGGCCTTACCTCATGCGTTTTTGGCCTTACTTGACCCTTAACTGTGTATTCTGCTTCAGCTCCCAGTGTAGCAGCCATCTCCAGCTTCTTGAGGCATAGCCAGATAACATCTGCTCTGACCTTCTGCCCCTCACACTCTTGTACAGCCTGCTGCTGTTACTGAGGGTGAGACACTTAGACTCCTTTGGGCCCCACATGTTCTCATGGAGTGAACCTTTGACTACTGGGCTTTGAGTACCACAGGATAAATCATCTCCCTACCTCCCCCAGATGGACTTCAGTAGTTTACACACTATCACGGAAAAACTTTGAAGATCAGTTAACTTGTCACTAAGCAGTATTACCAAGTTACTAAGCTCACTAATGCAGCCTCCTACTTGAGTCTCCCTCCTTCTCTGTCTCATTCCCATCCCCCTCACTGCTGCTCCCTGGAATGGCAGAATATGGTATTATGTTTTCAGAGGGACCCTGTAAAGTAACATGCCACCCAATTGGGAACCTAGGGATTGCTTTAGTCCGGAAAAAAGCATCCAGAGACAGCAGTCGGGACATGGATTATATATTCTTATCTGCAGTGCAGGAACAGGTGCAGGATGACTGCTGGACAGTGGGGACTGCCTGGGAGAGCTTAGGGGAGCAATTGCTGTAGGGGAGTTCCCTCTCCTTCTTGCTGATCTACGTGTCCTGTGTCCTGGGGTCGTGCTATCCTGTTCAGATGTTCTTGGTTAAGTTTTCTTTCAAGTGGTATAGGAGAAAGCTGACTAGGCTTTCAGTTATGGCACCATCATTTCTAAGGAAATAGGGAGAAGAGGGTAAGTTAGGTAGTTTTCTTAAGGCAGAGGCAGCTGGGTGAAAGGTGTTACTGCATCCATGATGGGAGTGGTACACTGGTACCTCACAGACCTAAAAGACATTTTTCTTTAAAATTTTTTGCTAATCTGGCAAAAAAAAAAAAAAATCGTGTCCTATTTTTTAATTCAAAATTTTCTTTGTGTTATCAGCAGTGGTGAATTTTAAGTGAAAGGTTATAGTTCACATAAGTTTCTCATACAAACTCATACAAAAACTTAGACACACTGTTATGTCACCGTAGCAGCTCTCCCCACACTGACAGCATACCCGTCTCTGTCCTGTGTTTCCATTCAGCCAGCTCCTGTCCCCCTTTGTCTTCTCATCTCACCTGCAGACAGGGGCTGCCCAGTGGCAAACTTTTCAAAACATGCTTGCCCATTTATAATTATTTTGTGAATTGTCTTTCATATCTCTAGTCGGTTTTTCTTTTACATTTTCTTTATTTTGTACTTCTTTTTTGTCTCAATTTTGTTTTGTTGCTGAGAATATATATGGTAAAACATAAACCAACTCAACAGTTTCTGCACATACTGTTCAGTGACACTGATGATCTTCTTCGGGTTGTCAGCCATTCGTCCTTCATTTTGTGGGTTGCTCCTCTAGAGTTAGCTAAACTCACTGCCCCCTGAGGCTCTTGTCTTTCAGGATCCATTTGTTGATTTGATCTCATACAGATCATTCTAAAAAGAGCACAGTGTTCAAGGCAGACATTTCTTACAACTGTTGTTAGTTTTGAAGAAGACTTCAGGGAATATTTTGAGTTTAAGGTTTAAACATAATCTCATGGCAATAGTTTAGGAGTTCATCTAACCATTATGGCACCGGGAAGTCTAGAGTCCATGAAAATTTCAAATTCTGTTCTGCATTTTTCTCTTTTTGATCAGGATTCTTCTGTGGAATCTTTCATCAAATATTCAGTAATGGTAGGCAGTACCATCCAGTTCTTCCAGTCTCACAGCAAAGGAGGCTGTTATTCATGGAGGCAGTTAGACATACATTCCATATCCTCCTGCTGTTCCTAGCTCTTCTTCCTCTGTTCTTCTATGTCAATAGAGCCCATTTTTGTGCCTTAAATGACTGCTTGCAAGTTTTTAAGACTCAGGCATTGCACAACGAACTAGAAAGTAGAACAGAAGCACCGAACATATTATTAGGCTGTTAAACTGGGATGCACCATGAAGCCATGACCCTAAACCTTCAGATTAAGAAACCATGTCAGTCTTGTGAGGTGTTTGGTTGTAAATAAGCAGCCTCAGCAGCTATTCTTTTTTTTTTTTTTCCTTTTTGCAAATGTATCTGTCTTGGTCATCTAGTGCTGCTGTAACTGAAATACCGCAAGTAGATGGCTTTAACAAAGAGAAGTTTATTCTCTCTCAATCCAGCAGGCTAGAAGTCTGTATTCAGGGCACGAGCTCCAGGGGAAGGCTTTCTCTCAGTGTCTGCTCAAAAGGAAAATCCTTGTCATTAATCTTTTCCAGATCTGGAAGCATCTCAGCACAGGAAACTCAGGTCCAAAGGATGTGCTCTTCTTGGTGGTATGAATTCCTTGTGTCTCTCTGCCCACTTCCCTTTCCTTCCCTCTTTTGTAAGCTAAAAGGTGGTGCAGGCCACACCCCAGGGAAATTCACTTTACACTGGATCAGGGATATGACCTTAGCAAGGGTGTTCGAGTCCCACCCTAATCCTCTAACATAATCCAATATTGCCCATTAAACACAGGCAGAGATTAGGATTTATAAAGTATACAAGAATTACAATAAAAAAATACAGGACAACCACACCATACTGTGAATCATGGCCCAGCCAAGTTGCTACACACATTTCTGGGGTGACATAACTCAATCCATGATGTTATCTACCACACAACTTTGGCCAGTTGAAGTTTCATGGTCTTTCGCTTCCCATCTCTGGTAAGCGGTAATAAATTTTGTTCTCTCTATATTTGCCTGTTTGTCCTGTTGTGATTGGCTTATTTCATTTAGCATGATGTTTTCAAGCTCCATCCATATTTGTAGCATATATCAATACTTTGTTTCTCATACTGAATAGTATTCCATTGTATGTATGTATTTATATATGTCTTAAATTATAAAAGTAATACATTCTGTGATAACAGTAAACCCATCTAAAGATATGTAAAGGTTAATAATTTCCCTCCAACCCCTATTTGTTGTTTTAGTAAACTGGTACTGCTCTAACAGTAATACCACAAGTGGATGGCTTTAACAAAGGAAAGTTTATTCTTACATAGTTGGGTAGTCTACAAGTCCAAATTCAGGGTGTCACCTGCAGGGGAAGGCTTTCCTACTAGTTGGCTCTGGAGGAAAGTCCTTGTGTTGCATCAGTCTTTGTTCAGGGAGTATCTTGGAGCAGGAACCTTAGGTTTTAAGGACACACTCTTTTCCCAGTGCTGCTTTCTTGATGGTGTGAGGTTCCCAATTCTCCGCTTGCTTTTCTCTTTTTATCTCCCATAGGATGAAAGGCTAAAGGTGGTTTCAGCTGCACTCCAGGGAAATTTCCTTAGCAGTGGTGTAGCAGTCCCACCCAATCCTGTTTTTTTTTTTTTTTTATTATGACTGAGTGAAAATGTACATTCCCGTATAAATTTACATGCCCACCTATATGCAGCTTCCACTACTCTCCCTGCCCGGTGACAGCACACTATTCCTCTCTGCTCCGTACATGTCTCATCCCCCAACAGTCTCGTTTCCCCTCCTCTCCACCCACTATCTTTCCTGCAGCCAGAGGTTAGCAGGATGATATCCTATAGATGCATAGAACCATAAAGTGCATCCAATATATGGTCACTCTGTATCGCCAAGTCCAATCCATTCGTGTCTGAAGAGTGGACCTTTATTATGATTTATGGGCAAGAGCAGCATCAGGGCCAGGGGCCATGCTCCCAGGGGAACCCCGAAACCTCTGGACTATCAGTTGAGGTGTTTTAGTGGAGATCTGTTTTAACATAATCATCCTGTCTATTAGCCACAGGAGGAGATTAGGATTTACAGCATCAGAAAATCACAAAATGGAGGGCAATCACAGAATACAGGGAATCCTGGGCCCAACCAAATTACTACACATATTTTTGGGGGGACATAATTCAATCCATGACACTCCTCCCTACCCCCATAACTAGTATTAACATCCTAGATGGTTAATATCCTTTTACATCTTCCATCATGTTCACAAGAGTGTATTAAAAAAAGCATTTTACAATAATGGTATCCTACTGTATATACTGTATATATTAGATGGATACCTGCTGTGGAGTCAACCACTCGTGAGGACCTTACGTACAACAGATGGAAGTGTTGCCAGGTCCTGAGTCATCCTTGAGATCACTGTCATCTTTGAGGCCATTGTTGACTATAGTTTCAGCCAGTCTCACTGAAGGTCACCCTGCCCTCATCTTCTGCTTCACCAAACATGATGTCCTCCTCCAGTGACTGATCCCCCATGATGAAGTGTCCAAAGCAAGCAAGACAGACAGTGTTCTGTTGTGATCCCTTGGGTTTTTCTTGTTTAATTTTTAGACATATATCACTGGAGCTTTCTTCTTAGTCTATGTTAGTCTGGAAATCTCAGTGAAACCTGCCCAGCCTGGGTGATCTTGCTGGTATTTGAAATACAGGTGGCATAGCTTTGATCGCAGTAACACACAAGCCAAACATTGCAACAAACTGAAAGACAGGTTTGGAATATATATGTTACCAAGTACCTTTTGTCACTTTACGTTATATGTAGATATCTGTTCATCTGAGTAAATAGATAACTTTATTTTTTAGTTGGATGCTATTTCATAGCATATTGTTAGGTGTTATTCAGTTAGTTCTGAATCATAGGGAGCCAGTGTACAGCAGACGAGCCGCTGCCCAGGCCTACACCATCCTCACAATCATGCTGTATTTGACCTCATTGTTGTCAGTCCACCTTGGGGGGGATCTTCAGTTTTGTTGCTGACCCTCTGCTTTAGCAAGCTTGATGTTCTTTTCCCAGGGACTGGTCCCTCTTGGATAACGTGTCCGAAGTTGATGAGATACAGTACCATGAGCCTCACTGTCAAGAAGTACACTGGCTGTGTTTCTTCTCAGAGAGACTGGCTTGTTTTTCTGTAGGTACCTTCAGTAGGATGTTAACGCTGTAATTCAAAGGCGTCAGTTCTGTTTTGGTCTTCCGTATTCATTGTCTAGCTTTCAGGCCCATGTGAGGCAATCAAAAATATCATGACTTGTGCCAGGTGGACTTTAGTCTTCAAGTGGCATGTTTGCTTTTTTATCATTTTTTATTTTTTAATATTGTGCTTTAAGTGAAAATTTATAATCTGAGTCAATTTGCCTTACAAAACCCTGCGCACTATGCAACTCTAGCTGCTCTCACCATCCAGTGACAGCACATTCCTGCTTTCCACTCTGTTTTTTTTGTGTCCGTTTGCTATGGATTGACTTGCGTTCCCCCAAAAATGTGGGTAGGAATTTGTCTAGGCCATGACTCCTGGTATTGTGTGATATCCTCCATATTGTAGATCCTGTGATGTTAAGGAGGGTGGATGGGCAGCAGTTCTGTTGGTGGGGCAGGACTCAGTGTGGAAGATTCTTTTGTGTCTTGAGGTAGTCTCTAGAGGTATAAAGGAAAGAAGCGAGCAGACAGATTTGGGGACCTCATGCCACCAAGAAGCAGTACCAGGAGCAAAGACAAGTTGAGCACGTCCTTTGAAAGGACCAGGGACCCTGCACCTCAGAAGCTTCCAGTCCAGGGGAAGACTGACAACGAAGACCGTCTTCCAGAGCCAGCATGCAAACCTTACCCTGGAGCTGACACCCTGAATTTGGACTTTTAGCCTACTGACCTGCAACAGAATGACATTTCTCTTTTTAAAGCCATCGACTTCTGTTATCTCTGTTATCGCACTACTAGGTGACTAAGATACCGTTCAACTAGCTCCTGTCCCTGTCTTCCCTCTCATCTCACCTGTGACATGAGCTGCTCAGTCAGCCTCATGTGCAAACATGAGCCAAGGAGCACATTCTTCACCAGCATCTCTCTGTGCCTTATATTCTAGTCCAATCTTTGTCTGAAGAGTTGGCTTTGGGACTGGTTTCAGTTTTGGGCTAACAGAGAGTTCGGGCACCATGTCTTCAGGAGACCTTCCAGTCTGTCACACCACCATGTCTGGTATTTTAATAGAGTTCTAGTTCCTGCACACTCACTTTTCCCCCACTACAGCAGGAACTCCGTGATTTTCCCTGTCAGGGTAGTCACTGGTGGTGGCTGAACACCATCTAGTTCTTCAGAATGGCCCCTTCTGTCTCATGGGCTTATGTTTTCCTCATGTCTTTGATGTTCTTCATTCTCCTCTCTCCTTGTGGGTTGTGCCCAATCGATGGTACTTTGATAGCTGCTTGATAGCTTTTGAGACCTGAGATACCATTCACCGAAGTGGGAAGCAGAAAAATTTCTTAAAAAAGCAAAACTAAGTTCTGCCACTTTACCTCCATGTACCATGAAATCATGGTCCCTAGACCCTTCCCTTCCCCTGCTTTTCTGTCCTTGGAAAGGTTGGGTTATAGTTAGGAAACATCCTAGCTTTTGGTTTAGTCCAGCTGTGCTGACCACTGTTCTACTGTGTGCTATCTCTCCCTTCACCTAACCCCCATGACTATCTGTCTAATCAGTAGAAACACCCTGGTAGCATAGTGCTTAAGCGCTACAGCAGCTAACCAACAGGTCAACATTTTGAATTCTCCAGGCACTCCTTGGAAACTCTGGGGCAGTTTTCCTCTGTCCTGTAGGGTTACTATGAGTCAGAATCGACTCAAAAGCACTGGGTTTTGGGTTTATTTAATCAATGAATACCCCTGTCCCTCCATTTGCACCCTTGTAAACATCGACTCCTGTGTGTAAACCTTTTCTTGAAACGTCGTAATACTGATCTCAGACAAAATTGCCAGTTTTGGAACTGACTAATTCACTCAGCACAGTGTCTTCCAGAATACTCTTGTTATGAGATGTCTCCTAAGATTATCGTTGCTCATGTTGCATAGTATTCCATTGTGTAAATACACTGTAGTTTGTTCATCCATTCATCTGTTAACGGGCCCCTAGGTTGATTCCATGTTTTTGCTCTTGTGGACATTGATGTGCTGCAACAGACATTGGTGTACATGCATCTATTTGTGTGACAGCCCTTATTTCTCTATGATGTATTCCAAGAAGCGGAATATATGGTATTTGCTGGATCATATGGTATTTCTATTTCTAGCATTTTAAGAAAGCATCAAATTGCTTTCCAAAGTGGTTGTACCATTTTACATTTCCCACCAGTAGTGTAGGGGAGTTCCAGTTTCTTCCCCAGTATTTATTACCTTGTGTTCTTTAGATTAATGCCAGCCTTGTTGGGTGAGATAGTATCTGATTGTAATTTTGATTTGGATTTCTCTATTGGCTAATGATCATGAGCCATTTCCTCATGGATCTTTTAGCCAGCTAGATGTCTTCTGTGATGAAGTATCTATTCATATCCTTTGTCCATTTTTTAAATTGTATTTTTCTTGTCAGGGTTTTGCAGTACCTTGTGGATTATGGAGATTAGATGCTGATTGGATCTGTGGTAGCCAAAAATTTTTTCCCAGTTTGTTGGTTGTTTTTTTACTCTTTTGTTGAAGTCTTTGGATGATTTTTGGCAGTTCCCAGTTATCTGCTTTCTCTTCTGGTTGTGCATTATTGATAATATTTTATAGTCTGCTTATGTTGTTTATTAGGGCCCTCAGCCTTATTATATTGCTTTAGATTTTATATTTAAGTCTTTGATCTGTTTGAGTTCATTTTTGTGCACAGTGTAAGATACGGATCTTGTTTCATTTTTTTGCAGATGATATGTAATTATGCCAACAGATCATAGGCATTGGGCCTGTGTCAAATATGACCTGTTGATAGGTTGATGATGTTTTATCTGGATTCTAAATTCTGTTCCATTGTTCTGTGTATGTGTTTTTGCACCGGGGTGTTTTGACTTCTGTGGCAGTGTAATACGTTCTAAATTAAGGTAGTGGGAGGCCTCCCACTTTGTTCTTCTTCTTCAGTGATGCTATAATTATCCTTTCCATATGACTTTGGTGATTTATAATAATGATTGAAGTGATTGCCCATCTCCTTCATTATTTGAGTTACTTACTTTTCTGTTTTTCTTTTGTTAGTTTGGCTAGTCGTGTATTGATATTGTTGGTCTTTTTAAAAAAACAGTTTTTGGTCTTCTTTAACTTTTTCAATCATTTTTCTATTCTCAAAGTCATTTAGTTCCACTCTAATTTTATTACTTTGTTCTGTTGCCTGAGGAGTTCTATTGTTGCTGTCTTCCTACTTGTTCAAGTTGTGAGATTGATTCTTTGCTTTGGGACCTTTCTTCTTTTAGGATGTGTGAATTTACTGAGATAAATTGACCCCTGAGCATTGAATTTACTGTGTTCCGTAGATACTGGTAGGATGTGTTTTCATTCTCATTTGGTTCTATGTATTTCTTTATTCTGTCTTTAATTTCTTCCATAACTCAAAAGTTTTTGAGCAGGGTGTTGTTCAGTTTCCATGTGTGTGATTTTGTTTACCCACTTTTTTTTCCTACTTTTGATTTCTGCTTTTATGGCTTTATGTTCTGAAAAGATAATTTGCAATATTTCAGTGCTTTGCATTTTGTTAAGACTTTCTTTATGGCCTAATATGTAGTCTCTTCCGGAGAATGTTCCATGTGCATTGGAAAAGAAGGTTTACTTAGATGCAGTTGGGTACAGTGTTCTGTATATGTCTGTGAGGTCAAGTTGTTTGATTATGGCATTTATATCTTCTGTGTCATTGCTGAGTTTCTTTCTGAATGTTCTATCCATCACCGAGAGTAGTATGTTCAAGTCTTCTACTGTTGTGGAGCTCTCTGTCTCACTTTTCAATGCTTTTAGTTTATTTGATGTATTTAGAAGCTCTGTTGTTGGGTGTGTAAATATTTAGTATGGTATGTCCTTCTGATATGTTGATCCTTTAAACAATACATAGTGAGCTTCCTTGTTGACAGTGGTGTGGTGGATTTTACTTTAATGTCTATTTTATCTGAAATTGATATTGCCACTCCTGCTCTTTTGTGATCGTTAGCTTTGTGTATATTTTTCGTCCTTTGAGTCAGTTTGTTTGTATCTTTAAGTCTATGGTGTGTCTCTTGTATGCAGCATATAGATGGATTATGTTTTTTAATCCATTCTCCTATTCTTTATCTCTTTATTGGTGCCTTTAACCCATTTACATCCCATATACTTTTTGATAGGTATGAATTTAGTGTTGTCATTTTGGTGCCTTTTTAATGTGTTGGTGACAATTTTTTGTTTGACTTAAATTTCTATGCTGAGTTTTTTTTTTTTTTAAATATAGGTTTTCATTTCATCCATTTCATTGTTGTTGGTTTTGTATTTGCTGAGACTTCTTCATTTTGTTTCTTGTTTTGATGTGTAGGATTGTTAATTTCCTTTGCAGTTATTTTAATATTTACCCCTAATTGTCTAAGTTTAAACCAGTCCTTCATTTATTACTATTGCCTTGACTTCCTTTCCATCAGAAAGATCTGAGAATACATTGATTATTTCCTCTTTGCGGAATAATATTGTCATCATTTACATAGTGAGATTTCTGTTTCCCTATTTTTAGTGTTTTAGCTTTTATTTTTGTGGTTTCTCTATGTTGATACCTGGATGCTCTGTCTTTTGTTGTATCCTTGAGTGTATGTGGAACAGTATTTATTTTCTAATTGAAGAAATTTCTTCAGTGTTTATTGTAATTTCAGTTTGGTCTTTGCAAATTGTCTAAACTTCTGTTTATCTGGAAGTGTCCTGATTGTGCCATCACATTTGAGAAACAGTTTTTGCAAGACACATAATTCTTAGTTGGCAGGGTTTTTTTTTTTTTTTCCTTCAAGGCTTTGTATATGTCATCCCATTGCCTTTTTGCCAGAATGGTTTCTGCGGAATAATCTGAGATCAGTCTTATTGATTCTCCTTTGTGTGTTAATTTTTTTTATTGTTTAAGCCTAGCTGCCTTTAGAAGCTTTTTCTTATCTTTGGTTTTGATAATTTTGATTATAATGTGTATGGTGTCATTCTTTTGATATCTACTGTGTGTGGAGTTCGGTGAGATCTTGGATAGCTGTCTTCTCATCTTTCATGATATCGGGAAAGTTTTCTATCAGCATATCTCCAACAATTTTATCTGTATTTTTTATCTCCCTCTGTTCTGGTACTCCAGTCATTGGTAAATTATTACTCTTGGTAGAGTTCCACATAACACTCAGTAATTCTTCATTTTTTTAAAAATTCTTTTATCTGATTTTTCCTTTTATTTGGTGGTATCAGTTGCTTTATCTTCAGTCTCACTAATTCTGTATTCCCTTGGCATATCCTGCTCTCTTGCCTTTCTATTGAGTTGTCTAATTCTGTAATTTTACTGTTAATCTGTCGAATTTCAGATAGTTGTTGCTTAAGTATTTCTGGCAGCCTGTTTAATTTTTCATTATGCTCTTCTGTACCTTACCTAATCTCCTTCCTCATGTCTCAAAGAGCTCTGAAAATTGTTCTTTTGTATTTTACCTTCAAAAATTGCAGCAAGTCTTCCTCATGTGGACAGTTTTTTTGTTTGAGGAGTTTTCTGAAGCCATCGTGGTATACTTCTTTAATATTTAGAAATTGGTTGTTGTCTCTGAGCTGTCAGAGAGTTGTTGTAATTTATGTTTGGTTACTGTGTTCTGACACATGCACACACACACAAGCACATGCAGATGCATGCACACGCGCACACACCTGCACATGTATGTATGTATATGGGGTCTGACAGTTAATTTCATGAACTCATCTTAGAAAAAGTGTTACATGGTTCGTTGCTGACTATCACTACAGTCACCGTTGAAGTACTATCCTTGGAAAACTATGCACTGATGCCAGCTCCTAGTCCACACCTCAAAGAAATTTTGGAACTGTTTTTCTGGAATAGCTGTCAGAGCTATCCTGAATGTCATCAAAAAGTCTTCCTTTGAATATTTCCTGTATCTTTGGGTGAAGGAAAAAGTCATTGGGGGGAAGATCAGATGAGTAGGGAAGGTGTTCCAATACAGTTATTTATTTACTGGCTAAAAACTGCCCGACAAATATACAACTGAGATCACAAACTTGCCACCGTGGTTGGTCTCTGTAATCTAAAGATTACAGTCTCGGAAACTTTATGAGACAGTTGTACTGTGTCCTATAGGCTCATTGTGAGTTGGCATTGACAGCAGTGATTTTTTTTTTTCAATTGTGTGTATGTGTTTGTTTTAAGCCTTCCAAGGGACTAAGTTACTCATCCTTGCTCATAAGGGTCTTCCCTCTAGTGTAGAATCTCATGAGAACCCTACTTACCTGATTTTCATAAAATGGGCAGAGTGTCTAGGCTTTGCTCCATTGTGGACACAATGACCCCCACACTGACTACTGAAGGGTGACCCCCTCAGCTGATTCTGGGCCAGACTTTTGATTGGAGTCTTTCTAAGGCTTGAACTCTGCAGTCTGTCCCTGTTAATTTGTTTTTCTGTGAAGCTTTTCATCTTTTTACTGTTGATCTGTGAGGGGTATTCAGATGTTAGGACACATAATTTCACCCAAAGTTTATTAAGTACTTTTTGTACACCAAAAAAGTATTGTCTCAACTCTTTTGACTAATCCATTCTTTCTCTGCTAATTTGAAATTCCACCTTCATCATGTACCAAACTCTCTCGTATGCATGCATATGCTTGAGGACTTTATTTTGTTCTATCTTATGACTCTTTTGGTTCCACTTCTGTATACACTCTTTTTATTACTTTAGCATTGTATGTGACAAAGCCAGATTCTCCCATCACTTTTTTCAAACATGTTTAAGTTTGTTATATATCCTTCCAGGTGGACCTTTAGATTCACTTTGCCAAGTTCTGAAACTTATTTTGATTATGATTTCATTAAATTTGTATATTATTTTAAGATTCATTGATGTCTTTACAATACTGTCTTCCATTTTAAAAACTGGGTGGATCTCAATTTGTTTTCTGTTTAAGATATTTATTTGTAAATATTTTATATTTTTGTTGTGCCTATTTCTTTCTATTTTAGCTGGTTATTGCTACTGTAAATGAGAGCTGTTGAACTGTGTGTCCATGAGCCTGATGATTCAATAAGAACTAGTTTTTAAATATAACCACTTTCCTAAATCCCCCTTTTCCCTCTCCAACTTTACTGAGTTACAATTTACATACGGTAACATTTGCCCATTTTAAGCGTATGGCTTGATGTATTTTGTTAATTGTGTAGAGTTGTGTAACTGCCATCACAATTGTAATAGAGAACTTTTCCGTTTCTTTAACAAGCATTTTCATGTCTTGTTGCAGATGGTCCCCACCCTTCACCTTTGGCTCCAGACAGTTAACCTTCTTTCCATCACTAAAGTTGGGCTTTTTCTAGAACTTCATATAAATGAAATCATGCAGTAGGTAGTCTTTACTGTAACTTAATGTTTTGCTTAGTAGTGTCCTACTGTATGGATATATGCCCATGTATTTATCCATTTCCCAGATGTTAGACATATGGATTGTTTCAGTTTTTACTGTTACAAATAATGCTAATGTGAACATCTGTGTTTTAGTCACCTAGGCTGCTCTAACAGAAATACCACAGAGCGGATGGCTTTAACAAAGAAAGATTTATTCTTACATAGTCCGGTAGGTTGCAAGTCCATATTCAGGGTGTCCGCTCCAGGGAAAGACTTTCCCCTTGTTGGCTCTGGAGGGAAGTCCGGTGTTGCATCAGTCTTTGTCCAGGGAGCGTCCTCACGCAAGAACCTCTGCTCTGAAGGACGCGCTGTACTCCCGGTGCTGCTTGCTTGATGGTAGCGAGGTTCTCAAATTGTCCTTGGTTTCTTTTTCCTTTTATTCCTTGCAAGCTAAAAGCATTAAGGGTGGGGCAAGCCATGCTCCAGGGAAACTTCCCCCACAGCAGGAATTCCCAGCCCCACCCTAATCCTTTAACATACAGGTTAGCAAAACCACACAATGGAGGACAGTCCCAAGATACTGGGAACCATATCCCAGCCACGTGGCTGCACACATTTTTGGGGGGACACAATTCCAACCATGACATCCCACCCTTTGACAACCCAAAAATCACATCACAAAACATTTAACACATTCATCTCACCATAGCAAAATTATGTCCACCCATATAACAGAACTCTTAAATCAGTTCCAAGTCCAAAATACAAAAACTCTTCTACATCTGTGAAACTTAGAAGGCATTAACAGGCAACAGGCAAGTCAACAGAACACATTACATTAGCCCTCAAAGCTTTGGAAATACTCTTACATTTTCTGAGACATTCTACACAACAGCAATGCTCTCCAGACTCTAGGTATCGGCCACACTCTCTGGTTTCTGAGTGGAGACCTCCAGCCCTGTGCTACAATTCTGCCTTCAAGGCCCACTTGGACAGAAACTCTGTCCCATCGGCTTTAGGAACACCCTAAGCCCAACTGAGTGGCAGTTCCACCCTTAGGAACACAGCATGCCGTGGTTCCACCCTTTCAAACCCCTGAGGTCATGGCCATACCTCTTGAGACTGAGGCAGCTCAGCTTCTCAGCTATTTGTCTCTTCAGCGTTAGCTTCCTCTGGCCACATGGCCTGGGCCTCAGGCCCACATCTGCCCTGCCGGGCAAGTGTTCCAAAGCTCTGTAGCTCCACTGGTTTAAGTGCCCGGAGGCACCCCACTCTTGCTGGAAAGTGTCCTGCCCAAAGGCACTCAGCTCTCTCACTGGGTGGGTCAGCAAGGCCAGCTCCACCGATTCAAGTGCCCAGAGGCACCCCGTTCCGTGAGGAAAACTCTGCTCAGGTACTGACCTCTCTCGCTCCACGGGTCGGCTCCAGCGCTGCCTCTGGTTCTGCTGCTGCCGCTGCTGCTGCTGCCAGTCCTCTGTTGTTTCTCCCATCTGCGCCTTCTTCGTTCCTTCTGAATTTTCTATCCATTCGCGGTTTCAAAGTGGCTTCCACATTTTAGGTATTTGCTAGAGCAGCACCCCACTCTCACGGTACCAATTCTGTTTTAGTCAGCTAGGCTGCTCTAACAAATACCACAGAGCGGATGGCTTTAACAAAGAAAGATTTGTTCTTACACAGTCCGGTAGGTTGCAAGTCCATATTCAGGGTGTCCACTCCAGGGAAAGACTTTCCCCTTGTGAGCTCTGGAGGAAAGTCCGGTGTTGCATCAGTCTTTGTCCAGGGAGAGTCCTCACGCAAGAACCTCTGGTCTGAAGGACGCGCTCTGCTCTCGGTGCTGCTTGCTTGATGGTAGCGAGGTTCTCAAATTGTCCTTTGTTTCTTTTTCCTTTTATTCCTTGCAAGCTAAAAGCATTAAGGGTGGGGCAAGCCATGCTCCAGGGAAACTTCCCCCACAGCAGGAATTCCCAGCCCCACCCTAATCCTTTAACATACAGGTTAGCAAAACCACACAATGGAGGATAGTCCCAAGATATTGGGAACCATATCCCAGCCACGTGGCTGCACACATTTTTGGGGGGACACATTCCAACCATGACAATCTGTTTACAAGTCTTTGTGTAGGCATATGCTTTTATTTCTCCTGTGTAAACACCTAGGTGTGAAATTCTTTAACTTTGGTAGAAACTGTTAAATTGTTTCCAAGTGGCTGTACCTCATGAGGAACTCTACTGTCTCTACATTCTCAGCACTGTTGTTTGTATTTTGGTTTTGTTTTATTTTAGCTGTTGTGGTACCAAAAAACCCAAGTCAGTTCTGACTCATAGTCACCCTGTTGAGGGGGCAGAGTCGGTTGGATTGGAACTGCCTGTCTTTTTGGTTAGCAGCCATAGCACTTAACCACTATGCCATTCTAATAAACATATTGAGAACAAAAATGTTACGATGGCATTTTTGAGGACTAGGATACTCCTGACCCAAGTCATGGTATTTTCAGTTACTTCATACGCATGCAAAAGCTAGACAGTGAATAAAGACAGCTGAAGAAGCATTGATACATTTGAATTATGGCGTTGGTGAAACATATTGAATATACCATGAACTTCTAGATGAACAAAGAAATCTGTCTTGGAAGAAATACAGCCAGAATGTTCCTCAGAAGCCAGGATAGTGAGACCTCGTCTCACATTCTTTGGACAGGTTATCAAGAGGGACCAATCCTAGGAGAAGGACACTATGTTTGGTAAAATAGAGGATCAGTGAAGAAGAGAAAGATGGACTGACACAGTGACTGGAACAGTGAACTTGCACATTGCAATGATTGTGTTGATGACAGAGGACTGAGCAATGTTTCGTTTGGTTATCCACAGGGTCTCAGTGAGTCTGAATCAGTAGTACCTAAGAAAAACAGCAGCAATATGTATATATGTTTAAAATCCATTGCAATTTTAATTGGCATTTCCAGAATGACTAGTGATAAACATCTTTTCATATGTTTATTTTTTATTGTATATCTTATTTTGGAAAGCATGTCCATACCCTTTGACCATTTTTTTTTTTTTTTAATATGTCTAACTTTTTATTTTCAGATCGTTGTAGAGTCACATGCCAAGGCATCTCATCTACACTTTGTCTAGTTTCCCCAATGGTAAGATCTTGCAAAGCTATAGTATAATGTCACCATTGGGGTATTGACAAGTACAGTCAAGATGCAGAACAGGGAGCCCATGATTAATTTCAAACACTTATGAAATTACAGATATGTCAGTAGTCTTCCAACCCCACCTGGCTCCATGTCCTTAGGTAAGATACTCTGTGTTCCTAGCAAGGTTTGTGCTGCTGTAGCCATGATTTTATGTGCTGGTCCCAGGCTGCAATGTTACTGTACCACTGCAGTACCCTGGTAATTAATCACGAGGCCCAGGAGCCTTCCTGGGGTATAGAGTTCCTTAACCAAGACCCAACCTGCTAGGCATGGCGAAGATGTTGTGGAGTATCTTAGTTGTCTAGTGCTGCTACAGCTGAAATAACCACAAGTAGGTGGCTTTAATGAGCTTTTATTTTCTCACAGGAGAAGCTAGAAGTTGAATTCAGGGCACTGACTCCAGGGGAAGATTTTCTGTCTCTGTGGGCTCTGGGAAAGGCCCTTGTCTCTTTTCAACTTATGTTGCTCTGCAGTTGTCATGTGCTGTGTATCTTTCTTTCCTTTGTGCTTCTTTCTCTATAAGGACTGCCAACTAAGTTTGCAAACTCATCCTAGAAAAAGTACTGCATACCTCATTGTTGAATATCACTACGGTCACCTTCGAAGTACTCCTCTTAGGAAGCTATGTGCTGACGCCAGCGCCTAGTCCACCCTTCAAAGCAATTTTAGAACTCTTTTTCTGGAATGGCCATCAGAGCTGTCGTCATATTACCCGTGATATCCTGAATGTCATCTAAATGGCTTCCTTTAAATATTTCCTTTGCTTCCAGTTAAAGAAAAAAGTCACTGGGGCCAGATCAGGTGGGTAGGTAGGGTGTTCCAGTACAGTTGGAACATCAGTAGAGTTCCAATAGAGGTGTTTACTGGCTAAAAAAATTCAGTCACAGACAGCACTACAAGTATGTTTGTGAACTTGCTGTTATGCCATCGTGCACACTGGCCATTCAAAAAAGAGTTCCAAAATTGCTTTGAAGGGTGGACTAGGCACTGGCATCGGTGCACAGCTTACAAAGGGAAACAGTTTGAAGGTGAGCATGGTGATATTCAGCAATGAGGTGTGTAGGTTCGTGGACTTAATTGTTAGATGTCATATGCCTAGTGTCATGGGCTGAATTGTATTCCTCCCAAAATCTGTAGCAATTTAGCTAGGTCGTGATTCCTGTTATTGAGAGCCATAGTGTTGTAAATGCCTTGGGAGCCTCTGTGAATGAAAGGTGCTCCCAACACTCTCCGGAAGAGAGATTCCGAAGCACCGTGAACAGCGCCCTCCTTTCCAGCGCAGGACCTGTCTCTGGAGCTGTGGGGGCCTTCCCAGGGCCTTGCTTGGCTGCCTCTTTGTTCCCCGGCTAGGATGGTCAGCCGTCTGATTTCTGGGATAAGTTGGTCACCTTGCCTGTGCCTCTCCTTTCACCTTCTGCTAGGGAATGATTTTTTATATTCTTTGCTTCCACTGTCTCTACCAGCTCTTTATCTTTTCTGTTGTCTCCTGTCTTCTCCCTCCAGAGAATCTAAAACTCTGGGACGTTCTACTTCATCTGCCTAAAACTGCCAAAAATAAATAGTAATCTGAAGATGCTAAAAGAACATTAGTTTATATCTAAACTAAGGCAGAATAACTAGCTTTTTAAAAATGTGTAAAAAAGGAATAGGAAGGAAAAAAAAAGTAGGAGCAGGAATAGAAAAACACTAAATAGACAATAGATACATGGTGACTTGGGTGAAGGGTAAGACAGTGCCCAGTACTGAGGAAGCCAGCACAGTGTGTACAAGACAAGGGATGGAAGCTCCACAGACATATCCAACTACCTGAGGGACCAGATTGTTGAAATGAGGGCTGTGGAGACCACGATCTTGAAGGAATGTCTGGGGCAATTGGCATAGCATAGTTTATAAAGAAAATGTTCTACATTCTTTGGTGAATAGCCTGTGAGTGACCATCGAAGATACGCCACTGTTCTCACCCTTTCAGGAGCAAGGGATAATGCTGAAAACTAAAGATACAAGGGAATGGTTAGTCCAGAGGACTAATGGGCCACAACTACCATGGCCTCCACCAGACTGAGACTAGTACAACTAGATGGTACCTGGCTACTACCACTGACTGCTCTGACAGGCATCACATAGGGTATCCAGGACAGAGCTGGAGGAAAATGTAGAACAAAATTCTGATGCACAGAAAAAAAAAAAAAAGGCCTGACAGAAAGTGGAGAAACCCCCAGAGTATGGCCCCTGGACACTGTTTTAACTCATTAATGAACTCACTCCTGAGCTTCACCCTCAGCCAAAGATTAGACAAGGTTGACTAAGGATCACATCAACCCAGGGGCAAAGACTAGGAGGCAGGAGAGGACAGAAAAGTGTTGTGTGGTTTTTAATTGATGTAATAACACCCTGTGTGTTCTATTTAATGAGTCACTACTTCTGTAAACCTTCTCCAAAAGGTGCAATTAAAAAGAAAAACAAATGGACTTGTGTATGCCAAGTCTTCAGAATGATGAGCTTCTTGTAGGAAAAAAGCTGAATTTGTTTATATATTCTACACACACACAGAGAATCCCAACTTGGACATTGTATCCCAGGAGAAACTTTATCTGATGACACATGGCAGATTTGGTCACTGCATTCTTGTTTAGTCACTGTTTTCAGTATTTTCACATCTTTTTGTCAAACCTCTATCCCAGTGTATCACAGGTATCTTGTCGGGAGGGGAGAAGATGGGAAGGTTACTACCTCCCTTGGTATGTTGCAAGGTCTGGGAAAATTCCTAACTCAAATCCTTCAAGTTCCAAAAAGGGATGTGGTACCCTTCCATATGCCTCAGTGTCTGTCACCAACCAGGAAGCCCATGACTCTTTCCTGTAATGAGCCTTTAATGGGGCCTCATATGTAGGAAGTCCTAATGGCATAGTGGTTAAGTGCTGTGTCTGCTAACCAAAAGGTTGGCAGTTCAAATCCACCAGGTGATCCTTGGAAACTGGGGTAGTTCTACTCTGTCCTATAGGGTCACAGTGGCTTTGATTTTTTCTATTCTTTTGTTTCATAATAGCCATCCTGCTAAGAGGTCAACTGAAATGGGGTGGTCTTTCTGGCCTGGCCAGCCCTCACCCAAGAGTCAGTTCATTAGCTTAACCTATCAGGTTAGATGTGATCTGAGGCCCTCATCCAAGACACTTCAGCACTTGAGAATTTCCAAGGTTTTAAAGGTTCTCTCTCAGAGATGTAGGACAAAGACTAAATTCTTTAGATAAACTTAATCCCATACTGTCCATGTGTCTCTTCTCCCAAGGTTGGCCTGCTTCTCTTTCTGCTGGCTAGCTGACTTTCTTGCCCATTCCTAATTTTCTCTATTCTCATGTTTCCTTTTAACTGGGTCTCTTCATAATGTTAATTTGTTCATGGCATCTCCTACATATCAGTTCTCAGAATCAAATCAGATTCACTCTCTTGTTTCTCAGTTTGTCTTTCAGAGGATAAAAATTTCATTTGGGTGTCACTTTTGTATAGGCTGGAAATCCTGGTGGCATAGTGGGTTAAGTGCTACGTCTGCTAACCAAAAGCTGGCAATTCAAATCATCCAGGCATTCCTTGGAAACTCTATGAGGCAGTTCTACTCTGACCTCTAGGGTCGTCATGAGTTGGATGCAACTCAATGGCAGTGGGTTTTGTTTCGTTGCATAGGCCAGGTGACCAGTCTATAAGTTGTCTGCCCTTGAGCCATATCGTCTCTCGTTGTCCTCTGGTCTAATCACCTGAAGCCAAGGGAGACACAGTCACGGAGAACATGGTTTCTCACAGTTGTCTTCTCTGCACGGATTGGATGTAGAGGCTTATGCAGGGTAAGCAGATATCGTGATGGACACATTTAATGAAACTCTAGTACTGTGTGCAGACACTGATAGAACTTTAGGCTTGGAAGGGCTTTTAACACCACTACCAGCGCTGTTCACTTGAATCTGTGTACAAGAGTAGAACTGTGCTCGATAGAGTTTTCAGTGGCTGAAACCCTGGTGGCATAGTGGTTAAGGGCTACATCTGCTAACCGGAAGGTCAGTGGGTTGAATCTGCCAGGCACTCCTTGGAAACTCCGTGGGGCAGTTACACTCTGTCCTGTGGGGTCACTGTGGGTTGGAATTGAGTCAGTGGCATTGGGTTTGGTTTGGGATTTGAATTTTTCAGAAGTGGAAGGGGCTTTAGATATCAAGAACCTGGTCTTCCCGTTGAAACAGGACTCTTCTTACTAATACCTAGACAAATACAGGGTCTTCTACCCTTCGGAGACTTTGAGCTAGTGTTTCAAAAATGAAACCATACTATAAAAAAAAAAATTCTTCCTTATGTTGAACTGAAACCTCTCCTTACGGCCTCTGTTCACTGACCTTAGTTGTGTCCTCTTGTATAACATGAAGGGAGGTTGAATTATTCTTCCACAAAACAGCTCTACCAAAGCGTCAATGCCTTCAGTCGTTGTCACATGATTTCCTGTCCTTGTCACCCTGGCATTTGTCTCAAATTGCCTTCTTACAGGCAGTGCTGGCTGCTGATGCTCCAGAGGGGATCTGACCATTATTCAAGAAGTCTGGGGCAGGTGGGAGGATAGAAGAAGTGTGGGCTTCAGGGTCAAACATACACGGGCTTTAATACTGGCTCTGACATTTACCATCTTGGAAACCTTGGGCAGTAACTTTTTCCCCACCATGAATCATTTTGTAAAGAGGAGGGGAAGAAAGGAGGGACATTTTCCCAGTCTATTTGCTTATTTGTAAGGTATGGAAGTAATGTTTTCTTCAAAGAGCTGTTGTAAACAATAAATAAAGCTTTGTAATTGAGGGCAGTGCTTTTCAAACTGGAATATGCCCACAGATGACCTTGACTCTTTTTTACAATGTAAATTATAATTCCAAAGATCAAAGGTTGTTAATACTTGTAGCTATGGATTGATTATGTCCTCCCAAAATAATGTGCTGTAAATTCTAACCTCTATGCCTGTGGTTATAGTCCCATTTGGGAGTGGGTTGTCTTTGTTACGTTAATGCGGCGAGAGTAGTGTAGGGTGTGTCTTAAATCAATCTCTTTTGAGATATCAAAGAGATTAAACAAGTAAGTGAGCAAGCGGAGATGGAGGGAGAGAGATGCCAAGCCATGTGGAGATCTCTGTAGAACTAGGGAACAAACTGAAGAGACCAGGACCTTCATCTAGAACTGAAAGAAAAAAAAAACCTTTCTGTAGAGTTGGCATCCTGGGTTTTGACTTCTAGCCTCCGTAACTGTGAGAAAATAAATTTGTGTTTATTAAAGCCGTCCACTTGTGGTATTTCTGTAATAGCAGTACTTGATAACTAAGACAGAATTTGTTACCACACAAGTGGAGTGCTACTCCTACAGATACCTAAAATGTGGAAGCAGTTTTGAAATTGTGGAGTGAACAGAGGCTGGAAGAGTTTTAAGTTGCCTAATAGTAAAAGTGTTCATTGAGTTGAAGAGGTTTGGTAGAATTATAAATGTCAAAGGCTGTTCTGGTGAGGGCTTAGAAGGAAATGAGAGCTATAGAGAAAGTCAGAAAGCCTAGTGGTGTAGCAGCTAAGTGCTATGTCTGCTAACCACGATATTGGCAATTCACATCTGCCAGGAGCTCCTAGAAAACTCTACTCTGTCCTGTAGGGTTGCTATGATTCAGAACTGACTCAGCGGCAGTGGATTTGGGATTTTTGGATAGAGAAATTCTATAGAGAATACATGTGGCACCAACAGCAGAATGTTGCAAGAAATGTGGATATTAAATGTGCTTCTGGTAAGTCTTTTAAAAAAAATGATTAACATGTGATTGGGCAATGCAAGAAGGGTGATGGTTTTTATGCAATGACAAAGAATTTGTCTGAATTATGTTCAAATGTTTGTTGGAAGGTAGAATTTGTAAGTGGTGAACTTGGATAGCTGGCTAATGAGATATCTAAGCAAGATCTTAAAGAGGCCATGTGGTTTCTCCTTGGTGCTTATAGTAAAATGTGAGAGGAAAGAGATGGACTTGAAAATGAACTGTGCAAAAGGAAAACAGAACGTAAAGTTTAGAAAATTGTGCAAACCAGTGACCTCGAATGTTCATCAAGGACATGGCTGCACAATCTTCCGTTAAAGAGATGAAGCTGGAGGTTCATTGATATAATCAACTACCACAGCAGAAACTCAGTTTATCCTGAAGGAACCAGATTAAGAATGAAAGGAGAGAACACTTCCTCTTGGATCTCTACAGGCAGGAAACAGACCAAAGGAATTACATCTGTTGCCCTCCATGAAAAGAAAAGGACCATCCCGGAAGCAGTTGGGAGATCAGCAGGACTGTTGGGAGGAGCCTGGGAAGCAGAGCCTTCCCAGTTTCAAAGGGAGGAGGGTGTCAGGGGTAAGAACGGTGGGGGGGGCAGGGGCTGGGGAGTAGAGAGGCCTCCTGGATCTCAAAGGCTGGGGTCACAACCTCCTAGCTTTGAAGGAGTGAAATCTTCATCAACTTGATTCTGAAGTGTGGGGTTGCTGTTAGGGTATGCTGGAAGATGGGACTGCCACCCAAAGCAGAGGGGGTGGGTCTGCCATGCCCAAGGAGCAGATAAACAGAGCTTGCTACTCAGATGGCCTAGGAGAATGGGGTCACCCAAAGCCAAAGGAGCAGAGGTACAGTCTCAGTGGACCTGGAACGTGGAGCTGAAGCCCAGGGCTATTCAGAGGGCATGACCAGCACCCAGCATCTGGAGGTTGGGGGCCATTGCCCAGATGGTCTTAGAACAGAGAATTACTTTCAAGTCTTGAGAGCTAATAGCATTTGTTTTTCTCGGTTTAGGACTTGTTTGGTACCTGCTTCCACTCTTTCCCTACAGTTTCTCCCCTATGTAATGAAAATAGCTGCTATGTGCCCATTATACCATTGTGCTTTGGAGGCAGATAACTTGTAGTCTAGATTTCACTTGTGCATAGATGAGGAATTTTTCCCCACGAAGTGTGCGTTAAGTCTCACTGATAATTGATTTTGATGATTGAGAAGATTAGATGTTGGACTTGGAGTTAAGACTTTTGGGACTTTGGGATGAAATGGTGGAGTGAATGTGTTTTGCATGTGGGAAGGACATGAATGCTGGGGGAACAAAGGATGAATGTTATGGATCGAATTGTGCCCCACTCCCCAAAATGTGTTTTAAATCCTAATATCTATGCCTGTGGTTGGAGCCCTGATGGCACAATGGTTAAAGGATTAGCTGACAAAAATTATCAGTTCAATTCCATCAGCCATTCATTGGAAACCTCATGGGGCAGTTCTACTCTGTCCTATAGGGTCACTATGAGTAGGAGTCAGCTTGATGGCAGTAAATTATAAGGGTTACACCTGTGGTTATTCTCCCATTTGGGAATGGTTGTCTTTGTTATGTTAATAAAACAGGGTTAGTGTTGGGTGTGTTTTGACTCTGTCGCTTTTGAGGTATAAAAGAGATTGAACAAGTAAGCGAGGTGGGTAAGAGAGATGCTAAGACACATGGAGATCTTTAAAGAACAGGGAAGAAGAAACTGAAGAGATACGGACTTTCCTCCACAGCTGATAGAGATAGAAAGCCTTCTTCCAGAGCTGGCACTTAGAATTTGGACTTCTAGCTTCCCAACCGATGAGAAGGAAATCCTAATGGCGTAATGGTTAAGAGCTACATCTGCTGACCAAAAGTTTGGCAGTTCGTATCCACCAGGCGCTCCTTGGAAACCCTGTGGAGCAGTTCTTCTTTGCCTTATAGGGTCATTATGTGTCAGAATCGACTCGATGGCACTGGGTTATTTTTTGGTAGCCTATGAGAAAATTAATTTCTGTTTGTTGAAGCTATCCACTTGTGGTGTTTCTGTTATAGCAACACCAGACAACTGAGACAATTGCCAACAAGTCAGCTGTGACTCATAGTGACCTTTGATATATAACAATAAAACATCACCTGGTCCTGTGCTGTCCTCACGACTGTTGGTATGTTTGAGCCCATCATGTCAACCTGTCGTATTGAGGGTTTCCTTCCTTTTTACTGACTCTGCACTTTACTGAACACAGTATCTTGGTCTAGAAATTGATCTTTCCTGATGAGGTATCCAAAGTAAGAGTGGTGTCTCAGCATCCTTGCTGCTACAAAACATTCTGGTTATATTTATTCTAAAACTGATTTGTTTGTTCTGGCACCCCACTGTATGTGTATTCAATATTTTTCACCAACACCACAATTCTAATTAATCAGGTTTTCTTCTTTTTTCATTGTCCAGATTTCCACGTGCATACAAGCTGAGTGAAAAGACCATGACTTGGGGTAGAAGCACATTACTCATCGAATTGACATCTTTGATTTTTAAAACTTCAAAGAGATGTATTTGCCTAGTACAGTACATCTTTTGATTTCTTGACTGCTGTTACCATGGATGTTAATTTTGATCCAAGTAGAATGAAACCATTAATCTGGCAAAAGGTCCAAGAGTTTTCATTTGTTTAACATTCTCCAGGTGATGCTTATACTGTGGTTCGTGTATCACATTTTCGGTAGCAATGACCTGGGGCACCTGGTGCTTAGCCAGGTTTGGGAAGCGTTAGCTCTTTCTTCCTTTGTCGCCAAGTGGCCCTCCTTCCAATATTCCATACTTGCATTAGCTTTTAATTTTCATCTCAATCTTATGTTATAAAGTGATAGTGGACATGTATGTAAAAAGGAAGATACATTTTCCAGGTTATAAGTCAAGCACTGAGCTACCATGTTATAGGGCCAATGGAACTCATGAGGCTGTTTAATACCTGAAGTTCTGATCATTTTGAAGGAGCCAACATAGTCCTCAGCTGTGCTTGGTGGCAGTGTATCTGCTGGGGCAGAAGGCGTCCTCTCACTAAGTGATGATGGCTAGGCAACATGCATTTAGGAAGTCACTGCAGTCTTGTCACTGAGGGGCCGTAGGAGACTGAGGCAGCTGCTCCTCCCAGAAGCAATGATGCATGCTGTTGCCATGACATGGAAAAAAATCAAGTTTAACTAGGGGAGATTTTTGTGAAGCCGTTTGGAAAATGCTAATATATTTTGATAGGATTAACATCCTGATTCTGTTCTTACTCTACTTTATTCTTCTGTGCTTAGCAAGTGACTGCTGCACTACTTTTCTGTTTTTTCCTCCAAACGCATACACAAGCAACTCACAAATACGTTCACATATAAATCAGCCTCAATTTCTGTTTCTTCTTTATTTCTGTAAAATATTTTGCTTAATTTTTCTGTAAGGAGTGAAATGAATAAATTAGGTGTTTTCTATAAAATGGTCGTTTCATTATATAGACAGCAATAGCTTCTACAGTATAAATGTTTGTTTTCTCTGAACTCTGACTTGTAGCTGTCTTAAAGTTTATAAAATACATGTTAAATTTACGTGTCTGGAACATCGTAAGTGAAAGATGAGACTGTCCTTTTTCAGTCTGTTGGATTTGCCTTGATACATTTAAGTTTTTAAGCTGATGTTAGCAGCCCGGTAAAATAGGTATAGTTCAGTTATGTTTTAGAGTATCTCACTAGGAACTTTCCTGTGATATTTTTCAACCAAAATTGCAGATCTACAGACTTTAAAAATACTGTCTTAGGCTGGGTTTTCTAGGGAAGCAAAACCAGTACCACGTGTAGGTACAAGGAAAGATTTATTGGATGGAGGGAGGGAGGGAGGGAGGGAGGGAGGGAGGGATGCATGGATGGAGGGATACATGGATGGATGGATACATGGATGGATGGATACATGGATGGATGGATGGATGCATGGGAGAAAGACAGACAGACAGACAGACAGATACAGGAAACAGCTCACATAATCACAGAAGCTGAATGTCCCAGGTCCTGGAACAAGCCTCACGTGGCTACGGAAGCTGGGGAACCCAAAGTCAGCAGGTCAGAGACCAGAGTTCTAGATCACCGATTGTGTAGGTCAGTGGATCCCAAGCTGGTGGCAAGACGAAGCGACAGAGGCTCGCAAACCCAGGATCGGCAGGTCAGGGAGCAGGAGCGGCAGAGGCTGCCAAACCCAGGATCGGCAGGTCAGGGAGCAGGACTCTGAAGCACCGACTGTAAGGACTGATGAGTCCAACAGCTGTTAGTTCAAGTCCTGGAACCAGACGCCGGAAGAAGACAGCAGGAGCTCCTGGCTACGTGAGCAGACCAGCAGTAGTAGTAGAAGGTAGGGAGATGAGAGCCGAGGGGCGGGGAGCCACCACAAACCCTGCCTTGCCACTTAATATGGCAGCCAAATATGGAGCAGCCGAGTTGACATAATCCTGACCACCAGAAATATCAAATAAAATTTATGGCATTCTCATCATCTCCTGAGTGTTAAATGTAGGAAAACTAGAAGCAACATGCCACTAGTATTTCAAATGCCAGCAGAATTACCCGTGATGGACAGGTTTCAGCAGAGCTTCTAGGCTAAGACAGATTAGTAAGGAAGGCCTGGTGATCTACTTCTGAAAATTAGCCAACAAAAACATTACGGATCACAATAGAGCATTGTCCAAGTCACTAACTTTGGACACGTGATCAGTTGCTGGAGAAGGACATCATGTTAGATGAAGAAGAGGGTCCACAGGGGGAGGGAGACCTGGTGAGGTGGATTTGGCACAATGGTCACAGCAATGGACTGGAAGATGCCAATGATTCTGAGGGTGGTGCAGCACTGGGCAGCATTCTGTTCTGTTGTACATAAGCTTGCCGTAAGTAAGAGCCAACTCGATGGCTGTTATCTATGTATCTAATAAAATTAAAATAGACATGGAAAATTTCTTGAAGTCTACCATGAAACTTAACAGTGGCCATCTCTGGGAAATGCAGTTGAGGGTCAGGAGAGAGTTTTACCTTTCGCTTCGTATCTTTTGTTCAGTTGTGGTTTTTAAAAAACTTTTTTAACTTTCAGTATGCATCACTCATATGATGTTTTTGTAAAATTAAAACAGACCACTAGGAGACATGTTGAAAAAGTAAAGAAAAATCACCTGGGAAATTAGTAATTAGCATGCCATAGGTGCTGTGGGGAGCCCGGCTGTGGGGCGTTGACTTATGCAGCTTACCTGTGAGAAGAGAAGAGACCTTTGTAGGTGACCCAAAGCCCAGCTCTGTGCACCTTCTTTCCCCTGCCTGGCCCAGCCTTCAGCGCCGTCTACCTCCCGTTGGTTTTTATTGAATTAGCAATTATTATCACTCAACTAGATGATAAGCCAGAGCAGTTGCTTGGGGGTAGGGGGTGGAACTGACTTGGTGATCCAGTTGTACTTTCTTCCATGTCTTTCTCTTCTCCACTTCCGTCTCCCATTTTTTAAAAACTGAATTTTTAATTTTGAGGTCATTGTAGGTTCATAGGCAGTTGTAAAAAGTAACACAGAGTTATCTCTTATACACTCCCCCAATAGTAGCATTTAGCAAAACTAGAATATGATCTCACAACCATGTGATTGGCTTGGGACAACCTACTGATCTTTTATTCAAGTTTACCAGGTTTTACTTGGATGCGTGTATGTGCACACACATGCACATTAAGTGCCACAAAATGTTATCACCTGTATAGGCTTATATCCACTACCATAGTCAAGCTCCTGGACAGTTCCAACACAAGGACCCCTTGTAATTTCTTTGATACCACACTGACTTCCCTTGTCTTCCCCTGCATCTTCTCCGTCTCAAACCCCTGGCAACTACATCAATCTGTCTTCTGTTTCTGAAAGGTAATTTCAGAAGTATTACATAAATGGAATCATACAATAACCTTTTGGGGGGGTCAGCATAATTCCATGGATATTTATCCAAGTTCTTGTGGTTTATCAATAGTACTTTTTTTTTTCCTTGCTGAGTGGTATTCTGTGGTATAAATGTAACACAGTTGTTAACCATTCATCCACTGAAGGAAATCTGGGCTGGTTCCAGTTATTGGCTGTTAAGAATATAACTACTATGAATATTAGTGATTAGTGAACAAGTTTTGTGTGAACGTAGGTTTTTATTTTATTTTGTTGTTCAGAAATATATACAGCTAAACGTATACCCATTCAGCAGTTTCTACATGTACAGTTTAGAGATACTGATTATATTCTTTGAGTTGTGCAACCATTCTCACCTCCTTTTCTGAGTTCTTCCTCTCCCATTAGTATAAATTCACTGCCTCAGCATAGTTTTTTATTTCTCTGGGAATCAATGCCTAAGAGCGCAGTAGCTAGGCTAATATGGTAATTGCATGTTTAGATTTATAAGAAACTGCCAAGCTATAATACTCCAGAATGACTGTACCATTTTATATTCCCACCAGCAATGTATGAGTGATCAGTTTCTCTTTATCCTTGCTAGTAGCATGCATTATTATCACTTTTTTTATTTTAGTTTTTCTGATAGGTGTATAATGATAGATCATTGTAATTTTTATTTGCGTTTCTCTGATAGCTAATGATGTTGAACATCTTTTCTTGTGCTTTTTTGGCCATCTGTATACCCTCTTCCATGAAATGTTTGTTCATATCTTTTGCTTATTTTCTAGCTGGATTATTTGGATTTCATCCCCCCTCTATTGCTTTTTCCTTTTATTTCTATTAATTCTTTCAGTAAACATTTATTGATGTGTACCATTTATCAGGCATTTGAAGTAGAGAGGTAAAAGAAACGAGGTTGCCCCTCAAATACTGACAGCATCGAAAGGGTGATGAGTGGGGGCATATAAGTAAAGTTCTTTGTAGGAGGGCACCTACCTCCTCCCACCAAGAGAGTTTTCTAAGGCTTGCTTCTGGAGGAGGTAACATCTGATCAGCAATTTGAAGCATGAATGTATTTATTAAACTTTGTATATATTATGCTGCCGTAATGTTTAGAAAATTAGTATAGTGAGAATTAGTACACTAAAGCCTCATCAGGGCATCCTTCTTTTAAGTAAATCATTGTAGGAACTCATTATTAATTCAAGGTCAGCAAGCACTGAACCCAGAACATCATGCTAGGTTCTTGAGGATTCTAAGGTGAAGAAGACAATGTCCCAGATCCAAAAGAAGTATGATCTAATGGGGATTGAAGGTTTAGAACCAAGAGATAGTTGCTGATTACAGAAGAAACAAATTCACTAAAAAGTGAGTTATAGGAGAATGAGAAATTGATTCTCATAGAAGGTTTGGGGGAGTGCTGCTATAATAGAAACACCACAAGTGCATGGCTTTAGCAAAGATAAATTTATTTCTTCGCAGTAAAGGAGATTGAAAGTCCAAATTTATGGTGTCAGCTCCAGGGGAAAGCTTTCTCCCTCTGTCAGCCTCCTCTTCAGTCTTGCCCCTAGACTAGGAGCTTCTCAGTGCGGACCTAATGGTCCAAAGGATGGGCTCTGTTCCACCATTGCGTTCTCTGTGGTGTGAGACCCCCTCCTCTCTGCTGGCTTCCTTTTTTTTTTTTTTTTTTTTATCTCTTAAGAGATAAAAGGTGGTGCGGACCACACCCAAGGGTAACTGCCTTTCTGCTGGATCAGGAATGTCAGCTGGGAAAGGGTATTATAATTCCACCCTAATCCTCTTTAACATAAAATTACAATCACAAAATGGAGGATAACCAAATCATACTGGCAACTGTGGCCTAACCAAGTTGATACACACATTTTTGGGAGCATATAATTTAATCCATGACAGGTAATTTCTTGGAAGAAATGGGAGTTCAGCTGGGATTTGAGTAATGAGCAGAACTTCCACAGGTAAATGTAAAAAAGGAACAGATTTGTTATCCTACTCATCCCTCATATTACAGATCTCCCCATCTGTATCTTCCTCTTACCTACTGAGTTTGCTTCTCAGGAAAGGTCCCCAATCTCATGTCTGAGTCCGGCTGAAGACAAAATCTCATCTAGTTTTAAAATGAGCTCCAAATCTAATTTTAGGAAGTCTTTCATCTTATACCTGGATTGTCTAAAATAAGATTAGATAACCAATCTAGTACTATTATTACAGAAATAATCACAAATGAATGGCTTTAACAAAGAGAAATTTAGTTTCTCATAGTTTAGGGGACCGGAAGTCTGAATTCAGTGCTGGCTCTAGAGGGAGTCTTTCTCTGCCAATGCTGGAGGTGGGTCCTTGTTTCTTCTGCTTCTGCTTTTTGGTTCCTTGGAGATCTCCATGTATCTTAGTATCCATTTTACTTGTCTCTCATCTGCTTCCGTGTTCATTCTGTTCTTCATCTCAGAAGAGACTGATTTAGGACATGTGCTACACTAATCCTGCCTCATTAACATAACAAATACAACCCATCCCAAATGGGATTAAAACCACAGGCATACAGGTAGAATTTAGACACATATTTTTGGCAAACACAATTCAATCCATGACATTGATAGATTGAGGCCTGTTATTGTTAGGTGCTTCTAGTTGGTTCCGACTCATAGTGACCCCTCTGTACAACACAGCAAAACACTGCCCTGTCCTGTGCCGTGCCCACAGTTGTTTCTATGCTTAAGCACATCATTGCAACTACTGTGTCAGTCTATCCCATTGAGGAGCTTTCTCTTTTTTGGTGACTCTTCACTCTACCAAGCATGATGTCCTTCTCCAGGGATTGATCCCTCTTGACAGCATGTACGAAGTATGTGTGTGAGATTCAGTCTCTCAGTCTTTGCTTCCAAGGAACACTCTGGTTGTACTTCTTGCGGAACAGTTCTGTTGCTTCTTTTGGCAGTCCATTGTACATTAGACATTTTTCTCCAATGCCACAATTCAAAGGCATCAGTTCTTCTTTTGTCTTCTTTGTTCATGGTCCATCAGTGGTAAAGAGGACACTGTTAATTCGTGGCACAAGATGGCATTAGAAATGTGCAAAATAACACCACAAAAGGTCAAGTATTTGTGAGAAACAAGGATCCAGGTGGTAGCATATTTGATACTTTTCTGTAGTTTTGTCAGAATGAAAAGTATAAAGAAGCTGATTGGTTGATCTTTTGTTCACTAGATAAAGTAATGAAGGAAAGAGATCAGTTTAGGACTTTAGAGTCTCAGCTCAAGGCCACATAAACAGCCTCAAAGTTGCCACTTGCACCATGAAAGAAAGCTTTATTTGTTACGGTAACAAAACTGACACTGCTGAAAACCAAGCCTAGAGTCTTTTTGTAAGAGTGGCTGAATTATAATGCCAATTGAATTCTCATCCTCAAATGGTATCTGGAATTACATTGAAGGCATTCACTGGAAAGAAATGAAATCTTAAAACTTTGTATGGGGACATATGAACAGATAATCAGAAAGCTGAGCCCCTGAATTCTGTTGAATCACTCCTGCCAACACAGCCAGACTTCTTATTCCCATCTGATAAGACTAACCCAGATGTGTCTGGAAGAGCGTTTCTCTAAAATATTGCCTAGGGTGGCATCTGAGTAATTGCAGAAGGAGGCATTTGAGTCATTGCCCAGGCAGATGCCTGTGAAGACATTACAGAATGTTCTCAGAGCACATCCCCACCACCTATCTTAAGTCCCAGCAAGCCCTAAAAGATGAAATACAAAGGGTGACACAGGAGGAGGTATAGTATACTCCAAAAGAACTACTTGATTTTTCTAGTATCTATGAACAGAAACCTGGGGAATGTGTGTGGGAATGGCAGTTAATAGTGTGGGATAATGATGCAAGGAACATAAAGTTGGATCAGTTTGAATCTATTGATATGGGCCCACAAAACATAGATTCTTCCTTCAGTGTTTGAGCACAAGGTGTTAGAAAAGGATCTAGTCATTTATTTGGTTGGATTACTGCAGTATGTATTATGGAGTGGCCTGCTCTATTGAAGTACCAGACCTCCCTTGGTGTACTGTAGAAGAAGGTATATAAAGGCTTAGGGAAATTGACGTGTTAAAGTATTTATCAGGTTAGACCCACAGACCCACACATAGAGTGCCCAGAGGACACACTTTTTATCAAACGATGAAAAAATTTGTGAAGGGAGCCCCAGCGTCCTTAAAGACAGCTATCATTATTACATTACGTAAGTCAGATTTGACAATGGGAAGTGTCTAATCTAATTAAAGCACGTAACTATAAAGCCAAGCCAAAGCCAAGTGCCTTCGAGTCGTAACTATAATGGGGCTAACTAAAACAAGGTGGGTGTGGTTACCATAATGGAATCAAAGCAGTAATCAAAATAGTCTGATATATAAGGACTTACGGCACTGATCACCTAATCATAGTATCCCCTAAGAGTGAAACAGATGGGAAATATACTATTTACTTGATCTGTACAAACAGGAAAATTCTAGGTCAAGAGAATGAACACTCAAACTGGAATTGCCCAAATAGTGTCACAGACGCTCAGTCAATACCCAGACTTGAGCCAGTTTATGAATCCAAAACCTCTTGACTGATGGGGAGACAGGATCCCTTTGAGGAAGCACCCTATTATACTGTTAATCTTTCTGCCAGTCTTCTGCAAAGGGATCTGCAACCTTTTACAATAGTGACTATTCACTGGGGAAAAAGAAATAATCAGGATCTGTGGGGGTTACTGGACACTTACTTGGAACTGACACCAATTCCATGAGACCCAAAAAGTCATGGTGGCCCACAGGTAAGAGTGGGATCGTGTGGAGGTCAGGCTATTAATGAACTCTTTGCTCAGTCTGTCTTAGAGTGGGTCTCTGAACCCATCCTGTAGTGATTTTCCCACTTCAGGAGTGTGTAATTGGAATACACTCAGCAACTGGCAGAACCACCACATTGGATCCCTGAAAAATGGAGTAAGGGTTATTAAGGTAGGAAAAGACAAGTGGGAGAAGACATTAGCACTGCCCTCTACCTAACAAAATAGTAGACCAAAAGCTGTGCCACATTCCTACAAGACAGTGCAGAGATAACTGGACCATCAAGGATTTGATGACTGCCACCACATCCCCATTCAACTAACCTACTTGGCCTGTTTCAAAAAAAAAGGGGGGTCTTGGAGAATGATTATCTTAAACTTAACCAAGTGCCGCTGTTGTTGAGTCAATTCAGACTCATAGTGACCCTATAGGTCAGAGTAGAACTGCCCCATAGAATTTCCAAGGAGTACCTGGTGGATCTGAACTGCTGACATTTTGATTAGCAGACCAAACTTAACCAAATGGCGACCCTAATTGCAGCTGCTATTCTGGATGTAGTTTCATTGCTTGAGCAAATTAATATGTCTCTTGGTACCTGGTATGGAGCTGTTGATCTGGCTAATGCCTTTTTCTCCATACTTGTTTCAAAAGGTCACAAGAAGCAGTTTGCTTTCAGCTGGCAAGGGCCAGAAGTACACCTTCCATTACCTACCTCAGAGCTGCATCAGTTCTCTAGTCCTGTGTCATAATTTATCCCTCAGAGACCTTGGTCATCTTCCCCTCCCACAAAATATAACACTGGTCAGTTACAGTGATGACATTATTTTGATTTGGAGCTAGTACGGAATAAGTGTCAATGACTCTGAAAAGTATGGGAAAGAAGTATGTGGACATACCTCTCTGAAAAAGCCAAAGAAGTGAAGATGTTTGTATCCCATGTAAATGCTCACCAAAGGGTCACCTCATCAGTGGAAGATTTTAACAATCAAGGGGATTGGATGACATTTTCTATGGAAAGCAGACACCCTCTTTTCCGGGCTATTCCTGTCAGTGCTCAGTGGTCTTATGAACAGTGTGATCATAGCAGCAAGGATGTAGGTTATGCGTGGGGCTTAGGAGCTTGGGACTTGCACTTCACTAAGGCTCACTTAGCTAAAGACACTGATGAATGCCCAGTCTACTGGCAGCAGAGACCAACACTGAATCCACGATATGGTGTCATCTTTCAAGGTGATCAGCAAGCAACCTGGGGGCAAGTTGTTAAATTGCACCACTTTCTCCATGGAAAGGGCATTGTTTTGTTCATACTGGGATCGAAACTTACTCTGGAATGTGGATTTTCTTTCCCTACATGCAGTGCTTCTGCCAAAACTACTGTCCGTGGGCTTATAGAATGCCTTATCCACCATCATGGTATCTGTCTTAATTGTTTAGTGCTGTCATAGCAGAAATGCCACAACTGGATGGCTTCACTAAACACAAGTTTACTTTCTCACAGTATAGTGGGCTGAATGTCCTAGTTGAGAGCATCAGCTCCAGGGGAAGGCTTTCTCTCTCTTCAGGCCCTGGAGGAAGATCCTTACCATCTTCCCCTCGTGTAGGAGCTCCTCCACACAGGAAACCCAGGTCCAAAAGACATGCTGTGCTCGAGGATCTGCTTTCTTGGTAGTAGGAAGTTTTCCTATCTCTCTTCTCATTTCTCTTATTTCTCAAAGAGATTGGCTTAAAACATAATCTCATCTTATAAATTGAGTCTTGCCTCGTTAATATAACTGTCACTGATCCCATCTAATTAACGTCATAGAAAAGATTTACAACACATAGGAAAATCATCATATAATAAAATGATGGACAGCCATGCAGTATTGGGATTCATGGACCAGTGAAGCTGACACACATTTGAGGGGAACACCAGTTCATCCCATTATCCCACAATGCATCTCCTCAGATCAAGGAACTCACTTCACAGCTAACGAAGTTTGGCAGTGGACCCATGTTCAAGAAAGTCGCTGGTCTTACCATGTTCCCTATCAACCTAAAGCAGCCACTTGATAGAATGGAGTTCTAAAGACACAGTTATGATGCTAGCTAGGTGGCAGTGCCTTACAGAGCTGGAGCAGTGTTTTCCAGGAGGCTGTATGTAGTGTAAACCAGTGTCCAGTATATGTTGTTGTTTCTCCCATAGCTAGGGTCAATGGGATTAGGAATCAAGGGCTAGAGATGGGAGTGGTGTCATTAACTATCATCCCTAGTGATCCACTTGCAAAATTAATGCTTTCTGTCCCAGTGACTTATGCTACAAGAGTCTAGAGCTATTAGTTTCAAAGAGAGGAATGCTCTCGCCTGGACACACATCACCAATTCCACTGAACTGGGAGCTAAGAATGTCTCCTGGTTACTCTGAGCTTCTTACACCTCTGGATTAACAGCTGAAGAAAGGATTTAACTACATTGGCCAGTGTGATTGACCCTGATTACCAAGAAGTTGGTTGATGTTACATAATGAGATAAAGAAGAGGATGTCTGTAATACAGGAAATCTCTTAGAATGTCCCAGTACTACCATGCCCTGTGATTAAAGTCAGTGGAAAAATTACAGGAATCCAATTCTGATATGACTAATGGTCCATATCCATCAAGAAGGAAGACTTCGGTCACCCCACCAGGCAAAGGACAGGTACTTGCTGAGGTAAGGAAGGGCAAACGAAATATGGAAATAGATGATCGAAAGTTTTTAAATAACAGTTGCAACTAGGTGACTAGTTGCAGAAACGAGGACTGAATTGTTATGAGAATTTCTTCCTTGTATGTGTGCATCAAATATTTTTGTTGTCTTAACCTTGGTGGTGTAGTGGTTAAGTGCTGTGTCTGCCAACCATAAGATCAGCAGTTCAAATCTGCCAGATACTCCTTGGAACCTCTATGGGGCAGTTCTACCTGGTCCTATATAGGGTCACTATGAGTCAACATTGACTTGATGGCACTGGGTTGGTTTGCTTTTTGTTTGTTTCACTTATAAAATATAAGATGTAAACAGGGCTTTGCATAATCAGTTGTGTGTTTATTGTATCATGTTATGTGGAAATATGACTTCATAATTGTCTTTATTCAGAGATTATATATAGTTTAAGGAGATGTATACAGGTTCCAGGTTGACAAGGTGTGAACTGTGATTGTGAAGATTATGTGACAACTTGACTAGGCTGTGATGCTTAGTGGTTTGGTCATTAAAATGTAGTTTAGCAGTCTTATGATGATATAATCACTTCCGTGATGAGATTTGATGTCATGCAACCACACCCATGAGAATGTCTTCTAATCAGGATCCGTCACACCAGCCAGTAACTCCTTTTAGCTGTTAAATCTGGAGGTGTAAGGAGACCAAACTAGCCAGGTCACATTCTTTGATTTTAATTCAGTGGGATCAGTGATGTGTCTCTAGGTGAGAGCATTCCACTCTGGAACTCCCATCTGCTGTGAGTAGCCAGTCAGTTGAAGGGGAGTTTCCTTGGAGCTGTGGCCTGCATCACATATGTCAGTGGAGATCCTGTCAACACTCCTGGGCTTTTGCTGTCTCTGGATCCTTCGGCTGATTCCTGCTCGTGATCTCTGCTTTTTGGGACTGGAACTAGCAGCTACCTGTGATCTTGCCTGCTGATCTTGGAATTAATTCATGGGTTTTTTATAGCCTGTAAGCAAGAGCCCTGCTTTCTGACCGGATCTTGGGTTCACTAGCTCCTGTGGGTAGGAGAACTGTCTCCAGCCTGACCCATGGATTTGGGACACGTCAGCCTCTACAACTGCATAAACCATTTTTTAATATAAATCTCTCTGTGTAGACTTCATTTTGCTTCTCTAGAGAACCCAGCCTAAGACAGCAAGATATTTTCCGAGTACTCAGTCCAGTAACTCCCTCAAAGAATCTGATGTGTCTCTAAAGCTTCTTTGACTTTGCCTGGTGTGGACTTCCCCTGTATTGTGTGCTGTCTTCGTGATCTAGTGCTGCAATGACAGAAACAGCACAAGTAAATGACTTCAAAATTAGGAATTTATCTCCTTACAGAAAAGTAAGCTGAAAGTCCAAATTTAGGGCATCAGCTCTAGGGGAAGGCTTTCTCTGTTGGCCCTGGAAGAAGGTCCTTATTATCATTCTTCCTCTGGACTGGGAGCTTCTGAGGCACAGGGAACCTGGGTTCAAAGGATGCCTTGACTCCTGGCACTGCCTCTTTACTGATGGTATGAAGTCCACAGCTCTCTGCGTGATTCTCTTTCCTTTATGTCCCAATGATACTGCTTCAAGGCACAGTACAATGTTAAAGGTTGAGTCCTGCCTCTCTAACGCAACTAATGCTCATCTTTCCTCATTAACGTAATAGAGGAAGGATTTACAACATACAGGATCATATGAAACTGGGAATCAACACTTAGCCAAATTGCTACACTCGTCTTTTGGAGGGCACGGTTCAATCCATGACACCCTTTACCAAAGTTCCTGCTATCTGATGCTATCTAGATCATGCTTTTTCTTCCCCACCTCTCCTCTTCTTTGTAACCATCAAAGAGTCCTTCTTTCTGTGTAGAACCTTTAATGAGTTTTTATAATATAGTACTTGCTCTTTTGTGATTGACTTATTTCACTTGGCATAATGCCCTGCAGATTCATTGATGTTGTAAGATGTTTCACATATTCAGTATTGTTCTTTACCATTGCATACTGTTCCATTGTGTGTATATATAGTAGTTTGATTATCCACTCATCTGTTGATAGGTTTTTGTAAAACTGTGTTTAAGTGAAAGTATAGAATCCAAATCAATTTTGCATGCTTACCTATCTACAGCTCTGTCTGCTGTCCTCACCCAGTGCCAGCACATTCATCGTTTTCACTCTATACTTTTAATATCCTCTTAATGAGAACCTGTCGCCTGCTAGAAACCAGTAGGACAGCTTCCTATAAATGTATAATACCATAAAGTACACACACCACAAGGTCATACTCTGTCCCTGAGTCCAGTCCATTCTTGTCTGAAGAGTTGACCTCAGTACTGGTTCGTGGTCAGGGCCAGTACCGTGTATCCTCCAGACTGTCAGACTATCAATTCCAGGCTTTTAGTAGAGTTCTTGAACTGCATGCTTCTTTTTCTCATGTTCCTAGGGCCTCTACATTGTGTCCCCCATCATGGCTACCTTTAGTGGTGGTTAGGCACCCTCTGGTTCTTCTGGTCTCGTGTTGGTAGACTCTCCCATTCAAATGGGTCCTTCTGTCTCCTGGGCTCATTTTTCCTTGTGTCTTTGATGTTCTCAGTCATCATCTGTTCCCAATGGGTTGGGACCATTTGGTGTACCTCAGATGGCAGCTTGCTAGTTTTTAAGACCCCAGGTGCCACTCACCAATATGGGGTGCAGAAGACCCTCTTAGCAAAAGAGTAGTTATGCCAGTTGACCTCGATGTCCCCTGAAAAGATGGTCCCCAGACACCCATCCCTGCTAATTTATCCTTTGAAATATTGGGTTGAGATTGGAAAACCTTTCATTTTATGGTGAAGTCCAGTTAAGTTGATCTACTTTCTACTGTATGCTGTTACTTCTTTCACCTAACCAAATTCCTATTGACTGTCTCATCTACTCCCAACCTTGTCCCTCCCTCCTCATCCTTGTAGCCGTCCAAGAGTCTTTTCTTCTGTATGTAAACCTGTTTTTAAGTCCTTACAGCAGAAGTTTCATACAATACTTGTATTTTTGCAGCTGACTTATTTCACCCAGCATAATGTCTTCTGGTTGAAACTAGGTTATGAGATGCTTCCTAAAATCATCATTGTTCCTTATTGTTGTTGCATAGTGTTCCAATGAATATATGTACGGTATTGTTTATCCATCCATCTGTTGATGGGCACCTGGGTTGATTCCATCTTCTACTATTGTGGGCAGTGCTGTGATAAACATTCATATGCATGTATCTGTTCATGTTACTGCCTTTATTTCTGTAGTAGTGGGATTGCTAGATCATGTGGTATTTCTACTTCTAGCTTTTTAAGGAAGCACCAAATTGCTTTCCAAAAATGTTGCACCATTTTGCACTCCCACCAGCACTACACCAGCAGTGTAGGAGAGTTTCAGTCTCTCCACAGCCTCTCCAGCATTTGTTGTTTTGTGTTATTTCAGATTATTGCCAACCTTGTTGGGGTGAGATGGTATCTCATTGTAATTTGATTTGGATTTCTCTAATGGCTAATGATCTTGAGCATTTCCCCATGTGTCTTTGGCTACCTGGATGTCTTCTTTGGTGAAGTGTGTGTCTATCTCCTTTGTCCATTGCCTAATTGGGTTATTTACATTTTTCTTGTTGATATTTTTCAGTACCTTGTAGACTATGGAAATCAGATGTCAATCCAACATGTAGTTGCTAAATATTTTTTCCCATTTTGTAGGTAATCTTTCAACTCTCTTGATGAAGTCTTGGATGAGCATAAGTGTTTGATTCTTGGTAGTCCCCACTTATCTATTGTCTGTTGTTTGTGCATTTTTTGTAGTCTGTCTAAGCCGTGTATTACAACTTGCACTGTTGTCCGTGTTTTTTTCTTGCATGATCTTTATTGTTTCAGGTTTGATAGTTAGGTCTTTGATCCATTTTGATTTAGTTTTTGTGTAAGGTATGAGATACAAGTCTTGTTTCAGTTTTTCTGCAAATGGATACCCAATTTTGCCAACACCGTTTGTTAAAAAGACTGTTTTTACCCCAGTGTATGACCTTTGGACCTTTGTCAATTATCAACTGTTCATAAGAGGATGGTGATATTTCTGCGGTCCCAGTTCTGTTCCATTGATCTATATGTCTCTTTTTGTACCATTACCAGGCTATTTTGACTACTGTGGCAGTGTGATAGGTTCTAAGGTTAGGTAGTGGTAGGTGTCCTGCTGTGTTACTCTTCTTCTGTAGTGCTTTCCTTATCCAGGGTTTCTTCCCTTACCAAACAAAGTTGGTGTTGGACTTTATTAGGTAGAATTTTGTTGAAGATTTTTGCATCTTGGTTGATGAGTGATGTTGGTCTGTAATTTTCTTTTTTATGGGATCTTTCCCTGGCTTTGGTATCAGGGTTATGCTGGCTTCATAGAATGAATTTGGGAATATTCCATCCTTTTCTATGCTATGAAATAGCCTCAGTAGTATTAGATTTAACTCCTCTCTGAAAGTTTGGTAGAATTCTCTGGTAAAGCTGTGTGGGCCAGGACATTTTTTATTTGGTAGTTTTTTTTAATGACTTCATCAGTCTCTTCTAATGGGTGTATTCAGTTGTTCTGCTTCTCCTAGTGATAATTTTGCTTGGTGATGTGAATCTAGAAATTTGTCTGTTTTCTCTACGTTTTCAAACGTGTTAGAGTACACTTTTTGTAGTATTCTTTTATGATACTTTTGGTGACATCCTCTGTCGTATTTCTTATTTGGGTTATTTGTTTCCCCTCTTGTTTTTCTTTTGTGAGTTTAGTAAATGGTTTGTCCATTTTGTTAGTCTTTTCAAAAAAAAACAGCTTTTAGTTTTGCTAATGTTTTTCAGTTGTTTTTCTGTTCTCTAATTCATTTGGTTCTGCTCTAATCTTTGTTATCTGTTTTCTTCTGGTGCCGAGGGGTTCTTTTTTTGTTCTGTTTCTACTTGTTCAAGTTGTAGGGTTAATTTTGCATCTTTGATTTCTTCAGTAACCCATGAATTTCTGAGCAAGGTGTTGTTCAGTTTCCATGAGTTCTAATTTCTACTCATGTTTTTTTCTACTATTGATTTCAACTTTTATGGCTTTATGGTCCAAGAAGATGCTTTGCAGTAATTCAGTGTCTTAGATTATGTTGAGACTTGCTTTATGACCTAACATATGGTCTGTTCTGGAGAACATTCCATGTGCATTGGAAAGGAAGGTATACTTCTCTGTTGTTGGGTAAAAAGTTCTGTATATGTTGATGAGGTCTAGTTGCATTGATTGTTGCTGTAAGATCTTCTGTATCTTTATTTAGCTTTTTTCTGGATCATCTGTCCGTTACTGAAAGTGGAGTGCTGAAATCTCGTAGTATTATTGTGGAGTGATCTATGTCATTTTTCAATGTTGTCAGCATTTGTTCAGTGTATTTAGATGCTCTGGTATTGGGTGCAGAAGTACTTAATATTGTTATATCCTGCTTATGCATTGAACCTTTCAGCAATAGTGACCATCCTTGTCCACAATGGTAGATTTTACATTAAAAGTCTGTTTTGTCTGAGATTAGTATTGCCAGTCCTGCTCTTCTTTGCATGTTATTAGCTTGGTATATATTTTCCATCCTTTGATTTTCAGTTTGTTTGTATGTTTGAGTCTAAGGTTTGTTTCTTGTAAGCAATGTATAGACGGATTGTATTTTTTGATCCAAGCTACTACTCTCTGCCTCTTTTTTGAAGCATTCAGTCCATTTACATTCAGTGTAATAGGTATGTGTTTAGTGCTGTTGTTTGGGTGCCTTTATTTTTGTGTTGTTGATGTTTTCTTTGTTCCTCTTCATATTCTGATCTGGGTTGTTTTTCTTTATGGATTTACTTTTCATCCTTTTCATTGTTGGTTTTGTGTCTGCTGAGACTCCTGTGTTGGATTTCTTGCTTCTATATGTAGTGTTGTTGGTTTGCTTTGTGGCTACCCTTCTTATCCCCCTTAATGTTCAAAGTTTAAACAATCTTTAACTTTTGTGTATCTCCTTAATTTCTTCTCCATCTGAAAGAGTTGTAACTACAGTAATAGATCACTGTTTATAGCTTGATGATTTCATAGTTTTCATGTTGAGATCCCTGGTTCCCTACTTTTCATATTTTAGCTTTGATTGAGCTGTGTGACTTCCCCCAGAGTAGGACACTGGATGCTGTTTCCTGCTTTGCATCTGTAAGGATACATCTGATGTTTCTGTAATTCTAAACAAAGAGCTTCTTTCAGTATTTCTTGTAGTTTTGGTTTGTTTTTTTACAAAGCCTCTGAGCTTCTGTTTATCTGGTGATGTCATACATTCACTGGCATATCTGAGAGACACTTTTGTAGGGTATATAATTCTGGCTTGGACGTTTTTCTCCATCCTATGTGTCATCCCACTGCCTTCTGGCCAACTTTGTTTTTGCCAAGAAATCAAAGGAAAGTGTACAGGGCTTCTCTTTCTACATTAGTTTTGCTTTAAAGCTCTCTGTGTTTCATTTTACTAAGCTTAATTATGTCTTGCCAGCTTACTTTTGGGGTCTGGTTTCTATGATGTTCAATAAGCATCTTGAATATTGGTGCTTGCTTCTTGCATGGTGTAAGGGAAGTTTTGTGTCAGCAACTCTTCAACAATTCTCTGTTTTCTGCTGTCCCTTGCTGTTCAGGAACTCCAATTATTCATAGATTATTCTACTTGGTAGCATCCCACATGCTTCTTAATGCTTCGTTTTTCTTTTTTCTTTTCTCTGATCTTTGCACGTAAATGCTGATGTCAGTTGCTTCACCTTCGGTCTCACTAATTCTGCATTCCATTTCCTGAATCCTCCCCTTTTGGCTTTGTATTGAATTGTAATTTTATTATTGATCTGTTGGATATTAGATTGCTGATGTTCTGACAGTTCATATAGGTTACTTAATTTTTCATTTTCTTCTGCTGCATTTTCTGTGTACATAATGCTTTTGTGTTCTTCCTCTGACGGTTTCGGAAAGGCTTCTTCATCTGGAAGGTTTTTTCTTCTTTATTTTGGGAGTTTTCAGCAGCTGTGATGGTCTGTTTATTTAAATCATTAGTATTGATTGTTGTCTTTGTGCCATCAAGACATTCAGTTTCTCTGGTATTACACCAACAGGAGCTGTGACGTGGCTCTAAGAAGGGAGTAAGGGCACTGGTAGATTTGTTCACCAGCTGTTACTGCATCCTCTTGGTGCAACAGGCTTATGTGTAGCTTCTCTGACAAGCCACACAATGCTACTTGGCTTGGTGGCTGACCCCAACTGGTCCCTGAGGGGTGGCAGTCCCCACCTCCTGGCTGATAAATGTGGCGAGCTACTTGTGTCGACTCTGGCATCACACCAGTTGAGATTAGGGTGTGTAGCTCAGGAAAGGAGGGTGTAGCTCAGGGAACGGTGGAGATAAAGATGCCACCACCCTTGGTTACCAGGAATGACTGCATTCTCTAAATGCATTTATCTTAAAAAAAACTGCTTTTCTAGTGAGAAGGGCCCTGTCCAGCAGCAGCCAAAAGCAGCTGGGCCCTTAAGGGTGTCAGGTCCTGCTTCCTGGCTGGGAAAGACAGTACCCTACTTATGGAATCTCTGGGGGCTGGCAGCCGATGTTATGATGTGGTACTTTGAAGGGTGGTGGAAATAGTGTCACTACACTCAGCCACCAGACATTGCTACTTTCTGTAATTGCTCTTGTCTTAAGAGCTGCTTTTCCTCTAACAGAAGCATTGACCAGCTGTAGCTGTTAGCATCCGGGCCCTTAGAGGTGGTAGGCCCTACCTCCTGGCTGACCAAGATGGTATCTCACAGGACATCCCCAGATTCTGTGATATGGCTGAAAGAACGGAGGGATTAAGACTCCGCCACACTTGACCTCCAACCCCAACTATGTTATCTAGGTACAATTGGCCTTAAAAACAGCTTTTCTGCTTGGAGAAGCACTATCTAGACAGGTACTGTTGGTCAACGTGGGAATTAACCCCAGCTAAGCCCTCAGGCGTGGCTTACTCCACCTCTCAGCTGACCAGGATGGTGTCCTGCCTGAGCCATTTCTCCTGCAGTGAGTCAGCAAGATCTTTGGCACTGTTCAGAGAAGAGAGACAGGAGGGACACTGGCACATTTAGTCACCAGCTACTGCTGGGTTCTCTAAATGTGGCTGTCCTAAGCACAGTCTCTCTGCTGCAGGATACACTGTTTACTTAGGCACTGCAGTTCAGTGTAGTAGCCAGCTTGTGCCAGGCTCACACTCTCAGCATTCCGAATCCCAGCCTTCTTGTTAACAAAGAAGGTGTCTGTGTCTGTAATACTCTCAAATGATGCATCAGCAGAGGAGTACTCAGTGTGCCACTACTTCACCTATGACAGAGGTAGTTTCCCCATTCCTGTTGCCCAGTCCAGTCTCACAACACTCCACCTGATCTTGGGGATCCCAGAATGTCCACACTGCTCCCTTCAATTATTTTCTCAGTCCTTAGCTGTCAGACAGAATTGAGGAGATGTGTGTCTAGTCTACTATCTTGGGCCCACCTCCTGATGGGCATTTTGATTGTTTCCACCTTTTTGCTGTTGTGGATAGTGTTGCAGTGAATGTGAGTGTGTGTAGCTCTGCTCATCTAACTGCTCTTTTTTCCTTTCCCCCCAGGGTACATTCTTAGGAGTGGAAGCTGGTTGTGTGGTATTCTTTCTGTAGCTTTTTAAGGAAGCACATGTCATTTTCCAAAATGATCAGACTGTTTGCATTCCCACCAGTAGTGTGTAAGAGTTCCAGTCTCCCTGCAGCCTCTCCAGCATTTGTTTTATACCTTTTTTTTTTAAATTTGTGCCAGTAATGTCAGGGTGAAATTTTTATTTTTATTTTTATTTCTCTAATGGCTAGTGATCACAAATATTTCTTTATGTGTCTTTTACCTACCTGAATGTCTTCTTTGGTAAAGTATCATTAAGAAGACAGGGAAGGAAAAAAAGACCTGAATGAATGTCAGAAGAGACTCTGAAATTTGCTCTTGAATGTTGAGAAGTGAAAGCAAAAGGAAAAAATGAAGAAGTAAAAGAGCTGAACAGAGAATTTCAAAGGATGCCTTGAGAAGACAAAATAGTAATACCTGGCAATAGAAAACTAAAAGGGAAGAACATGCTCAGCATTTCTCCAGCTGAAAGAATGGAGAAAAAAATTCAGGCTTTGAGTTCCAGTACTCAAGGATTCTATGAGGAAAATACTAAAATACATAGGAAGCATCAAAAGTAGGTAGAAGGAATATGTAGATTAACTATACCATTTCAGGAGGTAACATATGATCAGAAACTGATGACACTGATGAAAGAAATCCAGGCTGCTCTGAAGGCGTTGGTGAAAAACAAGGCTTCAGGAATTGATGGAATAGCAATTAAATATTTCAATAAACGGTTGCTGTACCGAAAGTGCTCTCTTGTGTATGCCAAGAAATTTGGAAGACAGTTACCTGGCCAAATGACTGAAAGAAATCCATATTTATGTCTATTTCCAAGAAAGGTGATTAAACTAACTGTAGAAATTATTGAACAATATTATTAAAATCACCTGCAAGCAAAGTTTTGCGGAAGATCATTCAAAAGCAGCTACAGCAGTATATTAATGGGAAATTGCCAAAAGTTCAAGCTGGATTTAGAAGAGGACATGGAATCAGGGCTATTGTTGCTAGTGTCAGGTGGATCTTGGCTGAAGGCAGAGAATACTACAAAGAGATTTACTTGTGTTTTATTGGCTATGCAGACATTCGACTATGTGGATGATAACAAATTATGGATAACATTGAGAAGAATGGAAATTCTAAAACACTGAACTGTGCTCATGAGGAACTTTTGCTGCATAGATCAAGAGGTAGTTATTCAAAGAGAACAAGGGGATAACACATTTTTTTATTATGATTATGATTGAAAATGTACGTTCCCATTTAAATTTGTGTGTCCACATATTTGCAACTTCCACTGCTCTCCTGGCCCAGTGACAGCACACTCTTCCTTTCTGCTCCATAAATGTCCTATCCTCTCAACAGTCTCCTTTCCCCAATAACACATGGTTTAAAGTCAGGAAAAGTATGTGTCAGGGTTGTTTCCTTTCACCATACCTAGTCAGTCTGTACAGGAACTGCCAGTTAAGTTTGTGAAGTGCTACATACCTCATTGCTGAATATTACTACTGCCACCTTTGAAGTACTCCCCTTGGGAAGCTATGCACTAATGCCAGAACCTAGTCCAGCTTTCAAAGCAATTTTGGAACTCTTTCTGAAACGACCATCAAAGCTGTCATTGTTTTACCCTTGATATCCTGAACGTCATCAAAATGTCTCCCTTTCAATATTTCCTTTATCTTTGGGTAAAGAAAAAAGTCATTGAAGGCCAGATCAGATGAGTAGGGAGGGTGTTCCATTATAGTTATTTGTTTATTGTTAAAAACTCTCTCACAGACAACTATGCAGTTAAGTTCCCACACTTGCCATCTTACTGCTGAGTGCAATGGTCATTCCAGAAAGAGTTCCAAAATTGTTTTGAAGGGTGGACTAGGTGCTGGCATCAGTGCATAGCTTCCCAAGGGGAGTACTCCAAAGGTGACTATAGTGATAACATAGCATTTAGAACAGTTAAGTTCGCAGACTTAATCTTCAGACTTCATGTGCTGAGCAAATAATCTGAAAAGCTGGACTGTATGAAAAACAGCAAGGCATTGGGATTCAAAGAAGACTCATCAACAACCTGTGTTATGCAGATGACACAACGTTGCTTACTGAAAGTGAAGAGGATTTCAAGCACTTAAGCCTTCAGTGTGGCTTATCCCTCAACATAAAGAAAACAAAAATCTTCACAATGGACCAATAAACAATGTCATGATAAATGAAAAAAAGAGTGAGGTTGTCATTTTTCTTGGATCCACAAGTAACACCCAGGTAAAATGGATCCACAGCAGCAGTGAAAAAATCCAAAGATGCATTACATGGGGCTAATTGGCTGCAAGAGATCTCTTTAGAGTGTTAAAAAGCAAAGATGTCACCTTGAGGACTAAGGTGCATCTGACCCAAGTCATGACCTTTCCAGCTGCCTCATACACATGCAGAAGCTGGATGATGAGTAGGAAGGCTGAAGAACTGATGCCTTTGAATTGTAGTGTTGTCGAAGCATATTTTCCCTTTTCCTGTTACTAATTTCTACCTATATGGCATGTGATCAGAGAAAATGTTTTCTATTATCTCAAGGTTTTGGATTTTGCCAAAGGTTGTTTTGTGGCCTAAGATGTGGTATATTCTGGAGAATGTTCCGTGTGTGTTGGAAAAGAAGATGTAATTTGCTGCCATTGGGTGAAGTGTAGTGAGGTCGAGTTGGTTGATTGTGATCTTTTGATCTTTTGTGTCTTTGTTGAGTTTCTTTCTAGGTGTTCTGTCCTGTACTGAGAATTGTGTGTTGAAGTCTGTTACTGTTACTGTGGGAACTGTCAGTTTCTCTCTTCGGTTCCATTAGAATTTGTTTTTTGTAATTTATAACCCTCTTATTGGATGAGTAGATATTTATTATGGTTATGTCTTTTTGGTGGATTGTGTCTTTTAAAATCATTATGTAGTATCATTCCTTGTGCATGCAGCACAGGGCAGAGTCCAGGGATCCAAGTGTCCATGTTTGTGCTGCTTGGGGATGTGGCAATCAGCGTGCAATGCACGTGGTTGGAGGGAAGGGAGAGGATGTGATGTGTGGAGCTAAGTGGTTGAGAGAAAGTAGTTACAAGTAGGAAAAGAGGCAAGAAATAAATAAATAAAATGATGTAGTGGGATTTGGTGGATGGGGCAGGCAGACCCATAAAAGGCCATGTGCAGGTGCTTCTCTTACCGAGTGATACAGCTCAGCCTGTGGAGAAGGAGCATGAGTGTTGCATGGAAGTAAGTATGCAGGAGGAAAGAAAGGAAAGAGAAACAAACAACCAAAAAAACCCAAAATCAAATATAGCAACATCAATAAAAGTAAATGTCATACTGAGGGAGTATACTGTTGGGGGTGGGGTGCACTTAGGATGGTGGAAAACTGCTGTCTCTTTCACCTAACTGCTCAAGAAGGACAGAGGCAGTAGAGGGCTTAGGTGGGAGGCAGAAATGGAAAGATTAAAAAAATAAAAATATGACAATGAGGAAGCTACCCTGTAAGAGTGGCACATATGTCAGGAGGCTGTGTGCCAGTGGCTCTTTAGCTGAGCGGTGCAGCATGGCCCTTTGAGAAGCAGTGGGGATGGTACATGGGGCTAAGTAAGTGCGCGACTGGAAATGATGGAAGGGAGACAGAGAAGTAACAAACAAAAACAGTAGCAAACAATGCTGGCAAGTGAAGGTAGCAAGGACCTGGGGAGGCCACATATTGGTGGCTCTCTCACCAAGCGTCATAGCACAGCCTGTGGAGAAGGCACCGAGATGGCTAATGGGACTAGGTGGGCAGAAGAAAGAGAAGGAAGGGTGTTTTAGTCAGCAAGTGCTGCTCTAACAGAAATGCCACAGAGTGGATGGCTTTAACAAAGGAAGGTTTAGTCTCACACAGTCCAGTAAGCTGCAAGTCCAAATTCAGGATCACCATTCCAGAGGAAGATGTTCCCCCTTGTCAGCTCTGGAGGAAAGTCTGGTATTGCATCAGTCTTTGTCCAGGGAGTGTTGGCACAGGACCTCAAATCTAAAGGACTCACTCTTCTCCCAGTGCTACTTTCTTGGTGGTGTGAGGTTCCCAATTCTCTGCCTGCTTCCCTTTCCTTTCATCTCTTGCAGGATGAAAGGATTAAGGGTGGGCAACCTTTACAGTGGAGCAGGGAGGTGATCTTCTGAAGGGATTTACAGTCCCACCCTAATCCTTTAACATACAGCACAGCAAAATCACAAAGTGGAGGACAATCATAGAATACAGAGAATCATGGCCCAGCCACATGGCTACACCTTTTTTGGGGAGGAGACAATTCATTCCGTGACAAAGGGATAGAGAGATAAGAAACAAAAACAAAACAAGCAAAAAAAATAAGTATGGCCTTGAAGGATCTATCTGATAGGGGCAACACAGACCCAAGGAGGCCATCTGCCAGGGCCCTATAGCTGGGTAGTGCACCGCGGTTCATTGAGGCAATGCGTGGAGCTAGTTGCTGGAGAGAAAGGAAAGGAAAGAAGGGAGAGAGAGGAGAAACAATAAAAATGTGGCACTGAGGGAGCCAATGTGCACAGCACAGACCCCAGGAAGCCATACTCCAGTGGCTCTCTAGCCAAGTAGTGCAGCACAGCCCTTCGAGAAAGGGGATGGATGACACACTGCATTAGGTAGGTGGAAGTATGAAAGGAAAGAAGAGATAAAGAGAGAAGAAACAACCAACCCTCCTCTCCCCGCAAGAGATAATATGATGCTAAAAGAACTGGCCAGTAGGGACTGTACGAACCTTGGAAGGCTGTGTGTCAGTGGCTCATTGAAAAGGGGAGGGGACTGCACACAAGACTAAGTGAGCAGGAGAAATGAAAGGAAGAAAGGGAGAGAGAGAGAAGAAACAGAAAAAAAACTAATGATGGTGAAAGGGCCAACCAGTGGAGGTGGCACAGAACAGAAGAGGCCATGCCAGTGTCTGTTTAACTGAGTGGGTGCACTGCAGCCTGTTGAGAAGGAGCAAGGATGGTGCGTGGGGCTAGCGGGGTATGAGAAAGGAGAGTAAGGAAAGGAGAGAACCAAAAAAATAAAAAATCGACGCTAAGAGAGCCAGCAGTGGGGGTGTGTCTTAGCTAGTGCTGCTCTAAGAGAAATACCACAAGTGGATGGCTTTAAAAAGAGAAATATTTATTCTTACACAGTCCAGTAGGCTACGTGTCCAAATTCAGGATGTTCGCTGGAAGGAAAAGCTTTCCTTATTTGTTGGCTGTAGAGGAAAATCCTTGTGTTGCATCAGTCTTTGGTCAGGGTGCATCTTGGCACAGGAACCTCAGATCTGAAGGATATGTTGTACTCCTGGTACTGCTTTCTTGATGGTATGAGGTTTCCAAGCTTCTCTGCTCCCTGACCAAAGATTGATGCAACATAAGGCCTTGCCTCCAGAGCCAACATAAACATTTTTCTTTTAAAGTGTTTCAGTTAGAGTAGCTCTAGATGACTAAGACAGAATTTGGTGTTGAATGAGTGGGTGTTTCTCTAACAAATGCCTAAAATGTGGAAACAGTTTTGAAACTGAATGTATAGAAGGCTCAGAAGGAATTGAGGAGACCTGTTAACACCAAAGAAGGTGCAGATGGTAAGAAACAAGTAGCAGAGGATGAGCAGCAGTGGCAACGGACAGGCAGCAGCAGAACCACACCAGCATGAGACAGTGCTGTGGCTGACCCACAGAGCAAGAGAGCTGAGTGCGTGTGTGCGGGAGGCTTCCTGGCAGAGTGGGGTACCTCTCAACACTTAAATTGGTGGAGGTACAGAGCTTTGGAATACTTGCCCCAGAAGGGCAGATGCAAGCCTGGGCCATGAGTCCTTAGGAAGCAGGAGCTGAAGAGACAAACAGCATGAGAAGCTGCACTGCCTCAAACTCAAAAGGTATGGCCGTGACCTCAGGGGTTTGAAAGGGTGGAGCCATGGCCTCCTGTGTGTCTAAGGGTGGAATTGGCATTAATTTAGTCTTAGGGTATGCCTAAAGCTGAGGGGGTGGAGTTCCTGCCCCAGTGGGCTTAGGAGGCAAAGCTGTAGGACAGGGCCAGTGGGCTTCCACTTAGAATCTGGAGAATGTACCCAATACCTAGAGTATGGAGGGCAGGGTCAGTGTGTAAAATGTCTCAGAAAATAGAAAATTACTTTAAAGCTTGAGAGTGAATGTAATGTGTTCTGCTGATTTGATTGGTGCTTGTTATACCTTCTTACCCTGGAATTTCTCCTGTTTGTGATGAAAATATCTAGATTGTGCCTGCCGGTTCTGCCGTTGCACTTCGGAGGCAGACAACTTGTATTCTTGATTTCATAGAGGTAGAGGAACTTTTGTATTTTGGACTTGGAATGATTTAAGGCTTTTGCTATCATATGGGATGAACATGTTTTTGCTATGACTTCTGCTGTGATAAGATGAATGTGTTGCTTGTTTCAAAGATATGATTTGGGGGTGGCAAAGGGTAGAATGTCATGGGTTGAATTGATTCCCCCCGAAAGTATGCATAGTAATTTGACTGGGCTGGTGATTCTTCATATTGTGTGTTTCTTCTATTTTGTGATTTTTTTTTTCCTATGCTATAAAACCTAATCTCTGCCCATGGTTAATAGAGTGGATTGTTGGAGAGGATTAGGGTGGGACTGTAACACCCTTCCTAAGGTCATCTCCTGGCTCCAATGTAAAGGGAGTTTCCCTGGAGTGTGGCTTTTATGTCTTCTTATACCACCTTTTATCCTTTCATCCTAAAACACATAAAAGGAAAGGGAAGCAAGCAGAGAGTTAGGAACCTCATGCCATGGAGAGAGCAGTATCCACTGACTAAGACAGGGTGGCATAGATCCAGGGAGTCTGTGATGGTAGCTCTCTAGCTGAACAGCAAAGCACAACCCATCAAGAGATGGATTGTGGGACTAGCTGGACCGGAGAAAGGAAAGGCAGAAAAAGCCAAAAAAAAAACAAAAAGCAAAATTTAAAATGGTGCTGGAGAACTGACCACTGGAGGTAGCATAGAGCTAGGTGGCAGGGAGCTGATCTCTCTCCAACTAAGTGTCTGTGGCCCATTGGAAATCAGTATAGGCTGTGTAGAGGGAAGAAGAGTGAAGGATGGGAGAGCATGTATCCCTGGTTATCAGGTTCTCTGTCTGCTATTGGGAACTCTGTGAAGTTGCATTCTTGTACTTCCCTCTCTGTGGTAGCTGTAGGCTGAGATGATGTGACACATCAGTTGGTAAGGGACCTCTACTCTGTGGTTCACCTGGTTCTGTGTTCTCTGTCAGTTTCTTATTTCATTTGGTGCTTGACTGAGTCCTTTATCTTTGTGTTTGGCACTTAGCGTGCCAGGATTAACATTTGTATCTCTTTTACTTGTTTTGGGGGGGTATTTTCTGTAGAGGGATAGCATGGTGTTTCTGTCTATAGTGTCATGTTGGCTCTGTTCCTCCCAACACCTTTTCTGATGAAAACCCTCAACAAGATTGGAATAGAGGGGAAGTTTTTCAGTGTGGTTCATGATATATCAAAAGGAAAATTACTTACATTCACAGGTGACATGATACTATATATAGGAAACCTCAAAAACCCCTCAAGAAAACCTCTAGAGCTAATAGAGGAATTTAGCTCAATTACGGGATACAAGATCAACAAACCAAAATCAATTTGGTTTCTATAAAACAGCAATGAGTAATCAGAAGGGGAAATTATGGAAACAGTTTTATTTACTGTGGCATCTAAGAGAATAAAATACCTAGGAATAAATTTAAGCATGGACTTCAAGGATTTATACAGTGAAAGTTATAAAACACTGCTGCAAGAGATTAAAGAAGACTTAAATAAATCTTCCATCTTCAGTGGGTTGGAAAACATAATATTGTTAAGATGTGAATACTACTGTCATAGAATTATTTTCCCCCCACATCTAGGCCAATTGGCATAACTAGCCTATTGCTAAGAGAGTCTTCTGTATCCCATATTGGTGAGCAGTGTCTGGGGTCTTAAAAGCCAGCAAACTGCCATCTGAGGTACACCAGATGGTCCCAGCTCATTCTGAACAGATGATGATCACTGAGAAAAGCAAAGACATGAGGTAAAAACAGCTCAGGAGACAGAAGGACCCATGTGAATGGGAGATTGTGTCAACATGTGACAAGAAGAACCAAATGGTGCCTGGCCACCAACAAAGATAGCCATGATAGGGCACGCAATACTGAGTCCCTGTGGTAACGCAAGAAAACAAGCGGCTCAGGAAATCTACTAAAAGACCAGAACTGATGGTCTGACAGCCCAGAGGATCCTCTGGGAGCCTGGCCTCTAGACCTGCCACTGCTCCTGACCAGAAAACACGACTGAGGTCAACTCTTCAAATCAAAATGGACTGGACCTCAGGGCACAGTATGACCATATGGTGTGTGTGCTTTATGGTTCTACACATTTAGAGGAGGCAGTCCTACTTTTCTCTTTCTAGATGGGAGAGACGAGGAGAGTAGGGGATAGGAACTTGTTAGGAGGGTGCCACAGATGTAGAATGGAGAGGAGGAGTGTGCTGTCACTGGGCAAGGAGAGCAGAAAAAGCTGCAGATAAGTGGGCATGCAAAATTGATTTGGATTGTATACTTTCACTTAATCACAATTAAAAAAAAGAAGAAGAAGAACTGTGTTCCCCCAAAAGTCTGTAGCAGTTTGGCTAGGCAATAATTCCTTTTATTGTATGATATTCCTCTACATTGGAATTCCTGCCTCTGTGATGTTAATGAGGGTAGGTGGGTCCAGTTGTGTTGGTGGGACAGGATTCACTGTGTAAGCTTGTTTTGTTTGTTGAGGGGTGTCTGTTGAAATATCAAAGAAAGAAGCTTGTAGAGGGATTTGGGGACCTCATTATATCAAGAAGGAAAGCAGTACCAGGAGGTGAGTGCAGCACCTCAGAAGCTTCCAGTACAGGAGGTTGATGACACAGATCTTCCTCCAGTGCCAGCAGAGTAAGCCTTCCCCGGGAGCTTACATCCTGAATTTGAACTTTTAGCTTACTGGACTGTGACAAATAAAATTTCTCTTTTTAAAGCTATCTGCCTGTGGTATTTCTGTTAAAAGAATACCATGTAACTACAGAAACTACCCAAAGTGATCTGTTGATAATGAATGCAGTCTTGAAGAAAGTTTCCAAACTCTTCTCTACAGAAATGGAAGAGGCAATCATCAACTTTATATGGAATGTTAAGAGGCTGTGAAGAGCTAAAATGTTGTTTTAAAACATATTATAAAGCTATAGTAATCAAAACAGCCTGATAATGGTGTCATAACACACACACAGACTGATGGAATAGAACTGAGAGTACAGGGGGTTAAAACAAAACCCTGCACACCTGTAGTGAACTGATTGCTTACGGAGATGCTGACTCCATTCAATGGGATAAGAAGAGTGCCTTAAATAATTGACTGAAGATTGGGAAAATTGGATTGCCATATGCAGAAAAATGAAACAGGATCAGTGCCTCATACCATATATGAAAGAAAATTCAAAATATAGTAAGACCTAAATGGGAAAACTAAAACCATAAAATTCTTAGCCGAAATGGTAGGGGCAAGGCTATCAGGCCTACCTTATAACAATGGATTATCTAATATAATTATAAAACACAAATTGTGACAGAATAAGACCTCATAAAAATTAAAAATTTGTGCATCAGAAGACTTAACCAAAACAGTGAAAAGATAAGTTACCTACTAGAGGTTATATTTGGAAGTCTTGTACCTGATAAGAATCAAGTAACTTTGACAACAACAAAAAGACAAAGAAACCAGTTACAAGATGGGCAAAAGACTTGAATAGATGTATCACCAAAGAGAACTTTCAAGTGGCCACCAAACACATGAAAAAAAGTTCTGCATCATTAGCCATCAGAGAAATGCAAATCACAACCACAGTGAGATACCATTTCACTCCCACGAGGATGGTTAATTTCATTCCCACAAGGATGACCTTGGTGATAGAAATGATACCAGAGATTACATGATAGAATTTTGCAAATCCAGCTATTCATTGGAGATACCTTTTTTCAGCAGCATAACTGGCTGCTGTGCACGTGGACCTCACCAGATAGAATACACAGGAATCAAATCTGTGGAAAGAAACAATAGAGATGTTCATTATCATCAGTCAGCACAAGGTTAGGGGCTGACTGTGTCACAAACTCTCAATTGCTCATATACAAGTTCAAGTTGAAGCTGAAGATAATTAAAACAAGTCCTCTAGAGCCAAAGTAAGACCTTGAGTATGTACCCACCTAAACTGAAAAATTGTCTACGGAATAGATTTGATACATTGAACACTAATAACTATACCAGATGAGTTGTGCAATGACATCAAGGACATCATAGATGAAGAAAGCAAAAGGTCATTAAAAAGACAGGCAAAAAAAAAAAAAGAACCAAACTTCCCTGAAGTCAGAAGAGACTCTCAAACTTGCTATTGAACATAGAGCAGGGAATGCAAGAAATGATGACGTAAAAGAGGTAAACAGAAGCATTCAAAGAGTGGCTTAAGAAACAACAGTAAAGTAAATATGCAAAGACCTGGAGATAGAAAATCAGAAAGGAAGAATATACTAAGCCAGCCAAGCCAAGTGCCGTTGAGTTAGAGCCGACTCATGGTGACCCTAGAGGCCAGAGTAGAACTGCCCTCCAGAATATACTAAGAGTTGAAGAAAAAAAATTCAAGCCCTGAGCTGCAATGTTGAAGGATTATGTAGGCAAAAAGTCGAACAATTCAGGAAGCATCAAAAGAAGATGGATACATAGAATCACTGTACCAAAAAGAACTGATCAACATTCAGCCATTTTAGGAGTTAGCATATGATCAAGAATTGATAATACTGAAGGAAGACGTCCAAGGTGCGCTGAAGGCTTTGTTGAAAACGAATCTTCAGGAGTTGATGGAATTTGTACCAATGGAAATATTTCAACAAACGAATGCAGCACTAAAAGTGCTCACTCATCTATACCAAGAAATTTGGAAGACAGCTTCCTGGTCAACCAACTGGAAGAGATTCCTCTATATGCCTGAACCAAAGAAAAGTGACCCAGTGGAAATGCAAATTACTGAACAATACCACATGCAAGTAAAACTAGGCTGAAGATCATTCAAAAATGTTGTAGCAGCACATCAACAGGGAACTTCCAGAAATTCAAGCCAGATTAAGAAGAGGATGTGAAACTAGGGATATCACTGCTGTCAGATGGATCCTGGATAAAGGGAAAGGATACCAGAAAGATATTTATCTTTATTTTATTGACTGCAAAAACATCCAGATGGGTGGGCCATAACAAGTTATGGATAACAGTGTGAAGAATTGGACTTCTGGAACACTTAATTATGCTCATGAGGAACCTGTACATAGACCAAGAGGCAGTTGTTTGAGCAAAAGGAGGACTTACTGCTAAGTTTAAAAACAAGAAAGTTGCATTTCAGGGTTGTATCCTTTCACTGTATTTATTCAGTCTTTATTCTGAGCAGATAAGAGCAGATAATCTGAGAAGCTGGACTATATGAAGAAGAATGTGGCATTGGGATTGGAGGAGGACTCATTGACAACCTGTGTTATACAGATGACACATTCTTATGTGCTGAAAGTGAAAGGATTTGAAGCACTTACTGTTGAGGTTGAAAGACTACAGCCTTCAGTATGGATTACACCTCAGCATAAAGAAAAAAACCTTCACAACTGGACCAGTAAGCAACATCATGATAAATGGAGAAAAATTGAAGTTGTCAAGAATTTTGTTTTACTTGGATCCACAATCAATGTCCACGGAAGCAGCAGTCAGGAAATCAAACAGTGTATTGCACTGGACAAATGTGCAGCAGAAGACCTCTTTAAAGTGTTAGAAAGCAAAGATGTCTACCTTAAGTACTAAGCCAAGCCATGCGTTATTTTCAGTCACCTCAGATACACACATAATCTGGGCAATTACTAAGGGAAGACCACAGAAGTGTTGATGCATTTGAATTACCTTGTTGGTGAAGAATGAACAAATAAATACAGCCAGAATGTTGCTTGGAAGTAGGAATAGTCATACTTCATTTGACATACTTTGGACACATTATCGGGAAGAACCCCTCCCTAGAGAAGGACATTGTCTTAGTTATCTAGCGCTGCTATAATATAAATACCACAGGTGGATGCTTCAACAAATAGGTATTCTCTTACAATCTAGTAGTCTAGAAGTCAAAATTCAGGGCGTCAGCTCCAGAAGGTTTCTGTCTCTGTGGGCTCTGAAAAAAGATCCTTATCATCAGTTTTCTTTTGGTCAAAGAGCTGCTCAGCACAGGGACCCTGGGTCCAAAGGGTGTCCTATATTCCTGGTGTTTCTTCCTTGGTAGTATGAGGTCACCCATCTCTCACTCACTTTTCACATTTATGTCTCAAAAGAGATTGACTTAATATACAACTGAATTTTACAGATTGAGTTGTGCCTCATTAAAACAACTGTCTGTAATCCAGCCTCATTAACATAATAGAGGTAGGTTTTACAACACAGAGGAAAATCATATCAGATGACAAAATGGTGTACAATCACACAATACTGGGAATCATGGCCTAGCCAAGCTGACATATTCAGTCCATAACAGACGTCATGCTTGGTAGAGAACCCACGAGAAAGGTAAAGATCCTCAATGAAATATATTTACACAGTGGCTGCAAGGGTGAGTTAAACATAGCAATGATTATGAGGATGTGACAGGACCCATCATTGCTTCATTTTGTTGTACCCAGGGTTCTCATCAGTTGCAGCCAACTCAAAGGCAGCTAACAACAGCAACACCAGGATGGCTGCAATAAGAATAAAACAAAAAATAGCGAAAATAACAAAAATGTTGGTGAGGATGTGGGGAAAGTAGAACTAGTATCCATTGCTTCTGGGAATGCAAAAACAGCTGTTGTGGAAAACAGTGTGGTGGTTCCTAAAAAACTAAAAGCTGAACTACGATGTGACCCAGTAATTCCACTGCTAGATGTGCCTTCAGAAGATGTAAAAATGGAGACTCAAGTGGATATTTGTGTACCAGTATTCATTGCAACACTATTCAGAATAGCCAAATTGTGTAAACAAACTAAATTCCCATCAAGGGAGAGAGATGAACAAATAAACAACATGGCACAAGCATGGAGTGGAATACTACTTAGCCAGGAAAAGAAAGGAAGCTTTGATACATGGTATATTATGGGTGGAGCAGGCAGACATTATGCTGAGTGGAATAAGTATCATAAAAAGACAAATACTGTATGACCTCACTTATATAAAAACACTAGAATAGCTAATGTATAGAAAACAGACTTTATTAGTGGTTGCCAGGGGTAGAAGGGAGTAGGAAAGGGAATTTCATTGCTTATGGAGTATGGACAGAAACTCTGGTGGCAAAGCGGTTAGGTGCTATGCTGCTAGCCAGAAGGTCAGCAGTTCAAATCCACCAGGCGCTCCTTGGAAACTCTGTGAGGCAGTTCTGCTCTGTCTGTAGAGTTGCCCCTGTGAGCTGGAATCACCTTGATAGCAGTGGATTTTGGATTTGGGAATACTGACTGTTGGTTTTTGGTGGTAGAAATACTGCATTGATTACAGGTAGGGTTGCTCAGCTGATTACTGTAAGTACTCTCCATGAGCTTTACACCTGTGAAAAGCTACATTGGCCAAAGTGTGACAAGTGTATTTATTTAAAACAATGACCAAAAAAATAAAGTACCTGTTAATGATGGTTTTATATAACCAGATACCTTATGGGATTTAATTCCTTGATGTGGAGATGTAGCATCATGGTTTCATGGGACATCTGAGTTAATGAACCTAATCACATCTTCAGTGCTTCTGTTCCACCTCCTAGCTTGCTGCATATTGCATAGGGTCTTAAAGGGTCCAAGCAGCCATCCGCCGTGTTGCCTGAGGTCTTCACAGCTGCCAGCAGTCATCCAAGGACAGGATAGTTGGGTTAGAGCAACAGAGCAACAGAGGAAGTAGGAGAGTCAGGCATAGGAGGAGGACATGGAATGTGTGGCTAACTGCCTCCGTGAGCTGCTGGCCCCTTGCCATGAAACCAGAGGAAATAGATGATTCCTAGCTATCACCATTGCTTGACCAATCTCATGGGTGCACAATAGATGATCCTGGTTTGAATGGGAGAAAACTGGAGAACAAAACTCAAATTCTTGAAAATGGCCGGACTAACTGGACCACCTGAGACCAGAGGAATCCCCGAGACTCATCCCAAGACACTCTTTAGGCCTTGAACGAAAACTATTCCTTGAGATGACCTTTTAACAGAAAAGCAGAGTGACACACAAAAAAAAGGGTGTTATCAATTACGTAGAGGCTCTACTAAAAAGAAAATAAATGGAGAGCCCTAGTTGCTCAGTGATGAACAGCTTGGCTGCTAACCAAGAGGTTGGTGGTTCAAATCCACTAGTTGCTCCTTGGAAACCTATGTGGCAGTTCTACTCTGTCCTTTTGGAAGGCTGTCAATTGTAATTGACTCAACAGCAATGCCTTTTTGTGGTTTTGGTTTGTGAGTGCAATAAATAAACATTTAATGCAAAGCAAAGCTGAGATGATAAGGGGCCAAGCTAATGAGCATGTTGACATAATGTGAAAAATGTAACTAATCTCATTAATCAGTTTGTAAAGTGTCAAAGGGAAACCTAACTTGCTGTGTAAACTGTCACCCAAAACTCAGTGATACTAAAACAGACAGACACTAGTTTAACTCAGCTGGTAAAGAGTATCTGCCTTGAGGATTGTGCTCTTTTAGGATTTGTTGATATGGGATCAAATTGACAATAGCAGCTGGAACAATTAGATGGAAACTTAGGGGACAGTGAGTTTATGTTATGGAGGAAGAACCACTTGGAAAAAGAAGGCAAGAGTGGTTGCACAACTCTAAGAATGAAATCAATGTCTTTGAATTGTATGTGCAGAAAATGTTGAATTGGTAAATGTTTTGCTGTGTATATTCTCAACGATAACAAAAATAAATTATTTTTAAAAAAGATCTATGAAGCAGAGTTTTAGTCTGGCATACATGGGATCATCTGAGTTGGAGTAAACTTGACTTGGCAACTGGTTATATGAACATACCTATTTCCAGGGCCCAGATGTCTGGTCTCCCTGTGGGTTGTACCCCATGAGGCTGTGTGGGATGCACTGCTTTGAGTCCTGACCAGGGTGTATGCATGGGAGATGGTGTCATACAATACAGTGTTTCTAAGCCACCATTCTGTGGTAGTGATGCTAAATTAGGGCATTTTTTTCTTCTTTCTAGGAAGGTGCTTTTGTCTATTTGGCTCTTATGGGAAACATTTCAGCTTCAGATGGCTTGCTTGCTTCATTGTGTAAGTAGTGAAAAATGTTTGCCACTTGAAATGTTTGAGAAAATTGGTAGCAGATGTTGCAGTCAGTTAAATGTGTGTCTGTACCATGTTCTGTTTGATTCCTTTGATATGAAATGGCCAGAGTAGTCGCATCTTTAGAAATAGAAATTTGTGGTCACGTAGGACTGACTAGGGGAAGAGTCCCTGAGTGGTGCTAACAGTTAAGCAGGTTAATGTGCTTGGTTGCTAATTATAAGGCTGGAAGTTCGAGTGTATCCTGCATTGCCTTGACAGAAAGGCTTGGTGATCTCATTCTGAAAGAACAGCCATTGAAAACTCTATGGAACACTGTTCTAGCCTGACACAAGACATTACCATGAGTCAGAATTGACTGAAGGACAGTTGGTACTGGTAGCTCTGGAGAGTCAGAGAAAATGGGAAGTGACTACTAATGAGTGTAGATTTTTTTTAGGAATGATGAAAATATTCTAAAATTAGGTTGTGTTGATGGCACCACAACTCTGTGAGTATCCTAGCAACCATTAAATTGTACACTAAGTGAAGGAAGGATCACGTCTCAATAAGGCTGTTATACACCAAAACCAAAAACCCACTGCCATCAAGCTGGTTCCAACTCGTAACAACCCATAGGACAGAGTAGAATTGTTCCACAGAGTAATACTTGGGGAATTTGAACTGCCAACCTTTTGGTTAGCAGACCTAGCACTTAACCACCCTGCCGCCGAGGTTTCTATTATGTATATGTGTATGTGTAAGTCTGTCTATAGTGAGTGAATTTGAAGGGCTTACAATAACCTGGGTATTTTTCTTGCTTGTAATAGCAACTTTTTAAAAGTTGTAAGATTTCTGTAATCATGTAGATAATTTCCAAAATCTTCCAGCACTACAGAGATACTAACTACAGAATTTCCCCCATTTTTGCATGTGCAGTGTGTATCAGTGCATATTCAGCCAGTTAATAATGACTACCGACCACAGACTGCATCGATGCTGACAAATAAATGAGGTCTGCAGCGAGGTCTTTTGCCACATTTGTAGAAAAGTCTTGCTCAGGACAGCTTCTTTTCTATTTTGTACCTGAAAGCTTGCATTGTTTATCTCATTTCTTTCACAACTGTGAGATCTTCTGTCCACCCAGGATCAGTGTCAGTATTCTTCTTTGCCACTGGCTGTTACCAATTGCTGTCCATTGACTGACTTACAGTGCCCCAATGTTTGTCCAAGTAGAACTGTGCTCCTTAGGGTTTTCAATGACTGATTTTTTTTAGAAGTAGAACACCAGGCTTTTCTTACAAGGTTCCTTTGGGTAGACTTGAACTTCCAACCTCTATGTTAGCAGCCAAGTGCATTAACTGTTGGCACCAATACATTCCACTAGGGTTGGGGAAAATTTTCAAGAGAATTGAGTCAGCTGCGGTCAGAGCTTCTAAAAACAAAACATGAGTCATCTTAGATGCCTCCTGAGTCCTAGTCAGTAGCCGCTCAGGGAGTCTGACTCCCTGAGGCTGGAGTCCCTGGGCTTTGATGGATGAGCGAAATGCAGTCATGTAAGTTTTTAGTAAGCAGATGAAATTAATCTTTGTGTGCCAGTTGCTGGCAAGCCCCAGAGGTCAAAGGAACCATCCTCAGTCAGACTCCTCTGTAGTGAGTCCACTGCCCCATCCCCTTTGTCAGAGGCTATACCAAGGCCTCCTGCCCTGACCCCTACCCAGCATCAGAGATAGTAAAGAGCCCACATTTGGCCCAGTCCCACAAAATGTGAATGTCTTTTGTGGTCTTTATAAATCATCTTCTTATTTGCATTTTACTTTAAAGAAGTGAAAAGCTCATTTAACAGAAGTATCCTTTATTTTCCTGAAAGTGAAAATCTAATAGATAATGTACAGTGGTGCTTTTTCAGTCTTTAAAGTACATAAGTCACCAGAAGCTTGTTAAGATGCAGATTCTGATTCAGGTCTGGACAGGCCTCCCAGATGTTACTCTGTATACAGCCTGTAATTCACCAGGATGCAGAGCCAAGCTGTAAGCATTCCAAAAAACCCAAAACTGTTGCCTTCAAGTCAAATGTGACTCATGGCAACCCCATTTGATGCAGAGTAGAAATGCTTCATAGGGTTTTCTTGGCTGCAGTCTTTATGGAAGCAGATTGATTGGCCTTCCTCTTGCAACACTACTCAGTGGGTTGAACCACCATCCTTTTGTTTTGATGAGAACAACCCATTTGCACCACCCAGGGACCTTGCTATGAACATTAAAAACAAACTCATTGCGGTCTAGTGAATTCTGACTCACAGCTGTGAACATTAAGCAGACTTTTATCACCTTCTAATATCCTTGCAAGAAGTCTGGTGGTGCAGTGGCTAAACACTCAGCTGCTAACTAAAATGTAGGTGGCTTGAACTCACCAGCTGCTCCACCAGAGAAGACACCTGGCAGCTTTCTCCTGTGAAGATTAGAAAAAACAAGCCATTGAAGTTGAGTCTGTTTTAATTCATAGCAGCCCTATAGGACAAATAAGAACTGTTTGTGAGAGCTCCTGGTGAATTTGAACTGCCGGCATTTTGGTTAGCAGCTGTAGCTCTTAACCTCTGTGCCACCATGGTTTCTGGGTTTTTTTTTTTTTTTCTTCTTTAAAGATTGAAGCCTAGGAAACCATGTGGACAGTTCTATTCTGTCCTATAGGGTCGCTGTGAATTGGAATCCACTCACCAGCACACCAAAACAGCATCGGTGATCTACATACTGTGTGGTAAATGTTACAAGAGCGGCTTCTGTAGTGGAAGTCTGCTGGAGCCTTTGCTTCCCATCTGGCTCCTCAAAATCTCTCCCTAAGCCTACTGATCAGTCACCTATAAATGGTAGTTGCCTTCTCTTCAGAATTTTGAATGTTCCTGCTTGTCCTTTAGTTCTTTAGGTGTTTATCAAAGAGATGGTTTATCAGTAGGTCACACACTCCCTCCCGCCTCTCCCCCTCCCACTGGCTTCTATAGCTTTGAGGAATTGCCTGCCATTTCAGACACACTATGTGCTCTTAGCTTCAGGCCTTTGCACATGCTCATCCCAGTTTAGGAGTTACCTCCTCCAGGAATTCTTCCCTGATCTACCTAAAGCAAAAACTCAAACTGTTTGCCATCAGGTCAGTTCTGACTCTTAGCAACCCTACAAGACAGAATAGAATTGACCTATAGGGTTTCCTAGGCTGTCATCTTTACAGAAATAGCCTGCCACATCTTTCTCCCATAAAGCAGCTGGTAGGTTCAAACTGCCAACCTTTCAGTTAGCAGACAAGCACTTAACTACTTCACCACACAGGCTTCTTTTCACTCTCTTAGTCTAGTTTAAGTGCTACTCCTCCATGTCCCGTGCTCTGTTCCCCTCATCACAGCATATTTATGCCATAGCTTGAGCTCACAGACTGCGGGCCGCTTGCAACCAACTCATTGTTATAGTTGGGGCTGCAGTCTCCAGGCCTAGCGTGGAGCCTTTTGACACCCCCAAAATTTGTTGAATTAAACAATGCATGAGTGAAGTTATACATGTATATATTTTTGCCTTAACACCTGCTGATATTTTTATTCCTAAATCATTGACATTTCACCAAATGATAGTTTCTTAGATATTGGATGCATTAGTTGGTACATTTCACCTTTTGTGTGATTTACAGTTAGTGTAAACAAACATTTATTTTCAATGTTACATTGTTTTCTAGTTAGTACAGTTACTTGAGAGCACTGCAGACAGGTAAGGATAGGCTGGACAGTTACACTGGACCTGCTATTTGTTTCTGGCCCTTCACAGACTATCCTGTTAATTGGATGTTATTTTCCCTCAGAGTGGCCATTTCATTAGGAATCTTCTTTGCCTCTGACCCCAAGGAATCTTTGGTCTGGACATTATGAGGCTGGAATTTTGTACTGCTCAGACCAAGAAGATAATGCACCTAATTTTTGGCCAGTCATATCTTCTCCACATAATGTGAGGACCATGTTTAAAGGGAGAGATGAGGACTTTTGTTTCTTTCTCTAATCATTTTAGGAATAAAAGAAAGAAGAGGGAGAAGAGTGGCTCACTAGTATATGGCCCTCAGTTAAGCTCTAAAATGACTTTCTGACTTCATAGAACTTTGTACAAGAAACCAGGCTAATAAAGAGTCATTAGACAGGGTGGGTTTGCTCTGTATCAGCACAGCTGAGTCTTGTATAGTGGCTGTTGCTAGTGAATCGTCTGTCCCCGTAACAGCCCGAAAAGCCACCCCTTTGTCCATTTAGATTCATCCTACAGCCTGGGCTGCATCATTCGTGCCCCTCCTGCTGCCTCCTCCTCTGTACTAAGTTTCTTTTCATTTATCAACACACACGTCTTCCTTTCTTTTCTTTTTTTAAATGTTTTACTGTGTTTTAAGTGAAAATCTACAATCCAGTATGCCATACAAAACCCTGCACCCACACCATACAACTTCAGACACTATCTCCACCCTGTGACAGCACACTCCTACCTCATGCCCTTTTCTTCCTGTATCTACTCAGTCAACTCCTGTGCCCCTTCATGTCTCATCTTGCCTATGGAAAGAAGCTGTTCAAAAGCCTCATGTACGTGTTTAATACAAGAAGCACACTCTTCACTGGCATCGCTGTCTGTCTTATAGTCCAGCCCGTCTTTGAAGAGTTGGCTTTGATACTGGTTTCAGCTCTGAGCTAACAGCGAGTTGGGGAACTGTGTCATCAGAAGACCCTCCAGTCTGTCAGACCAAGTCTGGTCTTTTAACAGAGTTCTAGTTCTGCTACTTCAGGAACTCTATGTTGCATTTCCTGTCAGGGAAGTCATTGGTGATGGCTGGGTGCCATATAGTTCTCTGGTCTCAAGCTGATGATGGCTCCGGATCATATGGCCCTTCTGTCTCCTGGGCTTATATTTTTCTCATGTCTCGATATTCTTACTCGCCTCTGATCCAGGTGGTTTGGAACCAATTGATGCTACTTAAATGGCCACTTGCCAGCTTTCAAGAACCTAGATGCTGCTCACCAAAGTAGGATACAGAATATTTACTTTAAAAAATATATATATCTCCTGAATATCAAAGACATGAGGAAAGTATGAGCCCAGGAGACAGAAAGATCCATATGATTGGGAAACTACATCAGCAAGAAACCAAAAGAACTAGATGGTCCCCGGCCACCACCAAACACAGCCCTCACAGGGAACACAATGTAGAGCCCTGACGTAGCATGAGAAAAAGGGGTGTGCAGATCTAGGACTCTATTAAAAGACCAGACTTGGTGGTCCAACAACCTGGAAGGTCCCCTGAGAAAATGACCACGGACTTGCTGCTGGCCCAGAGCTGAAACCAACACTTCGGGCAAAGACTGGACTGGACTGCGTGACACAGAGTGATGCAGGTAGTATGTGTACTTTATGGTTTAATATATAAGGCTGTCCAACTACTTTCTTTTTAGAGGGGAGAAGAAAGGATGGAGAGGAGGGGACAGGTGTTAGTTGAGTGGATACTGGAAGTAAAGCATGGAAAGGAAGAGTGTGCTGGCACAGGGTGAGGAGAGCAGATACAGTTGCAGAGAGGTGCTTAGGATTTTGTATGCAAAGTTGACTTGGAGTGTAAACTTTCACTTAATCACAATAAAAAAAATTAAGGGAAAAAGAAAAAGTTACACCAGTTGACCTAGATGTCCTAGATGTCCTAGATGTCTAAAGCATAGACCCCTGCCCTTGCTACTCTGAAATCTACAAAATGTTTAGTTGTATTTAGGACACCTCTTAGCTTTCATTACAGTCCAGCTGTGCTGACCTCCCTTCTACTGCATGCTGTCACTCCATTCACTTAACCCAAATCCTGTCTACTATCTAATCTATAAATACTTCTCTTTCTTCCTCCCCACCCTTGTAACCATCAAAGATCTTTTTCTTTTGTGCTTAAACCTTTTCTTGAGTCCTTACAATAGTAGTTTCATATAATATTTGTCCTTTTGTAATTGACTGATTTCACTTAGCATAATATCTTCCAGATGAATCTCTGTTACCACGTTTCCCAAGATCATCATTATTCTTTATCATTGCATAGTATTCCATTATGTGAAGATACCATGGTTTGTTTATCCTTTCATTTGTTGATGGGCACCTAGGTTGATTCCCTCTTTTTGCTATTGTGGACAGTGCTGCAATAAACACTAGTGCATATGTATCTGTTTGTGTGGCAGCCCTTATTCCTCTAGCATATGTTCCAGGACATGGGATTGCCAGATCATATGGTATTTCTACTCTAGCGTATGTTCCAGGACATGGGATTGCCAGATCATATGGTATTTCTATTTCCAGCTTTTTAAGGAAATGCCAAATCAATTTCCAAAGAGATTGTACCATTTTACATTCGCAGCAGTAGTGCAGAAGAGTTTTAGTCTCTCCACAACCTCTTCAACATTTATTAGGTTGTGTCTTTTTGGATTAATGCCAGTGTCTTTGGGGTGAGATGGTATCACATTATAGTTTTGATTTGTATTTCTCTAATGGCTAATGAGCATGAGCATTTCCTCATGGATCTCTTCTTTGGGTAAAGTGTTTGTTCACATCCTTTGCTCATTTTTTAGCTGAGTTATTTGTCTTTTTCTTGTTGAAGTTTTGCAGTACCTTGTAGGTTATGAACATTAGACACTGATTGGATTTGTGGTAGTCAAAAATGTTTTTCCTACTCTAGGTTGTCTTTTTATTCTTTTGGTGAAGGCTTTGAGCATAAGTGTTTGATTTTTAAGAGTTCCCAGTTAACTATTTGCTCTTCTGGTGTTTGTGCATTTTCAGTAATAGTTTGTAGTCTGTTTATGCCATGTATTAGGGCTCCCATCATTGTTCCTATGTTCCTATTTTTTCTTTCATGGTATTTATTGTTTTGGATAGTATATATAGGTCTTTGATCCATTTTAAGTTAGTTTTTGTGCATGTGAGATGTGGATCTTGTTTCATTTTTTTGCAGATGGATATCCGGTGTGCCAGCATCATTTATCAAAGGATTTGTATTCAAGTACAATTTTAACAGTATTCTGTTGTGATTCTTTAATTTCAGTTGGATCTGTTGTGGTAACACCCATCTCATTTCTCAGTCAGGTTATATGCTTCCTCTCCTGTTTTCCTTTTGTCAGTTTCAACAGTGTTTTATCAATTATGTTGATCTTTTAAAAAAGGAAAAAAGAAGCTTTTGGTCTTGTTACTTCTTTCAGTTGTTTTTGTGTTCTCTAATTCATTTAGTTCCCCTCCAATTTTTATTATTTGCTTTCTTCTGGTGCCAGAGGGGTTATTTGGGTGCTCTGTTTCTTCTTGTTTGAGTTGTAGGGTTCTTTCTTTGATTTGGTCCCTATCTTCTTTTTGTGTGTGTGCATCTATATAGATAAATTGATCTTGGAGCACTGCTTTTGCTGTGTCCCATTGGTTCTGGTAGGTTGTGTTTTCATTCTGATTTGATTCTCTGAATTTCTTTATTCCATCTCTGATTTTTTTTATAACTCTATTTTTTTAACATTGTATTGTGATTGAGTGAAACTATACAATCCAAATTAAATTTGCATGCCCACCCATCTGCACCTCCTACTGCTCTCCTCGCCAAGTAACAGGACATTCGTCCTTTTCATTCTATGTATGTCACATCCTCTTAAAAATCTGGCCCTTCCTCTCCGCCCTCTCCTCACCGTTTTAGTAAGAGGCCAGTAGGACAGCATCCTGTACTTGAATTGAACCATAAAGTACATACATCATGTGGTCGCATTGTGTCCCTGAGTCCAATCCATTCCTCTCTGAAGAACTGACCTCAGTAATGTTTTCTGGTCAGCAGCAGGAACAGGTCTTGGGGTCGTGCTCCCAGGGGAACTCCCAGGCTGCCAGACCATCAGTTGTGGTCTTTTTGTGGAGTTATTGAGGTGCATGCCTCTTTTTCCCATGTTGCCAGTGGGACTTAACATTGTGTGCCCCTTCACAGCTGTCTTTGGTGGTGGCCAGGCACCATCTGGTACTTCTGGTCACATGTTGATACAGTTGATACAGTCACCCATTTACTCTTTTATCCTGGTATATTTGTTCTTCTTGGTGATGATCTGTTCCGGATGAGTTGGGACTATTTGGTGTACCGCAGATGGCAGCTTGCTGACTTTTAAGACCCCAGACACCATTCACAAGTATGAGCTGCAGAAGACTCTCTTAGCAATATGCTAGTTATGTCAGTTGGCCTCAATGTCCCCTGTGAGCATGGTCCCCAGACCCCCACCCCTTCTACTCTATCTTTGCAATATCAGGTTAAGATTAGAAGAGTTTTCAATTTATGTTGAAGTACAGTTAAGTTGATCTTATTCCTAATATGTGCTGTCACTGATTTCACCCCACCAAATTTCTGTCAACTGTCTAATCTATGACCAGCATTCTCCCGGCCTCCCAACCCTTGCAGCCATCAAAGAGTCATTTCTTTTGTACGTAAGTCTATTTTTAAGTCCTTATAGTAGAGGTCTAATATGATGTCCTGTGCCACTGACTGATTTCGCTCAGCATAATGTCTTCCGTTTAAAACCAGGTTATAAGATGTTTCTGAAAATCATCATTGTTATTTATCATTGCATAGTGTTCCATTGAGTATATGTACCATAGTTTGTCTGTTCATCTGCTGTTGGGCTTCTGGGTTGACTCCATCTTTTTGCTATTGTGGAGTGTGCTGCAGTAAACATTCATGTGCATGTATCTGTTCATGTGACTGCCGTTGATTCTGTAGGATATGTTCCAAGCAATGGGGTTACTGGATCGAATAGTATATCTATTTCTAGCATTTTAAGGAAGCACCAAATTGCTTTCCATAGAGGTGGCACCATTTTACAATCCCACTGGCAGTGTAGGAGAGTTCCAGTCCCCCCAGAGCCTCTCCAGCATTTGCTGTTTTGTTTTGTGCTTTTTTAATCATGGCCAGACTTGTTGGGGTAAGATGGTATCTCGTAGTTTTGATTTGGATTTCTGTAATAGCTAATGATGGTGAGCATTTCCTCATGTATCTTTTGGCTACCTGGATGTCCTCGTTTGTGAAGTGTCTGTCCATCTCCTGTCCCCATTGCTTCATTGGGTTATTTACCTTTTTCATGTTGATACTTGTAGTATCTTGTAGATTATGGAGATCAGATGTCAGTCTGACATGTAATTTGCCAAATATTTTCTCCCATTCTGTAGGTGGTCCTTTAATTCTTTGGATAGTTGAATGAGCAAAAGTGTTGATTTCCTGGTAGGTCCCATTTATCTTTTTTCTATTCTGTTAGTCATGTTTTGTTTGTGAGGTTTTAAAATCTAAATTGTGTATTAAAACTTCATTGTTGATCCTATTTTTTCTTGCATGGCCTTCATCGTTTTAGGTTTGATATTTAGGTCTTTGATCCACTTTGAGTTAGTCTTTGTGTAAGTTGTGAAATAAGGGTCTTGGTTCAGTTTTTTGCGGATGGATATCCAATTTTGCCAGCACCATTTGTTAAAGAGACTTTTTTACAGCAGTTTACAATCTTACGGCCTTTGTCAAATATCAGCTGTTCATAAGAGGATGGTAGCATCTCTGGAGTTTCAACTCTATTCCACTGGTCTATCTGTCTCACTTTGTACCAGTACCAGGCTGTTTTGACTACTGTGGCAGTGTAATGGATTGTAAGATTGAGTAGTGGGAAGCCTCCCACTGTGATCCTCTTCTATAGTAGTGCTTTGCTGATCCAGGATTTCTTCTCTTTCCAAAGTCAATGATTGTTTCTCCATCTCGTTAGAAAAAGTCACTAGAATTTGTATTGGGATTGCATTGTATATGTAGATTGCTTTGGGTAAAATAGCCATTTTCACAATGTTAATTCTTCCTGTCCATGAGCAGTGTAGCTTTCTCCATTTATGTAAGTCTGTCTCAGTTTCTTGCAGTAAGGTCTTGTAGTTCTGTTTGTATAAGTCTCTTGTTTCTTTAGTTAGATTTATTTGTAGATATTTTATCTTCTTGGGAGCTATAGTAAATGGTATTGGTTATTTCCTCTTTGATGATTTCTTGTTGGTATAAAGGAATCCTACTGATTTACTTATGTTTATCTTATATCGTGATACTTTGCTAAACTCTTAGTGTGAGTAGTTTACTTATGAATTCTTTAGGATTCTCTGTGTGTACAGTCATATCATCTGCAAATAATGATATTTTTATTTCTTTTTGCCAATGCAGATGTCCATTTTTTCTTTGTCCTGTCTCATTGCTCTGGCCGGAACCTCTAGTACAATGTTGAATAGACTTGGTGAGAGTGTGGATCCTTGTCTAGTTCCTGTTTTCGTGATAATGCAGACAATTGGCTTTCTGTAGATGCCCCTTATTGTGTTGAGAAATTTACCTTCTGGTAGCCTTTTCTGCATCAATTGACAGAATCAGGTGATTTGTATCTTTTGTGGTATTTATGTGGTTGAACACATCAGTTGTTTTTCTGTTGAACTAGCCTTGCATTCCTGGTGTGAATCCAACATGATCATGATGAATTATTTTTTTGATGTCCTGTTGAATTATATTAGCAAGGATCTTTTTTCTTTTTTTTTTGTGATTGAGTGGAAGTTTGCAATACAATTTGAATTTGCATGTCTGCCTATCTGCAGCTCCGTCTGCTCTATGTGCCCGTGACAGCACACTTCTGCTTTCTGTTCTATATATGTTATATCCTCTTAACAATCTTTTGTCCCCTCTTTTTCATCCTCTCCCCTCCCCTCTAGTAGGAAGCCAGTAGGACAACATCCTGTAGGGATAGAACCATAAAGGGCACACATTAAAAGTCACTCTGTGTCCCCAAATCCATTCAATTCCTATCCTAAGAGTTCACCTCAGTAATCATCTATGATCAGGGGCAGCATCAGGTCTACGGGCCACACCCCCAGGGGAGCTCCCAGGCCTTCAGACCATCAGTTGCTGTCTTTTAGTGGAATTCTTAGGATGCACCCCTTTTTTTCTTGTGTTCCCACTGGGACTCAACATTGGCAGCCCCATCACAGCTGTCATTGGTGCCGGCCGGGAACCATCTGGTTCTTCTGTTCGCATGTTGATACAGTCATTCATGTGGGTCTTTCTGTCTTCTAGTCTCTTTTTCCCTCATGTTGTTGTCCTTGGTGATCATCTGTTCCAGCTGAGTTGGGACCATTTCGTGTTCCTCAGATGGCAGCTTGCTAGCTTTTAGGACCCCAGACACCACTCACCTATATAGGGTGCAGAAGACTCTTTTAGCAATATGCTAGTTATGCCAGTTAGCCTTGTTGTCCACTGAGAACATGGTCCCTGGGCCACCACCCCTGCTACTCTGTCCTTGCAATACTGGGGTAAAATTGGAAAAGTTTTCAGGTTATGATGAAGTCCAGTTAAATTGATCTACTTTCTAATGTGTGCTGTTACTGCTTTCAGCCAGCCAAATTTCTGTGAACTATCTAATCTATATCCAACCCTTTCCCTCCCTCCCTCCCCTCCCTTGCAGCTGTCAAAGAGCATCTTCTTCTGTACATGAGTCTTTGTTTAAGTCCTTATAGTAGAGGTCTCATACGATATTTGTCCTTGTGCCATAGACTGATTTCACTCAACATAATGTCTTCCACTTGAAACTAGGCTATAAGTTGCTTCCTAAAATCGTCATTGTTCTTCATCACTGCATAGTGTTCCACTGAGTATATATACCATAGTTTGTTTATCCATATGTCTGTTGTTGGGCATCTGGGTGGATTCCATCTTTTTGCTATCGTGGACAGTGCTACAGTAAACATTTGTGTGCATGTATCTGTTCATGTGGCAACCCTTGCTTCTGTAGTATATATTCTGAGCAGTGAGATTACTGGGTCAAATGGTTTATCTATTTCTAACTTTTTAAGGAAGCACCAGATTGCTTTCCAAAGAGGTTGTACCATTTTGCAATCCCACTGGCAGTGTAGGAGAGCTCCAGTTTCTCCAAGCCTCTCCAGCATTTGTTGTTTTGTGTTTTTTGGATCATGGCCAACTTTGTTGAGTGAGATAGTATCTCATCGTGGGTTTGATTTGGATTTCTTTGATAGCTAATGATGGTGAGCATTTCCACATGTGACTTTTCGCTGCCTGGGTATCCTCTTTATAGATGTACCTGTCCATCTCCTTTGCCCAATACTTAATCAAGTTATTTACTCTTTTTGTTGATATTGTTCAGTACCTTGTAGATTATGGAGATCAGTTGTCAATCTCACATACAGTTGCCAAATATTTTTTCCTATTCTGTAGGTGGTCTATTAATTCTTTGGATAAAGTCTTTCGGTGAGCAAAAGTGTTTGATTCTTAGTAGCTCCCATTTACCTATTTTCTCTTCTGTTGATCATGCTTTGTTTGCCAGATTTTCAAGTCTAAGCTGTGTATTAAAACTTCCATTGTTGACTCTATGTTTTCTTGCGTGATTCTCATTGTTTTAGGTTTGATGTTTAGGTCTTTTATCCAGTTTGAGTTTGTTTTTGTGTAAGGTGTGAGATGAGTCATTTCCATATTTTGCAGATGGATATCCAATTTTGCCAGCACCATTTGTTAAAGAGACTTTTTAACTGCAGTTTGCAATCTTAGGGCCTTTGTCGACTATCAACTGTTCATAGGAGGATGGTGGCATCTCTGGGGTCTCAACTCTGTTCCAGTGGTCTGTAAGTCTCTTTTTGTACCAGTACCACGCTGTCGACTACCGTGGCAGTGTAATGGGTTCTGAGATCAGGTAGTGAGAAGCTTCCCAGTGTGTTCTTCTTCTTCACTAGTGCTTTGTTTATCCAGGGTTTCTTCCCTTTTCAAACAAAGTTGGTGATTTGTTTCTCCATCTCCTTAAAAAATGTCACTGTAATTTGTATTAGGATTGCATTGTATGTATAGGTTGCTTTGGGTAGAATAGCCATTTTCACCATGTAAAGTCTTCATATCCATGAGCAGAGTAGCTTTCTCCATTTATGTAAGTCTCTCTTAATTTCTTAAAGTAAGGTCTTGTAGTTCTCTTTGCGTAGGTCTCTTTATTTCTGTAGTTAGATTTATTCCTAAGTGTTTTCTCTTCGTGGGGCTATGGTAAATGGTAATGATTTGACAATTTCTCTGTTAGTATAAAGTAATCCTACCGAGTTACTTGTGTTTATCTTACATCCTGATACTTTGCTGAACTCTTCTATTAGTTTGAGTAGTTTGCTTATGGATTCTCCGTGTATACAATCATATCATCTGCAAATAGGGATATTTTACTTCTTCTCTGCCAGTGTGGATGCTCTATATGTCTTTGTCTTGTCTAATTGCTTTGGCCCAGACCTCTAGTACAGTGTTGAATAGAATTGGTGAGAGTGGGAACCCTTATATAGTTCTCATGAATTCTTTCAGGCTCTCTTCATTCGGGACAATGTAGGCAGTTGGCTTTGCATAGATGCCCCTTATTGTGTTGAGGAATTTCTCTTCTATTACCATTTTGCTGAGAGTTTTTGGCATGAACGGGTGTTGGACTTTTTCAAATACCTTTTCTGCATCAATTGACAAAATGTGATGATTCTTATCTTTTGTGTTATTTACATGGCTGATCACGTTAATTGTTTTTCTGATGTTGAACCAGCCTTGCATCCGTGGTATGAATCCAACTGGGTCACGATGAATTATTTTTTTGATATGTTGTGAATTCTATTGGCAAGAATTTTGTTGAAGATTTTTGCATCAAGGTTCATGTGTCATATTGGTATGTAGTTCTTTTTTTGTTGACTCTTTCCCTGGCTTTGGTATCAGGCTAATGCTGGCTTCATAGAATGACTTTGAAACTATTACATCCCTTTCTACACTGTGAAATAGTCTCAGTAGTATGGGAGTTAACACTTCTCTCAAAGCTTGGTAGAATTCTGCGGTGAAGCCATATGGGCCAGGGCTATTTTTGGTTGGTAGTTTTGTGATGACATTTTCAATCTCTTCCTTTGTTATGGATTTGTTAAGTTGTTCTACCTCTCCTTGTGATAATTTTGGCAGGTGATACAAATCTGGGAATTTGTCCATTTCCTCTAAGTTTTCAAATCTGTTAAAGTACAGTCTTTCGTGATATTCTTTCATAGTTATGATAGTTTTGGATGTGTTGTGACATTGCCCATCTCACGTCTTATTGGGGTTATTTGTTTCCTTTCCTGTTTTTCTTTATTGAATTTCACCAATGGTTTGTCCATTCTGTTGATCTTTTCAAAAAACCAGCTTTTGGTCTTATCAATTGTTCTTCTATTTTCTAATTTATTTAGTTATGTTCTAGGTTTTAAGATCTGTTTTCTTCTGGTGCCTAAAGTGTTCTTCTTTTGCGCTTCTTCTACTTGTTCAAGCTGTAGGGTTAATTCTTTGGTTTGGATTCTTTTTTCCTTCTGTATGTGTGCATTTAAAGAGATAAATAGACCTCTGAGTGCTTCTTCAGTTGTATCCCACAGGTTCTAATAGGCAGTGCTTTCGTTCTCATTTGAATGCATAATTTTTTTATTTCACCCTTGATTTCTTCTATAACCCATGGCTTTTTGAGCAACACATTGTTCAGTTTCTGTGAGTTCCAATTTCTAACTATGTTTTCTCTGCTGTTGATTTCAACTTTTATGGCTTTATGGTCTGAGAAAATGTTTTGCAGTAATTCAGTGGCTTGGGTTTTGTTGAGATTTGCTTTATGTGCTAACATGTGATCTATTCTGGAAAATGTTCCAAGTGCACTGGAGAAGAAGGTTTAGTTATCTGTTGATGGATAGAAATTTTTGTGTAAGTTGATGATGTCTCATTGGTTAATTGTGGCAACAAGATCTGTGTCTTTACCGAGCCTTTTTCTAAAAGATCTGTCCAATATTGAAAGTGGAGTGTTGAAGTCTCCCACTATTGTCAAGTGATCTATCTCATTTTTCAATGTAATCAGTGTTAGTTTGAGGTATTTAGATGCTGTAGGATTGAGTGCATAAATATTTAATATTGTTAAGTCCTGCTTGTGTAGTGAACCTTTCAGCAATAGATAGTGACCATCCTTGTCCACAGTGGTGGGTTTTACATTAAAATCTATTTTATCTGAGATTAGTGTTGCCACACCTGCTCTTCTTTGTATATTGTTAGCTTGGAATATAGTATTCCATCCTTAATTTTCAGTTTGTTCATATCTTTAAGTCTCAGGTGAGTTTCCTGTAAGCAACATATAGATGGGCTGTGTCATTCTTCCAGTCCTGAGTCTATGTAAAGACCCACTCACATGGGTCTCTGTGTCTTCTGGGTTCTCTTTCCGCCATGTTGTTCTGGTCCTCGGAGATCTCCTGATCCTGTTGAGTTGGGACCATTTGCTGTACCCTTAGATGGCAGCTTGCCAGCTTTTAAGACCTCAGATGCCACTCACCAATATGAGGTGGAGTGAGCCATCATTAGCAAAACACTGATTGTGCCAATTGGCCTCAATTTCGCCTGAGAGCATGGTCCCTGACCCCTAGCCCCAGCTACTCTGTCCTTGCAATATTGGGTTAACATGTGAGGAGTACTCAAGTTATGCTGAAGTCCAGTTAATATTGATCTTCTTTCTATTGTGTGCTGTCACTGATCCAAAATGTCATTCATTGTCTCTTTACTGGAGCAGTCTGTTTACTACATTCAGTGTAATTATTGATAGGTATGTGTTTAGCGCTGTCATTTTGATGTATTTATTTTTGTGTTGATGTTTTCTCTGTTGCTCTTAATATTCTGTTCTGGATCGTTCTTCTTGTGGGTTAATTTTTCACCATTTTCTGTGTTGGTTTTGTGTTTGTTGAGGCTGCTGTGTTGTGTTTCTTGTTTTGATATGCTGCATTTTTTTGTGCTTTGTGGATACCCTTATGATCCCCCTTAATAATCTAAATTTAAGTCCAATTTTAACTTCCACATACCTTATTAACTTCTTCTCTGTTGGAAAAGACTAACTACTGTAGTATAGCCCTCTTATTTAATGTGATGATATCACAGTTTTCATGATATGATCACTGGATCCCTTCTTTTAATATTATAGCTTTCATTGAGTTTTGTGCCTTCCCTAACTGGGTAAGTTTCTAGATGTCGTCGTTTTATTGGAGCATTCAGTCCATTTACATTCAGTATAGTTAATGATAGCTGTTTAGTGCTGTTATTTTGATATATTTATTTTTGTGTTGGTGTATTCTGTGTTGCTCTTAATATTCTGTTCTGGGTCAATCTTCTTTGTGGGTTGACTTTTCATCTTTTTCAACGTAGATTTTGTGTTGAGACTCTTTTTTTAAGATTGAATGAAAATGTACATTCCCATATAAATTTGCAAACTCACCTATGTGCAGTTCCCACTGCTCTTACTTTCAAGTGACAGCACACTCTTCCTCTCTGCTCCATGCATGTTCTGACCTCGCAATAGTCTTCTGTCTGCTCCTCTCCACCCACTCCCCTTCCTTTAGTAAGAAGTCAGCAGGTTGTTATCTTACAGATGCATAGAACCATAAAATGCCCACAAGATATGGTCACTCTGCATCACCAAGTCCACTCCATTGCTGTCCAAAGAGTTGATCTTCATTATGACTTATGGACAGGGGCAGCATCAGGGCCGGGGGCCATGTTCCCAGAGAAATTCCAAGGCCCCTGGGCCATCAATTGTGGTCTTTTAGTAGAGATTTCAAGGTGCACCTCTGTTTATTCTTGTGTTGCCAGTGAGACTCAACTTTGTGAGCTCCATCACGGCAATCACTGGTGGTAGTCAGGCACCATCTGGTTCTTCCAGTCCTGAGTCTATGTAAAGACCCACTCACATGGGTCTCTGTGTCTTCTGGGTTCTCTTTCCGCCATGTTGTTCTGGTCCTCGGAGATCTCCTGATCCTGTTGAGTTGGGACCATTTGCTGTACCCTTAGATGGCAGCTTGCCAGCTTTTAAGACCTCAGATGCCACTCACCAATATGAGGTGGAGTGAGCCATCATTAGCAAAACACTGATTGTGCCAATTGGCCTCAATTTCGCCTGAGAGCATGGTCCCTGACCCCTAGCCCCAGCTACTCTGTCCTTGCAATATTGGGTTAACATGTGAGGAGTACTCAAGTTATGCTGAAGTCCAGTTAATATTGATCTTCTTTCTATTGTGTGCTGTCACTGATTTCACCCAACCAAATTTCTACCAACTATCTAATCTAAACCCTGCCCCCATCGTCCTCCCTCCCTCCCCACCCTTGCAGCCATCAAAGAGTCTTTTCTTTTCTATGCATGAGTCTATTTTTAAATTCTTATTGTAGGGGTCTCATACAATATTTGTCCTTTTGTCGCTGACCACTTTAACTCAACATAATGTCTTCCAGTTGAAACCAGGTTATGAGATGTTTCCTGAAATCATCATTGTTCTTTATCATTGCATAGTGTTCCATTGAGTATATGTACCATAGTTTACCTATCCATTCCTCTGTTATTGGGCATCTGGGTTGATTCTATCTTTTTGCTATTGTGGACTGTGCTGCGCTAAACATTCATGTGCTTGTGTCAGTTGGTATAAATGGCCTGGATTCTATAGGATAAATTCCTGGCAGCGGAATTACTGGATCAAATGATATATCTATATCCAGTTTTTTAAAGGAACGCCAGATTGCTTTCCAAAGAGGATACACCATTTTGCAATCCCACCAACAGTGTAGAAGAGTTCCAATTTCTACACAGTCTCTCCAGCATTAGTTGTTTTGCTTTTTTTGGATTATGGCCAACCTTGTTGGGGTGAGGTGGTATCTCATTGTAGTTTTGATATGAATTTCTTTAATAGCTGATGATCGTGAGCATGTCTGCATGTGTTTCTTGCTTGCCTGGATCTCCTCTTTAGAGAAGTGTCTGTCCACCTCCTTTGCCCATCACTGAATTGGATGATTTATCTTTTTCATGTTGAGATTTTGTAGTACCTCATAAACGATGGAGATGAGGCATTGATCTGATATATAGTTGCCAAATATTTTTTCCCATTCTGTAGGTGGCCTTTTAATTCTATTTCTGAAGTTTTTGGATGAGCAAAAGTGTTTGATTCGTAATAGTTCCCATTTACCTATTTTCTCTTCTGTTGATTGTGGTTTGTTTAACAGATTTTGAAGTCTGTCTTCGTTGTGCATTAAAACTTCCATGTTGTTCCTACTTTTTCTTTCATGAGCTTTATTGTCTTAGATTTGATAGTTAGGTCTTTTATCTAGTTGGAATTGGTTTTTGCATAAGGTGTAAGATATAGGTCTTGTTTCAATTTATTGTTGAGACTCTTGTATTATGTTTCTTGTTTTTATACATTGCATTGTGTTTTAGTCAGCTAGGGCTGCTCTAACAGAAATACCACAGAGTGAATGGCTTTAACAAAGGAAGATTTATTCTTACACAGTCTGGTAGGCTACAAGTCCATGTTCAAGGTGTCCACTCCAGGGGAAGGCTTTCCCCTTGTCGGCTCTGGAGGAAGGTCCGTTATTGCATCAGTCTTTGTCCAGGGGGCATCTTGGCACAGGAACCTCAGGTCTGAAGGACGCACTATTCTCCCGGTGCAACTTTCTTGATGGTGCGAGGTTCCCAATTCTCTGCCTGCTTCTGTGTCCTTTTATCTCTCGTAGGATGAAAGGATTAAGAGTGGGGCACACCATAGTCCAGGGAAACTCTCTTTACAGTGGAGCAGGGAGGTAATCCTATGAAGGGATTTACAGCCCCACCCTAATCCTTTAACATACAGTTTAGGAAAACCACAAAATGGAGGACAGTCACAAGATACTGGGAGTCATGGCCCAGCCACATGGGTACACATACTTTTGGGGGGACACAAGTCAATACATGACACATTGTTACTGTGCTTTGTGGTTACCCATATGATCCCCCTTAAAGTTGTATGTTTAAACCCAACTTTAACTTCAGCGTATCTTTTTAACTTCCTCTGCATCTGAAAGGAATATATTAACTGCTGAAATATATCCCTCTTTTTAGTGTGATGATGTAACAATTTTCATAATATGAATACTGTTCCCATTCTTTTAATATTGTAGCTTTGATTGAGCCTTGTGACTTCTCTAGCTGAGTAGGATTCTGGATGCTGTGTCCTGCATTGCCTCCTTAAATATACACTTAATGGTTTTGTTTTTCTAAGCGAAGAGCTTCCTTTAGTGTTTCTTGTAGTTTGGGTTTGGTTTTTACAAAGTCTCTAAGCTTGTGTTTATCTGCAATGTCTTAATTTCATCTTCATATTTGATAGACAATTTTGCAGGATATGTAATTCTTGGTTGGAAGTTTTTTTCCTTCAAGGCTTTGAATGTGTCATCCCACTGCATCCTGGCCAGCATTGTTTCTGCCAAGAAGTCAGACAAAAGCCTACAGGGCTTCGCTGTGACTGTTAGCTTTGTTTTGAGCCTCAGTGTCTTTAAGAGCATCTGTTTATGTTTCATTTTGGTAAGCTTGATTGTAACATGTCCTGGTCTCTTTCTCTGGGGTATAGTTTTTGTGGCATTCAGTATACATCTAGGATATCTATGTTCTCTTCTTTCGTAATGTCAGGGAAGTTTTCTGTCAAGACCTCTACAACAATACTCTGTGTTTTCATCTATCCCTCCCAGTTCAGGAACTCCAATTAATCCTAGATTATTCCTTTTAATAGAGTGCCACATGTTTCTTAATGCTTCTTCATTTTTTTATTTCTTTTTTCTGATTTCTTCTCATAAATGCTAGTGTCAGTTGCTGTATCCTGAAGGTCACTATGTCTGACTTCCATCTTCTCAATTTTGCCCTTTTGGATTTAGACTGACTTGTTTAATGCTGTGACTTTGTTATTGATCTGCTACATTTCAGATTGTTGATGATCCTTCAGTTCAAACAGCTTGCGTAATTTTTCATTTTGCTCTGCCGCATTTTGTTTAATCTCTAAGAGGGATCTCTATATAATTATTTTGTACCTCACCACTGATAGTTTCATAAAGCCTTCACCTGAGAAGTGTTTTGTTTTTTTATTTTGGGAGTTTTATGGGCCATGGTGGACTATTTCCTTAAATGGTTGGGAAGACTTTGTTGCCTTCAGGCTGTCTAGAGGCTGTTTAGTTTCTCTGGTATTACTTCAACAGGAGCTGAGAGCTGATTCTGAGAAGGGCGTTTGTCACTTGCTGTCTCTGTGTACTCCAGTGACTGGACCCAGTGGATTCCCTGGGGTGACAGGCACCACCTCCTGCCAGGAAAAGATGGTTCCCCATGATGTGGGTCAGTAAAGGCTGGAAGAGATGCGCTGGGCTGCTCAGCAGTTATTCCTCTAGGTAGTCTTAAGAAACTGGGAGCTGAGAGGGAGTCAAGATGGTGGAATAAACACACAACTCCCTAAATCCCTCTGGAAACCAAGACCTGAATTGATAATTAAACGGAGCCTACTGTGACACCTAGTGAGCCCTAGGACACAATATAGTGCTGTTAATTTGGGCTTCATACCACTGAACAGAAAACCTCCTCTCTTTCTCTGGCACCGCTCTTAACTTTCACAGGCTGCAGGTAACTCACCAGTTTAACTTTTCTTTCTCTGTCTTAGCTGGTGGGTGGAGCTGAGAGTTGGCTAGCAGTTAATCTCAGATGCAGTGCTGGTGGGATTGGCGAGCAAAATTGCCATATTTTGAGAGCCTGGCTTTGGATTTTGTGCATCTCAGCACCTTTGGCCTCTCTGTCTACCTCCTCCATAGAGTAGCCTGTTCTGAGGCAGGTGGTGAGCTTGTGCAGGACACATCTTTTTCCACTGGTAGGTGGATTTGCCCATATAGAGGGCTCAGCAGGACCTAATTCCTAGGCTGGGAGGCAGTGCCTGCCTGGAGGAGACTGTTTTTCTGGCAGAAAAGCAGTATTCTACACAGTGCTGCCTACGGCTCGGCCTGAGAGCAAAAGCCAGCAGAGTAGTAGCCTTTCTGTATTTTGACCTAGTTTATAACATCTGGGGTTGGATATAGAGGTGCTCACTTTCCCAGCTGGGAAGAGGGACCTGTATATCTGAAAACCTGACTGACTTTGGAAGTTGTCAGATACCTTTTCCCTTTCATTTTAAGATGGCCTAGAGAAATAACTGCAGTCCATCCTCACAGCATCTCTCCCAGCCTCTGTTGACTCACATGATGTCCAAAAAGCAACAAACAGTGGAGAAAAGTGTAACCAAGAAATCACTAATGGCTTCAGAAGGCCCCCAAAAGAAAGCACCACAGAACTTCCCAGATGAGGAAACCTTTCTAAAACTATCGAAGGTGAATACAAAAGGATTATGTATAGAACCCTCCTAGACCTTACACAAAATGCAGCAGAGCAAAATGAAAAATTAAGCAAACTGTTCAATTGGATGGAACACCAGTACTCTGAAATACAAAAGATCAAGAATAAAATCAAAGACCTAGAAACTTCAATTCAAAGCCAAGAAAACAGAATGGGACAAATAGAAAATACACTTTCTGATTTTGAAGACAGAGCTACTGAGTCAAACATCTATGAGGAGAAATCAGAAAAACGGAACAAGAAAAGTGAAGAAGCATTAAGAAGCATGGGGAACTCTGTTAAGAAGAACAGTCTACAATTAATTGGAGTTCCTAAACAGGGCGAGACACCTGACAACCCAGAGAGTACTGTTATTGAGCTGCTGACAGAAAACTTCACAGAAATTATGAAAGAAGAGAATATAGATATCGAAGATATGTATCGAACACCACTCAATATAGATCTCAATAGAAATACTCAGACATTTTATAATCAAGCTTATTAAGATGAAACATAAGCAGAAACTCTTAAAGGCAGCAAGACTTAAAGCAAAGCTAACATTCAGAGAGCAACCCCTGTAGGCTTTTGTTGGATTTCTCAGCAGAAACAATGCTGACATGGAGGCAGTGGCATGACACATTTAAAGCCTTGAAGAAGGAGAACTTCCAACCAAGAATTATATGTCTTGCAAAACTGTCTTTCAAATATATAAATGAAATTAAGACATTCACAGATAAACAGAAACTGACACACTTTTTAAAAGTCAAACCAAAGCTACAAGAAATACTGGAACAATCTCTTGGCTTAGAAGAACAAAACCACTAACTTTACATTTTAGAAGCAAATACATGACACATCACCAAAAATCCTACTCAGTTAGGCAAGGCTCCAAACTCAATCAAAGCTGTAATAGTGAAAGAAATGATCCAGTAATCATATCATGGAAACTGTGATGTCATCACATGAAAAAGAAGGATGTACTGCAGTCATTACAGTCCTTCCAGCTGGAGGGGAAATTGATAAGACTGGTAGTAATTGAAATTGGGTTTAAACATAGTTTATTAAGGGGGATTATAGGGGCAGCCATAAAGTACAATAAAGTAGCAACATACCATATCAAGAAATGTAATACAGGAATCTCAACAACCACAAAAACAACCTTGAAAAAGGTGAAAAATCAGCTCACAAAGAAGAACATCCCAGAACAGATTAATAAGAACAACACAGAAAACATCAACACAAAAGTAAACATATCACAATGGCAGCACTGAACACATACCTATCAGTAATTACATTGAATGTGAATGGACTGAACGCTACAGTAAAGAGACATCGAGTGACATCTTGGATCAAAAGATATGATGCATCTAAATGTTGCCTACAAGAAACTCACCTTAGACTGAAAGATATGTACAAACTGAAAATCAAAGGATGGAAGAATGTACATCAAGCTAACAATGAACAAAGAAGACGAGGTGTGACAATTCTAATCTCAGATAAAATAGGTTTTAATGTAAAATCAACCATTGTGGACACTATTGCTGAAAGATTCAATATACAAACAGGACTTAACAATATTAAATAATTATGCATCTAGTACTAGAGCACCTAAATACATCAGAGGAATGCTGACTACACTCAAAAATGAGATAGATCACTCCACAATAACAGTGGGAGACATCAACTCTCCACTCCCAGTATTGGACAGATCATCTAGAAAAAAAAAAGCTCAGTAAAGACACAGACACAGAAGACCTTATTGCCACAAGTAACCAACTAGACCTCATTGACATTTACAGAACTTTCTATCTGTCAGTGGACAACTACACCTTCTTCTCGAGTACAAATGGAACATTTTCTAGAATAGACCATGTGTTAGGATATAAAGCAATTCTGAACAAATTCCATACCACAGAATTAATGCAAAGTACCTTCTGAGATCGAAAAGCCATAAAAGTTGAAATCAATAGCAGAAAAAAACAGAAAGTGGAATGCATGGAAATGGAACAGCATTTTACTCAAAAAGCCATAGGTTATAGAAGAAATCAAGAATGAAAGTTATGTATTCCAATGAGAATGAAAACACATCCTACCAGAACCTATGGGATACAGCCAAAGCAGTGCTCAGAGGTCAGTTTATCTCCATAAATGCTGACATCTGGGAGGAAGAAAGAAACCAAACTAAAGAACTAACCCTAAAGCCTCAACAAGTGGAGAAAGAACAATGGAGGAACCACTGAGCTACCAGAAGAAAACATCATAAAGATTAGAGCAGAACTAAATGAATTAGAGAATAGAAGAATAGTTGAAAAAGTTGTAAAAACCAAAACCTAGTTTTTTGTAAAGATCAATAAAATTGACAAACCATTGGCTAAACTTGCTAAAGAAAAACAGGAAAGGAAACAAATAACCCAAATAAGAAATGACACGGGAGTTGTCATAACAGATCCAACATAAATCAAAAATATCATAATAAAATACTATGAAAGACTCGACTCTAACAAAATTGAAAACCTAAAGGAAATGGATAAATCCTTGATTCGTGTCACCTACCAAAATTATCACAAGGTGAAACAGAACAGCTTAACCCATCACAAAGGAAGAGATTGAAAAAGTCATCCAAAAACTACCAACAAAAAAAAGCCTGGGCCCACAAGGCTTCACCACAGAATTCTACCAAGCTTTTAGAGAAGAGTTCTTATCTCCAGTACTACTGAGACTATTTCACAGTATAGAAAGGGATAAAATACTCCCAAATTTATTCTAGAAAGCCACTATAACCCTGGTACCAAAGCCAAGGAAAGATCCAACAGAAAAAGAGAGCTACAGAGCGATATCACTCATGCATCTAGATGCAAAAATCTTCCACAAAATTCTTGCCAATAGAATACAACAACATATCAAAAAAATAATCCATCATGACCAAGTTGGATTCATACTGGAGATACAAGGCTGGTTCAACATCAGAAAAACAATTAATATGATCAACCACATAAATAACACAGAAGACAAGAATCACTTAATTTTGTCTATTGATGCAGAAAATGTGTTTGATAAAGTCCAACACCCATTCATGCTAAAAACTCTCAGCAAAATGGGAATAGACAGCAAGTTCCTCAGTGCAATAAGGTTGTTGATACAAAGCCAACTGCCTACACTATCCTGAATGGAGAGAGACTGAAACAGTTTCCTTTTAGAACAGGAACTAGGCAAGGATGCCCACTTTCATCTTTCCTATTCAACATTGTACTAGAAATTCTAGCCAGAGCAATCAGACAAGACCAAGAAATAAAGGGCATCTGCAAAGGCAAAGAAGAAGTCAAAATCTCCCTATTTGCAGATGATATGATTGTATATGCAGAGAATGCTAAAGAATCCATAAGTACTCAAACTGATAGAAGAGTTCAGCAAAATCTCAAGATAGCAGACAAACATCAGTAAATCAGTAGGATATCTGTATACCAACACCGAGATTATTAATGAAGAAATCCTCAAATCAATGCCATTTACCATAGCCCCTAAGAAGATAAAGTACCTAGGACTAAATTGAACTAGAGAAATAAGAGACCTAGACAAAGAGAATTACAAGACCTTACTGCGAGAAACTAAGAGACACCTACATAAATGGAGAAACCTATCTTGCTCTTGGATAGGAAGACTTAACATAGTGAAAATGTCTGTTTAACCCAAAGCAATCTACTTATATAATGCAATCCCAATACAAGTTCCAGTGTCATTTTTAGTGAAATGGAGAAACAAATTACCAACTTTGTCTGGAAAAGGAGGAAGTCCTGGATAAGTGAAGCACTACCGAAGAAGAATACACTGGGAGGCCTCTCACTACCCGACTTTAGAACCTATTACACTGCCACAGTAGTCCAAACAGACTGGTACTGGTACAAAAGGAGACAGATAGATCAATGGAATAGAATTGAGACTCAGAGATGACACCATCTTCCTATGAACAGTAGATATTCGACAAAGGCCCTAAGACATTAAACTGGGGTAAAAACAATCTCTTCAACAAATGGTGCTGGCAAAATTCGATAGCCATCTGCAAGAAACTGAAACAAGACCCGTATCTTACACCTTATAGAAGATCCAACTCAAACTGAATAAGCCAAGTGCCAAGTGCCGTCGAGTCGGATCCGACTCATGGCGAATAAAAGACCTAAATATCAAATCTAAAATGATAAAGCTCATCCAAGAGAATTTAGGAGCAACAAGTGAAGTTTTCATACACAACGTAGACAGACTTCAAAATCTGTCAAACGCACCACAAACAACAAAAGAGATAAATGGAAACTATTAAGAATCAAACATTTTTGCTTATCCAAAGACATTATTAATAGCATTAAAAGGCCACCTACAGCTTGGGAAAAAATTTTGGCAACTATATGTCAGACCAACACCTGATCTCCATAATCTGTAAGGAACTATAAAATATCAATAAGAAAAAGATAAATAATCCAATTAATCAATGGACAAAGGAGATGGACAGACACATCCCTAAGGAGGAGATTGAGGCAGCCAAAAAACACATGCAGACATGTTCATGATCATTAGCTATTAAAGAAATTCAAATCAAAACTATAATGAGATACCATCTGACCACAACAAGGTTGGCCATGATCCAAAAAACACAAAACAAGAAATGCTGGAGAGGCCATGGAGAAATTGGAACTCTCCTACACAGTTGGTAGGATTGCAAAATACTGAAATCTCTTTGTAAAGCAATCTGGCGCTTCCTTAAAAAGCTGGAGCTAGATATACCATTTGACCCAGTAATTCCACTGTTCAGAATTTATCCCACAGAATCCAGGCCATTCACATCAACTGATACAGGGACATAGATGTTTGTCACAGCACAGTCCACAATAGGAAAAAAATGGAATCAGTCCAGATGCCCAGCAACAGAGGAATGGATAGGTAAACTATGGTATATATACTCAATGGAACCAAGCCAAGTGCCGTCTAGTCGGATCTGAACTCAGTGGAACACTATGCAATAATAAAGAACAATGATGATTTTAGGAAACATCTCATAACCTGTTTTCAATTGGAGGATATTATACTGAGTGAAAGTAGTCAGCGACAAAAGGACAAATATTGTATGAGACCCCTATGATAAGAACTTAAAAACAGACACATATAAGAAAAGACTTTGATGGCTGCAAGGGTTGGGGAAAGGAGGGCAAGGGGTAGAGGGTTTAGATTAGATAGTTGATAGAAATTTGGTTGGGTGAAATCTGTGACAGCACACATTAGAAAGAAGATCAGTGTTAACTAGACTTCAGCATAACATGATTACTCCTCCCATCTTAACCCAATATTGCAAGGACAGAGTAGCTGGGGCATGGGGCCGGGGACCATGCTCTCAGGGGAAATGGAGGCCAGTTCACACAACCAGCATTTTGATAAGAGAGCTCTCTGCACCCCATGTTGGTGAGTGGCATCTGGGGTCTTAAAAGCTGCCAAGCTGCCTTTTGAGGATGCAGCAGATGGTCCCAACTCAGCAGGCATGGATGATCACGAAGGACCAAAACGACATGGGGGAAAGAGAACCCAGAAGACAGAGAGACCCACATGAGTGAGTGAGTACGTCAACATGCGACCGGTAGAACCAGATGGTGCCCCGCCTTAGGTGTACCCTAAGCCCAGCTGAGTGGCAGTTTTGTCCTTATAAACACAGGACATCATGATTTTACTCTTTTAAACCCCTGAGGTCATGGCGATACCTTTTGAGACAGAGGCAGTTCAGTTTCTCACTCTGTTTGTCTCTTTAGCTTTTGTTTCTTGTGGCTACATGACCTGGGCCTCAAGCCCACATTTTCCTGTCCGGACAAGTGTTCCAAAGCTATGTAGTTCTATTGATTTAAGTGTCCAGAGGCACCCCAGTCATGGTACCAAATTCTGTTTTAGCGTTCTGCTGACCTCTTACTGGAGGCCGGGGAGTGGGTCGAGAGGAGGGGATAGGAGATTGTTGGGAGGATAAGACATGTGTGGAGAAGAGAGGAGGAGTGTGTTGTCACTGGGCTGGGAGAGCAGTGGGGGCTACATGTTGGTGGGCGTGAATTTATATATGAATGTACGTTTTCATTCAATCACAATAAAAAAAAAGAAAAGGAACTGGGAGCTGACGACAGCTTCAAAAATCATTCAGGCTGTTAGATGTGGCAGGCCCTGCCTTCCAGCTGCCAGTGGAAGCACCTCTTCAGCCATCCTCAGATGGTGAGATATAGTTCACTTAGGGAGGGGTTACAGTCTTGCTGCCATCCTCAGCAGGGCCACTCCCGTAAGGCTGTTTCCTACACAGCCTTTCTGCTGGAAAAGCACTTTCTGGACTGGAGCTGCTTCTCAGTTTGGGAATTAACCCCTGCTGAGGCCTCTGGTTGGGTGACTGCACCTCGCAGCTGACCAACACGGCTTCCCAGCCAAGCTACCCTACCACTGTGAACCAGAGTATATGACAGAGCTCAGGAAAGAGAGGGTGGAGAGGCAGTGGTGCCCTTAGTCAGCAGTCGAACTCTCAAAATGTGTTTTTCCGATGTACTGTCTGTCTGCCGCACTATACACTGTTCAGTTTAGCACTGCAGTTCAGCATATTTGCCAGTTCATGCCCATCCCCACCTCCAGGATAACAAAGACAGCATCAGTACCTGCAGTCTGCCCAAGCGGTGAGTCAGGAGAGCAGCTTAGTACACGCTGCCTCATCAGAGAGAGGTGGTTCCCCATTTAACGGTGTGTAGTCCAATCTGACAACCTTATGCTGTATCCTAGAGCTTCCTGGGTGTGCAGAGTGCTCCATTCAATTAGTAATTCAGGTCTTAGTTCTCAGAGGGAATTGAGGAGTTGTGTACCTAGTCCACCATTTTGGCCCCACCCCTCCCATAACAGTAGTTCTTTTTTTTCATTTTTGTGTTACTTTATTAAGCTTTTTTTTTGTACATTCATTGTTTTTGGTTATCTAGAAGTATTTGCTTACCCTTAAGTCATGAAGATACTGTTTCACCCCCCCTTCTTTTTATTGTGACTGAGTAAAAATGTACATTCCCATATAAATTTACATGACCCCCTATATGCAGCTTCCACTGCTCTCCCTATCCGGTGATAGCACATTATTCCTCTCTGCTCCATACATGTCTCATCCTCCCAACAGTCTCCTTTCTCTTCCTCTTCACCCACTCCCCTTACTCCAGCCAGAGGTCAGCAGGTGATATCCTATAGATGCATAGAACCATAAAGTGCATCCAATATATGGTCACTCTGCATTGCCAAGTCCAATCCATTTGTGTCTGAAAAGTGGACCTTCATTATGATTTATGGGCAAGAGCAGCATCAGGGCCAGGGCCCAGGCTCCCAGGGGAACCCTGAAGCCACTGGACCATCAGTTGCGGTCTTTTAGTGGAGATCTCAGGATGCACCCTTTTTTATTCTTGTGTTGCCAGTGAGATTCAACCTTAGTGAACTCCATCGCGTCTATCACTGATGGTGGCCGGGCATCATCCGGTTCTTCCGGTCCCAAGTCTATGTAGGCACCCAGTCATGTGGGTCTGTCTATCTTCTGTGTTGTCTTTACTCCATGTCACTTTGGTCCTCAGTGAGCATCCGTTCCTGCTGAGTTGGCACCATTTGCTGTGCCCTCAGATGGCAGCTTGGCAGCTTTTAAGACCCCAGACGCCACTCACCAATGTGGAGTGCAGAGAGCCCTCTTAGCAAAACTCTGGTTGTGCCAATTAGCCTCGATTTTGCCTAAGAGCATGGTCCCTAGCCCGCTGCCCCAGCTACTCTGTCCTTGTGATATTGGTTTAAGATGGAAAGAGTATTCAAGTTATGTTGAAGTCCACTTAATATTGTTCTTGTTTCTAATGTGTGCTATCACCAATTTCACCCACCCAAATTTCTACCAACTGTCTAGTCTAAACCCTCTTCTTGTTGCCCTCCCTCCCTCCCCTCCCTTGCAGCCATCAAAGAGTCTTTTCTTTTATACATAAGTCTGTTTTTGAGATCTTATCGTAGGGGTCTCATACAATATTTGTCCTTTTGTCGCTGACTGCTTTCACTCAACATAATGTCTTCCAGTTGAAACCAGGTTATGAGATGTTTCCTCGAATCATCATTATTATTTATCATTGCATAGTGCTCCATTGAGTATATATACCATAGAACACAGTAGTTTTTGATCAAGGTGTTGTTCAGTTTCCATGTCCTTCCTTTTTCTGTTACTGATTTCTACTTTTATGGTTTTTATAGTATGAAAAGATGCTTTGTAACATTTCCGTACTTTGTATTTTGTTAAGGAGTGCTTTGTGGCCCAATATGGGGTCAATTCTAGAGAGTTTTCCATGTACATTGAAACAAAAATTAATCTGGCCTGCTGTTGAGTGGATTTTTCTTTTTATGTTTGTTAGGTCAAGTCAGTTGATTGTGGCATTTAGATCTTCGTTGTCTTTATTGAGATTTGTTTTCTTGATGTCATGTCCTTCACTGAAAGTAGTATGTGGAAGTCTCCTGTTATTGTGGAGCTGGCTATTCCTGTTTTCAATGCAGTTAGTGTTTGTTTTATATATTTGGAGCCCTGTCATTGGGTATGTGGATGTTTAATATGGTTATGTCATCCTGAGCTGTTGATCGTTTAATCATTGTATAATGTTCTTCCTCATCTAATGTGGCAGATTTTACCTTAAAGTCTCATTTTATCAGAGATTAATATTACCACTCCTGTTCTTTTTTGAATGTTGTTACTGTGAGTTTTAGTTCTTGGCTGTAAGCCTAACATGTGTCTTGTACAGGCAGCATATTGATGGGTTGTGTGTTTTTATCTAATCTGTCACTTTCCATCTCCTTACTGGTGCATTTTATCCATTGACATTCAGTGATTATTGACAGTTCAGTGCTGTCATTTCAATGTCCTTTCTTGAGCACTGTAGACAATTCCTTTGTTCCATTTAATTTTGTGAGGTAAATCTTTTTTCTTTTTGTGTTTTCATCTTTTTCAGTATTGGCTTTGTATTTGCTGAGACTTAATTTTTTTAATTTTAATCTTAATTCATAGGAATGATCATTACCTTTATGGTTACATTTAATAGGTTACCCCCATTTTCCTAAATTTATCTAAATTTAAGCCAGTCCTTGATTTCTTTTTATCATTTTGGCTTCCTCTCCGTATGAAAGATCTGTGACTATATTTTAAGTCCCTCTTTTTATGTTTCCGCAATGATATCTCTGTTTCCTTTCTTGATTTGTTTTTGTAATTCCCCTGTTTAGGTCATTACCTAGTTGCTCTGTTCTACATTCTAGTCTTGAGTTGTTACTTGATGTTGTTTTCCTAACCAAGGGATTCCCTTTAGTATTTTCTGTAATTTTGGTTTGGTTTTGGCAAATTCCCTACATTGCTGTTTATCTGGAAATGTCCTAATTTCATCATCTATTTGAAGGACAGTTTAGCTAGATATATAATTCTTGGCTGGCAATTATTTTCCTTCAAGCTTTTGTATGTGTAGTGGTGTAGTGGGTTAAGTGCTAGGTCTGTTAACCAAAAGGTTGGCAGTTCAAATCCTCCAGGTGCTCCTTGGAAACTCTATGAGGCAGTTCTCCCTTGACCTGTATGGTCACTCTGAGTCAGACACAACTGGACAGCAGTGTGTGAGTGCCTCCCATTACCTTCCTGTCTGTATGGTTTCTGCTGAGTAGTCTAAGCTTAGTCTTGCGATTTTCCTTTGTGGGTTATTTTTCGTTTATCCTTAGCCACTGTTACAGTTGTCTCCTTATCTTTAGTTTCAGTGGGTTTGGTTATACTATGATCTTGGTGTCTTTCTTTGGCATCTACCTTGTGTGGAGTTCAATGAGTGTCTTGGACTGATATCCTCTCATCTTACATGATATCAGGGAAGTTGTCTGTCAACAGTCTTTGATAGTTCTCTCTGTACTTCCAATCCTCCCTGCCCCCATTCTGGTACTCCAGTGATTCATAAATTATTCCTCTTGATAAAGTCTCACATAATTCTTACTGTTTCTTCATTTCTTTCATTCATTTATCTGATTTTTCCTCAAATACGTAGATGTCACATGCTTTATTTGCAGTCTTACTAATTCAGTCTTCCATCACCTCAGTTCTGCTCCTTTGACTTTCTACTAAGTTATCTAATTCTTTAATTTTATTATTAATTTTCTAAATTTCTAATTCTTGCTGTTCTGTGCTTTCTTACAACATGTTCAGTTTGTCATTATGCTCTGCTGTATTTTGCCTCATCTCTTTTCTGATCTCCTGAACAGCTGTAAATGTTAATCTTTTGTATTGTACCTCCAGTGATTCCAGGAAGTTCTCTTCCTCTGGAAAATTTGAATCTTTGTTTTTGGAGCTTTCTGAAACCATTGTGGTTTGTCCCTTTAAGTGATTTGATCTGGACTGTTGTTTCTGAGCCATTAGTAAATTGTTGAATTTATTTATGTTTGCTTACTGTGTTCTAGCTTCTTGTGTTTTGTTTTGAAATGTCCAGATAGGCTGCTTGTGTGTGCTCGTTTGGTTATTGATGCCTTTGAATCTCTAACGTCCTGTCACCAGATGGTTAGCATTATTACCAGGCATGTGATCCCAAGACTGTTTACTTTTCTTGTATGGATTCAGCTCAGATACCCAGGTAGGCTGTCACCTAGTGTGTAGTACAGGCTCTTGCCTATGCTTCTAGATGGGCATGGGTGATTGTTGTAGGCACAAGCATCTGGCTGTAGCCACTGAGAAAGGCAGGAGACTAACAGTTATCCTTGAGTGTCTTTGGAGGATGACTTGTCCCCTTATGTCTGAATCCAGGTGAAGGAGCAGTTTCTGCCCTGAATTTCCAGTATAGGGGAGTCAGCAGATTTTTTTTTTTCTTTCCTGTTCCCTGTTTGTTATATTGTCCCCTCCCCAAGTCTTGGAGAATGGCTCAGATTGGGCTTTAGGAATCGTACTTCTAGCTAAGTTAATGGTGTCAGACTCCAGAGTCTGGCACAGGGCATAGATGAGAGGGAAGGTGCGGGGAGAAGGGAGAGAGGTATATCCTGAGGGAAAGATTTAGACCCATGCTTATAGTAGGTTACTTAGCTTTGGATGACCCCATGCTGTTCTTCATGGGTTCCAGAGGCATGGATTTTCCAGGCAATTTCTCCTGCTGGGTAAGATGTCCTTCAACCACCACACTGGCCACAGCTATTTCCCAGCAGGTCAGTTCTGGTGAAACCTGCTCTCCCTTCCCCATTATTCAGTTGGGTTTCTCAAGTTTCCCTTTGATGTTCTGGGCTCCTAGGATATCAATTGTAGTAGATTCGTTTGTTCTTCTGAGTCTTTAATGTTGAAGGGGTGAGAAGAAGCATCCAACTTCTCTGCCATCTTCCACATATGTTTCTTATAAATATTTCCTTAATAACAATTTTTCTACATCCGTTATGTTTATAGATGTTATATTGAAATGATGAAGTAAGGACTCACAGTGTGTTTACTGGAAGAGTTATGAAAGCCTGTCTTTGTAAAACTGGACTATGTTGAATTAACTTGGAGTCATACCACTTATCATGAAAAGGAAAGGGGTAACTGTAAATTATTTAACAAGTATAAAATGATGCTATTATTACTTGAGGAAACCCTGGTGGTGTAGTGGATTAAGTGCTACATCTGCTAACCACAAGGTCGGTAGTTTAAATCTACCATACACTCCTTAGAAACTCCATGGGGCAGTTCTACTCTGAATTATAGGGTCACTATGAGTTGGACACGACTTAGCAGTGGTGGGTTTTTATTATTACTTGTGTCAGGTGGTAAATGCATTATAGTCTCCAGGTTTTTCTCACCTTTCACTAAGGTGTCATGAAGAATGTTGGGAGTGGCAGCTCTTCTTTTCATCTCCTTAGGGAGTAAAAGGCCATTTCCAGTGAGTGTCTTAGAAATGATTGGCAGGTGACTAACAAAATGTATTTGTTTTTAGGGAAAGAATATGGCAAAGCTGATGCAAGATGGCTTTATTTTGAGCCAAATATTGTGGCTGTGGAGCTTCTGACTGTTTTCCTGGATGGATCTCTGGCATTATTGCTTGTTTACGCCATAGTCAAGGAGAAATGTTATCGGTAATGCCCATCTCCTGTCTTTCTGATGGAGAAACATTTACTGTCCTGATGCTGACATTTAGAGTAGGTTGTGACTACATTTATTTGTTACATAAAAAGTAGAGTAGAAAATGAGAGTTGTTTGATATTAATACATGTCATGGTACCACCAGAATAATTCTGTTCAAAGAAAAAAGAGAGAAATGTGACCCATGGCCATTGAGTTGATTATGACTTAGCAACCCTAACAGAACAGGATAGAACTTCCCCACAGTGTTTCCAAAGCTGTAATCTTTACTGAAGCAGACTGTTACATCTTTCTCCAATGGAGCATCTGTTGGGTTTGAACCACTGACATTTTGTTTAGCAACTGGGTGCTTTAACCATCAGGCTACCAGAGATCCTTTAGTATTAATGGTGCTAGATTGGCACTAAGAAGTCCCTAAGTGGTGTAAACATTTAATGTGCTCTGCTGCTACTCAAAAGTTTAGAGGTTCAAGTCTATCCATAGATGGCTTTGGAAGAAAGGCCTGGCAATCTACTCCCCAAAAATTAGCCATTGAAAACTGTATGGGCTACAGTTCTGCTGTAACAGACATGGGATCACCATGAGTCAGAATTGACTTCATGGCAACTGGTGATGAATTTAAGTGAAGAAAACAGCAGTATTTCCAAACTTTTTCCCCAAAAAATAACTCTAGAAAACGTCTGTTCTACTTGGTATAAACTAAATTCTCTAGAAAAGGCAATGTTGCTTCTCTAGGGATACCATAGCTTTTCATGAATTAAATTGACTTGCTCTAGTGGGAGCACCCCCAGGAGCCCTGAGTTCCAATTTCAGAAATTTTCTCTGGTGAAAAGAAAAACCAAAAAACCCAAACCTATTTCTGTCAAGTGGATTCCAACTCACAGTGATGCAATAGAGCTGCCACATTGAGTTTCCAAAGAGGGCCTGCGTGCATTTGAACTGCCATCCTTTCAGTTAACATCCATAGCACTTAACCATTATGCCACTGGGGTTTCCATTAAAGAACAGATGTCAAGATTGAGGATATAACACTGTGCCAGGTTAGCTGTTTCATCTCTTGTTTCTTTCTCTCTCACAGGCATTTCATACAGATCACCCTGTGCGTGTGTGAATTGTATGGTGGGTGGATGACCTTCTCCCCAGAATGGCTTGTGGGAAATCCCAACCTCAACACTAGCAGTTGGTTCTACCTTTGGGTATATCTGGTATTTTTTAATGGTGTGTGGGTTCTAGTACCAGGACTATTACTGTGTCAGTCATGGATAGAACTCAAGAAAATGCATCACAAAGAAACTCATTCAGGGAAAAAGTTTCAGTGAATTTTCAAAACTGTGAACACTATTTGTTATCTGACTTTATGAGCCAGAATTAATCCAACCTTTTTGTTTGGCCAAAATATAGTATATTCCAGTTTATACTTTCTTTTTATGTTATTGTTCCTGAGCAATCTGTTTCACATTGGCTGTAAGATGGCAAGATCTTATTTATTTTTCCCAGTTAAATGGAAACATAAGAGGGAAATAATCCATTTTGATTTGTAATAATAACACACTTTATTGTACATATTTATGGCTGTCATTAATTGTTCAGTATTAATAAAGCTGGTTTATCCTAGAATATTCTAGAGTGTCACTTTAATTTTTTTTATTTCAAAGGACATGTTGCATGTTGTTGCTTCATCTTTTAACCTTCTCACTAGTCTCTTGATTTCCAAGGTGAAATCAGAAGTAAAATACATGATTTATCTTACATTTGTGCTTTCTCATCTTTGTGAACCCCAAGAAAAAAGTAACAGTAGGAACTTGTGAGTGAACTAATATTCATGGATAAACATTTGAGTTACACAGCAGAAATTAACTTATACTTGTCCTTTTTCAAGGAGCAGGAATGGGGAAATCTTACAGGAATATACAGCATATAGATAAAAAAGTAAATCAGAAAGTAGGAGCACAGGAAAAATAAGAGTAAAGAATAATAAGATAAAGTTAATATGCAAAATATGCATCATTTGAAGCACAAATTTGGTACAACCTTCAGTACCAAAAGGGAAACATGACCAAATTGTGCTTCATGAGACACTAGTTTTAAGATAAGATTATAGCAGCTCTGTGGCAGTTAAGAAACCTTGGTGGTACAGTGGTTAACAGCTATGCTGCTAACCAAAAGGTCTGAAGTTGAAATCCACCAGCCACTCACTGGAAACTCTGTGGGGCAGTTGTACTCTGTCCCATAGGGTAACTATGAATCATAATCAACAGCAACTGGAAACAAGATGGAAGTTGGGGAGGAGGTATTCAAATTTATTCATTCAGTGCTTGCTGTCTTAGTTATCTAGTGCTGCTACAAGTGGATGGCTTTAAAAAACAGATATTTATTCTTTCAGTCTAGTAGGCTAGAAGTCCACATTTAGGGAGCCAACTCCAGAGAAAGGCTTTCTCTGTCATCTCTAAAGGAAACTCCTGGTCATTGATCTTCTGCTGTATCTAACAGCTTCTCAGCACAGGTACCCCATGTCCAAAGGATGGGCTGTGCTCCTGGCACTGCTTTCTTGGTGGTATGAGGTCTCTTTTCTGTCTACTTGCTTCTCTCTCTTATATCTCAAAAGAGATGGACTCAAGATACAGCATAATACTGCAGATTGAGCCCTGCCTCATTATCGTCGCAGAGGTAGGATTTACAACACAGAGGAAAATCATTTCAAGTGATGATTGGTGGACAGTCACACAATACTCGGTGGACTAGCCAAGTTGGTACACATTTTTAGGGGATACAATTCAATCCATGATACTTGACTTTATCTATGAACTCATATATGTATGCATATATATACACATATATACGTACATATATATGTATGTCTATATACTCATACACATGCATATGTGTGTGTGTGTGTGTGTGTGTGTGTTTATCTATATATATATGAGTGTCATGGATTGAATTGTGCCCCTCCAAAAATATGTGTAGCCATGTGGCTGGGACATGATTCCCAGTATCTTGTGACTGTCCTCCATTTTGTGGTTTTCCCATGTTGTGTGTTAAAGGATTAGGGTGGGACTGTAAATTCATGAATAAGAACACCTCCCTGCTTCACCATAAAGGGAGTTTCCCTGGAGTATGGCTTGCCCCACCCTTAATCCTTTCAGCCTGCAAGAGATGAAAGGAAAGAAAAGCAAGCAGAGATTTGGGAACCTTGTACCATTAAGAAAGCAGCACCGGGAGAAGAGCACATCCTTCAGACCTGAGGTTCCTGCGCCAAGATGCTTCCTGGACAAACACTAATACAATACTGGACTTTCCTCCAGGGCCGACAAGGGAGAAAGCCTTTCCCTGGAGCGGACACCCTGAATATGGACTCGCAGCCTACCAGACTGTGTAAGAATAAACTTTCCTTTGTTAAAACCATCCACTCTGTGGTATTTTTGTTAGAACAGCACTAGCTGACTAAAACAATGAGTATATAGTCAAAGTCAAGTATCATAGATTGAATTGTGTCCTCTAATAATGTGTACCAACTTGGCTAGTCTGGGTTTATGACAAGGGTGCCACTACAAAGTAATCAAGAAGGGGTATCTTTTCAATGAAGGGGGCTGGACCAGTTGCATATCTATGTGGAAAAAAATGAGCTTGTCCCTTACCTCATGTTATATGTGAGGTCCTACAATTAAGTCTGTGAACTTAATTGTTCTAAGTGCTACATACCTCATTGCTGAATATCATTATGGTCACCTTCAAAGTACTCCTCTTGGGAAGCTATGCACTGATACCAGCACCTAGTCTACCCTTCAAAGCCATTTTGGAACTCTTTCTGGAATGGCCATTGCACACAGTGGCTTGGTGGCAAGTTCACGAACTTGATTGTATACTTGTCTGTGAGAGAGTTTTTAGCCAGTAAGCAGATAACTGTATTGGAACACCCTCCCTACTCACCTGATCTGGCCTTTAATGACTTTTTTCTTTACCCAAAGATAAATAAAATATTGAAAGGAAGACACTTTGATGACGTTTAGGATCTCAAGGGTAATACGATGATAGCTCTGATGACTATTCCAGAAAAAATGGTTCCAAAATTGCTTTGAAGGGTGGACTAGGTGCTGGCATAGGTGCATAGCTTCCCAAGAAGAGTACTTCAAAGTTGACCAAAGTGATATTCAGCAACAGGGTATGTAGCACTTTTTCTAGGATGACTTTGCAATCTGAATTGAGAGTCTTCGTACAATAATAGATCCTGGGTTGATTATGATCAAAACAGTAAAAGCTAAGCAGTAAAGCTTCAAGAAGAAGCAATAGAAAAATATATTTCTTAAACAAGACACAAAAGGCACCAACCATGAAGGAAAAGATTAATAAGTTTGGCTACATTAAAAGTACTTTTCTTCATCAAAAACCACCATTAAGAGAATGGAAAGGGAAGCCACAAATTAGAAGATATTTTCAGTAGATATAACTGACAAGATTCATCTCAAATAAAGAACTTCTGTAAATCAATTAGAAAAAATACAAGCACTCTAATAGAAAAGTTGACAAAATCTTTAAACATTTCACAAAAGAAAACATACAACTGGCCATCACAAAAGAAATGCTAACTAAAACCACAGTTAGATACCAAGTGACTAAAAATACCTACTACAATGACTAAAAATAAAGAGACTGACCATCCCAAGTGTCGGTGAAGATGTAGAGCAACTGGAACTCACGCACACTGGTGATTGAAGTATAAAATGGAAAACATTTGAAATAATTAGTAAAACTGAACATTTACATACCCTATAAGCCAGTTATTTAACTCCTATGTATATAGCTCATAGAAGTATCCAGTAGGTGCACCATAATGGCAGCATTTTTCACAATAACCAAGAATTGGAAACAATCTAAGTTGATAAATTGTGGTAGCACATAAAATGGACTACTACTTCTAGGTGGCAAATACAGTTTGTGCTGAACTACCAGTTGAAAGGATGGCAGTTCAAATCCAAACAGCAGCACTGTGGAAGAAAGGTCTGGTAATCTACTTCCGTAAGATTATAGCCATTGAAACTCCTATGGAGTACAATTTACTCTGACCCACATGGAGTTGACAGGAATTGGAGCTGATTTGATGGCAATCAATTTAGGCTTTTTTTGGTATAGAGCAATGAAAATGAACAAATTACTGCTACTCATAACAGTGTGGATAAATTTCACAGACATAATATGGGTATATGGACAAGGAGAATTTAGAAGGAGACTTCTGAGATGCCAATAATGTTCTATTTTTCTTATTTGGATGGTAGATACAATTTATGGTAACTCATTTAACTGTACACTTAATGAGTTGTGAACTTCTCAGTGTGTATCCTTCTGGAAAGATCTTCTGCAAAGATGCATGCCAAGCCAGCCAAGTGCCGATGCATAGTGAAGTCTTAATTCTTGGTACCTGTGAGTATGACCTTGTTTGACATAGAGTCTTTACGGATATTTTTTGTTAACAGGAGGCCATGCCGTATGTAGTAAACCAAACCAAAACCAAATCCACTGCCGTTGAGTCAGTTCCTACTCGTAACAACCCTATAGGACAGAGTATAACTGCCCTATAGAGTTTTCCAAGGAGCACCTGGTGGATTTGAACTGACAACCTTTTGGTTAGCAGATGTAGCACTTAACTACTACACCACAAGGGTTACATTAGGTCCAGTACAGGCAAGATGGAGTCCTACAAAAGAGGCAAAGAGACACACAAGAAGGGAAGAAATGTCCTGTGAAGATGGAGGCAGAGATTGGAGTGATGGCTCTGCAAGCCGAGGACTATCAAGAACCTCTAGACGCTGGAAGAGGCAAAGAGGGATCTCCCAGAACTTTCAGAGGTAGTATGGCCCTGCTGACCTGACAATCTTGATTTCAGATTTCTAGCCTCTAGAGTTATGAGACAATTTATTAATTTCTTCTTTTGTAAGTCACCTAGCTTGTCGTTATTTTGTTACAGCAGTCTTGGAAACAAATGCAGTGTTAAGCTTAAATCTTGTAAGTTTAGTCTTTTTAAAATGCTCATATGAAGACTTGGTAACAGTCCTCATGACAAGGACTCTATCTGTGGCAACAGACTCAGCCAGTGCAGAGTTCTCCACTGGGCTGAAGGCAGGCTGCCAAAGGGAGAGCTAGCAAAGCCTGTCGTCAAGGACACTAGATGGCATGTGTCCTGTACTTTGCTCTTGGCTGATCTGATTCACTCAAACGTAAACTGAGAGCAGAAAAAACTGGATAAGCTGCATATCCTGTGAGGAGTCCTAAAAATGTGTTTTCTGTCAGATGAGTTCTTGCCATGTACTGAATGGGAGAGAGCTGGGGATTACAGACTGAGGGGAACATGGAGTACAGGTACACGCTGCTGCTAAATGAGGACAGATCTGAATCTTCTAACAGTTAACTGAGTCAGAAGCAGCAGCCAAAAAAAGATTTGGGGGGGAAAAAAAAGAAGCACCCATGTCCATTTAGGAAAGTTAAAGAGCCTAAAAGGTCCCTGAACCAAAGCCTATCTTTCTGTCACAGAGCAGTGGGAGCAAAGTGAAATGTTTGATAGTGCATTCTGTTGATTTTGAGATATATATTTTTTCATTAAAAAAAAATTGGGATACATTTTCATTTCATGTGTCATTTGAAATGGCAACATTTCTTTCAGGCAATATGGGTCTTATGATTGGCATCTTACACTTCTTGATTAAATAAGTCACTGCATTAACGTCATTTCCCCTTCAAGTCTCAGTCCTCAGTGATGCAGATGGTTAATATACTCAGCTGATGACCAAAAGATCTACTTCCAAAAATCAGCCATCAAAAATGCTGTGCAGCACAGTTCTACTCTGACATGGGATTGCCTCGAGATGGAGTGGACGTGATGGCAAATGATGGTGGCTTCAAGCCTCTGAATATGTCCAGCCATCTGTAAGTAATGAATTTATTTTGAACTCCTGAATTTTGCTTGGAACCTTGCGGATAATTTACTTTAGAACTGTTGTGCCCCTGCACATTTGTTGCCCAGAAGCTAGTCCTCAGGGGTGTGCTTTAGTGAACACAGAGAATGATCTGCAGTTGATTATCAGTTGCTGACAATATAGATAAATGGATTCCTGAAAACAGTCTATCACTCCTTGTTGTTATAATTTGCCTTTGCAAGTTCTTTTCAGATTATCGTTAAGGAAGATGTCCCACAATCTCATCTAAAGTTAGAGTCCAAATGTTGACAGTTCCTTATATTTAATTATGGCGGCACTACAACTCCTGAAGTACTAATATTGCATCTCCAGAAAGAGTCTCCAGGCTGCAGTGTGAAGCTGTAAATATAGAAACTTTGTCAGAGAATGAATGGAAGCAAAAATACAAAAGCTTGGAGAGCAATCCTTTGTTTTTCTTTAGTCTAAAATTGCTGTTAAAATCCATGAGCCCTTTTTTTGTTAATAAAAGCTGCCATCAGGGCTTAAAGATGACATGTATAAAGGGAGTAATTAGACAAAGTCTTTCATGGAAATGCCTCACTATTGCAATCCTTAATTTTAATTAAACACCCCCAAAGTAGTAAGCAGCATCTGGTGGGCCTCCTCCACCCACTTCCCTTCTAGAGGTTTTGTTGTTAGCCACTGTCAGTTAGCACCGACTCATAGCAATCCCATTCACAATGAAAGCAAATGCTGCCTGGTCCTGTGCCATCCCCATGATTAACTGGGGGTCAGACAGCTGTTGATGTATAGGATTTTCACTGGCTGATTTTTAGAAGTAGTTTTCCAAGTCTGCCTTAGTCTGGAAGCACTGCTGAAACCTCTGCAGCATCATAGCAACATGGAAGCCTCCACTGATAGAGGGTAGGTGGCTGCACATGAGATCTGTTGGCTGGCAGTAAAACCTAGGTCTCTCTCCTGGAATGGAAGAATGCCAAGGCTGTATACCTTCTTTTCCCCTCTTTATACTACCTCAAACCCTGCCCCAGCATCCACCTTCAACCAAAACTTCACTGTGAGGAATAAGTCAGATCCACTCATTAGCATTAATATATCAGTGTCTGATAATCCTTTGATGCACTATCTTTCCTAAATATATTTGCATTAAAATTTTTTATTTCACAACTAATACATGTTCATTGCTGAAAAAGAGAACTCAGGTAAGCAGAAAGAAAAAATATCCACAGGATCACCAGAGAGAACCAATATTACAAATTGAGTTTCTGCTTTTCATACTTTTTTCTGTACATGTACTCACATTCGGAAGAGGCTCCTTAAGAAAGATCTTAATACCCCTTGTACCCCTCTCCTCACTTCATCCCCCAGCTGCCCTGAACTTCTCACACACAATGGAGCAGTTCTACACATACACACAAAGCTGACTGTGGACAGTGTCAGCAGAAAATGACCCTATTCTTGAGACATTCATGTGCTGATAAATAGCTTTATGATTTTATTTTGGAAACCAGTTTCCTTAGATGCTTATGTGGGAATACATTAAGTTGACCACCTGCTGACTCTTAAAGAGAGGAAATAAGCATGCAAAATGCTGTAGCATTAAGTCCCATATGTTGAATCCCTTCTCTTTCAAAGCCTCTCACTCCTCTGGGAGATCAGAAGGGAAGGACTCTGAATTCTCACAGCCCTTGTCTCTGTCACTGATGTGGCCCTGTGTTGCTTTGTATTGTTATTTTCATGCATCCACCTTTCTACCTGCACGGGAGACTAGCAAGGGCGCACTTGAAATTCTAACTCTTTATTGTTTAAGGAGTCCCTCAGTGGAGCAAACAGTTAATGCAATCAGCTGCTAATCAAAAGGTTGAAGGTTCAGGTCCACCTGGAAGAGCCTCAGAAGACAAGCCTGGCTGTCTACTTCTGAACAGTCAGCCATTGAAAACTCTAGGGACCACAGTTCTATGTGAAACTGCCATGAGTCAGAGTGGACTCGATGGCAAACATTTTTGCATATACTGTTTAAAAGGGCCTTGGAAAGGACACTGAGGCACAGAGGAGTTAATCACACACCCAGGGCAGCATAGCTTTTTAGTGAGGTAGGGCCCACTTCACTTAAAACTTCCCACAGTGATTCTCAAACTGAGCCTGTGAACCTGCCCATTATGAAGAGTATTCAATTTTGCCAGGGTTTAAACATAGTCTAAAAAAATTAAGTGCATTTCTAATCTTCTGGATCCACTTATTAACTCTGAGTGAGCACTCAGTTTCATTGCTTAATTTTGTGTTTATTCATGAACTGTTTTTCTCACTGGTTAGACCAAATAATCACAGAAGTTAACTTGTAATGCAGTGTTATTTCTAGGGGGAAGTGGGGACAGAGAAGTAGCATTGCACTACACATACTGCTTTACATTCCCCACAAATGTGTTGGTTGATGATGCAGTTGAGTATAAAGTTTGAAAAACTATCTTTGCCTCTTGTTTCTGATTCTTAAACCCACTGCTGTCAAGTTGATTCCAATTCACAATGACACTTTAGGACAGAGTAGAAGTGCTCCATAGAGTTTCCAAGGAGCACCTGGCAGATTCAAACTGTAAACTTTTTGGTTAGCTATTATAGCACTTAATAACTATGCCATCAGGATTTCCTTCTGATTCATGGTATTGTGTTAAGAGTGAAGATTAAGAAATTTTTGGCATTTCTAGGTTATATTTTGGGAGTTGGACTGATTCTGGTATGGGTGGTGGGAGCTGGAAGCAGCAAATGGGTTTCTCTTGTGATATGCCTCTTAGCACCCAATTTGAACTCTCCATAAACTGTCTCTGCCCTGAGATCTTATTCCCTGTAACAGTGACGTCTGGTGGCCCTTGCAAAATAGGACAGCAGTTGAGTTGCTGGCCTATGGATTTGGTGAGAAGATCTTGTTCCAGGTGACACGGTAGTGCCTGTTGCCGCAGGAGCCACTGCCCTTTCCAGTGAACTTCCTGCGCTGTAATATGCTCCTCTCTTCCAGTGACTGCCTCTGGCCAGAGAACACAACAGCACTGTCCCTGCCTCCAACAGAAATCAAAAGTATCATGTGATGGATTGAACTGTGTCCCCCAAATATGTGCAGCCTTGTGGCTGGGCCATGAGTCCCAAAATTTTATGATTGTCCTTCATTTTGTGATTTTTCCTATGCTGTATGTTAAAGGATTAGGGTGGGACTATAAATCCCTTCATAAGATCATTTCCCTGCTCTGCTGTAAAGAGAGCTTCCCTGGAGTATGACCTGTACCACCCTTAATCCTGTCATCCTACGGGAGATAAAAGGAAAGGGAAGCAAGCAGAGAATTGGAAATCTCACACCATCAAGAAAACAGCAAGAGGAGAAGAGTGTTGTCCTTCAGACCTGATGTTCCTGCACCAAGATGCTCCCTGGACAAAAAGACTGATGCAATACTGGACTTTCCTCCAGACCCAACGGGGGAAAGCCTTCCCCATGAGCAAACATCCTGAATTTGGACTTGTAGACTACCAGACTGTGTAAAAATAAACTGTCCTTTGTTAAAGCCATGCATATTGTGGTATTTCTGTTAGAGCAGCTGTAGCTGACTAAAACATATCATATTCATAGAATACTATGAAAGACTATAACAGATTTGAAAACCTAGAGGAAATGGACAAATTCCTAGATTCATATCACCTATCGAAATTATCACAAGGAGAAGTAGAAGCTTAATAAACCCATCACAAAGGAAGAGATTGAAAAATAAACTACCAACCCAAAACAGCCCTGACCAACATGGCTTCAGCGCAGATTTGTTCCATGCTTTTAGAGAAGAGTTAACTCCAAAACTACTGAGACTATTTTAGAGCATGGAAAGGAATAGAATACTCCCAAATTCATTCTATGAAGATGGAATTAGCCTGATACCAAAGCCAGTAAAGATCCCACTAAAAAAGGAAAATTACACACAAGTATCATTCATGAACCTAGATGCAAAAATCTTCAACAAAATCCTTGCCAATAGAATTCAACAATGTATCAAAAAAATAATTCATCACAGCCAAGTTGGATTCATACCAGGGATGCAAGGCTGGTTCAACATCAGAAAAACAACTGATGTGATCAACCACATGAATAACACAAAAGATAAGAATCACCTGATTTTGTCAGTTGATGCAGGAAAGGCATTTGACAAAGTCCAACACCCATTCATGCCCAAAACTCTCAGCAAAATGCTAATAGAAGAGAAATTCCTCAACACAATACAGGGCATCTACACAAAGCCAATTGCCCATATCATCCTGAATGAAGAGAGACTGAAAGAATTCCCCTTGAGAATGGAAACTAGACAAGGATCCCCACTCTCACCAATTCAACATTGCACTAGAGGTTCTGGCCAGAGCAGTTAGACAAGACAAAGACATAAAGGGCATCCACACTGGCAAAGAAGAAGTAAAAATATCCCTATTTGCAGATGATATGATTGTATACACAGAGAATCCATAAGCAAACTGTTCAAACTAATAGAAGAGTTCAGCAAAGTATCAGGATGTAAGATAAATGTAAGTAACTCAGTAGGATTACTTTATACCAACAAAGAGATCATTCAAGAAATCATCTAAATCATTACCATTTACTATAGCCCCTCGAAGAGAAAACACTTGGGAATAAATATAACTACAGAAATAAGAGACCTATGCAAAGAGAACTACAAGACCTTACTGCAAGAAATTGAGACTTACGTAAATGGAGAAAGCTACCCTGCTCATGGATAGGAAAATTTAACATTGTGAAAATGGCTTTTCTACCTAAAGCAATCTATATATGCAATGCAATCCCAATACAAATTGCAGTGAATTTTTAAGGAGATAGAGAAACAAATCACCAAATTTGTTTGGAAAGGGAAGAAACCCCAGATAAGTAAAGCACTACTGAAGAAGAAGAACACACTGGGAAGCTTCTCACTACCTGACCTCAGAACCCATTACACTGCCACAGTAGTCAGAACAGCCTGGTACTGGTACAAAAAGGGCCTTACAGACCAATGGAACAGAGTTGAAACCCCAGAGATGCCACCATCCTCCTATGAACAGTTGATAGTTGACAAAGGCCCTAAGATTGTAAACTGCGGTTAAAAAGTCTCTTTAACAAATGGTGCTGGCAAAATTGGATATCCATCTGCAAAATATGGAAATGACTCATCTCACACCTTACACAAAAACCAACTCAAACTGAATAAAAGACCTAAATATCAAACCTAAAGCAATGAGGATCGTGCAAGAAAAAATAGGGTCAACAATGGAAGATTTAATACACAGCTTAGACTTGAACATCTTACAAACAAAGCATGATCAACAGAAGAGAAAATAGGTAAATGGAAACTACTAAGAATCAAACACTTTTGCTCATCGAAAGACTTTATCCAAAGAATTAATAGACCACCTACAGAAAGGGAAAAATATTTCACAGCTGTATGTCACATCGATGACTGATCTCCATAATCTGCAAGGTACTGAAAACTATCAACAAGAACAAGGGTAAATAATGTGATTAAGTGTTGGACAAAGGAGATGGACAGACATGTCTCTAAAGAGGATACCCAGGCAGCCAAAAGACACATGTGGAAGTGCTTACCATCATTAGCTATTAAAGAAATCCAAATCAAACCTATGCTGAGATAGCATCTCACCCCAACCGGGTTAGCCATGATCCAAAAAACAAAGCAACAAAAGGTGGAGAAGCTATGGAGAAACTGGAACACTCCTACACTCTACCAGTGGAATTGCAAAATGGAACAATCTCTTTGGAAAGCAATCTGATACTTCCTTAAAAAGCTAGAAATAGATACAGCATTTGACCCAGTAATCCCACTACTTGGAATATATCCTACAGAAGTAAGGGCTGTCACAGAAACAGATATATGCACATGAATGTTTATTGTAGCACAGCCCACAATAGCAAAAAGGTAGAATCAACCCAGATGCCCAACAACAGATGAATGGATAAACAAACTATGGTTTATGTATTCAATAGAACAGTATGCAATGATAAAGAACAATGATGATTTTAGGAAGCATCTCATAACCTGGTTTCAATTGGAAGGCATTATATTGAGTGAAATCAGTCAGCGGCACAAGGACGAATATTGTATGAGAAACCTACTATAAGGCCTTAAAAACAGACTCATGTATATGAGAGAAGAAACATGGAAAAAAGGGCTGGGGATACTGCCCTGAGATACAGCTGAGCAAAAAGTCATTGTTTTGTGCCTCAGTTTACTAATCTGAAAAAAAAAAAAAGAAATTTGGACTTCATAATCCTTCAGTCTCTAACCAAGTCTATAAATCTGTGTGCTTTCCCCTGGTGGAATGAATACTGTCCTTCTTTCCAAGCACTTACTAGCATTAGAAATAAGCTGGTGTTCCAGATGGCTGCCACAGAGGCTTGGGCAGCAAATGCAAAGAACCATAAAAGAAGATTATTCTCTAAGTCTGGATTTTCATCATGGCATTCACTATAGACATGCTTATATGAACAGAATAAAGCAACAGAGTTAAAACATGGCCTAAAAAATTTGAATCACTGTGTTTAAAAGGACTTACGTATTTCAAAATGCCTTTATGAAAAATAACTAAACAAAAAGTGGATTTTAAAGTTAAACTTAATTAGCTTTAGTAATACAAAGGTTGGTAAAAATGCCAAATGATGATATAATAGAAGCATAATTATCTTTTCACATATGTATTACCCTTAGTGTGAGTGTTAAGCTTAATTATTTATAATGGACAGGCCTCCAATTTTTGCTGCTCTGTGTTTTGTCAAACCAGCTATTCAACTTTGGTTAATAATGACTTCAGTTACTACCACCTTTGTTAGAATCAACTCATATTTGAATAGATTAATTAAGCAGCAGACAGAGGTAAGATTGTTTTCTATAAATATTGTGCCATGAGATGATCCCCAGAATGCATTGCCCTAGAACTTGTGATTCACCTGATAATTATTTCACTTACCTAATATAATATGCAAATACAGAAATAAGTTAAAACTAAAAAAAACAGATTCATGTATAGAAGAAAAGACTCTTTGATGGCTGCAGTGGAGAGGAAGGAGGGAGGGAGAGGATTGGTTGTAGATTAGATAGTTTATAGAAATTTGGTTGGCTAAAAGCAGTGACAGCACGCATTAGAAAGAAGATCAATTTAACTGGACTTCAACATAACCTGAAAACTCTTCCAATCTTAACCTAGTATTGCAAGGACAGAGTAGCAGGGGCAGGGGTCTGGAGACCATGCTCTTGGGGGACATCAAGGCCAACTGGCATAACTAGCATATTGCTAAGAGAGTCTTCTGCACCCCATATTTGTGAGTGGCATCTGGGGTCTTAAAGCCTAGCAAGCTGCCATCTGAGAAACACCAAATGGTACCAGCTCAGCTGGAACAGATGACAAGAATGACATGAGGGAAAAAGAGCCCAAAAGACAGAAAGACCCACATGAATGGGTGACTGTATCAACATGTGACCAGAAGAACTAGATGGTACCCAGCTACCACCACTGACAATCGTGATGGGGCTCATAATGTTGAGTCCCAGTGACAACATGAGAACAAAAGAGATGTACCCTAAAAACTCCACTATAAGACAGCAATTGATGGTCCAAAGGCCTTGGAGTTCCCTTGGGAGCATTGCCCCTGGACCTGATGCTGCCCCTGATCATAGATCATTACTGAGGTCAATTCTTCAGATAGGAATGGATTGGACTCGGTGACACAGAGTAATGATATTGTGTGTACACTTTATTGTTCTGTGTATCTATAGGATGTCATCCTACTGGTCTCTTACTAGAGGGGAGCGGAGAGGGTGGAGAGGAGGGGACAGGAGATTGTTAAGAGGATATGACATATGTGAAACAGAAAGGAAGACTGTGCTGTCACCGGGCAAGGAGAGCAGAGGGAACTGCAGATAGGCAGGCATGCAAATTGGAGTTGTATTGTAAACTTTCACTCAATCACAATTTAAAAGAGAGAAAGTTACCTTCCACCAGTTAAAAAAAAAAAATTGCTGGGAGCTACTGAAAGCTGAGAGAATAGAGTGACTTCCCCTAGAGTCTTTGGAGAGAGGAAGGTCCTACCAACACACTGATTTGGATCTTGCCCTAGCTTGCCAGTACCCTGGTGGTGCAGTGGTTAATCGCTAACTAAAAGGTCAGCAGTTCAAATCTATCAACTGCGTCTTGGTAACCATGTGGAGTGATTAGTTCTACTCTGTCCTTTGGGCTTGTTATCAGTCAAAATCAATTTGATGGCAATGAGGTTTTTTTGGTTTGATACAACAAGTACCACAAGTAGGTTTTTTTAAAAAAAAAAAAACGAAACACACCAAATGCACTGCCATTGAGTCAGTTCTGACTCATAGCAACCCTATAGGCTTTGAAGAATAGAAATTTTTTTTTCACAGTTCTGAAGGCTGAAGTCCAAATTAGTGTTTCAGTCATGTCTGTTCGTTCCTTGTCTGTACCCCTGCTAGTTCCTTGGTTTCTGTGCTTGCAGACAGGCTTCACGTGACATGTTTTCCTCACTATGTGCCGGTATCTATGTCTAATCTGCTTTTTTGTATTTTAAAATAATTCCAAAGTGATTACATTTAGGACTCATCTTACTCAGCTAAGATCTGATTAACATACCACTGAAAACCCTCTTTCTAAATAGGATCAGACACTTATGGTTTAAGATTACAACATATATATTATGGAGAACACAATTCAATTCATTACAGAACTGGCGGCAATCAAATTTTGTACTTCAAAGCCACCCAGCTGTAGTGTTTTGTTATGGCGATCCTAGGAACTTAATACAAAGTCTGAGCAGTCATTTCATAAATGTTCACTTAATTCTCCTCTTTTCAGTAGGTGTCTCAATCCATCCGTGACTATGTAGATGCTCCTTGAGAATAAACTGACAGTAGCCTCAGTATTCTGCCTAACTGTGAAGGGGCAGTTGCCTTTCCCAGTAAAACAGGTAAAGTAGTCTAATGGTCTGTGTCTACATACAGACTTTCAACCAATTCTGTTGAATTGTAGTGCTTTCTGCTGTCTCCAAGTCTTGAGATTTCCTGCATTAGGTGCCAAAGCGCTTGTGTATCACTGGGAGGCCATAGCAAGAGAAGGGGCCCTCTGGAGCCGCACCTCTCTGGAGACTCTACTTCTGCTCTGACCTCTGGCATGTTATTTAACCTCTCTGTCTGCATCTCCAAAATTAGGGTGCTAAGACTCCTAAGATGTTGGATTCTCTGAATTAACATGAGCCCTGGTGGTACACCAAGTAGTTGAGCATTCACCTGGTAACTGAAAGGTGGGCAATTTGAATCCACCAGCTGCTCTGTGGGAGAAAGATGTAGCCATCTGCTTCCATAAAGATTACAGCCCTGAAACTCTCCTGCAGCGTTCTGTGCTGTCCTGTAGAGTTACTATGGGTTGGAACTGACTCAACACTAGTGGGAATGGTTCTGAGATAATATGTGTATCATACTAGACCAATGCCCCATACAAAGCAAGTCTTTTGAGTTATGTAACCCCTCAGATTTCAGTTTCTATTTTCTCTGATCTAAGAAACCACTTGCCCTCTTCCTTACTTTTATTGATTCTCACGCCTTTCTGCTTTCTTTGTCCGTGTGAGTGTGGGCTTTTCTTTTTTAATTCCTCTTCTGTCTAGTGAGGTTGTGAGCTAGTAAATGCACATGTTCATTTCCCAACGTTAAACCACAAGTCTTAATGGCTTTTTTTTCTCTTTGTCCTTCCTGAATACCCCGTTTAGGTAGTTAGTGTCATCTTATGTCCTAAACTCACTGGAGTGTTTCATATGAAACCTGGGCATTTATTTTTCCACCTTTCAGTCAGATGTGCTGACTGATGGCATCTGGAATCAGTTTCTGATGTTATCTAGAAGGTGTGGGAGGAGCACCCCTGAAGGAAGGTTGAGTGTTCCTGAGCTCATTTCAGAAATTTTCCGAGTCACTGCTGGCTGAGAGGAAGGAAGAGCTTGTCGTGGGGCCACCCCCAAGCTTGTGTAAGAGTCTTATGACCTCCTGCTGTGTCAGAACAAAACAACCAGCAGGTTTTTGGTCTCAGAGCACTCAACTTTTAGGGACTTAGTTGTCAGAGAACTCAATCCTGTTTTTAAAATGGTACAGAAGTGTATATTTTGTAAATAACTTGCTTGAAGAGTTTGAAGAGCTGGTTTAAAGAATGAATTCCCTCCCAAGGTAGGATTATGCCCATGAAGTTTCATGATCATTGGTTCTTTTTCTGCCTTGGTCATTATGCTGTCTATCATGGGTTAAATTTCGTCCCCATCCCTGCCCCAAATATGCTTGAAATCCTAACCTCTATCCCTGTGGACATGATCATGTTTAGAAAGAGGGTTTTCTTTGGTATGTTAATTAGATCTTACCTGAGTAGTGTGGGTCCTAAACCTAATCACTGAATTGTAAAGGCAAAATTGTTACAGAGACACACATAGGATGAAGACAAGCTCCAAGGAACACCAAAATATGACAAGGATCACCAGAAACTCGGAGAGCAGGCCACAGAAGGTCAAGACCCGGATTAGGACTTCTGGCCTCCAGCACTGTGAAAAAGTGAACTGTGTTCTTAAAAGCTACCCACTTGTGGTATTTGTATTACAGCAGCACTAGGAAACTAAGACTCTGTGAAGGTCCCTCCAAAACACAGAATACAAGTGAAGAAATTAAGCAGCTTCTCCACTTAGAAACTGTAGCTACCTTCTGCCTGATTGTCCATTTGATTTTAATGCTCTTTATTGAACAGTAATGAGGAGCTTGTGCTGCATATTCTCCATTTGCCATTCCCTATCTCACCCTAGGTCCACCTCCCAAGCATGTCTACTCTTCTCTGTGCCCTGGAGGCCAATCTCTAATGAAGACACTGGACTGAGATGAGAGGGTGGGAGAAGAGAGAAATCAGAACGGCCATTCCTCACTCCTCAGGCTAAAGAGGGTGCTTCTGCTACAGCCTGATGGTCCAGTAGTTTCCCAGCTCAAGGTTACCCCTCCAAGTGCCTGGAGAAGGTGATAGCTCCACATCAGGTCTCCCTGCACACAGGAGATCCCAGCTGTGTAAACCATAAGACTTGTGTGGCCTGAGTTCATTATGGCCTTGGGTAAAATTGTGACATTCTTGCCATCTTTCTTTTTGGCAGCACCCATTTACTTGTTACAGCTGTTTCAAAATGATACCTTTGCTTCCTTATCAAAGCTTCCAAAAAGATGTTGAGAATTTGTTCTCATTAAGGTATAAATTAGCCTTGTCCTTCCTCTAAGGATATTTTATGTAATACCTGAAGTCCAAAGAATGAATGTCTAATGATAGAATTTCAGAGAAGAACTGCCTAGGGATTAAATTCCCAGTCTTCTGAATCATTCCTATTCATGCAGTCTATTTTCCTAGATGAAGGCTTTTCTAGAAGAGTGCATTTAAGTGCATCAATCAAAACCAAAAACCAGTTGCCCTTGATTTAGCCGTGTCATGGAGACCAGCCTGTGTGTCAGAGTAGAACTGAACTCCATAGGGTTTTCAGTGTCTGACTTTTCAGAAGTAGATCACCAGGCTTTCAAGGCACCTCTTGATGGACTTGAACCTCTAGTATTTTGTTTAGCAGCCTACACCAGGCAAGGACTCCTCAGTTCACCAGTGAGCACAGTATCCTCACTACAGTCTTGTTTAGTACCTCCTATTAGCATTCCCATTTTGCAGAAGAGGCAGCTGCGCCTTAGATTGGTTCACTAATTTGTCGAACACTACCCAGCTGGTGAGGGGAAAAGTTGGTGTTTTAGCCTTCTCTGACTGACTTGAAGCAGACTCTACCCCAGGCGTGCTCAACTGCAGACCCAGTTTGAACAAAGGGTGAGGCTATATCTTCACCTCAGAGGCGATTATCTGGTGGGATTTCTATAACCATGAAAACTCTTTATGGAAAGTTCTTTATATGCTTTGTATTTTCCCTCCAGGTTTACTAACACTTAACACCATGTAAAATTGAAGTTTATGACATTGAAATAAAAGGTAGAATAAAAATTGTAAAATAATATGTTGCCATGTTAGTAATCCCTGGCTAATTTATAATCATTTATTTATTTATCAATTTATTTGAAGAATTGAAAGTACTAAGATGAGAATTAATTTGTAATATTTGCCATTTCATGCTTGAAGTAGGCAGCAAAAAATATCCATGTGCCTCAGGTTATATTCATTATTAGGTTTCTAGCTTGAGAGCTGAAGTTGAATGTCTTAGGTCTCATGGAAGATTTTTAAATACCTATAATCCGTAGCTGCAGAGCCAGGTTTCCTCAGGGGTGAGTGTGTCAGAGGAGTAGAAATCAAGACAAGGAGATAAAAATAAAAGTCTTCTTTTTCCTTTCTAAAATTGTTTTGTTTTTGCTGAGCTGCAGCTCTCAGGGGCTGTGTGGGAAGGGAGTGCAGTCACACTTGACTGCGCTGAGAAATACTTTCCTTGGTGATTTCAGCTGCTGTCATGGGTTTTTGTAATCTTGTGAGCTGGGAAGGCTGGTCATACTGAACTCATATGTGTCATTCCTTCTTAAGTACCATCCAAAACCTTTTCTATATTTTCTTTGTTCAATAGGATGCCTTGGGGTTGATTAACCTTACTTTATCCATGTTGTTTTGCTAATCACAAGTGCTGCTAGCAGCTCCCAGAGCTGGCATCCCTGGGGCTCAAGAGGCAAAGCTGGAAGGTCCGCATCACCTCGTACTTACCCAAGCACTCTCCCACCTCAATCCAGAAGGTGGGCTAGAGGACATACTGAAAATCTCGTCATCCCTGTTCTATTTCTGGTCTGGCTAAGAGTTCCCACTTACCACCTTCTCTCCTACCTAGACTCAAAGTTCAGGTAGTCTTGAGTGTTACATGCACTAGAAATACTGTGTATGCCTTTTTTTAGCTGAAGAACATCATTGAAGTCTAGATCTCTATTGTTATTATTGAGCCAATGGACCTTTTGGTGCTCTCATTTTTGGATTTTATTCTGGATATCACAGAAGACCTGGAGACTTTTCATCATGACCTAGTTCTCTGGCTTTAATCAGTTATTTAGTGTACACTCAGATATATAATGAGCTACTCTCAGTATCTAATATTGCTCTAGGTTTTGAAGAGGGTCAGAAGGACATAAGGCCTGCTTTTTCTTCTTTGGAATTCCCAGCATAGTGGGAGCCAACATATCAACATGTGAAAGAGCCCCAAGTGAAGCCAGAATGACATGGCGAAATAAGAAAGAAGTGATCAACACCATGGAGTTCCAGGGAAGGATGAGTATGCCTGAAGTCTGCTGACAAAGCCTCCTGGAGAGGCAGGATGTGAGAGACCTTAAATAGCAGGCAGAATTCAAACAGGAGACATGGAAAGGTAAATATCCTAAGTCTAAGGAACAGCAAGCATGTTAGGAAGCTTCCCTAAAACTGTGTGACTCTGTAGGACCACTGTGGCACTACTGTACCTACAATGACTGCCTGCCTGATACAGAAGCTTGACCTACCAGAGTACAAGCAAAGTGGGGCATCAGAAATCCTGGGAAGGTACCACGGGGCCTTGTAACATTTGCACTTCCCGTGCTTGCTTTAGGCCAATGTTTCAGAAGCCAGGGAAATGGAAAGCTGGCAGAACACACCAGGACTTTGAGGCTGTCAAACCCCACCTTCCATCCAAATAATTGTATAAATAATACTCCTTGAACTCACTTGTTGGCTTGCAGAAGTGACACAGGGAGAAAAAGAGAGAACTGAATATTAAGAGGGGATACTTGGTCTATTCATGCCTGCAAATAAGTAGAAAGTAGGTATGTGATTTCACATTCCCTCCAAGCAAAAGATTGACTAGCAGGAAGTCATTACAGTTAATGCTAATTGAACATGATTGTTTTTCCTTTTCCTCCACATCTTATCTGAGGAGGATGATCGAAAAATCTGCCTGGGGAAATTATTAAGACTGAGCATGTTTGCTTTCAAGGGCTATGGGCTTTAAGAACACACTCAGAGTTACCTATTGGCCCTCTTATCCTTCCTGTCTAGTCTGGAGGTGGCAATGAGCATGGTACATTCTGCTGTCAGACAGGAAGTCAGCCTGGCTGAAGCAGAGACTGTCAGGAAAATAAGGGGGCAGGTGTCAAAAGTATGATGGAGCAACTGCAGTGACTAACTGTTCATTCAGATGAATGATGTCAATAGAGTGTACACTTGTTGCTGAACCAAAAGCAAGTCCATTCTGCCTGTCACTGCAGCCAAATCCAGAGAGGCAGAAAAACAGTTCAAGCAATGCTTTATTAACACACAAGCATGCAAGCCTAGGGAACAGTGAGAATAGCTTCTGCAAGACTGTCCCACTTGAGTTACAATTCTAGCAGCTTTTATAGACAGATTATAAAAGGAGTTTGCATGAGAAAGAACAGGGAGTCACAATATTCCATTACACCTTATCAAAGAATGTAAATTACACAAAATCATTACCTCTCTGAAGTTTTTAAAATAACCAATTCACTATCCCAGAGACAGGGAAAGGAATGCAAGTCTGCTGATCCAGTTCAGGAATCTAAGTGACCTTTATGCACTAACACATTGGGTCAGAAGACGCTTGGTCCTCCTTGTATTGTAAAACCTAACATTTCAAGTGTTGCCATGATATCTTTGAGCCCCAAAGGGCCCCAATCCCTAACCAAGAACTCTCCTAAAAACAAAACCCATTGCCATGCAGTTGACTCCAACTCATAGTGACTCTACAGGACAGAGGAGAACTGCCCCAAAGGGTTTCCAAGGAGCACCTGGTAGATTCAAACTGCTGACATTCTGGTTAGCTCCCGTGGTCCTTAACGACTGTGCAACTGGGTTTTTTTCTTGACAAATATGCCTCTCAGCAGGAAAGATATCCATCCACCCAGCTAGTTCCCCAATCAGCCAGATGAGCTGCAGTCCTTCCGATACTTAACCTAACAGGTCTCACTTCCCTGAGAGGCCACAGATTTATTCAGACAAGCCAATCATGTCCTCTTTTAGAAAACAGGAGGCACTGCACCCTCTGCCAACCTTCTTGTTACTATAAAGCCTGCCTCCAACAGTTACTGCTGATTCTCTCTACTCACAAGTACAAGTTCCATGTGACCCTCCATGGTGTTCAGTATTCTCCTCCCTCAGGTTGTGAGTACATATGACTAACAAACTTGCTTACCTCTTCTTTTCAGTGTCAGCTGTCGTGTGTTTTGCTATTATTTAGGTTGGGGATCTTCCCTCACCAACCAGGTGAATAGGAGGCAAATAAAATAGTCCTCTAATCTGTGTCCCTGGCTTCAGGATTCTCTCTCCACCCAACACTGCTGACCAGGTTATCTTCGTAAGTATAGATCTGATCTTATCACACTCTTGCCAGCACCTTAGGAAGACCCCCTGCCACATGTAAAGATGAATTCAGGACTTCTAGCAACATGGAAGATGGACCCTTTTCCATTACAAAGTCATGGAAATGTTGGATAAACTCTAATTTATGTATTGTCATGTTTGAACAAGTGAAAAGAAAATCTTCAGGTGGCAGACACAAAGAGAGAAACCACAGCCAGTGTAAGCTGGAAGTCTGGAGCCATGGAGGTTTTAAAGGTATCAAACTTAGTGAGTCTCACTGGCAACACAAGAATAAAAAGGAGTGCATCCTGAGACCTCCACTAAAAGACCTCAATTGATGGTCCAGTGGTTTCGGGGTTCCTCTGAGAGCAAGGCCCCTGGCCCTGATGCTGCCCTTGCCCATAAATCACAATGGAGGTCCACTCTTTGGACACGAATGGGTTGGACTTGGCAATGCAGAGTGACCATATATTGGATGCACTTTGCTGGAGGAAGGAGAGGGGGAGGAGAGATGGGGAAAAGAGACTGTTGGGAGGATGAGACATGTATGGAGCAGAGAGGAATAGTGTGCTGTCATCGGACAGAGAGAGCAGTGGAAGCTGCATATAGGTGGGCATGTAAATTTATACAGGAATGTACATTTTCACTCAGTCATATTAAATGAAAAAATTAAAAAAAGGTATCAAACTTAGGCTCTATGACCTGGGACAAGGTTGTAACACCTGTGAGGGTACAGGAAATCTGGCTTTAGGCTTGGAGGAGAGAAGACTTTCCATCTAAGCCCAGAGGAAAATCTGGAGCATCTAAGAGATGTCCCTTCCTTAGAAGGGGATGAGGAAGTTCTGCCCACAAGCTCAGGAAAGTGTGCAAAGTTGTTTTAGTTTCTGAGTGCTGCTGTAACAAAAATACCACAGATGAGTGATTTTTAAAGAACAGAAATGTATTTTCTCACAGTTCTAAAGGCTGGAAGTCCAATTTTAGGATGTGGCTGTAGGGAGAAATCCTTTTTTCTCTATTTTAGCATCTGATAGCAGTCAGTCTTTGAAGTTATTGGACTTGTAGATTCATCTGCCTCTCATCAGATCTATTCTAGCCTCCCAACTTCCATTCCTGCTCTTGTCTCTGTGACTAAGCCACTTTTAGTATCACTCAAAAATGACTAGGTGTAGGACACACCCTACAATGATATGGCCTCATTAACAAAGCAAACACTTGCATCCACAGGTATAGGGGTCAGGACTCCAATACATGTTTTGGGTGAACATATTTTAATCCATAACAGAAGCTACCCTGTCTCTTTTGGGATATGGATGCAAAGAAAAAAAATCACCTATCAGAAGTTTAAACCCTAAGGCCCATACCTTATGGCTAACATTGCAGAGAATGGGAATTCCAGAACACCCAATTGTGCTCTTAAAGGAATCTGCATTTGGATCAAGAGGCAGCCATGCGAACAAAACAAGGGGACACTGCAGGTTTTAAAGTCAAGAAAGGTATGCGTCAGAGTTGTCTCCTTTCATCATACCTTTTTAATCTGTGTGACGAGCAGATAATCCAAGAACCTGGAGTCTATGAACGAGGCATCAGGTTTGGAGGACAACTCATTAACAACCTGTGTTATGCAGGCAACACCACCTTACTTGCTAGAAATGAAGAGGATTTGAGACACTGATGAAGATCAAGGACCACAGCCTTCAGTATGGCTTGCACCTCAATGTCAAAAAAACAAAACTCCTCACAACTGGACCTGTAAGCAACATTGTCATAAATGGAGAAAAAGATTGAGGTTGTCAAGGATTTCATTTTACTTGGGTCCGCAATTTACACCCATGGAAGCAGCAGTCAAGAAATCAAAAGATGCATTGTACTGGGAAAATCTGATGCAAAGGACCTCTTTAAAGTATTCAGTAGTAAGTATGTCACCTTGAAGACTAAAATGTGCGTGATGCAAGCCATGGTATTTTCAATCACATGCTATGCATCCAAAAGCTGGACAATGAACAAAGAAGACAGAAAAAGAACTGATGCCTTTGAATTGTGGTGTTGGAGATGAATGCTGAATGTACCATGGATCACCAAAAGAACAAACGCATCTGTTCTGGAAGAAGTAAAAGAGTGCTCTTTGGAAGCAAAGATGGCAAGACTGTGTCTTACATACTTTGGACATGTCAAGAAGCATCAGTCCCTGGAGGAGGGCATCACGCTTGGTAGAGTGGAGGATCAATGAAGAAGACCCTCGACGAGATGGGTTGACACAGTGACTGCAACAATGGACTTAAGCATAAGCCCACTGGCTGTGGACATGGCTCAAGACCAGGCAGTGTTTCATTCTGTTGTTCATAGGGTCACTATGAGTCAGAACTGACTCAGTGGCACCTAACAACAACAGGACCCATACCATGAGTGGGTATAGGGCCCAGGTTTATACTCCCATGAGGTCCATGAACCCCAAGCAGAGAAACTAAGATAATACTGGTCTAAAACAGTTGGAATCCTAGTAGAACAAATGCAAAACCACTGTTTGTAGAAGCACTTTCACAACCAAGGCACATGGTAGTAACACAGAAAACCAACTTTTACTGAAGATGTGTTCACAATTCAAAGTTATGAATCTCATGAGGAAGTGAGTCTCTGTGAGAGAACCAGCAGATACAGTCAGTAGGAGATTTCAAATTTCTCCAGAACTGTAGATCAGGGGCCAATCGGAAAGAAGGTATAAACAAACCCATAACCATTTTTCAAAAACAGAACATGGCAGCTCTGGTCCCTGTCCCAATTTGTTCCTCCTGTGTTCTCAGTCCATGGCATTACATCCCTCTAGTCACTCAGAAGCAAAATCTTGAGCATCTTCAAATTCTTCTTCTCTGTTACTGCAGTGATGGATCATCTTGCTGGCATCCCTGTGTCTAGTACCTACCCTTCTCTTTATTCTACCTCCCACACTTCCACTGACTTATTTATCTTCCTAAAGGACAAGTCCAGTGATTTCACTTCTCTGATACAAACCCCAGTTATGAAAGTGCAAACAGCCTTCCCTAACCTGGATCTGAACTTTAGTTGGGTTTTAGTTCCTTTTTCAGTTGGGTTTCCTATTATAACTTTACCCTAGACACTCTTCAACCTAAACCCCTGTTTCAAGGTCAGCGACTTACTTATTCTTCCTATACTTTCCTTCCTCCTTCCCTCTGACTAGGACATCCTTCCTATCATGTCTACTGAATGAAGGTCTGCCAGTTGCCATAGAGTCAAGTCTGCCTTGTAGTGACCACATGTGTTTCAGGGTAAAATTGTGATCCCTAGGATTTTCTTAGTTGTGGCCTTTCAGGAGTAAATTGCAAGGCCCTCCAAGACATTTCTGGGTGGGTTTGACCCATAAACCTTTTGGTTAGCAGCCCAGTTCTTAACAATTTACACCACACAGGACCCTGATTGAAGATCTACTCTAGCTTAAATCTTCTACAGTGAAAACTGTGAGAGCCAGAACTCAGTCAAACTGTGTGTTTATGGGTCTCACATAACAGAGTGAAGTTTTGCCACTTTTCAGTCCCTTTCTATTAGTGGAAAATATTTTAATTTTTCTACTTGAACAGGTTTCCATCTTACAAAGTTTCTGGCTTTCATAAATTTTACTGTAGAAGCATACTGTTGGGGGAAAAAGTGCATGCCTTGAAGCTAGACATAACTGGTTTTAATTCTAGATGCATCACTTAATAGGTTACTTCTCAACGAACTTCAGTTTCTAATGATACAAAATGGGAATAACACCTACTTTACAGTTATGAGAATTAGAGGTAGAATAGGCAGAGTGAAGTAACTGGCTGTATCTCCAGCGTAACCTGCACCATTTTGTTTTTTAATTCTGTCTCCAACCATGAGTCCATTGTTTCAGTTAGTTTCTCTCAAGGTTAAGGACTAATTGTGCTATCTTTAAGACTGTGGAAAAACAAGTGATAACGAGCTATAAACAATAAAGGGATCTGCTGGGACTTATATGATAGCAAAATCATCTTCAGGCCCAAAACACCAATTGAAATATCTAACACATCTGGGATGTGACTATTGTGACCACCTAAAGAAGATTGATGTTCTACAAATATTAGCACTTAAAACCCTTCTATGAAACTCCCAACTAGTCTCCATTTTGGAAACCCTGGTGTCATAGTGGTTAAGTGCTATAGTTGCTAACCAGAACGTTGGCTATGGGGGAGTTCTACTCTGTCTATAGGGTCACTATGAGTCTGAATGGATTCATTGACAGTGAGTTTTTTTTTTTTTTTTTTTTTTTTTAGTCTGCATTTGGGGGAGGTGGATTTTGGAGGAATCTATCCCCTCTATCTCCTTGTCTCAAAGATTTGTAGCAGGTGGCACAAACACTGCTTAGTTTTGCATTAACAGAAGCAGTCTAGTAAAGAAGGGCACTGGTGGCACAGTCGTTAAGGACTCCACTGGTAACCAAAATGTCAGCAGTTTGGATCCACCAGCCACTCTTTGGAAATCCTTCGGGACCATTCCACTTGGTCCTATAGGGTCACTAAGAATTGGTTTTGGCTATGTAAGGAATGGAACAAAGAGCCTGGCCCAGAGTAAGTGCTTGTCATGGATTCAATTGTGGTCCCCCAAAAAATCTGTAGCAGTTTGGCTGGGCCATAATTCCTGGTATTGTGTGATATTCCTTCATGTTGGAAATCCTGTTTCTATGATGTTAATGAGGGAGGGTGGGCAACAGTTGTGTTGGTAGAGCAAGATTCAATGTGTAAGTTTGTTCTGTGGCTTGAGAAGCTAGCAGAGGCATTTGGGGACCTCATACCATCAAGAAAGAAAGCAGTGCCAGGAGCTGAGAGTCCTTTGGAAAGGACGTGGGTCCCTGCCCCTCAGAAACTTCCAGTCCAGGGGAAGATTGATGACAAGGACCTTCCTCCAGTGCCAGCAGAGAAAGCTTTCCCCTGAAGCTGACACCCTGAATTTAGACTTTTAGCTTACTGGTCTGTAACAAATAAAATTTCTCCTTTTAAAGCCATCCTCTTGTGATATTTCTGTTAAAGCAGCACTAAATAACTAAAACAGTGCTCAGTAATCAGTTGCTGAATTGAGCCTCTATTATTGCACTTTTATAAGAGTTATGTTACCAGAGCTCTGTGAGGCCTGAAGACTTGTTTTATTGATCTTTGTATTCTTAGTGCCTAACATAGAAAGTCTTGAAACATGTTATATGACAAGCAGTGGAAAGAAATGGACATGTCTAACCTGAATGAAGATAGGAAAACTGGGGAAAGGGAAAAGGTAGACATAAGAAGGGCATCAAAGGTCAATTTATATTGTGTTACTCCAGAGAGGGCAGAACCACAACCAGGAGCTATAGGGAGGTTGATTTTGATCTGGGATAGGAAGAAATAGCCAACATTTAAAGCTGTGTAACATCTGAACAGGCACCAAGTGTGGAGCTCTTTGCCATTAAAAAATGGTGGGAAAGAGACCATTAAAAGATGGCAGACTAGACACACGTCTCCTCGTTTCTCTCTGAGAACTAAGCCCTGGAATGATATTTGTATGGAACACTGAACATGTGGGGAGCTCTGGGACCTAGCATATTTGACTAGGCACCAGTATTGGACAAATCTTCCCCTCTCAAAAACCGAGCCAGTGGCCGTCTGGCCTCTACTTCTGCTGTTTCACAGTATTGGAGGACTGCAGCTTCTGTGAACGGCTGGTAACATACTTTCATTATCAGCTGGAAGGTGGAGTCTGCTGCTCCAGAAGGCCTGTTTCATCCAGCACGTTGGACAGCTCCTAGCTCAACACCTGGACTGCTCTCCACATAGAAGTGAAGTTTACTTTTAAGGCTGAGAGGCCTATGTGTTTGCCTGGAGATCTGTCTGTTGAGAGGCCTGCCAGCTTTTCCTCCCACCCTTATTTAACACACGTTGTAGAGTTGACTGACAGCCCCAGTTTCTCCATAAGTAGGGTGGCATCTTTGCCACCCAACAAGCAGAGACTTCCACCCCAAAGACTCCATGTGGGTCAAATAACTAGAGGATTAGAGACAGGCAGTGACCAATAGTTCTCTTAGATCTAATACAAGAGAAATGAAAGTGTCTAGTTGGCACTCAGTCAGCAGACTGTAATTAATCATTTAAAGAAGCAGCCTTCAAATGCTCCCAAAACTCCCAAAACAAAGATTCAAAAAAATTTCCAGGTAAAGAAGCCTTTCTGAATCTGTCAGAGGTCAAATACAAAAGAATTAAATGTAGAACCCTCCTAGAAATTAAACAGAATGGAAAATTTAGTAAGCTATTTGAACTGATGGAACATCAATCATCTGAAATACATCAGATCAATAACAGAATTACAGAATTAGATAATTCAATCCAAAGACAAAACAGTAGGATTGAACAGATGGAAATTAGACTCAGTGACCTTGAGGACAGAGCTACTGACACCAGCATTTATGAGGAGAAATCAGAGAAATGAAATAAGAAACGTGTGGGACTCCGTTAAGAGGAATAATTTACATTTAATTGAAGTTCCTGAACAAGGGGGGATAAATGACAATATAGAGAGTATTGCTGTAGAGATACTGACAGAAAACTTTCCTGAGATTATGAGCAAAGAGAACATAGGTATCCAAGATGTTTATAGAACACCACAAAAGCTAGACCCCAAAAGAAAGACACCAAGACGTATTATACTCAAGCTTAATAAGATGAAACTTAAACAGATGCTTCTGAAGGCAGCAAGGCTCAAAGCAAGGCTAATACTTCTAGGGAAATCCTGTAGACTTTCGTCTGACTTCTCTGCAGAAACGATGATGGCTAGAAAATAGTGGGATGATACGTTCAAAGCCCTGAAAGAGAAAAACTTCCAACCAAGAATTATTTACCCTGCAAAATTGTCTATCAAATATAATGGTGAAATTAAGACTTTTGCAGGTAAAGAGAAGCTTAGAGACTTCCTAAAAACTAAACCAAAACTATATGAAATATTGAAAGACACTCTTTCCTTAGAAAAACAGAACCATTAAATGTATATTTAAGGTGACAATGCAGGACACATCATCCAAAATTCTAATCAGTTAGGGAAGTCACAAAACTTATTCAAAGCTACAATATTAAAATGAGGGAATCTGTGATCATATGACAACCATAACACCATTACATTAAAAGAGGGATACACTACAGTAGTTATAGTCATTTCAGATAGAGAGGAAGTTAAAGGGTTATGCAGTAGTTAAAACTGGGTTTAATCTTAGTATGTTAAGGGGAATGATAGATGTATCCAGAAAGCAGAATAACAGTGCATATATCAAAATAAGCCAAGCCAAGCCAAGTAAGAAACACAATACAGGAGTCTCAACAAACACAAAATGAATACTGAAACAATAACCCATAAAGAAGAGTGGCCCAGAACATAACATTAAGAGCAATATGGAAAACATCAACATAAAAATAATTACATCAAAATGATAGTACTAAGCACATACCTATCAATAATTACACTAAATGTAAATGGCCTGAACGCTTCAGTAAAGAGACAGCGAGTGACATCCTGGATCAAAAGACATGACCCATCTATATGTTACTTACAAGAAACTCACCTTCGACTTAAGGATAGGGACAAATTGAAAATTAAAGGATGGAATAATATATACCAAGCTAACAACATACAAAGAAGAGCAGGTGTGGCAATACTAATCTCAGACAAAATAGATTTTAATGTAAAATCCACAATTGTGGACAGAGGTCACTTTTGCTGAAAGGTTGACTACTCAAGCAGGACTTAACAATGTTAAATATTTATGCACCCAATACCAGAGCATCTAAATACATTGAACAAATACTGACAATACTGCAAAATAAAATGGATCATTCCACAATAATAGTTGGAGACGTCAACACCCCCCTTTCAGTTATGGATGGATCATCCAGAAAAACACTCAGTAAAGATTCAGAAGATCTTATTATCAACCAGCTTGACCTTATTGACATACACAGATGTTTTCATCCATCAACGGATCAGTACTCCTTCTTCTCCAGTGCACATGGAACATTCTCCAGAATAGATCATGTGTTAGGTCATAAAGCAGTTCTTTATAAAATCCAAACCATTGATTTACTGTGAACTATCTTCTCAGATCATAGAGCTATAAAAGTTGAAATCAATAACAGTAAAATCATAGGTAGAAATTCAAACTTATGGAACCTGAACAACACTTAGCTCAAAAAGCCTTGGGTTATAGCAGAAATCAAGAACAAAATAAAGAAATTTATGGAATCAAATGAGAACGAAAACACATCCTACCAGAATCTATGGGATACAGCCAAAGTGCTTCTCAGAGGTCAGTTTATCTCTATAATTGCATACATTTGGAAAGAACACAGGGCCCAAATTAAAGAATTAACCTTACAGCTTGAACAAGTAGAAAGAGAGCAACAGAAGAACCCCTCAGGCACCAAAGAAAACAGAATATAAGGGTTAGGGCAGAACTAAATGAATTAGAGAATAGAAAAACTATCGAAAAAAATTAACAAAACCAAAAGCTGGTTCTTTGAAAAGATCAACAAAATTGAGAAACCATTGGCTAAACTTATAAAAGAAAAACAGCAGAAGATACAAATAACTGGATTAAGAAATGAGATCGGAGTTATTACAACAGACCCAGCTGAAATAAAAAATATCATAACAGAATACTATGAAAGGCTGTACTCAAACAGGTTTGAAAACCTAGAGGAAATGGACAAATTTCCAGATTCATATCACCTACTGAGATTATCACAAGGAGAAGCAGATCAATTTAGTGAATCTATCACAAAAGAAGAGAGTGAAAAAGTCATGAAAAATCTATCAACCAAAAAACATCATAGCCCAAATGGCTTACTGGAGAATTCTACCAAACTTTTAGAGAAGAGTTAACTCTAATACTATTGAGGCTGTTTCACACCATAGAAAGGGACAGAATACTCCTGAATTTATTCTATGAAGCCAGCATAACCCTAATACCAAAGCCAGGGAAAGATCCCACAAAAAAAGAAAATTACATACCAGTATCACTCATGAACCTAGATGCAAAAATCTTCAACAAAATTCTAGCCAATAGAATTCAACAGCATATTAAAAAAAATAATTAATCGTGATCAAGTTGGTTTCACTCTGGGGATCCAAGGCTGGTTCAGCATCAGAAAAACAATTAATGTAATCAACCACATTAATAACACAAAAGAATCACCTGATTTTGCCAATTGATGCAGAAAAGGCATTTGACAAAATTCAACACTGATTCATGCTAAAAACTCTCAGAAAAATAGGAATAGAGGGGAAATTCCTCAATAGAATCAGTAACATCTACACGAAGCCAACTGCCTTCATTGTTCTGAATGGTGAAAGACCAAAAGAATTCCCTTTGAGAATGGAAACTAGACAAGGATGCCTACTCTCGCCACGTCTATTCAACATTGTGCTAGAAGTTCTAGCCAGAGCAATTAGACAAGACAAAGAAAGAAAGGGCATCTGTATCGGCAATGAAGAAATAAAAATCTCCCTATTTGCTGATGATATAATTGTATATACAGAGAATCCAAAGGAATCCATAAGTAAACTTTTGGAACTAATAGAGGAGTTTAGTGAAGTTTTGGAATACAAGATAAACATAAGTAAATCAGTATAATTCCTTTATTCCAAAATGAGATTTTTAAACAAGAAATCACCAAATCAATTCCATTAACTATAGCCCCCAAGAAGATAAAATACCTAGGAATAAATCCAACTAGAGAAATAATAGACCTTTACAAAGAGAACTGCAAGATCTTACTATAAGAAACTAAGAGATTTACATAAATGGAGTAATCTACCCTACTCATGGATAGGAAGACTCAACATTGTGAAAATGTCTGTTTTGCCCAAAGCAATCTACTTATATAATGCCATCCCAATACAATTTCCAGTAACATTTTTTAATGAGATGGAGAAACAAATTACCAACTTTGTTTGGAAAGGGAGGAAACCTTGGATAAATAAAGCACTACTGAACAAGAACACACTGGGAGGCCTCTCAGTACCCGACTTTAGGACTTGTTACACTGCCACAGTCATCAAAACAGCCTAGTACTGGTACAAAAAGAGACACATATAGACCAATGGAAGAAAGTTGAGACCCCAGAGATTCCACCATCCTCCTATGAACAGTTGATATTCAACAAAGGCCCATAGATTTTAAACGGGGTAAAAACAATCTCTTTAACAAATGGTGCTGACAATATTGGATATCCTCTGCAAAAAATTGAAACAAGACCCATATCTCACACCTTATACAAAAACCAACTCAAACTGGACAAAAGACCTAAATATAAAATCTAAAATAGTAAAGCTCATCCAAGATAAAATAGGATCAACAGTGGACTTTTTAATACACAATGTAGACAGACATTAAAATCTGACAAACACAGCATGATCCACAGAAGAGAAAATAGATCAATGGGAACTACTAAGAATCAAACACTTTTGCTGATCCAAAGACTTGATCAAAAGAAGTAAAAGACCACTTACAAAATGGGAAAAAATATTTGGCAACTATATGTCAAACCAACTCCTGATCTCCATAATCTACAAGGTATTACAAAATATCCACAAGAAAAGGATCAATAATCCAATTAAGTGATGGGTGAAGGAGATGGACAGACATTTCTCTAAAGAAGATATCCGGGTGGCCAAAAGACACGTGGAAATGCTCACCATCATTAGCTATTAAAGAAATTCAAATCAAAACGACAATGAGATACCATCTCACCCCAACAAGGTTGGCCGTGATCCAAAAAACACAAAACAACATATGCTGGAGAGGCTGTGGAGAAATTGGTACTCTCTTATACTGCTGGTAGGATTGCAAAATGGTACAACCTCTTTGGAAAACAATCTGGCACTTCCTGAAAAAGCTGGAAATAGATACACCATTTGATCCTGTAATTCCACTGCTTAGAATTTATCCTTCAGAAACAAAAGTTGTCACATGAACGGGCACATGTACATGAATGTTTGTTGCAGCACAGTCCAGTATAGCAAAAAGATGGAATCAACCCTGATGCCCATCAATAGATGAATGGATAAACAAACTATGGTACCATAGTTTGGTACATATACTCAGTGGAACACTATGGTATAATAAAACACAATGATGATTTTAGAAAACATCTCATAACACGGTCTCATTTAGAAAAGATCATGTTGAGTGAAATCAATCAGTGTCAAAAGGACAAATTTTATATGAGAACCTCGTCATAAGGATTTAACAAGAGAATTATCCACAGAAGAAAATCACTGTGTTGGCTACACGGGTGGATGGAGGGCTGAGGGTTTATCATAGATGAGATAACTGACAGATGTTAGAAATTTTATTCTTTTACTGTAATAAATAAGGAAAAAATGGTAGGAAATACGACATCTGACAATGAAGTTCGTGAACTTTCCCCTGTGCACTTACATTGGGAGCACTGTACATACAACTCAGAAAGGTCTCATAACCTTGGTATATCAGTGTCTCACAGCTGTGTTCATGTCTTCATGTGGTGGTATCTTGCTCAGTGGCATTCACTGTTGCGTGTTTCTGTGTGCCATTGTGAGAATGTCAGAACTTGAATCAGAACAATGAAAAAACGTTAAATTTCTTGTTAAACTTGGCAAGAGTCAAAACAAAATCACGGACATGTTAGTCCAAGTTTGTGGGGATAATGCCGTGAAGAAACAGTAGTGTACAAATGAATTAAATGTTTTCCTAAGGGAGTGAAAAAATGTCACTGATGAAGAGAGGTCAGGGCAATGAGTAACAGGCAGAACTGATTAAAAAAGAAAAGTTGCAAAAACTCATCAAATTGTATGTCAAAGTCACTGGCTGACTGCGAAACATAGCAGAGCACGTAAACATTGATAGAGGAAAAGTTAGGGATATCTTATCTGAAAATCTTGGCATGAGAAAGGTGTGTGCATAAATGGTCCTAAAGAAGCTCACCAATGAACAAAAGGAAAGGAGAGTTGAAGTTTGCTAAGACCTTTTGGAGAGGGAGGACAGTGTTTGGGGCTGTGTTATCACTGGTGATGAAACATGAGTGTACTCATATGACTCTGAAACAAAGTATCAAAGTGCACAATGGAAGTGAGCTGATTCTCCATAACCAAAAGGTATATCAGTTCAAATCAAGAGTCACAATAGTGTTGCTAACCTTTTTTAATGTCAAAGGGATTGTTCATTGTGAATTTGTACCAACTGGGGAAACAACCACTTTACTTTGGAATTGCTGAAAAGGCTGTGTGAAAAAATTAGACGAAAACGACCTGAACTTTTTGCCAATGATACATGGCTCTTGCATTACAACAATGTACCGGCTCACACAGCATTGCCTGTGAATGAGTTGTTAGCCAGTAAACAAATAACTGTATTGGAAAACGCTCCCTGCTCACCTATCTGACCCCTGATGACTCTTTTCTTCACCTGAAGATAAAGGAAATGTTGAAAATAAGACATTTTGATGACATTCAAGACATCAGAGTAACACGATGACATCTGATGGCCATTACAGAAAGAGTTCCAAAATTGCTTTGAAGGGTGGAGTAGGTGCTGGTGTCAGTGCATAACTTCCCAAGAGGAGTACTTTGAAGGTGACCATGGTATTCTTCAGCAATGAGACATGTGGCATTTTTTCTAGAATTAGTTCACAAACTTAATTGTCAGGCCTCATATTGCTGGGTTGGGTAAGGGATAACGTTGGATCAGTGATTCTTTGAGGAGTTACAGATGCATTTGAAAGCCTGATAAAAGTTAAGAATCTCCTTCCTAGAAAAATGACCCCAAACATGCATTTTACAAATAATTTCAGGATCCTAGGTTAAGATCACCAAAAAAACTTTCTAAGATTCTATGTTCAACTTTTTAAAAAATAATAAGCATAAGGGAAAAATTCATTGCTGTTATATGTATTTCCAGAATTCATACCTCCCATGTACACGGCCTGGTTCTTTCTATAATCTCAGTGCCCTTTGTCATTGATTTCACAGAATAAATGAATTAAACAATTGATTAATCTGATTTAAGGGAAGGTAAGTGCTATAAGAAGGAGAAAAGAGAAGAAATAAAGACAGGAGAAAAACTGAGGATTAAAAAAAGACCAACACTAGATAATAAAAGTGCAGACAGAGTTCACTGGGACCAGGGAAGAGGACACCTTTGGGAAGCCTTACTGTTGGCTCCTTGCCCAATACTGAGCGTCCCAGTTATGTTCTAAGCCCCTAATTCTGTGGTATCAGACTCTCTTTCCTTCTAAACCTGGTTACTTGCACACAGAATAGTAATGGCACAAACCCCAAATCTCAAAAATTATGACAACTAGATGGTACTCTGATTTGATTTTGAAGCCTCATTGCTCTGTAAACTTAGGTCTTGTTTGTAGGAAATCATGAGTTACTCTATTATTGTAGTTGCTCATTTCACACTTGGTAATGAGTTATTAAATGATGCATGTTGAGGTTTTTTTCAACAAGTGTTATTATTTAAAGAAGAGTTGATTTTCCACCTAAACACCAGTGCGAATGAATCGTGAGAAGAAAATATCCTATCCAAGAACAAAAGAATTTCTCATTTGATAAGCTGAATTTAAGTTTCTCAAGGATTAGCTGGTTTCTCCAGTTTGTATGAGCAAAATTAAGCTGCCCCATCTCAGTTAAGATTTCTTGCTCTCGCCACTCCTTGTCTGAGACACAGGTGGCTGCTGGATTTCAGGAGGCTTCTCAGACTCTGCAGGGCCTCTGGCAATCCCTCACCTGTGAGGGCACTGCAGGCTTGGAGCTTCCAGTGGTGGTCCTGAAATCTCTCCAGGCTTAGCCTGTCTCTGATCTCCTGCAGTGGTACAGCATCAGGCACCTCCTGCTTGTTGGCCAGCACCAGGAAAGGGACTCTGGCCATGTTGGGGTTGGCTAGTACTTCCCTGAGCTCACCCACTGCCTCGGGCAGACGGGCTTCGTCTGTGCTGTCCAGCACATACACAAGAATATCTGTGCCTTCCAGGTAGTCCTTCCAGTTCGCCCTGAGTGGAGTCTGCCCTCCCACATCCCAGAGAGTCACAGACACGTGCCCAGGAACCTCGAGAGGCTCCACATTGAAGCCAATAGTGGGGAGGGTCTCCACGAGATCATAGCCCTTCAGTCTGTACAGGAGTGTAGTCTTGCCTGCTGAGTCAAGACCCATCATCACTACTTGAGCTTCTGCCTTGTGACTACTGGAATTCACAGAGCCCATGGAAGCCACTGCTAAATCCTAAAGGAGAAAGACCGGGTACACACATCAGTTTTTTCTTTCTGAGAGAACACAAATCCATGCACATATAGAAAAGCTACTTGAAAAGATGGATGAGTCTTTACAGCGTCATGTTTCAAACTCACACCTCATCTTTGAAAGAGTAAAGAAGTAAGGGGGTACAAGAGTCACCCTCAGCTGACCTATCTCCAGGGGACCTGCTTCAGAGAATAGAACCTCCTCAAACACACAGAATATGGACTAACATTTCTTTGTAGTTAAAGTAAAGAAGAAAAATGAAGTTGCTGTTACACATATCTAGTTCAGTAGAAATGACAGATGTCTTCAATTCTTACTAGTCTGTGACTTCTAGCCTCTGTTTTGCCCTGTAATCCTAAACCTCAGAGTGGTGAGTATCTTGCATTCAGTGTACAAAGTGAAGAAGGCAGTCTAGCTCTTTGTAACTTTTCCTGCCTTTGGAACTTCCCACATCACCAGCACCATGTCCTGTAAAAACGGCTATTGATAAATACTGTGGGCTGAGTGCAAATTTATGAGACACAGCAAGCCGTTTCTTCCATTGTCTTACACACTACACATATTTTTAAAGAAACTTAAATTTTAAGAGTTCAGACCTGTTTCCAACTTAGGGGAAACCTAAAAGGGACAGGTGAAGGGATATCTCTCCACTGGGAATAGTTTTCAGCTGCTCCTGGAGGAAAATAAGACATCGCTATTCTTTTCTTATCCCAAGGGTAGAACAGTAAAAATTAAAATTACCTCAGTGTTATTAGACTTGTTGGAAAGTTCCTCTTCTTTAGTTGTCTTCTCCACAGAGCTGCTTTTTGCAAGACAGTAATGTCACAAAAGTGAGAAATGAAGGAAGTATAGTCATTGCTGCTGTTTTTCCCTTTTCTGCTTCTGTATTCTAGGTGGCGGACTCCCCCAACCCCTCCCTTAGACCCAAACCCATTGCTTTTGAGTCAATTCCTACTCATAGGTCTCCCCAGATAGCCTTCCTGCCTCGGATGTGACATAGAGTTGTCCTCAGCTCTGCATCTCTTAATGGAAGGAAGCCCAGCACCAGCTCCCGTCTCTTAGCAACCCAGGATCAAGCAGCGAAAGGGTGCACAAGTTTAAAGCTGAGTCCAAGTTTCGTTGCTGTCTTTTGTTTTTCCTCATAAACCCATGACCTCCTCAGGAGACAATTCTGGGAGTAAACTTTTCCCTTCCAACACATTCCCTGATGTTTTTCTAGTACCTGATGATTTTTTTTTTAAAGAAAACATGTAGAAATATACTGGCTTCTTTTAAAAAAGTACAAACAAAAACTACCTAAATATGATTAAAATACCTTTAAAAAGAATAGGCATCTCTGTTAAGAAGAAGTCATAAAAATTTTAGAAGTTGTATTAAGGTGGTGGAGTTACAAGTCATCAAAATTGCAGCATTTTTTCCCTCCCTTGGGTGATATTGCTATGTTTTTCCCACTAAAATGATACTTCAGACAGAAAAATGTAATTTTTTTAAAAAGTGGTTAGAAGCCTTTGATTCTGTAGCTATCTAATTTTAATCTGGAGTTGCTGGGATTGGGTCCTTGTAACTAGTAACATTTGTGCACCACTTTCTGCTTTCTCATATTATTTAATTACAACTTCAAGAACCAAGTTCGGTGTTATGATTCTCCCCATTTTCGAAATGAAATAACAGACTCAAATAGGATAAATAATTTGCTCATGATCTTGCTGAGATCTATGATTCATTTCTTTCTCTTTTCACCATGTTCTGCTGCTCACTGAGAAAGTCTTTTGTAAGTGGTAAACACTGTTGTCGTTGTCATTGTTGTTAGGCTGTGGTATTAGTACAGAAGGAAGCAATTAGAGTCAGAGTGTTACACACACTAAAGTTATATCACGTGTGCCAATGTTTTTCGTTGTTTTAATGAACTTTTGTTCTTTTTTTTTAACTTCAGAGCTGCCTTTTTAAAATTTTATTGTGACTAAGTGAAAGTTTACAATCAGAGTCAATTTGCTGTATATAACCCCCGCTCTCCTCACACTGTGACAGCACACTTCTGCTTTCCACTCCGTACTTCCGGTATTTGTTCAACCAACACTTGTCCCCTGCTCTGTACCCTCCCCTCTCACCTCTTACAGAAGAGCTGGTCAGACAGTCTCATATATATGTATATGTACTAAGCCAAGAAGTACACACACCACCTGAGTTACTCTATGTCTTATAGGCCAGTCTAATTTTTGTCTGAAGGGTTTGCTTCAGTGCTGGTTTCAGCTCTGGGCTAGCAGCAAATCCAGGGAGCATGTCCTCAGGGAACCCTCCAGGATTTTGGACCATCAAGTCTGGACTTTTCATAAAGTTCTAGATCTGCCCTCCCCTTTTCTCATGCTACCTGGAACTCCACATTGTGTTCCCTGTCAGGGCAATCTTTGCTGGTGACCAGGCACCATCTGGTTCTTCTGGACGCATGCTGATGTAGTCTCCCAATCATATGGCCCCTTCTGTCTCCTGGGCTCCTGTTTTCCTCCTGTCTTTAATACTCTCAGCTTTTATCAGCTCCAGGTAGGTTGGGACTAACTGATGTTCCCTAGATGGCAGCTTGTTGGATTCTTTTTTTTTTTTTTTTATTGTTTAAAGTGAGTTGGATCCGACTCAATGGCACTTGGCTGACTCGGCTTACAGAAAAACTTGTTTGTTTTGTAAACCTTCCTGTAAAGTACAATTAAAAACAATACAAAAGTGACAGCTTCACTTTCAACACTTTAAAGAGTTCTTTAGCAGTATATTTTCTGACTGTAATTCATCATTTGAATTATTGACTGCTGTTTTCATGGAGCTTGATTGTTGATCCAAATAGAATGAAATCCTTGGTGTTTTCCTTGCCGTTTATCACAAAGTTGTTTATCAGACCAGTGGTGAAGGGTTTTTGTTTGTTTTTTTTTTTCATTTGTGTTCAGGGGCAATCCATATCGAAAGCTATACTCTCTGACCTTCATGGGTAGGTGCTTGAAGTCATCTTCGTTTTCGGCAAGCAAGGCTATGTTATGTGCATATCTCAGGTTGTTAATGAATCTTCCTCCAATTCTGTTGCCACATTCTTCTTTATATTGTCATGGTTCTCAGATTATTTGTTCAGCATGCAAACTAAGGTGATGCCATTTCCAATTGCAAACCATGCAAGATTCCCTTGCGTTGTTTGAACAACTGCCTCTTAATCCACATACAGCTTACCTATAGCACAATTGATTATCCTGGAATTCCCATTCTTTTTAATGTTATCCATAATTTATTATGATCCACACAGTTAAAAGTCTTCTAAAACACAAGTAATCATCTTTCGTGTATTCTCTGCTTTCAGCCATATCCATCTGACATGAGCAATGATATCCCTCATTTTACCTCCTCTTTGGAATTGTTTTAGTCAGCTAGGCTGCTCTAACAGAATTACCACAGAGTGGATGGCTTTAACAAAGAAAGATTTATTCTTACACAGTCCAGTAGGTTGCAAGTCCATATTCAGGGTGTCCACTCCAGGGAAAGACTTTCCCCTTGTTGGCTCTGGAGGAAAGTCCAGTATTGCATCAGTCTTTGTCCAGGGAGCGTCCTCACGCAAGAACCTCTGGTCTGAAGGACGCGCTCTGCTCCCGGTGCTGCTTGCTTGATGGTAGCGAGGTTCTCAAATTGTCCTTTGTTCCTTTTTCCTTTTATTCCTTGCAAGCTAAAAGCATTAAGGGTGGGGCAAACCATAATCCAGGGAAACTCCCCCCACAGCAGGAATTCACAGCCCCACCCTAATCCTTTAACACAGGGGTTAGCAAAACCACACAATGGAGGACAGTCCCGAGATACTGGGAAACATATCCCAGCCACGTGGCTGCACACATTTTTGGGGGGACACAATTCCAACCATGACAGGAATCCAGCTTGAAGTTCTGGCAGGTACCTGTTGATACATGGCTGCAACCCTTTTTGAACTATCTTCATCGAAATTTTGCTGAAATATGATACTACTGACATTTTTCAGTAATTTCCACATTCCATTTGATTGCCATTATTTGGAATGGGCGTGGATACAGATTTCTTCCAGTCACGTTGCCTGGTAACTGTCTCCCAGATTTCTTTCTTTTTTTTTATTATGATTGAATCAAAATGTACATTCCCATAAAAATTTGCATGCTGACCTACATGCAGCTTCCACTGCTCTCCCTGCATGGTGTCAGCACACTCTTCTTCTCTGCTCCATACATGTCTTGTCTTCCCAACAGTCCCCTGTCTTCTCCTCTCCACCCATTCCCCTTCCTCTGGTAGACTGGAGGTCAACAGGATGACCTCCTATAGATGCCCAGAACCATAAAGTGCCCACACAACATGGTCCTTCTGCATCACGAAGTCCTATCCATTGCTGTCTGAAAAGTTGACCTTCATTATGATTTATGGACAGGTGCAGCAACAGGGCCAGGGGCCCTGCTCCCAGGAGAACCCAGAGGCCCCTGGACCATCAGCTGTGGTCTTTTAGTGGAGATCTCAGGGTGCACCCCTTTTTATTCTTGTGTTGTCAGTGAGACTCAACTTTGTGAGCTCCATCGTGGCTATCACTGGTGGTAGCCAGGTACCATGTGCTTCTTCTGGTCACAAGTCAATGTAGATATCCACTCATGTGGGTCTCTCTGTCTTCTGGATTCTCTTTCCCCCATGTCATTATGGACCCTGGTGATCATCTGTTCCTGCTAAGTTGGGACCATTTGCTGTACCCTCAGATGGCAGCTTGGCAGCTTTTAAGACCCCAGACGCCACCTGCCAATGTGGGATACAGAAGGCTGTCTTAGCAAAATGCTAGTTGTGCCATTTGGCCTTGATTACCCCTGAGAATATAGCCCCCAGCCCCCTGCTTCAGCTACTCTGTCCTTGTAATATTGGATTAAGATTAGAACAGTAATCATATTATGTTGAAGTCCAACTAATATTGATCTTCTTTCTAATGTGTGCTGTCACAGATTTTATCCCAACCAAATTTCTATCAACTATCTAAACCCTCCCACATTCACCCTTCCTCCCTCCCGGGAGCACCATTGCAGCCATCAGAGTCTTTTCTTCCATGCATGAGTCTGTTTTTAAGTTCTTATCGTAGGAGTCTCATACAATCTTTGTCCTTCTGTCCCATAATGTCCTCCAATTGAAACCAGGTTATGAGATGTTTCCTGAAATCATCGTTGTTCTTTATCATTGCGTAGTGTTTCATTGAGTATATATACCATAGTTTACATATCCATTCCTCTGTTGTTGGGCATCTTAGTTGATTCCATCTTTTTGCTATTGTGGACTGTGTTGCAATAAACATTCGTGTGCATGTATCAGTTGGCGTGAGTGTCCTGGATTCTGTAGGATATATTCGAAGCAGTGGAATTACTGGGTCAAATGGTATATCTAGATCCAGCTTTTTAAGGAAGCCCCAGATTGCTTTCCAAAGAGGTTGCACCATTTTGCAATCCCACCAACAATGTAGGAGAGTTCCAATTTCTCCACAGCCTCTTCAGCATTTGTTGTTTTGCATTTTTTGAATCGTGGGCATCCTTGTCTGGTTTCTGTTCTCAGGGGGCATTCTTTCAGTCTCTCACCATTCAAGATGTTGTTGACTATTGGGTTTGCATAGATGCCCCTTATTATGTTGGAGAATTTCCCTTCTATTCCTATTTTGCTGAGAGTTTTTACCATGAATAGGTGTTGGACTTTGTTAAATGCCCTTACTGTGTCTATTGATAAAATCAAGTGATTCTTATCTTTTGCTTTATTTATGTGGTTGATTACAATGACTGTTTTTCTAACGTTTAGCCATCCCTGAACCCCTGATGTGAATCCTACTTGGTTGTGGTGAAATCTTTTTTTTTTTATGTTGCTGAATTCTATTGGCTAGAACTTTGTTGAGGATTTTTGCATCCAGTTCATAAGAGATAGTGATCTGTAATTTTCTTTTTTGTGTGCTATCTTTACCCAGTCTGAGTATCAGGGTTATGCTGGCTTCATAGAGTGAATTTGGGAGTGTCCCATCCTCTTTTATGCTATGAAATACCTTTACTAGAAGTGGCATTAACTCCTCTCTGAAAAGTTTGGTAGAATTTTCCAGTGAAGCTGTCCAAGGCAGGATTTTTGCAAGTGTTGGTAGTTTTTTGGTTTTGTTTTTTTTTAATTTCTCAGTCTCTTCTATTGTGATAAGAAGCAGGAAGGGACAAGAAAGCTGGATGAATGAAAACAGGGAACCTGGGGTGGAGAAGAGAGAGTGATGGCACACCGCAGTGTTGGCAACCAATGTCATAAAAAATTTTGTATATTAACTGTTTAATAAGTTTCCTCTTTAAACTTTCACATAAAGCTCAATTTTTTTAAAAAAAGAAGTGGGAATCATTCAGCCTTCTTTAGCAAAGTGCGGTGATTTAAAAAATGCTTGTATCATGGTAAATACATTAAAGCCTGACAGGTGGGCAGAAACCTGTCAGAGAAGGAAAACAAAAATATTTTCCACTAATACAGAGCAGTAGAAAAGGGGTTAGATTGCACCTTGTCAGAGAAGGAAAACTTGCAAGACTCAGAAAAACAAGGCAGTCCCATCGAATTCTGTTCTCACGTTTCACTGCATATGTAGCAACAGGTTTGTCATTTTAACCATTTTTTGAGTGTACTCTTCAATAACACCAGTCGCGTGTGTAACCATCACCTCTATCCATTTCCAAGTTTTTCATCATCCCAAACAGAAAATCGGTACTCTGTAAGCGTAGCTCCAGTTCCCTCTGCCTCTGATCCGGGCAACCACTAAAACACGTGGTCTCTATGCCTTTGCCTATTCTAGATATTTCGGATAAATGAGATTAAATCATTTTGCTCTTTTCAGCGCCTGTGGTTGTAGCTGTAGCCATTTTACTAGGGCCAAGGTGTGTGGTGTGGCGAGCGCAGCAGGATGGAGGGGATAATAGGTGGAATTACCCTGGCACCAGCTCAAAGTAATGAAGAACCATCTGGTGGAGGCTCTGGCACTCCCGCCCGCCGTTTGGGCGATCAGCTCAACCTGGGACTCAGCTCTCACCAGGCTGCCCTGAAGAATCAGTGGGAATCTTGCCCGGAATCAATTTGCGGAGGATTGGTGCAGAAGAGGATAAAGGAGATCTGGTGGGAGGTGTGTGCACAGCGCACACACTGGCGCCAAGGGGTGGTAACGCGAGCGTGGTAACGCCAGCCGTGGTTCCCAGCGCTGCAGCCCAGGCCACGTGTAAGCCACGGAGGGAGGGAAGTCGGGTAGAAGCCTCATACGCCCCTGCACACGAGGGGCATGGAGGCGTTGTGCCAGGCTGGCTGCTTCGGGTGACACAAAGAGGGAAGCGACAAGCCCACCTGGCCTCCAGCCCCTGAGGATTCCAAGAAGTCTAGGCCCCTATGTGGCGACCTCCGGATTTTACTGAGGGGACGGTGCAGAGCACTGTGGCTCAGGCCCCTCCGCAGCGGGTCTTTCGAGGGCCTGGACCTGCATTAACTGAAGAAGATTACAGTCAGGAAAATACAGGCGTGATTACTTTAAATGGCCTAAGTTCTATCAAGAGGCTATGTGGCCTGGCTTACGTTTGTGACTGCACTTCTCTCCACCCCCACCACTCTGTTCAACAGAGAAAAGCTTTTTCTTAGAAGTCCAGGGGCTTTACTAGGTGGTGACACTGTCAAAGAGGGTATGACACCAAAATGACTGTACAGTTTTTGTGCAGTGTTTCCCAGAAATTTATTAATTTTTATAAAAATATCTCTTGGCAGCCAGAATGTGAAAGGTGTTGCGAAGTTCAGCAGAGGTAAGCGCCAGCGGCTGGCGCAGCCAGGCAGACTTGGGTAGGTTTGTGCCTGAGGGTCACCCCACAGCCCAGTCTTCAGTGCCTGGACCCCTGTGCCCACTGATGCCCCAGGATTGGGGGAAATAAAGAACTCCTTTTTCTTGGGAGGACTGTTAGCACTTCCTCCCACAACCAAGAGGTCCAGGGCTCACTCCTGCAACCAGCGGCCTGGCTGTAACTGCATGTAGGATGTTGTCCTCCCAGCTGTAATTGCTTGTAGGATGCTATACTTTAAAGATGAAGTTTTAATTTTATAAGTTTTTATGTCACTGCTATTGCCAGTAGAGAGCCAGCAAGAAAGAGGAAGACCTTCAATGAGATAGGTTACCGAAGTGGTTGCAGCAATGGGCTCAAGCATAGCAATGTTTTCTAGTACGGCTGAAGACTGGGCCGTGTTTCCTTCTGTCGTGCATAGGGTCACTATGAATAAGAGCAGATTCCACCGCATCTAATGACAAAAAATTACCATTATATTCAATGATATACAAGAACTGTGATTTTCGGCCTCGGGCCCTATCCAGTGCTGGTCACTGGGGTGCCAGATGCGGCAACCTATCCTGAAGCATTACTAGGAGTATTAAATAAAATCAAGTACACCGAGTACTTAGCACCATACCTGGCACATAGCAAAGGTTGGTACTATTAAAGAAAGAGGAACCATCAAAGAACAAAAAAAGACAGAGATATGGTTGGAGAAAGGAGTTGGCCATTGCACCTCCTGGCCTCTGGAATGATAAGACAGTAAATTTCATATAGGACACCTAATTTGTGACATTTTGTTACTTTAGCCCCAGGATATTAATACAGACTACATCTTTTAAAAATCAGATTTATTTATATGTTTAGGTAATAAATAGATGATACATGTCATTGAGTTGACGGTGACTCATGGTGACCTTATGTACAACAGAGCAAAGTACTGTCTGATCCTGTGCCATCCTCATGATTGCCAGTGTGTCTAAGTCTTTCAGTGTAGCTATTGGGTCAGTCCATCTCACTGTGAGTCTCCCTCTTCTTTGATTGCTCTTTACCAAAAATTTTGTCCTTCTCTAGCGATTGATCCCTCCTGATGATGTGTCCAAAGTAAGTGACTTATGCGTAGAGTCTTCATTGGCTGATTTTCCAAAGTAGATCAATGGGCCTTTCTTTCTTGTTTGTCTTAGCCTGAAACTGCCTAAAACCTGTCCACCATGGATGACCCTCCTGGTAATTGAAATATTGGTGCCATAGCTTCAGCATCACAGCAACACACAAGCCATTACAACATGGTAACATGATGCAGACAGATGATGAAGGCAATGCATGCAAGATTCAAAAGGTAAAAGGATATATAGTATCAATTCTCTCTGTCACCTATGTGCCACAGCCATGCAGGTCCTTTCCTTGAAAATAACCAACATCTTTCATTTCTCATGTCAACAGCACTTGGCTTGGCTTGGCTTCATTTCCCATATGCTTTTTCCAGAGATATTCTGTGCATGTATAAGCAAATATGATTGTCATGGATTGAATTGTGTCCCCCCAAAAGTAGGTGTAGCCATGTGGCTGGGCCATTATTCCCAGTATCTTGTGACTATCATCCATTTTGTGGTTTTTCCTAAGCTATATGTTAAAAGATTAGGGTGGGGCTGTAAATCCCTTCATAGGATCACCTCCCAGCTCCACTGTAAAGGGAGTTTCCCTGGAGTATGGCTTGCCCCACTCTTAATTCTTTCATCCTACAGAGATAAAAGGACAGAGAAGCAGGCAGAGAATTGGGAACCTCCTACCATTAAGCAGGCAGGACCAGGAGAAAAGCTCATCCTTCAGACCTGAAGTTCCTGCACCAAGATACTCCCTGAACAAAGACTGTTGCAATATTGGACTTTCCTCCAGAGCCAACAAGGCGGAGAGCCTTCCCCTGGAGCAAACACCCTAAATATGGACTTGCAACCTACTGGACTGTGAGGGAATAAACCTTCCTTTGTTAAAGCCGTCCACTCTGTGGTATTTCTGTTAGAGCAGCCCTAGCTGACTAAAACAATGATACAGTAGTTTTTCATGGTTTTTTTTTTTTTTTTTTGTACACAGGTAGCATACCTTGAGACATTTAACATCTTGAGTAAATCTCTGAGTCAGACACTCTCAGCCATTGGCTATTTCAAGGATCTGTGGTAAGAAAGAGGAGGAGTTACAGCCAGCAGCCCTAGGAACTGCCCAGTCCTTCCTACCCCCTTGCAACCCCATAGTGAGGTTGACATGGGACTCAGTGCAGCCTGGAAACATTCTTTTGTGGGATATTGTGGTGGTAAGAAGCAATGCTCCAATCATTGAAATTCTGTGAGAAATTTAACCCCATCTGTGACTTTTTTTTTTTCAGGCAACCCATGGGGCCCTGTGATCGATTCTTCTTAAGGGGTATATCTGAATTTGAGGTGGATGCCAGAGGATGAACACATCTACCTGATTATGAATTTTTACGCTCATGAGAGGAGTCCATGGGCAAATCCTTAACAAACTGGGCTACTAATGCAAAGGTTATAGGTTTGGGAGTACCCAGTGGTGCCTCAGAAGAAAAGCCTAGCAGTCTCTACTTCTGAAGAATCAGTAGCTGATAATTCTGTGAAGCACAGTTCCGCTCTGACACACATGGAGTCACCATGAGTCTCTGTAAAATCAACAGCAACTGGTTTTATGCCCATGACTAGGCTTTTCCCAGGCTTGGAGAAATGTGATAAGAGCACGCGCACACGGTTGACTTAAATTCCAGGATCAGAGATTCTCAATGGCAGCACTTGGAAAGTCTGATTAGAGCATCCTACTGGCATTTGGCAGTTGGGGACCAGAGATCTAGACATCCTATAATGCCCAGCATAGTTCTGCACAAGAAAGAATCACCTTACATCCTGCCCAGTGTTTGAAGATCACAGACATTTATGTAATTTTTGAAAGCTACTATTCTAAATTATCTGATCCTTGAACGTAATTTTGTGTTATACAGAAACAATGCTTTCTGTACATTTTTCACATACACTATATGTTCCAGAAGTGCAACTGCTGTGTGAGTTGAAGGAAATTGCACTTTGACTCATTAGGAACTTTACTCTGAGCTTCTGGCTATTTCAGAGCATCACATCACTGACATCAGTGTTGCCGTAGCACTGAAGTTGCTGGTACGACATGACTTCAATCAGGGGCTATGATGCTCACGTTGAGCCCATATTTAGATGCAAAAATTTGGCTTCATTAATGTGATTGTACCTGAACACTTTTGTGTGGAAATATGTATTATTTGATTATAAATTCTGACTCATAACAACCCTGCAGGACAGACTAGAACTGTCCCCATAGTGTTTCCAAAGGTGTAAATCTTTACAGACTGCACTTCTATCTCCTGAGGCACTTAGCCCTCCAGCGTTCCAGCTAGCAGCTGAGTGCTTAACCACAGCAACACCAGGGCTCCCTTGATTATAAATTGCCTTCCTTTTATTTATTCCTTACCCTACAATTGCAGTATTATATTGATTTTCTTTCAAAGTTGTGCGTGTAGTTATGTTCTGTTACTGACAGTTTTCCTTTATAGTAAAAAATGGACATTGTACAGTCCTTTTCACAACAGTCAAAAGATGGAAGCAATCTAAATGTTCATCAACAGATGAATGGATGAGCAGAACATGAAATGTACAAATAACAGAATACTATTCAGTCAGGAAAAGAAATGAAGTCCTGATACATGTACATTATGAAAACATTACACGGAGTGAAAGAAGTCAGTCACAGAAGGACAAATGTTTGTTTGAAGGGTTGTGACTGGTTCCTTGGAGCATGATAGAGGAGGAAAGGGGGAGTCCTTGCTTAGGGTTTACTGACTTTCAATGGTGGCAGAATAATTTGGAAACAGCAGTGATTGTTTCACAGCATGAAAATGAAAATATAATCTATGTCACTGAATTGTACATGTAAAAATGTTGAAAAATTTTTTTTTTTGTGTGTGTATATATATACATGAAACCATGATAAAACAATTTTTAAGAGGGAAATAACGGACACTGTAGAATATTATATATATATTTTTAAAGTAAAGTGAATTGCTTTGGTTTAGACCCCAGCAGGACTGGAGGACATGGCTGAGTAGAGAAAACTGACGAGTGGGAGACCAAGAGGATAGAGCCAAGCGGCGCCAACACCAGGAGGCCTGGAGCTGGAGGTGCTCCCTGAAGACTGAGTCACTGACATCTGTTCCTTCAAGGTAGCAATCAGTGTCACTCCTATATGTGCCTGTCAGCCTGCCTTCTACCTGCGTTCCATTGGCAACCTTGAAGCAGAGCACTGTCTTGTCAGTGTGTGTAACGATTGCACAGAGGATAGAAGAAGGAACATGCAAGTCAAAAAGAACTCCAAATTCGTGGTGGGTCACAATATTTATGTATGAGATCTAAATTAGGCATAAGATGCAGTGGAAGTTAACTGTAAAGATATTTTATTTATAATATCCATCCATCTGTCTGTCTACCTGTATCTATCGGTTTGTCTATCTTGTATTTATCTATACATCTATAAATATGTTTAACAGTCCCTGGGGGATGGAAACAGTTAAAGTCCTCAACAACTAGCCCAAACTGGCGACTAGAATCTACCCAGTGACACCTAGAAGATGGGACTGACAATCTGCTTCTGAAAGTCCACAGCCACTGAAAACTCTGGAGCATAGTTCTGCGCTGCACACATGTGGTCACCATAAGTTGGAAACAACTCAACAGCAACAAACAACAAAAATATGTTTATATTCACACTTTTTATATGCTTTTTAAACGTGTACATTTGCATGCCCTCTAGGCTTTTTGTAGGTAATGGTTTCATGGAATATTGCTGGTATCCCTACCTCCCTGGAACTCCCAGGGTAAACAGAATCTGTTTGCCCCTGCTTTTCCGATCTTCTGACCACAAAAAAAGGCTCTTGCAACAGAAGTTGAGCCCATAGGAAACATCCTACAAAAAAAAATTCACCCTGGAAATGGCTCGTGTAAGCTGTTTCCCACTCTTCGCAAGTCCCAGGTTCTGTGCATTCTCTGCCTCCTTTGCAGTGTCTGAAGAGATGAGATATTTCTTGGGTGGTCTTCCCCAGGCCTGTGTTGTGTTCTGGGGGTACGGCTCCTGCCTCCAGTACTATTCCCAAGGGGCACCTCTAGGCACAAGGACTATGTCTCTGCTGTCACTGGTACCTACAGCCCTGACCATTTTGAAATCCACCCTTTTGAAAAGAGACAAATTAACAATGCCTTTTGAATACCACACTATTAGCAATGTCATCTTTCCTCCTTTCTTATTTTTTCTGTCCAGTGTTTCTTCGACAGTCGGCGGACACCTTATTTGCTGTCGCCTGTTGCAATTACTTAGCAATCTGTTTGCCACAGGAAATGAGCCAAAATACAACTGTCTTAAATATGATTATAATCATAGTGTGCATATACTTTTGTATCCTCATTTCTTCATTTATGTTCATATAAAAAAATATATTGCCTTACTCCAGCATAGTCTCCAATAAAAATAATCTCATTGGCTTCATAATTATATACATCAGAGGGACATATTATGATTTACTATCAAAATTGGAGAGAAATAGTCCTGAATTGAAGATTTGGTGTATAAAGGTTTTCTCTTCAGTTGGGTAACTTCCATTGGCTAGAGAGCCAGAGTCAGGACTTCTAGAATACAAGAAATGAATACTAAGATCTTTTAATATGTCATCATGATGTACTAGAAATTATAATTTGGATTTTACACGTTATCTTTCAAAATAAATTCTTTCTCTTATAGGCTGGCCCTCCATAGCTCCCAGGCCCAAAGCATCTTGAGCTCCTTAGCACTCAGCTAGAGGATCACAGCTACACATGCTGTCCTCAGACCATTGTTGTAGGGAGAAGGTACCCGGAGCCATGGAGATTGTCCTAGTGAAGCAAAAGAATTCCTACTATCTATGATTTTGATAAGATGTTTATAATTGTCATGACATGGCTGAGTTCCTTTTGTTGAGTTCCAACCATTTGCTGAGTTCCTTATTATCAACTGTTTTATTATCTCATTGCCCTCTCACCACTGCCCTGCTAGATATTGTTTATCACCATTGTATGAAGGAAAAAAACAGTGGCTCAAAGAGGTAAATTACCTACCTGCCTGTAGTTATTCAGCGCCTCTGTAACAGAAATACCGAAAGTATATGACTTTAACAAAGAGAAGTTTATTTCTTCACTATCAAGTAGGCTAAAGTACAAATTCAGGGTTTCAACTCCAGAAGGCTTTCCCTATTGGTCTTCCATCAGTCTTCCCCCAGACTAGGAAATCCTCCACCCGGGGACCCTGGGTCCAAAAGACACACTTAGCTCTTGGAACTGTTTCTTGGTGGTACAAGGTCTCCCTGTCTTTCTACTCACTTCTTTCTTTTATATTCCAAGAGATTTCCTCAAAACACAATGCAAGCTTGTTGATACGTACCTACTTTTATGACATGACTACCACCCATTCGCCTTCATTAATATCATAGAAGCAGGACTTAGAATATATGGGAAAATCACACAATGCCAGGAATAGCGGCCTAGCCAAATTGACACACAGTTTGGGAGAGGGGGAACAACACAATTCAATCCATGGCATTAACTATTCTTTCAGCTACAGGTTACAGAATGCCAACCAACCACAAGTGGTATAAGAAAAAAGGTTTTCTCTTATTGTTTTACATGACACTGCTTGTGAAGGTACGTGTCTCCAGATTGATTTAACTGTTCAAAAGTGTCATCGAGGAGTCAGTCACTTCAATGTTTCTGCTCTGGCATCATCAATGTGTGGGTGACATTTTCCTTCTTGTCTCAAGATGGCTGCAGCAGCCAGAAGCGTCTCATCTTCTTAAAGCTAAATCTAAAAACAAGAAGAGGAAAGATAGAAGCTCTTTATGTATTTGTGTGTATGTACTTACTTAATCAGTAAGGAACTATTTCTCAGAAGACTTTCAAACAATTTCCCCTTGTATTTCATTGGCCAAGAGAATTAAAGTACTTTGATTAGTTAGGCTGGTTCCACCTTCTCTGAGCATATTGCTCCCCATCTCTCAGTATCTGAATAAGATAGAGCTACTCTTAGCAAGAAGAAAGTGAGAGCAATGTTGAATACAAAACTATATCTACTACTTTTTCTTAATACTCCATAGTAGAACATATGTTTCTCAGAATTCAGTGCTGTATCTAGTGACTTTGATTTTCAAACACATGTTAAAAAGGTGTGTGTGTGTGTATGTACACTTGCATGTGCATGTGTGTGTATCAGGTTCTCATAATTTGTTGTGTAGTGTGGTCCTCAAGTCCCAGATCAAGAAATGAGAGGGACTGTTGCAGCAGCTCTTGCATGCTATTTTGCACAAATGAGAGGGAAGGTAGTACACTGTGACAGGTTCCACGAGGTACCATCAAAACTAGAATACAGATTGATGAATAGGAGATGTGGATTCTAGCCCTGAGTTGGCTCTTTCTATCTGTGTCACTTCAGGTAAATTATTCTCTTTCTCAGCCTCATTTTTTTTTTTTTAAACAATATTTTATTGTGCTTTAAGTGAAAGTTTACAATCCAAATCAATTTGCCATATGAAACCCTGCACATATACTACTATGTAACTGTAGTAGTAGCTGCTTTCTTCCCCCTCCCAGCCGATGATAGCACACTCTTCCTTTCTGCCTTGTACTTGCCGTATCCATTCAACCAACTCCTGTCCCTCTGCACTGTCTCATCTCACCTCTGGACAAGACCTGCTCAGACAGCCTCATGTGTGTATTTAAGGTAAGAAGCACATTCTTTGCCAGCATCACTCTGTGTCTTACAGTGCAGTCCAATCTTTTTCTAAAGAGTTTGCTACAGTACTGGCTTTAGCTCTGGGCTAACAGACAATTCACAGGCCTTGTCCTCAGTGAATCCTCCAGTCTGACAGCCCATCAGTTGTAGTCTTCTAATCAAGTTCTGGTTCTGCGCATTCGTTTTTCAGCCACTACATCAGGAACTTACTGCTGTGTTCCCTTTCGAGGCACTCATTGGTGGAGGCCAGCACCATCTGGTTCTCCTTGTCTCATGCTGATGTAGTCTCTGGATTATACCACACCTTATGTCTGCTGGGCTCATATTTTCCATGTCTTTGATGTCCTTCATTCTCTTCTGCTCCAGGGTAGATTGGGACTAATTGATGCTACTTGGATGGCAGCTTGCTAGCTTTTTAGACCCCAGATGCCATTCACCAAAGTGATATGCAGAACATTTTCTTTAAAAAAACTTAGTTATACCAGTGAGCCTAGATATCCCCAGACCCCTGTCCCTGCTACTCTGTCCTTCGAAATGTTGGCTTGTGTTTAGAAAACGCTCTAGCTTTGGGTGTAGTCCAGTTGTGCTGGCCTCCCTTCTACTGCGTGCTGTCACTCCCTTCACCTAACCCAATTCCTATCTACTATCTAATCTATGAATACCCCTTTCTCTGCCTCTTTTCTTATCCTTGTAACCATCAAAGATTATTTTCTTCTGTGTTTAAATCTTCTCTTAAGTCCTTATGATAGTGGTATTATACAATAAGTGTCCTTTTGCAACTGTCTAATTTCAGTCAACATAATGTCTTCCATATGACTCCACGTTATGTTTCCTAAGATCATCATTGCTCTTTATCATTACATAGCATTCCATTGTGTGAATATACCACAGTTTGTGTATCCATTCATCTGTTGATTGGCACATAGAGTGATTCCATCTTTTTGCCATTGTGTACAGTGCTTCAGTGAACACTGGTGTGCCTGTATCTGTTCATGTAACAGCCTTATTTCTCTGGGCTATATTCCAAAAAGTAGGATTGTGGAATCATTTGGTATTTCTGTTTATAGCTTTTAGAAAAAGTACCAAATCAGTTTTCAAAATGGTCGTACCATTTTACATTCCCACTAACTATGTAGAAGAGTTCTAGTCTCTATAACCTCTCCAACATTTGTTTCAGTGTGATTATTGATAAGTATGAGCCTAGTACTGTTATTTTGATGTCCTTTTTTGTGTGTTATAAACAATTTGTTTGTTCCATTTAATTTTCTGTTTTGAGTCTTTTTTCCCTGTGTGTTTTCATCTTTTTCAGTGTTGGTGCTTTTGTGTATGTTGAGACTTCATGTTTTTCTTGATTTTTACTCTGACGTGTAGGATTGATAGATTCCTTTGCAGTTACCTTAATATTTATCCCTATTTTTCTGAATTTAAACCAGTATTTAATTTCTTTATATTGCCTTGACTTCCTCTCCATATGAAAAATCTATGACTGCATTTTTTTGGGGGGGAGCTCTATTTTGTTACAATGTTTACATAATGACATCTATGTTTCCCTATTTTCAGTGTTTTGCCTATGATTTCTTTCTGTAATTCCTCTATTTGGGTTGATATCTACTTGCTCTGTTCTGTGTTCTGGTCTTGGGTTGTTACCTGATGGTACTGATTTTCTAACCAAAGGACTGCCTTTAGTATTTCTTGTAATTTTAGTTTGGTGTTTGCAAATTCCCTAAATTTCTGTTTATCTGGACATTGCCTAATTTCATCATCATATCTGAGAGACACTTCTGCTGGATATATAGTTATTTTCCTTCAATGGTTTGTTTATGTCATCCCATTGCCTTCTTGACTGCATGGTTTCTAGTGAGTAGTCCAAGCTTACTCTTATGACTTCTCTTCTATAGGTTATTTTTTGTTTATTCGTAGCCACTTTTAAAAATGTCTCCTTATCATTAGTTTTGACAGGTTTGATTACAACATGCCTTCATGTCTTTCTTTGGGGATCTACCTTGTGTGGAATTCAGTGAGCATCTTGGATAGGTATAGTCTCATCTTTCATGATATCAGGGAAGTTTTCTGTCAGAAAATCTTTGATAAGTCTCTGTATTGCCTGTTATCTCCCCATTCTGACACCCCAATCACTCAGATTATTCTCCTTCATAGAGTCCCACACTAATTATTAGTGTTTCTTGATTTTTTAAAATTCTTTTATTTGATTCTTCCTCAGATATGTTGATATCATGTGCTGTATCTTCAGTCTCACTAATTTGCCCTTTTGTTGCCTCAGTTCTGCTCTTTTGATTTTCTATTGAGTTGTCTAATTCTATAATTTTTAAAACAATTTTCTGAATTTCTAATACTTGACAATGCTTTCTTGAGGCTTGCTCAATTTATCGTTATGCTCTTTTGCATTTTACCTCATCTCTTGAAAAGTTCTAAGTATTAATCTTTTGTATTCTGCCTCTTATAATTCCAGGAAGTTCTCTTCCTCTGGAAAGTTTGATTCTTTGTTTTGGGCACTTTTTGAAGAAATCATGACCCACCGCTTTAAGTTCTCTGATATGGACTGCTATTCCTGAGCCACCAATAAATTGTACTTACTTATGTTTGCCTACTGTGTTCTAGCTTCTTGTTTTGAAATGTGCAGTTTATTTTTCTTATCTGGATTCAATTCAGGTATCCAGGTAGCCTGTCACCAGGTGTGTGGTGCAGACTCTCATCTACTGTCCTAGATGGGCAAGGCTGATTGGTATAGGCACAGGTGTCTTGCTGCAGCTGCTGAGGAAGGCAGAGGGCTAACAGCCACCCCTGAGTGTCTGTAAGGATGATGTGTTCCTTATGTCTGGATCTAAGTGAAGAAACAGTTTGTACCCAGATTTTCCAGCTTAAGGGAGTCAGCAGAATTTTTTTTTTTTCTTTTCCCCCTTTCTCAAGTTTGTTAAATTGTTCTACCTCTGCATCTCAGAGAATGGCTTAGGGTGGGCTTACAGAGTTCTACTTTGGGTTCAATTAATGGAGTGAGACTTTAGCACCAGGAACAAGCACAGAGGTAAGAGGAAAATACTGGGAGAAGGATGGCAAGTGTATCTTTTAGAAAAGATTCAGATCTGCACAACAGGTTACACTCAAAGACTTAGCTTTTGACAATCCATTGCTGTCTCTTACTGGTTCTAAAGGTGTGAGTAGATTCTCTATTGGACTACTCATGAGGAAGTGCAGGGTGCCCACCAACCTCAACTGCTTGGCCCACACACAGTGGCTGTAGCCATTTCCTGGCTGGTCAGGCATGTGGAATCCTGGCAGTATTCTCCCTTCCCCATTGGTCAGTCCAGTTTCTTAACTTTCCTTTTGATGTTCAGGACTCCTAGGATGTCATATGTATTGGATACATTTGTTCTTTTGGGTCTTTGTTGTCAGAAGTGTCAGTCTACCTTCTTCGCCTTCTTGGCCTCACGTCCCTCTGCCTCAATTTTCTAACCTGTGAAACAAGAAGGCTGGACTAGGCAATCTCTAAAGTTTTGTTCAGTGCTAATATTTATAAATGTAATGCTACTTTTTGTTGAGCAACTATAAGCAATACTCTGTGTAATAGTCTATCATTTTTTTAAAAAAACTGCTCAGAATTAATCTGGATGATATATGGTTAGTGAGAAGATCAATATTATTCTTGTATGTAAAGAATAGAACATCATATGATGAAATTCAATATAGAATATAATATAAGCAGATTGTAAACTCTTAGAATTCTTTAATTTTTCCATTACAAATTGTACTTTGAATTATTTTTGCTTCAAATGGCTTGTCATTGTTTTGCATTTAGAGCACAGCTTGTCTTCCAGAACTTTACTGATAAGTACTTTCTACATTAATGGAGATGCCATTGCTTTATGAGTGAGAGATGTGTCAAAGTTAGAGAAAGTTTTTATGCCTGCTCTCTCTGCTCCTCTAAACAGAAATAGTATCTTGGTAATCAGTCTCCTTCTCTCTAAAGAAAACAGAAAAGGAAAATAGCAGTGCATGCTCTACTTTCTGAAACAGTGTGAGGAAGAGCTGGAGACCATTAGTTTTGTACTAGAGCAGCTTCAGCTTCTGCCTTTCTTTCCAGTGTTTGCAGGATGTTTCCTACCACTAAGGGCAAAAGACTTGCTTTCAAAAATGTGCAGAGAGGGCAATGCAGAAGCCAAGACAAACCTGTGTGGCAATCTTTTTAGTTGTGTCTCCAAGTAGGAGCTAATGGCAGTCCGCTTTTGGTATTTTTCTCTCAAGGTTGTTTAATATGCAAAGTAGATTCTCGGCACAGCTGCTATTCAATCAACCATGATTCCTGATCTGGATAGTGTATTTTTAGTTGGCCAAAAAAAGGAAAAGGAGGAAAAAAACCCTTGATGAGGAAGAAGGTTAGGTCACTTAGTTGTTAGACACTCAGATCAGCACCCGAGAGTTTTCTACACGACCGAAGTAACTTGCCCTGAGCAGCAATCAGCAAAGTGTTTAATTCTCTTCCTTTTTTAAAATTATGTAATAGTGAACTTTTTTTTTCCTGTAGAAAAGTCAAAGAAATCAAAAGTCAATAGTGCAAAATTCCCAAGTCCTTAACTATTTTCTTTCTATACACACAAACACTAAAAGAACTATTTATTGAATTTTTCTATAAAATACTTACATATTTAGAAAAACATGTATATGTTTTTGTTTAGTTGGATTTTTTTTAATGCAATTGTGATAAGCCAAACCCATTGCCATCAAGTGCGTTCTGACTCATATAAAACCCAATGCAGCAGTTCTGCACTTTCCCACAGGTGATAAGAGCTGTATGTGTTATATTGTTGTTAGGTGTTGTTGAGTCATTTCCAACTCGTAGATACCCTGTGTATGACAGAATGAAACACTGCTTGTCCTCATAGTCGTTATACTTGAGCCCATTGTTACAGCCACTGTGTCAACCCATCTCATTGAGGGGCTTCCTCTCTTTGCTGACTCTGCAATTTTCCAAGCATGGTGTCCTCTCCAGGGAATGTGCCCTCCTAATAACATGTCAAATGTATGTGAGATGTAGTGTTGCCATCTATCATGGATTGAATTGTGTACCCCCCAAAATATGTGTAGCCATGTGGCTGGGCCATGATTCCCAATGTTTTATGATTGTCCTCTATTTTTTTATTTCTCTATGCTATATGTTAAAGGATTAGGGTGGAACTGTAAATCCTTTCATGAGATCACCTCCCCACTCCACTGTAGAGAGTTTCCCTGGAGTACGGTTTGCACCACTCTATCCTTTCATCCTACAAGAGATAAAAGGAAAGGGAAGCAAGGAGAAATTTGAGAATCTCACACCTTCAATAAAGCAGTACTGGGAGTAGAGTGTGTCCTTCAGAACTGAGGTTCCTACTCCAAGATGTTCCCTGAACAAAGACTGATGCAACCCAAGAACTTTTCTCCAAAGCTGACAAGGAGGACAGCCTTCCCCTGGAGTGGACATGTTAATTTGGGCCTGTAACCTACCAGGTTATATAATAAACCTTCCGTTGTTAAAGCCATCCACTCGTGGTATTTCTGTTAAAGCAACACTAGATGATTAAAACACCATCCTTGCTTCTAAGGGATAGTCTCGTTGTACTTTTTCCAAGACAGGTGGGTTCATTCTTTTGGTAGTTCATGGTTTATTGAATATATTTGCCAAAACCACAATTCAAAGGTTTCAATTCTTCTTCAGTCTTCTTTAGTCATTGTCCAGCTTTCATGTGCATATAAGGTAACTAAAAACACTCTGACTGAGGTTAGGTGCACCTTAGTCCTCAAGATGATGTATTTGCTTTTCAACACTTGGAATATGTCTTTTTTTTTTTTTTTTAATATGACTGAGTGAAAACGTACATTCCCGTATAAATTTACATGCCCAAATATATGCAGCTTCCACTGCTCTCCCTGTCCAGTGACAGCACACTATTCCTCTCTGCTGCATACATGTCTCATCCTCCCAACAATCTCCTTTCCCCTTCTCTCCTCCCACTCTCCTTCCTCCAGCAAAGTGCATCCACTATATGGTCACTCTGCATTGCCAAGTCCAAACCATTCGTGTCCAAAGAGTGGACCTCATTGTGATTTAAGGGCAAGGGCAGCATCAGGGCCAGGGTCCATGCTCTCAGGGGAACCCTGAGACTGCTGGACCATCAATTGAGGTCTTTTAGTGGAGGTCTCAGGATGCACCCCTTTTTATTCTTTTTTTTTAAATTTTTTTTATTTTTATTTTTATTTAACATAACTGAGTGAAAATGTACATTCACGTATAAATTTACATGCCCACCTATATGCAGCTTCCACTGCTCTCCCTGTCCGGTGACTGCACACTATTCCTCTCTGCTCCATACATGTCTCATCCTCCCAACAGTCTCCTTTCCCCTCCTCTCCGTCCACTCCCCTTCCTCCAGCCAGAGGTCAGCAAGATGATATCCTATAGATGTATATAACCATAAAGTGCTTCCAATATGTGGTTACTCTGCTTTGCCAAGTCCAATCCATTCCTGTCCAAAGAGTGGACCTTTGTTATAATTTATGGGAAAGGGCAGCATCAGGGCAGGGGGCCATGCTCTCAGAGGAACCCCAAAACCGCTGGACCATCAATTGTGGTCTTTTAGTGGAGATCTCATGATGCACCTCTTTTTATTCTTGTGTTGCCAATGAGGCTCCTCTCTGTGAGCTCCGTCATGGCTATCACTGGTGGTGGCCGGGCACCATCCAGTTCTTCTGGTCCCAAGTCGATGTAGGCACCCACTCTTGTGGGTCTCTCTGTCTTCTCGGTTGTCTTTACCCCATGCCATTTTGGCCCTCGGTGAGCATCGGTTCCTGCTGAGTTGGGACCATTTGCTGTGTCCTCGGATGGCAGCTTGGCAGCTTTTAAGACCCAGATGCCACTCACCAATGTGGGGTGCAGAGAGCTCTCTTAGCAAAACGCTAGTTGTGCCAATTGGCCTGGAATTCGCCTAAAAGCATGGTCCCCCTTCCCTGCCCCAGCTACTCTATCCTTGCAGTATTGAGTTAAGATGGAAGGAGTGCTCAAGTTATGCTGAAGTCCACTTAATGTTGTTCTTGTTCCTAATGTGTGCTGTCACCGCTTTCTCCCAACTAGATTTCTATTAACTATCTAAAGTAAACCCTCCCCCCCTGAGCCTCCCTCCCTCCCCTCCCTTGCAGCTGTCAAAGAGTCTTTTCTTCTATACACAAGTCTGTTTTTGAGATCTTATCGTAGAGGTCTCATACAGTATTTGTCCTTTTGTCTCTGACTACTTTCACTCAACATAATGTCTTCCAGTTGAAACCAGGTTAGGAGATGTTTCCTGGAATCATCATTATTCTTTATCATTGCGTAGTGCTCCACTGAGTATATGTACCACAGTTTACCTATCCATTCTTCTATTGTTGGGCATCTGGGTTGATTCCATCTTTTTGCTATTGTGGACTGTGCTGCGATAAACATTCTGGTGCATGTGTCCGTTGGTGTGAAAGGCCTTGAATCTGTAGGATATATTCCAAGTTGTGGAATTACTGGGTCAAATGGTATATCAATATCCATTTTTTTAAGGAAGCGCCAGATTGCCTTCCAAAGAGACTGGACCATTTTGCAACCCCACCAACAGTGTAGGATGGTTCCAATTTTTCCACAGCCGCTCCAGCATTTGTTGTTTTGTGTTTTTTGGATCATGGCCAATCTTGTTGGGGTGAGGTGGTATCTCATTGTTGTCTTGATTTGAATTTCTTTAATAACTAAAGATCGTGAACATGTCCGCATGTGTTTTTTGGCTGCCTGGATCTCCTCTTTAGTGAAGTGTCTGTCCATCTCCTTTGCCCATCGCTTAATTGGATGGTTTATCTTCTTCTTCTTGATACTTTGTAGTATCTTATAGATTATGGAGATCAGGCGTCGGTCTGACATAGAGTTGCCAAATATTTTTTCCCATTCTGTGGGTGTTCTTTTAATTCTATTAATAAAGTCTTTGGATGAGCAAAAGTGTTTGATTCTTAATAGTTCCCATTTATTTATTTTCTCTTCTGTTGATTGAGGTTTCTTTGACAGATTTTGGAGTCTGTCCTCATTGTGTATTAAAACTTCCATTGTTGTTCCTACCTTTTCTTGGATGAGCTTTATCGTTTTGGGTTTGATATTTAGGTCTTTTATCCAGTTGGAGTTGGTTTTTGTATAAGGTGTAAGATATGGATCTTGATTCAGTTTATTGCAGATGGATAACCAATTTTGCCAGCACCATTTGTTGAAGAGACTGTTTTTACCCCAGTTTAATGTCTTAGGGCCTTTGTCGAATATCAACTGTTCACAGGCAGATGGTGTCATCTCTGGGGTCTCAATTCTGTTCCATTGATCGATCTGTCTGTTCTTGTACCAGTACCAGGCTGTTTTGACCACTGTGGCAGTGTAGTATGTTCTAAGGTCGGGTAATGAGAGGCCTCCCAGTGTGTTCTTCTTCTTTAGTAGTACCTTACTTATCCGGGGCTTCTTCCCTTTCCAAACAAAATTGGTGATTTGTTTCTCGATCTCATTAAAAAATGATGCTGGAACTTGTATTGGGATTGCATTATATAAATAAATTGCTTTGGGTAAAATAGACATTTTCACAATGTTAAGTCTTCCTATCCATGAGCAGGGTAGGTTTTTCCATTTATCTAAGTCTCTCTTAGTTTCTTGTAGTAAGGGCTTGTAGTTCTCTTTGTAAAGGTCTGTTGTTTCTCTGGTTAGATTAATTCCTAGGTACTTTATCTTCTTAGGGGCTATCGTAAATGGTATTGATTTAATAATTTCCTCCTTAACAGTCTCATTGATGGTATAGAGGAAACCTACTGATTTACTTATGTTTATCTTGTATCCTGAAACTTTGCTGAACTCTTCTATCAGTTTGAGTAGCTTACTTATAGATTCCTTGGGGTTCTCTGCATATACAATCATATCATCTGCGAACAGGGAGATTTTAACTTCCTCTTTGCCGATGCAGATGCCCTTTATTTCTTCGTCTTGTCTAATTGCTCTGGCTAGAACTTCTAGCACAATCTTGAATAGGAGAGGTGACAGTGGGCATCCTTGTCTAGTTCCTGATCTCAGGGGAAAGTCTTTCAGTCTCTCTCCATTCAGGATGATGTGGGGAATTGGCTTTGTATAAATGGCCCTTATTGCGTTGAGGAATTTGCTGTCTATGCCCATTTTGCTAAGAGTTTTTAGCATGAATGGGTGTTGGACTTTATCAAATGTCTTTTTGGCGTCAGCGGACAAAATCGGGTGATCTTTGTCTTTTGTGTTATTTATGTGGTTAATCACATTAATTGTTTTCCTGATGTTGAACCAGCCTTGCATCCCTGGTATGAATCCCACTTGGTCATGATGGATTATTTTCTTTATATGTTGTTGTATTCTGTTGGCAAGAAGTTTGTTGAAGATTTTTGCATCTAGGTTCATGAGTGATATTGGTCTGTAGTTCTCTGTCTTTGTTGGATCTTTCCCGGGCTTAGGTATCAGGGTCATGCTAGCTTCATAGAATGAGTTTGGGAGTACTCCATCACTTTCTATACTGTGAAATAGTTTCAATAGTATTGGGGATAACTCTTCTCTAAATGCTTGGTAGAATTCTGCCGTGAAGCCATCTGGGCCCGGACTTTTTTTGGTTGGCAGTGTTTTGATGACCTTTTCAATCTCTTCCTCTGTGATGGGTTTATTAAGTTGTTCTGCTTCACGTTGTGATAATTTGGGTAGGTGGTATGAGTCAAGGAATTGGTCCATTTCCCCTAGGTTTTCAAATTTGTTAGAGTACAGTCTTTCATAGTATTCTGTTATGATATTTTTAATTTCTGTTGCATCTGTGGTGACAGCTCCCTTCTCATTTGGGTTATTTGTTTCCTTTCCTGCTTTTCTTTAGTAAGTTTAGCCAGTGGTTTATCAATTTTGTTGATCTTTTCAAAAAACCAGATTTGGTCTTTTCAATTTTTTCAATTGCTTTTCTATTCTCTAATTCATTTAGCTCTGCTCTAATCTTTATAATCTCCTTTCTTCTGGTGCCCAAGGGGTTCCTCTGTTGTTCTCTTTCTACTTGTTCAGACTGTAGAGTTAGTTCCTTGATTTGGTTTCTTTCTTCCTTCCAGATGTGTGCATTTATGGAGATAAACAGACCTCTGAGCACTGCTTTGGCTGTATCCCATAGGTTCTGGTAGGAAGTCTTTTTGTTCTCATTCGAATCCATGAATTTCTTTAATTCATCCCTGATTTCCTCTATAACGCATGTTTTTTTGAGCAAGATGTTGTTCAGTTTCCAAGAGTTCCACTTTCTATCTCTGTTTTTTCTGCTATTGATTTCAACTTTTATGACTTTATGATCTGAGAAGATGCTTTGCAGTAATTCAACGGTATGGATTTTGTTGAGCATTGCATTATGGCCTATCACGTGGTCAATTCTGGAGAACGTTCCATGTGCACTGGAGAAGAAGGTGTAGTTGTCTGCTGATGGGTGGAAAGTTCTGTATATATCAAAGAGGTTTAGTTGGTTAATTGTGTCAATGAGGTCTTTTGTATCTTTACTGAGCTTTTCTCTAGATGATCTGTCTAGTAATGAGAGTGGAGTGTTAAAGTCTCCCACTATTATTGTGGAGTCATCTAACTCTCTTTTGAGTGTAGTCAGTGTTTCTTCAACATATTTAGGTGCTCTGACATTAGGTGCATAAATGTTTAATATAGTTAAGTCTTGCTTGTGTACTGAACCTTTCAGCAATAAATAGTGTCCATCTTTGTCCACGATGGTGGATTTGACATTAAAATTGATTTTGTCTGAGATTAGAATTGCCACCCCTGCTCTTCTTTGTTCATTGTTAGCTTGATATATATTCTTCCATCCTTTAATTTTCAGTTTGTTCCTGTCTTTAGGTCTCAAGTGAGTTTCTTGTAGACAACATATGGATGGGTCGTGTCTTTTGATCCAAGATGACACTCGGTGTCTCTTTACTGGAGCATTCAGTCCATTCACATTCAATGTAATTATTGATAGGTATGTGTTCACTGCTGCCATTGTGATATGTTTATTTTTATGTTGATGTTTTCTCTGTTGTTCTTATTAGTCTGTTCTGAGACACTCTTTTTTGTGAGTTGATTTTTCACCTTTTTCAGAACTGGTTTTATAGTTGTTGAGACTCGTGTGTTAGATTTCTTGAAATGGTATGATACATCTTTGTTGTGCTTTACAGCTGCCCCTATGAACCCCCTTAATAAACTATTTATAAACCCAATTTTAATTACTACCTGTCTTGTCATCTTCCTCTCCATCTGGAAGGAATATAACAACTGTAGTACATCCCTCTTTTATTATGATGACACCATAGTTTTCATGATGATCACTGGATTGCTTCTTTCCAAATCAAAGCTGTGATTTACTTTGGAGCCTTCCCTAAATGAGTATTGAGTAGTGTGTCGTTCTAAAATATAAAGTTAGTGGTTTTGTTCTTCTAAGCCAAAGCCAAGAACTTCTTTCAGTATTTCTTGTAGTTTGGGTTTGGTTTTTACAAAGTCTCTGAGTTTCTGTTTATCTGGGAATGTCTTAATTTCATTTTCGTATTTGAAAGATAGTTTTGCAGGATATATAATTCTGGGTTGGAAGTTCTTCTCCTTGAAGACTTTGAATGTGTTGTGCCACTGTCTCCGTGCCAGCATGGGTTCTGCTGAGAAATGTGACGAGAGCCTACAGGGGTTTCCCTCTGAATGTTAGCTTTGCCTTGAGTCTTGCTGCCTTTAAGAGTTGCTGCTTATGTTTCGTTTTGTTAAGCTTGATTATAATATGTCTTGGAGTCTTTCTTTTGAGATCTATATTGGGTGGCGTACGATATGCATCTGAGATGTCTATATTCTCTTCCTTCATGATTTCTGGGAAGTTTTCTTTCAGCAACTGAGCAACAATACTCTCTGTGTTCTCAGATGTCTCACCCTTTTCAGGGACTCCAATTAATCGAAGGTTGTTTCTCTTAATAGAGTCCCACATGCTTCTTAATGTTTCTTCAATTTTCTTGTTTCTTTTTTCTGATTTCTGCTCATGGACACTGGCATCAGTAGCTCTGTCTTCCAAGTCAGAAATTCTTTTTTCCATTTGTTCCATTCTGTTTTCTTGGCTTTGCATGGAAGTTTCTATGTCTTTGATTTTCTTCTTGATCTGTTGGATTTCAGAGTACTTGTGTTCCATCAGATCGAACAACTTGCTTAATTTTTCATTTTGTTCTGCTGCATTTTGTATAAGGTCTAGAAGGGCTCTGTATATAATCAATTTGTATTCACTTCCTGATGCTTTCATAAAAGTTTCTTCATCTGGAAAACTCCTTGGTTGCTTTATTTGGGAGCCTTCGGAAGCCATGAGTGATTGCTTGTATGCCACAATTGTCTGTTGCTTTTTGGGTCCCATGTGAATATATAGAGGCTGGAAGAGGTACTGTAAGGATGGATTGCAAATGTTTCTCTAGGCTGTCTTCAAATGTAAGCAAAAAGTATGTGACCGGTTCACAAGTCAGTTAAGTTTTCAGGTGTAGAGGTCCCTCTTCTCATCTCACAAAGTAAGTGCCACTATATCCAACTCCAGATGATAACAAACTAGTTCAGAATACAGCACTGCTACTGCCCTGGTGGCCTCTGCTGACAGGGCCTAACCTTAGCCAACACTGCGTCGAGTACTGGTTTTGTGATAGAAAAGCCTCTCCTGTGGGCAGGCTCTGGCTCCCAAGCTAAGAATTAGGTCCAGCTGCGGCCACCGTACCCAAGATGGCATCCTCCACACAGGCAGCAGACAGAGGGGCTAAAGGTGCCGAGAGGCAGCGATTCCTCTGCTTCTGTTGCAGGGCCCCCAACGTAGGCAGCACTGTGCAAAATCACTACTTTTCTGATGGAGAAGCACTGTCCCGTTTGCAGGCGCTGACTCCCAGGCTAAGAACGAGGTCCCACTAAAATCTCGGTACCAACATGGCGTCCCGCACCCTGACCACGGAGCTCCGCACAAACCCCACTGAGGCAGCTACAAAACGAAAGGCTCAAAGTGTCTAGATTAACAGAGTCCCGAGCCTGGCTCTCAGAATATGGGAATTTCGCCTGCCTATCCCCCCAGCAGTGCGTCTGAGTCCAGCCGCCAGGCAAGGCCCAGCTCCGCCCGCCAGTGGAGACAGAGGGAAAAAAAAAAGTCAAAATGGTGCGTTTACCTTCCGTCCGTGAGAGCCGGGGCTAGCCAGGAGCGGTAGTCAGCGAAAGAGAGGAGGTTTTTCGCTGAGTGGTATGAAGTCCCAATTAAGAGCTCTGTGCTGTGTCCTGAGGCTGATTAGGTGATCAGAAAGCTCTGTTTGATTGTCAGTTCAGGTCTTGGTTTCCAGAGGGATATAAGGAGACGTGGGCTTAGTCGGCCATCTTGACTCCGCCCCCCCTTTTTATTCTTGTCAACACTTGGAATATGTCTTTTGCAGCAGATTTGCCCAATGCAATGTGTCTGTTGGTTTCTTGACTGCTGCTTCAACTGGTGTTGGTTGTGACCCCAAGTAAATGAAATCCTTGACAGTAGGAAGAACGAAAAAATACAGAAGTTGATTCTTTGAAAGGATCAAAAAAATCAACAAATCATTGGCCGAAGTGACAAATAAAAAGCAAGAGCAAATAACCCAAATAAGATAAGAAACATGCCGTATATGTTGCCGTTAGGTGCCATCAAGTCAATTCTGACTCATAACGACCCTGTGTACAACAGAAAGAAACACTGCCCAGTCATGCACCATGCCCACAATAATTTTTATACTTAAGTCTGTTGTTGCAGCCACTGTGTCAATCCATTTCCTTGAGGATCTTACTGTTTTTCACTGACCCTCTACTTTGCCGAGCGTGATCTCCTTCTCCAGGAACTGATCCCTCCTGACAACATGTCCAAAGAATGAAAAATGGAGTCTTGCCATCTTTACTTCCAAAGAGCACTCTGATTGTATTTCTTCCAGATCTGTTTGTTCTTTTGGCAATCCATGGTACATTCAGTATTCTTCTTCAGCACCCCAATTCAAAGGCATCAATTCTTCTTCTGTCTTCATTGTCCTCTGTCTACCTTCCACGTGCTTGGGTCAGGTGCACCTTAGTCTTCAAGGTGACGTCTTTATAACACTTTAAAGAGGTCCTTTGCAGCACATTTTCCCAATGCAATGCATCTTTTGATTTCTTGACTGCTGCTTCCATGGGTGTTGATTGTGGAACCAAGTAAAATGAAATCCTTGACAACATCAATCCTTTATCTATTTAACATGATGTTACTTACTAGCAGAGATGTGAAGGTTTTTGTTTTTTTGGTGTTGAGGTGTAATCCGCATTGAAGGGTGTGGTCTTTGATCTTCATCACTAAGTGTTTCAAATATTCTTCACTTTCAGCAAGCAAGACTGTGTCATCTGCTGTTTTAGTCAGCTAGTGCTGCTCTAACAGAAACACCACACAGTGGATGGCTTTAATAAAGGAAGGTTTATTTTTACACAGTCCGGTAGGCTACAAGTCTAAATTTAGGATGTCCGGTCCAAGAAAAGGCATTCCTCCTTGTTGGCTATGGAGGAAAGTCCAGTATTACATCAGTCTTTGTCCAGGGAGCATCTTGGCACAGAAACCTCAGGTCTAAAGGACATGCTGTTCTTCCGGTGCTGCTTGCTTCATGGTGTGAGGTTCCCAATTCTCTGCTTGCTTCCTTCTCCTTTTGTCTCTGTAGGATGAAAGGATTAAGGGTGGGGCAAGCCATAATCCAGGGAAACTCCCTTTACAGTGGAGCAGGGAGGTGATCTCATGAAGGGATTTATAGTCCCACCCTAATTCTTTAACATACCGTATAGGAAAATCACAAAATGGAGGACAATCAAAGAATACAGGGAATTATCGCCCAGCTACTTGGCTTCACCTATTTTGGGGGGGACACAATTCAACACAGGACATCTGCATAATGCCATCTAAGAAGCATCAATTGGTCTCAACCCATCTGGAGCAGAAGAGAATAAAGAACACCAAAGACACAAGGAAAATATGAGCCCAAGAAACAGATAGGGCTGCGTAAACCAGAGACTACATCAGCATGAGACCAGTGCCTGGCCAACATCAATGACTGCCCTGACAGGGAACATATCAAAGAGTTCCTGAGGTAGTGGGAGAAAAATGGGGTGCAGAACTCGAACGCTATTAAACAGACCAGACTTAATGATTTGACAGACTGGAGGGTCCCTGAAAGACATGGCTTCTGGACTCTCTGTTAGTGCAGAACTGAAATCATGCCCAAAGCCTGCTCTTTAGACAAAGATTGGACTGGACTACGAGACACAAAATGAGACCGGTGAAGAACGTGCTTCTTGGCTTAAGTAGATACAAGAGACTAACAGGGCAGCTCCTGTCCAAAGGCGCATAAGAAGGCAGAGAGGGACATAAGCTAGTTGAATGAACATGCGAAATACAGAATGGAAAGGAAGAGTGTGCTATCACAGTGTGGGGAAAGCAACTAGCATTACACAGAAAAGTGCATGTAAGGTTTTGTATGACAGATTGACCTGAATTGTGAACTTCCATGTAAAGCACAATAAAATATTATAACACACATGAAAACAAACAGGGCTTCATTACAACAGACCAAACTGAAAGAAAAAGGATCATAACAGAGTACTATGAAAAACTATAATAAATTTGAAAATCTAGAGGAAATGGACAAATTTCTAGAAAAACACTAATCTAACACACACTGAGTTAAACAATCTAAACATACCAACAATAAGAAAAGAGATTGAAAAGTTAAACAAACAAAAATAAAAACAAAAAAAGTCCTAGCCCAGATGGTTTCACTGGAGAATTCAACACGTGTACTACCCAAATTGTATCAGAAGACAGAAAAGGACAGGAAACATCCAAATTCATACTGTGAGGACAGCATAATACTGATACCAAAACGAGGCAAAGAAATCACACCAAAAAGATAATTACAGACCAATATCTCTCATGAGGAGAGATTTTAAAATTCACAAGAAAATTTATCCAATAGAAAACAACATCATATCAAGAAAATAATACACCATGACCAAGTGGCATTCATACCAGTTAGGCAAGGAGAGTTCAACATCAGAAAATCAATCAATACAATCTACCACATAAACAAAAGAATCACATGATCATCTCAATCGATGCAGAAAAGCTATTTGATAAAGTCCAGCACTCATTCCTGATAAAAACTCTTAAAAAAATAGAAATAGAATGGAAATTCAACACAATAAAGAACAACAGTACAAAACTAACAACTAATGTCACTCTCAACAGAGAAAGGTTGAAAATATTCCTTCTGAGAAAGATAAGAAGACAAAAGTGTCCTTTATCAGCATTCCTTTTGAACACTGTTTTGGAAGACCTAGCTAAAGCAAGAAGATAAGAAAAGGAAACAAGGGCATCCAAAGCGGTAAGGAAGAAGTAAACCTTCCTGTTTGATATCCCTATGTGAGTGTTTTAGTCACCACCTAGTACTGCTCCAACAGAAAATACCATGAGTGGAAGGCTTTATGAAGATAAACTTCATTTGTCACAATCCAGTAAGCTACAAATCCATTGAGTTACAAGTCCATTCAATAGGAGAAATTGTCACAGTACAAGTTCCAGAACAGCATCTCAGCACAGGAACATCAGGTCCAAAGGACATGCTCTGCTCTTGGTCTTGGTGGTATGAGGTTCCCATTTCTCTGCTTGCTTCCCCTTCCTTTTATCTCCTGTAGGATGAAAGGATTAAGGGTGGTGCAGGTCATAATCCAGGGAAGCTCCCTTTACAGTGCAGCAGGAAGGTGATCTTATGAAGGGATTTACAGTCCCACCCTAAGCCTTTAACACACAGCACAGGAAAATCACAAAATTGAGGAAAACCATAAAATATTGGGAGTCATGGCCCAGCCACATAGCTACACATATTTGGGGGGGGGGCGGTGCACAATTCAATTCATGACAGTGAAGTAGTATAATAACATACAGAGAGAACACAAAATAACCAACAAGAAAACCATTGGAACTAATAGGAAGATTCAGTACACTCAAACATCAGTTGAGTTCCTATACACCAATAAATAGAATGATGACAATGAAATTAGGAAAGAATTACCATTTTGTTAAGTGTCATCAAGTCAGTTCTGACTCATAGCAACAATAGAATGAAACACTGCCCAGACCTGCCCATCCTCACAGTTGTTGCTATGCTTGAACCTGTTCTTGCAGTCACTATGCCAACCCATCTCACTGAGGGTCTTTCTCTTTCTCTCTCCCTGCTTTTACCAAGAAGAATGTCCTCCTCCAGGGTATGATCCCTCCTAACAGCATGTCCAAAGTATGTGAGATGCTATCTCGCCATCCTTACTTCCAAGAAGCACTCTGGTTGTACCTCTTCCAAGACTGATCTTTGTTCTTTTGGTACTTCATGTGTATTCAATACTCTTAGCCACCAACACAATTCAAAGCCAGTAATTCTTCAGTCTTGATTATTTGGTGTCCTTCTTTCACATGTGTATGATGTGATTGACAGCTTGGGTCAGGCACATCTTAGTCCTCAAGGTGATATCTTTTTTTAAACACTTGAAAGAGAGCTCTTGCAGTTGATTCACTTGATGCAATGTGTCTTTTGATTTCTTAACTGCTGTTTTAATGTGTGTTGATTGTGGATCCAAGTAAACTGAAATCACTGTTTATCTGTTTTATCTGTTTATCATGATGTTGCTTATTGGTCCAGTTGTGAAGATTTTTTTTCCTGAGGCGTAATCCATACTGAAAGCTGTAGTATTTGATTTACATTAGTAAGTGCTTCAAATTCTCTTCATATTCAGCAAGCAAAGTTGTCACCTGCATAACACATGTTGTTAACGAGTCTTCCTCCAATCCTGATGTCTTGTTATTCTTCACATAGGTCAGCTTCTTGGATTATTTGCTCAGCATACAGATTGAATAGGTATGGTGAAAAGATGCAGTTCTGACACACACCTTTCTTGACTTTATATTGTGTGGTGTTCACTTGTACTGTCCGAAAAACTGTCTCTTGATCTGTGTACAGGTTCCTCATGAGCACATTTAAGTGTTCTGGGACTCCCGTCTTTCACAATGTGCTCCATAATTTGTTATGATCCACACAGTCAAATGCCTTTGCATAGTCAATAAAATACAGGTAAACATTCTTCTGGTATTCTCTGCTTTCACCCAGGATCCATCTGACGTCAGCAATGATATCCCTGTTTCCATATCCTCTTCTGAATCTGGCCTGAGCTTCTGGCAGTTTCCTGTTGATGCACTGCTGCAGTTGCTTTGAATGATCTTCAGCAAAATTTTTACTTGTATATGGAATTAATTAATTGTTCAATAATTTCCGCATTCAATTTGATCACCTTTCTTGGGAGTAGGTATAAGTATGGATCTCTTCCAGTCAGATGGCCATGTTGCTGCCTTCCAAATTTCTTGCTATAGACAAGTAAACACTTCTAGCACTGTGTCCATTTTTTGAAACATCTCAATTGGTATTCCATCAATTCCCAAAGCCTTGTTTCTTGCCAATGTGTCCAGTGCATTTTGGACTTCCTACTTCAGTACCATGAATTCCTGATCATATATTACATCCTGAAATGGTTGTATGTTGATCAACTCTTTTTGGTATAATCACTCTGTGTATTTCTTCTATCTTCTGTTGATGGTTCCTGCATCGTTTAATATTTTCCACATAGAATCAATATGAAAATTCAAGGCTTGAATTATTTTCTTCAGTTCTTACATCTAGAGAAATGCTGAGTGTGTTCCTCCATTTTGGTTTTCTAGCTCCAGATCATTGGCGCATATCATTATGATCCTTTACTTCATCTTCTTGAGCTGCCCTTTGAAAACTTCTGTTCAGTCAGTGGGTAAACTTAAATAATAGTCATGTTATCTGGTCTTTCTTGTAGGTGTATGATGTTATTCTATCACTGGAGCATTGTACTTCCAGATTAATCTTTAAATGTTCTTTCTGATGATGAATATAATGCCATTTCTCTTCAAGTTCTCATTCCCAGTGTAGTAGGCTATATATGATTGATTCACAATGGCAAATACAATGCATTTCAACTCAGTAATTTTTATGCATTTCGTTTCATTTTTGACAATTTCCAATCTTCCTAAATTCATACTTTGTATGTTCCATGTTCTGATTATTAATGGATGATTGCAGATTTTTTTTTTGAAACATTTTGAGTCTTGTCACATCAGCAAATGAGGGTCCCAAAAGCTTGACTCTAGGCACATCATTAGGGTTGAGTCTACTTTGAGGAGGCAACTCTTTCCCGGTTGTCTTTTTAGTGCCTTCCACACTGGGGAGCTCATCTTTTGGTACAATATCAAACAATTTTCCTCTGTTGTTCATAAGGTTTTCACTGGCTAGTTCTTTTCAGGAATATACTGTTGGGCCCTTCTTCTTTAGAGTCTGTCTTAGTCCGGGAGCTCAACTGAAATCTGTCCAACATTGGTGGCTCTGTTGGTATCTTAACATTGGTAGCATAGGTTCCAGCATCACAGCAACACACAAGCCCCTACAGTATGACAAACTGACAGACACATGGGTGAGTGGAGGCTGGCAAGTCCAAAATACATTGGTCAGGTGTAGACTTCTCCTGACCTTCATAGTTTCATGGACTGAGGAGCCTAAACTGGCAGGTCATACCACAGGCTGCAGAAGCTGGTGAATCAAATCAGATGATAGGCCACCAGAGCTGTGGAATCGGCAGATCGGATAGCAGATTTCTGGCTCAAGTTCCATGAACCAGAGGTCAGACAGTAATGAACAGGACACAGAATCCAGATACAGAGAGACAGAGTCCCACTAGGGCACTCACATATATACCTCGGATCCAGGTTACAATCCAAGGAAAGGTGTAACTTAAGTAAGGGGAAGCCTTGAGTCATGGCTTCCTGAAAGGCTGTGACTCAAGATACACCCTACACCAATCCTGCCAGCTTAGGATTTATGACACATAATATGGAGGATAATTGGGATAATTATATCAGATCACGAAATGGAGGATAACCGTAGAATACTGGGAATCATGGCCTAGCTAGCTAGACACATCACCCCAACCATCACAGGTTCCAGGTACCTTATTTGCACATTCCCACTGAGCGATTGTGTATGGGTCATAAAGACCATGGCTAGAAAGGCCACATCAAGTAATTCATTGTGCTACATTTACTTCAGAAAAGAGAAAAAAATGTAAAAACCAAGATTCTCCTATTATAAAAAATGAGAAAGATAATAAGTAAATTAAATACAATGTAAGTGGAAGAGAGAAAATAAGAGTGGAAGTCAATGAAAAGATAGAAAACAAAGCCAAGTCTGATTCTTTGGCAAAGATTGAAAAGGTTTATAAACAGCTGATAGGCAAAAGCACAACACATCACAATGAAAAATAAAAAAGATTTTAAAAAAGATAGTAAGTGGATGTTATTGACAACTTTATACTAATTGTCTTAGTCATCTAGTAACACTCTAATGGAAATAACACAAGTGGATGGTTCTAATAAAGAGAAATTTTGTTCTTATACAACCTAGTAAGCTAGAAGTCCAAATTCAGGGTGCCGGCTCTTGACGTATGCATTCTGTCAGTCAGTTCTAGATGAAGGTCCTCGTGTTGCATCAGTCTTTCTTTGGTTTGGGAGCATTTTTACACAGGAACCACACATGCAAAGGGCATCCTCTGCTCCTGTTGCTGGTTACTTGACTGAATGAGGTCCCAACTCTCTGCTTGCTTCCCTTTCATCTATAGTAGAATGAAAGGTGATACAAGCCACACTCCAGGGAAACTCTCTTAGTAAGTGTTACGGTCCCACCCTAATCCTCTTAAACAGTCTTAAATCCCTTTGAACTGTCTTGCACTATTTACCACAAGCAGAGATTAGGAGTTACAACATAGGAAAATCACAAAATGGAGTACAACCCCACAGCATTAGGAATCATGACCCATGAAATGGCTACACACATTTTTGGGGGGGCACAATTCAATCCATAATACCAATAAATTCAACAGCTTAGATCAACCAATAGATATTCTTGAATAGGCTACCTTTTTTTCCAATTGAATTGAAATACCACCTTTATTATAGACTAAATTTGTTATTAGTACATATGTGTGTGGGGAAGCATTTTTGCCCTCTCTATTTCATTCCATTATTTCATTTGTAGATTTTTTTCCCCAATATCACAGTGTTTTAATGCCTATAACTTTAATGTTATTACACAAGTGTATAAAGTCTCTTGTTCTCTACATTTTCTTCCTAAACTCTTGTGAATATTCTTTTGCACTTTCTCTTACATGTGAATCTCAGGATCATGTTTTCAATTTCATTAAACAATTTAGTAGAAAAATATTACAAATTTCATCATGGTTTTTTTTTTTTAATTGTGCTTTAAGTGAAAGATTTTGTTGTTGTTAGGTGCCATCGAGTTGGTTCTGACTCATAGTGAACCTATGTACAACAGAGTGAAACACTGCCCAGTCCTGTGTGATGTCCAGCAATCATTTTTGTGCTTAAACCCATTGTTGCTGCCATTGTGTCAATCCATCTCATTGAGGGTCTTCTAATTTTTGTTGACCCACCGTCTACCAAGCATGATGTCCTTCTCCAAGGACTGATCTCTCCTCGCAACATGTCCAACCTATGTCAGACACAGTCTCACCATCTTTGCATCCAAGGATCAGTCTGGTTTGCTTCCTCCAGAACAGACCTATTTGTTCTTTTGATAATCCGTGTTATATTCAATATTCTTCTCTAATACTGCAATTCAAAGATGTCAATCCTTCTGTCTTCCTTAATCATTATCCAGCTTTCACATGCATACAATGTGATGGAAAACATCATGACTTGGGGCAAGTGAGCCTTGGTCTTCAGGTGACATCTTTACTTTGCAATACTTCAAAAAGTCCTTTGCAGCAGATTTTTCCAACGCAGTGCATCTTTGGATCTCTTGACTGCTATTTCCATGGGTGTTGATTGTAGAACCAAGTAAAATGGAATCCATGACAATCTCAATCCTTTCTCCATTTATGATGTTGCTTGTTGGTCCAGTTGTGAGGATTTTTGTTTTCTTAATGTCTAGGTGCAATCCATACTGAACACTGTGGTCTTTGACTTCATTAGTAATTGTTTCAAATCTTCTTCACTTCCAGCAAGGAAGGTTGTGTCAGCTGTGTAACACAGGTTGTTAGTGAGTCTTCTTGTAATCCTGATGGCTTTTTCTCCTTCATATAGTCCAGCTTCTCAGATTATTTGCTCTGCATGCAGATTGAAAAAGTATAGTGAAAGGACACAAACCTGACACACACCTTTTCTGACTTTAAAACATGCACTGTCCCTTTGTTCTGTTTGTATAACTGCCTTTTGACCTGTGCACAGATTCCTAAAGAGTCCAATTAAGTGTTCTGGAATTACCATTCTCAGAAATGTTAGCCATAATTTGTTATGATCTACACAATTGAATGCCTTTGCAGTCAATGAAATACAAGTAAACATTCTCCTGGTATTCTCTGTTTTCAGCCAAGATCCACCTGACATCAACAATGATATCACTGGTTTTATGTCCTCTTCTGACTCTGGCTTGAATTTCTGTCAGTTCCTTGTCCATACACAGTTGCAGTTGCTGTTGAATGATCTTGAGCGAAATTTTACTTGTGTGTGATATTACTGATATTGTTTGGTAATTTCCACATTTGGTTGGATCACCTTTCTTTGGAACAAGTATAAATATGGATCTCTTCCAGTCATTTGGCCAGGTAGCTGTCCTCTAAGTTTCCTAGCATAGATGAGCAAACACTTCCAGCACTGCATATGTTTGTTGAAATATCTCAGTTGACATTCCATCAATTCCTGAAGGCTTGTTTTTTGCTAATGCCTTCAATACAGTTTTAACTTTTTCCTTCAGTACTGTGAGTTCTTGATCACACGCTGTCTCTTCAAATGGCTGCATATCAACCAGTACTTTCTGGTGTTACAGCTCTGTGTATTTCTTCCATCTTCTTTTGATGCTTTCTGAGTCATTTAATATTTTATTGTAAAATCTTTCACTACTGCAACTTGAATCTTGAATTTTTAGTTCAGTTCTTTCAGCTTGAGAAATGCGGACTATGTTCTTCCTTTTGGATTTTCTGTTTCTAGCTCTTTACACATGTCATTATAATGCTTCGTCTTCTCAAACTGCCCTTTGAAATCTTCTGTTCAATTCCTTTACTTCATCATGCCTTCCTTTTGCTTTAACTGATTAACATTCCAGAGCAAGTTTCGGAGTATGTTCTGACACCTGATTTGATCTGTTCTTTCTTTCCTGTCTTTTTAATGACCTCTTGCTTTCTGCATGAATGATGCCTTTGATGTCATTCCACAGTTTATCTGGTATTTTGTCATTAGTGTTCAACACATCAAATCTGTTCTTGAGATGGTCTCTAAACTCAAGGTCATACTTCGGCTCTCATGGACTTGTTCTAATTTTCTTCAGTTTCAGTTTGAATTTGTATGTGAGCAATTGATGGTCTGTGCCACAGTCAGCACCTGGCCTTTTTCTGACAGCTGATATGGAGCTTTTCCATTGTCCTTTTCCACAGATGTAGTCAATTTGATTCCTGTGTATTCCATCTGGTGAGGTCCATGTGTATAGTCTCTGTGTTGGTAAGAAAAGGTATTTGCAATGAAGAAGTGGTTAGTCTTGCAAAATTCTATCATGTGATCTCTGGCATCATTTCTGTCACCAAGGCCATATTTTCCAACTACCAGACCTACTTTTTTGTTTCCAAATTTTGCATTCCAGTCACTGATCTGTCACTTTGCCAGACTGTGGGGGCTTACATGTTGCTGTGATTCTGGAAGCTCTGCCACTGGTATTTAGATACAAGCAAGGTTACCCATGGTGGGCAGGTTTCAGCTGAGCTTCCAAACTAAGACAGACTGGGAAGAAAGACCCAGCAGTGTACTTCTGAAAAGAATTAACCTAGTGGAAACCTTATGAATAGCAGTGGAACTTTGTCAGATATAGTGCTGGAAAATGAGCCCCCCAGGTTGGAAGGCACTCATAAGACAACTGGGGAAGAGCTGCCTCCTCATAGTAGAGGTAACCTTAATGACATGGATGGAGTAAAGCCTTCAGGACCTTTAGGACCTTCGTTTGCTGATGTGGCACAACTCAAAATGAGAAGAAACAGCTGCAAACATCTCTTTAAGAATCAGAACATGGAATGTACAAAGTATGAGTGTAGGAAAACTGAAAATCCTCAAAAATGAAATGGAACATGTAAATACCAATATCTTAGACATTAGCAAACTGAAATGAACCAGTATTGGCCATTTTGAATCAGTTATATAGTCTACTATGCTGGCAATGAAAACTTGAAGAAGAATGATGTTGCATTCATCATCGATAAGAACATTTCAAGATCTGTACTCAAATACAGTGCTGTCAGTGATAGGATAATATCCCTATATCTACCATGAAGGACAGTTAATATGACTACCATTCAAATTTTTGTACCAACCACTAAGGCCAAAAATGAAAAAACTTAAGACTTTTACCAGCTTCTGCCGTCCAAAATTGATCAAACATGCCATCAGGATGCATTGATAATTACTAGTGATTGGAAAGCAAAAGTGAAAATTTATAGCCCAGATTAATTTCTCATGCAAAAATTTTTATACATTGTTCTGTCACCCTAGTCGTTAACCTTTTAATGTGACAGCATACTCCTCCTTTCTACCCTGGATTTCTGTGTCCATTCAACAACCTTCTGTCCATTTTTGCCATCTCTCCTCCACGCAAGAGCTGCCCATTTGTCTCACGTATCTGATTGAACTGAAAAGCACAGTCTTTACAAATATCATTTTATGTCTTACAGTCCTGTCTAATCTTTGTCTGAAAAGTTGGCTTTGGGAATGATTTTCATCCTGGTTTGACCTAGAATCTGGTGGGCAGTTCTGCACCCTGTTTTTTTCTTTGGTAAAGTGTCTGTCAGTGTACTCTTTGGCGGTAGCCAGGTATCCCCTAATTCTTCTCTTCTCAGATTGATGGTGTTTCTGGGTTTTATGGGCTTTTTTCTCTTTTAAACTAAGATTTTCCTTGCATTGTTGGTGTTTTTCATCCTCTTTTGCTCCAGATGGATTGGGATCAATTGATGCATCTTAGATACTTGCTCACTAATTTGGAAGACCTCAGATACTACTCACCAAAATGAGAAGCCGAACATTTTGTTTATAATCTTTGTATGCCCGTTGATCTATGTGTCCCCTGAAATGTGGTCCTCAGACCCCCACTACTGCCACTCTGTCCCTCAGAGTGTTTGGTTGTATTCAGAAAGCTTCTTAGCTTTTGGTTAATACCGTTGGGCAGACTGCCGTCTATCTTGTGTTGTCCTCCCTGTTACCTGAGATAATTCTTGTTTGCTATCTAGTGAATTCCCCTCTCACTCTCTTCTAACCCTCCTAACCATCAAAGAGTATTTTCTTTGGGGTTTAAACTTTTTTTTTTTTTTTTTTGGAGTCCTTATAGCAGTGGTCTCATATGATATTGGTCCTCTTGCAACTGACTAATTTCACTCAGCATAATGCCTTCCAGGTTCATCCATATTATGAGATGTCTTGCAGATTCGTTATTGCTCTTTATCATTGAGTGATATTCCATTGTATGAACATACCATAATTTGTTTATCCTTTCATCCACTAACAGGCATCTAGGTTGTTTCTATCTTTTTGGTATTGTCAACAGTGCTGCAATGAACATGATATGCTGTTCCTGTGATGGCTCTTATTTCTCTAGGATATGTTCCAAGATTTTTAGGAGCTTCCATTTGTCTAGTTTCTCTTCTGGTGTTTGCGCATTGTTAGTCTGTACTCTGTTTATGCCATTTATTAGGGCTTCTAGTGTTGTTCCTACTTTTTCTTCCATAATCTTTACCATTTTAGATTAGATATTTAGGTCTTTGAACCACTTTAAGTTAGTTTTAGTTCATGGTATGAGGTATGAGTCTTGTTTCATTTTTTTGCAGATGGATATCCAATTATGCCAAGACACCCACTAACAGATTTTGGGCCTTTGTCAAATGTCAGCTGCTCATAGATGGATGATTTTATGGCTGGATTCTCAGTTCTATTCCAGTGGTCTATGTATCTGTTTTTGTATTAGTACCATGCTGTTTTGACTACCATGGCAGTGTAATAGTTTCTGAAGTAAGGCAGTGTGAGGCCTCCCACTTTGTTCTTCTTCTTCAGTAGTGCATTGCTTATCTGGGGCCTCTTCTTTTTCCAGATGAATTTGCTGATTTGTTTCTTCATCTCTTAAAAAAAAAAAAAAAAGCCATTGGAATTTGTATTGGGATTGCATCGTATCTTTAGATTGCTGTGGGTAGAATAGATATTTTCACAATGTTGATGCTTTCTAACCATGAGCAAGGTATGTTTTTCCACTTATGTAATTCTCTTCTGACTTCTTGCAATAGCGTACTGTAGTTTTCTTTGTATAGGTCTTTTATGTCTCTGGTTAGGTTTATTCCCAAGGATTTCATCTTCCTGTGTAAGTGGTATTGATTTCATAATTTCTCTCTGATGACATCTTTCTTAGTGTAGAGGAATCCAGCTGATTTTTGTATGTTTATCTTGTATCCTGATACTTGGCTGAAATCTATTTTTTCCAGTAGTTTCTTTATGGATACTTTGGGGTGTTCTGTGTTTATATAGATCATATCATCTGCAAATACAGATACTTTTACTTCTTACTTATCTATTCTTTACCTTAATTCCCTTTTCTAGCCTAACTGTTCTGGCTAGGACCTCCAGGACAAGGTAGAATAAGAGTGGTGATAAAGGCTATCCTTGTCTGGGTCCTGTTATCAAGGGGAATGCTTTCAGACTTTTCATTTAGGATGATGTTGGCTGTTGGCTTCTTATAAATGTCCTTTATTATGCTGAGGAGTTTCCCATCTATTCCTATTCTGCTGAAAGTTTTTGACATGAATGATAGTTGGACTTTGTCAAATGTTTTTCCTGCATCAGTTACTAAAAGCGGGTAATTCTCATCTTTTGTTTTATTTATGTGGTTGATTACAAAGATTGGTTTTCTAATGTTGAAGCATCCCTGCATCCCTGGTATGAATCCTACTTGGTCATGATGAATTATTCATTTTGATATGTTCTTGAATTCTGTTAGCTAAAATTTTATTGAAGAATCTTTCATCTAAGTTCATGAGAGATGTTGGTCTGAATTTTCCTTTTCTTGTGTGTGCTGTCTTTATGTGGCTTTGATATCAGCAATATGCTGGCTTCATAGAATGAATTTAGGAGTATTTTATGCTTTTCTATGTTTTGGAATATGTTTTGATCCAGCTCGACGACACTTGGCTGGCTTTAGCAATAGAGATTTTAACACTTCTCTAAAAGTTTGGTAGAATTCTAGAGTGAAGTTGTCAGGGCTAGGGCTTTTGTTTTGGGTTGGGCGTTTTTGTTGTTGTTGTTGTTTCTTTGTTTTGTGACTGAGTGAAAGTTTACAATACAATTCAAATTTGCGCACCCACCTATCTGCAGCTCCCTCTGCTCTCCTTGCCCTGTGACAGTACCCTCCTGCTTTCCATTCTGTACATGTCATATCCTCTTAACAATCTCCTGTCCCCTCCCTTCCACTTTCTCCACTCTAGTAAGAGGCCAGTAGGGCGATATCCTATAGATGTATATAACCATAAAGTGTACACACGATATGGTCACTCTGTCCCCAAGTCCAATTCATTCCTATCTGAAGAGTTACCCTTACTAATGATCTACGACCAGAGCCAGCATTAGGTCTGGGGGTCATTTTTAAATTACCTTTTCATTCTCTTCTTTTGTGATGGGTTATTTTGTTGTCTTACCTCTGTGTTAGTTTAGGTAGGTTGTATGTTTCTAGATGTTTGTCCATTTTGTCAAGGTTTTCAAATTCGTTACACTACGATTCTTCATAGTATTCTGTTTCCACTGGATCTGTTGTGATACTGCTCATCCCTGCATGGTGACAGCACACTCTTCCTCTCTGCTCCATACATGTCCTATCCTCCCAACAGTCTCCTATCTCCTCCTCTCTACCCACGCCCCTTCCTCCAGTATCAGGTCAGCAGGATGACATCCTATAGATTCATAGAACCATAAAGTGCCCACAAAATACGCTCACTAAGCATTGCCAAGTACAATCCATTGCTGTCCGAAGAGTTGACCTTCATTATGAGTTATGGACAGGGGCACCATCAGGGCCAGGGGTCATGCTCCCACCCCAAAACCCCTGGACCATCAACTGTGGTCTTTTAGTGGCGATCTCAGGGTGCACCCCTTTTTATTCTTGTGTTTCCAGTAAGACTCAACTTTGTGAGCTCTATCGTGGCTACCACTGGTGATGGCCAGGCACCATCTGTTTCTTCCAGTCACAAGTCGATGTAGATACCCACTCACGTGGGTCTCTCTGTCTTCTGGGTTCTTTCCCCCATGTCGTTATGGATCTCGGTGATCATCCATTCCCGCTGAGTTGGGACCATTTGCTGTACCCTCAGATGGCAGCTTGGCAGCTTTTAAGACTCCAGATGCCATTCACCAATGTGGGGTGCGGAGAATCCTCATTAGCAAAATGCTAGTTGTGCCAGTTGGCCTCGATTTCCCCTGAGAGCACGGTACCCAGCGCCCCCCCATCCCAGCTACTCTGTTCTTGCCATATTGGCTTAAGATGGGAGGAGTACTCAAGTTGTGTTGAAGTCCAGTTAATATTGGTCTTCTTTCTATTGTGTGCTGTCACTGATTCACCCAACCAACTTTCTAACAATTATCTAATCTCAACCCTCCCCCCATCGGCCTCCTGTCCTCACCACCCTTGCAGCTGTTGAAGAATCTTTCCTTCTATGCATGAGTCTGATTTTAAGTTCTTATAGTAGGGGTCTCATACAATATTTGTCCTTTTGTCGCTGACTACTTTCAATCAACACAATGTCCTCCAATTGAAACCAGATTATGAGATGTTTCCTGAAATCATCGTTGTTCTTTATCATTGCATAGTGTTTCAATGGATAGTTTACCTATCCATTCCTCTGTTGCTGGGCATCTGGGTTGACTATTGTGTAGTGTGCTGCTATAAACATTTGTGTGCATGTATCAGTTGATGTGAATGGCTTTGAATCTGTAGGCTATATTCCAAGTAGTGGGATTCCTGGATCAAATGGTATATCTAGATCCAGTTTTTTAAGGAAGCACCAGATTGCTCTACAAAGAGGTTGCACCATTCTGCAATCCCACCAACAGTGTAGGAGAGTTCCAATTTCTCCACAGCCTCTCCAGCATTTGTTGTTTTCCATTTTTTGGATCATGGCCAACCTTGTTGGGGTGAGATAGTATCTCCTTGTAGTTCTGCTTTGAAGTTCTTTAATAGCTAATGATCGTGAACACGTCTGTATGTTTTTTTGGCTGTCTGGATCACCTCTTTAGAGAAGTGTCTGTCCATCTCCTTTGACCATTGCTTAATTAGATAACTTACCTTTTTCTTATTGATATTTTGTAGTACCTTATATATTATGGAGATCAGGCGTGGGTCCGATGTATAGTCACCAAGTATTTTTTCCCATTTTGTAGGTGGTCTTTTAATTCTGTTAATAAAGTCTTCAGATGAGCAAAAGTGTTTGATTCCTAGTAGTTCCCATTTATTTATTTTCTCTTCTGCTGATTGTGGTTTTTTTGACAGATTTGACAGATTTGAAGTTTATCTACGTTGTGTGTTAAAACTTCCATTGTTGTTCCTACTTTTTCTTGGAGAGGTTTTGTCATTTTAGATTTGATATTTAGGTCTTTTATCCAGTTTGAGTTGGTTTTTGTATAAGGTGTAAGACATGGGTCTTGTTTCAATTTATTGCAGATAGGTATCCAGTTTTGCTAGTGCCATTTGTTGAAGATGTTGTTTTTACCCCAGTTTAATGTCTTAGGGCCTTTGTTGAATATCAATTGTTCGTAGGCAGATGGTGTCATCTCTGGGGTCTCAATTCTGTTCCATTGATCCATCTGTCTGTTTTTGTACCAGTACCAGGCTGTTTTGACTACTGTGGCAGTGTAATAGGTTCTAAAGTCAGATAATGAGAGGCCTCCCAATGTGTTCCTCTTCTTTAGTAGTGCGTTACTTATCCAGGGCTTCTTCCTTTTCCAGACAAAATTGCTAATTTGTTTCTCCATTTCATTAAAAATTGTCACTGGAACTTGTATCGGGATTGCATTATATAAGTAGATTGCTTTGGGTAAAATAGACATTTTCACAAAGGTAAGTCTTTCTATCCAAGAGCAAGATAGGTTTCTCCATTTATGTAAAGCCTCTGCTAATTTCTTGTAGTGAGGACTTGTAGTTCACTTTATCTTCTTAGGGGCTATAGTAAATGGCATTGACTTGGTGATTTCTTCCTTAATAATCTCGTTCTTGGTATAAAGAAATCCTACTGATTTATTTACATTTATCTTGTATCCTGAGTCTCTGCTGAACTCTTCTATCAGTTTGAGTAGTTTCCTTATGGCTTCTCTGTGTATACAGTCATGTCATCTGCAAACATGGAGATTTTGACTTCTTCTTTGCTGATGCAGATGCCATTTATTTCTTGGTCTTGTCTAATTGCTCTGGCTGGAACTGCTAGTACAGTGTTGAATAGGAGAGCTGAGAGAGGGCATCCTTGTCTAGTTCCTGTTCTCAAGGGAAACTGTTTCAGTCTCTCTCCATTCAGTATGATGTAGGCAGTTGGCTTTGTATAAATGGCCCTTATTGCATTGAGGAATTTGCCATCTGCGCCTTTTTTGCTGAGAGTTTTTAGCATGAATAGTTGTTAGACTTCATCAAATGCCTTTTCTGCATCTGTAGACAAGATCAAGTGATTCTTGTCTTTTGGTATTTATGTGGTTGATCGCATTTAATTGTTTTTCTGATATTAAACCAGCTTTGCATCCCTGGCATGAATCCAACTTGGTCATGATGAATTATTTTTTGGATATGTTGTAGTCTATTGGCAAGAATTTAGTTGAAGATTTTTGCATCTAGATTCATCGGTGATATCAGTCTGTAGTTCTCATTTTTTGTTGGGTCTTTCCCTGGCTTTGGTATCAGGGTTATGCTGGCTTCATAAAATGAATTGGGGAGTATTCCATCCCTTCCTATACTGTGAAATAGTCTTAGTACTATTGGAGATAACTCTTCTCTAAAAGCTTGGTAGAATTCTGTGGTGAAGCCATCTGGTCTAGGATGGTTTTTGGTTGGCAGTTTTTTGACGGCCTTTTCAATCTCTTCCTTTGTGATGGATTTTTTAAATTGTTCTGCTTCACTTTGTGATAATTTGGGTAGGTGATGTGAATCAAGGAATTTGTCCATTTCCTCTAGGTTTTTGAATTTGTTAGAATACAGTCTTTCATAGTATTCAGCTATGATATTTTTGATTTCTGCTGGATCTGTTGTGACAACTCGCCTCTCATTTCTTATTTGGGTTATTTGTTTCCTTTTCTGTTTTTCTTTAGTAAGTTTAGCCAATGGTTTGTCAAAAAGTTCTAGGTGTTATGTGATATAGATTGTTTAATTATTCTTAAATCACAATAAAGTTTACAAAAAAAAAAAGATTGGCAGTTCTAACATACAGCAACTCTATGGGAGAAAAGATCTATCCATCTGCTTCTGTAAAGATTTCAGCCTAGGAAACCCTCTGAGGGAATTCTACCCTGCCCTATAGTATTGCTGTGAGTTGGAATCAACATGAAAATATGAGAAGGTCGTTAATGTAACTGGATTTAAACTGCAACATCTATTTTCCCAATGGTGTACAAAAGTTGATGCTTCTGCAGTTTCACAGGTACCAGTTGCTCCTTATTCAGCCTGGTGCTAGGAGTGTCTCCTACACCTGCCCAGTTCAGTGGTCTGACAAGGAGTTAGGCAGAATTTATGCTCTGGTTTTGAGGCTTAACTAATCTGTAGTTCCTTTCCATTCTCCCTAAATTTCCACTTTCTCTGCCCCAAATACCTCAAGCTAATAAGATTTTTGCTTTCTGCTGCCTGCACTATGTGCATGTTCAGTTAACGGCATGGCAGACTCACATATCTCACAGGTGACAATTCTGTCTTCTGAGAGCAGGCACCTCTCTGATTTCTGTCTGTGTTCTCATTGGGCTCTCTGGGATCACTTGTGTGTATAAGTGGTTTAGCAGTCATCCAAAGATATGAACTGAGTTTATACCCCAGTTTTGGTTCTCAGTACCTCTGCAGTTCTCTTGCTTACAGAATTTCCTTCTTAAATATTCAGCTGCTCTGCTGCTATGAGTCCTATTCCCTGATACCTCAAGCTGGTAGGGCTATGGTTTTCTATTATCAAAGCTGGAGAGTGTTGAGGAGTGCCCTAAGCTTAAGAGCCACAAACTCTAAGTCCTTACCCAATGTAACAGTAATCTTTCAAGAGAAAATTTTTCTCATGTTTTTGCTTATCTTTGGGTCATTCCCACTGATTGAACTGTGCCCTCCAAAAATATGTGTATCTCAGTGTGACTATATGGTGTCCAGACTTTATGGTTCTATGCATTTATAGGAGGTGGTCCTTCTGGTCTCTAAATGGGAGAGAAGAGGGAAAGGAGGTGACAGATACATGTTGAGGTGATATTAGAAGTATGGAAGTGAAAGGAGAAGCATGCTGTCACTAGGTGGGAAGAGCAGAAGAAGCTGCAGATAGGTGGGCATGCAAAACTGATGTGGATTGTATGCTTTCACTTAATCACTACAAAAAAAATGCATGTGTATCAATTTGTGTGGGCTGTAATTTCTAGTATTGTGTAATTGTCCACCATTTTATTATCTGATGTGATTTTCCTACGTGTTGTAAATCCTATCTGCACTAGGTAGAATAAGCAACAGTTATGTTAATAAGGCAGGACTCAATCTACAGGATTAGATTTTGTCTTGAGCCAATCTCTTTTGAGATATAAAGGATTGAAGCAAGCAGAGATTCAGGGGGACTTTATACCATCAAGAAAGTAACGCCAGGAACAGAGCACATCCTTTGAACCCTGGGTTACTGTGCAAAGAAACCTCTGTTTATGGGAAAATTGATGAGAAAGACCTTTCTCTATAGCCATCAGAAAGAGCCTTCCTCTGGAACTGACACCCTGAATTTGGACTTCTAGCCTACTAGACTGGGAGAGGACAAAAACTTCTGTTTGTTAAAGCCATATACTTGTGGTATTTCTGATATAGCAGCACTAGATAACTAGGACAGTCATTTTCTAGCACCTTCAGATAGTTGTTTTTAATAAATTTGTCCATTTTTTCGTAGTTGTTGTTTGTGGAAAAATTACCTAACTTCTTCATGGCACTATTATTGAAAGTCTAGACCTTTCAGTGTACTTGAGCAATTTTCTTCATATGGATTTTGCATATCTCTTAACTTTATTACTAAATATTTTAGGGTTTTTGTTCCTATTGGAAATGTCCAAATACATTATCAAATTAATTACTCATTTTTGTATGCCTTTCTTGAATCTGGCTATCTTGTTGATTGTTTTGTTCTAACTGTATTCAGTTGACTCTCATGATTTTTTTTCCTACGGAAACAATCATATTGACTTCAAATAACAAGAATCTTATTTTATTCCTTCCAGTATTAGACTTCTCATTTTACTACTTACCATATTACATTGTCTAAAAGCTCTAGCTGAATGTATAATAATAGTGATGGAGAGCAGTCTTTCCTAAATCTTGCCTGTTCTGGTTACTACTGCTGTGAAACAATTTATCCCAAAACTTGGTGCCTTAAAACAACCGTTGTCTTCTGTTCATGATCTTAAAGGTCAGCATTTCAGGAACAGCCTGGACAGACAGTTTTCACTTAGGGCATCTCAGACAAATGAAATCAGACATTGAGAGGGGCTGGAGCGATCTGTAGGCTCAATAAAAGTTGGATGTGCAAGGTGGCTCATTTACTTGGCTGGCAGTTGATGCTGGCTATCATCTGGCAGTGTAGCTAGAATAGTAACTGGGAATGTTTACATGTGGCCTGTTCTTTGAACTGATCTTCCCACAATGTGACGGTCTCAAGATAGGTGGACTTTTTACACAAATGGTCAGGGCTTTAAGAATAAATATTCCAGTAAACAAGAGGGAAGCTGTATTATCTTTTTGTAATGACCCAGACTCACAAGTGACACAGTGCCATCCTAACCCAGACTCACAAGTGACACAGTGCCACCTCTCATATGTTATGTTGGTTAGATCAAAATTGCAAGCCTATGCAGATTCAAAGACAGAGAACACAGACCCCATTTCTTTCTTTTTTTAAAAAACACTGATTCTCTCTGCTGTTGTTGTTAATATACACAAACTAAACAATTTATACTTGTTCAATTCAATGACATTAGTTATAGTTTTCAAGTTGTGCAAATATTTTCAGCCTCATTTTCCAAATTATTCCTCTACAGTTAACATGAAGTCACTGCTCCTTAAGTTTTCTATCTAATCTTTTAAATTGCTGTTGTCAGTTGGAGCTCATATTGATAGCTCTTAAAAGAGCACAATGCTCAAGGCAGATATTCTTTACCAGTTAAGCTAAATTATTGTTTGATTTTAAAAGACTTCAGGGATATTTTTGGTTTAAGGTTTAAAGATCATTTAGCTTCAGCAGCTCTGGGAACTCTAGATTCCAGAAAAAAATTGAAATTCTGTTTTGAATTATTCCATAGAATCTTCAATCAAAATGTTCAGTAATATTACCTGGACACCACCCACTTGTTCAGAAACCCTGGTGGCATGATGATTAAGAGCTACAACTGCAAACCAAAAGGTAGACAGTTCAAATCCACCAGCAACTCCTTGGAAGCTCTATGGGACAGTTCTGCTCTACAATGTCACTATGAGTCAGAATTGACTTGATGGCAATGCTTTTGTTTTGTTTTTAACCCAGTGTGGCTACAGAGGCAGTTCTTCGTGGAGACAATTAGCTACACATTCCATTGGCTCCTATTCCTGAATCTCCTCTGTTGCTCCTGGTGAATAGAGATGAATCACTGTAAGTTAGATGGCCACTTAAATGCTTTTAAGACTCCAGAAACTACTCAGTGAATTAGGAGGTAGGGCAAAAACACTATTAGGACAATTAATCAGATGTCTCATGAAACCGTAACCCTAAACCTCCAAACCAAAGTGTTTGGTTGTGCTTAAACCACCTTGTCATTTATTCTTTGTTGTTGTTGCTGCAAATACACCTGCCACACACTTGCCAATTCAACTTTTTGATATCAGTTACTGTAATCAGCTGTGCAACTCACTGACAACATATTGATATTAATTACATTAAGCAACTGTGCAACATTTACCTTTTCATGACTGTATTAAATTAAAAAAATTTTTTGGTTAATGTATTTTCTCCACTAATGGAATATATGCTGAATCACTGAATGTGTCTGAATTGAGTGTGTCCCTCTGGACTCCAGGGGTAGGATTGTTGGCACACATGTCCTTCTGAACTTTGGTGGATGCATATGTTGCACTAAACTCTGGGAGCAGTGTTAGAATTTGTGGAATCCATACATCCTGCTGGATTCTGGGACACAAATGTCCCTGTGTACTCAGGTTATTGGGATAACTAGCACCTTAAAGGATACACCTGGATGCATTCCCTATACAATATCTTGTAAAAACATTAATTTGCAGCACACACTTATTTAGCTTCAAACAGTTGTGCAGATCCGTTCCTGATAGTGTGTGTTCTGTCAGTGGGAAAGCAGTTTCCCAATCAAGCTGATGGATAGTAAAAGTATACGGACACTATATGTTCCACGGTTCATGAAAAGGTCAAAGTGCCTTTTCCATCATCATAAACTGAAACTCAGTGCTCCATAATAAAGTATATAACCCATTTTTTCTCACTCTCTCTTGCCTCTGGTGATGACTAATAAACTTTGAACTCTGTACATTTGCCTGTTTCTGTCTTTTGCCATTTTATATAAATGAGGTCCTATGATATTTGTCTTTTTGTAATTGACTTACTTCAGTCAACATGTCTTCAAATTTCATCCATGTTGTAGCATGTTTCAAGACTTTATGTCTTCTACAGGTTGAGTAGTATTCCGTTATATGTATGTGCTCCATTTTGTTTATTCCTTCATCTGTAGACAAGCTTTCAGGTCATTTCTATCTTTTGGCTTTTGGGAATAATGCTGTGATGAACATTGGTGTATACCTGCTTTGATGTCCCTTGGGTATATTCCTAGCAGTGGAATTCCTAAAACATATATGACAGTTCTCTTTTCAGTTTTTTGAGGAACCATCACACTGTTCTTTACAATGGCCGTACCATTTTGCAGTCTCATCAACAATGGATAAGGTTTCTGATTTCCAGTTTCCCCGCATCCTTGCTGACATTCATTATCTTTGTGTGTGTGTTTAAATCTTAGGCATCCTAATGGCAGTAAAGTGGTATCTCATCGTGGTTTTGACTTGTATCTTGTTGATGGTTGATGACACTGAGCATCATTTCATGTGTTTGGTGGCCATTTGAATAACCTCTTTAGACTCATTTCTTAATGTGAGGAGTGCCAAAGAATTGGTGGCCATATTAATCAATCAAACAAAAAAAAAACCAGTGTTTTTAGTGATAGTACTTGTAATGTTTTATCATTAACTGTAAAATTTTCTGTAGGTTTTGGCAGATGTCTTTTTTGAATTTGAGAACCCATCAGATTATGAACAAATAGACAAAAACAACCATTGCTTTTAATAGAAGTTGAATGTAATTCATGGAACATAACTTATAAGGGTTCATTTATATTGCCAGATTTGTGAAATCGAGCTACACAGATGAAATGTACTACACAATACCAAATAATATTTAAATCTAAGTTTTGGGTGTTAAATCTTTGTCTGAAATATTTTGTCACATAACAAGTAACCAGTTGCCATCAGGGCAGTTGCAACTCGTGGTGACCTCATATGTGCAGAGTAGAGCTGCTCCATAGCAGCATATCATCGGGGGAAGGATACTTTTAAGGTGTTTACAAGTAGAAAGTTCAAACAAGTTACAGCAGTAACATTCTTAATTATACTATTCAGGCACAGTGAAGTCTACATATAACTTCATGCATTGTGTGTTCAAAAAATGTCAGTTAGACTCCATCTAGAGTTGTGGGGAAATTACTGTGTATGACATAATTAATGAACTAAAAGGTTATCCTGAATGTCAACATGGTGCCTAAAGGAGTTTCTGCCAGTTTTCTCTAGTTTGGAGAAGCAGTTAAGGAGAGAGGAGCCAGGACTTTTATTGCAAAGTTACAGGATATATCAAGCGAGGGAAAGCATTTGGGGCATGCCAAACAAGCTGCTTGAGACGGTAGAATTTTCCACAGCCCCAGTACATCTGTCTGAAACATATTTATTTTCTAAACAAAGGAATCATTCTCTTTTAGGTAGGAAATCTAGACAACTATAAGTTGAATAACATATCTAATTTTACTAAGATTAAATCCGCAGTAGAATCCTAAGGTGCAGTGAATTATGGAACTGAAAGACAGAAGGGAGAGTACTGAGGGGAGGAGGAGGAGTTCATGTTAGAGTTGCTGGAGTGGTAGAGCAGTTTTGAAAAGTTGGACATATGGAATATCTTTAACTTCTACCCCATAGGAACCAGTTTTGAGCTGACCCTTCTTAAAGAGAATGTCCATTTATTTGGTATCAGAATGGTGGTATTCACTGCAACCACCCAGACTCACTGGAATACATGGTTTTGGAAAAGGGAGATAAAGTGGGAGAGTGAGAAACTCTTGGTTTCTGGATGGGATTAAAAAACACCAGTGGATTGAAGTAGCTGTTGTGTTGCAGTCAGTTTTCCAAGGTAGCAGCTAGCAATGGAATTTAAGAGTGGTGTATCTAACTCCTGAAAAATTGACCAGTTGGATACATAAGGAAATGCAAAATGATAAGGAAAGGGCATATAATTCCTTGGTTGCTGTAATCACTAATAGCTGCAATGTCAGGGAAAAAGAACGTAGGGGTAGACTGTAGCACTCAGTCAAAACCAAATCCAGTTCACTCAGAGCTACGACCTATATAAGGACTAATCTTAGGGACTGACCCAGAAAGAAAAAATTATGTTGGAACAAGAAATATCCCTATCACCACTGTTCACCAGGAAGATAGTCCAGGAGAGGAATTGGAAACCAAGAAACCAATGAAACCAGAGGTACAGTGTAAAGGAATTGCTTCAATTTGCAGATCCTCAGCTTCCATAGGAACCATTACTAAAATGGATTGTGAGAGTGACTAATTTATGGGCAATGTCTTTAGTTTTGAATGCTGCAGAATGATGCAAGACCCATGACTCATTATGGAACAGTCACAAATGATGACACAAGATCAAGTAACACATTGGGTTAACCGAGAGGGGACAGCTAGTTCGGTGGAGTGGACTAAATTTGCAGTGAAATTTGTTTACCCTGAGAGAGGAACTTGCCTTTATCACCCTAGAAATACCCAATGGGATACACCAGAGAAAGAAGCTGATGTGATGCTTATGCAAACCATACTGGAATGGTTTTATGTTGATCACGATATTCGTCTAATGAGTATGCTCCTTACTCACGGCAGATATAGTAATTAAGAGAGTCTCTTCTACATGGGCACCCACGTAAACTAGCTACTGCAAAACACAACAATCTGAGAAGCCTTGTTGGATATGTTGGAACCTTTTCCCCAGCATGGATCTTATGTATACAAGAAATATAAGAGTAAGTCACAGGAGAGAGGGAAGACAGATTTTTAAGCGGTTACTAAGAAATAGGGTAAATATAGCAGACAATGATGGAGTTCAGTCAAAAACTCTAATGCATCTCTGGAATGAAACCAACTTGATCATGATGAATGATTGTTTTTATATGCTGTTGAATTCCATTGGCTAGAATTTTGTTGAAGATTTTTGCATCTAGATTCATCAGTGATATTGGTCTGTAATTTTCTTTTTCTGTGGGATCTTTCCCTGGTTTTGGTATCAGGGTTATGGTGGCTTCATAGAAGGAATCTGGAATTATTTCATCTCGTTCTATGGTGTGAAATAGCCTCATTAGTATTGGAGTTAATTCTTCTCTAAAAGTTTGGTAGAATTCACCAGAGGTGAAGCTATCTGGGCCAGGACTTTTTCTGGTTGGTAGATTTTTGATGACTTCCTCAATCTCTTCCTTTGTGATACATTTATTAAGTTGATCTATTTCACCTTGTGATAGTCTTGGTGAGTCATATGAATGTAGAAATTTGTCCATTTCCCCCAGGTTTTCAAACCTGTCAGAGTATAGCTTTTCTTAGTATTCTGTTATGATATATTTCATTTCAGATGGGTCTGTTGTAATATCTCCCAACTCATCTCTTAATCGGGTTAGTTGTATCTTCTGTTGTTTTTCTTTTGTAAGTTTAGCCAATGGTTTATCAATTTTGTTGATCTTTTCGAAGAACCAACTTTTGGTTTTGTTAATTTTTTCAATAGTTTTTCTATTCTCTAATTCATTTAGTTCTGCTCTAATTTTTATAATCTGTTTTCTTCTAGTGCCTGAGGGGTTTCTTTGTTGCTCTCTTTCTACTTGTTCAAGCTGTGAGGTTAATTCTTTAATTTGTGTTCTTTCTTCTTTCCGGAAGTGTGCATCTATAGAAATAAACTGACCTCTGAGCAGTGCTTTTGCTGTATCCCATAAATTCTGGTAGGATGTGTTTTCATTCTCATTTGAATCCATAAATTTCCTTAATGTGTCTTTAATTTCTTTTATAACCCAAGGTTTTATGAGTAAAGTGTTGTTCAGTTTCCACAAGTTGGAATTTTTACCTATGAATTTTCTGTTATTGATTTCAACTTTTATAGCTCTGTGGTCCGAGAAGGTACTTTGCAATACATCAATGTTTTGGATTTTATGGAGAATTGCTTTATGACCTAACATGTGGTCTACTCTGGAGAATGTTCCATGTGCTTTGGAGAAGAAGTTATATTTATCTGCTGATGGATGAAAAGATCTGTATAAGTCAATAAGGTCAAGTTGGTTGATTGTTGTAATAAGATCTTCTGTATCTTTATTGAGCTTTTTTCTGGATGATCTATCCTTAACTGAAAGGGGAGTGTTAAAGTCCCTAACTATTATTGTGGAATGATCAATCTCATTTTTCAATGTTGTCAGTATTTGTTCAATGTATTTAGGTGCTTTGGTATTGGGGGCATAAATATTTAATATTGTTAAGTCTTGCTTGAGTATTGAACCTTTCAGCAATAAATAGTGACCATCCTTGTCCATAATAGTGGACTTTACATTAAAATCTATTTTATCTGAGATTAATATTGCCACACCTGCTCTTTTTTGTGTATTACTAGCTTGATATATATTATTCCAACCTTTAATTCTCAACTTGTTCTTATCTTTAAGTCTAAGATATGTTTCTTGTAAGCAACATATAGATGGGTCATGTCTTTTGATCCATGATATCACTCGCTGTCTCTTTACTGGAGCGTTCAGTCCATTTACATTCAATGTGATTATTGATATGTATATGTTTAGTGATGTCATTGCAATATGTTTATTTTCATGTTGGTGTTTTCTCTGTTGTTCTTATTAATCTGTCCTGGGACATTCTTCTTTATGGATGGTATGAGTTTTGATTTTATATTTATTGAGACTCCTGTACTGTGATTTTTTCATTTCAAATGGTTCATTGTTAATTAGTTCTATGGTTACATACCTAATCCCCCTTAATGTATAATTATTGAAATCAATTATTTTAGAAGTCAGAAACTGTTGCTGCATCAAAAAAACAACTGTAACTATTGTAGTGTATCCCTCTTTTAATGTGATATTATAGTTGTCGTGATATGATCATGGATTCCCTTATTATAACATTGTAGTTTTTGGCTCGGTTTGATGAAGTTTTATGCCTTCCTTAGCTGATTAGAAATTCGGATTAAGTGCCTTAAATTATCATTCCAGAGATGCAAGGCTGGTTCAACATCAGAAAAACAATTAATGTAATCAACCATATTAATAATTAATAACACAAAAGATAAAAATCACCTGATTTTGTCAATTGACACAGAAAAGGCATTTGACAAAGTTCAACATCCATTCATGCTTAAAACTCTCAGAAAAATAGGAATAAAAGGGAAATTCCTCAATACAATCAATAGCATCTATGCAAAGCCAACTGCTTTCATCATCCTGAATGGTGAAAGACTGAAAGAATTCCCTTTGAGAACGCGAACTAGACAAGGATGCCTGCTCTCACCACTTCTATTCAACATTGTCCTAGAAGTTCTAGCCAGAGCAATTAGACAAGACAAAGAAATAAAAGGCATCCGTATTGGCACTGAAGAAGTAAAGATTTCCCTCTCTGCAGATGATATGATTGTTTATACAGAGAATCCAAAAAAATCCATAAGTAAACTATTAGAACTAATAGAAGAATTCAGCAAAGTATCGGGATACAAGATAAACATAACTAAATCAGTGGGATTACTTTATACCAACAATGAAATTATTAATGAAGAAATCGCCAAATCAATTCCTTTTGCTATAGCCCCCAAGAAGATAAAATACCTAGGAATAAATCTAACTAGAGAAATAAGAGATCTTTACAGAGAAAACTACAAGACCTTGCTACAAGAAACTAGGAGGGACTTACATAAGTGGAATAATCTACCCTGCTAATGGATAGGAAGACTCAATATTGTGAAAATGTCTATTTTGCCCAAAGCGCTCTACTTATATAATGCAATCCCAGTACAAATTCCAATGAAATTTTTTAATGAGATGGAGAAACAAATTATCAGCTTTATTTGGAAAGGGAAGAAACCCGAATAAGTAAAGCACTACTGAAAAAGAAGAACATGCTGGGAGGCCTCTTACTGCTTGACTTTAAAACCTATTACACTGCCACAGTAGTCAAAACGGCCTGGTATTGGTACAAAAAGAGACATATAAACCAATGGAACAAAGTAGAGACCCCAGAAATGCCACCATCCTCTTATGAACAGCTGATATTTGAAAAAGGTCCTAAGATTTTGAACTGGGGTAAGAACAGTCTCTTTAACAAATGATGCTGGCATAATTGGATATCCACCTGCAAAAAACTGAAACAAGAACCATACCTCACACCTTATACAAAAATCAACTCAAATTGGATAAAAGACCTGAATATAAAAGCTAAAACGATAAAGCTCATCCAAGATAAGATAGGGTCAACAATGGACGTTTTAATATGCAATGTAGACAGACTTCAAAATCTGACAAACAAAACACATTCATCAGAAGAGAAAATAGATAAATGGGAATTAATAAGAATCAAACACTTGTGCTCATCCAAAGACTTCCTCAAAAGAATTAAAAGACCACCTATAGAATGGGAAAAAATATTTGGCAACTCTATGTCAGACCGACGCCTGATTTCCATAATCTATAAGGTTCTACAAAATATCAATAAGAAAGAGACAAATCATCCAATTAAGCAATGGGCAAAGTAGATGGACAGACACTTCTCTAAAGAAGAGATCCAGGCAGTCAAAAAACACAGGCAGACATGTTCACGATCACTAATTATTAAAGAAATTCAAATCAAAATGACAATGAGATATCACCTCACCCCAACAAGATTGGCCATGATCCAAAAAACACAAAACAATAAATGTTGGAGAGGCTGTGGAGAGATTGGAACTCTCCTTCACTGTTGGTGGGATTGTAGAATGGTGCAACCTCTTTGGAAAGCAATTTGGTGTTACCTTAAAATAATGGATATAGATATACCATTTGACCTAGTTATTCCTCTGCTTGGAATATATCCTACAAAATCAAGGCCATTCACACTGACTGCTACATGCACACGAATGTTCATTGCAGCACAGTCCACAACAGCAAAAAGCTAGAATCAACCCAGATGCCCAAGAACAGAAGAATGGATAGGTAAACTTTGGTATATATACTCCACGGAGTACTATACACTGATAAAGAACGATGATAGCAGGAAACATCTCTCAACTTGGTCTCAACTGGAGGACATTATGTTGAGTGAAACTAGTCAGTGATAGAAGGACAATTATTATATGAGACCCCTATGATAAAAACTTAAAAGCGTACTCATACATAATAGAAAAGACTCTGATGTCTACAAGGGTGGGGAAGGTGGGAGGGCGGGAAGGCAAGGGGTGAGGGTTTAGCTTAGTTAACTGTTAGAAATTTGGTAGGGTGAAATTGGTGACAATTCACATTAGTAAGAAGATCAATATTAATGGGACTTTGACACAACTTGTGTACTCCTCCTCTCTTAACCCAATATTGTAAACACAGAGTATGTACACTTTCATTTTTTTATTTAATTAAAAAAAAAAAAGAAAAAAACCTCTAACGCAGCACTACAGGAGGTTGTGTGGACTCATGGAAATTCCTGCTGGTCCACCAGTGTTAAAGAAGACTAGATAAATCTACTATATTCACCCCAGTCAGGAGGAATTTAATGATGGTCTCACCTGGTACCTTTTGAAGCAGAGACTCAGCTAGTCAATCAAGATTATGATTGACAGTGGGGCAGGGTCTTCTGTGTCCAGCCCCTCCCCCAACAAGGAGACTCAAGACCACATGTAAATGTGTGAATGAAATGGCCCAAAGGTGGGGAAGAAACTTTCTTTGGGCTCCTGGACACACGAGCCCAATGTACTATAATCCCCAAACCTGTTAATACAACCTTGAAAGGGCCTAAGTTAGCCAAAAGCCAAATGCCATTGAGTCGGATCTGACTCATAGTTAGACTGGTGGTGTATATGGACATGCAAAGCTTGATGACACTTATGTGAAAGTTTGGATGAGAACGGGAAGACTTAAATATTTCTTGTATGAAGTAGTTGGATCTCCCTTACCTGAATGTATTATTCATATTGATATTATGTCTAATTGGGTAACAGCTTTAGTCAGCTAGTAGTACCTCAACAGAAATACCACAAGTGGATGGCTTTAAAAAGAGAAATTTTATTTTGTCACAGTCCAGTAGGCTAAAAAGTCCAAATTCAGGGAGTCAGCTTCAGGGGAAGGCTTTCTCTGCTGGCTATCAAGGAAGGTCCTCATCATAAGTCTTCCCCTAAACTGGAAGCTTCTAAGGCACAGGGACCCCAGGGTTCTTTCCAAAGGACTCATTCAGCTCTCAGCACTGTTTCTCCATGGTATAATGTCCCCCAAATCTCTCTGCTAGCTTCTCTCCTTGACATCTCAAGAGATTGCCTCAAGGCACAAAACAATCTTACATATTAAGTCGTGCCTCACCAACACAATTGCTGACCATCCAATCTTATCAACAACATAAGGCAGGATTTACAATATGGAGGACATCACACAATACCAGGAATCATGGACTAGCTAAATTGCTGCATAGATTTTTTGGAGGGAACACAATTCAAGCCCTGACATGAACATTTTCTCTACTTGATATCATAAAACTGAAGGCATGCAAGTCTGCCTTAGGCCTATATTGACTGGACCTGCTAAATGAGAACATTTAGAATTACCTGAAGCCATTCATGTTGTTAACTTGAAACAATGTAAGATACCTGATGGAAACCCTTGTTGTATACTGGTTAAGGTCAGCAGTTCAAGTTCACCAGGTATTCCTTGGAAACTCGATGGAACAGTTCTACTCTGTCCTATAGGGTCACTATGAGTCTGAGTCAACTCAATGGCAGTGGGTTATTTGTTTGTATGGAAGATACCTGATTAAAGATATGCTAAAGGCTGGGCTGTTTGTGCCAACAAATTCTCTGTATAACAGTCTGATATGGCTTGTGAAAAAGGCAGATGGCTCATGGAAGCTGACAGTAAACTATGTTGTTTTTATTGTTAGGTTCTGGCAAGTGGGTTCTGACTCATAAAGATGCTATAGGACAGAGTAGAAATATCTCACAGGGTTGTCAAAGAGCAGCTGGTGGATTTAAACTGCTGGCCTTTTGGTTAGCAGTTGAGCTTTTAACCACTGTGACTACCACAGTTCCACAGTAGATTATGGAAACTTAAATAAAGTGGCTTCAGCTGTGCTTGAGCTGTGCATGATAACAACAGTGCAGAAAACACAACAGGCTAAAGGAGACTGGTACATAGTGATTGAAAAAAAGCTTTTTTTTCCATCCCAGTATTGGAAGAGCCAGTTGCAGTTTGCTTTCACTTGGAACCCAATAAAAACCTGCTACCATCAAGTCATTTCTGACTCACAGTGACCCTATAAGACAGAGTAGAACTGCCCCACAGGGTTTCCAAGGAGTGTCTGGTAGATTTTAACTGCTGAGTCCGTTGGGTAGCAGCTGAATGCTGAAACACTGTGCCACCAAGGGTCTCCTAGGATCTTTTCCTGGGAAGGAACCCAATTTACTTTCACTGTATTGACATGTGGTTACTTGAATTCACCAGCTTACTGTCATAGTTTGGTTAGAAGAGACTTGGAGCAGATCTCAAGTGTAATGATACATTACATAACAATATTATGTTAATATCAAACACTAAAGAACAGGCTACGGCTGTTGCTGAATTGAAAGTCAGGTTCATCCATCTGTCCCTGTAATTGAAAATGTACAGACAGCTTAGGGTTCAAGGAATAATTTATTAGCACATTTCTGCAGCAAACCTGGGAGACCGTGGCCAATTAACTGTCCCACTTGGGTTACATTTCCAGGGGTTTCTATAGCCAGAATTCAAAGGGGAGGGGCTTGTCACAGAACAGTAGTCAGGAGTCACAAGATTTCATTACATCATAAGGTTTCATTACATCTAACAAACACTGTGAGTTCTCTAAAAGTTTGTGAAGGAAAATCAGAGTAGACTTAAAGTTTGTCACAGGATAATAAATCGGAGCAGACCCAAATGTTTGTCACAGGATGCTAAAACAGAGCAGACTATCTATGGTTTGTCACAGGATAATCAAAAAGGGCAGACCATCTAAAGTTTGTCGCAGGATAATCAATCAGAGCAGAACTAAATTTTTGTCATAGGATAATCTAGCAGAGTAAACTATCCAAAAATTTTATCTCCCTCTGAGGTCTTAATCAACTCTATATTCTCTGATATTGGGAGAGGATGAGATAGGGGGAGGATTGCAGACCCATTAGTCCAGTTTATAGAATGTAGCCTAATAACCCAACTGATCCTTATCAGGCCCTCACATCCACCATCAGGGCTTATTTGAAAACAGCAGTGGCCCACATGACTAACAGAGGCCGGTTAGTAAATCCATAAGAATCCAGGGCCACCTGCCCAAAGTAACTTGGACAGAAGCCTCCCACCATGTCCCAAAGGCAACCAAGAATAAGTTGCTGTTGCTGTCTACCCACAAGACTAAGCAGGATGTCCAGCATTTGGTTGGTCTATTTGAATTTTGGAGAATGCATATTCTACATCTGGGAATATTGCTAACTCCCATGTATTAAATGATTCAGAAGAAAATTACATTTGAATGGGGTCCAGAGCAACAGCAAGCTGTATGTGAATTACAGAAAGCAGTCTCACTTTCTCTGCCTTTGGACTCTTTTGAACCACATTCAGGCATGATTTTGGAGATGTCTGTCATGTGTGCATATGCAGACTTGAGCTTACAACAAAAGCATGAGAAAGACACTCCATAGGTACCACTGGGATCCTGAACTGGAAAATTTCCAGATGCTGTAGCACAATGGACACCATCTGAAAGACAATTATCTGCTCTTGAGTATTGATTGACACTGCCTCAATGACAGAAAGATGTAAAACCATCAATAGACCTGAAATAACTGTACTGTCTTGGATGATGTTGGCACCAGACAAACTCCGGGTTCATGCCACCTGCTGCAAAGCCAATCTCTGAGACAGGAGGTTGGGTAAAACAATCAACTTTTTTATTTGCAAGCTGGCATTGCAAAGAAACAGGGGAATTTCTCATCCTTAGGGCCTGTCAGCCTTTGTTAGGCAAGCTCAGGGTTTTTAAAGAGAGAGGCTACATGCTGGTGCAGAGTTAGGTATGAGGGGAGAAACAATGTGAGCAACTAGGGGAGCATGTCCATCCAGGGGCAGGCCTCAGGGGTCCAGGCCTCAGGAACTGGGGTCCAGAGACTCTTGATTCTCACCTAAGCAGGGGAGTCATTGAACTGACACCTTCACTTGTTTGATGATCCTAGGCAAGAGGCTACAAAGTTTTATCTCAGTGGCTCCTGTAAGTTAATGTATGATTTCCTAACTAAGCCAGGTAATGTTAGGAAGCCAGAAATTTTAAGAAAAACAGGCAAAGAATTAGTCCTGAAAAGCAAGTGAAGAATTAGTCCTGACTGCCTACTTCAATCCCCACTGTTGTTTGAAAACAGCACTTTTTGAGCCTCTGGTTCCAATCCTCCCCTGCCTTGTTTTTTACCTTCACAATCTTGGGAAGAAGGCATACCAACCATTCCAGCTACTTCCTGCTGAGTAGGGGCACAAGAGGGGGTGAAGGTAGTGTTTAGTCAGCTAATGCTGCTCTAACAGAAATACCACAGAGTGGATGGCTTTAACAAAGGAAAGTTTATTTTTACATAGTCCAGTATGCTACAAGTCCAAATTCAGGATGTTTGCTCCAGGGGAAGGCTTTACTCCTTGTTGGCTCTGGAGGAAAGTCTGGTATTGCATCAGTCTTTGTCCAGGGAGTGTCTTGGCACAGGAATCTCAGGTCTGAAGGATGCCATTTTTCTCTTGGTGCTGTTTTCTTTATGGTATGAGGTTCCCGATTCTCTGCATGCTTCTCTTTCATTTTATCTCTTGAAGGATGAAAGGATTAAGGATGGGGCAAGCCATACTCCAGGGAAACTTCCTTTACAGTGGAGCACGGAGGTAATCCTATGAAGGGATTTACAGTCCCACCCTGCAGCACAGGAAAATCACAAAATGGAGGACAATCACAAAATCTTGGGAATTATGGCCCAGCCACATGGCTGCACATACTTCTGAGGGGATACAATTCAATCCATGACAGAAAGTCAGTAGAGAAGAGGCATACTGGAGGTGTGAAAGGTCACCATGTCCCTGTTGGACCCAGCAGTAAGTGGACTTGGAGGGGAAGACTACCAAGAACAAACACTCCTCTGGGCTTTAGGGTCTGGACCATTCTTTGGTAACTATTTTGAGGATGCAGGGCCCAAAGATGCAGGTGTGAAGGATGATTACAACAGTAAACAAAGGGGGAATGGCCCAGGACTTCACGGGCCCAAACCATTTAGACAGCTGGCTCCACCAACCTGAGTGATAAAGGTGACCAAGTCAGGCATTTCTTTAGAGGGTGGTGTGGAGACAGTTATTTACAGAGTTTTAAAACCTAACTCAGTAACAGAGCTGTGTATTATGAAGAACATTTTAGTTTAAATAGCATAACCCAGGTATTTGGTATGGTGATGTCTCAAGCTTCTCATGTAACCAGACTGAGTGGGTTTTTTTTGGGTATATATCGTCAGACCAACAATATAACCAATTAGACATTATCAGACAGAAGAGTAATTTTTATCAGACATAAGTAAACTTCATCAGACATAAAAGTAATCTTTATCAGGCATAAGAACAAACTTTGCACAGTCCCACTTGGAGAGTAGGCACATTGGGTAACTTAAGGTAGAGAAAGTGGCTCTGTTCTGTTGTCTAAGACAAGTTTAATTTCTTTACTTTCCAAGTCTATGTCAAGTGTAACCCTTACCTCTCCTGTGGAGATGTTGATGGTGGTGTGGCCAGGAGGCAGACAAGCCTCAGGGCCTCCCATCAGTGGTTAGTCTCTTTAAACTTCTCTTTTCTTCTGACAAGGGGTCCTGTTCATCTGGGCCTTTGGGGAAGTCAACTGGGCATCCTGTTTTAGGGCACTCAGGGCACTCACCTTCCAAGTGGCCTCATTCTGAACAGTACCTATATTTATTGGGGTCCATATTCACTGGTCAGTGAGGTAATCCAAGTCCTGATCTCTGGGGGCCAACTGGATTACCTCAAGGTAGACCTTGGAGAGCTATATGCAACAACTGGGCCTTCTTTTCATCTTTTTCTGTCACCCAAATTTCTGTTATTAAACACTTTAACGATCTCCTCTACCAATCAGGAGATTTTGTCTCAAGTTTCTAAGTCTCTGATATGATAGGAGGCTGTAACAGTCTGTACGTAGGGGGTTTTCTTCCATTTGCTTTTACAAAAAAGACTGTTGAGAGTAAAATAGCAGACTGGTTTATCTGGACCATCATTTGACTCAAGCTAGCTTTAGGAACCAGTTTTTTTTCTAAATCTCATTGTTTAAAGAATATCTAAAAATAGTAGCCTGTGTGGACTACCTTGATCTCCATGGTAGTCAGAAATGTAGACGTTAGAAGAATCACATATACTTTTCATGGTTCTCTCTTTTGGATCATGATTATACTGTAAGACCTTACATCAAAATGTTCAATAAATGGTAATTGAACACCATCGGGCTTTTAAGACCTCAGGTACCATACAACAGACTAGGAAGCAGAACAGAAGCACTAACAATACTAGGCCAATTATCTGAAATAACCAATGAAGCTATGATCCTAAGGTCTCTGAGAGATGAAATGAGCCTCATGAGGTGTTTATATATAAGCAGTGTCGACGGCACTCGGCTCGGCTTTTAGTAACCTTTTATGTGCCTCAGGAGCAAGTGCATCTCGTAAAACCTCAGGTTTCATAGTAATATAAATACAGCAACATAGGAGGTCCTGGAGATCATTCCAAGTGCATAATTGAAATAAAGTCTATTTAAACATTCTAGGTTTTTAATTCTTACTGTGTCTTACATTTTTCCAAATCTAATTTTAACTCATAAAGTTTTATCAACTGGCTTTAGAAATCACAAAGTCTGTTCAACTAACCAGTTACTAATATAGATATACCTTTAAATCTCTTGCTAGAGTTGGAAGAGTCAGACCATTTTAGATGTGTCTCAGAGCTCCCTTACAATAGTGAGAACTTGCTTACAGTTTGGTCTACCCAATTTCTTTATTTCTTATTGTGATTGAGTGAAAGCAGTACACAATCCAAGTTAAATTTGCAAGCCCACCTATCTGCAGTTTCCTCTGGTCTCCTTGCCCAGTGATAGCACACTCTTCCTTTCTGTTCTAGACATGTCATGTCCTGCTAAGAATCTCCTATCCTCTTCTCTCCACCCTCTCCTCTGCATTCTGTTAAGAGGCCAATAGGACAGTACCCTGTAGATACATAGAACCATAAAGTGGACACACTATGTGGTCACCCCATGCCCCCAAGTCCAACTCATTCCTGTCTGAACTGTCTGAAGAGTTGACCTCAGTAATAAATAAGGATTTGGAGCAACAGCAGGTCTAGGGGCCATGCTTCCAGGGGAAGTCCTAGGGCATTGGACCATCAGTTGTGTGGTCCACCCAATTTCTGATAATTAAAGTGACAATTATTGTTTGTTTTCTGTCTCCACCCAGTTGTAGAATTTTTGTTTTGTTTTGTTTTTAAAGAGGGGGGGTTATATGGTAGACTAAACACATGTCTCTTTGAGTCCCTCTGAGAATTAAGGCCTAGAAAAGTAATTGAAAGGAGCAGTGTGGACATTCTGGGAGCTCCAAGACTAGGCATAAAGTTGTGAGATTGGACTGTGCAGTCTCACTAGTATCGCTTCTGCTGGCACAGCACCTGAGGGGGGTACAGGTACAGATACTTTCTTTGTCAACTGGGAGGCTGGGACTGGGTCTGCCGAAACTGTGAGCCTGTCACAGCTCAGCTGCTTGGCTAATCTGCAGTGCCTAAGTACACAGCGTATCCCACAGCAGAGAGACTGTGCTTCAGACAGCGACATTTAGAGCAACTCAGGGTGCCAGTGCTCCTCCTCATCTCTTCCCTGAGATACACCATAAATTCTGCTGACTCACTGTAACAGAGGCTGCTCAACCAGACACCATGTTGGTCAGCTGAGAGATGGAATCAGCCTCGCCTGAGAGTTCAGCTGAGGCTAATTCTCATGCTGAGCAACAGCGCCTGTTTGACTAGTGCTTCTCCAAGCAGACAAGCTATTTTTAACACAATCATATCTAGAGAAAGTAGTGATGGCTGGTGACTGAGAGCATCAGGGCCCTAACTCCTTCCTAGTTCAAGTCACCTCATAACATCTGTTGACTGCTGAAAAGGCACCATCTTTGTCAGCCAGTAGGTAGGACCTACCACCCCTGAGGACCAGCTGTAGCTGGTCAATGCCTCTCTCAGAATTAAACCAGTTTTTAAGTTAAGAGCAGCTAGAAAACTGCACAGGTGACTGGCAGATGACTGTGGTGGTGCCATTTTCATCTAATCTGCAGTGTCATAGCATCTAATCAGCCATGTCATAGCATCAGCTGATGGCCCCCTAGAGACTCGATAAGTAGGGTGCCGTCATTGCCAACCATGAGGCAGGTACTGCTACCCTTGAGGGCCCAGAACCTTTAGGCTGCCACTGGACAGCACCCCACTCAGGAGAAAAAACATCCTTTAAGTGCTTCTAGAGAATGCAGTGGTGCCTGTTAGCCGAGTGTGCTGGCAACTCTCCTTCATCCTTTCTCTGAGCTACACCATAGTCTTCACTGATGTGATGCCAGACAGTTGGCACAAGTAGCTCACCACCTTTAGCAGCCAGGAGCTGAGGCCTACCATCCCTGAGAGACCAGCTAGTGCCAGCCACCAAGCTGAGCAGCACCATGGGGCTTGACAGAGCCTATATTGCTGGAGAAGCTTTATATAACTCACCTGCACCTAGAGAATAGGCGGCAGCTGATGACCAAGTTAAGCAGTTCCTTTTCCTCACTCCCTTTTTTGACCTACACCACAGCTCCCATTGGTATAACACTGGAGAAACTGAACAGCTTCTGGATGATGTGAAGACAATAATCTATGTATAACCATGTAAAGAAGCAGAACCACATGGCTCTGGAAAACTCCCAAAATAAAGATTCAAACAACTTCCCAGATTAAGAAGCCTTTCTGAAATTATTGAAGGTAGAATACAAAAGAATTGCATATAGAGCCCCTCTAGAGATCAAACAAAATGCAGCAGAACAAAATGAAAAATTAAGTAAGGTACAAGAACTGCTAGAACATCAAGGATCTGAAATCCAGCAGAGCAATAGTAAAATTACAGAATTAGACAATTCTATGTACAGTCAAAAGAGCAGGATGGAGGAATTGGAATGCAGAATTGGTGAACTTGAAGATAAGGCAACTGACACTGGCATTTATGAGGCAAAATCAGATAAAAGAAACAAGAAAAATAGAGAGCCATGAGGGACTCCATCAGGAGTAACAATCTACAAATAACTGGAGTTCCTGAACAGGGAGGGATAGCAGAAAATAAACAGAGAGAATTGTTGAAGACTTGCTGACAGAAAATTTCCCTGACATCATGAAAGAAGAGAACATAGATGCTTCTCAACCACCACAAAACTGCATCCCAAAAGAAAGACACCAAGACACATTATAATCAGGCTTAATAAAATGAAACACAAAGAGAGGCTCTTAAAAGCAGTGAAGCTTAAAACAAAACTAAAGTGCAACATGAAGTGCTCTAGGCTTTTGTCTGACTTCTCAGCAGAAACCATGTTGGCAAGAAGACAGTGGGATGATACATACAAAGCCTTGAGGGAGAAAAATTTCCAACCAAGAATTATGCATCCTGTGAAATTGTCTGTCAAATATGATGGTGAAAGTAAGACATTCTCAGACAAACAGAAGCTTAGAGACTTTGCAAAAACCAAACCAAAACTACAAGAAATACTGAAAGAAGCTCCTTGTTTAGAAAAACAATAGCATCATTTGTATACTTAAGGATGCATTACAGGACAGAGCATCCAGAGTTCTACCTGGTTAGACAAGTCACAAACTCAGTCAAAGCTAAAATATTGGAAGTACGGAACCAGCGATCTTAACAAGAAAACTATAGTATCATCACACTATAAAGTGAGATACCTCATGGTGGTTACAACCCTTTCAAATTAAGGAGATTTACAGAAGTTAAAGATCGCTGTAAAATTAGAACATTTGGGGGGTCGTAAGTGTTGCCGCAAAACAAACTAACAATGCTACACATCAAAACAACAAATGCAAAACAGACAGACAGTTTCACAGGATATGTAATTCTTGGTTGGAAATTTTTCTCCCTCAAGGCTTTGTATGTGTCATCCCACTGTCTTCCTGCCAATATTGGTTTCTGCTGAGAAGTCAGACAAAAGCCTAGAGCACTTCATGTTGTATGTTAGTTTTGCTTTAAGGCTCACTGCTTTTAAGAGCCTCTCTTTATGTTTTATTTTATTATGAAAAGTAAATCTGTAAAGCAAACCGACCCAGAACAGAACATTAAGAAGAACAAAGAAAACAGCAACAACACAAAAATAAAGGCAACAAAATGACAGCACTAAACACATATCTGTCAATAATTAGACTGAATGTAAATCGATTGAACACTCCATTACAGAGGCAGAGAGTAACAACTTGGATAAAAAACCACTATCTGTCTGTATGTTGCTTACAAGAACTACACCTTAGACTGAAAGATATGAACAAATTGAAAATCAAAGGATTGAAAAATATATACCAAGCTAACAATACGCAAAGACGAGTAGGACTGTCAATACTAACCTTGGATAAAATAGACTTTAATGTAAAATCCACCATCATGGACAAGAATGGTCATTATTGCTGAAAGGTTCAATACATAAGCAGGATATAACAATATTCGATATTTATGTACTCAATACCAGAGCATCTAAATACATCATACAAACACTGACAACACTGAAAAACGATATAGATCACTGCACAGTAATAGTAAGAGACTTCACTCCACTTTCAGTAATGGAGAGATCATCCAGAAAAAAAGCTTGGTGAACATACAGAAGAGCTTATCGCAACATTCAACCAGCTAGGCCTCACTGATGTTTATAGAACTTTTTACCCAACAACAGGTAAGTACACCTTCTTCTCCAATGCACATGGAACATTCTCCAGAAAAGACCATTATTAGGTCATAAAGCAAGTCTCAACAAAATCCAAACCATTGAATTATTGTAAAGCATCTTCTCAGACCACAAAGCCATAAAAGTTGAAATCAACAGTAGAAAAAACATGGGTAGAAATTTGAACTCATGGCAATTGAACAACACCTTCCTCAAAAATTCATAGGTTATAGAAGAAATCAAAGATGCTACAAAAAATTTATGAAATATCCTTCCAGAACCTATGGGATACAGCAAAAGCAGTGCTCAGAGGTCAATTTACCTGTATCAGTGCAGACATCTGGAATGAAGAAAGGACCTAAACTGAAGAATTAACCCTACATCTTGAACAAGTAGAAAGAGAACAACAAAAGAACCCCTCAGGCACGCGAAGAAAACAGGTAATAAAGATCTAGAGCAGAACTAAATGAATTAGAGAACACAAAAACAATTGAAAAAATTAGCAAAACCAAAAGCTCTTTTTCTGCAAATAATTGATAAACCACTTGCTAAACTTACAAAAGAAAAACAGGAGAGGAAACAAATAACCCGAATAAAAAATGAGATGGGACATGTCACAACAGACCCAACTGAAATCAAAAGTATCATAACAGAATACTACCAAAAACAGTACTCTAACAGATTTGAAAACCCATAGGAAATGGGCAAGATTCTAGCTTCACATCACCTACCAAAATTGTCACAAGGGGAAGCAGAACAACTTAATAAACCCATCACAAAAAAAGAAATTAAAAATCACCAACCATAAAACGCCCTGACCCAGATGGCTTCACTGAAAAATTCTACCAAACTTTTAGAGAGAAGTTAATTCCAATACTACTGAGGCCATTTCACAGCATAAAAAAGGAAAGAATACTTCCAAATTCATTCTATGAATCCAGCAAAACCCTGATACCAAAGTCAGAGACAGATCCCACAAAAAAAGAAAATTACAGATGAATATCACTCATGAATCTAGATGTAAAAATCTTCAACATCATCAGTACAAATAGAATTCAACAACATATCAAAAAAATAATTCATCATGACCAAGGTGGGTTCATACCAGGTATGTGGGGCTGGTTCAATGTCAGAAAAACAATTAATGTGATCAACCACGTAAATAACACAAAGAATAATTGATTCAGAAAAGGCATTTGACAAAGTCAAACACCCATTCATGTTAAAAACTCTCAGTAAATAGGAATAGAAGGGAAATTCCTCAATGCAATAAGGGGCATTCACACAAGGCCAACTGCCAACATCATATTGAATGGAGACAGTCTGATAGAATTCACCCTGAAAACCCTAGACAAGGATGCTCACTGTCACCACTTCATCCTTTTTTTTTCCTTCTGTCTTATTGTTATTAAGTGAAAATATACAATCCAAATTAAATTTGCATGCCCACCTACCTGCAGCTCCTTCTGCTGTCTTATCTGGTGATAGCACACTCCTCCCTTTCATTCTATATATGTTGTATCCTCTTAACAATCTCCTGTCATCTCCTCTACACCCACTCATCTTTCTTCCAGTAAGAGGACAGGAGGATAGCGTCCTATAGATGCGTAGGACCACAAAGTACACACAAGATATGGTCACATTGTGTCCCCGAGTCCAATCCATTTCTGTCTGAGGCACTGACCTCAGTAATGTTTTCTGGTCAGGAGCAGCAGCAGGTCTAGGGGTCATGCTCCCAGGAAAATCCCAGGCTGCCATACCATCAGTTGTGGTCTTTTAGTGGAATTCTTGAGGTGTATCCCTCTCTTTATCATATTACCACTGAAATTCAACATTGTATGCCCCATCAGTGCTGTCTTTGGTGGTGGCAGGCACCATCTGGCTCTTCTAGTCACATGTTGTATACAGTCACCCACTCACAGGGTCATTTTGTGCCCTGGGCTCCTTTGTCTTCATGTATTTGTTGCTCTTGGTGATCATCTCTTCTGGATGAATTAGGACCACTTGGTGTATCTCAGATGACAGCTTGCTAGCTTTTAAGACCCCAAGACTTACTGTCACCAATTGTATTCAACATTGTGCTAGAGGTTCTGGCCAGAGCAATCAGACAAGACAAAGAAATAAAGGGCATCCACATTGGTAAAGAAAAAGTTAAAATATCTCTATTTGTAGATGATATGATCATATACACAGAGAACTGTAAAGAATCCATGAAAAACTATTGGAACTAATAGAAGAGTTCAAGAAAGTATCAGGATATAAGATAAACATAAGTAAATCGATAGGATTCCTTTACACCAACAAATAGAACATCAAAGAGGAAATCACCAAATCAACACCATCTAAAATAGTCCCCAAGAAGCTAAAATAACCAGGAATAAGTAAGAGACCTATACAGGCCTACACAGAGACAATTACAAGACATTACTGCAAGAAACCAAAAGAGACTTACATAAATGGAGAAACCTACCTTGCTCATGGATGGGAAGACTTAACATTGTGAAAATCTCTATCTTACTAAAAGCAATCTACACATACAATGCAACCCCAACACAAATCCCAGTGTCATTTTTTAATGAGATGGAGAAACAAATGACCAGCTTTGTTTGGAAAGGGAAGAAACCCCAGATAAGTAAAGCACTACTGAAGAAAGGGGACACAGTGGGAGGTCTCACACTACCTGACCTTAGAAATTACTATACTGCCATGGTAGTCAAAACAGCTGGTACTTGCCAAGCTGCCATCTGAGGACACAGCAAATGGTCCTAACTCAGCAGGAACAGATGCTCACCGAGGGCCAAAATGGCATGCGGTAAAGACAACCGAGAAGACAGAGAGACCCACAACAGTGGGTGCCTACATCGACCTGGGACCGGAAGAACCGGATGGTGCCCGGCCACCACCAGTGATAGCCATGACGGAGCTCACAGAGAGGAGCCTCACTGGCAACACAAGAATAAAAAGAGGTGCATCATGAGATCTCCACTAAAAGACCTCAATTGATGGTCCAGCGGTTTTGGGGTTCCTCTGAGAGCATGGCCCCCGGCCCTGATGCTGCCCATTCCCATAAATTATAACAAAGGTCCACTCTTCGGACAGGAATGGAATGGACTTGGCAATGCAGAGTAACCATATGTTGGAAGCACTTTATGGTTCTATACATCTATGGGATATCATCTTGCTGACCTCTGGCTGGAGGAAGGGGAGTGGACAGAGAGGAGGGGAAAGGAGACTGTTGGGAGGATGAGACATGTATGGAGCAGAGAGGAATAGTGTGCAGTCACCGGACAGGGAGAGCAGTGGAAGCTGCATATAGGGGGGCATGTAAATTTACATGTGAATGTACATTTTTACTCAGTTATGTTAAATAAAAATAAATAAATAAATAAATAAATAACAGCTGGTACTGTTACAAAAAGAGACATATAGACCAATGGAACAGAGTAGAGACCCCAGAAATATCACCATCCTCTTATGAACAGTTGATATTTGACAAAGCCCCAAAGGTCCTAAATCAAGGTAAAAACAGTCTCTCACAAATGGTATTGGGAAAATTGGATATCTATCTGTAAAAAACTGAAACAAGACCCATATCTCACACCTTACACAAAAACTAACTCAGAATGGATCAAAGACCAAAATATCAAACCTAAAATGGTGAAGTTCATGCAAGAAAAAATAGAGTCAAGAATGAAAGTTCTAATACATTGTTTAGACAGCGTACAAAATCTGACAAAGTCTGACAATGCATGACCAGCAGAAGAGAAAATAGATAAATAGGAACTACAAAGAATCCAACACTTATGCTCATCCAAAGACTTTATTATGAGGGTTAAAAGACTATGTATAGAATTGGAAAAATAATTTGGCAACTACATGTTTGACGATTTAATACCCATAATCCACAAGGTACTGTGGATTGTAAAGTATCAACAAGAAAAAAGGTAAATAACCCAATTAAGTAACAGCAAAGGAGAGGGACAGACACTTCACCCAAGGAGACATACACGTGGCTAAAAGATATGAGGAAATGCTTACGGTCAGTAGCTATTAGAGGAATCCAAATCAAAACTACAATGACATACCATCTCGCTCCAACAACATTGGCAATAATCCAAAAAAAGAAGCAAAACAACAAATGCCGGAGAGGCTGCAGAGAGAGACTGAAAATTCCTATACTGCTGGTGGGAATGCAAAATGGTATAATCTCTTTGGAAAGGAATTTGGTGCCTCCTTAAAAAGCTAGAAATAGTAGTACCATATGATCTAGCAAGCCTACTGCTCGGAATATATCCTAAAGGTGGTTCCATGAATAGATACCTGCACATGAATGTTTATGATAGCACTGCCCACAATAGCTAAAAGATGGTATCAACCTAGGTGTCCATCAACAGATGGAGAAACAAGCTATGGTACTTATACACAATGTAACACTATGCAATGATAAAGAACAATGATAATTTTAGGAAGCATCTCATGACCTGGTTTCAATTAGAAGACATTATGTTGAGTGAAATCAGTCAGTGGCAAAAAGACAAGTATCATATGAGACCTCTGCTGTAAGGACTTAATAATAGATTTATGTACAGAAGCAAAGACTCTCTGACAGCTACAAGGGTGGTAAGGGAGGGAGAGGATTGGTCATAGATTCAGTAGTCGATAGGAATTTGGGTAGATGAAGGGAGTGACAGCACACACTAGAGAACAGATCAACATAACTGGACTACATCATAAACTGAAAGGCTTTCTAAATTCAACTCAATATTTCAGAGGATAGCGTGAAAGGGACAGGAGTCTGGGGACTACGTTTTCAGGGGACATCTTGGTCAACTGGCGTAGCTAGCATTTTGCTAGGAGAGTCTCCTGCACCTCATAATGGTGAGTGGTTCCTGGAATCTTAAAAGCTAGCAAGCTGCAATCTAAGGTACACCAAAAGGTCCCAATCCATCTGAGACAGATGATGACCGAGAACAATAAAGACATGAGGTAAAAAGAACCCAGGAGACAGAAGGACCCATATAAACGGGAGACTATTTCAACATGGGACCAGAAGAACCAGATGGTGCCCAGGTACCACCAGGAGTAGCCATGATGGGGACAGGGTGTAGAGTCCTTGAGGCAATACAAGAAAAAGAGATGTGCAGTTCAAGAACTCTTTTACTGTTTTACAGTTCAAGAACTCTGATTTACTGACGTTTCTCTTCTATCCTGGGAATTTCGTATGCTGCTCTATCAGTTAGAGGGTTTATTTATATATTCCTTGTGATTCTCGGTTTGTACCAACGTATCCCCTACAAAAAGATAAGAATGATGCTGGAACTTGTACTGGGAGTGTCTGATAGAAGTACAATTCTTTCAGGGAAAGAGATGTTTTCACAATGCTAAGTACTCCCAACTCCATGAACAACGTAGATTTTGCCAGTTATCGAAGTCCCTTTTATTTTCTTGTAGTTATAGCTGGGAGTTCTCTGTGTAAATCTCTGTAACTTCTCTGGGTAGATGAAACACTCTGTACTTTCTCTTGTTACTAACTGTTCTAAACCATATGAAACTCATACTTTCTAAGTTTACTGTTTCGTTGTCTTATAGAAGTAGATTTGTTTCTGGGAAAGAGATGTTTTCACAATGCTAACTACTCCCAACTCCATGAACAATGTAGATTTTGCCAGTTATCTAAGTCTCTGTTATAGTCTTGTAGTTATAGCTGGGAGTTCTCTGTATATATCTCTGTAAATTCTCTGGGTAGATGAATCACTATGTACTTAATCTTGTTACTATCTCTGCTAAATCGTATGAAACTCATACCTTCTGCGTTCACTGTCTCGTTTTTTCCGTACAGGAATCCTACTGATTTACTGAAATTTCTCTTGTATCCTGTGATTTTCGCATACTGCCCTATCAGTTAGAGGGTTTATTTATATATTCCTTGTGATTATAAGTTTCTACCAACGTATCCACTAATAAAAAGATAAGAATGATGGTGCAACTTGTACTGGGAGTGTCTTATAGAAGTAGATTTCTATCTGGGAAAGAGATGTTTTCAGAATGCTAAGTACTCCCAAGTCCATGAACAATGTTGATTTTGGCAGTTATCTAAGTCTCTCTTATTTTCTGGTAGTTATAGCTGGGAGTTCTCTGTGTAAATCCCTGTAACTTCTCTGGGTAGATGAATCACTATGTACTTTCTCTTACTACTGTATGTTCTAAATCATATGAAACTCATACTTTCCCTGTTGATTTTCTTGTTGCTTATGTATAGGAATCCTACTGATTTATTGAAGTTTCTAATGTATCCTGTGAGTTTCGTATACTTCCCTACCAGTTAGAGGATATATTTATATATTCCTTGCGATTCTCGTTTTGTACCAATGTATCCTCTACTGAAAAGATAAGAATGGTGCTGGAACTTGTACTGAGAGTGTCTTGTAGAAGTGCACTTCTATCTGGGAGAGAGATGTTTTCACAATGCTCAGTACTCCGAACTCCGTGAACAACGTAGATTTTGCCAGTTATCTAAGTCTCTCTTATTTTCTTGTAGTTATAGCTGGGAGTTCTCTGTGTAAGTCTCTGTAACTTCTCTGGGTAGATGAATCACGATGTACTTTCTCTTGTTACTATCTGTTCTAAATCGCATGAAACTCATACATTTATGTTCAGTGTCTCGTTGTCTTAGAGAAGTAGATTTCTTTCTGGGAAAGTGATGTTTTCACAATGCTAAGTACTCCCAACAATATGAAAACCGTAGATTTTGCGAGTTATGTAAGTCGCTCTTATTTTATTGTAGTTATAGCTGGGACTTCTTAGTGTAAATTTCTGTAACTTCTCTGGGTAGATGAATCACTATGTACTTTTTTTTGTTACTATCTGTTCTAAATCGTATCAAACTCATACTTTTGTGTTCATTATCTTAGAGAGGAAGATTACTTTCTGGGAAAGTGATGTTTTCACATTGCTAAGTACTCCAAACTCCATAAACAAAGTAGATTTTGCCAGTTATCTAAGTCTCTGTTATTTTGTTGTAGTTGTAGCTGGGGGTTCTCTGTGTAAACTTCTGTAACTTCTCTGGGAAGATGAATCACTGTGTACTTTCTGTTGTTTATATCTGTTTTCAATCTTAAGAAACTTATAGTTTCTGTATTCACTGTATTGTGGTCTTAGAGTAGTAGATTTCTTTCTGTGAAAGCGATGTTTTCAGCATGCTAAGTACTCCCAACTCCATGAACAACGTAGATTTGGCCAAATCTACGTTGTTCATGGAGTTGGGAGTACTTAGCGTGCTGAAACATCGCTTTCACAGAAAGAAATCTACTTCCGTAAGATAACGATCCAGTGAACAGAGAAAGTATTAGTTTCTTCAGATTGAGAACAGATAGAAACAAGAGAAAGTGCACAGTGATTCATCTACCCAGAGAAGTTACAGACGTTTACACAGAGAACTTCACCTATAAGTACAAGAAAATGAAAGAGACTTAGATAACTGGCCAAATCTACGTTGATCATGGAGTTCGGAGTACTTAGCATTCTGAAAACATCACTTTCACAGAAAGAAATCTACTTGCGTAAGACAACGACACAGTGAACAGAGAAAGTATTAGTTTCTTAGGATTGAGAACAGATAGAAACAAGAGAAAGTACACAGTGATTCCTCTACCCAGTGAAGGTACAGAGATTAACACGGAGAACTTCAGCTATAAGTACAAGAAAATAAAAGAGACTTAGATAACTGGCCAAATCTACATTGTTCATGGAGTTGGGAGTACTTAGCATTCTGAAAACTTCACTTTCACAGAAGGAAATCTACTACTCTAAGACAACGATACAGTGAATACAGAAACTATAAGTTTCTTAAGATTGACAATGGATAGAAAAAGGAGAAAGTACACAGTGATTGTTCTACCCAGAGAAGTTACAGAGGTTTACACAGAGACCTTCAGCTATAACTACAAGAAAATAAGAGAGACTTAGATAACTGGCCAAATCTACGTTGTTCATGGAGTTGGGAGTACTTAGCATTCTGAAAACATCACTTTCACAGAAAGAAATCTACTACTCTATGTGAACGATACAGTGAATACAGAAAGTATAAGTTTGTTAAGATTGAAAACAGATAGAAACAAGAGAGAGTACACAGTGATTCGTCTACCCAGAGAAGTTACAGAGGTTTACACAGAGAAATTCAGATATAACTACAAGAAAATGAGAGAGACTTAGATAACTGGCAAAATCTACGTTGTTCATGGAGTTGGGAGTACTTAGCATTCTGAAAACATCACTTTCACAGAAAGAAATGTTCTTCCGTAAGACAATGATCCAGTGAACAGAGAAAGTATTAGTTTCTTAAGATTGAGAACAGATAGAAACAAGAGAAAGTACACAGTGATTCATCTACCCAGAGAAGATACAGACATTTCAACGGAGAACTTCAGGTATAAGTAGAAGAAAATAAAAGGGACGCAGATAACTGGCCAAATCTACGTTGTTTATGGAGTTGGGAGTACTTAGCATTCTGAAAACATCACTTTCACAGAAAGAAATCTACTACTCTAAGACAACGATACAGTGAATACAGAAAGTATAATTTTCTTAAGATTGAAAACAGATAGAAACATGTGAAAGTACACATTGATTCCTCTTCCCAGAGAAGTTACAGAGGTTTACACAGAGATCTTCAGCTATACCTACAAGAAAATAAGAGAGAATTAGATAACTGGCCAAATCTATGTTGTTCATGGAGTTGGGAGTACTTAACATTCTGAAAACATCACTTTCACAGAAAGAAATCTACTTCCGTAAGACAACGATACAGTGAACAGAGAAAGTGTTAGTTTCTTAAGATTGAGAACAGATGCAAACAAGAGAAAGTACACAGTGATTCATCTATCCAGAGAGGTAACAGAACTTTACACAGAGAACTTCAGCTATAAGTACAAGAAAATAAAAGAGACTTAGATAGCTGGCCAAATCTACGTTGTTCATGGAGTTGGGAGTACTTAGCATTCTGAAAACATCACTTTCACAGAAAGAAATGTTCTTCCGTAAGACAACGATCCAGTGAACAGAGAAAGTATTAGTTTCTTAAGATTGAGAACAGATAGAAACAAGAGAAAGTACACAGTGATTCATCTACCCAGAGAAGATACAGACATTTCAACGGAGAACTTCAGGTATAAGTAGAAGAAAATAAAAGGGACGCAGATAACTGGCCAAATCTACGTTGTTTATGGAGTTGGGAGTACTTAGCATTCTGAAAACATCACTTTCACAGAAAGAAATCTACTACTCTAAGACAACGATACAGTGAATACAGAAACTATAAGTTTCTTAAGATTGAAAACATATAGAAACAAGAGTGAGTACACAGTGATTCTTCTACCCAGAGAAGTTACAGAGGTTTACACAGAGAACTTCAGCTATAACTACAAGAAAATAAGACAGACTTAGATAACTGGCAAAATCTACGTTGTGCATGGAGCTGGGAGTACTTAGCATTCTGAAAACATCACTTTCACAGAAAGAAATATACTTCCGTAACACAACGATACAGTAAACAGAGAAAGTATTAGTTTCTAAAATTTGAGAAGAGATAGAAACAATAGAAAGTACACAGTGATTCCTCTACCCAGAGAAGTTACAGAGATTAACACAGAGAACTTCAGCTATAACTAGAAGAAAATAAGAGAGAATTAGATAAGTGGCAAAATCTACGTTGTTCACGGAGTTGGGAGTACTTAGAATTCTGAAAACATCACCTTCACAGAAAGAAATTTACTTGCGTAAGACAACGATACAATGAACAGAGAAAGTATTAGTTTCTTAAGATTGAGAATAGATAGAAACAAGAGAAAGTACACAGTGATTCAACTACCCAGATAAGTTACAAACGTTTACACAGAGAACTTCAGCTATAAGTACAAGAAAATAAAAGAGACTTAGATAACTGGCCAAATCTACGTTGTTCATGGAGTTGGGAGTACGTAGCATTCTGAAAACATCACTTTCACAGAAAGAAATCTACTACTCCAAGACAACGATACAGTGAATACAGACACTATAAGTTTGTTAATATTGAAAAGAGATAGAAATTAGAGACAGTACACAGTGATTCCTCTACCCAGAGAAGGTACAGAGGTTTACACAGAGAACTTCAGCTATAACTACAAGAAAATAAGAGAGACTTAGACAACTGGACAAATCTACGTTGTTCATGCAGTTGGGCGTACTTAGCATTATGGAAACATCACTTTCACAGAAAAAAATGTACCTCCGTAGAACAACAATACAGTTAACAGAGAAAGTATTAGTTCTTAAGATTGATAACAGTTAGAAACAAGAGAAAGTACACAGTGATTCATCTACCCAGAGAAGTTACAAACGTTTACACAGAGAACTTCAGCTATAAGTACAAGAAAATAAAAGAGACTTAGATAACTGGCCAAATCTACGTTGTTCATGGAGTTGGGAGTACTTAGCATTCTGAAAACATCACTTTGACAGAAAGAAATGTACAACTCTAAGACAACGATACAGTGAATACAGAAACTATAAGTTTGTTAATATTGAAAACAGATAGAAACAAGAGAGAATACAAAGTGATTCTTCTACCCAGAGAAGTTACAGAGGTTTACACAGAGACCTTCACCTATAACTACAAGAAAATAAGAGAGACTTAGATAACTGGCAAAATCTACGTTGTTCATGTAGTTGGGAATACTTAGCATTCTGAAAATATCACTTTAACAGAAAGAAATCTACTTCTGTAAGACAAAGATCCAGTGAACAGAGAAAGTATTAGTTTCTTAAGATTGAGAACAGATAGAAACAAGAGAAAGTACACAGAGATCCCTTTACCCAGAGAAGTTAAGTAGGTTTACACAGAGACCTTCAGCTATAACTACAAGAAAATAAGAAAGACTTCGATAACTGGATAATCTACGTTGCTCATGTAGTCGGGAGTACTTAGCATTCTGAAAACATTACTTTCACAGAAAGTAATCTACTTCCAGAAGAGAACGATACAGTAAACAGAGAAAGTATTAGTTTCTTAAGATTGAGAACAGATAGAAAGAAAAGAAAGTACACAGTGATTCATCTACCTAGAGAAGTTACAGAGGTTTACACAGAGAATTCCAAGTATAACTCCAAGAAAATAAGAGAGACATAGAAAACGGGTAAAACCTACATTGTTGATAGAGTTGGGAGTACTTAGCATTGTGAAAACATCACTTTCGCACAAAGAAATATACTTCTCTAAGACCGGGAAACAGTGAACAGAGAATGTATGCATTTCTCAAGATTGGTAACAGATAGAAACAAGAGAAAGTACACTGTGATTCATCTAACTAGAGAAGTTACAGAGCTTTACACAGAGAATTCCAAGGATAACTCCAAGAAAATAAGAGAGACCTAAAAAACTGGTAAAACCTACATTGTTGATAGAGTTGGGAGTACATAGCATTGTGAACATATCACTTTCGCAGAAAGAAATCTACTTCTCTAAGACCGGGAAACAGTGAACAGAGAATGTCTGAGTTTCTGAAGATTGGTAACAGATAGAAACAAGAGAAAGTACACCGTGATTCATCTACCTAGAGAAGTTACAGAGATTTACACAGAGAATTCCTAGTATAAGTACAAGAAAGTAAGAGAGGTCTAGAACACTGGTAAAACCTACATTGTTGATAGAGTTGGGAGTACTTAGCATTGTGAAAACATAACTTTCACAGAAAGAAATCTACTTCTCTAAGACCGGGAAACAGTGAACAGAGAATGTATGAGTTTCTCAAGATTGGTAACAGATAGAAACAAGACAAAGTACACTGTGACTCATATACCTAGAGAAGTTACAGACGTTTACACAGAGAATTCCAAGTATAACTACAAGAAAATAAGAGAGACTTAGAAAACTGGTAAAAACTACATTGTTGATAGAGTTGTGAGTAGTTACCACTGTGAAAACATCACTTTTGCAGAAAGAAATCTACTTCTCCAAGATCACGAAACACTGAACAGAGAATGTATGAGTTTCGTAGGATTTGTATCAGATAGAAACAAGAGAAAGTACACAGTGATTCATTAACTTAGAAAAGTTACAGAGATTTATACAGAGAATTCCAAGTATAACTACAAGAAAGTAAGAGAGACATAGAAAACTGGTAAAACCTACATTGTTGATAGAGTTGGGAGTATTTAGCACTGTGAAAACATCATTTTCGGAGAAAGAAATCTACTTGGCTAAGACCGGCAAACAGTGAACAGAGAATGTATGAGTTTCTCAAGATTGGTAACAGATAGAAAAAGAGAAAGTACACAGTGATTCATCTACCTTGAGAATTTACAGATGTTTACACACAGAATTTCAAGTATAACTCCAAGAAAATAAGAGATTCCTAGAAAACTGGTAAAACCTACATTGTAGATAGAGTTGGGAGTACTTAGCACCGTGAACAGATCACTTTCGCAGAAAGAAATCTAATTCTCTAAGACAGCGAAACAGTGAACAGAGAATGTATGATTTGCTCAAGATTGGTAACAGATAGAAACAAGAGAAAGTACACTGTGATTCATCTACCGAGAGAAGTTATGGACGTTTAAACAGAGAATTCCAAGTATAACTTTAAGAAAATAAGAGAGACTTAGAAAATTGGTAAAACCTACATTGATGGTAGAATTGGGAGTACTTAGCATTGTTAAAACATCACTTTCTCAGAAAGAAATCTACTTCTCTAAGACCGTGAAACAGTGAACAGAGAATGTATGAGTTTGTCAAGATTGGTAACAGACAGAAACAAGAGAAAACACACAGTGATTCATCTACCTAGAGAAGTTACAGAGGCTTACACAGAGAATTCCAAGTATATGTACAAGAAAATAAGAAAGACTTAGAAAACTGGTAAAATCTACATAGTTGATAGAGTTGGGAGTACCTAGCACTGTGAAAACATCACTTTTGCAGAAAGAAATCTACTTCTATAAGACTCGGAAACAGTGAACAGAGAATGTATGAGTTTCTCAAGATTGGTAACAGATAGAAAGAAGAGTAAGTACACAGTGATTGATCTACCTAGAGAAGTTACAGAGCTTTACACAGAGAATTCCTAGTATAAGTACAAGAAAATAAGAGAGACTTAGAAAACTGGTAACACCTACAATGTTGATAGAGTTAGGAGTACTTAGCACTGTGAAAACATCACTTTCGCAGAAAGAAATCTACTTCTCTAAGACCGGGAAACAGTGAACAGAGAATGTATGCATTTCTCAAGATTGGTAACAAATAGAAACAAGAGAAAGTACACAGTGATTCATCTACCTAGAGAAGTTACAGAGGTTCACAGAGAATTCCAGGTCTAACTCCATGGAACTAAGAGAGACTTAGAAAACTGGTAAAACCTACAATGTTGATAGATTTGAGAGTACTTAGCATTGTGAAAACGTCACTTTCGCAGATAGAAATCTACTTCTCTAAGACCGCGAAACAGTGAACAGAGAATGTATGCATTTCTCAAGATTGGTAACAGATAGAAACAAGAGAAAGTACACAGTGATTCATCTACCTACAGAAGTTACAGAGGTTTACACGGAGAATTCCAAGTATAACTCCAAAAAATAAGAGATTCTTAGAAAACTGGTAAAACCTACATTGTTGATGGAACTGGGAGTACTTAGAATTGTTAAGACATCACTTTCGTAGAGAAATCTAATTCTCTAAGATCGGTAAACAGTGAAGAGAGAATGTCTGAGTTTCGCAAGATTGGTAACAGATAGAAACAAGAGAAAGTACACAGTGATTCATCTACCTAGAGAAGTTACAGAGGTTTACACAAAGAATTCCAAGTATAACTCCAAGAAAATAAGAGATTCCTAAAAAACTGGTAAAACCTACATTATTGATAGAGTTGGGAGTACTAAGCATTGTGAAAAGATCAATTTAGCAGAAAGAAATCTACTTCTCTACGACTGGGATACAGTGAAGAGAGAATGTATGAGTTTCTCAAGATTGGTAACAGATGGAAACAAGAGAAAGTACACAGTGATTCATCTACCGAGAGAAGTTCCAGAGGTTTACACAGAGAATTCCAAGTGTAACTCCATGGAACTAAGAGAGACTTAGAAAACTGGTAAAACCTACATTGTTGATAGAGTTGGGAGTACTTAGCATTGTGAAAACATCACTTTCGCAGAAAGAAATCTACTTCTCTAAGACCGCGAAACAGTGAACAGAGAATGTACGAGTTTCTCAAGATTGGTAACAGATAGAAACAAGAGAAAGTACAGACTGATTCATCTACCTAGAGAAGTTACAGAAGTTTACACAGAAAATTCCTAGTATAAGTACAAAAAATAAGAGAGACTTAGAAAATTGGTAAAATAAACATTATTGATAGAGTTAGGAGTACATAGCACTGTGAAAACATCACTTTCGCAGAAAGAAATCTACTTCTCTAAGATCATGATACAGTGAACAGAGAATATATGCGTTTCTCAAGATTGGTAACAGACAGAAACGAGAGAAAGTACTGAGTGATTCATCTACCTAGAGAAGTTACAGAGGTTTACACAGAGAATTCCAAATATAACTCCAAGAAAATAAGAGATTCTTAGAAAACTCGTAAAACCTACATTGTTGATACAGTTGAGAGTACTTAGCATTGTGAAAACATCACCTTCGCAGAAAGAAATCTACTTCTCTAATTCTGCGATACAGTGAAAAGTGAATGTATGAGTTTCCCAAGATGGATAACAGATACAAACAAGAGAAAGTACATTGTCATTCATCTATCCAGAGAAGATACAGAGACTTGGACAGAGAATTCCTTGTATAAGTACAAGAAAATAAGAGAGACTTATAAAACTGGTAAAACCTACAATGCTGAAAGAGTTGGGAGTACTTACCATTGTGAAAACATCTCTTTCACAGAAAGAAATCTGCTTCTCTAAGACCGCGAAACAGTGAACAGAAATGTATGCGTTTCTCAAGATTGGTAACGGGTAGAAACAAGAGAAAGTATACAGTGATTCATTTACCTACAGAAGTTACAGTGGTTTACACAGAGAATTCCAAGTGTAACTCCAAGAAAACAAGAGAGACTTAGAAAACTGGTAAAACCAACATTATTGACAGAGATGCGAGTACTTAGCACTGTGAAAACATAACATTCGTCGAAAGAAATCTACTTCTCTAAGACCGCGAAACAGTGAACAGAGAATGTATGAGTTTCTCAAGATTGGTATCAGATAGAAACAAGAGAAAGTACACTGTGATTCATCTACCTAGAGAAGTTAAAGACGTTTAGACAGAGAATTCGAAGTATAACTCTAAGAAAAAGAGAGAGACTTACAAAACTGGTAAAAGGTACATTGTTGGCAGAGTTGAGAGAACTTAGCACTGTGAAAACATCACTTTCGCAGAAAGAAATCTACTTCTCTGAGACCGGGAAACAAGGAACAGAGAATGTATGAGTTTCTCAAGATTGGTAACAGATAGAAACAAGAGAAAGTACACTGTGATTCATCTACCTAGAGAAGTTAAAGACGTTTACACAGAGAATTCGAAGTGTAAATCCAAGAAAATAAGAGAGATTTAGAAAATTGGTAAAACCTACACTGTTGATAGAGTTGGGAGTACTTAGCACTGTGAAAACAGCACTTTCGCAGAAAGAAATCTACTTCTCTAAGACCGGGAAACAGTGAACAGAGAATGCATGAGTTTCTTAAGATTGGTAACAGATAGAAACAAGAGAAAGTACACAGTGATTCATGTACCTAGAAAAGTTACAGAAGTTTACCCAGAGAATTCCAAGTGTTACTCCAAGAAAATAAGAGAGACTTAGAAAACTGGTAAAACCTACATTGTTGATAGAGTTGGGAGTATTTAGCACTGTGAAAACAGCACTTTTGCAGAATGAAATCTTCTTCTCTAAGACCGGGATACAGGGAAAAGCGAATGTATGAGTTTCTCAAGATTGGTAACAGATAGAAAGAAGAGAAAGTACACAGTGATTCATCTACCTAGAGAAGTTACAGAGGTTTACACAGAGAATTCCAAGTATAAGTACACGAAAATAAGGGAAACTTAGAAAAGTGGTAAAAGCTACATTGTTGATAGAGTTGGGAGTACTTAGCACTGTGAATACAGCACTTTCGCAGAAAGAAATCTACTTCTCTAAGACCGGGAAACAGTGAAAAGAGAATGTATGAGTTTCTCAAGATTAGTAACAGATAGAAACAAGAGAAAGTACACAGTGATTCATCTACGTAGAAAAGTTAAAGAGGTTTACACAGAGAATTCCAAGTGTTACTCCAAGAAAATAAGAGAGACTTAGAAAACTGGTAAAACCTACATTGTTGATAGAGTTGGGAGTACTTAGCACTGTGAATACAGCACTTTCGCAGAAAGAAATCTACTTCTCTAAGACCGGGAAACAGTGAACAGAGAATGTATGAGTTTCTCAAGATTAGTAACAGATAGAAACAAGAGAAAGTACACAGTGATTCATCTACGTAGAAAAGTTACAGAGGTTTACACAGAGAATTCCAAGTGTTACTCCAAGAAAATAAGAGAGACTTAGAAAACTGGTAAAACCTACATTGTTGATAGAGTTGGGAGTACTTAGCACTGTGAAAACAGCACTTTCCCACAAAGAAATCTACTTCTCTAAGACCGGGAAACAGTGAACAGAGAATGTATGAGTTTCTCAACATTGGTATCAGATAGAAACAAGACAAAGAAAACAGTGATTCATCTACCTAGAGAAGTTTCAGAGGTTTACACACAGAATTCCAAGTGTTACTCTAAGAAAATAAGAGAGACTTAGAAAAGTGGTAAAACCTACATTGTTGATAGTGTTGGGAGTACTTCGCACTCTGAAAACAGCACTTTCGCAGAAAGAAATCTACTACTCTAAGACCCGGAAACAGTGAACAGAGAATGTATGAGTTTCTCAAGTTTGGTAACAGATAAAAACAAGAGAAAGTACACAGTGATTCATTTACCTAGAGAAGTTACAGAGGTTTACACAGAGAATTCCTAGGATAAGTACAAGAAAATAAGAGAGACTTAGTAAACTTGTAAAACCTGCATTGTTGGTAGAGTTGGAAGTACTAAGCACTGTGAAAACAGCACTTTCGCAGAAACAAATCTAATTCTCTAAGACCGGGAAACAGTGAACAGAGAATGTATGAGTTTCTCAAGCTTGGTAACAGATAGAAACAAGAGAAAGTACACAGTGATTCATCTACCTAAAAAAGTTACAGAGGTTTACACAGAGAATTCCAAGTATAAGTAGAAGAAAATAAGAGAGACTTAGAAAACTGTTAAAACCTACAATGATGGTAGAATTGGGAGTACTTAGCATTGTGAAAACATCACTTTCTCAGAAAGAAATCTACTTCTCTAAGACCGCGAAACAGTGAACAGAGAATATATGAGTTTGTCAAGATTGGTAACAGACAGAAACAAGAGAAAATACACAGTGATTCATCTACCTAGAGAAGTTACAGAGGCTTACAGAGAGAATTTCAAGTATATGTAGAAGAAAATAAGAAAGACTTAGAAAACCTGTAAAATCTACATAGTTGATAGAGTTGGGAGTACCTAGCACTGTGAAAACATCACTTTTGCAGAAAGAAATCTACTTCTATAAGACTCGGAAACAGGGATCAGAGAATGTATGAGTTTCTCAAGATTGGTGACAGATAGAAAGAAGAGTAAGTACACAGTGATTGATCTACCTAGAGAAGTTACAGAGCTTTACACAGATAATTCCTAGTATACGTACAAGAAAATAAGAGAGACTTAGAAAACTGGTAACACCTACAATGTTGATAGAGGTAGTACTTGGCACTGTGAAAACATCACTTTCGCAGAAAGAAATCTACTTCTCTCAGACCGCGAAAGAGTGAACAGAGAATGTATGCGTTTCTCAAGATTGGTAACGGATAGAAACAAGAGAAAGTACACAGTGATTCATCTACCTACAAAACGTACGGCGGTTTACGCAGAGAATTCCAAGTGTAAATCCAAGAAAATAAAAGAGACTTAGAAAACTGGTAAAATAAACATTACTGATAGAATTAGGAGTACTTAGCACTGTGAAAACATCACTTTCGCAGAAAGAAATCTACTTCTCTAAGACCGGAAAACAGTGAACAGAGAATGTATGAGTTTCTCAAGATTGGTAACAGATAGAAACAAGAGAAAGTACACAGTGATTCATCTACCGAGAGAAGTTCCAGAAGTTTACACAGAGAATTCCAAGTGTAACTCCATGGAACTAAGAGAGACTTAGAAAACTGGTAAAACCTACATTGTTGATAGAGTTGGGAGTACTTAGCATTGTGAAAACATCACTCTCGCAGAAAGAAATCTACTTCTCTAAGACCGCGAAACAGTGAACAGAGAATGTATGAGTTTCTCAAGATTGGTAACAGATAGAAACAAGAGAAAGTAGAGACTGATTCATCTACCTAGAGAAGTTACAGAGGTTTACACAGAAAATTCCTAGTATAAGTACAAGAAAATAAGAGAGACTTAGAAAATTGGTAAAATAAACATTATTGATAGAGTTAGGAGTACATAGCACTGTGAAAACATCACTTTCGCAGAAAGAAATCTACTTCTCTGAGACCATGATACAGTGAACAGAGAATATATGCGTTTCTCAAGATTGGTAACAGACAGAAACGAGAGAAAGTACTGAGTGATTCATCTACCTAGAGAAGTTACAGAGGTTTACACAGAGAATTCCAAATATAACTCCAAGAAAATAAGAGATTCTTAGAAAACTCGTAAAACCTACATTGTTGATACAGCTGGGAGTACTTAGCATTGTGAAAACATCACCTTCGCAGAAACAAATCTACTTCTCTAATTCTGCGATACAGTGAACAGTGAATGTATGAGTTTCCCAAGACTGGTAACAGATACAAACAAGAGAAAGTACATAGTCATTCATCTACCCAGAGAAGATACAGAGACTTGGACAGAGAATTCCTTGTATAAGTACAAGAAAATAAGAGAGACTTATAAAACTGTTATAACCTACAATGCTGAAAGAGTTGGGAGTACTTACCATTGTGAAAACATCTCTTTCACAGAAAGAAATCTGCTTCTCTAAGACCGCGAAACAGTGAACAGAGAATGTATGCGTTTCTCAAGATTGGTAACAGATAGAAACAAGAGAAAGTATACAGTGATTCATCTACCTACAGAAGTTACAGTGGTTTACACAGAGAATTCCAGGTGTAACTCCAAGAAAACAAGAGAGACTTAGAAAACTGGTAAAACCAACATTATTGACAGAGTTGCGAGTACTTAGCAGTGTGAAAACATCACATTCGTCGAAAGAAATCTACTTCTCTAAGACCGCGAAACAGTGAACAGAGAATGTATGAGTTTCTCAAGATTGGTATCAGATAGAAACAAGAGAAAGTACACTGTGATTCATTTACCTAGAGAAGTTACAGACGTTTACACAGAGAATTCCATGTATAACACTAAGAAAAAGAGAGAGACTTACAAAACTGGTAAAAGGTACATTGTTTGTAGAGTTGAGAGAACTTAGCACTGTGAAAACATCACTTTCGCAGAAAGAAATCCAATTCTCTGAGACCGGGAAACAGTTAACAGAGAATGTATGAGTTTCTCAAGATTGGTAACAGATAGAAACCAGAGAAAGTACACAGTGATTCATCTACTGACAGAAGTTACAGAGCTTTACACAGAGAAGTCCAAGTGTAACTCCATGGAATTAAGAGAGACTTAGAAAACTGGTAAAACCTACATTGTTGATAGAGTTGGGAGTACTTAGCATTGTGAAAACATCACTTTCGCAGAAAGAAATCTGATTCTCTAGGACGGCGAAACAGTGAACAGAGAATGTATGAGTTTCTCAAGGTTGGTAACAGATAGAAAGAAGAGAAAGTACACAGTGATTGATCTACCTAGAGAAGTTACAGAGCTTTAAACAGAGAATTCCTAGTATAAGTACAAGAAAATAAGAGAGACTTAGAAAACTGGTAAAACCTACAATGTTGATACAGTTGGGAGTACTTAGCACTGTGAAAACATCACTTTCGCAGAAAGAAATCTACTTCTCTAAGACTGCGATACTGTGCAAAGAGAAGGTATGCGTTTCTCAAGATCGGTAACAAATAGAAACAAGAGAAAGTACACAGTCATTCATCTACCTAGAGAAGTTACAGAGCTTTACACAGTGAATTCCCAGTATAAGTACAAGAAAATAAGAGATTCTAAGAAAAGTGGTAAAACCTACATTGTTGATAGAGTTGGGAGTACTTAGCATTGTGAAAACATCACTTTCACAGAAAGAAATCTACTTCTCTAAGACCTCGAAACAGTGAAAAGAGAATGTATGCGTTTCTCAAGATTGGTAACAGATAGAAACAAGAGAAAGTACACAGTCATTCATCTACCTAGAGAAGTTACTGAGGTTTACACAGAGAATTCCCAGTATAACTCCAAAAAAATAAGAGATTCTTAGAAAAGTGGCAAGACCTACATTGTTGATAGAGTTGGGAGTACTTAGCATTGTTAAAATATCACTTTCGCAGAAAGAAATCTACTTCTCTAAGACCGGGAAACAGTGAACAGAGAATGTCGGAGTTTCTCAAGATTGGTAACTGATAGAAACAAGAGAAAGTACACAGTCATTCATCTACCTAGAGAACTTAAGAGGTTTACACAGAGAATTCCAAGTATAAGTACAAGAAAATAAGAGATTCTTAGAAAACTGGTAAAACCTACATTGTTGATAGAGTTGGCAGTACTTAGCACTGTGAAAACACCACTTTCGCAGAAAGAAATCTACTTCTCTAAGACCGCGATACAGGGAACAGAGAACGTATGAGTTTCTCAAGATTGGTAACAGATAGAAACAAGAGAAGGTACCCAATCATTCAGTAACCTAGAGAAGTTAGATTGGTGTACACAGAGAATTCCAAGTATAACTCTAAGAAAATGAGAGAGTCTAATAAAACCGGTAAAACGTACACCGTTGGTAGAGTTGGGAGTACTTAGCACTGTGGAAAAATCACTTTTGCAAAAAGAAATTTACTTGTCTAAGACCGGGAAACAATGAACAGAGAATGTATGAATTTCTCAAGATTGGTAACAGTTACAAACAAGAGAAAGTACACAGTGATCCATCTACCTAGAAAAGTTACAGAAGTTTACACAGCGAATTTCAAGTGTTACACCAAGAAAATAAGAGATTCTTAGAAAACTGGTAAAACCTACATTGTTGATAGAGTTGGGAGTTCTTAGCATTGTGAAAACATCACTTTCGGAGAAAGAAATCTACTTCTCTAAGACCGCGAAACAGTCAACAGAGAATGTATGAGTTTCTCAAGATTGGTATCAGATAGAAACAAGAGAAAGTACACTGTGATTCATCTACCTAGAGAAGTTAAAGACGTTTACACAGAGAATTCGAAGTATAACTCTAAGAAAAAGAGAGAGACTTACAAAACTGGTAAAAGGTACATTGTTGGCAGAGTTGAGAGAACTTAGCACTGTGAAAACATCACTTTCGCAGAAAGAAATCTACTTCTCTGAGACCGGGAAACAGTGAACAGAGAATGTATGAGTTTCTCAAGATTGGTAACAGATAGAAACAAGAGAAAGTACACTGTGATTCATCTACCTAGAGAAGTTAAAGACGTTTACACAGAGAATTCGAAGTGTAACTCCAAGAAAATAAGAGAGATTTAGAAAATTGGTAAAACCTACACTGCTGATAGAGTTGGGAGTACTTAGCACTGTGAAAACAGCACTTTCGCAGAAAGAAATCTACTTCTCTAAGACCGGGAAACAGTGAACAGAGAATGCATGAGTTTCTTAAGATTGGTAACAGATAGAAACAAGAGAAAGTACACAGTGATTCATGTACCTAGAAAAGTTATAGAAGTTTACCCAGAGAATTCCAAGTGTTACTCCAAGAAAATAAGAGAGACTTAGAAAACTGGTAAAACCTACATTGTTGATAGAGTTGGGAGTATTTAGCACTGTGAAAACAGCACTTTTGCAGAATGAAATCTACTTCTCTAAGACCGGGATATAGGGAAAAGCGAATGTATGAGTTTCTCAAGATGGGTAACAGATAGAAAGAAGAGAAAGTACACAGTGATTCATCTACCTAGAGAAGGTACAGAGGTTTACACAGAGAATTCCAAGTGTTACTCCAAGAAAATAAGAGAGACTTAGAAAACTGGTAAAACCTACATTGTTGATAGAGTTCGGAGTACTTAGCACTGTGAAAACAGCACTTTCGCAGAAAGAAATCTACTTCTCTAAGACCTGGAAACAGTGAACAGAGAATGTATGAGTTTCTCGAGATTGGTAACAGATAGAAACAAGAGAAAGTACACAGTGATTCATCCACCTAGAAAAGTTACAGAGGTTTACACAGAGAATTCCAAGTGTTACTCCAAGAAAGTAAGAGAGACTTAGAAAACTGGTAAAACCAACATTGTTGATAGAGTTGGAATTACTTAGCACTGTGAAAACAGCACTTTCCCACAAAGAAATCTACTTCTCTAAGACCGGGAAACAGTGAACAGAGAATGTATGAGTTTCTCAAGATTGGTAACAGATAGAAACAAGAGAAAGTACACAGTGATTCATCTACCTAGAGAAGTTACAGAGGTTTACACAGAGAATTCCAAGTATAAGTACACGAAAATAAGGGAAACTTAGAAAAGTGGTAAAAGCTACATTGCTGATAGAGTTGGGAGTACTTAGCACTGTGAATACAGCACTTTCGCAGAAAGAAATCTACTTCTCTAAGACCGGGAAACAGTGAAAAGAGAATGTATGAGTTTCTCAAGATTAGTAACAGATAGAAACAAGAGAAAGTACACAGTGATTCATCTACGTAGAAAAGTTACAGAGGTTTACACAGAGAATTCCAAGTGTTACTCCAAGAAAATAAGAGAGACTTAGAAAACTGGTAAAACCTACATTGTTGATAGAGTTGGGAGTACTTAGCACTGTGAATACAGCACTTTCGCAGAAAGAAATCTACTTCTCTAAGACCGGGAAACAGTGAACAGAGAATGTATGAGTTTCTCAAGATTAGTAACAGATAGAAACAAGAGAAAGTACACAGTGATTCATCTACGTAGAAAAGTTACAGAGGTTTACACAGAGAATTCCAAGTGTTACTCCAAGAAAATAAGAGAGACTTAGAAAACTGGTAAAACCTACATTGTTGATAGAGTTGGGAGTACTTAGCACTGTGAAAACAGCACTTTCCCACAAAGAAATCTACTTCTCTAAGACCGGGAAACAGTGAACAGAGAATGTATGAGTTTCTCAACATTGGTATCAGATAGAAACAAGACAAAGAAAACAGTGATTCATCTACCTAGAGAAGTTTCAGAGGTTTACACACAGAATTCCAAGTGTTACTCTAAGAAAATAAGAGAGACTTAGAAAAGTGGTAAAACCTACATTGTTGATAGTGTTGGGAGTACTTCGCACTCTGAAAACAGCACTTTCGCAGAAAGAAATCTACTACTCTAAGACCCGGAAACAGTGAACAGAGAATGTATGAGTTTCTCAAGTTTGGTAACAGATAAAAACAAGAGAAAGTACACAGTGATTCATTTACCTAGAGAAGTTACAGAGGTTTACACAGAGAATTCCTAGGATAAGTACAAGAAAATAAGAGAGACTTAGTAAACTTGTAAAACCTGCATTGTTGGTAGAGTTGGAAGTACTAAGCACTGTGAAAACAGCACTTTCGCAGAAACAAATCTAATTCTCTAAGACCGGGAAACAGTGAACAGAGAATGTATGAGTTTCTCAAGCTTGGTAACAGATAGAAACAAGAGAAAGTACACAGTGATTCATCTACCTAAAAAAGTTACAGAGGTTTACACAGAGAATTCCAAGTATAAGTAGAAGAAAATAAGAGAGACTTAGAAAACTGTTAAAACCTACAATGATGGTAGAATTGGGAGTACTTAGCATTGTGAAAACATCACTTTCTCAGAAAGAAATCTACTTCTCTAAGACCGCGAAACAGTGAACAGAGAATATATGAGTTTGTCAAGATTGGTAACAGACAGAAACAAGAGAAAATACACAGTGATTCATCTACCTAGAGAAGTTACAGAGGCTTACAGAGAGAATTTCAAGTATATGTAGAAGAAAATAAGAAAGACTTAGAAAACCTGTAAAATCTACATAGTTGATAGAGTTGGGAGTACCTAGCACTGTGAAAACATCACTTTTGCAGAAAGAAATCTACTTCTATAAGACTCGGAAACAGGGATCAGAGAATGTATGAGTTTCTCAAGATTGGTGACAGATAGAAAGAAGAGTAAGTACACAGTGATTGATCTACCTAGAGAAGTTACAGAGCTTTACACAGATAATTCCTAGTATACGTACAAGAAAATAAGAGAGACTTAGAAAACTGGTAACACCTACAATGTTGATAGAGGTAGTACTTGGCACTGTGAAAACATCACTTTCGCAGAAAGAAATCTACTTCTCTCAGACCGCGAAAGAGTGAACAGAGAATGTATGCGTTTCTCAAGATTGGTAACGGATAGAAACAAGAGAAAGTACACAGTGATTCATCTACCTACAAAACGTACGGCGGTTTACGCAGAGAATTCCAAGTGTAAATCCAAGAAAATAAAAGAGACTTAGAAAACTGGTAAAATAAACATTACTGATAGAATTAGGAGTACTTAGCACTGTGAAAACATCACTTTCGCAGAAAGAAATCTACTTCTCTAAGACCGGAAAACAGTGAACAGAGAATGTATGAGTTTCTCAAGATTGGTAACAGATAGAAACAAGAGAAAGTACACAGTGATTCATCTACCGAGAGAAGTTCCAGAAGTTTACACAGAGAATTCCAAGTGTAACTCCATGGAACTAAGAGAGACTTAGAAAACTGGTAAAACCTACATTGTTGATAGAGTTGGGAGTACTTAGCATTGTGAAAACATCACTCTCGCAGAAAGAAATCTACTTCTCTAAGACCGCGAAACAGTGAACAGAGAATGTATGAGTTTCTCAAGATTGGTAACAGATAGAAACAAGAGAAAGTAGAGACTGATTCATCTACCTAGAGAAGTTACAGAGGTTTACACAGAAAATTCCTAGTATAAGTACAAGAAAATAAGAGAGACTTAGAAAATTGGTAAAATAAACATTATTGATAGAGTTAGGAGTACATAGCACTGTGAAAACATCACTTTCGCAGAAAGAAATCTACTTCTCTGAGACCATGATACAGTGAACAGAGAATATATGCGTTTCTCAAGATTGGTAACAGACAGAAACGAGAGAAAGTACTGAGTGATTCATCTACCTAGAGAAGTTACAGAGGTTTACACAGAGAATTCCAAATATAACTCCAAGAAAATAAGAGATTCTTAGAAAACTCGTAAAACCTACATTGTTGATACAGCTGGGAGTACTTAGCATTGTGAAAACATCACCTTCGCAGAAACAAATCTACTTCTCTAATTCTGCGATACAGTGAACAGTGAATGTATGAGTTTCCCAAGACTGGTAACAGATACAAACAAGAGAAAGTACATAGTCATTCATCTACCCAGAGAAGATACAGAGACTTGGACAGAGAATTCCTTGTATAAGTACAAGAAAATAAGAGAGACTTATAAAACTGTTATAACCTACAATGCTGAAAGAGTTGGGAGTACTTACCATTGTGAAAACATCTCTTTCACAGAAAGAAATCTGCTTCTCTAAGACCGCGAAACAGTGAACAGAGAATGTATGCGTTTCTCAAGATTGGTAACAGATAGAAACAAGAGAAAGTATACAGTGATTCATCTACCTACAGAAGTTACAGTGGTTTACACAGAGAATTCCAGGTGTAACTCCAAGAAAACAAGAGAGACTTAGAAAACTGGTAAAACCAACATTATTGACAGAGTTGCGAGTACTTAGCAGTGTGAAAACATCACATTCGTCGAAAGAAATCTACTTCTCTAAGACCGCGAAACAGTGAACAGAGAATGTATGAGTTTCTCAAGATTGGTATCAGATAGAAACAAGAGAAAGTACACTGTGATTCATTTACCTAGAGAAGTTACAGACGTTTACACAGAGAATTCCATGTATAACACTAAGAAAAAGAGAGAGACTTACAAAACTGGTAAAAGGTACATTGTTTGTAGAGTTGAGAGAACTTAGCACTGTGAAAACATCACTTTCGCAGAAAGAAATCCAATTCTCTGAGACCGGGAAACAGTTAACAGAGAATGTATGAGTTTCTCAAGATTGGTAACAGATAGAAACCAGAGAAAGTACACAGTGATTCATCTACTGACAGAAGTTACAGAGCTTTACACAGAGAAGTCCAAGTGTAACTCCATGGAATTAAGAGAGACTTAGAAAACTGGTAAAACCTACATTGTTGATAGAGTTGGGAGTACTTAGCATTGTGAAAACATCACTTTCGCAGAAAGAAATCTGATTCTCTAGGACGGCGAAACAGTGAACAGAGAATGTATGAGTTTCTCAAGGTTGGTAACAGATAGAAAGAAGAGAAAGTACACAGTGATTGATCTACCTAGAGAAGTTACAGAGCTTTAAACAGAGAATTCCTAGTATAAGTACAAGAAAATAAGAGAGACTTAGAAAACTGGTAAAACCTACAATGTTGATACAGTTGGGAGTACTTAGCACTGTGAAAACATCACTTTCGCAGAAAGAAATCTACTTCTCTAAGACTGCGATACTGTGCAAAGAGAAGGTATGCGTTTCTCAAGATCGGTAACAAATAGAAACAAGAGAAAGTACACAGTCATTCATCTACCTAGAGAAGTTACAGAGCTTTACACAGTGAATTCCCAGTATAAGTACAAGAAAATAAGAGATTCTAAGAAAAGTGGTAAAACCTACATTGTTGATAGAGTTGGGAGTACTTAGCATTGTGAAAACATCACTTTCACAGAAAGAAATCTACTTCTCTAAGACCTCGAAACAGTGAAAAGAGAATGTATGCGTTTCTCAAGATTGGTAACAGATAGAAACAAGAGAAAGTACACAGTCATTCATCTACCTAGAGAAGTTACTGAGGTTTACACAGAGAATTCCCAGTATAACTCCAAAAAAATAAGAGATTCTTAGAAAAGTGGCAAGACCTACATTGTTGATAGAGTTGGGAGTACTTAGCATTGTTAAAATATCACTTTCGCAGAAAGAAATCTACTTCTCTAAGACCGGGAAACAGTGAACAGAGAATGTCGGAGTTTCTCAAGATTGGTAACTGATAGAAACAAGAGAAAGTACACAGTCATTCATCTACCTAGAGAACTTAAGAGGTTTACACAGAGAATTCCAAGTATAAGTACAAGAAAATAAGAGATTCTTAGAAAACTGGTAAAACCTACATTGTTGATAGAGTTGGCAGTACTTAGCACTGTGAAAACACCACTTTCGCAGAAAGAAATCTACTTCTCTAAGACCGCGATACAGGGAACAGAGAACGTATGAGTTTCTCAAGATTGGTAACAGATAGAAACAAGAGAAGGTACCCAATCATTCAGTAACCTAGAGAAGTTAGATTGGTGTACACAGAGAATTCCAAGTATAACTCTAAGAAAATGAGAGAGTCTAATAAAACCGGTAAAACGTACACCGTTGGTAGAGTTGGGAGTACTTAGCACTGTGGAAAAATCACTTTTGCAAAAAGAAATTTACTTGTCTAAGACCGGGAAACAATGAACAGAGAATGTATGAATTTCTCAAGATTGGTAACAGTTACAAACAAGAGAAAGTACACAGTGATCCATCTACCTAGAAAAGTTACAGAAGTTTACACAGCGAATTTCAAGTGTTACACCAAGAAAATAAGAGATTCTTAGAAAACTGGTAAAACCTACATTGTTGATAGAGTTGGGAGTTCTTAGCATTGTGAAAACATCACTTTCGGAGAAAGAAATCTACTTCTCTAAGACCGCGAAACAGTCAACAGAGAATGTATGAGTTTCTCAAGATTGGTATCAGATAGAAACAAGAGAAAGTACACTGTGATTCATCTACCTAGAGAAGTTAAAGACGTTTACACAGAGAATTCGAAGTATAACTCTAAGAAAAAGAGAGAGACTTACAAAACTGGTAAAAGGTACATTGTTGGCAGAGTTGAGAGAACTTAGCACTGTGAAAACATCACTTTCGCAGAAAGAAATCTACTTCTCTGAGACCGGGAAACAGTGAACAGAGAATGTATGAGTTTCTCAAGATTGGTAACAGATAGAAACAAGAGAAAGTACACTGTGATTCATCTACCTAGAGAAGTTAAAGACGTTTACACAGAGAATTCGAAGTGTAACTCCAAGAAAATAAGAGAGATTTAGAAAATTGGTAAAACCTACACTGCTGATAGAGTTGGGAGTACTTAGCACTGTGAAAACAGCACTTTCGCAGAAAGAAATCTACTTCTCTAAGACCGGGAAACAGTGAACAGAGAATGCATGAGTTTCTTAAGATTGGTAACAGATAGAAACAAGAGAAAGTACACAGTGATTCATGTACCTAGAAAAGTTATAGAAGTTTACCCAGAGAATTCCAAGTGTTACTCCAAGAAAATAAGAGAGACTTAGAAAACTGGTAAAACCTACATTGTTGATAGAGTTGGGAGTATTTAGCACTGTGAAAACAGCACTTTTGCAGAATGAAATCTACTTCTCTAAGACCGGGATATAGGGAAAAGCGAATGTATGAGTTTCTCAAGATGGGTAACAGATAGAAAGAAGAGAAAGTACACAGTGATTCATCTACCTAGAGAAGGTACAGAGGTTTACACAGAGAATTCCAAGTGTTACTCCAAGAAAATAAGAGAGACTTAGAAAACTGGTAAAACCTACATTGTTGATAGAGTTCGGAGTACTTAGCACTGTGAAAACAGCACTTTCGCAGAAAGAAATCTACTTCTCTAAGACCTGGAAACAGTGAACAGAGAATGTATGAGTTTCTCGAGATTGGTAACAGATAGAAACAAGAGAAAGTACACAGTGATTCATCCACCTAGAAAAGTTACAGAGGTTTACACAGAGAATTCCAAGTGTTACTCCAAGAAAGTAAGAGAGACTTAGAAAACTGGTAAAACCAACATTGTTGATAGAGTTGGAATTACTTAGCACTGTGAAAACAGCACTTTCCCACAAAGAAATCTACTTCTCTAAGACGGGAAACAGTGAACAGAGAATGTATGAGTTTCTCAAGATTGGTAACAGATAGAAACAAGAGAAAGTACACAGTGATTCATCTACCTAGAGAAGTTACAGAGGTTTACACAGAGAATTCCAAGTATAAGTACACGAAAATAAGGGAAACTTAGAAAAGTGGTAAAAGCTACATTGCTGATAGAGTTGGGAGTACTTAGCACTGTGAATACAGCACTTTCGCAGAAAGAAATCTACTTCTCTAAGACCGGGAAACAGTGAAAAGAGAATGTATGAGTTTCTCAAGATTAGTAACAGATAGAAACAAGAGAAAGTACACAGTGATTCATCTACGTAGAAAAGTTACAGAGGTTTACACAGAGAATTCCAAGTGTTACTCCAAGAAAATAAGAGAGACTTAGAAAACTGGTAAAACCTACATTGTTGATAGAGTTGGGAGTACTTAGCACTGTGAATACAGCACTTTCGCAGAAAGAAATCTACTTCTCTAAGACCGGGAAACAGTGAACAGAGAATGTATGAGTTTCTCAAGATTAGTAACAGATAGAAACAAGAGAAAGTACACAGTGATTCATCTACGTAGAAAAGTTACAGAGGTTTACACAGAGAATTCCAAGTGTTACTCCAAGAAAATAAGAGAGACTTAGAAAACTGGTAAAACCTACATTGTTGATAGAGTTGGGAGTACTTAGCACTGTGAAAACAGCACTTTCCCACAAAGAAATCTACTTCTCTAAGACCGGGAAACAGTGAACAGAGAATGTATGAGTTTCTCAACATTGGTATCAGATAGAAACAAGACAAAGAAAACAGTGATTCATCTACCTAGAGAAGTTTCAGAGGTTTACACACAGAATTCCAAGTGTTACTCTAAGAAAATAAGAGAGACTTAGAAAAGTGTTAAAACCTACATTGTTGATAGTGTTGGGAGTACTTCGCACTCTGAAAACAGCACTTTCGCAGAAAGAAATCTACTACTCTAAGACCCGGAAACAGTGAACAGAGAATGTATGAGTTTCTCAAGTTTGGTAACAGATAAAAACAAGAGAAAGTACACAGTGATTCATTTACCTAGAGAAGTTACAGAGGTTTACACAGAGAATTCCTAGAATAAGTACAAGAAAATAAGAGAGACTTAGTAAACTTGTAAAACCTACATTGTTGGTAGAGTTGGAAGTACTAAGCACTGTGAAAACAGCACTTTCGCAGAAAGAAATCTAATTCTCTAAGACCGGGAAACAGTGAACAGAGAATGTATGAGTTTCTCAAGCTTGGTAACAGATAGAAACAAGAGAAAGTACACAGTGATTCATCTACCTAAAAAAGTTACAGAGGTTTACACAGAGAATTCCAAGTATAAGTAGAAGAAAATAAGAGAGACTTAGAAAACTGTTAAAACCTACATTGATGGTAGAATTGGGAGTACTTAGCATTGTGAAAACATCACTTTCTCAGAAAGAAATCTACTTCTCTAAGACCGCGAAACAGTGAACAGAGAATATATGAGTTTGTCAAGATTGGTAACAGACAGAAACAAGAGAAAATACACAGTGATTCATCTACCTAGAGAAGTTACAGAGGCTTACAGAGAGAATTTCAAGTATATGTAGAAGAAAATAAGAAAGACTTAGAAAACCTGTAAAATCTACATAGTTGATAGAGTTGGGAGTACCTAGCACTGTGAAAACATCACTTTTGCAGAAAGAAATCTACTTCTATAAGACTCGGAAACAGGGATCAGAGAATGTATGAGTTTCTCAAGATTGGTGACATATAGAAAGAAGAGTAAGTACACAGTGATTGATCTACCTAGAGAAGTTACAGAGCTTTACACAGATAATTCCTAGTATACGTACAAGAAAATAAGAGAGACTTAGAAAACTGGTAACACCTACAATGTTGATAGAGGTAGTACTTGGCACTGTGAAAACATCACTTTCGCAGAAAGAAATCTACTTCTCTCAGACCGCGAAAGAGTGAACAGAGAATGTATGCGTTTCTCAAGATTGGTAACGGATAGAAACAAGAGAAAGTACACAGTGATTCATCTACCTACAAAACGTACGGCGGTTTACACAGAGAATTCCAAGTGTAAATCCAAGAAAATAAAAGAGACTTAGAAAACTGGTAAAATAAACATTACTGATAGAATTAGGAGTACTTAGCACTGTGAAAACATCACTTTCGCAGAAAGAAATCTACTTCTCTAAGACCGGAAAACAGTGAACAGAGAATGTATGAGTTTCTCAAGATTGGTAACAGATAGAAACAAGAGAAAGTACACAGTGATTCATCTACCGAGAGAAGTTCCAGAGGTTTACACAGAGAATTCCAAGTGTAACTCCATGGAACTAAGAGAGACTTAGAAAACTGGTAAAACCTACATTGTTGATAGAGTTGGGAGTACTTAGCATTGTGAAAACATCACTCTCGCAGAAAGAAATCTACTTCTCTAAGACCGCGAAACAGTGAACAGAGAATGTATGAGTTTCTCAAGATTGGTAACAGATAGAAACAAGAGAAAGTACTGAGTGATTCATCTACCTAGAGAAGTTACAGAGGTTTACACAGAAAATTCCTAGTATAAGTACAAGAAAATAAGAGAGACTTAGAAAATTGGTAAAATAAACATTATTGATAGAGTTAGGAGTACATAGCACTGTGAAAACATCACTTTCGCAGAAAGAAATCTACTTCTCTGAGACCATGATACAGTGAACAGAGAATATATGCGTTTCTCAAGATTGGTAACAGACAGAAACGAGAGAAAGTACTGAGTGATTCATCTACCTAGAGAAGTTACAGAGGTTGACACAGAGAATTCCAAATATAACTCCAAGAAAATAAGAGATTCTTAGAAAACTCGTAAAACCTACATTGTTGATACAGCTGGGAGTACTTAGCATTGTGAAAACATCACCTTCGCAGAAACAAATCTACTTCTCTAATTCTGCGATACAGTGAAAAGTGAATGTATGAGTTTCCCAAGACTGGTAACAGATACAAACAAGAGAAAGTACATAGTCATTCATCTACCCAGAGAAGATACAGAGACTTGGACAGAGAATTCCTTGTATAAGTACAAGAAAATAAGAGAGACTTATAAAACTGTTATAACCTGCAATGCTGAAAGAGTTGGGAGTACTTACCATTGTGAAAACATCTCTTTCACAGAAAGAAATCTGCTTCTCTAAGACCGCGAAACAGTGAACAGAGAATGTATGCGTTTCTCAAGATTGGTAACAGATAGAAACAAGAGAAAGTATACAGTGATTCATCTACCTACAGAAGTTACAGTGGTTTACACAGAGAATTCCAGGTGTAACTCCAAGAAAACAAGAGAGACTTAGAAAACTGGTAAAACCAACATTATTGACAGAGTTGCGAGTACTTAGCAGTGTGAAAACATCACATTCGTCGAAAGAAATCTACTTCTCTAAGACCGCGAAACAGTGAACAGAGAATGTATGAGTTTCTCAAGACTGGTATCAGATAGAAACAAGAGAAAGTACACTGTGATTCATTTACCTAGAGAAGTTACAGACGTTTACACAGAGAATTCCATGTATAACTCTAAGAAAAAGAGAGAGACTTACAAAACTGGTAAAAGGTACATTGTTTGTAGAGTTGAGAGAACTTAGCACTGTGAAAACATCACTTTCGCAGAAAGAAATCCACTTCTCTGAGACCGGGAAACAGTGAACAGAGAATGTATGAGTTTCTCAAGATTGGTAACAGATAGAAACCAGAGAAAGTACACAGTGATTCATCTACTGACAGAAGTTACAGAGCTTTACACAGAGAAGTCCAAGTGTAACTCCATGGAATTAAGAGAGACTTAGAAAACTGGTAAAACCTACATTGTTGATAGAGTTGGGAGTACTTAGCATTGTGAAAACATCACTTTCGCAGAAAGAAATCTGATTCTCTAGGACGGCGAAACAGTGAACAGAGAATGTATGAGTTTCTCAAGGTTGGTAACAGATAGAAAGAAGAGAAAGTACACAGTGATTGATCTACCTAGAGAAGTTACAGAGCTTTAAACAGAGAATTCCTAGTATAAGTACAAGAAAATAAGAGAGACTTAGAAAACTGGTAAAACCTACAATGTTGATACAGTTGGCAGTACTTAGCACTGTGAAAACATCACTTTCGCAGAAAGAAATCTACTTCTCTAAGACCGCGATACTGTGCAAAGAGAAGGTATGCGTTTCTCAAGATCGGTAACAAATAGAAACAAGAGAAAGTACACAGTCATTCATCTACCTAGAGAAGTTACAGAGCTTTACACAGTGAATTCCCAGTATAAGTACAAGAAAATAAGAGATTCTAAGAAAAGTGGTAAAACCTACATTGTTGATAGAGTTGGGAGTACTTAGCATTGTGAAAACATCACTTTCACAGAAAGAAATCTACTTCTCTAAGACCTCGAAACAGTGAAAAGAGAATGTATGCGTTTCTCAAGATTGGTAACAGATAGAAACAAGAGAAAGTACACAGTCATTCATCTACCTAGAGAAGTTACTGAGGTTTACACCGAGAATTCCCAGTATAACTCCAAAAAAATAAGAGATTCTTAGAAAAGTGGCAAGACCTACATTGTTGATAGAGTTGGGAGTACTTAGCATTGTTAAAATATCACTTTCGCAGAAAGAAATCTACTTCTCTAAGACCGGGAAACAGTGAACAGAGAATGTCGGAGTTTCTCAAGGTTGGTAACTGATAGAAACAAGAGAAAGTACACAGTCATTCATCTACCTAGAGAACTTAAGAGGTTTACACAGAGAATTCCAAGTATAAGTACAAGAAAATAAGAGATTCTTAGAAAACTGGTAAAACCTACATTGTTGATAGAGTTGGCAGTACTTAGCACTGTGAAAACACCACTTTCGCAGAAAGAAATCTACTTCTCTAAGACCGCGATACAGGGAACAGAGAACGTATGAGTTTCTCAAGATTGGTAACAGATAGAAACAAGAGAAGGTACCCAATCATTCAGTAACCTAGAGAAGTTAGATTGGTGTACACAGAGAATTCCAAGTATAACTCTAAGAAAATGAGAGAGTCTAATAAAACCGGTAAAACGTACACCGTTGGTAGAGTTGGGAGTACTTAGCACTGTGGAAAAATCACTTTTGCAGAAAGAAATCTACTTGTCTAAGACCGGGAAACAATGAACAGAGAATGTATGAATTTCTCAAGATTGGTAACAGTTACAAACAAGAGAAAGTACACAGTGATTCATCTACCTAGAAAAGTTACAGAGGTTTACACAGCGAATTTCAAGTGTTACACCAAGAAAATAAGAGATTCTTAGAAAACTGGTAAAACCTACATTGTTGATAGAGTTGGGAGTTCTTAGCATTGTGAAAACATCACTTTCGGAGAAAGAAATCTACTTCTCTAAGACCGCGAAACAGTGATCACATAATGTATGAGTTTGTCAAGATTGGTAACAGATACAAACAAGAGAAACTACACAGTGATTCATCTACCTACAGAAGTTACAGAGGTTTACAGAGAGATTTCCAAGTGTAACTCCAAGAAAACAAGAGAGACTTAGAAAACTGGTAAAACCAACATTATTGATACAGTTAGGAGTACTTAGCACTGTGAAGACATCACTTTCGTCAAAAGGAATCTACTTCTGTAAGACCGCGAAACAGTGATCACATAATGTATGAGTTTCTCAAGATTGGTAACAGATACAAACAGGAGAAAGTACACAGTGATTCATCTACCTAGAAAAGTTACAGAGGTTTACACAGCGAATTCCAAGTGTTACACCAAGAAAATAAGAGATTCTTAGAAAACTGGTAAAACCTACATTGTTGATACAGTTGGGAGTACTTAGCACAGTGAAAACAGCACTTTCACACAAAGAAATCGTCTTCTCTAAGACCGGGAAGCAGTGAAAAGAGAATGTATGAGTTTCTCAAGATTGGTAACGGATAGAAACAGGAGAAAGTACACAGTGATTCATCTACCTAGAGAAGTTACAGAGCTTTACACAGAGAATTCCAAGTGTTATTCCAAGAAAATCAGAGAGACTTAGAAAACTGGTAAAACCTACAGTGTTGATAGAGTTGGGAGTACTTAGCACTGTGAAAACAGCACTTTCTCAGAAAGAAATCTACTTCTATAAGACCGGGAAACAGTGAACAGAGAATGTATGAGTTTCTCAAGGTTGGTAACAGATAGAAACAAGAGAAAGTACACAGTGATTGATCTACTGAAAGAAGTTAGAAAGGTTTACACAGAGAATTCCAAGTATAAGTACAAGAAAATAAGAGAGACTTAGTAAACTGGTAAAACCTACATTGTTGATAGAGTTGGGAGTATTTAGCACTGTGAAAACAGCACTTTCGCACAAAAAAATCTACTTCTCTAATACCGGGAAACAGGGAAAACAGAATGTATGAGTTTCTCAAGGTTGGTAACAGATAGAAACAAGAGAAAGTACACAGTGATTCAACTACCTAGAAATGTTACAGAGGTTTACACAGAGAATTCCAAGTATAAGTACAAGAAAATAAGAGAGACTTAGAAAACTGGTAAAACCTACATTGTTGATAGAGCTGGGAGTACTTAGCAGTGTGAAAACAGCACTTTCGCAGAAAGAAATCTACTTCTCTAAGACCGGGAAACAGTGAACAGAGAATGTATGCGTTTCTCAAGATTGGTTACAGATAGAAACAAGAGAAAGTACACAGTGATTCATGTACCTAGAGAAGTTACAGAGGTTTACACAGAGAATTCCAAGTGTTACTCCAAGAAAATGAGAGAGACTTAGGAAACTGGTAAAACCTACATTGTTGATAGAGCTGGGAGAACTTAGCACTGTGAAAACAGCACTTTCTCAGAAAGAAATCTACTTCTCTAAGACCGGGAAACAGTGAACAGAGAATGTATGCGTTTCTCAAGATTGGTAACAGATAGAAACAAGAGAAAGTACACAGTGATTCATCTACCTAGAGAAGTTACAGAGGTTTACAGAGAGAATTCCAAGTGTTACTCCAAGAAAATAAGAGAGACTTAGAAAACTGGTAAAACCTACATTGTTGATAGAGTTGAGAGTACTTAGCACTGTGAAAACAGTACTTTCGGAGATAGAAATCTACTTCTCTAATACCGGGAAACAGTGAACAGAGAATATATAAGTTTCTCAAGATTGGTAACAGATAGAAACAAGAGAAAGTACACAGTGATTCATCTACCTAGTGAAGTTACAGAGGTTTACACAGAGAATTCCAAGTATAAGTACAAGAAAATAAGAGAGACTTAGAAAACTGGTAAAACCTACATTGTAGATAGAGCTGGGAAGACTTAGCACTGTGAAAACAGCACTTTCGCAGAAAGAAATCTATTTCCCTAAGACCGGGAAACAGTGAACAGAGAATGTATGAGTTTCTCAAGATTGGTAAAAGATAGAAACAAGAGAAAGTACCCAGTGATTCATCTACCTAGAGAAGTTACAGAGGTTTATATAGAGAATTCCAAGTGTTACTCCAAGAAAATGAGAGAGACTTAGAAAACTGGTAAAACCTACATCGTTGATAAAGCTGGGAGTACTTAGCACTGTGAGAACAGCACTTTCCCAGAAAGAAATCTACTTCTCTAAGACCGGGAAACAGTGAACAAAGAATGTATGCGTTTCACAAGATTGGTAACAGATAGAAACAAGAGAAAGTACACAGTGATTCATCTACCTAGAGAAGTTACAGAGGTTTACAGAGAGAATTCCAACTGTTACTCCAAGAAAATAAGAGAGACTTAGACAGCCGGTAAAACCTACATGGTTGATAGAGCTGGGAGTACTTAGCACTGTGAAAACAGCACTTTCGCAGAAAGAAATCTACTTCTCTCAGACCAGGAAACAGTGAACAGAGAATGTATGAGTTTCTCAAGATTGGTAACAGATAGAAACAAGAGAAAGTACACAGTGATTCATCTACCTAGAGAAGTTACAGAGGTTTACATAGAGAATTCCAAGTATAAGTACAGTAAAATAAGAGAGACTTAGAAAACTGGTAAAACCTACATTGTTGATAGAGGTGGGAGGACTTAACACTTTGAAAACAGCACTTTCGCACAAAGAAATCTACTTCTCTAAGACCGGGAAACAGTGAACAGAGAATGTATGAGTTTCTCAATACTGGTTACAGATAGAAACAAGAGACAGGACACAGTGATTCGTCTACCTAGAAAAGTTACAGAGATTTACACAGAGAATTCCAAGTATAAGTACAAGAAAATAAGAGAGACTTAGAAAACTGGTAAAACCTACTTTGTTGATAGAGCTGGGAGGACTAAGCACTGTGAAAACAGCACTTTCGCAGAAAGAAATATACTTGTCTAAGACCGGGAAACAGTGAACAGAGAATGTATGAGTTTCTCAAGATTAGTAAAAGATAGAAACAAGAGAAAGTACACAGTGATTCATCTACCTAGAGAAGTTACAGGGGTTTACACAGAGAATTCCAAGTTTTACTCCAAGAAAATGAGAGAGACTTAGAAAACTGGTAAACCCTACATTGTTGATAGAGCTGGGAGTACTTAGCACTGTGAAAACAGCACTTTCGGAGAAAGAAATCTACTTCTCTAAGACCGGAAAACAGTGAACAGAGAATATATGCGTTTCGAAAGATTGGTAACAGATAGAAACAAGAGAAAGTACACAGTGATTCATCTACCTAGAGAAGTTACAGAGGTTTACACAGAGAATTCTAAGTGCTACTCCAAGAAAATTAGAGAGACTTAGAAAACTGGTAAAACCTACATTGTTGATAGAGCTGGGAGTACTTAGCACTGTGAAACCAGCATTTTCGCAGAAAGAAATCTACTTCTCTAAGAGCGGGAAACACGGAACAGAGAATGTATGCGTTTCTAAGGATTGGTAACAGATAGAAACAAGAGAAAGTACACAGTGATTCATGTACCTAGAGAAGTTACAGAGGTTTACAGAGAGAATTCCAAGTGTAACTCCAAGAAAATAAGAGAGACTTAGAAAACTGGTAAAACCTACATTGTTGATAGAGTTGGGAGTACTTAGCACTGTGAAAACAGTACTTTCGGAGATAGAAATCTACTTCTCTAATACCGGGAAACACTGTACAGAGAATGTATGAGTTTCTCAAGATTGGTAACAGATAGAAACAAGAGAAAGTACACAGTGATTCATCTACCTAGTGAAGTTACAGAGGTTTAAACAGAGAATTCCAAGTATAAGTACAAGAAAATAAGAGAGACTTAGAAAACTGGTAAAACCTACATTGTAGATAGAGCTGGGAAGACTTAGCACTGTGAAAACAGCACTTTCGCAGAAAGAAATCTACTTCCCTAAGACCGGGAAACAGTGAACAGAGAATGTATGAGTTTCTCAAGATTGGTAAAAGATAGAAACAAGAGAAAGTACCCAGTGATTCATCTACCTAGAGAAGTTACAGAGGTTTACACGGAGATTTCCAAGTAAAAGTACAGGAAAATAAGAGAGACTTAGAAAGCTGGTAAAACCTACATTGTTTATAGAGCTGGGAGTACTTAGCACTGTGAAAACAGCACTCTCGCAGAAAGAAATCTACTTCTCTAAGACCGGGAAACACTGAACAGAGAATGTATGAGTTTCTCAAGATTGGTAAAAGATAGAAACAAGAGAAAGTATACAGTGATTCATCTACCTAGAGAAGTTACAGAGGTTTACACAGAGAATTCCAAGTGTTACTCCAAGAAAATGAGAGAGACTTAGAAAACTGGTAAAACGTACATTGTTGATAGAGCTGGGAGGACTTAGCACTGTGAAAACAGCACTTTCGCAGAAAGAAGTCTACTTCTCTAAGACCGGGAAACGGTGAACAAAGAATGTGTCCGTTTCTTAAGATTGGTAACAGATAGAAACAAGAGAAAGTACACAGTGATTCATGTACCTAGAGATGTTACAGAGGTTTACACAGAGAATTCCAAGTGTTACTACAAGAAAATGTGAGAGACTTAGAAAACTGGTAAAACCTACATTGTTGATAGAGCTGAGAGTACTTAGCACTGTGAAAACAGCACTTTCTCAGAAAGAAATCTACTTCTCTAAGACCGGGAAACAGTGAACAGAGAATGTATGAGCTTCTCAAGATTGGTAAAAGATATAAAGAGGAGAAAGTACACAGTGATTCATCTACCTAGAGAAGTTACAGGGGTTTACACAGAGAATTCCAAGTGTTACTCCAAGAAAATGAGAGAGACTTAGAAAACTGGTAAAACCTACATTGTTGATAGAGCTGGGAGTACTTAGCACTGTGAAAACAGCACTTTCGCAGAAGGAAATCTACTTCTCTAAGACCGGGAAACAGTGAAAAGAGAATGTATGCGTTTCTCAAGATTGGTAACAGATAGAAGCAAGAGAAAATACACAGTGATTCATCTACCTAGAGAAGTTACAGAGGTTTACACAGAGAATTCCAAGTGTCACTCCAAGAAAATGAGAGAGACTTATAAAACTGGTAAAACCTACCTGGTTGATAGAGCTGGGAGGACTTAGCACTGTGAAAACATCACTTTCGCAGAAAGAAATCTACTTCTCTATTACCGGGAAACAGTGAACAGGGAATGTATGAGTTTCTCAAGATTGGTAACAGATACAAATAAGAGAAAGAACACAGTGATTCATATACCTAGAAAAGTTACAGAGGTTTACACGGAGATTTCCAAGTATGAGTACATGAAAATAAGAGAGACTTAGAAAACTGGTAAAACCTACATTGTTGATAGAACTGGGAGTACTTAGCACTGTGAAAACAGCACTTTCACAGACAGAAATCTACCTCGCTAAGACCGGGAAACAGTGAACAGAGAATGTATGAGTTTCTCAAGATTGGTAACAGATAGAAACAAGAGAAAGTACACAGTTATTCATCTACCTAGAGAAGTTACAGAGGGTTACACAGAGAATTTCAAGTGTTACTCCAAGAAAATGAGAGAGACTTAGAAAACTGGTAAACCCTACATTGTTGATAGAGCTGGAAGTACTTAGAACTGTGAAAACAGCACTTTCGCAGAAAGAAATCTACTTCTCTAAGACCGGGAAACAGTGAACAGAGAATGTATGAGTTTCTCAAGATTGGTAAAAGATACAAACAAGAGAAAGTACACAGTGATTCATCTACCTAGAGAAGTTAGAGAGGTTTACACAGAGAATTCCAAGTGTTACTCCAAGAAAATGAGAGAGACTTAGAAAACTGGTAAAACGTACATTGCTGATAGAGCTGGGAGGACTTAGCAATGTGAAAACAGCACTTTCGCAGAAAGAAATCTACTTCTCTAAGAGCGGGAAACAGTGAACAGAGAATGTATGCGTTTCTCAAGATTGGTAACAGGTAGAAACAAGAGAAAGTACACAGTGATTCATCTACCTAGAGAAGTTACAGAGGTTTACAGAGAGAATTCCAAGTGTTACTCCAAGAAAATAAGAGACACTTAGAAAACTGGTAAAACCTACATTGTTGATAGAGCTGGGAGTACTTAGCAGTGTGAAAACAGCACTTTCGCAGAAAGAAATCTACTTCTCTAAGACCGGGAAACAGTGAACAGAGAATGTATGAGTTTCTCAAGAGTGGTAAAAGATAGAAACAAAAGAAAGTACACAGTGATTCATCTACCTAGAGAAGTTACAGAGGTTTACAGAGAGAATTCCAAGTGTTACTCCAATAAAATAAGAGAGACTTAGAAAACTGGTAAAACCTACATGGTTGATAGAGCTGGGAGTACTTAGCACTGTGAAAACAGCACTTTCGCAGAAAAAAATCTACTTCTCTAATACCGGGAAACAGTGAACAGAGAATGTATGAGTTTCTCAACATTAGTAACAGATAGAAAGAAGAGAAAGTACACAGTGATTCATCTGCCTAGAGAAGTTACAGAAGGTTACACAGAGAATTCCAAGTATAAGTACAAGAAAATAAGAGAGACTTAGAAAATTGGTAAAACCTACATTGTTGATAGAGTTGGGAATACTTAGCACTGTGAAAACAGCACTTTCGCAGAAAGAAATCTACTTCTCTAAGACCGGGAAACACTGAACAGAGAATGTATGAGTTTCTCAAGATTGGTAACAGATACAAAGAAGAGAAAGAACACAGTGATTCATCTACCTAGAGAAGTTACATAGGTTGACACGGAGATTTCCAAGTATAAGTACAGGAAAATATGAGAGACTTAGAAAACTGGTAAAACCTACATTGTTGATAGAGTTGGGAGTACATAGCACTGTGAAAACAGCACTTTCGGAGAAAGAATTCTACTTCGCCAAGACCGGGAAAGTGTGAACAGAGAATGTATGATTTTCTCAAGATTGGTAACAGATAGAAACAAGAGAAAGTACACAGTGATTCGTCTACCTAGAAAAGTTACAGAGGTTTAAACAGAGAATTCCAAGTATAAGTACAAGAAAATAAGAGAGACTTAGAAAACTGGTAAAACCTACATTGTTGATAGAGCTGGGAGTACTTAGCACTGTGAAAACAGCGGTTTCGCAGGAAGAAATCTACTTTTCTAAGAGTGGGAAACACTGGACAGAGAATGTATGCGTTTCTAAAGATTGGTAACAGATAGAAACTAGAGAAAGTACACAGTGATTCATCTACCTAGAGAAGTTACAGAGGTTTACAGAGAGAATTCCAAGTGTTACTACAAAAAAATCAGAGAGACTTAGATAACTGCTAGAACCTACATTGTTGATAGAGTTGGGAGTACTTAGAACTGTGAAAACAGCACTTTCGGAGAAAGAAATCTACTTCTCTAAGACCGAGAAACAGTGTTCCGAGAATGTTTGAGTTTCTCAAGATTGGTAACAGATAGAAACAAGAGAAAGTACACAGTGATTCGTCTACCTAGAAAAGTTACAGAGCTTTAAACAGAGAATTCCAAGTATAAGTACAAGAAAATAAGAGAGACTTAGAAAACTGGTAAAACCTACATTGTTGATAGAGCTAGGAGTACTTAGCACTGTGAAAACAGCACGTTCGCAGAAAGAAATCTACTTCTCTAAGACCGGGAAACAGTGAACAGAGAATGTATGAGTTTCTCAAGATTGGTAAAAGATAGAAACAAGAGAAAGTACACAGTGATTCATCTGCCTAGAGAAGTTACAGTGGTTTACACAGAGAATTCTAAGGGTTACTCCAAGAAAATGAGAGAGACTTAGAAAAGTGGTAAAACCTACATTGTTGATAGAGCTGGGAGTACTTAGCACTGTGAAAACAGCACTTTCCCAGAAAGAAATCTACTTCTCTAAGACCGGGAAACAGTGAACAGAGAATGTATGAGTTTCTCAAGATTGGTAACAGATACAAACAAGAGAAGAACACAGTGATTCATATACCTAGAAAAGTTACAGAGGTTTACACGGAGATTTCCAAGTATAAGTACATGAAAATAAGAGAGACTTAGAAAACTGGTAAAACCTACATTCTTGATAGAGCTGGGAGTACTTAGCACTGTGAAAATAGCACTTTCACAGAAAGAAATCTACCTCGCTAAGACCGGGAAACAGTGAACAAATAATATATGCGTTTCTCAAGATTGGTAACAGATAGAAACAAGAGAAAGTACACAGTGATTCATCTACCTAGAGAAGTTACAGAGGTTTACATAGAGAATTCCAAGTATAAGTACAAGAAAGTAAGAGAGACTTAGAAAGCCGGTAAAACCCACATGGTTGATAGAGCTGGGAGGACTTAGCACTGTGAAAACAGCACTTTCGCAGAAAGAAATCTACTTCTCTAAGACCAGGAAACAGTGAACAGAGAATGCATGAGTTTCTCAACATTGGTAACAGATAGAAACAAAAGAAAGTACACAGTGATTCATCTACCTAGAGAAGTTACAGAGGTTTACACAGAGAATTCCAAGTGTTACTCCAAGAAAATGAGAGAGACTTAGAAAACTGGTAAAACCTACATTGTTGATAGAGCTGGGAGGACTTAGCACTGTGAAAACAGCACTTTCGCAGAAAGAAATCTACTTCTCTAAGAGCGGGAAACAGTGAACAGAGAATGTATGCGTTTCTCAAGATTGGTAACAGGTAGAAACAAGAGAAAGTACACAGTGATTCATCTACCTAGAGAAGTTACAGAGGTCTACAGAGAGAATTCCAAGTGTTACTCCAAGAAAATAAGAGAGACTTAGAAAACTGGTAAAACCTACATTCTTGATAGAGCTGGGAGTACTTAGCACTGTGAAAACAGCACTTTTGCAGAAAGAAATCTACTTCTCTAAGACCGGGAAACAGTGAACAAAGAATGTATGAGTTTCCCAAGATTTGTAAAAGATAGAAACAAGAGAAAGTACACAGTGATTCATCTACCTAGAGAAGTTACAGAGGTTTACAGAGAGAATTCCAAGTGTTACTCCAAGAAAATAAGAGAGACTTAGAAAACTGGTAAAACCTACATTGCTGATAGAACTGGGAGTACTTAGCACTGTGAAAACAGCACTTTCGCAGAAAGAAATCTACTTCTCTAAGACCGGGAAACACTGAACAGAGAATGTATGCATTTCTAAAGATTGGTAACAGATAGAAACAAGAGAAAGTACACAGTGATTCATCTACCTAGAGAAGTTACAGAGATTTACAGAGAGAATTCCAAGTGTTACTCCAAGAAAATAAGAGAGACTTAGAAAACTGGTAAAACCTACATTGTTGATAGAGCTGGGAGTACTTAGAACTGTGAAAACAGCACTTTCGGAGAAAGAAATCTACTTCTCTAAGACCGGGAAACAGTGAACAGAGAATGTATGAGTTTCTTAACATTGGTAACAGATAGAAACAAGAGAAAATACACAGTGATTCATCTACCTAGAGAAGTTACAGAGGTTTACACAGAGAATTCCAAGTATAAGTTCAAGAAAATAAGAGAGACTTAGAACTGGTAAAACCTACATTGTTCATAGAGCTGGGAGGACTTAGCACTGTGAAAACAGCACTTTCGCAGAAAGAAATTTACTTCTCTAAGACCGGGAAACAGTGAAAAGAGAATGTATGCGTTTCTCAAGATTGGTAACAGATAGAAGCAAGAGAAAATACACAGTGATTCATCTACCTAGAGAAGTTACAGAGGTTTACACAGAGAATTCCAAGTGTCACTCCAAGAAAATGAGAGAGACTTATAAAACTGGTAAAACCTACATGGTTGATAGAGCTGGGAGGACTTAGCACTGTGAAAACATCACTTTCCCAGAAAGAAATCTACTTCTCTAAGACCGGGAAACAGTGAACAGGGAATGTATGAGTTTCTCAAGATTGGTAACAGATACAAAGAAGAGAAAGAACACAGTGTTTTATATACCTAGAAAAGTTACAGAGGTTTACACGGAGATTTCCAAGTATAAGTACATGAAAATAAGAGAGACTTAGAAAACTGGTAAAACCTACATTGTTGATAGAACTGGGAGTACTTAGCACTGTGAAAACAGCACTTTCACAGAAAGAAATCTACCTCGCTAAGACCGGGAAACAGTGAACAGAGAATGTATGAGTTTCTCAAGATTGGTAACAGATAGAAACAAGAGAAAGTACACAGTTATTCATCTACCTAGAGAAGTTACAGAGGTTACACAGAGAATTTCAAGTGTTACTCCAAGAAAATGAGAGAGACTTAGAAAACTGGTAAACCCTACATTGTTGATAGACCTGGGAGTACTTAGCACTGTGAATACAGCACTTTCGCAGAAAGAAATCTACTTCTCTAAGACCGGGAAACAGTGAACAGAGAATGTATGAGTTTCTCAAGATTGGTAAAAGATACAAACAAGAGAAAGTACACAGTGATTCATCTACCTATAGAAGTTAGAGAGGTTTACACAGAGAATTCCAAGTGTTACTCCAAGAAAATGAGAGAGACTTAGAAAACTGGTAAAACGTACATTGCTGATAGAGCTGGGAGGACTTAGCACTGTGAAAACAGCACTTTCGCAGAAAGAAATCTACTTCTCTAAGAGCGGGAAACAGTGAACAGAGAATGTATGCGTTTCTCAAGATTGGTAACAGGTAGAAACAAGAGAAAGTACACAGTGATTCATCTACCTAGAGAACTTACAGAGGTTTACAGAGAGAATTCCAAGTGTTACTCCCAGAAAATAAGAGAGACTTAGAAAACTGGTAAAACCTACATTGTTGATAGAGCTGGGAGTACTTAGCAGTGTGAAAACAGCACTTTCGCAGAAAGAAATCTACTTCTCTAAGACCGGGAAACAGTGAACAGAGAATGTATGAGTTTCTCAAGAGTGGTAAAAGATAGAAACAAGAGAAAGTACACAGTGATTCATCTACCTAGAGAAGTTAGAGAGGTTTACAGAGAGAATTCCAAGTGTTACTCCAATAAAATAAGAGAGACTTAGAAAACTGGTAAAACCTACATGGTTGATAGAGCTGGGAGTACTTAGCACTGTGAAAACAGCACTTTCGCAGAGAAAAATCTACTTCTCTAAGACCGGGAAACAGTGAATGCAGGCAGCAAGATCTAAAGCTTTCAGGAGGTATGTGGGCCATGGCTCTCAACATCTCCTAGTGCTTGAAGCGCCTGGCTTAGGTCATTCTTGGCTGAGGCGTCTCTTACCCGTCATGGGGAGAGTCCGCAGCGAAAGGCGGAGTCCCTGTCTTAGGTCGATGACACCCCCAAAGAAGGTTGCCCGTCATTGACTGCCTTCAAGCATTTGTAGCCAGACCTCTGGCGAGGACTGTTTGTCCTGCATGGCTGCAATAGCCTGCACAGGCAGGGCCTGCTCTTGCCGCCTCATCTGCGTGTCTGTACATTCTGAGTAGTGACCACGGCGATTATAGCGGATACAAGTGCAGTTATTCCCATAATAACTAATCCCCATAGCCTGCTTAGGCCTAATCAACTCTTGCAATTTTTCTATCACTTGTAGCCCTTTGTCCCGACAAGTTTACAGGCAGTAACACAAAGAGAGGTTGATGTAGAACAATCATAAGTTTCCCTTCCCCAAGGGGGCCCACACAATTAGCAAAATTACAGTTAAAACACATTATGTTAAAACAGGTTACATTGTGGTAGGTTTCATTGCCCTATGCGACAGTTATTCCCCCCCTTTTTTTTAGTGATGATTACATTTTTCTCATTGACGTTCTTTTTAAGGATTATGTTGGTTCCTGTTACACAAGTGGTGACTGTTTTATTCAGGAGAGATTGGGTTAGTTTATGTCCAAGTCCAGAGTTCTTTACATTTCGGCCATTGGCAGCATAGTCCCTTGTGTCATTTCAGTTGGTGATGTTGTAGTGTCTGAAAAGGGTTAATAATGAAAGAGCTGATGGGCACCAATCACACGACGTTTCGGCGGTGACTTCACTGTTGCTGGGGAGATTCCTCAGAGGGGATGGTGTCAGGTTGTATTTGTAAGTTGAATACCTGTGAAAATATAATTTCTGCCTTGTGGCTTGGTTAGTGACAGCAAGTGATTGATAACAAAAGGGTATATTTTATTAAATGATATGGTAAGCTGTGTTTATAATTTTAAGGGTGTTGTAAAATTTTTGAAAGCTTCTAGAAGTATAAGCCAGAGCAGTCTGTTTTTCTCTCCCTTACTCTTTCTTTCCTTTCTTTCCTGCGTTTTCTTTCTTTTTAGCTATCCAGCCTTTTCCTGCATATTCTTCCTTTTTAGCTATCCAGCCTTTTATTTTTTCTTTTTTCTACATCCTCTTCACCCACTTTTTCACTTGCTCATACTTTCTTCATATTCCCTTTATATTTGTCACACTTGGGGTTCCACAGATAACTGTATATATCATAAAATAGTCACAGGAAACTCTAGCCAGGTTGTTTACATCAGGCAAAGTTTAAAACCTAAGAGAAAATTTTTTCAGTTAATGAAATTAGTCTGTTAAACTTACATTTTTACAGAGATAAGAAACAAGAAAGCATGTTATGAATATATTAAATGCAGTTTTCGTTTTCTGGTCTGAAGGCCATGTCCTTGGAGATTAAAGGAGAAGAAACAAAGGAATCTGTAACCGGTTGTGATTAATTAGTTGTAAGCTCCACGCTGCACTGGTGGGAGTTAATTTTAGTTTTAAGGGCTGCAGTTAGTTGATTTATAAATTCTTTGCTGGCTAAAGCTGCAAAGCGGCTGAGGCAGGTGCGAGCAGGGAAGAAAAAATGAGTAACCTGTCCTTTTAAATTTTCTGCTGGCTGAAGCTGTAAAGTTGGTTTGAGCTTGAAAAGCACAGCCAGTTTTAAGAAGCTTGCTTTATACCAATGCCATGCTGCTTAAACAGCGACTTGTAAGTATCATAAAGGTGCCGGAAAGAAGGTTGATTCCCCATGATGGGGGAGCCACTGGCCACAACCAAAGCAGATCCGACACCGTACGTCCCAACGGCTTCTGCTATGCCTTTCACCAGTTTCCAGTCTAGAGGGTCATGATAACGATTGCCCTGTTCATCCTGAAAAACACGAAAGGCAGCAGGGCCGCCCTCCCACATCTGCGGGAAACGACTCCTCTGCGAGAGGGAAGGCGCTGAAGGGTTGTACGGGGGAGGTACCGTGTCGGCACCAATCTTCTCTGGGGCCCCTCGGGCTCGGGGGGAGGAAGACAGTCGCGGGGGCCGGACGCACACCCGGCCAACATCGCGCATCAACTGCTTCACCGTTACCTTCCGCTCTCCCTCCTCCCTTTCCTTTTTCTCTTGCAGTTCCCCCTCCCCTTCTGAATCACTGCCGTTCTCCTGCATACTCTCACCAGACACACCACCTTTGTCGCTACCCTTTTGGGAAGCTTCCTTTTGAACACGCTTGAGGGCGTCTTGTCCCCTGGCGAGGACTTTCTCAAAGATGTTCGATTCGTCCTTTAAACAAGTCAAAATCAAAATCCAGATCCCCATAACGCCAGGAGGCAGGGTACCTTGCATATCTGCTCTAGTTAAATCCCCTCCCAGCTTGTTCCATGCAGATAGAGTGAGATGGCCAGAAACCAGGAACCACGGAGCCGCCTCCTCCACCGCTAGGAGGAAACGCTCCAAGGTGGCCTGCTTAATACCGATCCCGCGCTGCTTGAACAAACTTTTACAGGCTATTAATAGCCGCTGTGAAGAGGGGTGATTACCCATTTTATACAATTATTAGTTACTTTTCCTGGTCAATGCCAGTTTTATTTCCCTGGTCAATGCCAGTTTTATTTCCCTGGTCAATGCCAGCCCCCGGTCTATACCGGCCCCTGGACTATGCCAGCCCCCGGTCTATGCCGGTCCCTGGACTATGCCAGCCCCCGGTCTATGCCGGCCCCTGGACTATGCCAGCTCACCTTTCCGGGCGTCCCCAAGGTGAGGGTCGCTTCAGGTCCCTGTTCCGGGCGCCAAATGTCGCTGCCTAACTATCCGCCCCCGGAAGGAAGACAGGACACACAGATATGAGCCACCTTGCAAGCTGCTTGCTTTATTCTTCTTCCTATTCTACTACCTAGTCTACTTCCTATGTTCTTCTCTGTACTTCTTTATACCCCTTTACCCCCTTTACACACCCACTACAATGTCCCTCACCCATTATATAGTCCAATCCCACCAATCATAAGGCACAGCTGATTCATGTGTAGTGCATGAGCAGAACATAGCATTGCAAAGAGAAGCTGAGTGGCTATGGGCTCTAGAGGCCAGCAATCAGAAAGCTGATCACGAGCTGTTCACGCACCAGCAAGGAACTGCGTCAGCAGGCTAATCATCAGACCGGGAGTGTCTCGGGGAGGAGCTCCTGATAACAGGCGCCATCTTTATGGCGCAGTTTCTTTTCGCTCCCGACAAGTGAACAGAGAATGTATGAGTTTCTCAACATTAGTAACAGATAGAAACAAGAGAAAGTACACAGTGATTCATCTACCTAGAGAAGTTACAGAGGGTTACACAGAGAATTCCAAGTATAAGTACAAGAAAATAAGAGAGACTTAGAAAATTGGTAAAACCTACATTGTTGATAGAGTTGGGAATACTTAGCACTGTGAAAACAGCACTTTCGCAGAAAGAAATCTACTTCTCTAAGACCGGGAAACAGTGAACAGAGAATGTATGAGTTTCTCAAGATTGGTAACAGATACAAAGAAGAGAAAGAACACAGTGATTCATCTACCTAGAGAAGTTACATAGGTTGACACGGAGATTTCCAAGTATAAGTACAGGAAAATATGAGAGACTTAGAAAACTGGTAAAACCTACATTGTTGATAGAGTTGGGAGTACATAGCACTGTGAAAACAGCACTTTCGGAGAAAGAATTCTACTTCGCCAAGACCGGGAAAGTGTGAACAGAGAATGTATGAGTTTCTCAAGATTGGTAACAGATAGAAACAAGAGAAAGTACACAGTGATTCGTCTACCTAGAAAAGTTACAGAGGTTTAAACAGAGAATTCCAAGTATAAGTACAAGAAAATAAGAGAGATTTAGAAAACTGGTAAAACCTACATTGTTGATAGAGCTGGGAGTACTTAGCACTGTGAAAACAGCACTTTCGCAGAAAGAAATCTACTTTTCTAAGAGTGGGAAACACTGAACAGAGAATGTATGCGTTTCTAAAGATTGGTAACAGATAGAAACAAGAGAAAGTACACAGTGATTCATCTACCTAGAGAAGTTACAGAGGTTTACACAGAGAATTCCAAGTGTTACTACAAAAAAATCAGAGAGACTTAGATAACTGCTAAAACCTACATTGTTGATAGAGTTGGGAGTACTTAGCACTGTGAAAACAGCACTTTCGGAGAAAGAAATCTACTTCTCTAAGACCGGGAAACAGTGAACAGAGAATGTTTGAGTTTCTCAAGATTGGTAACAGATAGAAACAAGGGAAAGTACACAGTGATTCGTCTACCTAGAAAAGTTAAAGAGCTTTAAACAGAGAATTCCAAGTATAAGTACAAGAAAATAAGAGAGACTTAGAAAACTGGTAAAACCTACATTGTTGACAGAGCTAGGAGTACTTAGCACTGTGAAAACAGCACTTTCGCAGAAAGAAATCTACTTCTCTAAGACCGGGAAACAGTGAACAGAGAATGTATGAGTTTCTCAAGATTGGTAACAGATACAAACAAGAGAAGAACACAGTGATTCATATACCTAGAAAAGTTACAGAGGTTTACACGGAGATTTCCAAGTATAAGTACATGAAAATAAGAGAGACTTAGAAAACTGGTAAAACCTACATTGTTGATAGAGTTGGGAGTACTTAGCACTGTGAAAACAGCACTTTCACAGAAAGAAATCTACCTCGCTAAGACCGGGAAACAGTGAACAGAGAATGTATGAGTTTCTCAAGATTGGTAACAGATAGAAACAAGAGAAAGTACACAGTTATTCATCTACCTAGAGAAGTTACAGAGGTTTACAGAGAGAATTCCAAGTGTTACTCCAAGAAAATGAGAGAGACTTAGAAAACTGGTAAACCCTACATTGTTGATAGAGCTGGGAGTACTTAGCACTGTGAAAACAGCACTTTCGCAGAAAGAAATCTACTTCTCTAAGACCGGGAAACAGTGAACAGAGAATGTTTGAGTTTCTCAAGATTGGTAACAGATAGAAACAAGGGAAAGTACACAGTGATTCGTCTACCTAGAAAAGTTAAAGAGCTTTAAACAGAGAATTCCAAGTATAAGTACAAGAAAATAAGAGAGACTTAGAAAACTGGTAAAACCTACATTGTTGACAGAGCTAGGAGTACTTAGCACTGTGAAAACAGCACTTTCGCAGAAAGAAATCTACTTCTCTAAGACCGGGAAACAGTGAACAGAGAATGTATGAGTTTCTCAAGATTGGTAACAGATACAAACAAGAGAAGAACACAGTGATTCATATACCTAGAAAAGTTACAGAGGTTTACACGGAGATTTCCAAGTATAAGTACATGAAAATAAGAGAGACTTAGAAAACTGGTAAAACCTACATTGTTGATAGAGTTGGGAGTACTTAGCACTGTGAAAACAGCACTTTCACAGAAAGAAATCTACCTCGCTAAGACCGGGAAACAGTGAACAGAGAATGTATGAGTTTCTCAAGATTGGTAAAAGATAGAAACAAGAGAAAGTACACAGTGATTCATCTACCTAGAGAAGTTACAGAGGTTTACACAGAGAATTCCAAGTGTTACTCCAAGAAAAAGAGAGAGACTTAGAAAACTGGTAAAACGTACATTGTTGATAGAGCTGGGAGGACTTAGCACTGTGAAAACAGCACGTTCGCAGAAAGAAATCTACTTCTCTAAGAGCGGGAAACAGTGAACAGAGAATGTATGCGTTTCTCAAGATTGGTAACAGATAGAAACAAGAGAAAGTACACAGTGATTCATCTACCTAGAGAAGTTACAGAGGTTCACACAGAGAATTCCAAGTGTTACTCCAAGAAAATAAGAGAGACTTAGAAAACTGGTAAAACCTACATTGTTGATAGAGCTGGGAGTACTTAGCACTGTGAAAACAGCACTTTTGCAGAAAGAAATCTCCTTCTCTAAGACCGGGAAACAGTGAACAGAGAATGTATGAGTTTCTCAAGATTGGTAAAAGATAGAAAGAAGAGAAAGTACACAGTGATTCATCTACCTAGAGAAGTTACAGAGGTTTACAGAGAGAATTCCAAGTGTTACTCCAAGAAAATAAGAGAGACTTAGAAAACTGGTAAAACCTACATTGTTGATAGAACTGGGAGTACTTAGCACTGTGAAAACCGCACTTTCGCAGAAAGAAATCTACTTCTCTAAGACCGGGAAACAGTGAACAGAGAATGTATGAGTTTCTCAAGATTGGTAACAGATAGAAACAAGAGAAAGTACACAGTGATTCATCTACCTAGAGAAGTTACAGAGGTTTCCATAGAGAATTCCAAGAATAAGTATAAGAAAATAACAGAGACTTAGAAACCTGGTAAAACCTACATTGTTGATAGAGGTGGGAGGACTTAGCACTGTGAAAACAGCACTTTCGCAGAAAGAAATCTACTTCTCTATGACCGGTAAACAGTGAACAGAGAATGTATGAGTTTCTCAAGATTGGTAACAGATAGAAACAAGAGAAAGTACACAGTGATTCGTCGACCTAGAAAAGTTACAGAGGTTTAAACAGAGAATTCCAAGTATAAGTACAAGAAAATAAGAGAGACTTAGAAAACTGGTAAAACCTACATTGTTGATAGAGCTGGGAGGACTTAGCACTGTGAAAACAGCACTTTCGCAGAAAGAAATATACTTTTCTAAGACCGGAAAACAGTGAACAGAGAATGTATGAGTTTCTCAAGATTGGTAACAGATAGAAACAAGAGAAAGTACACAGTGATTCATCTACCTGGAGTAGTTACAGAGGTTTACAGAGAGAATTCCAAGTGTTACTCCAAGAAAATACGAGAGACTTAGAAAAATGATAAAACCTACATTGTTGATAGAGTTGGGAGTACTTAGCATTGTGAAAACAGCACTTTCGCAGAAAGAAATCTACTTCTCTAAGACCGGGAAACAGTGAACAGAGAATGTATGCGTTTCTCAATATTGGTAAGAGATAGAAACAAGAGAAAGTACACAGTGATTCATCTACCTAGAGAATTTACAGAGGTTTACAGAGAGAATTCCAAGTGTTACTCCAAGAAAATAAGAGAGACTTAGAAAACTGGTAAAACCTACATTGTTGATAGAGCTGGGAGTACTTAGAACTGTGAAAACAGCACTTTCGGAGAAAGAAATCTACTTCTCTAAGACCGGGAAACAGTGAACAGAGATTGTATGAGTTTCTTAACATTGGTAACAGATAGAAACAAGAGAAAGTACACAGTGATTCATCTACCTAAAGAAGTTACAGAGGTTTACACAGAGAATTCCAAGTATAAGTTCAAGAAAATAAGAGAGACTTAGAAAATTGGTAAAAACTACATTGTTGTTAGAGTTGGGAGTACTTAGCATTGTGAAAACAGCACTTTCGCAGAAAGAAATCTACTTCTCTAAGACCGGGAAACAGTGAAAAGAGAATGTATGAGTTTATCAAGATTGGGAACAGATACAAACAAGAGAAAGAACACAGTGATTCATCTACCTAGAGAAGTTACAGAGGTTTACACGGAGATTTCCAAGTATAACTACAGGAAAATAAGAGAGACTTAGAAAACTGGTAAAACCTACATTGTTGATAGAGTTGGGAGTACTTAGCACTGTGAAAACAGCACTTTCGCAGAAAGAAATCTACTTCGCTAAGACCGGGAAACAGTGAACAGAGAATGTATGAGTTTCTCAAGATTGGTAACAGATAGAAACAAGAGAAAGTACACAGTGATTCATCTACCTAGAGAAGTTACAGAGGTTTACACAGAGAATTCCAAGTGTTACTCCAAGAAAATGAGAGAGACTTAGAAAACTGGTAAACCCTACATTGTTGATAGAGCTGGAGTACTTAGCAGTGTGAAAACAGCACTTTCGCAGAAAGAAATCTACGTCTCTAAGAGCGGGAAACACTGACAAGAGAATGTATGCGTTTCTAAAAATTGGTAACAGATAGAAACAAGAGAAAGTACACATTGATTCATCTACCTAGAGAAGTTACAGAGGTTTACAGAGAGAATTCCGAGTGTTACTCCAAGAAAATCAGAGAGACTTAGAAAACTGGTAAAACTTACATTGTTGATAGAGTTGGGAGTACTTACCACCTTGAAAGCAGCACCTTCAGAGAAAGAAATCTACTTCTCTAAGAAAGGGAAACAGTCAACAGAGAATGTATGAGTTTCTCAAGATTGGTAACAGATAGAAACAAGAGAAAGTACACAGTGATTCATCTACCTAGAGAAGTTACAGAGGTTTAAACAGAGAATTCCAAGTATAAGTACAAGAAAATAAGAGAGACTTAGAAAACTGGTAAAACCTACATTGTTGATAGAGCTGGGAGGACTTAGCACTGTGAAAACAGCACTTTCGCAGAATGAAATCTACTTCTCTAAGACCGGGAAACAGTGAACTGAGAATGTATGCGTTTCTTAAGATTGGTAACAGATAGAAACAAGAGAAAGTACACAGTGATTCATCTACCTAGAGAAGTTACAGAAGTTTACAGAGAGAATTCCAAGTGTTACTCCAAGAAAATAGGAGAGACTTAGAAAACTGGTAAAACCTACATTGTTGATAGAGCTGGGAGTACTTAGCACTGTGAAAACAGCACTTTCGCAGAAAGAAATCTACTTCTCTAAGACCGGGAAACAGTGAACAGAGAATGTATTAGTTTCTCAAGATTGTAAAAGATAGAAACAAGAGAAAGTACACAGTGATTCATCTACCTAGAGAAGTTACAGAGGGTTACACAGAGAATTCCAAGTATAAGTACAAGAAAATAAGAGAGACTAAGACAATTGGTAAAACCTACATTGTTGATAGAGTTGGGAGTACCTAGCACTGTGAAAACAGCCCTTTCGCAGAAAGAAATCTACTTCTCTAAGACCGGGAAACAGTGAACAGAGAATGTATGCGTTTCTAAAGATTGGTAACACATAGAAACAAGAGAAAGTACACAGTGATTCATCTATCTAGAGAAGTTACAGAGGTTTACACAGAGAATTCCAAGTATAAATACAAGAAAATAAGAGAGACATAGAAAATTGGTAAAACCTACATTGTTGATAGAGTTGGGAATACTCAGCACTGTGAAAACAGCACTTTCGCAGAAAGAAATCTACCTCTCTAAGTCCGGGAAACAGTGAACAGAGAATGTATGAGTTTCTCAAAATTGATAACAGATACAAAAAGAGAAAGAACACAGTGATTCATCTACCTAGAGAAGTTACAGAGGTTTACACGGAGATTTCCAAGTATAAGTACAGGAAAATAAGAGAGACTTAGAAAACTGGTAAAACCTACATTGTTGATAGAGTTGGGAGTACTTAGCACTGTGAAAACAGCACTTTCGTAGAAAGAAATCTACTTCGCTAAGACCGGAAAATAGTGAACAGAGAATGTATGAGTTTCTCAAGATTGGTAACAGATAGAAACAAGAGAAAGTACGCAGTGATTCATCTACCTAGAAAAGTTACAGAGGTTTACACAGAGAATTGCAAGTGTTACTCCAAGAAAATGAGAGAGACTTAGAAAACTGGTAAACCCTGCATTGTTGATAGAGCTGGAGTACTTAGCAGTGTGAAAACAGCAGTTTCCCAGAAAGAAATCTACGTCTCTAAGAGCGGGAAACACTGACAAGAGAATGTATGCGTTTCTAAAGATTGGTAACAGATAGAAACAAGAGAAAGTACACATTGATTCATCTACCTAGAGAAGTTACAGAGGTTTACAGAGAGAATTCCGAGTGTTACTCCAAGAAAATCAGAGAGACTTAGAAAACTGGTAAAACTTACATTGTTGATAGAGTTGGGAGTACTTACCACCTTGAAAGCAGCACCTTCAGAGAAAGAAATCTACTTCTCTAAGAAAGGGAAACAGTCAACAGAGAATGTATGAGTTTCTCAAGATTGGTAACAGATAGAAAGAAGAGAAAGTACACAGTGATTCATCTACCTAGAGAAGTTACAGAGGTTTAAACAGAGAATTCCAAGTATAAGTACAAGAAAATAAGAGAGACTTAGAAAACTGGTAAAACCTACATTGTTGATAGAGCTGGGAGGACTTAGCACTGTGAAAACAGCACTTTCGCAGAATGAAATCTACTTCTCTAAGACCGGGAAACAGTGAACTGAGAATGTATGCGTTTCTTAAGATTGGTAACAGATAGAAACAAGAGAAAGTACACAGTGATTCATCTACCTAGAGAAGTTACAGAAGTTTACAGAGAGAATTCCAAGTGTTACTCCAACAAAATAGGAGAGACTTAGAAAACTGGTGAAACCTACATTGTTGATAGAGCTGGGAGTACTTAGCACTGTGAAAACAGCACTTTCGCAGAAAGAAATCTACTTCTCTAAGACCGGGAAACAGTGAACAGAGAATGTATTAGTTTCTCAAGATTGTAAAAGATAGAAACAAGAGAAAGTACACAGTGATTCATCTACCTAGAGAAGTTACAGAGGGTTACACAGAGAATTCCAAGTATAAGTACAAGAAAATAAGAGAGACTAAGACAATTGGTAAAACCTACATTGTTGATAGAGTTGGGAGTACCTAGCACTGTGAAAACAGACCTTTCGCAGAAAGAAATCTACTTCTCTAAGACCGGGAAACAGTGAACAGAGAATGTATGCGTTTCTAAAGATTGGTAACACATAGAAACAAGAGAAAGTACACAGTGATTCATCTATCTAGAGAAGTTACAGAGGTTTACACAGAGAATTCCAAGTATAAATACAAGAAAATAAGAGAGACATAGAAAATTGGTAAAACCTCCATTGTTGATAGAGTTGGGAATACTCAGCACTGTGAAAACAGCACTTTCGCAGAAAGAAATCTACCTCTCTAAGTCTGGGAAACAGTGAACAGAGAATGTATGAGTTTCTCAAAATTGATAACAGATACAAAAAGAGAAAGAACACAGTGATTCATCTACCTAGAGAAGTTACAGAGGTTTACACGGAGATTTCCAAGTATAAGTACAGGAAAATAAGAGAGACTTAGAAAACTGGTAAAACCTACATTGTTGATAGAGTTGGGAGTACTTAGCACTGTGAAAACAGCACTTTCGTACAAAGAAATCTACTTCGCTAAGACCGGAAAATAGTGAACAGAGAATGTATGAGTTTGTCAAGATTGGTAACAGATAGAAACAAGAGAAAGTACGCAGTGATTCATCTACCTAGAAAAGTTACAGAGGTTTACACAGAGAATTGCAAGTTTTACTCCAAGAAAATGAGAGAGACTTAGAAAACTGGTAAAACCTACATTGTTGATAGAGCTGGGAGTACTTAGCACTGTGAAAACAGCACTTTCTCAGAAAGAAATCTAACTCTCCAAGACCGGGAAACAGTGAAAAGAGAATGTATGCGTTTCTCAAGATTGGTAACAGATAGAAACAAGAGAAAGTACACAGTGAGTTATCTACCTAGAGAAGTTACAGAGGTTTACACAGAGAAATCCAAGTGTAAGTCAAAGAAAATAAGAGAGACTTAGAAAACTGGTAAAACCTACATTGTTGATAGAGTTGGGAGGACTCAGCACTGTGAAAACAGCAATTTCGCACAAAGAAATCTACCTCTCCAAGACCGGGAAACAGTGAACAGAGAATGTATGAGTTTCTCAAGATTGTAAAAGATAGAAACAAGAGAAAGTACACAGTGATTCATCTACCAAGAGAAGTTACAGAGGTTTACACGGAGATTTCCAAGTGTAAGTAGAAGAAAATAAGAGAGACTTAGAAAACTGAAAAACTGACATTGTTGATAGAATTGGGAGTACCTAGCACTGTGAAAACAGCACTTTCGCAGAAAGAAATCTACTTCTCTAAGACCGGGAAACAGTGAACAGAGAATGTATGCGTTTCTAAAGATTGGTAACACATAGAAACAAGAGAAAGTACACAGTGATTCATCTACCTAGAGAAGTTACAGAGGTTTACACAGAGAATTCCAAGTATAAATACAAGAAAGTAAGAGAGACTCAGAAAATTGGTAAAACCTCCATTGTTGATAGAGTTGGGAGTACTCAGCACTGTTAAAACAGCACTTTCGCAGAAAGAAATCTACTTCTCTAAGACCTGGAAACAGTGAACAGAGAATGTATGCGTTTCTCACGTTTGGTAACAGATAGAAACAAGAGAAGGTACACAGTGATTCATCTACCTAGAGAAGTTACAGAGGTTTACAGAGAGAATTCCAATTATAAGTACAAGAAAATAAGAGAGACTTAGAAAAGTGGTAAAACCTACATTGTTGACAGAGTTGGGAGTACTTACCACTGTGAAAACAGCACTTTCGCAGAAAGAAATCTACCTCTCTAAGACAGGGAAACAGTGAACAGAGAATGTATGAGTTTCTCATGGTTGGTAACAAATACAAACAAGAGAAAGTACACAGTGATTCATCTACCTAGAGAAGTCACAGAGGTTTACAGAGAGAATTCCAAGTGTTACTCCAAGAAAATGAGAGAGGCTTGGAAAACTCGTAAAACCTACACTGTTGATAGAGTTGGGAGTACTTAGCACTGTGAAAACAGCACTTTCGCAGAAAGAAATCTACTTCTCTTAGACCGGGAAACAGTAAACAGAGAATGTATGAGTTTCTCAAGATTGGTAACAGATAGAAACAAGAGAAAGTACACAGTGATTCATCTACCTAGAGAAGTTACAGAGGTTTACACAGAGAATTCCAAGTATAAGTACAAGAAAATAAGAGAGACTTAGAAAGCTGGTAAAACCTACATTGTTCATAGAATTGGGAATACTTAGCACTGTGAAAACAGAACTTTCGCAGAAAGAAATCCACTTCTCTTAGACCGGGAAACAGTGAACAGAGAATGTATGAGTTTCTCAAGATTGTAAAAGATAGAAACAAGAGAAAGTACACAGTGATTCATTTACCTAGAGAAGTTACAGAGGTTTACACAGAGAATTCCAAGTGTTACTCCAAGAAAATGAGAGAGACTTAGAAAACTGGTAAAACCTACATTGTTGATAGAGTTGGGAGTACGTAGCACTGTGAAAACAGCACTTTCGCAGAAAGAAATCTACTTCTCTAAGACCGGGAAACAGTGAACAGAGAATGTAGGCGTTTCTCAAGATTTGTAGCATATACAAACAAGAGAAAGAACACAGGGATTCATCTACCTAGAGAAGTTACAGAGGTTTACACGGAAATTTCCAAGTATAAGTACAGGAAAATAAGAGAGACTTAGAAAACTGGTAAAACCTACATTGTTGATAGAGTTGGGAGTACTTAGCACTGTGAAAACAGCATTTACGCAGAAAGAAATATACTTCTCTAAGACCGGGAAACAGTGAACAGAGAATGTATGAGTTTCTCAAGATTGGTAACAGATAGAAACAAGAGAAAGTACACAGTGTTTCATCTACCTAGCGATGTTACAGAGGTTTACACAGAGAATTCGAAGTATAAGTCGAAAAACATAAGAGATTCTTAGAAAACTGCAAAACCTACATTGTTGATAGAGTTGGGAATACTTAGCACTGTGAAAAAATCACTTTCGCAGAAAGAAATCCACCTCTCTAAGACCACGAAACAGTCAACAGAGAATGTATGAGTTTCTCAAGATTGGTAACAGATAGAAACAAGAGAAAGTACACAGTGATTCATCTACCTAGACAAGTTACAGAGGTTTACACAGAGAATTCCGAGTAAAAGTACAAGAATTTAAGAGAGCCTTAGAAAACTGGGAAAACCTACATTGTTGATAGACTTGGGACTACTTATCACGGTGAAAACCTCACGTTCGCAGAAACAAATCTACTTCTCTAAGACTGCGATACAGTGAACAGACAATGTATGAGTTCGTACATTCTCTGTTCACTGTTTCGCGGTCTTAGAGAAGTAGATTTCTTTCTGCGAAAGTGATGCGTCTTGGATATATGCTTGGAATTCTCTGTATAGACCTCCGTAACTTCTGTCAGTAGATGAATCACTGTGTACTTTCTCTTGTTTCTATCTGTTACCAATCTTGAGAAACTGATACATTCCGTTTTCACGGTTTCGCGGTCTTAGAGAAGTAGATTTCTTTCGACGTAAGTGATATCTTCACAGTGTTAAGTACTCCCAACTGTATCAATATTGTAGGTTTTGCCAGTTTTCTAAGAATCTCTTATTTTCTTCGAGTTATACTTGAAATTCTCTGTCTAAACGTCTGTAAATTCTCTAGGTAGATGAATCACTGTGTACTTTCTCTTGTTTCTATCTGTTACCAATCTTGAGAAACTCATACATTTTCTGCTCGCTGTATCGCGGTCTTCGAGAAGTAGACTTCTTTGTACGAAAGTGCTGTTTTCACAGTGCTAAGTGTTCCCAACTCTATCAACAATGTAGGTTTTACCAGTTTTCTCAGTCTCTCTCATTTTGTTGTCCTTATACTTGGAATTATCTGTGTAAATTTCTGTAACTTCTCTAGGGTACTGAATCACTGTGTACTTTCTCTTGTTTCTATCTGTTACCAATCTTAAGAAACGCATACATTCTGTGTTCACTGTTTCGCGGTCTTAGAGAAGTGGATTACTTTCTGTGAAAGTGATGTTTTCACAGTGCTAAGTAATCCCAACTCTATCAACAATGGAGGTTTTACCTGTTTTTTTAAGTCTCTCTCATTTTCTTGGACTAACACTTGCAATTCTCTGTGTAAACCTCTGTAACTTCTCTAGCTAGATGAATCACTGTGTACTTTCTCTTGTTTCTATCTGTTACCAATCTTGAGAAACTCATACATTCTTTGTTCACTGTTTCCCGGTCTTAGCCAGGTAGATATCTTTTTGCGAAAGTGCTGTTTTCACAGTGCTAAGTACTCCCAACTGTATCAACAATGTTGGTTTTACCAGTTTTCTAAGTCTCTCTTATTTTCTTGGAGTAACACTTGGAATTCTCTGTGTAAACCTCTGTAACTTCTCTAGGGTACTGAATCACTGTGTACTTTCTCTTGTTTCTATCTGTTACCAATCTTGAGAAACTCATACATTCTCTGTTCACTGTTTCGCGGTCTTAGAGAAGAACATATCTTTGTGCGAAATTGTGGTTTTCACAGTGCTAAGTACTCCCAACTCTATCAACAATGTAGGTTTTAACAGTTTTCTAAGTCTCTCTTATTTTCTTGTACTTATACTTGGAATTCTCTGTGTAAACCTACGTAACTTCTCTAGGTAGATGAATCACTGTGTACTTTCTCTTGTTTCTATCTCTCACCAATCTTCAGAAACTCATACATTCGCTGTTCAATTTTCCCGGTATTAGAGAAGTAGATTTCTTTGTGCGAAAGTGCTGTTTTCACAGTGCTAAGTACTCCCAACTGTATCAACAATGTAGGTTTTACCATTTTTCTAAGTCTCTCTTATTTTCTTGTACTTATACTTGGAATTCTCTGTGTAAACCTAGGTAACTTCTCTAGGTAGATGAATCACTGTGTACTTTCTCTTGTTTCTATCTGTTACCAATCTTGAGAAACTCATACATTCTCTGTTCACTGTTTCCCGGTCTTAGAGAAGGAGATTTCTTTGTGTGAAAGTGCTTTTCTCACAGTGGTAAGTACTCCCAACTCTATCAACAATGTAGGTTTTACCAGTTTTCTAAGTCTCTCTTATTTTCTTGTACTTATACTTGGAATTCTCTGTGTAAACCTCTGTAACTTCTCTAGGTAGATGAATCACTGTGTACTTTCTCTTGTTTCTATCTGTTACGAATCTTGAGAAACTCATACATTCTCTTTTCGCTGTATCGCGGTGTTAGAGAAGTAGACTTCTTTCTGCGAAAGTGATGTTTTCACAGTGCTAAGTACTCCCAACTCTATCAACAATGTAGGTTTTACCAGTTTTCTCAGTCTCTCTCATTTTCTTGTCCTTATACTTGGAATTCTCTTTGTAAATTTCTGTAACTTCTCTAGGGTACTGAATCACTGTGTACTTTCTCTTGTTTCCATCTGTTACCAATCTTGAGAAATTCATACATTCTCTGTTCACTGTTTCGCGGTCTTAGAGAAGTACATATCTTTGTGCGAAAGTGTGGTTTTCACAGTGCTAAGTACTCCCAACTCTATCAACAATGTAGGTTTTACCAGTTTTCTAAGTCTCTCTTATTTTCTTGTACTTATACTTGGAATTCTCTGTGTAAACCTCTGTAACTTCTCTAGGTAGATGAATCACTGTGTACTTTCTCTTGTTTCTGTTACCAATCTTGAGAAACTCATACATTCTCTGTTCACTGTTTCCCGGTCTTAGAGAAGTACATTTCTTTGTGCGAAAGTGCTGTTTTCACAGTGCTAAGTACTCCCAACTCTATCAACAATGTAGGTTTTACAAGTTTTCTAAGTCTCTCTTATTTTCTTGTACTTATACTTGGAACTCTGTGTAAAGATCTGTAACTTCTCTAGGTAGATGAATCACTGTGTACTTTCTCTTGTTTCTATCTGTTACCAATCTAGACAAACTCATACATTCTCTGTTCACTGTTTTGCCGTCTTAGAGAAGTAGATTTCTTTCGACGAAAGTGATGTTTTCACAGTGCTAATTACTTCCAACTGTATCAACAATGTTGGTTTTACCACTATTCTAAGTCTCTCTTATTTTCTTGGAGAAACACTTCGATTTCTCTGTGTAAACCTCGGTAACTTCTCTAGGTAGATGAATCACTGTGTACTTTGTCTTGTTTGTATCTGTTACCAATCTTGAGAAACTCATACATTCTCTGTTCACTGTTTCCCCGTCTTAACCTGGTAGATTTCTTTCTGCGAAAGTGCTCTTTCCACAGTGCTATGTATCCCCAACTCTATCAACAATGTAGGGTTTACCAGTTTTCTAAGTCTCTCTTATTTTCTTGTCCTTATACTTGGAATTCTCTGTGTAAACCTCTGTAACTTCTCTAGGTAGATGAATCACTGTGTACTTTCTCTTGTTTCTATCTCTCACCAATATTGAGAAACTCATACATTCGCTGTTCAGTTTTCCCGGTCTTAGAGAAGTAGATTTCTTTGTGCGAAAGTGCTGTTTTCACAGTGCTAAGTACTCCCAACTGTATCAACAATGTTGGTTTTATCAGTTTTCTAAGTCTCTCTGATTTTCTTGGAGTAACACTTGGAATTCTCTGTGTAAACCTCTGTAACTTCTCTAGGTAGATGAATCACTGTGTACTTTCTCTTGTTTCTATCAGTTACCAATCTTGAGAAACTGATACATTCTCTGTTCACTCTTTCGCGGTCTTAGAGAAGTAGATTTCTTTATGCGAAAGTGCTGTTTTCACAGTGCTAAGTACTCCCAACTCTATCAACAATGTAGGTTTTACCAGTTTTCTAAGTCTCTCTTGTTGTCTTGTACTATACTTGGAATTCTCTGTGTAAACCTCTGGAACTTCTCTAGGTAGATGAATCACTGTGTACTTTGTCTTGTTTGTATCTGTTACCAATCTTGAGAAACTCATACATTCTCTGTTCACTGTTTCCCGGTCTTAGCCTGGTAGATTTCTTTCTGCCAAAGTGCTGTTTCCACAGTGCTAAGTACTCCGAACTCTATCAACAATGTAGGTTTTATCAGTTTTCTAAGTCTCTCTTATTTTCTTGTTCTTATACTTGGAATTCTCTGTGTAAACCTCTGTAACTTCTCTAAGTAGATGAATCACTGTATACTTTCTCTTGTTTCTATCTGTTACCAATCTTGAGAAACTCATACATTCTCTGTTCGCTGTATCGCGGTCTTAGAGAAGTAGACTTCTTTCTGGGAAAGTGATGATTTCACAGTGCTAAGTACTCCGAACTCTATCAACAATGTAGGTTTTACCAGTTTTCTCAGTCTCTCTCATTTTCTTGTCCTTCTACTTGGAATTCTCTGTGTAAATTTCTGTAACTTCTCTAGGGTACTGAATCACTGTGTACTTTCTCTTGTTTCTGTCTGTTACCAATCTTGAGAAACTCATACATTCGCTGGTCACCGTTTCCCTGTCTTAGAGAAGTAGATTTCTTTCGAGGATACTGATGTTTTCACAGTGCTAAGTACTCCCAACTCTATCAACAATGTAGGTTTTACCAGTTTTCTAAGTCTCTCTTATTTTCTTGTACTTATAGTTGGAATTCTCTGTGTAAACCTCTGTAACTTCTCTAGGTAGATGAATCACTGTGTACTTTCTCTGGTTTCTATCTGTTATCAATCTTGAGAAACTCATACATTCTCTGTTCCCTGTTTCCCGGTGTTAGAGAAGTAGATTTCTTTCTGCGAAAGTGCTCTTTTCACAGTGGTAAGTACTCCCAACTGTATCAACAATGTTGGTTTTACCAGTTTTCTAAGTCTCTCTTATTGTCTTGTACTTATACTTGGAATTCTCTGTGTAAACCTCTGGAACTTCTCTAGGTAGATGAATCACTGTGTACTTTCTCTTGTTTCTATCTGTTACCAATCTTGAGAAACTCATACATTCTCTGTTCACTGTTTCCCGGTCTTAGAAAAGTAGATTTCTTTCTGTGAAAGTGCTGTTTTCACAGTGCTAGGTACTCCCAACTCTATCAACAATGTAGGTTTTACCAGTTTTCTAAGTCTCTCTTATTTTCTTGTACTTATACTTGGAATTCTCTGTGTGAAGATCTGTAACTTCTCTAGGCAGATGAATCACAGTGTACTTTCTCTTGTTTCTATCTGTTACCAATCTTGAGAAACTCATAAATTCTCTGTTCACTGTTTTGCTGTCTTAGAGAAGTAGATTTCTTTCGACGAAAGTGATGTTTTCACAGTGCTAATTACTCCCAACGGTATCAACAATGTTGGTTTTACCAGATTTCTAAGTCTCTCTTATTTTCTTGGAGTAACACTTCGATTTCTGTGTGTAAACCTCTGTAACTTCTCTAGGTAGATGAATCACTGTGTACTTTGTCTTGTTTGTATCTGTTACCAATCTTGAGAAACTCATACATTCTCTGTTCACTGTTTCCCGGTCTTAGCCTGGTAGATTTCTTTCTGCGAAAGTGCTTTTTCCACAGTGCTTAGTACTCCGAACTCTATCAACAATGTAGCTTTTATCAGTTTTCTATGTCTCTCTTATTTTCTTGCTCTTATACTTGGAATTCTCTGTGTAAACCTCTGTAACTTCTCTAAGTAGATGAATCATTGTATACTTTCTCTTGTTTCTGTCCGTTACCAATCTTGAGAAACTCATACATTCGCTGGTCACCGTTTCCCGGTCTTAGAGAAGTAGATTTCTTTCGACGAAAGTGATGTTTTCACAGTGCTAAGTACTCCCAACTCTATCAACAATGTAGGTTTTACCAGTTTTCTAAGTCTCTCTTATTTTCTTGTACTTATACTTGGAATTCTCTGTGTAAACCTCTGGAATTTCTCTAGGTAGATGAATCACTGTGTAATTTCTCTTGTTTCTATCTGTTACCAATCTTGAGAAACTCATACATTCTCTGTTCACTGTTCCCGGTGTTAGAGAAGTAGATTTCTTTGTGCGAAAGTGCTGTTTTCACAGTGCTAAGTACTCCCAACTCTATCAACAATGTAGGTTTTACCAGTTTTCTAAGTCTCTCTTATTTTCTTGTACTTATACTTGGAATTCTCTGTGTAAAGATCTGTAGCTTCTCTAGGTAGATGAATCACTGTGTACTTTGTCTTGTTTGTATCTGTTACCAATCTTGAGAAACTCATACATTCTCTGTTCACTGTTTCCCGGTCTTAGCCTGGTAGATTTCTTTGTGCGAAAGTGCTGTTTTCACAGTGCTAAGTACTCCCAACTCTATCAACAATGTAGGTTTTACCAGTTTTCTAAGTCTCTCTTATTTTTTTGTACTTATACTTGGAATTCTCTGTGTAAATCTCTGTAACTTCTCTAGGTAGGTGAATCACTGTGTACTTTCTCTTGTTTCTATCTGTTACCAATCTTGAGAAACTCATACATTCTCTGTTCACTGTTTCCCGGTCTTAGGGAGGTAGATTTCTTTCTGCGAAAGTGCTGTTTTCACAGTGCTAAGTACTCCGAACTCTATCAACAATGTCGGTTTTATCAGTTTTCTATGTCTCTCTTATTTTCTTGTACTTATACTTGAAATTCTCTGTGTAAACCTCTGCAACTTCTCTAGGTAGATGAATCACTGTGTACTTTCTCTTGTTTCTATCTCTCACCAATCTTGAGAAACTCATACATTCGCTTTTCACTGTTTCCCGGTCTTAGAGAAGTAGATTTCTTTGTGCGAAAGTGTTGTTTTCATACTGCTAAGTGCTCCCAACTCTATCAACAATGTAGGTTTTACCAGTTTTCTAAGTCTCTTTTATTTTCTTGTACTTATACTTGGAATTCTCTCTGTAAAGTTATGTAACTTCTCTAGGTAGATGAATCACTGTGTACTTTCTCTTGTTTCTATGTGTTACCAATCTTGAGAAACTCATACATTCTCTGTTCAATGTTTCGCGGTCTTAGAGAAGTAGATTTCTTTCGACGAAAGTGATGTTTTCCCAGTGCTGAGTACTCCCACGTGTATCAACAATGTTGGTTTTACCAATTTTCTAAGTCTCTCTTATTTTCTTGGAATAACACTTGAAATTCTCTGTGTAAACCTCTGTAACTTCTCTAGGTAGATGAATCACTGTGTACTTTCTCTTGTTTCTATGTGTTACCAATCTTGAGAAACTCATACATTCTCTTTTCACTGTTTCCTGGTCTCAGAGAGGTAGGTTTCTTTGTGAGAAAGTGCTGTTTTCACAATGCTAAGTACTCCCAACTCTAACAACAATGTAGGTTTTACCAGTTTTCTAAGTCTCTCTTATTTTCTTGTACTTATACTTGGAATTCTCTGTGTAAACCTCTGTAACTTCTCTAGGTAGATGAATCACTGTGTACTTTCTCTTGTTTCTATCTGTTACCAATCTTGACAAACTCATACATTCGCTGTTCACCGTTTCCCGGTCTTAGAGAAGTAGACTTCTTTGTGCGAAAGTGCTGTTTTCACAGTGCTATGTACTCCCAACTCTATCAACAATGTAGGTTTTACCAGTTTTGTAAGTGTTTCTTATTTTCTTTACTTATACTTGGAATTCTCTGCGTAAATCTCTGTAACTTCTCTAGGTAGATGAATCACTGTGTACTTTCTCTTGTTTCTATCTGTTACCAGTCTTGAGAAACTCATACATTCTGTGTTCACTGTTTCCCGGTCTTAGAGAAGTAGATTCCTTTTGACGAAAGTGATGTTTTCACAGTGCTAAGTACTCCCAACTGTATCAATAATGTTGGTTTTACCAGTTTTATATTTCTCTCTTGTTTTCTTGGAATTACACTTGGAAATCTCTGTGTAAACCTTTGTAACTTTTCTAGGTAGATGAATCACTGTGTACTTTCTCTTGTTTCCATCTGTTACCAATCTTGAGAAACTCTTACATTCTCTGTTCGCTGTTTCCCGGTCTTGGGGAAGTAGAAATCTTTCTGCGAAAGTGCTGTTTTCACAGTGCTAAGTACTCCCAACTCTATCAACAATGTAGGTTTTACCAGTTTTCTAAGTCTCTCTTATTTTCTTGGAGTAACACTTGGAATTCTCTGTGTACACCTCTGTTACTTCTCTAGGTAAATGAATCACTGTGTAGTTTCTCTTATCTCTATCTGTTACCAATCTTGAGAAACTCATACATTCTCTTTTCACTGTTTCCAGGTCTCAGAGAAGTAGATTCCTTTTGACGAAAGTGATGTTTTCACAGTGCTAAGTACTCCCAACATTATCAATAATGTTGGTTTTACCAGTTTTCTAAGTCTCTCTTGTATTCTTGGAGTTACACTTGGAAATATCTGTGTAAACCTCTGTAACTTCTCTAGGTAGATGAATCACTGTGTACTTTCTCTTGTTTCTATCTGTTACCAATCTTGAGAAACTCATACATTCTCTGTTCACTGTTTCCCGGTCTTAGAGAAGGAGATTTCTTTGTGCGAAAGTGCTGTTCTCACAGTGCTAAGTACTCCCAACTCTATCAACAATGTAGGCTTTACCAGTTTTCTAAGTCTCTCTTATTTTCTTGTACTTATACTTGGAATTCTCTGTGTAAACCTCTGTAACTTCTCTAGGTAGATGAATCACTGTGTACTTTCTCTTGTTTCTATCTGTTACCAATCTTGAGAAACTCACACATTCTCTGTTCACTGTTTCGCGGTCTTAGAGAAGTAGATTTCTTTCGACGAAAGTGATGTTTTCACAGTGCTAAGTACTCCCAACTGTATCAACAATGTTGGTTTTACCAGTTTTCTAAGTCTCTCTTATTTTCCTGGAGTAACACTTGGAATTCTCTGTGTAAACCTCTGTAACTTCTCTAGGTAGATGAATCACTGTGTACTTTCTCTTGTTTCTATCTGTTACCAATCTTGAGAAATTCATAAATTCTCTGTTCACTGTTTCGCGGTCTCAGAGAAGTACATATCTTTGTGCGAAAGTGCGGTTTTCACAGTGCAACGTACTCCCAACTCTATCAACAATGTAGGTTTTACCAGTTTTCTAAGTCTCTCTTATTTTCTTGTACTTATACTTGGAACTCTGGGTAAAGATCTGTAACTTCTCTAGGTAGATGAATCACTGTGTACTTTCTCTTGTTTCTATCTGTTACCAATCTTGAGAAACTCATGCATTGTCTGTTCACTGTTTTGCGGTCTTGGAAAAGTAGATTTCTTTCGACGAAAGTGATGTTTTCACAGTGCTAATTACTTCCAACTGTATCAACAATGTTGGTTTTACCAGTATTCTAAGTCTCTCTTATTTTCTTGGAGTAACACTTCGATTTCTCTGTGTAAACCTCGGTAACTTCTCTAGGTAGATGAATCACTGTGTACTTTGTCTTGTTTGTATCTGTTACCAATCTTGAGAAACTCATACATTCTCTGTTCACTGTTTCCCCGTCTTAGCCTGGTAGATTTCTTTCTGCGAAAGTGCTGTTTCCACAGTGCTAAGTATCCCCAACTCTATCAACAATGTAGGTTTTACCAGTTTTCTAAGTCTCTCTTATTTTCTTGTACTTATACTTGGAATTCTCTGTGTAAACCTCTGTAACTTCTCTAGGTAGATGAATCACTGTGTACTTTCTCTTGTTTCTATCTCTCACCAATCTTGAGAAACTCATACATTCGCTGTTCAATTTTCCCGGTCTTAGAGAAGTAGATTTCTTTGTGCGAAAGTGCTGTTTTCACAGTGCTAAGTACTCCCAACTCTATCAACAATGTAGGTTTTACCAGTTTTCTAAGTCTCTCTTATTTTTTTGTACTTATACTTGGAATTCTCTGTGTCAACCTCTGTAACTTCTCTAGGTAGATGAGTCACTGTGTACTTTCTCTTGTTGCTATCTGTTACCAATCTTGAGAAACTCATACATTCTCTGTTCACTGTTTCCCGGTCTTAGAGAGGTAGATTTCTTTCTGCCAAAGTGCTGTTTTCACAGTGCTAAGTACTTCCAACTCTATCAACAATGTAGGTTTTACCAGTTTTCTAAGTCTCTCTTATTTTCTTGTACTTATACTTGGAATTCTCTGTGTAAACCTCTGTAACTTCTCTAGGTAGATGAATCACTGTGTGCTTTCTCTTGTTTCTATCTGTTACCAATCTTGAGAAACTCATACATTCTCTGTTCACTGTTTCCCGGTCTTAGAGAGGTAGATTTCTTTCTGCGAAAGTGCTGTTTCCACAGTGCTAAGTACTCCGAACTCTATCAACAATGTAGGTTTTATCAGTTTTCTATGTCTCTCTTATTTTCTTGTTCTTATACTTGGAATTCTCTGTGTAAACCTCTGTAACTTCTCTAAGTAGATGAATCACTGTATACTTTCTATTGTTTCTATCTGTTACCAATCTTGAGAAACTCATACATTCGCTGGTCACCGTTTCCCTGTCTTAGAGAAGTAGATTTCTTTCGAGGATACTGATGTTTTCACAGTGCTAAGTACTCCCAACTCTATCAACAATGTAGGTTTTACCAGTTTTCTAAGTCTCTCTTATTTTCTTGTACTTATAGTTGGAATTCTCTGTGTAAACCTCTGTAACTTCTCTAGGTAGATGAATCACTGTGTACTTTCTCTGGTTTCTATCTGTTACCAATCTTGAGAAACTCATACATTCTCTATTCCCTGTTTCCCGGTGTTAGAGAAGTAGATTTCTTTCTGCGAAAGTGCTCTTTTCACAGTGGTAAGTACTCCCAACTGTATCAACAATGTTGGTTTTACCAGTTTTCTAAGTCTCTCTTATTGTCTTGTACTTATACTTGGAATTCTCTGTGTAAACCTCTGGAACTTCTCTAGGTAGATGAATCACTGTGTACTTTCTCTTGTTTCTATCTGTTACCAATCTTGAGAAACTCATACATTCTCTGTTCACTGTTTCCCGGTCTTAGAAAAGTAGATTTCTTTCTGTGAAAGTGCTGTTTTCACAGTGCTAGGTACTCCCAACTCTATCAACAATGTAGGTTTTACCAGTTTTCTAAGTCTCTCTTATTTTCTTGTACTTATACTTGGAATTCTCTGTGTGAAGATCTGTAACTTCTCTAGGCAGATGAATCACAGTGTACTTTCTCTTGTTTCTATCTGTTACCAATCTTGAGAAACTCATAAATTCTCTGTTCACTGTTTTGCTGTCTTAGAGAAGTAGATTTCTTTCGACGAAAGTGATGTTTTCACAGTGCTAATTACTCCCAACTGTATCAACAATGTTGGTTTTACCAGATTTCTAAGTCTCTCTTATTTTCTTGGAGTAACACTTCGATTTCTGTGTGTAAACCTCTGTAACTTCTCTAGGTAGTTGAATCACTGTGTACTTTGTCTTGTTTGTATCTGTTACCAATCTTGAGAAACTCATACATTCTCTGTTCACTGTTTCCCGGTCTTAGCCTGGTAGATTTCTTTCTGCGAAAGTGCTTTTTCCACAGTGCTTAGTACTCCGAACTCTATCAACAATGTAGCTTTTATCAGTTTTCTATGTCTCTCTTATTTTCTTGCTCTTATACTTGGAATTCTCTGTGTAAACCTCTGTAACTTCTCTAAGTAGATGAATCATTGTATACTTTCTCTTGTTTCTATCCGTTACCAATCTTGAGAAACTCATACATTCGCTGGTCACCGTTTCCCGGTCTTAGAGAAGTAGATTTCTTTCGACGAAAGTGATGTTTTTACAGTGCTAAGTACTCCCAACTCTATCAACAATGTAGGTTTTACCAGTTTTCTAAGTCTCTCTTATTTTCTTGTACTTATACTTGGAATTCTCTGTGTAAACCTCTGGAATTTCTCTAGGTAGATGAATCACTGTGTAATTTCTCTTGTTTCTATCTGTTACCAATCTTGAGAAACTCATACATTCTCTGTTCACTGTTCCCGGTGTTAGAGAAGTAGATTTCTTTGTGCGAAAGTGCTGTTTTCACAGTGCTAAGTACTCCCAACTCTATCAACAATGTAGGTTTTACCAGTTTTCTAAGTCTCTCTTATTTTCTTGTACTTATACTTGGAATTCTCTGTGTAAAGATCTGTAACTTCTCTAGGTAGATGAATCACTGTGTACTTTGTCTTGTTTGTATCTGTTACCAATCTTGAGAAACTCATACATTCTCTGTTCACTGTTTCCCGGTCTTAGCCTGGTAGATTTCTTTGTGCGAAAGTGCTGTTTTCACAGTGCTAAGTACTCCCAACTCTATCAACAATGTAGGTTTTACCAGTTTTCTAAGTCTCTCTTATTTTTTTGTACTTATACTTGGAATTCTCTGTGTAAATCTCTGTAACTTCTCTAGGTAGATGAATCACTGTGTACTTTCTCTTGTTTCTATCTGTTACCAATCTTGAGAAACTCATACATTCTCTGTTCACTGTTTCCCGGTCTTAGGGAGGTAGATTTCTTTCTGCGAAAGTGCTGTTTTCACAGTGCTAAGTACTCCGAACTCTATCAACAATGTCGGTTTTATCAGTTTTCTATGTCTCTCTTATTTTCTTGTACTTATACTTGAAATTCTCTGTGTAAACCTCTGCAACTTCTCTAGGTAGATGAATCACTGTGTACTTTCTCTTGTTTCTATCTCTCACCAATCTTGAGAAACTCATACATTCGCTGTTCACTGTTTCCCGGTCTTAGAGAAGTAGATTTCTTTGTGCGAAAGTGTTGTTTTCATACTGCTAAGTGCTCCCAACTCTATCAACAATGTAGGTTTTACCAGTTTTCTAAGTCTCTTTTATTTTCTTGTACTTATACTTGGAATTCTCTCTGTAAAGTTATGTAACTTCTCTAGGTAGATGAATCACTGTGTACTTTCTCTTGTTTCTATGTGTTACCAATCTTGAGAAACTCATACATTCTCTGTTCAATGTTTCGCGGTCTTAGAGAAGTAGATTTCTTTCGACGAAAGTGATGTTTTCCCAGTGCTGAGTACTCCCAAGTGTATCAACAATGTTGGTTTTACCAATTTTCTAAGTCTCTCTTATTTTCTTGGAATAACACTTGAAATTCTCTGTGTAAACCTCTGTAACTTCTCTAGGTAGATGAATCACTGTGTACTTTCTCTTGTTTCTATGTGTTACCAATCTTGAGAAACTCATACATTCTCTTTTCACTGTTTCCTGGTCTCAGAGAGGTAGGTTTCTTTGTGAGAAAGTGCTGTTTTCACAATGCTAAGTACTCCCAACTCTAACAACAATGTAGGTTTTACCAGTTTTCTAAGTCTCTCTTATTTTCTTGTACTTATACTTGGAATTCTCTGTGTGAAGATCTGTAACTTCTCTAGGCAGATGAATCACAGTGTACTTTCTCTTGTTTCTATCTGTTACCAATCTTGAGAAACTCATAAATTCTCTGTTCACTGTTTTGCTGTCTTAGAGAAGTAGATTTCTTTCGACGAAAGTGATGTTTTCACAGTGCTAATTACTCCCAACTGTATCAACAATGTTGGTTTTACCAGATTTCTAAGTCTCTCTTATTTTCTTGGAGTAACACTTCGATTTCTGTGTGTAAACCTCTGTAACTTCTCTAGGTAGTTGAATCACTGTGTACTTTGTCTTGTTTGTATCTGTTACCAATCTTGAGAAACTCATACATTCTCTGTTCACTGTTTCCCGGTCTTAGCCTGGTAGATTTCTTTCTGCGAAAGTGCTTTTTCCACAGTGCTTAGTACTCCGAACTCTATCAACAATGTAGCTTTTATCAGTTTTCTATGTCTCTCTTATTTTCTTGCTCTTATACTTGGAATTCTCTGTGTAAACCTCTGTAACTTCTCTAAGTAGATGAATCATTGTATACTTTCTCTTGTTTCTATCCGTTACCAATCTTGAGAAACTCATACATTCGCTGGTCACCGTTTCCCGGTCTTAGACAAGTAGATTTCTTTCGACGAAAGTGATGTTTTTACAGTGCTAAGTACTCCCAACTCTATCAACAATGTAGGTTTTACCAGTTTTCTAAGTCTCTCTTATTTTCTTGTACTTATACTTGGAATTCTCTGTGTAAACCTCTGGAATTTCTCTAGGTAGATGAATCACTGTGTAATTTCTCTTGTTTCTATCTGTTACCAATCTTGAGAAACTCATACATTCTCTGTTCACTGTTCCCGGTGTTAGAGAAGTAGATTTCTTTGTGCGAAAGTGCTGTTTTCACAGTGCTAAGTACTCCCAACTCTATCAACAATGTAGGTTTTACCAGTTTTCTAAGTCTCTCTTATTTTCTTGTACTTATACTTGGAATTCTCTGTGTAAAGATCTGTAACTTCTCTAGGTAGATGAATCACTGTGTACTTTGTCTTGTTTGTATCTGTTACCAATCTTGAGAAACTCATACATTCTCTGTTCACTGTTTCCCGGTCTTAGCCTGGTAGATTTCTTTGTGCGAAAGTGCTGTTTTCACAGTGCTAAGTACTCCCAACTCTATCAACAATGTAGGTTTTACCAGTTTTCTAAGTCTCTCTTATTTTTTTGTACTTATACTTGGAATTCTCTGTGTAAATCTCTGTAACTTCTCTAGGTAGATGAATCACTGTGTACTTTCTCTTGTTTCTATCTGTTACCAATCTTGAGAAACTCATACATTCTCTGTTCACTGTTTCCCGGTCTTAGGGAGGTAGATTTCATTCTGCGAAAGTGCTGTTTTCACAGTGCTAAGTACTCCGAACTCTATCAACAATGTCGGTTTTATCAGTTTTCTATGTCTCTCTTATTTTCTTGTACTTATACTTGAAATTCTCTGTGTAAACCTCTGCAACTTCTCTAGGTAGATGAATCACTGTGTACTTTCTCTTGTTTCTATCTCTCACCAATCTTGAGAAACTCATACATTCGCTGTTCACTGTTTCCCGGTCTTAGAGAAGTAGATTTCTTTGTGCGAAAGTGTTGTTTTCATACTGCTAAGTGCTCCCAACTCTATCAACAATGTAGGTTTTACCAGTTTTCTAAGTCTCTTTTATTTTCTTGTACTTATACTTGGAATTCTCTCTGTAAAGTTATGTAACTTCTCTAGGTAGATGAATCACTGTGTACTTTCTCTTGTTTCTATGTGTTACCAATCTTGAGAAACTCATACATTCTCTGTTCAATGTTTCGCGGTCTTAGAGAAGTAGATTTCTTTCGACGAAAGTGATGTTTTCCCAGTGCTGAGTACTCCCAAGTGTATCAACAATGTTGGTTTTACCAATTTTCTAAGTCTCTCTTATTTTCTTGGAATAACACTTGAAATTCTCTGTGTAAACCTCTGTAACTTCTCTAGGTAGATGAATCACTGTGTACTTTCTCTTGTTTCTATGTGTTACCAATCTTGAGAAACTCATACATTCTCTTTTCACTGTTTCCTGGTCTCAGAGAGGTAGGTTTCTTTGTGAGAAAGTGCTGTTTTCACAATGCTAAGTACTCCCAACTCTAACAACAATGTAGGTTTTACCAGTATTCTAAGTCTCTCTTATTTTCTTGTACTTATACTTGGAATTCTCTGTGTAAACCTCTGTAACTTCTCTAGGTAGATGAATCACTGTGTACTTTCTCTTGTTTCTATCTGTTACCAATCTTGACAAACTCATACATTTGCTGTTCACCGTTTCCCGGTCTTAGAGAAGTAGACTTCTTTGTGCGAAAGTGCTGTTTTCCCAGTGCTATGTACTCCCAACTCTATCAACAATGTAGGTTTTACCAGTTTTGTAAGTGTTTCTTATTTTCTTTACTTATACTTGGAATTCTCTGCGTAAATCTCTGTAACTTCTCTAGGTAGATGAATCACTGTGTACTTTCTCTTGTTTCTATCTGTTACCAGTCTTGAGAAACTCATACATTCTGTGTTCACTGTTTCCCGGTCTTAGAGAAGTAGATTCCTTTTGACGAAAGTGATATTTTCACAGTGCTAAGTACTCCCAACTGTATCAATTATGTTGGTTTTACCAGTTTTATATTTCTCTCTTGTTTTCTTGGAATTACACTTGGAAATCTCTGTGTAAACCTTTGTAACTTTTCTAGGTAGATGAATCACTGTGTACTTTCTCTTGTTTCCATCTGTTACCAATCTTGAGAAACTCTTACATTCTCTGTTCGCTGTTTCCTGGTCTTGGGGAAGTAGAATTCTTTCTGCGAAAGTGCTGTTTTCACAGTGCTAAGTACTCCCAACTGTATCAACAATGTAGGTTTTACCAGTTTTCTAAGTCTCTCTTATTTTCTTGGAGTAACACTTGGAATTCTCTGTGTACACCTCTGTTACTTCTCTAGGTAAATGAATCACTGTGTAGTTTCTCTTATCTCTATCTGTTACCAATCTTGAGAAACTCATACATTCTCTTTTCACTGTTTCCAGGTCTCAGAGAAGTAGATTCCTTTTGACGAAAGTGATGTTTTCACAGTGCTAAGTACTCCCAACATTATCAATAATGTTGGTTTTACCAGTTTTCTAAGTCTCTCTTGTATTCTTGGAGTTACACTTGGAAATATCTGTGTAAACCTCTGTAACTTCTCTAGGTAGATGAATCACTGTGTACTTTCTCTCGTTTCTATCTGTTACCAATCTTGAGAAACTCATACATTCTCTGTTCACTGTTTCCTGGTCTTAGAGAAGGAGATTTCTTTGTGCGAAAGTGCTGTTCTCACAGTGCTAAGTACTCCCAACTCTATCAACAATGTAGGCTTTACCAGTTTTCTAAGTCTCTCTTATTTTCTTGTACTTATACTTGGAATTCTCTGTGTAAACCTCTGTAACTTCTCTAGGTAGATGAATCACTGTGTACTTTCTCTTGTTTCTATCTGTTACCAATCTTGAGAAACTCACACATTCTCTGTTCACTGTTTCGCGGTCTTAGAGAAGTAGATTTCTTTCGACGAAAGTGATGTTTTCACAGTGCTAAGTACTCCCAACTGTATCAACAATGTTGGTTTTACCAGTTTTCTAAGTCTCTCTTATTTTCCTGGAGTAACACTTGGAATTCTCTGGGTAAACCTCTGTAACTTCTCTAGGTAGATGAATCACTGTGTACTTTCTCTTGTTTCTATCTGTTACCAATCTTGAGAAATTCATAAATTCTCTGTTCACTGTTTCGCGGTCTCAGAGAAGTACATATCTTTGTGCGAAAGTGCGGTTTTCACAGTGCAACGTACTCCCAACTCTATCAACAATGTAGGTTTTACCAGTTTTCTAAGTCTCTCTTATTTTCTTGTACTTATACTTGGAACTCTGGGTAAAGATCTGTAACTTCTCTAGGTAGATGAATCACTGTGTACTTTCTCTTGTTTCTATCTGTTACCAATCTTGAGAAACTCATGCATTGTCTGTTCACTGTTTTGCGGTCTTGGAAAAGTAGATTTCTTTCGACGAAAGTGATGTTTTCACAGTGCTAATTACTTCCAACTGTATCAACAATGTTGGTTTTACCAGTATTCTAAGTCTCTCTTATTTTCTTGGAGTAACACTTCGATTTCTCTGTGTAAACCTCGGTAACTTCTCTAGGTAGATGAATCACTGTGTACTTTGTCTTGTTTGTATCTGTTACCAATCTTGAGAAACTCATACATTCTCTGTTCACTGTTTCCCCGTCTTAGCCTGGTAGATTTCTTTCTGCGAAAGTGCTGTTTCCACAGTGCTAAGTATCCCCAACTCTATCAACAATGTAGGTTTTACCAGTTTTCTAAGTCTCTCTTATTTTCTTGTACTTATACTTGGAATTCTCTGTGTAAACCTCTGTAACTTCTCTAGGTAGATGAATCACTGTGTACTTTCTCTTGTTTCTATCTCTCACCAATCTTGAGAAACTCATACATTCGCTGTTCAATTTTCCCGGTCTTAGAGAAGTAGATTTCTTTGTGCGAAAGTGCTGTTTTCACAGTGCTAAGTACTCCCAACTCTATCAACAATGTAGGTTTTACCAGTTTTCTAAGTCTCTCTTATTTTTTTGTACTTATACTTGGAATTCTCTGTGTCAACCTCTGTAACTTCTCTAGGTAGATGAGTCACTGTGTACTTTCTCTTGTTGCTATCTGTTACCAATCTTGAGAAACTCATACATTCTCTGTTCACTGTTTCCCGGTCTTAGAGAGGTAGATTTCTTTCTGCCAAAGTGCTGTTTTCACAGTGCTAAGTACTTCCAACTCTATCAACAATGTAGGTTTTACCAGTTTTCTAAGTCTCTCTTATTTTCTTGTACTTATACTTGGAATTCTCTGTGTAAACCTCTGTAACTTCTCTAGGTAGATGAATCACTGTGTGCTTTCTCTTGTTTCTATCTGTTACCAATCTTGAGAAACTCATACATTCTCTGTTCACTGTTTCCCGGTCTTAGAGAGGTAGATTTCTTTCTGCGAAAGTGCTGTTTCCACAGTGCTAAGTACTCCGAACTCTATCAACAATGTAGGTTTTATCAGTTTTCTATGTCTCTCTTATTTTCTTGTTCTTATACTTGGAATTCTCTGTGTAAACCTCTGTAACTTCTCTAAGTAGATGAATCACTGTATACTTTCTATTGTTTCTATCTGTTACCAATCTTGAGAAACTCATACATTCGCTGGTCACCGTTTCCCTGTCTTAGAGAAGTAGATTTCTTTCGAGGATACTGATGTTTTCACAGTGCTAAGTACTCCCAACTCTATCAACAATGTAGGTTTTACCAGTTTTCTAAGTCTCTCTTATTTTCTTGTACTTATAGTTGGAATTCTCTGTGTAAACCTCTGTAACTTCTCTAGGTAGATGAATCACTGTGTACTTTCTCTGGTTTCTATCTGTTACCAATCTTGAGAAACTCATACATTCTCTGTTCCCTGTTTCCCGGTGTTAGAGAAGTAGATTTCTTTCTGCGAAAGTGCTCTTTTCACAGTGGTAAGTACTCCCAACTGTATCAACAATGTTGGTTTTACCAGTTTTCTAAGTCTCTCTTATTGTCTTGTACTTATACTTGGAATTCTCTGTGTAAACCTCTGGAACTTCTCTAGGTAGATGAATCACTGTGTACTTTCTCTTGTTTCTATCTGTTACCAATCTTGAGAAACTCATACATTCTCTGTTCACTGTTTCCCGGTCTTAGAAAAGTAGATTTCTTTCTGTGAAAGTGCTGTTTTCACAGTGCTAGGTACTCCCAACTCTATCAACAATGTAGGTTTTACCAGTTTTCTAAGTCTCTCTTATTTTCTTGTACTTATACTTGGAATTCTCTGTGTGAAGATCTGTAACTTCTCTAGGCAGATGAATCACAGTGTACTTTCTCTTGTTTCTATCTGTTACCAATCTTGAGAAACTCATAAATTCTCTGTTCACTGTTTTGCTGTCTAGAGAAGTAGATTTCTTTCGACGAAAGTGATGTTTTCACAGTGCTAATTACTCCCAACTGTATCAACAATGTTGGTTTTACCAGATTTCTAAGTCTCTCTTATTTTCTTGGAGTAACACTTCGATTTCTGTGTGTAAACCTCTGTAACTTCTCTAGGTAGATGAATCACTGTGTACTTTGTCTTGTTTGTATCTGTTACCAATCTTGAGAAACTCATACATTCTCTGTTCACTGTTTCCCGGTCTTAGCCTGGTAGATTTCTTTCTGCGAAAGTGCTTTTTCCACAGTGCTTAGTACTCCGAACTCTATCAACAATGTAGCTTTTATCAGTTTTCTATGTCTCTCTTATTTTCTTGTTCTTATACTTGGAATTCTGTGTGTAAACCTCTGTAACTTCTCTAAGTAGATGAATCATTGTATACTTTCTCTTGTTTCTATCCGTTACCAATCTTGAGAAACTCATACATTCGCTGGTCACCGTTTCCCGGTCTTAGAGAAGTAGATTTCTTTCGACGAAAGTGATGTTTTCACAGTGCTAAGTACTCCCAACTCTATCAACAATGTAGGTTTTACCAGTTTTCTAAGTCTCTCTTATTTTCTTGTACTTATACTTGGAATTCTCTGTATAAACCTCTGGAATTTCTCTAGGTAGATGAATCACTGTGTAATTTCTCTTGTTTCTATCTGTTACCAATCTTGAGAAACTCATACATTCTCTGTTCACTGTTCCCGGTGTTAGAGAAGTAGATTTCTTTGTGCGAAAGTGCTGTTTTCACAGTGCTAAGTACTCCCAACTCTATCAACAATGTAGGTTTTACCAGTTTTCTAAGTCTCTCTTATTTTCTTGTACTTATACTTGGAATTCTCTGTGTAAAGATCTGTAACTTCTCTAGGTAGATGAATCACTGTGTACTTTGTCTTGTTTGTATCTGTTACCAATCTTGAGAAACTCATACATTCTCTGTTCACTGTTTCCCGGTCTTAGCCTGGTAGATTTCTTTGTGCGAAAGTGCTGTTTCCACAGTGCTAAGTACTCCCAACTCTATCAACAATGCAGGTTTTACCAGTTTTCTAAGTCTCTCTTATTTTTTTGTACTTATACTTGGAATTCTCTGTGTAAATCTCTGTAACTTCTCTAGGTAGATGAATCACTGTGTACTTTCTCTTGTTTCTATCTGTTACCAATCTTGAGAAACTCATACATTCTCTGTTCACTGTTTCCCGGTCTTAGGGAGGTAGATTTCTTTCTGCGAAAGTGCTGTTTTCACAGTGCTAAGTACTCCGAACTCTATCAACAATGTCGGTTTTATCAGTTTTCTATGTCTCTCTTATTTTCTTGTACTTATACTTGAAATTCTCTGTGTAAACCTCTGCAACTTCTCTAGGTAGATGAATCACTGTGTACTTTCTCTTGTTTCTATCTCTCACCAATCTTGAGAAACTCATACATTCGCTGTTCACTGTTTCCCGGTCTTAGAGAAGTAGATTTCTTTGTGCGAAAGTGTTGTTTTCATACTGCTAAGTGCTCCCAACTCTATCAACAATGTAGGTTTTACCAGTTTTCTAAGTCTCTTTTATTTTCTTGTACTTATACTTGGAATTCTCTCTGTAAAGTTATGTAACTTCTCTAGGTAGATGAATCACTGTGTACTTTCTCTTGTTTCTATGTGTTACCAATCTTGAGAAACTCATACATTCTCTGTTCAATGTTTCGCGGTCTTAGAGAAGTAGATTTCTTTCGACGAAAGTGATGTTTTCCCAGTGCTGAGTACTCCCAAGTGTATCAACAATGTTGGTTTTACCAATTTTCTAAGTCTCTCTTATTTTCTTGGAATAACACTTGAAATTCTCTGTGTAAACCTCTGTAACTTCTCTAGGTAGATGAATCACTGAGTACTTTCTCTTGTTTCTATGTGTTACCAATCTTGAGAAACTCATACATTCTCTTTTCACTGTTTCCTGGTCTCAGAGAGGTAGGTTTCTTTGTGAGAAAGTGCTGTTTTCACAATGCTAAGTACTCCCAACTCTAACAACAATGTAGGTTTTACCAGTTTTCTAAGTCTCTCTTATTTTCTTGTACTTATACTTGGAATTCTCTGTGTAAACCTCTGTAACTTCTCTAGGTAGATGAATCACTGTGTACTTTCTCTTGTTTCTATCTGTTACCAATCTTGACAAACTCATACATTCGCTGTTCACCGTTTCCCGGTCTTAGAGAAGTAGACTTCTTTGTGCGAAAGTGCTGTTTTCACAGTGCTATGTACTCCCAACTCTATCAACAATGTAGGTTTTACCAGTTTTGTAAGTGTTTCTTATTTTCTTTACTTATACTTGGAATTCTCTGCGTAAATCTCTGTAACTTCTCTAGGTAGATGAATCACTGTGTACTTTCTCTTGTTTCTATCTGTTACCAGTCTTGAGAAACTCATACATTCTGTGTTCACTGTTGCCCGGTCTTAGAGAAGTAGATTCCTTTTGACGAAAGTGATGTTTTCACAGTGCTAAGTACTCCCAACTGTATCAATAATGTTGGTTTTACCAGTTTTATATTTCTCTCTTGTTTTCTTGGAATTACACTTGGAAATCTCTGTGTAAACCTTTGTAACTTTTCTAGGTAGATGAATCACTGTGTACTTTCTCTTGTTTCCATCTGTTACCAATCTTGAGAAACTCTTACATTCTCTGTTCGCTGTTTCCCGGTCTTGGGGAAGTAGAATTCTTTCTGCGAAAGTGCTGTTTTCACAGTGCTAAGTACTCCCAACTGTATCAACAATGTAGGTTTTACCAGTTTTCTAAGTCTCTCTTATTTTCTTGGAGTAACACTTGGAATTCTCTGTGTACACCTCTGTTACTTCTCTAGGTAAATGAATCACTGTGTAGTTTCTCTTATCTCTATCTGTTACCAATCTTGAGAAACTCATACATTCTCTTTTCACTGTTTCCAGGTCTCAGAGAAGTAGATTCCTTTTGACGAAAGTGATGTTTTCACAGTGCTAAGTACTCCCAACATTATCAATAATGTTGGTTTTACCAGTTTTCTAAGTCTCTCTTGTATTCTTGGAGTTACACTTGGAAATATCTGTGTAAACCTCTGTAACTTCTCTAGGTAGATGAATCACTGTGTACTTTCTCTTCGTTCTATCTGTTACCAATCTTGAGAAATTCATACATTCTCTGTTCACTGTTTCCCGTTCTTAGCCAGGTAGATTTCTTTCTGCGAAAGTGCTGTTTTCACAGTGCTAAGTACTCCCAACTCTATCAACAATGTAGGTTTTACCAGTTTTCTAAGTCTCTCTTATTTTCTTGTACTTATACTTGGTTTTCTCTGTGTAAAGCTCTGTATCTTCTGTAGTTAGCTGAATCACTGTGTATTTTCTCTTGTTTCTATCTGTTACCAATCTTGAGAAACTCATACATTCTCTGTTCACTGTCTCGCTGTCTTAGAGAAGTAGATTTCTTTCGACGAAAGTGATGTTTTCACAGTGCTAAGTACTCCCAACTGTATCAACAATGTTGGTTTTACCAGTTTTCTAAGCCTCTGTTATTTTCTTTTACTAACACTTGGAATTCTCTGTGTAAACCTCTGTAACTTCTCTAGGTAGATGAATCACTGTGTACTTCCTCTTGCTTCTATCTGTTACCAATCTAGAGAAACTCATACATTCTCTGGTCACTGTTTCCCGGTCTTAGCCAGGTAGATTTCTTTGTGCGAAAGTGCTGTTTTCACAGTCCTAAGTACTACCAAGTGTATCAACAATGTAGGTTTTAACAGTTTTCTAAGTCTCTCTTATTTTCTTGTCCTTATACTTGGAATTCTCTGTGTAAAGCTCTGTAACTTCTCTAGGTAGATGAATCACTGTGTACTTTCTCTTGTTTCTATCTGTTACCAATCTTGAGAAACTCATACATTCTCAGTTAACTGTTTCTCGGTCTTAGCCAGGGAGATTTCTTTCTGCGAAAGTGCTTTTTTCACAGTGCTAAGTACTCCGAACTCTATCAACAACGTAGGTTTCACCAGTTTTCTAAGTCTCTGTTATTTTCCTGTAGTTATACTTGGAATTCTCTGTGTAAACCTCTGTAACTTCTCTAGGTAGATGAATCACTGTGTACTTTCTCTTGTTTCCATCTGTTACCAATCTTGAGATACTCATACATTCTCTGTTCACTGTTTCACGGTCTTAGAGAAGTAGATTTCATTCGACGAAAGTGGTGTTTTCACAATGATAAGTACTCCCAACTTTATCAACAATGTTGGTTTTACCAGTTTGCTAAGTCTCTCTTATTTTCTTGGAGTAACACTTGGAATTCTCTGTGTAAACCTCTGTAACTTCTCTAGGTAGATGAATCACTGTGTACTTTCTCTTGTTTCCATCTGTTACCAATCTTGAGAAACTCATACATTTTCTGTTCAATGTTTCCCGGTCTTAGAGAAGTAGATTTCTTTCTGCGAAAGTGCTGTTTCACAGTGCTAAGTACTTCCAACTCTATCAACAATGTAGGTTTTACCAGGTTTCTAAGTCTCTCTTATTTTCTTGTACTTATACTTGGAATTCTCTGTGTAAACCTCTGTAACTTCTCTAGGAAGATGAATCACTGTGTACTTTCTCTTGTTTCTATCTGTTACCATTCTTTAGAAACGCATACATTCTCTGTTCACTGTTTCCCGGTCTTAGAGAAGTAGATTTCTTTCTGCGAAAGTGCTGTTTTCACAGTGCTAAGTACTCCCAGCTCTATCAACAATGTAAGTTTTACCAGTTTTCTAAGTCTCTCTTATTTTCTTGTACTTATACTTGTAATTCTCTGTGTCAACCTCTGTAACTTCCGTACGTAAATGAATCACTGTGTACTTTCTCTTGTTTCTATCTGTTACCAATCTTGAGAAACTCATACATTCTCTGTTCACTGTTTCCCGGTCTTAGAGAAGTAGATTTCTTTCTGCGAAAGTGCTGTTTTCAAAGTGCTAAGTACTCCCAACTCTATCAAAATTGTACGTTTTACCATTTTTCTAAGTCTCTCTTGTTTTCTTGGAGTTACACTTGGAAATCTGGGTGTAAACCTCTGTAACATCTCTAGGTAGATGAATCACTGTGTACTTTCTCTTGTTTCTATCTGTTACCAATCTTTAGAAACTCATACATTCTCTGTTCACTGTTTCGCAATCTTAGAGAAGTAGATTTCTTTTGACAAAAGTGATGTTTTCACAGTGCTAATTACTCCCAACTGTATCAACAATGTTGGTTTTACCACTTTTCTAAGTCTCTCTTGTTTTCTTGGAGTTACACTTGGAAATCTCTGTGTAAATTTCTGTAACTTCTCTAGGGTACTGAGTTACTGTGTACTTACTCTTGTTTCTATCTGTGACCAATCTTGAGAAACTCACAGATTCTCTTTTCACTGTTTCGTGGTCTGAGAGAAGTAGATTTCTTTCGAAGAAAGTGATGTTTTCACACTGCTAAGTACTCCCAACTGAATCAACAATGTTGGTTTTACCAGTTTTTAAGTCTCTCTTATTTTCTTGCAGTAATACTTGGAATTCTCTGTGTAAACCTCTATAACTCTTCTAGGTAGATGTATCACTCTGTACTTATTGTTATTTCTATCTGTTACCAATCTTGAGAAACTCATACATTCTCTGTTCACTGTTTCCCGGTCTTAGAGAAGTAGATTTCTTTGTGTGAAAGTGCTGTTTTCACAGTGCTAAGTACTCCCAACTCTATCAACAATGTAGGTTTTACCAGTTTTCTAAGTCTCTCTTATTTTCTTGTACTTATACTTGTAATTCTCTGTGTAAACCTCTGTAACTTCCGTACGTAGATGAATCACCGTGTACTTTCTCTTGTTTCTATCTGTTACCAATCTTGAGAAACTAATACATTCTCTGTTCACTGTTTCCCGGTCTTAGAGAAGTAGATTTCTTTCTGCGAAAGTGCTGTTTTCACAGTGCTAAGTACTCCCAACTCTATCAACAATGTAGGTTTTACCAGTTTTCTAAGTCTCTCTTATTTTCTTGGACTTATACTTGTAATTCTCTGTGTAAACCTCTGTAACTTCTCTAGATAGATGAATCACTGCGTACTATCTCTTGTTTCTATCTGTTACCAATGTAGAGAAACTCATACATTCTCTGTTCACTGTTTCCCGGTCTTAGAGAAGTAGATTTCTTTCTGCGAAAGTGCTGTTTTCACAGTGCTGAGTACTCCCAGCTCTGTCAACAATGTAGGTTTTACCAGTTTTCTACGTCTCTCTCATTTTCTTGGAGTAGCACTTGGAATTCTCTGTGTAAACCTCTGTAACTTCTCTAGGTAAATGAATCACCGTGTACTTTCTCTTGTTTCTATCAGTTACCAATCTTGAGAAACTCATATATTCTCTGTTCAATGTTTCCCGGTCTTAGAGAATTAGATTTCTTTCTGCGAAAGTGCTGTTTTCACAGTGCTAAGTACTCCCAGCTCTATCAACAATGTAGCTTTACGAGTTTTCTAACTCTCTCTCATTTTCTTGGAGTAACACTTGAAATTCTCTTTGTAAACCTCTATAACTTCTCTAGGTAGATGAATCACTGTCTTCTTTCTCTTGTTTCTATCTGTTACCAATCTTGAGAAACTCATACATTCTCTGTTCACTCTTTCCCGGTCTTAGAGAAGTAGATTTCTTTCTGCGAAAGTGCTGTTTTCCCAGTGCTACGTACTCCCAACTCTATCAACAATGTAGGTTTTACCAGTTTTTTAAGTCTCTCTTATTTTCTTGTACTTGTACTTGTAATTCTCTGTGTAAACCTCTGTAACTTCCGTACATAGATGAATCACTGTGTACTTTCTCTTGTTTCTATCTGTTACCAATCTTGAGAAACTCATACATTCTCTGTTCACTGTTTCCCGGTCTTAGAGAAGTAGATTTCTTTCTGCGAAAGTGCTCTTTTCACAGTGCTAAGTACTCCCAACTCTATCAACAATGTAGGTTTTACCAGTTTTCTAAGTCTCTCTTATTTTCTTGGAGTTACACTTGGATTTCTCTGTGTAAACCTCTGTAACTTCTCTAGGTAGATGAATCACTGTGTACTTTCTCTTGTTTCTATCTGTTACCAATTTTGAGAAACTCATACATTCTCTGTTCACTGTTTCCCGGTCTTAGAGAAGTAGATTTCTTTCTGCGAAAGTGCTGTTTTCACAGTGCTAAGTACTCCCAACTCTATCAACAATGTAGGGTTTACCCGTTTTCTAAGTCTCTCTTATTTTCTTGTACTTATACTTGGAATTCTCTGTGTAAACCTCTGTAACTTCTCTAGGTAGATGAATCACTGTGTACTTTCTCTTGTTTCTATCTGTTACCAATCTATAGAAACGTATACATTCTCTGTTCAATGTTTCCCGGTCTTAGAGAAGTACATTTCTTTCTGCGAAAGTGCTGTTTTCACAGTGCTAAGTACTCCCAGCTCTATCAACAATGTAGGTTTTACCAGTTTTCTAAGTCTGTCTCATTTTCTTGGAGTAACACTTGGAATTCTCTGTGTAAACCTCTGTAACTTCTCTAGGTAGATGAATCACTGTGTACTTTCTCTTGTTTCTATCTGTTACCAATCTTGAGAAACTCATACATTCTCTGTTCACTGTTTCCCGGTCTTAGAGAAATACATTTCTTTCTACGAAAGTGCTGTTTTCACAGTGCTAAGTACTCCCAGCTCTATGAACAAAATAGGTTTTACCAGTTTTCTATGTCTCTCTTATTTTCTTGTACTTATACTTGGAATTCTCTGTGTAAACCTCTGTAACCTTTCTAGGTAAGTGAATCACTGTGTACCTTCTCTTGTTTCTATCTGTTACCAATCTTTAGAAACGCATACATTCTCTGTTCAATGTTTCCGGGTCTTAGAGAAGTAGTTTTCTTTCTGCGAAAGTGCTGTTTTCACAGTGCTAAGTACTCCCAACTCAATCTACAATGTAGGTTTTACCAGTTTTCTAAGTCTCTCTTATTTTCTTGGAGTTGTACTTGGAATTCTCTGTGTAAAACTCTGTAACTTCTCTAGGTAGATGAATCACTGTGTACTTTCTCTTGTTTCTATCTGTTACCAATCTTTAGAAACGCATACATTCTCTGTTCAATGTTTCCGGGTCTTAGAGAAGTAGTTTTCTTTCTGCGAAAGTGCTGTTTTCACAGTGCTAAGTACTCCCAACTCAATCTACAATGTAGGTTTTACCAGTTTTCTAAGTCTCTCTTATTTTCTTGTACTTATACTTGGAATTCTCCGTGTAAACCTCTGTAACTTTTCTTGGAGAATGAATCACTGTCTTCTTTCTCTTGTTTCTATCTGTTACCAATCTTGAGAAACTCATACATTCTCTGTTCACTGTCTCCCGGTCTTAGAGAAGTAGATTTCTTTCTGAGAAAGTGCTGTTTTCACAGTGCTAATTATTCCCAGCTCTATCAACAATGTAGGTTTTACCAGTTTTCTAAGTCTCTCTCATTTTCCTGGAATAACACTTGGAATTCTCTGTGTAAACCTCTGTAACTTCTCTAGGTAGATGAATCACTGTGTACTTTCTCTTGTTTCTATCTGTTACCAATCTTGAGAAACTCATACATTCTCTGTTCACTGTTTCCCGGTCTTAGAGAAGTAGATTTCTTTCTGCGAAAGTGCTGTTTCCACAGTGCTAAGTACTCCCAGCTCTATCAACAATGTAGTTTTTACGAGTATTCTAACTCTCTCTCATTTTCTTAGAATAACACTTGAAATTCTCTTTGTAAACCTCTATAACTTTTCTAGGTAGATGAATCACTGTCTTCTTTCTCTTGTTTCTATCTGTTACCAATCTTGAGAAACTCATACATTCTCTGTTCACTGTTTCCCGGTCTTAGAGAAGTAGATTTCTTTCTGCGAAAGTGCTGTTTTCCCAGTGCTAAGTACTCCCAACTCTATCAACAATGTATTTTTTACCAGTTTTCTAAGTCTCTCTTATTTTCTTGTACCTACACTTGGAATTCTCTGTGGAAACCTCTGTAACTTCTCTAGGTAGATGAATCACTGTGTACTTTCTCTTGTTTCTATCTGTTACCAATCTTTAGAAACGCATACATTCTCTGTTCACTGTTTCCCGGTCTTACAGAAGTAGATTTCTTTCTGCGAAAGTGCTGTTTTCACAGTGCTAAGTACTACCAACTCTATCAAAATTGTAGGTTTTACCAGTTTTCTAAGTCTCACTCATTTTCTTGTACTTATACTTGGAATTCTCTGTGTAAACCTCTGTAACTTCTCTAGGAGAAGGAATCACTGTCTTCTTTCTCTTGTTTCTATCTGTTACGAATCTTGAGAAATTCATACATTCTCTGTTCACTGTTTCCCGGTCTTAGAGAAGTAGATTTGTTTCTGAGAAAGTGCTGTTTTCACAGTGCTAAGTATTCCCAGCTCTATCAACAATGTAGGTTTTAGAAGTTTTCTAAGTCTCTCTCATTTTCTTGGAATAACACTTGGAATTCTCTGTGTAAACCTCTGTAACTTCTCTAGGTCGATGAATCACTGTGTACTTTCTCTTGTTTCTATCTGTTACCAATCTTGAGAAACTCATACATTCTCTGTTCACTGTTTCCCGGTCTTAGAGAAGTAGATTTCTTTCTGCGAAAGTGCTGTTTTCACAGTGCTAAGTACTCCCAACTCTATCAACAATGTAGGTTTTACCAGTTTTCTAAGTCTCTCTTATGTTCTTGTACTTATACTTGGAATTCTCTGTGTAAACCTCTGTAACTTCTCTAGGTAGATGAATCACTCTGTACTTTCTCTTGTTTCTATCTGTTATCAATCTTTAGAAATGCATACATTCTCTGTTCACTGTTTCCCGGTCTTAGAGAAGTAGATTTCTTTCTGCGAAAGTGCTGTTTTCACAGTGCTAAGTACTTCCAACTCTATCAACAATGTAGGTTTTACCAGTTTTCTAAGTCTCTCTTATTTTCTTGGAGTTACACTTGGATTTTTCTGTGTAAACCTCTGTAACTTCTCTAGGTAGATGAATCACTGTGTACTTTCTCTTGTTTCTATCTGTTACCAATCTTGAGAAACTCTTACATTCTCTGTTCACTGTTTCCCGGTTTTACAGAAGTAGATTTCTTTCTGCGAAAGTGCAGTTTTCACAGTGCTAAGTACTCCCAACTCTATCAACAATGTAGGTTTTACCAGTTTTCTAAGTCTCTCTTATTTTCTTGTACTTATACTTGTAATTCTCTGTGTAAACCACTGTAACTTCCGTAGGTAGATGAATCACTGTGTACTTTCTCTTGTTTCTATCTGTTACCAATCTTGAGAAACTCATACATTCTCTGTTCACTGTTTCCCGGTCTTAAAGAAGTAGATTTCTTTATGAGAAAGTGCTGTTTTCACAGTGCTAAGTATTCCCAGCTCTATCTACAATGTAGGTTTTACCAGTTTTCTAAGTCTCTCTGATGTTCTTGTACTTATACTTGTAAGTCTCTGTGTAAACCTCTGTAACTTCTCTAGATAGATGAATCACTGTGTACTTTCTCTTGTTTCTATCTGTTACCAATCTTGAGAAACTCATACATTCTCTGTTCACTGTTTCCCGGTCTTAGAGAAGTAGATTTCTTTCTTCGAAAGTGCTGTTTTCACAGTGCTAAGTACTCCCAACTCTATCAACAATGTAGGTTTTACCAGTTTTCTAAGTCTCTCTTATTTTCTTGTACTTATACTTGTAATTCTCTGTGTAAACCTCTGTAACTTCTGTACGTAGATGAATCACCGTGTACTTTCTCTTGTTTCTATCTGTTACCAATCTTGAGAAACTCATACATTCTCTGTTCACTGTTTTCCGGTCTTAGAGAATTAGATTTCTTTCTGCGAAAGTGCTGTTTTCACAGTGCTAAGTACTCCCATCTCTATCAACAATGTAGGTTTTACCAGTTTTCTAAATCTCTCTTATTTTCTTGGACTTATACGTGTAATTCTCTATGTAAACCACTGTAACTTCTCTAGATAGATGAATCACTGTGTACTTTCTGTTGTTTCTATCTGTTACCAATCTTTAGAAACGCATACATTCTCTTTTCACGGTTTCCCGGTCTTAGAGAAGTAGATTTCTTTCTGCGAAAGTGCTGTTTTCACAGTGCTAAGTATTCCCAGCTCTATCAACAATGTAGGTTTTACCAGTTTTCTAAGTCTCTCTCATTTTCCTGGAATGACACTTGGAATTCTCTGTGTAAACTTCTGTAACTTCTCTAGGTAGATGAATCACTGTGTACTTTCTCTTGTTTCTATCTGTTACCAATGTCGAGAAACTCATACATTCTCTGTTCACTGTATCCTGGTCTTAGAGAAGTAGATTTCTTTCTGCGAAAGTGCTGTTTTCACAGTGCTAGGTACTCTCAACTCTATCAACAAAGTAGGTTTTACCAGTTTTCTAAGTCGCTCTTATTTTCTTGTACTTATACTTGGAATTCTCTGTGTAAACCTCTGTAACCTTTCTAGGTAGGTGAATCACTGTGTACTTTCTCTTGTTTCTATCTGTTACCAATTTTTAGAAACGCATACATTCTGTTTTCACTGTTTCCCGGTCTTAGAGAAGTAGATTTCTTTCTGCGAAAGTGCTGTTTTCACAGTGCTAAGTACTACCAACTCTATGAGCAATGTAGGTTTTACCAGTTTTCTAAGTCTCTCTTATTTTCTTGGAGTTACACGTGGATTTCTCTGTGTAAACCTCTGTAACTTCTCTAGGTAGGTGAATCACTGTGTACTTTCTCTTGTTTCTATCTGTTACCAATCTTAAGAAATTCATACATTCTCTGTTCACTGTTTCCCGGTCTTAGAGAAGTAGATTTCTTTCTGCGAAAGTGCTGTTTTCCCAGTGCTAAGTACTCCCAACTCTATCAACAATGTAGGTTTTACCAGTTTTCTAAGTCTCTCTTATTTTCTTCTACTTATACTTGGAATTCTCTGTGTAAACCTCTGTAACTTCTCTAGGTAGATGAATCACTGTGTACTTTCTCTTGTTTCTATCAGTTACCAATCTTTAGAAACGTATACATTCTCTGTTCAATGTTTCCCGGTCTTAGAGAAGTAGATTTGTTTCTGCCAAAGTGCTGTTTTCACAGTGCTAAGTACTCCCAGATCTATCAACAATGTAGGTTTTACCAGTTTTCTAAGTCTCTCTCATTTTCTTGGAGTAACACTTGGAATTCTCTGTGTAAACCTCTGTAACTTCTCTAGGTAGATGAATCACTGTGTACTTTCTCTTGTATCTATCTGTTACCAATCTTCGGAAACTCATACATTCTCTGTTCACTGTTTCCCGGTCTTAGAGAAGTAGATTTCTTTCTGCGAAAGTGCTGTTTTCCCAGTGCTAAGTACTCACAAATCTATCAACAATGTAGGTTTTACTAGTTTTCTAAGTCTCTCTTATTTTCTTGTACTTATACTTGGAATTCTCTGTGTAAACCTCTGTAACTTCTCTAGGAGAATGAATCACTGTCTTCTTTTTCTTGTTTCTATCTGTTACCAATGTTGAGAAACTCATACATTCTCTGTTCACTGTTTCCCGGTCTTAGAGAAGTAGATTTCTTTCTGCGAAAGTGCTGTTTTCACAGTGGTAAGTACTCCCAACTCTATCAACAATGTAGGTTTCACCAGTTTTCTAAGTCTCTCTTATTTTCTTGTACTTATACTTGGAATTCTCTGTGTAAACCTCTGTGACTTCTCTAGATAGATGAATCACTGTGTACGTTCTCTTGTTTCTATCTGTTACCAATGTTGAGAAACTCATACATACTCTGTTCGCTGTTTCCCGGTCTCAGAGAAGTAGATTTCTTTCTGCGAAAGTGCTGTTTTCACAGTGCTAAGTACTCCCAGCTCTATCAACAATGTAGGTTTCACCAGTTTTCTAAGTCTCTCTCGTTTTCTTGGAGTAACACTTGGAATTCTCTGTGTAAACCACTGTAACTTCTCTAGGTAATGAATCACTGTCTGCTTTCTCTTGTTTCTATCTGTTACCAATGTTTAGAAACTCATACATTCTCTGTTCACTGTTTCCCGGTCTTAGAGAAGTAGATTTCTTTCTGCGAAAGTGCTGTTTTCACAGTGCTAAGTACTCCCAAATCTATCAACAATGTAGGTTTTACCAGTTTTCTAAGTCTCTCTTATTTTCTTGTACTTATACTTGGAATTCCCTGTGTAAATCTCTGTAACTTCTCTAGGTAGATGAATCACTGTGTACTTTCTCTTGTTTCTATCTGTTACCAATCTTGCGAAACTCATACATTCTCTGTTCACTGTTGCCCGGTCTTGGGGAAGTAGATTTCTTTCTGCGAAAATGCTGTTTTCACAGTGTAAGTACTCCCAACTGTATGAATAATGTTGGTTTTACCAGTTTTCTAAGTCTCTCTTGTTTTCTTGGAGTTACACTTGGAAATCTGTGTGTAAACCTCTGTAACTTCTCTAAGTAGATGAATCACTGTGTACTTTCTCTTGTTTGTATCTGTTACCAATCTTGAGAAACTCATACATTCTCTGTTCACTGTTTCCCGATCTTAGCCTGGTAGATTTTTTTCTGCGAAAGTGCCGTTTTCACAGTGCTAAGTACTCCCAACTCTATCAACAATGTAGGTTTTACCAGTTTTCTAAGTCTCTCTTATTTTCTTGTACTTATACTTGGAATTCTCTGTGTAAACCTCTGTAACTTCTCTAGGTAGATGAATCACTGTGTACTTTCTCTTGTTTCTATCTGTGACCAATCTTGAGAAACTCACAGATTCTCTTTTCACTGTTTCGTGGTCTGAGAGAAGTAGATTTCTTTCGAAGAAAGTGATGTTTTCACAGTGCTAAGTACTCCCAACTGTATTAACAATGTTGGTTTTACCAGTTTTTAAGTCTCTCTCATTTTCTTGCAGTAATACTTGGAATTCTCTGTGTAAACCTGTGTAACTCTTCTACGTAGATGTATCACTCTGTACTTACTGTTATTTCTGTCTGTTACCAATCTTGAGAAACTCATACGTTCTCTGTTCACTGTTTCCCGGTCTTAGAGAAGTAGATTTCTTTCTGCGAAAGTGCTGTTTTCACAGTGCTAAGTAGTACCAACTCTATCAAAATTGTAGGTTTTACCAGTTTTCTAAATCTCACTCATTTTCTTGTACTTATACTTGGAATTCTCTGTGTAAACCTCTGTAACTTCTCTAGGTAGATGAATCACTGTGTACTTTCTCTTTTTTCTATCTGTTACCAATCTTGAGAAACGCATACATTCTCTGTTCACTGTTTTCCGGTCTTAGAGAAGTAGATTTCTTTCTGCGAAAGTGCTGTTTTCACAGTGCTAAGTACTCCCAACTGTATCAACAATGTAGGTTTTACCAGTTTTCTAAGTCTCTCTTATTTTCTTGTACTTATACTTGTAATTGTCTGTGTAAACCTCTGTAACTTCTCTAGATAGATGAATCACTGTATACTTTCTCTTGTTTCTATCTGTTACCAATGTTGAGAAACTCATACATTCTCTGTTCACTGTTTCCCGGTCTCAGAGAAGTAGATTTCTTTCTGCGAAAGTGCTGTTTTCACAGTGCTATGTACTCCCAGCTCTATCAACAATGTAGGTTTCACCAGTTTTCTAAGTCTCTCTCATTTTCTTGGTGTAACAATTGGAATTCTCTGTGTAAACCTCTGTAACTTCTCTAGGTAGATGAATCACTGTCTTCTTTCTCTTGTTTCTATCTGTTACCAATCTTGGGAAACTCATACATTCTCTGTTCACGGTTTCCCGGTCTTGGGGAAGTAGATTTCTTTCTGCGAAAGTGCTGTTTTCACAGTGCTAAGTACTCCCAACTGTATCAATAATGTTGGTTTGACCAGTTTTCTAAGTCTCTCTTGTTTTCTTGGAGTTACACTTGGAAATCTGTGTGCAAACCTCTGTAACTTCTCTAGGTAGATGAATCACTGTGTACTTTCTCTTGTTTCTATCTGTTACCAATCTTGAGAAACTCATACATTCTCTGTTCACTGTTTCCCGGTCTTAGCCAGGTAGTTTTTTTTCTGCAAAAGTGCCGTTTTCACAGTGCTAAGTACTCCCAACTCTATCAACAATGTAGGTTTTACCAGTTTTCTAAGTCTCTCTTATTTTCTTGTACTTATACTTGGAATTCTCTGTGTAAACCTCTGTAACTTCTCTAGGTAGATGAATCACTGTGTACTTTCTCTTGTTTCTATCTGTTACCAATCTTGAGAGACTCATACATTCTCTGTTCACTGTTTCGCGATCTTAGAGAAGTAGATTTCTTTTGACGAAAGTGATGTTTTCACAGTGCTAACTGCTCCCAACTGTATCAACAATGTTGGTTTTACCAGTTTTCTAAGTCTCCCTTGTTTTCTTGGAGTTACACTTGGATATCTCTGTGTAAATTTCTGTATCTTCTCTAGGGTACTGAGCTACTGTGTACTTACTCTTGTTTCTATCTGTGACCAATCTTGAGAAACTCACAGATTCTCTTTTCACTGTTTCGTGGTCTGAGAGAAGTAGATTTCTTTCGAAGAAAGTGATGTTTTCACAGTGCTAAGTACTCCCAACTGTATCAACAATGTTGGTTTTACCAGTTTTTAAGTCTCTCTCATTTTCTTGCAGTAATACTTGGAATTCTCTGTGTAAACCTCTGTAACTCTTCTAGGTAGATGTATCACTCTGTACTTACTGTTATTTCTATCTGTTACCAATCTTGAGAAACTGATACATTCTCTGTTCACTGTTTCCCGGTCTCAGAGAAGTAGATTTCTTTCTGCGAAAGTGCTGTTTTCACAGTGATAAGTACTCCCAGCTCTATGAACAATGTAGGTTTCACCAGTTTTCTAAGTCTCTCTCATTTTCTTGGAGTAACACTTGGAATTCTCTGTGTAAACCTCTGTAACTTCTCTAGGTAGATGAATCACTGTCTTCTTTCTCTTGTTTCTATCTGTTACCAATGTTGAGAAACTCATACATTCTCTGTTCAATGTTTCCCTGTCTTAGAGAAGTAGATTTTTTGTGCGAAAGTGCTGTTTTCACAGTGCTAAGCACTCCCAACTCTATCAACAATGTAGGTTTTACCAGTTTTCTAAGTCTCTCTTATTTTCTTGTACTTATACTTGTAATTCTCTGTGTAAACCTCTGTAACTTCCGTACGTAGATGAATCACCGTGTACTTTCTCTTGTTTCTATCTGTTACCAATCTTGAGAAACGCATACATTCTCTGTTCACTGTTTCCCGGTCTTAGAGAAGTAGATTTCTTTCTGGGAAAGTGCTGTTTTCACAGTGCTAAGTACTCCGAACTCTGTCAACAATGTAGGTTTTACCAGTTTTCTAAGTCTCTCTTATTTTCTTGTACTTATACTTGTAATTCTCTCTGTAAACCTCTGTATGTTCTCTAGATAGATGAAACACTGTGTACTTTCTCTTGTTTCTATCTGTTACCAATCTTTAGAAACGTATACATTCTCTGTTCAATGTTTCCCGGTCTTAGAGAAGTAGATTTCTTTCTGCCAAAGTGCTGTTTTCACAGTGCTAAGTACTCCCAGATCTATCAACAATGTAGGTTTTACCAGTTTTCTAAGTCTCTCTTATTTTCTTGTACTTATACTTGGAATTCTCTGTGTAAACCTCTGTAACTTCTCTAGGAGAATGAATCACTGTCTTCTTTCTCTTGTTTCTATCTGTTACCAATTTTGAGAAACTCACACATTCTCTGTTCACTGTTTCCCGGTCTTAGAGAAGTAGATTTCTTTCTGAGAAAGTGCTGTTTTCACAGTGCTAAGTATTCCCAGCTCTATCAACAATGTAGGTTTTACCAGTTTTCTAAGTCTCTCTTATTTTCTTGTACTTATACTTGGAATTCCCTGTGTAAACCTCTGTAACTTCTCTAGGTAGATGAATCACTGTGTACTTTCTCTTGTTTCTATCTGTTACCAATCTTGCGAAACTCATACATTCTCTGTTCACTGTTTCCCGGTCTTGGGGAAGTAGATTTCTTTCTGCGAAAATGCTGTTTTCACAGTGCTAAGTACTCCCAACTGTATCAATAACGTTGGTTTTACCAGTTTTCTAAGTCTCTCTTGTTTTCTTGGAGTTACACTTGGAAATCTGTGTGTAAACCTCTGTAACTTCTCTAAGTAGATGAATCACTGTGTACTTTCTCTTGTTTGTATCTGTTACCAATCTTGAGAAACTCATATCTTCTCTGTTCACTGTTTCCCGGTCTTAGCCTGGTAGATTTTTTTCTGCAAAAGTGCCGTTTTCACAGTGCTAAGTACTCCCAACTCTATCAACAATGTAGGTTTTACCAGTTTTCTAAGTCTCTCTTATTTTCTTGTACTTATACTTGTAATTCTCTGTGTAAACCTCTGTAACTTCTCTAGGTAGATGAATCACTGTGTACTTTCTCTTGTTTCTATCTGTGACCAATCTTGAGAAACTCACAGATTCTCTTTTCACTGTTTCGTGGTCTGAGAGAAGTAGATTTCTTTCGAAGAAAGTGATGTTTTCACAGTGCTAAGTACTCCCAACTGTATCAACAATGTTGGTTTTATCAGTTTTTAAATTCTCTCTCATTTTCTTGCAGTAATACTTGGAATTCTCTGTGTAAACCTCTGTAACTCTTCTACGTAGATGTATCACTCTGTACTTACTGTTATTTCTGTCTGTTACCAATCTTGAGAAACTCATACATTCTCTGTTCACTGTTTCCCTGTCTTAGAGAAGTAGATTTCTTTCGGCGAAAGTGCTGTTTTCACAGTGGTAAGCACTCCCAACTCTATCAACAATGTAGGTTTTACCAGTTTTCTAAGACTCTCTTATTTTCTTGTACTTATACTTGTAATTCTCTGTGTAAACCTCTGTAACTTCTCTAGATAGATGAATCACTGTATACTTTCTCTTGTTTCTATCTGTTAAAAATGTTGAGAAACTCATACATTCTCTGTTCACTGTTTCCCGGTCTCAGAGAAGTAGATTTCTTTCTGCGAAAGTGCTGTTTTCACAGTGCTATGTACTCCCAGCTCTATCAACAATGTAGGTTTCACCAGTTTTCTAAGTCTCTCTCATTTTCTTGGTGTAACAATTGGAATTCTCTGTGTAAACCTCTGTAACTTCTCTAGGTAGATGAATCACTGTCTTCTTTCTCTTGTTTCTATGTGTTACCAAGGTTGAGAAACTCATACATTCTCTGTTCACTGTTTCCCGGTCTTAGAGAAGTAGATTTTTTGTGCGAAAGTGCTGTTTTCACAGTGCTAAGCACTCCCAACTCTATCAACAATGTAGGTTTTACCAGTTTTCTAAATCTCTCTTATTTTCTTGGAGTTTCACTTGGATTTCTCTGTGTAAACCTCTGTAACTTTTCTAGGTATTTGAATCACTGTGTACTTTCTCTTGTTTCTATCTGTTACCAATCTTGAGAAACTCATACATTCTCTGTTCACTGTTTCCCGGTCTAAGAGAAGTAGATTTCTTTCTGCGAAAGTGCTCTTTTCAAAGTGCTAAGTACTCCCAACTCTATCAACAATGTTGGTTTTACCAGTTTTCTAAGTCTCTCTTATTTTCTTGTACTTATACTTGGAATTCTCTGTGTAAACCACTGTAACCTTTATAGGTAGATGAATCACTGTGTACTTTCTCTTGTTTCTATCTGTTACCAATCTTTAGAAACGCATACATTCTCTTTTCACTGTTTCCCTGTCTTAGAGAAGTAGATTTTTTTCTGCGAAAGTGCTGTTTTCACAGTGCTAAGTACTCCCAACTCTATCAACAATGTAGGTTTTACCAGTTTTCTAAGTCTCTCTTATTTTCTTGGAGTTACACTTGGATTTCTCTCTGTAAACCTCTGTAACTTCTCTAGGTAGATGAATCACTGTGTACTTTCTCTTGTTTCTATCTGTTACCAATCTTGAGAAACTCATACATTCTCTGTTCACTGTTTCCCGGTCTTAGAGAAGTAGATTTCTTTCTGCGAAAGTGCTGATTTCACAGTGCTAAGTACTCCCAACTCTATCAACAATGTAGGTTTTACCAGTTTTCTAAGTGTCTCTTATTTTCTTGTACTTATACTTGTAATTCTCTGTGTAAACCTCTGTAACGTCTCTAGATAGATGAATCACTGTGTACTTTCTCTTGTTTCTATCTGTTACCAATCTTGAGAAACTCATACATTCTCTGTTCACTGTTTTCCGGTCTTAGAGAAGTAGATTTCTTTCTGCGAAAGTGCTGTTTTCACAGTGCTAAGTACTCCCAACTCTATCAACAATGTAGGTTTTACAAGCTTTCTAAGTCTCTCTTATTTTCTTGGAGTTACCTTTGGATTTCTCTGTGTAAACCTCTGTAACTTTTCTAGGTAGGTGAATCACTGTGTACTTTCTCTTGTTTCTATCTGTTACCAATCTTGAGAAACTCATACATTCTCTGTTCACTGTTTCCCGGACTTAGAGAAGTAGATTTCTTTCTGCGAAAGTGCTGTTTTCACAGTGCTAAGTACTCCCAACTCTATCAACAATGTAGGTTTTACCAGTTTTCTAAGTCTCTCTTATTTTCTTGGAGTTACACTTGGATTTCTCTGTGTAAACCTCTGTAACTTCTCTAGGTAGATGAATCACTGTGTACTTTCTCTTGTTTCTATCTGTTACCAATCTTGAGAAACTCATACATTCTCTGTTCACTGTTTCCCGGTCTTAGAGAAGTAGACTTCTTTCTGCGAAAGTGCTGTTTTCCCAGTGCTAAGTACTCCCAACTCTATCAACAATGTAGGTTTTACTAGTTTTCTAAGTCTCTCTCATTTTCTGGGAATAACACTTGAAATTCTCTGTGTAAACCTCTGTAACTTCTCTAGGTAGATGAATCACTGTGTACTTTCTCTTATATCTATCTGTTACCAATCTTGAGAAACGCATACATTCTCTGTTCAGTGTTTCCCGGCCTTAGAGAAGTAGATTTCTTTCTGCGAAAGTGGTGTTTTCACAGTGGTAACTACTCCCAGCTCTATCAACAATGTAGGTTTTACCAGTTTTCTAAGTCTCTCTTATTTTCTTGTACTTATACTTGGAATTCTCTGTGTAAACCTCTGTAACCTTTCTAGGTAGATGAATCACTGTGTACTTTCTCTTGTATCTATCTGTTACCAATCTTGAGAAACGCATACATTCTCTGTTCACTGTTTCCCGGTCTTACAGAAGTAGATTTCTTTCTGCGAAAGTGCTGTTTTCACAGTGGTAAGTACTCCCAACTCTATCAACAATGTAGGTTTTACCAGTTTTCTAAGTCTCTCTTATTTTCCTGTACTTATACTTGGAATTCTCTGTGTATACCTCTGTAACTTCTCTAGGTAGATGAATCACTGTGTACTTTCTCTTGTTTCTATATGTTACTAATCTTTAGAAACGCATATATTCTCTGTTCACTGTTTCCCGGTCTTAGAGAAGTAGATTTCTTTCTGCGAAAGTGCTGTTTTCACAGTGCTAAGTACTCCCAGCTCTATCAACAATGTAGGTTTTACCAGTTTTCTAAATCTCTCTTATTTTCTTGGAGTTTCACTTGGATTTCTCTGTGTAAACCTCTGTAACTTCTCTAGGTAGATGAATCACTGTGTACTTTCTCTTGTTTCTATCTGTTACCAATCTTGAGAAACTCATACATTCTCTGTTCACTGTTTCCCGGACTAAGAGAAGTAGATTTCTTTCTGTGAAAGTGCTGTTTTCAAAGTGCTAAGTTCTCCCAACTCTATCAACAATGTTGGTTTTACCAGTTTTCTAAGTCTCTCTTATTTTCTTGTACTCATACTTGTAATTCTCTGTGTAAATCTCTGTAACTCCTCTAGGTAGATGTACCACTGTGTACTTACTGTTATTTCTATCTGTTACCAATCTTGAGAAACGCATACATTCTCTTTTCACTGTTTCCCGGTCTTAGAGAAGTAGATTTCTTTCTGCGAAAGTGCTGTTTTCACAGTGCCAGGTACTCCCAACTCTATCAACAATGTAGGTTTTACCAGTTTTCTAAGTCTCTCTTATTTTCTTGGAGTTACACTTGGATTTCTCTGTGTAAACCTCTGTAACTTCTCTAGGTAGATGAATCACTGTGTACTTTCTTTTGTTTCTATCTTCTGCCAATGTTGAGAAACGCATACATTCTCTGTTCACTGTTTCCCGGTCTTAGAGAAGTAGATTTCTTTCTGTGAAAGTGCTGTTTTCACAGTGCTAAGTACTCCCAGCTCTATCAACAAAGTAGCTTTTACCAGTTTTCTAAGTCTCTTTCGTTTTCTTGGAGTAACACTTGGAATTCTCTGTGTAAACCTCTGTAACTTCTCTGGGTAGATGAATCACTGTCTTCTTTCTCTTGTTTCTATCTGTTACCAATGTTGAGAAACTCATACATTCTCTGTTCACTGTTTCCCGGTCTTAGAGAAGTAGATTTTTTTCTGAGAAAGTGCTGTTTTCACAGTGCTAAGTACTCCCAACTCTATCAACGATGTAGGTTTTACCAGTTTTGTAAGTCTCTCTTATTTTCTTGTACTTATACTTGGAATTCTCTGTGTAAACCTCTGTAACTTCTCTAGGTACATGAATCACTGTGAATTTTCTCTTGTTTCTATCTGTCACCAATCTTGAGAAACTCATACATTCTCTGTTCACTGTTTCCCGGTCTTAGCCAGATAGATTTCTTTCTTTGAAAGTGTTGTTTTCACAGTGCTAAGTACTCCCAACTCTATCAACAATGTGGGTTTTACCAGTTTTCTAAGTCTCTCTTATTTTCTTGTACTTATACTTGGAATTCTTTGTGTAAACCTCTGTAACTTCTCTAGGTAAATGAATCACTGTGTACTTTCTCTTGTTTCTATCTGATACCAATCTTTAGAAACGCATACATTCTCTGTTCACTGTTTCCCGGTCTTAGATAAGTAGATTTCTTTCTGCGAAAGTGCTGTTTTCACAGTGATAAGTACTCCCAAATCTATCAACAATGTAGGTTTTACCAGTTTTCTAAGTCTCTCTTATTTTCTTGTACTTATACTTAGAATTCTCTGTGTAAACCTCTGTAACTTCTATAGGTAGATGAATCACTGTGTACTTTCTCTTTTTTCTATCTGTTACCAATCTTGAGAAACTCATACATTCTCTGTTCACTCTTTCCCGGTCATAGAGGAATAGATTTCTTTCTGCGAAAGTGCTGTTTTCACAGTGCTAAGTACTCCCAACTCTATCAACAATGTAGGTTTCACCAGTTTTCTAAGTCTCTCTCATTTTCTTGGTGTAACAATTGGAATTCTCTGTGTAAACCTCTGTAACTTCTCTAGGTAGATGAATCACTGTCTTCTTTCTCTTGTTTCTATCTGTTACCAATCTTGGGAAACTCATACATTCTCTGTTCACGGTTTCCCGGTCTTGGGGAAGTAGATTTCTTTCTGCGAAAGTGCTGTTTTCACAGTGCTAAGTACTCCCAACTGTATCAATAATGTTGGTTTGACCAGTTTTCTAAGTCTCTCTTGCTTTCTTGGAGTTACACTTGGAAATCTGTGTGCAAACCTCTGTAACTTCTCTAGGTAGATGAATCACTGTGTACTTTCTCTTGTTTCTATCTGTTACCAATCTTGAGAAACTCATACATTCTCTGTTCACTGTTTCCCGGTCTTAGCCAGGTAGTTTTTTTTCTGCAAAAGTGCCGTTTTCACAGTGCTAAGTACTCCCAACTCTATCAACAATGTAGGTTTTACCAGTTTTCTAAGTCTCTCTTATTTTCTTGTACTTATACTTGGAATTCTCTGTGTAAACCTCTGTAACTTCTCTAGGTAGATGAATCACTGTGTACTTTCTCTTGTTTCTATCTGTTACCAATCTTGAGAGACTCATACATTCTCTGTTCACTGTTTCGCGATCTTAGAGAAGTAGATTTCTTTTGACGAAAGTGATGTTTTCACAGTGCTAACTGCTCCCAACTGTATCAACAATGTTGGTTTTACCAGTTTTCTAAGTCTCCCTTGTTTTCTTGGAGTTACACTTGGATATCTCTGTGTAAATTTCTGTATCTTCTCTAGGGTACTGAGCTACTGTGTACTTACTCTTGTTTCTATCTGTGACCAATCTTGAGAAACTCACAGATTCTCTTTTCACTGTTTCGTGGTCTGAGAGAAGTAGATTTCTTTCGAAGAAAGTGATGTTTTCACAGTGCTTAGTACTCCCAACTGTATCAACAATGTTGGTTTTACGAGTTTTTAAGTCTCTCTCATTTTCTTGCAGTAATACTTGGAATTCTCTGTGTAAACCTCTGTAACTCTTCTAGGTAGATGTATCACTCTGTACTTACTGTTATTTCTATCTGTTACCAATCTTGAGAAACTGATACATTCTCTGTTCACTGTTTCCCGGTCTCAGAGTAGTAGATTTCTTTCTGCGAAAGTGCTGTTTTCACAGTGATAAGTACTCCCAGCTCTATGAACAATGTAGGTTTCACCAGTTTTCTAAGTCTCTCTCATTTTCTTGGAGTAACACTTGGAATTCTCTGTGTAAACCTCTGTAACTTCTCTAGGTAGATGAATCACTGTCTTCTTTCTCTTGTTTCTATCTGTTAACAATGTTGAGAAACTCATACATTCTCTGTTCAATGTTTCCCTGTCTTAGAGAAGTAGATTTTTTGTGCGAAAGTGCTGTTTTCACAGTGCTAAGCACTCCCAACTCTATCAACAATGTAGGTTTTACCAGTTTTCTAAGTCTCTCTTATTTTCTTGTACTTATACTTGTAATTCTCTGTGTAAACCTCTGTAACTTCCGTACGTAGATGAATCACCGTGTACTTTCTCTTGTTTCTATCTGTTACCAATCTTGAGAAACGCATACATTCTCTGTTCACTGTTTCCCGGTCTTAGAGAAGTAGATTTCTTTCTGGGAAAGTGCTGTTTTCACAGTGCTAAGTACTCCGAACTCTGTCAACAATGTAGGTTTTACCAGTTTTCTAAGTCTCTCTTATTTTCTTGTACTTATACTTGTAATTCTCTGTGTAAACCTCTGTATCTTCTCTAGATAGATGAATCACTGTGTACTTTCTCTTGTTTCTATCTGTTACCAATCTTTAGAAACGTATACATTCTCTGTTCAATGTTTCCCGGTCTTAGAGAAGTAGATTTCTTTCTGCCAAAGTGCTGTTTTCACAGTGCTAAGTACTCCCAGATCTGTCAACAATGTAGGTTTTACCAGTTTTCTAAGTCTCTCTTATTTTCTTGTACTTATACTTGGAATTCTCTGTGTAAACCTCTGTAACTTCTCTAGGAGAATGAATCACTGTCTTCTTTCTCTTGTTTCTATCTGTTACCAATTTTGAGAAACTCATACATTCTCTGTTCACTGTTTCCCGGTCTTAGAGAAGTAGATTTCTTTCTGAGAAAGTGCTTTTTTCACAGTGCTAAGTATTCCCAGCTCTATCAACAATGTAGGTTTTACCAGTTTTCTAAGTCTCTCTTATTTTCTTGTACTTATACTTGGAATTCCCTGTGTAAACCTCTGTAACTTCTCTAGGTAGATGAATCACTGTGTACTTTCTCTTGTTTCTATCTGTTACCAATCTTGCGAAACTCATACATTCTCTGTTCACTGTTTCCCGGTCTTGGGGAAGTAGATTTCTTTCTGCGAAAATGCTGTTTTCACAGTGCTAAGTACTCCCAACTGTATCAATAACGTTGGTTTTACCAGTTTTCTAAGTCTCTCTTGTTTTCTTGGAGTTACACTTGGAAATCTGTGTGTAAACCTCTGTAACTTCTCTAAGTAGATGAATCACTGTGTACTTTCTCTTGTTTGTATCTGTTACCAATCTTGAGAAACTCATACCTTCTCTGTTCACTGTTTCCCGGTCTTAGCCTGGTAGATTTTTTTCTGCAAAAGTGCCGTTTTCACAGTGCTAAGTACTCCCAACTCTATCAACAATGTAGGTTTTACCAGTTTTCTAAGTCTCTCTTATTTTCTTGTACTTATACTTGTAATTCTCTGTGTAAACCTCTGTAACTTCTCTAGGTAGATGAATCACTGTGTACTTTCTCTTGTTTCTATCTGTGACCAATCTTGAGAAACTCACAGATTCTCTTTTCACTGTTTCGTGGTCTGAGAGAAGTAGATTTCTTTCGAAGAAAGTGATGTTTTCACAGTGCTAAGTACTCCCAACTGTATCAACAATGTTGGTTTTATGAGTTTTTAAATTCTCTCTCATTTTCTTGCAGTAATACTTGGAATTCTCTGTGTAAACCTCTGTAACTCTTCTACGTAGATGTATCACTCTGTACTTACTGTTATTTCTGTCTGTTACCAATCTTGAGAAACTCATACATTCTCTGTTCACTGTTTCCCTGTCTTAGAGAAGTAGATTTCTTTCGGCGAAAGTGCTGTTTTCACAGTGGTAAGCACTCCCAACTCTATCAACAATGTAGGTTTTACCAGTTTTCTAAGTCTCTCTTACTTTCTTGTACTTATACTTGTAATTCTCTGTGTAAACCTCTGAAACTTCTCTAGATAGATGAATCACTGTATACTTTCTCTTGTTTCTATCTGTTACCAATGTTGAGAAACTCATACATTCTCTGTTCACTGTTTCCCGGTCTCAGAGAAGTAGATTTCTTTCTGCGAAAGTGCTGTTTTCACAGTGCTATGTACTCCCAGCTCTATCAACAATGTAGGTTTCACCAGTTTTCTAAGTCTCTCTCATTTTCTTGGTGTAACAATTGGAATTCTCTGTGTAAACCTCTGTAACTTCTCTAGGTAGATGAATCACTGTCTTCTTTCTCTTGTTTCTATCTGTTACCAATCTTGGGAAACTCATACATTCTCTGTTCACGGTTTCCCGGTATTGGGGAAGTAGATTTCTTTCTGCGAAAGTGCTGTTTTCACAGTGCTAAGTACTCCCAACTGTATCAATAATGTTGGTTTGACCAGTTTTCTAAGTCTCTCTTGTTTTCTTGGAGTTACACTTGGAAATCTGTGTGTAAACCTCTGTAACTTCTCTAGGTAGATGAATCACTGTGTATTTTCTCTTGTTTCTATCTGTTACCAATCTTGAGAAACTCATACATTCTCTGTTCACTGTTTCCCGGTCTTAGCCAGGTAGATTTTTTTCTGCAAAAGTGCCGTTTTCACAGTGCTAAGTACTCCCAACTCTATCAACAATGTAGGTTTTACCAGTTTTCTAAGTCTCTCTTATTTTCTTGTACTTATACTTGGAATTCTCTGTGTAAACCTCTGTAACTTCTCTAGGTAGATGAATCACTGTGTACTTTCTCTTGTTTCTATCTGTTACCAATCTTGAGAGACTCATACATTCTCTGTTCACTGTTTCGCGATCTTAGAGAAGTAGATTTCTTTTGACGAAAGTGATGTTTTCACAGTGCTAACTGCTCCCAACTGTATCAACAATGTTGGTTTTACCAGTTTTCTAAGTCTCTCTTGTTTTCTTGGAGTTACACTTGGATATCTCTGTGTAAATTTCTGTATCTTCTCTAGGGCACTGAGCTACTGTGTACTTACTCTTGTTTCTATCTGTGACCAATCTTGAGAAACTCACAGATTCTCTTTTCACTGTTTCGTGGTCTGAGAGAAGTAGATTTCTTTCGAAGAAAGTGATGTTTTCACAGTGCTAAGTACTCCCAACTGTATCAACAATGTTGGTTTTACCAGTTTTTAAGTCTCTCTCATTTTCTTGCAGTAATACTTGGAATTCTCTGTGTAAACCTCTGTAACTCTTCTAGGTAGATGTATCACTCTGTACTTACTGTTATTTCTATCTGTTACCAATCTTGAGAAATTCATACATTCTCTGTTCACTGTTTCCCGGTCTCAGAGAAATAGAATTCTTTCTGCGAAAGTGCTGTTTTCACAGTGCTAAGTACTCCCAGCTCTATGAACAATGTAGGTTTCACCAGTTTTCTAAGTCTCTCTCATTTTCTTGGAGTAACACTTGGAATTCTCTGTGTAAACCTCTGTAACTTCTCTAGGTAGATGAATCACTGTCTTCTTTCTCTTGTTTCTATCTGCTACCAATGTTGAGAAACTCATACATTCTCTGTTCACTGTTTCCCGGTCTTAGAGAAGTAGATTTTTTGTGCGAAAGTGCTGTTTTCACAGTGCTAAGCACTCCCAACTCTATCAACAATGTAGGTTTTACCAGTTTTCTAAATCTCTCTTATTTTCTTGGAGTTTCACTTGGATTTCTCTGTGTAAACCTCTGTAACTTTTCTAGGTATTTGAATCACTGTGTACTTTCTCTTGTTTCTATCTGTTACCAATCTTGAGAAACTCATACATTCTCTGTTCACTGTTTCCCGGTCTAAGAGAAGTAGATTTCTTTCTGCGAAAGTGCTCTTTTCAAAGTGCTAAGTACTCCCAACTCTATCAACAATGTTGGTTTTACCAGTTTTCTAAGTCTCTCTTATTTTCTTGTACTTATACTTGGAATTCTCTGTGTAAACCACTGTAACCTTTATAGGTAGATGAATCACTGTGTACTTTCTCTTGTTTCTATCTGTTACCAATCTTTAGAAACGCATACATTCTCTTTTCACTGTTTCCCTGTCTTAGAGAAGTAGATTTTTTTCTGCGAAAGTGCTGTTTTCACAGTGCTAAGTACTCCCAACTCTATCAACAATGTAGGTTTTACCAGTTTTCTAAGTCTCTCTTATTTTCTTGGAGTTACACTTGGATTTCTCTCTGTAAACCTCTGTAACTTCTCTAGGTAGATGAATCACTGTGTACTTTCTCTTGTTTCTATCTGTTACCAATCTTGAGAAACTCATACATTCTCTGTTTACTGTTTCCCGGTCTTAGAGAAGTAGATTTCTTTCTGCGAAAGTGCTGATTTCACAGTGCTAAGTACTCCCAACTCTATCAACAATGTAGGTTTTACCAGTTTTCTAAGTGTCTCTTATTTTCTTGTACTTATACTTGTAATTCTCTGTGTAAACCTCTGTAACGTCTCTAGATAGATGAATCACTGTGTACTTTCTCTTGTTTCTATCTGTTACCAATCTTGAGAAACTCATACATTCTCTGTTCACTGTTTCCCGGTCTTAGAGAAGTAGACTTCTTTCTGCGAAAGTGCTGTTTTCCCAGTGCTAAGTACTCCCAACTCTATCAACAATGTAGGTTTTACCAGTTTTCTAAGTCTCTCTCATTATCTGGGAATAACACTTGAAATTCTCTGTGTAAACCTCTGTAACTTCTCTAGGTAGATGAATCACTGTGTACTTTCTCTTATATCTATCTGTTACCAATCTTTAGAAACGCATACATTCTCTGTTCACTGTTTCCCGGTCTTAGAGAAGTAGATTTCTTTCTGCGAAAGTGCTGTTTTCACAGTGCTAAGTACTCCCAACTCTATCAACAATGTTGGTTTTACCAGTTTTCTAAGTCTCTCTTATTTTCTTGTACTTATACTTGGAATTCTCTGTGTAAACCTCTGTAACCTCTCTAGATAGATGAATCACTGTGTACTTTCTCTTGTTTCTATCTGTTACCAATGTTGACAAACTCATACATTCTCTGTTCACTGTTTCCCGGTCTTAGAGAAGTAGATTTCCTTCTGCGAAAGTGGTGTTTTCACAGTGCTAAGTACTCCCAGCGCTATCAACAATGTAGGTTTTATCAGTTTTCTAAATCTCTCTTATTTTCTTGGAGTTTCACTTGGATTTCTCTGTGTAAACCTCTGTAACTTCTCTAGGTAGATGAATCACTGTGTTCTTTCTCTTGTTTCTATCTGTTACCAATCTTGAGAAACTCATATATTCTCTGTTCACTGTTTCCCGGTCTAAGAGAAGTAGATTTCTTTCTGCGAAAGTGCTGTTTTCAAAGTGCTAAGTACTCCCAACTCTATCAACAATGTTGGTTTTACCAGTTTTCTAAGTCTCTCTTATTTTCTTGTACGTATACTTGGAATTCTCTGTGTAAACCTCGGTAACTTCTCTAGATAGATGAATCACTGTGTACTTTCTCTTGTTTCTATCTGTTACCAATGTTGACAAACTCATACATTCTCTGTTCACTGTTTCCCGGTCTTAGAGAAGTAGATTTCCTTCTGCGAAAGTGCTGTTTTCACAGTGCTAAGTACTCCCTACTCTATCAACAATGTAGGTTTTACCAGTTTTCTAAGTCTCTCTTATATTCTTGGAATTACACTTGGATTTCTCTGTGTAAACCTCTGTAACTTCTCTAGGTAGATGAATCATTGTGTACTTTCTCTTGTTTCTATCTGTTACCAATCTTGAAAAACTCATACATTCTCTGTTCACTGTTTCCCGGTCTTAGAGAAGTAGATTTCTTTCTGCGAAAGTGCTGTTTTCATAGTGCTAAGTACTCTCAACTCTATCAACAAAGTCGGTTTTAGAGTTTTCTAAGTCTCTCTTATTTTCTTGTACTTATACTTCGAATTCTCTGTGTAAACCACTGTAACCTTTATAGGTAGATGAATCACTGTGTACTTTCTCTTGTTTCTATCTGTTACCAATCTTTAGAAACGCATACATTCTCTTTTCACTGTTTCCCTGTCTTAGAGAAGTAGATTCCTTTCTGCGAAAGTGCTGTTTTCACAGTGCTAAGTACTCCCAACTCTATCAACAATGTAGGTTTTACCAGTTTTCTAAGTCTCTCTTATTTTCTTGGAGTTACACTTGGATTTCTCTCTGTAAACCTCTGTAACTTCTCTAGGTAGATGAATCACTGTGTACTTTCTCTTGTTTCTATCTGTTACCAATCTTGAGAAACTCATACATTCTCTGTTCACTGTTTCCCGGTCTTACAGAAGTAGATTTCTTTCTGCGGAAGTGCTGTTTTCACAGTGCTAAGTACTCCCAACTCTATGAATAATGTAGGTTTTAATAGTTTTCTAAGTCTCTCTTATTTTCTTGTACTTATACTTGGAATTCTCTGTGTAAACCTCTGTAACCTTTCTAGGTAGGTGAATCACTGTGTACTTTCTCTTGTTTCTATCTGTTACCAATCTTTAGAAACGCATACATTTTCTGTTCACTGTTTCCCGGGCTTAAAGAAGTAGATTTCTTTCTGCGAAAGTGCTGTTTTCACAGTGCTAAGTACTCCCAACTCTATCAACAATGTAGGTTTAAGCAGTTTTCTAAGTTTCTCTTATTTTCTTGGAGTTACACTTGGATTTCTCTGTGTAAACCTCTGTAACTTCTCTAGGTAGATGAATCACTGTGTACTTTCTCTTGTTTCTATCTGTTACCAATCTTTAGAAACGCATACATTCTCTGTTCAGTGTTTCCCGGCCTTAGAGAAGTAGATTTCTTTCTGCGAAAGTGGTGTTTTCACAGTGGTAACTACTCCCAGCTCTATCAACAATGTAGGTTTTACCAGTTTTCTAAGTCTCTCTTATTTTCTTGTACTTATACTTGGAATTCTCTGTGTAAACCTCTGTAACCTTTCTAGGTAGATGAATCACTGTGTACTTTCTCTTGTATCTATCTGTTACCAATCTTTAGAAACGCATACATTCTCTGTTCACTGTTTCCCGGTCTTACAGAAGTAGATTTCTTTCTGCGAAAGTGCTGTTTTCACAGTGGTAAGTACTCCCAACTCTATCAACAATGTAGGTTTTACCAGTTTTCTAAGTCTCTCTTATTTTCCTGTACTTATACTTGGAATTCTCTGTGTATACCTCTGTAACTTCTCTAGGTAGATGAATCACTGTGTACTTTCTCTTGTTTCTATATGTTACTAATCTTTAGAAACGCATATATTCTCTGTTCACTGTTTCCCGGTCTTAGAGAAGTAGATTTCTTTCTGCGAAAGTGCTGTTTTCACAGTGCTAAGTACTCCCAGCTCTATCAACAATGTAGGTTTTACCAGTTTTCTAAATCTCTCTTATTTTCTTGGAGTTTCACTTGGATTTCTCTGTGTAAACCTCTGTAACTTCTCTAGGTAGATGAATCACTGTGTACTTTCTCTTGTTTCTATCTGTTACCAATCTTGAGAAACTCATACATTCTCTGTTCACTGTTTCCCGGACTAAGAGAAGTAGATTTCTTTCTGCGAAAGTGCTGTTTTCAAAGTGCTAAGTTCTCCCAACTCTATCAACAATGTAGGTTTTACCAGTTTTCTAAGTCTCTCTTATTTTCTTGGAGTTACACTTGGATTTCTCTGTGTAAACCTCTGTAACTTCTCTAGGTAGATGAATCACTGTGTACTTTCTTGTGTTTCTATCTTTTACCAATGTTGAGAAACGCATACATTCTCTGTTCACTGTTTCCCGGTCTTAGAGAAGTAGATTTCTTTCTGTGAAAGTGCTGTTTTCACAGTGCTAAGTACTCCCAGCTCTATCAACAAAGTAGCTTTTACCAGTTTTCTAAGTCTCTTTCGTTTTCTTGGAGTAACACTTGGAATTCTCTGTGTAAACCTCTGTAACTTCTCTGGGTAGATGAATCACTGTCTTCTTTCTCTTGTTTCTATCTGTTACCAATGTTGAGAAACTCATACATTCTCTGTTCACTGTTTCCCGGTCTTAGAGAAGTAGATTTTTTTCTGAGAAAGTGCTGTTTTCACAGTGCTAAGTACTCCCAACTCTATCAACGATGTAGGTTTTACCAGTTTTGTAAGTCTCTCTTATTTTCTTGTACTTATACTTGGAATTCTCTGTGTAAACCTCTGTAACTTCTCTAGGTACATGAATCACTGTGAATTTTCTCTTGTTTCTATCTGTCACCAATCTTGAGAAACTCATACATTCTCTGTTCACTGTTTCCCGGTCTTAGCCAGATAGATTTCTTTCTTTGAAAGTGTTGTTTTCACAGTGCTAAGTACTCCCAACTCTATCAACAATGTGGGTTTTACCAGTTTTCTAAGTCTCTCTTATTTTCTTGTACTTATACTTGGAATTCTTTGTGTAAACCTCTGTAACTTCTCTAGGTAAATGAATCACTGTGTACTTTCTCTTGTTTCTATCTGATACCAATCTTTAGAAACGCATACATTCTCTGTTCACTGTTTCCCGGTCTTAGATAAGTAGATTTCTTTCTGCGAAAGTGCTGTTTTCACAGTGATAAGTACTCCCAAATCTATCAACAATGTAGGTTTTACCAGTTTTCTAAGTCTCTCTTATTTTCTTGTACTTATACTTAGAATTCTCTGTGTAAACCTCTGTAACTTCTATAGGTAGATGAATCACTGTGTACTTTCTCTTTTTTCTATCTGTTACCAATCTTGAGAAACTCATACATTCTCTGTTCACTCTTTCCCGGTCATAGAGGAATAGATTTCTTTCTGCGAAAGTGCTGTTTTCACAGTGCTAAGTACTCCCAACTCTATCAACAATGTAGGTTTTACCAGTTTTCTAAGTCTCTCTTATTTTCTTGTACTTATACTTGTAATTCTCTGTGTAAACCTCTGTAATTTCTCTAGGAGAATGCATCACTGTCTTCCTTCTCTTGTTTCTATCTGTTATCAATCTTGAGAAACTCATACATTCTCTGTTCACTGTTTCCCGGTCTCAGAGAAGTCGATTTCTTTCTGGGAAAGTGCTGTTTTCACAGAGCTAAGTACTCCCAGCTCTATCAACAATGTAGGTTTTACCAGTTTTCTAAGTCTCTCTCATTTTCCTGAAGTAACACTTGGAATTCTCTGTGTAAACCTCTGTAACTTCTCTAGGTAGATGAATCACTGTGTACTTTCTCTTGTTTCTATCTGTTACCAATCTTGAGAAACGCATACATTCCCTGTTCACTGTTTCCCGGCCTTAGAGAAGTATATTTCTTTCTGCGAAAGTGCTGTTTTCACAGTGGTAAGTACTCCCAGCTCTATCAACAATGTAGGTTTTACCAGTTTTCTAAGTCTCTCTTATTTTCTTGTACTTTTACTTGGAATTCTCTGTGTAAACCTCTGTAACCTTTCTAGGTAGATGAATCACTGTGTACTTTCTCTTGTTCTATATGTTACCAATCTTGAGAAACGCATACATTCTCTGTTCACTGTTTCCCGGTCTTAGAGAAGTAGATTTCTTTCTGTGAAAGTGCTGTTTTCACAGTGCTAAGTACTCCCAACTCTATAAACAATGTAGGTTTTACCAGTTTTCTAAGTCTCTCTTATTTTCTTGGAGTTACACTTGGATTTCTCTGTGTAAACCTCTGTAACTTCTCTAGGTAGATCAATCACTGTGTACTTTCTCTTGTTTCTACCTGTTGCCAATCTTGAGGAACTCATACATTCTCTGTTCACTGTTTCCCGGTCTTAGAGAAGTAGATTTCTTTCTGCGAAAGTGCTGTTTTCACATTGCTAAGTACTCTCAACTCTATCAATAAAGTAGGTTTTACCAGTTTTCTAAGTCTCTCTTATTTTCTTGTGCTTATAGTTGGAATTCTCTGTGTAAACCTCTGTAACCTTTCTAGGTAGATGAATCACTGTGTACTTTCTCTTGTTTCTATCTGTTACCAACCTTTAGAAACGTATACATTCTCTTTTCACTGTTTCCCGGTCTTAGAGAAGTAGTTTTCTTTCTGCGAAAGTGCTGTTTTCCCAGTGCTAAGTACTCCCAACTCTATCAACAATGTAGGTTTTACCAGTTTTCTAAGTCTCTCTTATTTTCTTGTACTTATACTTGGAATTCTCTGTGTAAACCTCTGTAACTTCTCTAGGTAGATGAATCACTGTGTACTTTCTCTTGTTTCTATCTGTTACCAATCTTGAGAAACTCATACATTCTCTGTTCACTGTTTCCCGGTCTTAGAGAAGTAGACTTCTTTCTGCGAAAGTGCTGTTTTCCCAGTGCTAAGTACTCCCAACTCTATCAACAATGTAGGTTTTACCAGTTTTCTAAATCTCTCTCATTTTCTGGGAATAACACTTGAAATTCCCTGTGTAAACCTCTGTAACTTCTCTAGGTAGATGAATCACTGTGTACTTTCTCTTGTATCTATCTGTTACCAATCTTTAGAAACGCATACATTCTCTGTTCACTGTTTCCCGGTCTTACAGAAGTAGATTTCTTTCTGCGAAAGTGCTGTTTTCACAGTGCTAAGTACTCCCAACTCTATCAACAATGTAGGTTTTACCAGTTTTCTAAGTCTCTCTTATTTTCTTGTACTTATACATGGAATTCTCTGTGTCAACCTCTGTAACTTCTCTAGGTAGATGAATCACTGTGTACTTTCTCTTGTTTCTATCTGTTACCAATCTTGAGAAAGTCATACATTCTCTGTTCACTGTTTCCCGGTCTTAGAGAAGTAGATTTCTTTCTGCGAAAGTGCTGTTTTCACAGTGCTAAGTACTGCCAACTCTATCAACAATGTTGGTTTTACCAGTTTTCTAAGTCTCTCTTATTTTCTTGTACTTATACTTGGAATTCTCTGTGTAAACCTCTGTAACCTCTCTAGATAGATGAATCACTGTGTACTTTCTCTTGTTTCTATCTGTTACCAATGTTGACAAACTCATACATTCTCTGTTCACTGTTTCCCGGTCTTAGAGAAGTAGATTTCCTTCTGCGAAAGTGCTGTTTTCACAGTGCTAAGTACTCCCAGCTCTATCAACAATGTAGGTTTTACCAGTTTTCTAAATCTCCGTTATTTTCTTGGAGTTTCACTTGGATTTCTCTGTGTAAACCTCTGTAACTTCTCTAGGTAGATGAATCACTGTGTTATTTCTCTTGTTTCTATCTGTTACCAATCTTGAGAAACTCATATATTCTCTGTTCACTGTTTCCCGGTCTAAGAGAAGTAGATTTCTTTCTGCGAAAGTGCTGTTTTCAAAGTGCTAAGTACTCCCAACTCTATCAACAATGTTGGTTTTACCAGTTTTCTAAGTCTCTCTTATTTTCTTGTACGTATACTTGGAATTCTCTGTGTAAACCTCTGTAACTTCTCTAGATAGATGAATCACTGTGTACTTTCTCTTGTTTCTATCTGTTACCAATGTTGACAAACTCATACATTCTCTGTTCACTGTTTCCCGGTCTTAGAGAAGTAGATTTCCTTCTGCGAAAGTGCTGTTTTCACAGTGCTAAGTACTCCCTACTCTATCAACAATGTAGGTTTTACCAGTTTTCTAAGTCTCTCTTATATTCTTGGAATTACACTTGGATTTCTCTGTGTAAACCTCTGTAACTTCTCTAGGTAGATGAATCATTGTGTACTTTCTCTTGTTTCTATCTGTTACCAATCTTGAAAAACTCATACATTCTCTGTTCACTGTTTCCCGGTCTTAGAGAAGTAGATTTCTTTCTGCGAAAGTGCTGTTTTCATAGTGCTAAGTACTCTCAACTCTATCAACAAAGTCGGTTTTAGAGTTTTCTAAGTCTCTCTTATTTTCTTGTACTTATACTTGGAATTCTCTGTGTAAACCACTGTAACCTTTATAGGTAGATGAATCACTGTGTACTTTCTCTTGTTTCTATCTGTTACCAATCTTTAGAAACGCATACATTCTCTTTTCACTGTTTCCCTGTCTTAGAGAAGTAGATTTCTTTCTGCGAAAGTGCTGTTTTCACAGTGCTAAGTACTCCCAACTCTATCAACAATGTAGGTTTTACCAGTTTTCTAAGTCTCTCTTATTTTCTTGGAGTTACACTTGGATTTCTCTCTGTAAACCTCTGTAACTTCTCTAGGTAGATGAATCACTGTGTACTTTCTCTTGTTTCTATCTGTTACCAATCTTGAGAAACTCATACATTCTCTGTTCACTGTTTCCCGGTCTTAGAGAAGTAGATTTCTTTCTGCGAAAGTGCTGTTTTCCCAGTGCTAAGTACTCCCAACTCTATCAACAATGTAGGTTTTACAAGTTTTCTAAGTCTCTCTTATTTTCTTGTACTTATACTTGTAATTCTCTGTGTAAACCTCTGTAACTTCCGTTGGTAGATGAATCACTGTGTACTTACTCTTGTTTCTATCTATTACCAATCTTGAGAAACTCATACATTCTCTGTTCACTGTTTCCCGGATTTAGAGAAGTAGATTTCTTACTGCGAAAGTGCTGTTTTCACAGTGCTAAGTACTCCCAACTCTATCAATAATGTAGGTTTTACCAGTTTTCTAAGTCTCTCTTATTTTCTTGTACTTATAGTTGGAATTCTCTGTGTAAACCTCTGTAACTTCCATAGGTAGATGAATCACTGTGTACTTTCTCTTGTTTCTACCTGTTACCAATCTTGAGAAACTCATACATTCTCTGTTCACTGTTTCCCGGTCTTAGAGAAGTAGATTTCTCTCTTTGAAAGTGCTGCTTTCACAGTTCTAAGTACTCCCAACTCTATCAACAATGTAGGTTTTACCAGTTTTCTAAGTCTCTCTTATTTTCTTGGAGTTACACTTGGATTTCTCTGTGTAAACCTCTGTAACTTCTCTAGGTAGATGAATCACTGTGTACTTTCTCTTCTTTCTATCTGTTCCCAAACTTTAGAAACGTATACATTCTCTTTTCACTGTTTCCTGGTCTTAGAGAAGTAGATTTCTTTCTGCGAAAGTGCTGTTTTCACAGTGCTAAGTACTCCCAACTCTATCAACAATGTAGGTTTTACCAGTTTTCTAAGTCTCTCTTATTTTCTTGAAGTTACACTTGGATTTCTCTGTGTAAACCTCTGTAACTTCTCTAGGTAAATGAATCACTGTGTACTTTCTCTTGTTTCTATCTGTTACCAATCTTGAGAAACTCATACATTCTCTGTTCACTGTTTCCCGGTCTTAGAGAAGTAGATTTCTTTCTGCGAAAGTGCTGTTTTCCCAGTGCTAAGTACTCCCAACTCTATCAACAATGTAGGTTTTACCAGTCTTCTAAGTCTCTCTTATTTTCTTGTACTTATACTTGTAATTCTCTGTGTAAACCTCTGTAACTTCCTTAGGTAGATGAATCACTGTGTACTTTCTCTTGTTTCTATCTGTTACCAATCTTGAGAAAATCATACATTCTCTGTTCATTGTTTCCCGGTCTTAGAGAAGTAGTTTTCTTTCTGCGAAAGTGCTGTTTTCCCAGTGCTAAGTACTCCCAACTCTATCAACAATGTAGGTTTTACCAGTTTTCTAAGTCTCTTATTTTCTTGTACTTATACTTGTAATTCTCTGTGTAAACCTCTGTAACATCTCTAGGTAGATGAATCACTGTGTACTTTCTCTTGTTTCTATCTGTTACCAATCTTGAGAAACTCATACATTCTCTGTTCACTGTTTCCCGGTGTTAGAGAAGTAGATTTCTTTCTGCGAAAGTGCTGTTTTCCCAGTGCTAAGTACTCCCAACTCTATCAACAATGTAGGTTTTACAAGTTTTCTAAGTCTCTCTTATTTTCTTGTACTTATACTTGTAATTCTCTGTGTAAACCTCTGTAACTTCCGTTGGTAGATGAATCACTGTGTACTTTCTCTTGTTTCTATCTGTTACCAATCTTGAGAAACTCATACATTCTCTGTTCACTGTTTCCCGGATTTAGAGAAGTGGATTTCTTACTGCGAAAGTGCTGTTTTCACAGTGCTAAGTACTCCCAACTCTATCAATAATGTAGGTTTTACCAGTTTTCTAAGTCTTTCTTATTTTCTTGTACTTATACTTGGAATTCTCTGTGTAAACCTCTGTAACTTCCGTAGGTAGATGAATCACTGTGTACTTTCTCTTGTTTCTACCTGTTACCAATCTTGAGAAACTCATACATTCTCTGTTCACTGTTTCCCGGTCTTAGAGAAGTAGATTTCTCTCTTTGAAAGTGCTGTTTTCACAGTTCTAAGTACTCCCAACTCTATCAACAATGTAGGTTTTACCAGTTTTCTAAGTCTCTCTTATTTTCTTGGAGTTACACTTGGATTTCTCTGTGTAAACCTCTGTAACTTCTCTAGGTAGATGAATCACTGTGTACTTTCTCTTGTTTCTATCTGTTACCAATCTTGAGAAACTCATACATTCTCTGTTCACTGTTTCCCGGTCTTAGAGAAGTAGACTTCTTTCTGCGAAAGTGCTGTTTTCCCAGTGCCAAGTACTCCCAACTCTATCAACAATGTAGGTTTTACCAGTTTTCTAAGTCTCTCTTATTTTCTTGTACTTATACTTGGAATTCTCTGTGTAAACCTCTGTAACCTCTCTAGATAGATGAATCACTGTGTACTTTCTATTGTTTCTATCTGTTACCAATGTTGACAAACTCATACATTCTCTGTTCACTGTTTCCCGGTCTTAGAGAAGTAGATTTCCTTCTGCGAAAGTGCTGTTTTCACAGTGCTAAGTACTCCCAGCTCTATCAACAATGTAGGTTTTACCAGTTTTCTAAATCTGTCTTATTTTCTTGGAGTTTCACTTGGATTTCTCTGTGTAAACCTCTGTAACTTCTCTAGGTAGATGAATCACTGTGTTCTTTCTCTTGTTTCTATCTGTTACCAATCTTGAGAAACTCATATATTCTCTGTTCACTGTTTCCCGGTCTAAGCGAAGTAGATTTCTTTCTGCGAAAGTGCTGTTTTCAAAGTGCTAAGTACTCCCAACTCTATCAACAATGTTGGTTTTACCAGTTTTCTAAGTCTCTCTTATTTTCTTGTACTTATACTTGGAATTCTCTGTGTAAACCTCTGTAACTTCTCTAGATAGATGAATCACTGTGTACTTTCTCTTGTTTCTATCTGTTAGCAATGTTGACAAACTCATACATTCTCTGTTCACTGTTTCCCGGTCTTAGAGAAGTAGATTTCTTTCTGCGAAAGTGCTGTTTTCATAGTGCTAAGTACTCTCAACTCTATCAACAAAGTCGGTTTTAGAGTTTTCTAAGTCTCTCTTATTTTCTTGTACTTATATTTGGAATTCTCTGTGTAAACCACTGTAACCTTTATAGGTAGATGAATCACTGTGTACTTTCTCTTGTTTCTATCTGTTACCAATCTTTAGAAACGCATACATTTTCTGTTCACTGTTTCCCGGTCTTACAGAAGTAGATTTCTTTCTGAGAAAGTGCTGTTTTCACAGTGCTAAGTACTCCCAACTCTATCAACAATGTAGGTTTAAGCAGTTTTCTAAGTCTCTCTTATTTTCTTGGAGTTACACTTGGATTTCTCTGTGTAAACCTCTGTAACTTCTCTAGGTAGATGAATCACTGTGTACTTTCTCTTGTTTCTATCTGTTACCAATCTTTAGAAACGCATACATTCTCTGTTCACTGTTTCCCGGCCTTAGAGAAGTAGATTTCTTTCTGCGAAAGTGCTGTTTTCACAGTGGTAACTACTCCCAGCTCTATCAACAATGTAGGTTTTACCTGTTTTCTAAGTCTCTCTTATTTTCTTGTACTTATACTTGTAATTCTCTGTGTAAACCTCTGTAACTTCCGTTGGTAGATGAATCACTGTGTACTTTCTCTTGTTTCTATATGTTACTAATCTTTGGAAACGCATATATTCTCTGTTCACTGTTTCCCGGTCTTAGAGAAGTAGATTTCTTTCTGCGAAAGTGCTGTTTTCACAGTGCTAAGTACTCCCAGCTCTATCAACAATGTAGGTTTTACCAGTTTTCTAAATCTCTCTTATTTTCTTGGAGTTTCACTTGGATTTCTCTGTGTAAACCTCTGTAACTTCTCTAGGTAGATGAATCACTGTGTACTTTCTCTTGTTTCTATCTGTTACCAATCTTGAGAAACTCATACATTCTCCGTTCACTGTTTCCCGGACTAAGAGAAGTAGATTTCTTTCTGCGAAAGTGCTGTTTTCAAAGTGCTAATTTCTCCCAACTCTATCAACAAAGTTGGTTTTACCAGTTTTCTAAGTCTCTCTTATTTTCTTGTACTCATACTTGTAATTCTCTTTGTAAATCTCTGTAACTCCTCTAGGTAGATGTACCACTGTGTACTTACTGTTATTTCTATCTGTTACCAATCTTGAGAAACGCATACATTCTCTTTTCACTGTTTCCCGGTCTAGGAGAAGTAGATTTCTTTCTGCGAAAGTGCTGTTTTCACAGTGCCAGGTACTCCCAACTCTATCAACAATGTAGGTTTTACCAGTTTTCTAAGTCTCTCTTATTTTCTTGGAGTTACACTTGGATTTCTCTGTGTAAACCTCTGTAACTTCTCTAGGTAGATGAATCACTGTGTACTTTCTTTTGTTTCTATCTTTTACCAATGTTGAGAAACGCATACATTCTCTGTTCACTGTTTCCCGGTCTTAGAGAAGTAGATTTCTTTCTGTGAAAGTGCTGTTTTCACAGTGCTAAGTACTCCCAGCTCTATCAACAAAGTAGCTTTTACCAGTTTTCTAAGTCTCTTTCGTTTTCTTGGAGTAACACTTGGAATTCTCTGTGTAAACCTCTGTAACTTCTCTGGGTAGATGAATCACTGTCTTCTTTCTCTTGTTTCTATCTGTTACCAATGTTGAGAAACTCATACATTCTCTGTTCACTGTTTCCCGGTCTTAGAGAAGTAGATTTTTTTCTGAGAAAGTGCTGTTTTCACAGTGCTAAGTACTCCCAACTCTATCAACGATGTAGGTTTTACCAGTTTTGTAAGTCTCTCTTATTTTCTTGTACTTATACTTGGAATTCTCTGTGTAAACCTCTGTAACTTCTCTAGGTACATGAATCACTGTGAATTTTCTCTTGTTTCTATCTGTCACCAATCTTGAGAAACTCATACATTCTCTGTTCACTGTTTCCCGGTCTTAGCCAGATAGATTTCTTTCCTTGAAAGTGTTGTTTTCACAGTGCTAAGTACTCCCAACTCTATCAACAATGTGGGTTTTACCAGTTTTCTAAGTCTCTCTTATTTTCTTGTACTTATACTTGGAATTCTTTGTGTAAACCTCTGTAACTTCTCTAGGTAAATGAATCACTGTGTACTTTCTCTTGTTTCTATCTGATACCAATCTTTAGAAACGCATACATTCTCTGTTCACTGTTTCCCGGTCTTAGATAAGTAGATTTCTTTCTGCGAAAGTGCTGTTTTCACAGTGATAAGTACTCCCAAATCTATCAACAATGTAGGTTTTACCAGTTTTCTAAGTCTCTCTTATTTTCTTGTACTTATACTTAGAATTCTCTGTGTAAACCTCTGTAACTTCTCTAGGTAGATGAATCACTGTGTACTTTCTCTTTTTTCTATCTGTTACCAATCTTGAGAAACTCATACATTCTCTGTTCACTCTTTCCCGGTCATAGAGGAAGAGATTTCTTTCTGCGAAAGTGCTGTTTTCACAGTGCTAAGTACTCCCAACTCTATCAACAATGTAGGTTTTACCAGTTTTCTAAGTCTCTCTCATTTTCCTGAAGTAACACTTGGAATTCTCTGTGTAAACCTCTGTAACTTCTCTAGGTAGATGAATCACTGTGTACTTTCTCTTGTTTCTATCTGTTACCAATCTTGAGAAACGGATACATTCTCTGTTCACTGTTTCCCGGCCTTAGAGAAATAGATTTCTTTCTGCGAAAGTGCTGTTTTCACAGTCGTAAGTACTCCCAGCTCTATCAACAATGTAGGTTTTACCAGTTTTCTAAGTCTCTCTTATTTTCTTGTACTTATACTTGGAATTCTCTGTGTAAACCTCTGTAACCATTCTAGTTAGATGAATCACTGTGTACTTTCTCTTGTATCTATCTGTTACCAATTTTTAGAAACGCATAGATTCTCTGTTCACTGTTTCCCGTCTTACAGAAGTAGATTTCTTTCTGCGAAAGTGCTGTTTTCACAGTGCTAAGTACTCCCAACTCTATCAACAATGTAGGTTTTACCAGTTTTCTAAGTCTCTCTTATTTTCTTGTACTTATACTTGGAATTCTCTGTGTAAACCTCTGTAACTTCTCTAGGTAGATGAATCACTGTGTACTTTCTCTTGTTTCTATATGTTACCAATCTTTAGAAACGCATACATTCTCTGTTCACTGTTTCCCGGTCTTAGAGAAGTAGATTTCTTTCTGCGAAAGTGCTGTTTTCACAGTGCTAAGTACTCCCAGCTCTATCAACAATGTAGGTTTTACCAGTTTTCTAAATCTCTCTTATTTTCTTGGAGTTTCACTTGGATTTCTCTGTGTAAACCTCTGTAACTTCTCTAGGTAGATGAATCACTGTGTACTTTCTCTTGTTTCTATCTGTTACCAATCTTGAGAAACTCATACATTCTCTGTTCACTGTTTCCCGGTCTAAGAGAAGTAGATTTCTTTCTGCGAAAGTGCTGTTTTCAAAGTGCTAAGTACTCCCAACTCTATGAACAATGTTGGTTTTACCAGTTTTCTAAGTCTCTCTTATTTTCTTGTACTTATACTTGGAATTCTCTGTGTAAACCTCTGTAACTTTTCTAAGTAGATGAATCACTGTGTACGTTCTCTTGATTCTATCTGTTACCAATCTTTAGAAACGCATACATTCTCTGTTCAATGTTTCCCGGTCTTAGAGAAGTAGATTTCTTTCTGCGAAAATGCTGTTTTCACAGTGCTAAGTACTCCCAACTCTATCAACAATGTAGATTTTACCAGTTTTCTAAGTCTCTCTTATTTTCTTGTACTTATACTTGGAATTATCTGTGTAAACCGCTGTAACTTCTCTAGGTAGATGAATCACTGTGTACTTTCTCTTGTTTCTATCTGTCACCAATCTTGAGAAACTCATAGATTCTCTGTTCACTGTTTCCCGGTCTTAGAGAAGTAGATTTCTTTCTGCGAAAGTGCTGTTTTCACAGTGCTAAGTACTCCCAACTCTATCAACAATGTAGGTTTAAGCAGTTTTCTAAGTCTCTCTTATTTTCTTGGAGGTACACTTGGATTTCTCTGTGTAAACCTCTGTAACTTCTCTAGGTAGATGAATCACTGTGTACTTTCTCTTGTTTCTATCTGTTACCAATCTTGAGAAACTCATACATTCTCTGTTCACTGTTTCCCGGTCTTATAGAAGTAGATTTCTTTCTGCGAAAGTGCTGTTTTCACAGTGCTAAGTACTCCCAGCTCTATCAACAATGTAGGTTTTACCAGTTTTCTAAGTCTCTCTCATTTTCTTGGAGTAACACTTTTTAATTCTCTGTGTAAACCTCTGTAACTTCTCTATGTAGATGAATCACTGTGTACTTTCTCTTGTTTCTATCTGTTACCAATCCTTAGAAACGCATACATTTTCTGTTCACTGTTTCCCGGCCTTAGAGAAGTAGATTTCTTTCTGCGAAAGTGCTGTTTTCACAGTGGTAAGTACTCCCATCTCTATCAACAATGTAGGTTTTACCAGTTTTCTAAGTCTCTCTTATTTTCTTGTACTTATACTTGGAATTCTCTGTGTAAACCTCTGTAACCTTTCTAGGTAGATGAATCACTGTGTACTTTCTCTTGTTTCTATCTGTTACCAATCTTTAGAAACGCATACATTCTCTGTTCACTGTTTCCCGGTCTTACAGAAGTAGATTTCTTTCTGCGAAAGTGCTGTTTTCACAGTGCTAAGTACTCCCAACTCTATCAACAATGTAGGCTTTACCAGTTTTCTAAGTCTCTCTTAAATTTTTGGAATTACACTTGGATTTCTCTGTGTAAACCTCTGTAACTTCTCTAGGTAGATGAATCATTGTGTACTTTCTCTTGTTTCTATCTGTTACCAATCTTGAAAAACTCATACATTCTCTGTTCACTGTTTCCCGGTCTTAGAGAAGTAGATTTCTTTCTGCGAAAGTGCTGTTTTCATAGTGCTAAGTACACTCAACTCTATCAACAAAGTAGGTTTTACCAGTTTTCTAAGTCTCTCTTCTTTTCTTGTACTTATACGTGGAATTCTCTGTGTAAACCACTGTAACCTTTATCGGTAGATGAATCACTGTGTACTTTCTCTTGTTTCTATCTGTTACCAATCTTTAGAAATGCATACATTCTCTTTTCACTGTTTCCCGGTCTTAGAGAAGTAGATTTCTTTCTGCGAAAGTGCTGTTTTCACAGTGCTAAGTACTCCCAACTCTATCAACAATGTAGGTTTTACCAGTTTTCTAAGTCTCTCTTATTTTCTTGGAGTTACACTTGGATTTCTCTGTGTAAACCTCTGTAACTTCTCTAGGTAGATGAATCACTGTGTACTTTCTCTTGTTTCTATCTGTTACCAATCTTGAGAAACTCATACATTCTCCTTTCACTGTTTCCCGGTCTTACAGAAGTAGATATCTTTCTGCGGAAGTGCTGTTTTCACAGTGCTAAGTACTCCCAACTCTATGAACAATGTAGGTTTTACCAGTTTTCTAAGTCTCTCTTATTTTCTTGTACTTATACTTGTAATTCTCTGTGTAAACCTCTGTAACCTTTCTAGGTAGATGAATCACTGTGTACTTTCTCTTGTTTCTATCTGTTACCAATCTTTAGAAACGCATACATTTTCTGTTCATCGTTTCCCGGTCTTACAGAAGTAGATTTCTTTGTGCGAAAGTGCTGTTTTCACAGTGCTAAGTACTCCCAACTCCATCAACAATGTAGGTTTAAGCAGTTTTCTACGTCTCTCTTATTTTCTTGGAGTTACACTTGGATTTCTCTGTGTAAACCTCTGTAACTTCTCTAGGTAGATGAATCACTGTGTACTTTCTCTTGTTTCTATCTGTTACCAATCTTGAGAAACTCATACATTCTCTGTTCACTGTTTCCCGGTCTTAGAGAAGTAGATTTCTTTCTGCGAAAGTGCTGTTTTCACAGTGCTAAGTACTCCCAGCTCTATCAACAATGTAGATTTTACCAGTTTTCTAAGTCTCTCTCATTTTCTTGGAGTAACACTTGGAATTCTCTGTGTAAACCTCTGTAACTTCTCTATGTAGATGAATCACTGTGTACTTTCTCTTGTTTCTATCTGTTACCAATCTTTAGAAACGCATACATTCTTTGTTCACTGTTTCCCCGCCTTAGAGAAGTAGATTTCTTTCTGCGAAAGTGCTGTTTTCACAGTGGTAAGTACTCCCAGCTCTATCAACAATGTAGGTTTTACCAGTTTTCTAAGTCTCTCTTATTTTCTTGTACTTATACTTGGAATTCTCTGTGTAAACCTCTGTAATTTCTCTAGGAGAATGCATCACTGTCTTCTTTCTCTTGTTTCTATCTGTTATCAATCTTGAGAAACTCATACATTCTGTGTTCACTGTTTCCCGGTCTCAGAGAAGTAGATTTCTTTCTGCGAAAGTGCTGTTTTCACAGAGCTAAGTACTCTCAGCTCTATCAACAATGTAGGTTTTACCAGTTTTCTAAGTCTCTCTCATTTTCTTGGAGTAACACTTGGAATTCTCTGTGTAAACCTCTGTAACTTCTCTATGTAGATGAATCACTGTGTACTTTCTCTTGTTTCTATCTGTTACCAATCTTTAGAAACGCATACATTCTCTGTTCACTGTTTCCCGGCCTTAGAGAGGAATATTTCTTTCTGCGAAAGTGCTGTTTTCACAGTGGTAAGTACTCCCAGCTCTATCAACAATGTAGGTTTTACCAGTTTTCTAAGTCTCTCTTATTTTCTTGTACTTATACTTGGAATTCTCTGTGTAAACCTCTGTAACCTTTCTAGGTAGATGAATCACTGTGTACTTTCTTTTGTATCTATCTGTTACCAATCTTTAGAAACGCATACATTCTCTGTTCACTGTTTCCCACTACATTTCTTTCTGCGAAAGTGCTGTTTTCACAGTGCTAGGTACTCCCAACTCTATCAACAATGTAGGTTTTACCAGTTTTCTAAGTCTCTCTTATTTTCTTGTACTTATACTTGGAATTCTCTGTGTAAACCTCTGTAACTTCTCTAGGTAGATGAATCACTGTGTACTTTCTCTTGTTTCTATATGTTACCAATCTTTAGAAACGCGTACATTCTCTGTTCACTGTTTCCCGGTCTTAGAGAAGTAGATCTCTTTCTGCGAAAGTGCTGTTTTCACAGTGCTAAGTACTCCCAGCTCTATCAACAATGTAGGTTTTACCAGTTTTCTAAATCTCTCTTATTTTCTTGGAGTTTCACTTGGATTTCTCTGTGTAAACCTCTGTAACTTCTCTAGATAGATGAATCACTGTGTACTTTCTCTTGTTTCTATCTGTTACCAATCTTGGAAACTCATACATTCTTTGTTCACTGTTTCCCGGTCTAAGAGAAGTAGATTTCTATCTGCGAAAGTGCTGTTTTCAAAGTGCTAAGTACTCCCAACTCTATCAACAATGTTGGTTTTACCAGTTTTCTAAGTCTCTCTTATTTTCTTGTACTTATACTTGGAATTCTCTGTGTAAACCTCTGTAACTCTTCTAAGTAGATGAATCACTGTGTACGTTCTCTTGATTCTATCTGTTACCAATCTTTAGAAACGCATACATTCTCTGTTCAATGTTTCCCGGTCTTAGAGAAGTAGATTTCTTTCTGCGAAAATGCTGTTTTCACAGTGCTAAGTACTCCCAACTCTATCAACAATGTAGGCTTTACCAGTTTTCTAAGTCTCTCTTATTTTCTTGTACTTATACTTGAAATTCTCTGTGTAAACCTCTGTATCTTCTCTAGGTAGATGAATCACTGTGTACTTTCTCTTGTTTCTATCTGTTACCAACCTTGAGAATCGCATACATTCTCTTTTCACTGTTTCCCGGTCTTAGAGAAGTAGATTTCTTTCTGCGAAATTGCTGCTTTCACAGAGCTAAGTACTCCCAGCTCTATCAACAATGTAGGTTTTACCAGTTTTCTAAGTCTCTCTTATTTTCTTGTACTTATACTTGGAATTCTCTGTGTAAACCTCTGTATCTTCTCTAGGTAGATGAATCACTGTGTACTTTCTCTTGTTTCTATCTGTTACCAATCTTGAGAATCGCATACATTCTCTTTTCACTGTTTCCCGGTCTTAGAGAAGTAGATTTCTTTCTGCGAAAGTGCTGTTTTCACAGTGCTAAGTACTCCCAACTCTAGCAACAATGTAGGTTTTACCAGTTTTCTAAGTCTCTCTTATTTTCTTGGAGTTACACTTGGATTTCTCTGTGTAAACCTCTGTAACTTCTCTAGGTAGATGAATCACTGTGTACTTTCTCTTGTTTCTATCTGTTACCAATCTTGAGAAACTCATACATTCTCTGTTCAGTGTTTCCGGGTCTTACAGAAGTAGATTTCTTTCTGCGAAAGTGCTGTTTTCACAGTGCTAAGTACTCCCAACTCTATGAACAATGTAGGTTTTACCAGTTTTCTAAGTCTCTCTTATTTTCTTGTACTTATACTTGCAATTCTCTGTGTAAACCTCTGTAACTTCTCTAGATAGATGAATCACTGTGCACTTTTTCTTGTTTCTACCTGTTACCAATGTTGAGAAACTCATACATTCTCTGTTCACTGTTTCCCGGTCTTAGAGAAGTAGATTTCTTTCTGCGAAAGTGCTGTTTTCACAGTGGTAAGTACTCCCAACTGTATCAAAATTGTAGGTTTTACCAGTTTTCTAAGTCTCTCTCATTTTCTTGTACTTATACATGGAATTCTCTGTGTAAACCTCTGTAACTTCTCTAGAAGAATGAATCACCGTCTTCTTTCTCTTGTTTGTATCTGTTACCAATGTTGAGAAACTCATACATTCTCTGTTCACTGTTTCCCGGTCTTAGAGAAGTAGATTTCTTTCTGCGAAAGTGCTGTTTTCACAGTGCTAACTACTCCCAGCTCTATCAACAATGTAGGTTTTACCAGTTTTCTAAGTCTCTCTCATTTTCTTGGAGTAACACTTGGAATTCTCTGTGTAAACCTCTGTAACTTCTCTAGGTAGATGAATCACTGTGTACTTTCTCTTGTTTCTATATGTTACCAATCTTGAGAAAGTCATACATTCTCTGTTCACTGTTTCCCGGTCTTAGAGAAGTAGATTTCTTTCTGCGAAATTGCTGTTTTCACAGTGCTAAGTACTCCCAGCTCTATCAACAATGCAGGTTTTACCAGTTTTCTAAGTCTCTCTTATTTTCTTGTACTTATACTTGGAATTCTCTGTGTAAACCTCTATAACCTTTCAAGGTAGATGAATCACTGTGTACTTTCTCTTGTTTCTATCTGTTCCCAATCTTTAGAAACACATACATTCTGTTTTCACTGTTTCCAGGTCTTAGAGAAGTAGATTTCTTTCTGCGAAAGTGCTGTTTTCACAGTGATAAGTACTCTCAACTCTATCAACAATGTAGGTTTAAGCAGTTTTCTAAGTCTCTCTTATTTTCTTGGAGTTACACTTGGATTTCTCTGTGTAAACCTCTGTAACTTCTCTAGGTAGATGAATCACTGTGTACTTTCTCTTGTTTCTATCTGTTACCAATCTTGAGAAACTCATACGTTCTCTGTTCACTGTTTCCCGGTCTTAGAGAAGTAGATTTCTTTCTGCGAAAGTGCTCTTTTCAAAATGCTAAGTACTCCCAACTTTATCAACAGTGTTGGTTTTACCAGTCTTCTAAGTCTCTTTTATTTTCTTGTACTTATACTTGGAATTCTCTGTTTAAACCTCTGTAACTTCTCCAGGTAGATGAATCACTGTGTACGTTCTCTTGATTCTATCTGTTACCAATCTTTAGAAACGCATACATCCTCTGTTCAATGTTTCCCGGGCTTAGAGAAGTAAATTTCTTTCTGCGAAAGTGCTGTTTTCAGAGTGCTAAGTACTCCCAACTCTAGCAACAATGTAGATTTTACCAGTTTTCTAAGTCTCTCTTATTTTCTTGTACTTATACTTGGAATTCTCTGTGTAAACCTCTGTAACTTCTCTAGGTAGATGAATCACTGTGTACTTTCTCTTGTTTCTATCTGTTACCAATCTTGAGAAACGCATACATTCTCTTTTCACTGTTTCCCGGTCTTAGAGAAGTAGATTTCTTTCTGCGAAATTGCTGTTTTCACAGTGCTAAGTACTCCCAGCTCTATCAACAATGTAGGTTTTACCAGTTTTCTAAGTCTCTCTTATTTTCTTGTACTTATACTTGGAATTCTCTGTGTCAACCTCTGTAACTTCCGTACGTAAATGAATCACTGTGTACTTTCTCTTGTTTCTATCTGTTACCAATCTTGAGAAACTCATACATTCTCTGTTCACTGTTTCCCGGTCTTAGAGAAGTAGATTTCTTTCTGCGAAAGTGCTGTTTTCACAGTGCTAAGTACTCCCAACTCTATCCACAATGTAGGTTTTACCAGTTTTCTAAGTCTCTCTTATTTTCTTGTACTTATACTTGTAATTCTCTGTGTAAACCTCTGTAACTTTCGTAGGTAGATGAATCACTGTGTACTTTCTCTTGTTTCTATCTGTTACCAATGTTGAGAAACTCATACATTCTCTGTTCAGTGTTTCCGGGTCTTACAGAAGTAGATTTCTTTCTGCGAAAGTGCTGTTTTCACAGAGCTAAGTACTCCCAACTCTATCAACAATGTAGGTTTTACCAGTTTTCTAAGTCTCTCTTATTTTCTTGGAGTTACACTTGGATTTCTCTGTGTAAACCTCTGTAACTTCTCTAGGTAGATGAATCACTGTGTACTTTCTCTTGTTTCTATGTGTTACCAATCTTGAGAAACTCATACATTCTCTGTTCACTGTTTACCGGTCTTAGAGAAGTAGATTTCTTTCTGCGAAATTGCTGCTTTCACAGAGCTAAGTACTCCCAGCTCTATCAACAATGTAGGTTTTACCAGTTTTCTAAGTCTCTCTTATTTTCTTGTACTTATACTTGGAATTCTCTGTGTAAACCTCTGTATCTTCTCTAGGTAGATGAATCACTGTGTACTTTCTCTTGTTTCTATCTGTTACCAATCTTGAGAATCGCATACATTCTCTTTTCACTGTTTCCCGGTCTTAGAGAAGTAGATTTCTTTCTGCGAAAGTGCTGTTTTCACAGTGCTAAGTACTCCCAACTCTAGCAACAATGTAGGTTTTACCAGTTTTCTAAGTCTCTCTTATTTTCTTGGAGTTACACTTGGATTTCTCTGTGTAAACCTCTGTAACTTCTCTAGGTAGATGAATCACTGTGTACTTTCTCTTGTTTCTATCTGTTACCAATCTTGAGAAACTCATACATTCTCTGTTCAGTGTTTCCGGGTCTTACAGAAGTAGATTTCTTTCTGCGAAAGTGCTGTTTTCACAGTGCTAAGTACTCCCAACTCTATGAACAATGTAGGTTTTACCAGTTTTCTAAGTCTCTCTTATTTTCTTGTACTTATACTTGGAATTCTCTGTGTAAACCTCTGTAACTTCTCTAGATAGATGAATCACTGTGCACTTTTTCTTGTTTCTACCTGTTACCAATGTTGAGAAACTCATACATTCTCTGTTCACTGTTTCCCGGTCTTAGAGAAGTAGATTTCTTTCTGCGAAAGTGCTGTTTTCACAGTGGTAAGTACTCCCAACTGTATCAAAATTGTAGGTTTTACCAGTTTTCTAAGTCTCTCTCATTTTCTTGTACTTATACATGGAATTCTCTGTGTAAACCTCTGTAACTTCTCTAGAAGAATGAATCACCGTCTTCTTTCTCTTGTTTGTATCTGTTACCAATGTTGAGAAACTCATACATTCTCTGTTCACTGTTTCCCGGTCTTAGAGAAGTAGATTTCTTTCTGCGAAAGTGCTGTTTTCACAGTGCTAACTACTCCCAGCTCTATCAACAATGTAGGTTTTACCAGTTTTCTAAGTCTCTCTCATTTTCTTGGAGTAACACTTGGAATTCTCTGTGTAAACCTCTGTAACTTCTCTAGGTAGATGAATCACTGTGTACTTTCTCTTGTTTCTATATGTTACCAATCTTGAGAAAGTCATACATTCTCTGTTCACTGTTTCCCGGTCTTAGAGAAGTAGATTTCTTTCTGCGAAATTGCTGTTTTCACAGTGCTAAGTACTCCCAGCTCTATCAACAATGCAGGTTTTACCAGTTTTCTAAGTCTCTCTTATTTTCTTGTACTTATACTTGGAATTCTCTGTGTAAACCTCTATAACCTTTCAAGGTAGATGAATCACTGTGTACTTTCTCTTGTTTCTATCTGTTCCCAATCTTTAGAAACACATACATTCTGTTTTCACTGTTTCCAGGTCTTAGAGAAGTAGATTTCTTTCTGCGAAAGTGCTGTTTTCACAGTGATAAGTACTCTCAACTCTATCAACAATGTAGGTTTAAGCAGTTTTCTAAGTCTCTCTTATTTTCTTGGAGTTACACTTGGATTTCTCTGTGTAAACCTCTGTAACTTCTCTAGGTAGATGAATCACTGTGTACTTTCTCTTGTTTCTATCTGTTACCAATCTTGAGAAACTCATACGTTCTCTGTTCACTGTTTCCCGGTCTTAGAGAAGTAGATTTCTTTCTGCGAAAGTGCTCTTTTCAAAATGCTAAGTACTCCCAACTTTATCAACAGTGTTGGTTTTACCAGTCTTCTAAGTCTCTTTTATTTTCTTGTACTTATACTTGGAATTCTCTGTTTAAACCTCTGTAACTTCTCCAGGTAGATGAATCACTGTGTACGTTCTCTTGATTCTATCTGTTACCAATCTTTAGAAACGCATACATCCTCTGTTCAATGTTTCCCGGGCTTAGAGAAGTAAATTTCTTTCTGCGAAAGTGCTGTTTTCAGAGTGCTAAGTACTCCCAACTCTAGCAACAATGTAGATTTTACCAGTTTTCTAAGTCTCTCTTATTTTCTTGTACTTATACTTGGAATTCTCTGTGTAAACCTCTGTAACTTCTCTAGGTAGATGAATCACTGTGTACTTTCTCTTGTTTCTATCTGTTACCAATCTTGAGAAACGCATACATTCTCTTTTCACTGTTTCCCGGTCTTAGAGAAGTAGATTTCTTTCTGCGAAATTGCTGTTTTCACAGTGCTAAGTACTCCCAGCTCTATCAACAATGTAGGTTTTACCAGTTTTCTAAGTCTCTCTTATTTTCTTGTACTTATACTTGGAATTCTCTGTGTCAACCTCTGTAACTTCCGTACGTAAATGAATCACTGTGTACTTTCTCTTGTTTCTATCTGTTACCAATCTTGAGAAACTCATACATTCTCTGTTCACTGTTTCCCGGTCTTAGAGAAGTAGATTTCTTTCTGCGAAAGTGCTGTTTTCACAGTGCTAAGTACTCCCAACTCTATCCACAATGTAGGTTTTACCAGTTTTCTAAGTCTCTCTTATTTTCTTGTACTTATACTTGTAATTCTCTGTGTAAACCTCTGTAACTTTCGTAGGTAGATGAATCACTGTGTACTTTCTCTTGTTTCTATCTGTTACCAATGTTGAGAAACTCATACATTCTCTGTTCAGTGTTTCCGGGTCTTACAGAAGTAGATTTCTTTCTGCGAAAGTGCTGTTTTCACAGAGCTAAGTACTCCCAACTCTATCAACAATGTAGGTTTTACCAGTTTTCTAAGTCTCTCTTATTTTCTTGGAGTTACACTTGGATTTCTCTGTGTAAACCTCTGTAACTTCTCTAGGTAGATGAATCACTGTGTACTTTCTCTTGTTTCTATGTGTTACCAATCTTGAGAAACTCATACATTCTCTGTTCACTGTTTACCGGTCTTAGAGAAGTAGATTTCTTTCTGCGAAAGTGCTGTTTTCACAGTGCTAAGTACTCCCAACTCTATCCACAATGTAGGTTTTACCAGTTTTCTAAGTCTCTCTTGTTTTCTTGTACTTATACTTGTAATTCTCTGTGTAAACCTCTGTAACCTTTCTAGGTAGATGAATCACTGTGTACTTTCTCTTGTTTCTATCTGTTACCAATCTTTAGAAACGCATACATTTTCTGTTCATCGTTTCCCGGTCTTACAGAAGTAGATTTCTTTGTGCGAAAGTGCTGTTTTCACAGTGCTAAGTACTCCCAACTCCATCAACAATGTAGGTTTAAGCAGTTTTCTACGTCTCTCTTATTTTCTTGGAGTTACACTTGGATTTCTCTGTGTAAACCTCTGTAACTTCTCTAGGTAGATGAATCACTGTGTACTTTCTTTTGTTTCTATCTGTTACCAATCTTGAGAAACTCATACATTCTCTGTTCACTGTTTCCCGGTCTTAGAGAAGTAGATTTCTTTCTGCGAAAGTGCTGTTTTCACAGTGCTAAGTACTCCCAGCTCTATCAACAATGTAGATTTTACCAGTTTTCTAAGTCTCTCTCATTTTCTTGGAGTAACACTTGGAATTCTCTGTGTAAACCTCTGTAACTTCTCTATGTAGATGAATCACTGTGTACTTTCTCTTGTTTCTATCTGTTACCAATCTTTAGAAACGCATACATTCTTTGTTCACTGTTTCCCGCCTTAGAGAAGTAGATTTCTTTCTGCGAAAGTTCTGTTTTCACAGTGGTAAGTACTCCCAGCTCTATCAACAATGTAGGTTTTACCAGTTTTCTAAGTCTCTCTTATTTTCTTGTACTTATACTTGGAATTCTCTGTGTAAACCTCTGTAATTTCTCTAGGAGAATGCATCACTGTCTTCTTTCTCTTGTTTCTATCTGTTATCAATCTTGAGAAACTCATACATTCTGTGTTCACTGTTTCCCGGTCTCAGAGATGTAGATTTCTTTCTGCGAAAGTGCTGTTTTCACAGAGCTAAGTACTCTCAGCTCTATCAACAATGTAGGTTTTACCAGTTTTCTAAGTCTCTCTCATTTTCTTGGAGTAACACTTGGAATTCTCTGTGTAAACCTCTGTAACTTCTCTATGTAGATGAATCACTGTGTACTTTCTCTTGTTTCTATCTGTTACCAATCTTTAGAAACGCATACATTCTCTGTTCACTGTTTCCCGGACTTAGAGAGGAATATTTCTTTCTGCGAAAGTGCTGTTTTCACAGTGGTAAGTACTCCCAGCTCTATCAACAATGTAGGTTTTACCAGTTTTCTAAGTCTCTCTTATTTTCTTGTACTTATACTTGGAATTCTCTGTGTAAACCTCTGTAACCTTTCTAGGTAGATGAATCACTGTGTACTTTCTTTTGTATCTATCTGTTACCAATCTTTAGAAACGCATACATTCTCTGTTCACTGTTTCCCAGTACATTTCTTTCTGCGAAAGTGCTGTTTTCACAGTGCTAAGTACTCCCAACTCTATCAACAATGTAGGTTTTACCAGTTTTCTAAGTCTCTCTTATTTTCTTGGACTTATACTTGTAATTCTCTGTGTAAACCTCTGTAACTTATCTAGATAGATGAATCACTGTGTACTTTCTCTTGCTTCTATCTGTTACCAATGTTGAGAAACTCATACATTCTCTGTTCACTGTTTCCCGGTCTTAGAGAAGTAGATTTCCTTCTGCGAAAGTGCTGTTTTCACAGTGCTAAGTACTCCCAGCTCTATCAACAATGTAGGTTTTACCAGTTTTCTAAGTCTCTCTTATTTTCTTGGAGTTTCACTTGGATTTCTCTGTGTAAACCTCTGTAACTTCTCTAGGTAGATGAATCACTGTGTACTTTCTCTTGTTTCTATCTGTTACCAATCTTGAGAAACTCATACATTCTCTGTTCACTGTTTACCGGTCTTAGAGAAGTAGATTTCTTGCTGCGAAAGTGGTGTTTTCACAGTGCTAAGTACTCCCAACTCTATCCACAATGTAGGTTTTACCAGTTTTCTAAGTCTCTCTTATTTTCTTGTACTTATACTTGTAATTCTCTGTTTAAACCTCTGTAACTTTCGTAGGTAGATGAATCACTGTGTACTTTCTCTTGTTTCTATCTGTTACCAATGTTGAGAAACTCATACATTCTCTGTTCAGTGTTTCCGGGTCTTACAGAAGTAGATTTCTTTCTGCGAAAGTGCTGTTTTCACAGTGGTAAGTACTCCCAACTCTATCAACAATGTAGGTTTTACCAGTTTTCTAAGTCTCTCTTATTTTCTTGGAGTTACACTTGGATTTCTCTGTGTAAACCTCTGTAACTTCTCTAGGTAGATGAATCACTGTGTACTTTCTCTTGTTTCTATGTGTTACCAATCTTGAGAAACTCATACATTCTCTGTTCACTATTTACCGGTCTTAGAGAAGTAGATTTCTTTCTGCGAAAGTGCTGTTTTCACAGTGCTAAGTACTCCCAACTCTATCCACAATGTAGGTTTTACCAGTTTTCTAAGTCTCTCTTGTTTTCTTGTACTTATACTTGTAATTCTCTGTGTAAACCTCTGTAACTTTCGTAGGTAGATGAATCACTGTGTACTTTCTCTTGTTTCTATCTGTTACCAATCTTTAGAAACGCATACATTCTCTGTTCAGTGTTTCCGGGTCTTAGAGAAGTAAATTTCTTTCTGCGAAAGTGCTGTTTTCACAGTGCTATGTACTCCCAACTCTATGAACAATGTAGGTTTTACCAGTTTTCTAAGTCTCTCTTATTTTCTTGGAGTTACACTTGGATTTCTCTGTGTAAACCTCTGTAACTTCTCTAGATAGGTGAATCACTGTGTACTTTCTCTTGTTTCTATCTGTTACCAATGTTGAGAAACTCATACATTCTCTGTTCACTGTTTCCCGGTCTTAGAGAAGTAGATTTCTTTCTGCGAAAGTGCTGTTTTCACAGTGCTAAGTACTCCCAGCTCTATCAACAATGTAGGTTTTACCAGTTTTCTAAGTCTCTCTTATTTTCTTGTACTTATACTTGCAATTCTCTGTGTAAACCTCTGTAACTTCTCTAGGTAGATGAATCACTGTGTACTTTCTCTTGTTTCTATCTGTTACCAATCTTTAGAAACGCATACATTCTCTGTTCACTGTTTCCCGGTCTTAGAGAAGTAGATTTCTTTCTGCGAAAGTGCTGTTTTCACAGTGGTAAGTACTCCTAGCTCTATCAGCAATGTAGGTTTTACGAGTTTTCTAAGTCTCTCTTATTTTCTTGTACTTATACTTGGAATTCTCTGTGTAAACCTCTGTAACCTTTCTAGGTAGATGAATCACTGTGTACTTTCTCTTGTTTCTATCTGTTACCAATCTTTAGAAACGCATACATTCTCTTTTCACTGTTTCCCGGTCTTAGAGAAGTAGATTTCTTTCTACGAAAGTGCTGTTTTCACAGTGCTAAGTACTCCCAACTCTATCAACAATGTAGGCTTTACCAGTTTTCTAAGTCTCTCTTATTTTCTTGTACTTATACTTGGAATTCTCTGTGTCAACCTCTGTAACTTCCGTACGTAGATGAATCACTGTGTACTTTCTCTTGTTTCTATCTGTTACCAATCTTGAGAAACTCATACATTCTCTGTTCACTGTTTCCCGGTCTTAGAGAAGGAGATTTCTTTCTGCGAAGGTGCTGTTTTCACAGTGCTAAGTACTCCCAACTCTATCAACAATGTAGGTTTTACCAGTTTTCTAAGTCTCTCTTATTTTCTTGGACTTATACTTGGAATTCTCTGTGTAAACCTCTGTAACTTCTCTAGATAGATGAATCACTGTGTACTTTCTCTTGTTTCTATCTGTTACCAATGTTGAGAAACTCATACATTCTCTGTTCACTGTTTCCCGGTCTTAGAGAACTGGATTTCCTTCTGCGAAAGTGCTGTTTTCACAGTGCTAAGTACTCCCAACTCTATCAACAATGTAGGTTTTACCAGTTTTCTAAGTCTCTCTTATTTTCTTGGAGTTACACTTGGATTTCTCTGTGTAAACCTCTGTAACTTCTCTAGGTAGATGAATCACTGTGTACTTTCTCTTGTTTCTATCTGTTACCAATCTTGAGAAACTCATACATTCTCTGTTCTCTGTTTACCGGTCTTAGAGAAGTAGATTTCGTTCTGCGAAAGTGCTGTTTTCACAGTGCTAAGTACTCCCAACTCTATCCACAATGTAGGTTTTACCAGTTTTCTAAGTCTCTCTTGTTTTCTTGTACTTATACTTGTAATTCTCTGTGTAAACCTCTGTAACTTCTCTAGGTAGATGAATCACTGTGTACTTTCTCTTGTTTCTATCTGTTACCAATGTTGAGAAACTCATACATTCTCTGTTCAGTGTTTCCGAGTCTTAGAGAAGTAAATTTCTTTCTGCGAATGTGCTGTTTTCACAGTGCTAAGTACTCCCAACTCTATGAACTATGTAGGTTTTACCAGTTTTCTAAGTCTCTCTTATTTTCTTGTACTTATACTTGCAATTCTCTGTGTAAACCTCTGTAACTTCTCTAGGTAGATGAATCACTGTGTACTTTCTCTTGTTTCTATCTGTTACTAATGTTGAGAAACTCATACATTCTCTGTTCACTGTTTCCCGGTCTTAGAGAAGTAGATTTCTTTCTGCGAAAGTGCTGTTTTCACAGTGGTAAGTACTCCTAGCTCTATCAACAATGTAGGTTTTACGAGTTTTCTAAGTCTCTCTTATTTTCTTGTACTTATACTTGGAATTCTCTGTGTAAACCTCTGTAACCTTTGTAGGTAGATGAATCACTGTGTACTTTCTCTTGTTTCTATCTGTTACCAATCTTTAGAAACGCATACATTCTCTGTTCACTGTTTCCCGGTATTAGAGAAGTAGATTTCCTTCTGCGAAAGTGCTGTTTTCACAGTGCTAAGTACTCCCAACTCTATCAACAATGTAGGTTTTACCAGTTTTCTAAGTCTCTCTTATTTTCTTGGAGTTACACTTGGATTTCTCTGTGTAAACCTCTGTAACTTCTCTAGGTGGATGAATCACTGTGTACTTTCTCTTGTTTCTATCTGTTACCAATCTTGAGAAACTCATACATTCTCTGTTCACTGTTTACCGGTCTTAGAGAAGTAGATTTCGTTCTGCGAAAGTGCTGTTTTCACAGTGCTAAGTACTCCCAACTCTATCCACAATGTAGGTTTTACCAGTTTTCTAAGTCTCTCTTGTTTTCTTGTACTTATACTTGTAATTCTCTGTGTAAACCTCTGTAACTTTCGTAGGTAGATGAATCACTGTGTACTTTCTCTTGTTTCTATCTGTTACCAATGTTGAGAAACTCATACATTCTCTGTTCAGTGTTTCCGGGTCTTAGAGAAGTAAATTTCTTTCTGCGAATGTGCTGTTTTCACAGTGCTAAGTACTCCCAACTCTATGAACAATGTAGGTTTTACCAGTTTTCTAAGTCTCTCTTATTTTCTTGTACTTATACTTGCAATTCTCTGTGTAAACCTCTGTAACTTCTCTAGGTAGATGAATCACTGTGTACTTTCTCTTGTTTTTATCTGTTACCAATCTTTAGAAACGCATACATTCTCTGCTCACTGTTTCCCGGTCTTAGAGAAGTAGATTTCTTTCTGCGAAAGTGCTGTTTTCACAGTGGTAAGTACTCCTAGCTCTATCAACAATGTAGGTTTTACGAGTTTTCTAAGTCTCTCTTATTTTCCTGTACGTATACTTGGAATTCTCTGTGTAAACCTCTGTAACCTTTCTAGGTAGATGAATCACTGTGTACTTTCTCTTGTTTCTATCTGTTACCAATCTTTAGAAACGCATACATTCTCTTTTCACTGTTTCCCGGTCTTAGAGAAGTAGATTTCTTTCTACGAAAGTGCTGTTTTCACAGTGCTAAGTACTCCCAACTCTATCAACAATGTAGGCTTTACCAGTTTTCTAAGTCTCTCTTATTTTCTTGGACTTATACTTGGAATTCTCTGTGTAAACCTCTGTAACTTCTCTAGATAGATGAATCACTGTGTACTTTCTCTTGTTTCTATCGGTTACCAATTTTGAGAAACTCATAAATTCTCTGTTCACTGTTTCCCGGTCTTAGAGAACTGGATTTCCTTCCGCGAAAGTGCTGTTTTCACAGTGCTAAGTACTCCCAACTCTTTCAACAATGTAGGTTTTACCAGTTTTCTAAGTCTCTCTTATTTTCTTGGAGTTACACTTGGATTTCTCTGTGTAAACCTCTGTAACTTCTCTAGGTAGATGAATCACTGTGTACTTTCTCTTGTTTCTATCTGTTACCAATCTTGAGAAACTCATACATTCTCTGTTCTCTGTTTACCGGTCTTAGAGAAGTAGATTTCGTTCTGCGAAAGTGCTGTTTTCACAGTGCTAAGTACTCCCAACTCTATCCACAATGTAGGTTTTACCAGTTTTCTAAGTCTCTCTTGTTTTCTTGTACTTATACTTGTAATTCTCTGTGTAAACCTCTGTAACTTCTCTAGGTAGATGAATCACTGTGTACTTTCTCTTGTTTCTATCTGTTACCAATGTTGAGAAACTCATACATTCTCTGTTCAGTGTTTCCGAGTCTTAGAGAAGTAAATTTCTTTCTGCGAATGTGCTGTTTTCACAGTGCTAAGTACTCCCAACTCTATGAACTATGTAGGTTTTACCAGTTTTCTAAGTCTCTCTTATTTTCTTGTACTTATACTTGCAATTCTCTGTGTAAACCTCTGTAACTTCTCTAGGTAGATGAATCACTGTGTACTTTCTCTTGTTTCTATCTGTTACTAATGTTGAGAAACTCATACATTCTCTGTTCACTGTTTCCCGGTCTTAGAGAAGTAGATTTCTTTCTGCGAAAGTGCTGTTTTCACAGTGGTAAGTACTCCTAGCTCTATCAACAATGTAGGTTTTACGAGTTTTCTAAGTCTCTCTTATTTTCTTGTACTTATACTTGGAATTCTCTGTGTAAACCTCTGTAACCTTTGTAGGTAGATGAATCACTGTGTACTTTCTCTTGTTTCTATCTGTTACCAATCTTTAGAAACGCATACATTCTCTGTTCACTGTTTCCCGGTATTAGAGAAGTAGATTTCCTTCTGCGAAAGTGCTGTTTTCACAGTGCTAAGTACTCCCAACTCTATCAACAATGTAGGTTTTACCAGTTTTCTAAGTCTCTCTTATTTTCTTGGAGTTACACTTGGATTTCTCTGTGTAAACCTCTGTAACTTCTCTAGGTGGATGAATCACTGTGTACTTTCTCTTGTTTCTATCTGTTACCAATCTTGAGAAACTCATACATTCTCTGTTCACTGTTTACCGGTCTTAGAGAAGTAGATTTCGTTCTGCGAAAGTGCTGTTTTCACAGTGCTAAGTACTCCCAACTCTATCCACAATGTAGGTTTTACCAGTTTTCTAAGTCTCTCTTGTTTTCTTGTACTTATACTTGTAATTCTCTGTGTAAACCTCTGTAACTTTCGTAGGTAGATGAATCACTGTGTACTTTCTCTTGTTTCTATCTGTTACCAATGTTGAGAAACTCATACATTCTCTGTTCAGTGTTTCCGGGTCTTAGAGAAGTAAATTTCTTTCTGCGAATGTGCTGTTTTCACAGTGCTAAGTACTCCCAACTCTATGAACAATGTAGGTTTTACCAGTTTTCTAAGTCTCTCTTATTTTCTTGTACTTATACTTGCAATTCTCTGTGTAAACCTCTGTAACTTCTCTAGGTAGATGAATCACTGTGTACTTTCTCTTGTTTCTATCTGTTACCAATCTTGAGAAACTCATACATTCTCTGTTCTCTGTTTACCGGTCTTAGAGAAGTAGATTTCGTTCTGCGAAAGTGCTGTTTTCACAGTGCTAAGTACTCCCAACTCTATCCACAATGTAGGTTTTACCAGTTTTCTAAGTCTCTCTTGTTTTCTTGTACTTATACTTGTAATTCTCTGTGTAAACCTCTGTAACTTCTCTAGGTAGATGAATCACTGTGTACTTTCTCTTGTTTCTATCTGTTACCAATGTTGAGAAAATCATACATTCTCTGTTCAGTGTTTCCGAGTCTTAGAGAAGTAAATTTCTTTCTGCGAATGTGCTGTTTTCACAGTGCTAAGTACTCCCAACTCTATGAACTATGTAGGTTTTACCAGTTTTCTAAGTCTCTCTTATTTTCTTGTACTTATACTTGCAATTCTCTGTGTAAACCTCTGTAACTTCTCTAGGTAGATGAATCACTGTGTACTTTCTCTTGTTTCTATCTGTTACTAATGTTGAGAAACTCATACATTCTCTGTTCACTGTTTCCCGGTCTTAGAGAAGTAGATTTCTTTCTGCGAAAGTGCTGTTTTCACAGTGGTAAGTACTCCTAGCTCTATCAACAATGTAGGTTTTACGAGTTTTCTAAGTCTCTCTTATTTTCTTGTACTTATACTTGGAATTCTCTGTGTAAACCTCTGTAACCTTTGTAGGTAGATGAATCACTGTGTACTTTCTCTTGTTTCTATCTGTTACCAATCTTTAGAAACGCATACATTCTCTGTTCACTGTTTCCCGGTATTAGAGAAGTAGATTTCCTTCTGCGAAAGTGCTGTTTTCACAGTGCTAAGTACTCCCAACTCTATCAACAATGTAGGTTTTACCAGTTTTCTAAGTCTCTCTTATTTTCTTGGAGTTACACTTGGATTTCTCTGTGTAAACCTCTGTAACTTCTCTAGGTGGATGAATCACTGTGTACTTTCTCTTGTTTCTATCTGTTACCAATCTTGAGAAACTCATACATTCTCTGTTCACTGTTTACCGGTCTTAGACAAGTAGATTTCGTTCTGCGAAAGTGCTGTTTTCACAGTGCTAAGTACTCCCAACTCTATCCACAATGTAGGTTTTACCAGTTTTCTAAGTCTCTCTTGTTTTCTTGTACTTATACTTGTAATTCTCTGTGTAAACCTCTGTAACTTTCGTAGGTAGATGAATCACTGTGTACTTTCTCTTGTTTCTATCTGTTACCAATGTTGAGAAACTCATACATTCTCTGTTCAGTGTTTCCGGGTCTTAGAGAAGTAAATTTCTTTCTGCGAATGTGCTGTTTTCACAGTGCTAAGTACTCCCAACTCTATGAACAATGTAGGTTTTACCAGTTTTCTAAGTCTCTCTTATTTTCTTGTACTTATACTTGCAATTCTCTGTGTAAACCTCTGTAACTTCTCTAGGTAGATGAATCACTGTGTACTTTCTCTTGTTTCTATCTGTTACTAATGTTGAGAAACTCATACATTCTCTGTTCACTGTTTCCCGGTCTTAGAGAAGTAGATTTCTTTTTGCGAAAGTGCTGTTTTCACAGTGGTAAGTACTCCTAGCTCTATCAACAATGTAGGTTTTACGAGTTTTCTAAGTCTCTCTTATTTTCTTGGACTTATACTTGGAATTCTCTGTGTAAACCTCTGTAACCTTTCTAGGTAGATGAATCACTGTGTACTTTCTCTTGTTTCTATCTGTTACCAATCTTTAGAAACGCATACATTCTCTGTTCACTGTTTCCCAGTATTAGAGAAGTAGATTTCTTTCTGCGAAAGTGCTGTTTTCACAGTGCTAAGTACTCCCAACTCTATCAACAATGTAGGTTTTACCAGTTTTCTAAGTCTCTCTTATTTTCTTGTACTTATACTTGGAATTCTCTGTGTAAACCTCTGTAACTTCTCTAGGTAGATGAATCACTGTGTACTTTCTCTTGTTTCTATCTGTTACCAATCTTGAGAAACTCATACATTCTCTGTTCACTGTTTCCCGGTCTTAGAGAAGTAGATTTCTTTCTGCGAAAGTGCTGTTTTCACAGTGCTAAGTACTCCCAACTCTATGAACAATGTAGGTTTTACCAGTTTTCTAAGTCTCTCTTATTTTCTTGTACTTATACTTGCAATTTTCTGTGTAAACCTCTGTAACTTCTCTAGGTAGATGAATCACTGTGTACTTTCTCTTTTTTCTATCTGTTACCAATCTTGAGAAACTCATACATTCTCTGTTCACTGTTTACCGGTCTTAGAGAAGTAGATTTCTTGCTGCGAAAGTGGTGTTTTCACAGTGCTAAGTACTCCCAACTCTATCCACAATGTAGGTTTTACCAGTTTTCTAAGTCTCTCTTATTTTCTTGTACTTATACTTGTAATTCTCTGTGTAAACCTCTGTAACTTTCGTAGGTAGATGAATCACTGTGTACTTTCTCTTGTTTCTATCTGTTACCAATGTTGAGAAACTCATACATTCTCTGTTCAGTGATTCCGGGTCTTACAGAAGTAGATTTCTTTCTGCGAAAGTGCTGTTTTCACAGAGCTAAGTACTCCCAACTCTATCAACAATGTAGGTTTTACCAGTTTTCTAAGTCTCTCTTATTTTCTTGGAGTTACACTTGGATTTCTCTGTGTAAACCTCTGTAACTTCTCTAGGTAGATGAATCACTGTGTACTTTCTCTTGTTTCTATGTGTTACCAATCTTGAGAAACTCATACATTCTCTGTTCACTGTTTACCGGTCTTAGAGAAGTAGATTTCTTTCTGCGAAAGTGCTGTTTTCACAGTGCTAAGTACTCCCAACTCTATCCACAATGTAGGTTTTACCAGTTTTCTAAGTCTCTCTTGTTTTCTTGTACTTATACTTGTAATTCTCTGTGTAAACCTCTGTAACTTTCGTAGGTAGATGAATCACTGTGTACTTTCTCTTGTTTCTATCTGTTACCAATGTTGAGAAACTCATACATTCTCTGTTCAGTGTTTCCGGGTCTTAGAGAAGTAAATTTCTTTCTGCGAAAGTGCTGTTTTCACAGTGCTATGTACTCCCAACTCTATGAACAATGTAGGTTTTACCAGTTTTCTAAGTCTCTCTTATTTTCTTGGAGTTACACTTGGATTTCTCTGTGTAAACCTCTGTAACTTCTCTAGATAGGTGAATCACTGTGTACTTTCTCTTGTTTCTATCTGTTACCAATGTTGAGAAACTCATACATTCTCTGTTCACTGTTTCCCGGTCTTAGAGAAGTAGATTTCTTTCTGCGAAAGTGCTGTTTTCACAGTGCTAAGTACTCCCAGCTCTATCAACAATGTAGGTTTTACCAGTTTTCTAAGTCTCTCTTATTTTCTTGTACTTATACTTGCAATTCTCTGTGTAAACCTCTGTAACTTCTCTAGGTAGATGAATCACTGTGTACTTTCTCTTGTTTCTATCTGTTACCAATCTTTAGAAACGCATACATTCTCTGCTCACTGTTTCCCGGTCTTAGAGAAGTAGATTTCTTTCTGCGAAAGTGCTGTTTTCACAGTGGTAAGTACTCCTAGCTCTATCAACAATGTAGGTTTTACGAATTTTCTAAGTCTCTCTTATTTTCCTGTACGTATACTTGGAATTCTCTGTGTAAACCTCTGTAACCTTTCTAGGTAGATGAATCACTGTGTACTTTCTCTTGTTTCTATCTGTTACCAATCTTTAGAAACGCATACATTCTCTTTTCACTGTTTCCCGGTCTTAGAGAAGTAGATTTCTTTCTACGAAAGTGCTGTTTTCACAGTGCTAAGTACTCCCAACTCTATCAACAATGTAGGCTTTACCAGTTTTCTAAGTCTCTCTTATTTTCTTGGACTTATACTTGGAATTCTCTGTGTAAACCTCTGTAACTTCTCTAGATAGATGAATCACTGTGTACTTTCTCTTGTTTCTATCGGTTACCAATTTTGAGAAACTCATAAATTCTCTGTTCACTGTTTCCCGGTCTTAGAGAACTGGATTTCCTTCCGCGAAAGTGCTGTTTTCACAGTGCTAAGTACTCCCAACTCTTTCAACAATGTAGGTTTTACCAGTTTTCTAAGTCTCTCTTATTTTCTTGGAGTTACACTTGGATTTCTCTGTGTAAACCTCTGTAACTTCTCTAGGTAGATGAATCACTGTGTACTTTCTCTTGTTTCTATCTGTTACCAATCTTGAGAAACTCATACATTCTCTGTTCTCTGTTTACCGGTCTTAGAGAAGTAGATTTCGTTCTGCGAAAGTGCTGTTTTCACAGTGCTAAATACTCCCAACTCTATCCACAATGTAGGTTTTACCAGTTTTCTAAGTCTCTCTTGTTTTCTTGTACTTATACTTGTAATTCTCTGTGTAAACCTCTGTAACTTTCGTAGGTAGATGAATCACTGTGTACTTTCTCTTGTTTCTATCTGTTACCAATGTTGAGAAACTCATACATTCTCTGTTCAGTGTTTCCGAGTCTTAGAGAAGTAAATTTCTTTCTGCGAATGTGCTGTTTTCACAGTGCTAAGTATTCCCAACTCTATGAACTATGTAGGTTTTACCAGTTTTCTAAGTCTCTCTTATTTTCTTGTACTTATACTTGCAATTCTCTGTGTAAACCTCTGTAACTTCTCTAGGTAGATGAATCACTGTGTACTTTCTCTTGTTTCTATCTGTTACTAATGTTGAGAAACTCATACATTCTCTGTTCACTGTTTCCCGGTCTTAGAGAAGTAGATTTCTTTCTGCGAAAGTGCTGTTTTCACAGTGGTAAGTACTCCTAGCTCTATCAACAATGTAGGTTTTACGAGTTTTCTAAGTCTCTCTTATTTTCTTGTACTTATACTTGGAATTCTCTGTGTAAACCTCTGTAACCTTTGTAGGTAGATGAATCACTGTGTACTTTCTCTTGTTTCTATCTGTTACCAATCTTTAGAAACGCATACATTCTCTGTTCACTGTTTCCCGGTATTAGAGAAGTAGATTTCCTTCTGCGAAAGTGCTGTTTTCACAGTGCTAAGTACTCCCAACTCTATCAACAATGTAGGTTTTACCAGTTTTCTAAGTCTCTCTTATTTTCTTGGAGTTACACTTGGATTTCTCTGTGTAAACCTCTGTAACTTCTCTAGGTGGATGAATCACTGTGTACTTTCTCTTGTTTCTATCTGTTACCAATCTTGAGAAACTCATACATTCTCTGTTCACTGTTTACCGGTCTTAGAGAAGTAGATTTCGTTCTGCGAAAGTGCTGTTTTCACAGTGCTAAGTACTCCCAACTCTATCCACAATGTAGGTTTTACCAGTTTTCTAAGTCTCTCTTGTTTTCTTGTACTTATACTTGTAATTCTCTGTGTAAACCTCTGTAACTTTCGTAGGTAGATGAATCACTGTGTACTTTCTCTTGTTTCTATCTGTTACCAATGTTGAGAAACTCATACATTCTCTGTTCAGTGTTTCCGGGTCTTAGAGAAGTAAATTTCTTTCTGCGAATGTGCTGTTTTCACAGTGCTAAGTACTCCCAACTCTATGAACAATGTAGGTTTTACCAGTTTTCTAAGTCTCTCTTATTTTCTTGTACTTATACTTGCAATTCTCTGTGTAAACCTCTGTAACTTCTCTAGGTAGATGAATCACTGTGTACTTTCTCTTGTTTCTATCTGTTACTAATGTTGAGAAACTCATACATTCTCTGTTCACTGTTTCCCGGTCTTAGAGAAGTAGATTTCTTTCTGCGAAAGTGCTGTTTTCACAGTGGTAAGTACTCCTAGCTCTATCAACAATGTAGGTTTTACGAGTTTTCTAAGTCTCTCTTATTTTCTAGGAATTATACTTGGAATTCTCTGTGTAAACCTCTGTAACCTTTCTAGGTAGATGAATCACTGTGTACTTTCTCTTGTTTCTATCTGTTACCAATCTTTAGAAACGCATACATTCTCTGTTCACTGTTTCCCGGTATTAGAGAAGTAGATTTCTTTCTGCGAAAGTGCTGTTTTCACAGTGCTAAGTACTCCCAGCTCTATCAACAATGTAGGTTTTACCAGTTTTCTAAGTCTCTCACTTTCTTGGAGTAACACTTTTTAATTCTCTGTGTAAACCTCTGTAACTTCTCTATGTAGATGAATCACTGTGTACTTTCTCTTGTTTCTATCTGTTACCAATCTTTAGAAACGCATACATTTTCTGTTCACTGTTTCCCGGCCTTAGAGAAGTAGATTTCTTTCTGCGAAAGTGCTGTTTTCACAGTGGTAAGTACTCCCATCTCTATCAACAATGTAGGTTTTACCAGTTTTCTAAGTCTCTCTTATTTTCTTGTACTTATATTTGGAATTCTCTGTGTAAACCTCTGTAACCTTTCTAGGTAGATGAATCACTGTGTACTTTCTCTTGTTTCTATCTGTTACCAATCTTTAGAAACGCATACATTCTCTGTTCACTGTTTCCCGGTCTTACAGAAGTAGATTTCTTTCTGCGAAAGTGCTGTTTTCACAGTGCTAAGTACTCCCAACTCTATCAACAATGTAGGTTTTACCAGTTTTCTAAGTCTCTCTTAAATTTTTGGAATTACATTTGGATTTCTCTGTGTAAACCTCTGTAACTTCTCTAGGTAGATGAATCATTGTGTACTTTCTCTTGTTTCTATCTGTTACCAATCTTGAAAAACTCATACATTCTCTGTTCACTGTTTCCCGGTCTTAGAGAAGTAGATTTCTTTCTGCGAAAGTGCTGTTTTCATAGTGCTAAGTACACTCAACTCTATCAACAAAGTAGGTTTTACCAGTTTTCTAAGTCTCTCTTCTTTTCTTGTACTTATACGTGGAATTCTCTGTGTAAACCACTGTAACCTTTATCGGTAGATGAATCACTGTGTACTTTCTCTTGTTTCTATCTGTTACCAATCTTTAGAAATGCATACATTCTCTTTTCACTGTTTCCCGGTCTTAGAGAAGTAGATTTCTTTCTGCGAAAGTGCTGTTTTCACAGTGCTAAGTACTCCCAACTCTATCAACAATGTAGGTTTTACCAGTTTTCTAAGTCTCTCTTATTTTCTTGGAGTTACACTTGGATTTCTCTGTGTAAACCTCTGTAACTTCTCTAGGTAGATGAATCACTGTGTACTTTCTCTTGTTTCTATCTGTTACCAATCTTGAGAAACTCATACATTCTCCTTTCACTGTTTCCCGGTCTTACAGAAGTAGATATCTTTCTGCGGAAGTGCTGTTTTCACAGTGCTAAGTACTCCCAACTCTATGAACAATGTAGGTTTTACCAGTTTTCTAAGTCTCTCTTATTTTCTTGTACTTATACTTGTAATTCTCTGTGTAAACCTCTGTAACCTTTCTAGGTAGATGAATCACTGTGTACTTTCTCTTGTTTCTATCTGTTACCAATCTTTAGAAACGCATACATTTTCTGTTCATCGTTTCCCGGTCTTACAGAAGTAGATTTCTTTGTGCGAAAGTGCTGTTTTCACAGTGCTAAGTACTCCCAACTCCATCAACAATGTAGGTTTAAGCAGTTTTCTACGTCTCTCTTATTTTCTTGGAGTTACACTTGGATTTCTCTGTGTAAACCTCTGTAACTTCTCTAGGTAGATGAATCACTGTGTACTTTCTCTTGTTTCTATCTGTTACCAATCTTGAGAAACTCATACATTCTCTGTTCACTGTTTCCCGGTCTTAGAGAAGTAGATTTCTTTCTGCGAAAGTGCTGTTTTCACAGTGCTAAGTACTCCCAGCTCTATCAACAATGTAGATTTTACCAGTTTTCTAAGTCTCTCTCATTTTCTTGGAGTAACACTTGGAATTCTCTGTGTAAACCTCTGTAACTTCTCTATGTAGATGAATCACTGTGTACTTTCTCTTGTTTCTATCTGTTACCAATCTTTAGAAACGCATACATTCTTTGTTCACTGTTTCCCGCCTTAGAGAAGTAGATTTCTTTCTGCGAAAGTGCTGTTTTCACAGTGGTAAGTACTCCCAGCTCTATCAACAATGTAGGTTTTACCAGTTTTCTAAGTCTCTCTTATTTTCTTGTACTTATACTTGGAATTCTCTGTGTAAACCTCTGTAATTTCTCTAGGAGAATGCATCACTGTCTTCTTTCTCTTGTTTCTATCTGTTATCAATCTTGAGAAACTCATACATTCTGTGTTCACTGTTTCCCGGTCTCAGAGAAGTAGATTTCTTTCTGCGAAAGTGTTGTTTTCACAGAGCTAAGTACTCTCAGCTCTATCAACAATGTAGGTTTTACCAGTTTTCTAAGTCTCTCTCATTTTCTTGGAGTAACACTTGGAATTCTCTGTGTAAACCTCTGTAACTTCTCTATGTAGATGAATCACTGTGTACTTTCTCTTGTTTCTATCTGTTACCAATCTTTAGAAACGCATACATTCTCTGTTCACTGTTTCCCGGCCTTAGAGAGGAATATTTCTTTCTGCGAAAGTGCTGTTTTCACAGTGGTAAGTACTCCCAGCTCTATCAACAATGTAGGTTTTACCAGTTTTCTAAGTCTCTCTTATTTTCTTGTACTTATACTTGGAATTCTCTGTGTAAACCTCTGTAACCTTTCTAGGTAGATGAATCACTGTGTACTTTCTTTTGTATCTATCTGTTACCAATCTTTAGAAACGCATACATTCTCTGTTCACTGTTTCCCAGTACATTTCTTTCTGCGAAAGTGCTGTTTTCACAGTGCTAAGTACTCCCAACTCTATCGACAATGTAGGTTTTACCAGTTTTCTAAGTCTCTCTTATTTTCTTGTACTTATACTTGGAATTCTCTGTGTAAACCTCTGTAACTTCTCTAGGTAGATGAATCACTGTGTACTTTCTCTTGTTTCTATATGTTACCAATCTTTAGAAACGCATACATTCTCTGTTCACTGTTTCCCGGTCTTAGAGAAGTAGATCTCTTTCTGCGAAAGTGCTGTTTTCACAGTGCTAAGTACTCCCAGCTCTATCAACAATGTAGGTTTTACCAGTTTTCTAAATCTCTCTTATTTTCTTGGAGTTTCACTTGGATTTCTCTGTGTAAACCTCTGTAACTTCTCTAGATAGATGAATCACTGTGTACTTTCTCTTGTTTCTATCTGTTACCAATCTTGGAAACTCATACATTCTTTGTTCACTGTTTCCCGGTCTAAGAGAAGTAGATTTCTTTCTGCGAAAGTGCTGTTTTCAAAGTGCTAAGTACTCCCAACTCTATCAACAATGTTGGTTTTACCAGTTTTCTAAGTCTCTCTTATTTTCTTGTACTTATACTTGGAATTCTCTGTGTAAACCTCTGTAACTTTTCTAAGTAGATGAATCACTGTGTACGTTCTCTTGATTCTATCTGTTACCAATCTTTAGAAACGCATACATTCTCTGTTCAATGTTTCCCGGTCTTAGAGAAGTAGATTTCTTTCTGCGAAAATGCTGTTTTCACAGTGCTAAGTACTCCCAACTCTATCAACAATGTAGGCTTTACCAGTTTTCTAAGTCTCTCTTATTTTCTTGTACTTATACTTGGAATTCTCTGTGTAAACCTCTGTATCTTCTCTAGGTAGATGAATCACTGTGTACTTTCTCTTGTTTCTATCTGTTACCAACCTTGAGAATCGCATACATTCTCTTTTCACTGTTTCCCGGTCTTAGAGAAGTAGATTTCTTTCTGCGAAATTGCTGCTTTCACAGTGCTAAGTACTCCCAGCTCTATCAACAATGTAGGTTTTACCAGTTTTCTAAGTCTCTCTTATTTTCTTGTACTTATACTTGGAATTCTCTGTGTAAACCTCTGTATCTTCTCTAGGTAGATGAATCACTGTGTACTTTCTCTTGTTTCTATCTGTTACCAATCTTGAGAATCGCATACATTCTCTTTTCACTGTTTCCCGGTCTTAGAGAAGTAGATTTCTTTCTGCGAAATTGCTGCTTTCACAGTGCTAAGTACTCCCAGCTCTATCAACAATGTAGGTTTTACCAGTTTTCTAAGTCTCTCTTATTTTCTTGTACTTATACTTGGAATTCTGTGTGTCAACCTCTGGAACTTCCGTACGTAGATGAATCACTGTGTACTTTCTCTTGTTTCTATCTGATACCAATCTTGAGAAACTCATACATTCTCTGTTCACTGTTTCCCGGTCTTAGAGAAGTAGATTTCTTTCTGCGAAAGTGCTGTTTTCACAGTGCTAAGTACTCCCAACTCTAGCAACAATGTAGGTTTTACCACTTTTCTAAGTCTCTCTTATTTTCTTGGAGTTACACTTGGATTTCTCTGTGTAAACCTCTGTAACTTCTCTAGGTAGATGAATCACTGTGTACTTTCTCTTGTTTCTATCTGTTACCAATCTTGAGAAACTCATACATTCTCTGTTCACTGTTTCCCGGTCTTACAGAAGTAGATTTCTTTCTGCGGAAGTGCCGTTTTCACAGTGCTAAGTACTCCCAACTCTATGAACAATGTAGGTTTTACCAGTTTTCTAAGTCTCTCTTATTTTCTTGTACTTATACTTGGAATTCTCTGTGTAAACCTCTGTAACCTTTCTAGGTAGATGAATCACTGTGTACTTTCTCTTGTTTCTATCTGTTACCAATCTTTAGAAACGCATACATTTTCTGTTCACTGTTTCCCGGTGTTACAGAAGTAGATTTCTTTCTGCGAAAGTGCTGTTTTCACAGTGCTAAGTACTCCCAACTCTATCAACAATGTAGGTTTTACCAGTTTTCTAAGTCTCTCTTATTTTCTTGGACTTATACTTGTAATTCTCTGTGTAAACCTTTGTAACTTCTCTAGATAGATGAATCACTGTGTACTTTCTCTTGTTTCTATCTATTACCAATGTTGAGAAACTCATACATTCTCTGTTCACTGTTTCCCGGTCTTGGAGAAGTAGATTTCCTTATGTGAAAGTGCTGTTTTCACAGTGCTAAGTACTCCCAGCTCTATCAACAATGTAGGTTTTACCAGTTTTCTAAGTCTCTCTTATTTTCTTGGAGTTACACTTGGATTTCTCTGTGTAAACCTCTGTAACTTCTCTAGGTAGATGAATCACTGTGTACTTTCTCTTGTTTCTATCTGTTACCAATCTTGAGAAAGTCATACATTCTCTGTTCAGTGTTTCCTGGTCTTACAGAAGTAGATTTCTTTCTGCGAAAGTGCTGTTTTCACAGTGCTAAGTACTCCCAACTCTATGAACAATGTAGGTTTTACCAGTTTTCTAAGTCTCTCTTATTTTCTTGTACTTATACTTGCAATTCTCTGTGTAAACCTCTGTAACTTCTCTAGATAGATGAATCACTGTGCACTTTTTCTTGTTTCTATCTGTTACCAATGTTGAGAAACTCATACATTCTCTGTTCACTGTTTCCCGGTCTTAGAGAAGTAGATTTCTTTCTGCGAAAGTGCTGTTTTCACAGTGGTAAGTACTCCCAACTGTATCAAAATTGTAGGTTTTACCAGTTTTCTAAGTCTCTCTCATTTTCTTGTACTTATACATGGAATTCTCTGTGTAAACCTCTGTAACTTCTCTAGAAGAATGAATCACCGTCTTCTTTCTCTTGTTTGTATCTGTTACCAATGTTGAGAAACTCATACATTCTCTGTTCACTGTTTCCCGGTCTTAGAGAAGTAGATTTCTTTCTGCGAAAGTGCTGTTTTCACAGTGCTAACTACTCCCAGCTCTATCAACAATGTAGGTTTTACCAGTTTTCTAAGTCTCTCTCATTTTCTTGGAGTAACACTTGGAATTCTCTGTGTAAACCTCTGTAACTTCTCTAGGTAGATGAATCACTGTGTACTTTCTCTTGTTTCTATATGTTACCAATCTTTAGAAACGCATACATTCTCTGTTCACTGTTTCCCGGTCTTAGAGAAGTAGATTTCTTTCTGCGAAATTGCTGTTTTCACAGTGCTAAGTACTCCCAGCTCTATCAACAATGCAGGTTTTACCAGTTTTCTAAGTCTCTCTTATTTTCTTGTACTTATACTTGGAATTCTCTGTGTAAACCTCTATAACCTTTCAAGGTAGATGAATCACTGTGTACTTTCTCTTGTTTCTATCTGTTCCCAATCTTTAGAAACACATACATTCTCTTTTCACTGTTTCCAGGTCTTAGAGAAGTAGATTTCTTTCTGCGAAAGTGCTGTTTTCACAGTGCTAAGTACTCCCAACTCTATCAACAATGTAGGTTTAAGCAGTTTTCTAAGTCTCTCTTATTTTCTTGGAGTTACACTTGGATTTCTCTGTGTAAACCTCTGTAACTTCTCTAGGTAGATGAATCACTGTGTACTTTCTCTTGTTTCTATCTGTTACCAATCTTGAGAAACTCATACGTTCTCTGTTCACTGTTTCCCGGTCTTAGAGAAGTAGATTTCTTTCTGCGAAAGTGCTCTTTTCAAAATGCTAAGTACTCCCAACTTTATCAACAGTGTTGGTTTTACCAGTCTTCTAAGTCTCTTTTATTTTCTTGTACTTATACTTGGAATTCTCTGTTTAAACCTCTGTAACTTCTCCAGGTGGATGAATCACTGTGTACGTTCTCTTGATTCTATCTGTTACCAATCTTTAGAAACGCATACATCCTCTGTTCAATGTTTCCCGGTCTTAGAGAAGTAAATTTCTTTCTGCGAAAGTGCTGTTTTCAGAGTGCTAAGTACTCCCAAGTCTATCAACAATGTAGGTTTTACCAGTTTTCTAAGTCTCTCTTATTTTCTTGTACTTATACTTGGAATTCTCTGTGTAAACCTCTGTAACTTCTCTAGGTAGATGAATCACTGTGTACTTTCTCTTGTTTCTATCTGTTACCAATCTTGAGGAACGCATACATTCTCTTTTCACTGTTTCCCGGTCTTAGAGAAGTAGATTTCTTTCTGCGAAATTGCTGTTTTCACAGTGCTAAGTACTCCCAGCTCTATCAACAATGTAGGTTTTACCAGTTTTCTAAGTCTCTCTTATTTTCTTGTACTTATACTTGGAATTCTCTGTGTCAACCTCTGTAACTTCCGTACGTAAATGAATCACTGTGTACTTTCTCTTGTTTCTATCTGTTACCAATCTTGAGAAACTCATACATTCTCTGTTCACTGTTTCCCGGTCTTAGAGAAGTAGATTTCTTTCTGCGAAAGTGCTGTTTTCACAGTGCTAAGTACTCCCAACTCTATCAACAATGTAGGTTTTACCAGTTTTCTAAGTCTCTCTTATTTTCTTGGACTTATACTTGTAATTCTCTGTGTAAACCTCTGTAACTTCTCTAGATAGATGAATCACTGTGTACTTTCTCTTGCTTCTATCTGTTACCAATGTTGAGAAACTCATACATTCTCTGTTCACTGTTTCCCGGTCTTAGAGAAGTAGATTTCCTTCTGCGAAAGTGCTGTTTTCACAGTGCTAAGTACTCCCAGCTCTATCAACAATGTAGGTTTTACCAGTTTTCTAAGTCTCTCTTATTTTCTTGGAGTTTCACTTGGATTTCTCTGTGTAAACCTCTGTAACTTCTCTAGGTAGATGAATCACTGTGTACTTTCTCTTGTTTCTATCTGTTACCAATCTTGAGAAACTCATACATTCTCTGTTCACTGTTTACCGGTCTTAGAGAAGTAGATTTCTTGCTGCGAAAGTGGTGTTTTCACAGTGCTAAGTACTCCCAACTCTATCCACAATGTAGGTTTTACCAGTTTTCTAAGTCTCTCTTATTTTCTTGTACTTATACTTGTAATTCTCTGTGTAAACCTCTGTAACTTTCGTAGGTAGATGAATCACTGTGTACTTTCTCTTGTTTCTATCTGTTACCAATGTTGAGAAACTCATACATTCTCTGTTCAGTGTTTCCGGGTCTTACAGAAGTAGATTTCTTTCTGCGAAAGTGCTGTTTTCACAGTGCTAAGTACTCCCAACTCTATCAACAATGTAGGTTTTACCAGTTTTCTAAGTCTCTCTTATTTTCCTGGAGTTACACTTGGATTTCTCTGTGTAAACCTCTGTAACTTCTCTAGGTAGATGAATCACTGTGTACTTTCTCTTGTTTCTATGTGTTACCAATCTTGAGAAACTCATACATTCTCTGTTCACTGTTTACCGGTCTTAGAGAAGTAGATTTCTTTCTGCGAAAGTGCTGTTTTCACAGTGCTAAGTACTCCCAACTCTATCCACAATGTAGGTTTTACCAGTTTTCTAAGTCTCTCTTGTTTTCTTGTACTTATACTTGTAATTCTCTGTGTAAACCTCTGTAACTTTCGTAGGTAGATGAATCACTGTGTACTTTCTCTTGTTTCTATCTGTTACCAATCTTTAGAAACGCATACATTCTCTGTTCAGTGTTTCCGGGTCTTAGAGAAGTAAATTTCTTTTTGCGAAAGTGCTGTTTTCACAGTGCTATGTACTCCCAACTCTATGAACAATGTAGGTTTTACCAGTTTTCTAAGTCTCTCTTATTTTCTTGGAGTTACACTTGGATTTCTCTGTGTAAACCTCTGTAACTGCTCTAGATAGGTGAATCACTGTGTACTTTCTCTTGTTTCTATCTGTTACCAATGTTGAGAAACTCATACATTCTCTGTTCACTGTTTCCCGGTCTTAGAGAAGTAGATTTCTTTCTGCGAAAGTGCTGTTTTCACAGTGCTAAGTACTCCCAGCTCTATCAACAATGTAGGTTTTACCAGTTTTCTAAGTCTCTCTTATTTTCTTGTACTTATACTTGCAATTCTCTGTGTAAACCTCTGTAACTTCTCTAGGTAGATGAATCACTGTGTACTTTCTCTTGTTTCTATCTGTTACCAATCTTTAGAGAGGCATACATTCTCTGCTCACTGTTTCCCGGTCTTAGAGAAGTAGATTTCTTTCTGCGAAAGTGCTGTTTTCACAGTGGTAAGTACTCCTAGCTCTATCAACAATGTAGGTTTTACGAGTTTTCTAAGTCTCTCTTATTTTCTTGGACTTATACTTGGAATTCTCTGTGTAAACCTCTGTAACCTTTCTAGGTAGATGAATCACTGTGTACTTTCTCTTGTTTCTATCTGTTACCAATCTTTAGAAACGCATACATTCTCCTTTCACTGTTTCCCGGTCTTAGAGAAGTAGATTTCTTTCTACGAAAGTGCTGTTTTCACAGTGCTAAGTACTCCCAACTCTATCAACAATGTAGGCTTTACCAGTTTTCTAAGTCTCTCTTATTTTCTTGTACTTATACTTGGAATTCTCTGTGTCAACCTCTGTAACTTCCGTACATAGATGAATCACTGTGTACTTTCTCTTGTTTCTATCTGTTACCAATCTTGAGAAACTCATACATTCTCTGTTCACTGTTTCCCGGTCTTAGAGAAGGAGATTTCTTTCTGCGAAGGTGCTGTTTTCACAGTGCTAAGTACTCCCAACTCTATCAACAATGTAGGTTTTACCAGTTTTCTAAGTCTCTCTTATTTTCTTGGACTTATACTTGGAATTCTCTGTGTAAACCTCTGTAACTTCTCTAGATAGATGAATCACTGTGTACTTTCTCTTGTTTCTATCTGTTACCAATGTTGAGAAACTCATACATTCTCTGTTCACTGTTTCCCGGTCTTAGAGAACTGGATTTCCTTCTGCGAAAGTGCTGTTTTCACAGTGCTAAGTACTCCCAACTCTATCAACAATGTAGGTTTTACCAGTTTTCTAAGTCTCTCTTATTTCTTGGAGTTACACTTGGATTTCTCTGTGTAAACCTCTGTAACTTCTCTAGGTAGATGAATCACTGTGTACTTTCTCTTGTTTCTATCTGTTACCAATCTTGAGAAACTCATACATTCTCTGTTCTCTGTTTACCGGTCTTAGAGAAGTAGATTTCGTTCTGCGAAAGTGCTGTTTTCACAGTGCTAAGTACTCCCAACTCTATCCACAATGTAGGTTTTACCAGTTTTCTAAGTCTCTCTTGTTTTCTTGTACTTATACTTGTAATTCTCTGTGTAAACCTCTGTAACTTCTCTAGGTAGATGAATCACTGTGTACTTTCTCTTGTTTCTATCTGTTACCAATGTTGAGAAACTCATACATTCTCTGTTCAGTGTTTCCGAGTCTTAGAGAAGTAAATTTCTTTCTGCGAATGTGCTGTTTTCACAGTGCTAAGTACTCCCAACTCTATGAACTATGTAGGTTTTACCAGTTTTCTAAGTCTCTCTTATTTTCTTGTACTTATACTTGCAATTCTCTGTGTAAACCTCTGTAACTTCTCTAGGTAGATGAATCACTGTGTACTTTCTCTTGTTTCTATCTGTTACTAATGTTGAGAAACTCATACATTCTCTGTTCACTGTTTCCCGGTCTTAGAGAAGTAGATTTCTTTCTGCGAAAGTGCTGTTTTCACAGTGGTAAGTACTCCTAGCTCTATCAACAATGTAGGTTTTACGAGTTTTCTAAGTCTCTCTTATTTTCTTGTACTTATACTTGGAATTCTCTGTGTAAACCTCTGTAACCTTTGTAGGTAGATGAATCACTGTGTACTTTCTCTTGTTTCTATCTGTTACCAATCTTTAGAAACGCATACATTCTCTGTTCACTGTTTCCCGGTATTAGAGAAGTAGATTTCCTTCTGCGAAAGTGCTGTTTTCACAGTGCTAAGTACTCCCAACTCTATCAACAATGTAGGTTTTACCAGTTTTCTAAGTCTCTCTTATTTTCTTGGAGTTACACTTGGATTTCTCTGTGTAAACCTCTGTAACTTCTCTAGGTGGATGAATCACTGTGTACTTTCTCTTGTTTCTATCTGTTACCAATCTTGAGAAACTCATACATTCTCTGTTCACTGTTTACCGGTCTTAGAGAAGTAGATTTCGTTCTGCGAAAGTGCTGTTTTCACAGTGCTAAGTACTCCCAACTCTATCCACAATGTAGGTTTTACCAGTTTTCTAAGTCTCTCTTGTTTTCTTGTACTTATACTTGTAATTCTCTGTGTAAACCTCTGTAACTTTCGTAGGTAGATGAATCACTGTGTACTTTCTCTTGTTTCTGTCTGTTACCAATCTTTAGAAACGCATACATTCTCTGTTCAGTGTTTCCGGGTCTTAGAGAAGTAAATTTCTTTCTGCGAAAGTGCTGTTTTCACAGTGCTATGTACTCCCAACTCTATGAACAATGTAGGTTTTACCAGTTTTCTAAGTCTCTCTTATTTTCTTGGAGTTACACTTGGATTTCTCTGTGTAAACCTCTGTAACTTCTCTAGATAGGTGAATCACTGTGTACTTTCTCTTGTTTCTATCTGTTACCAATGTTGAGAAACTCATACATTCTCTGTTCACTGTTTCCCGGTCTTAGAGAAGTAGATTTCTTTCTGCAAAAGTGCTGTTTTCACAGTGCTAAGTACTCCCAGCTCTATCAACAATGTAGGTTTTACCAGTTTTCTAAGTCTCTCTTATTTTCTTGTACTTATACTTGCAATTCTCTGTGTAAACCTCTGTAACTTCTCTAGGTAGATGAATCACTGTGTACTTTCTCTTGTTTCTATCTGTTACCAATCTTTAGAAAGGCATACATTCTCTGCTCACTGTTTCCCGGTCTTAGAGAAGTAGATTTCTTTCTGCGAAAGTGCTGTTTTCACAGTGGTAAGTACTCCTAGCTCTATCAACAATGTAGGTTTTACGAGTTTTCTAAGTCTCTCTTATTTTCTTGTACTTATACTTGGAATTCTCTGTGTAAACCTCTGTAACCTTTCTAGGTAGATGAATCACTGTGTACTTTCTCTTGTTTCTATCTGTTACCAATCTTTAGAAACGCATACATTCTCCTTTCACTGTTTCCCGGTCTTAGAGAAGTAGATTTCTTTCTACGAAAGTGCTGTTTTCACAGTGCTAAGTACTCCCAACTCTATCAACAATGTAGGCTTTACCAGTTTTCTAAGTCTCTCTTATTTTCTTGTACTTATACTTGGAATTCTCTGTGTCAACCTCTGTAACTTCCGTACATAGATGAATCACTGTGTACTTTCTCTTGTTTCTATCTGTTACCAATCTTGAGAAACTCATACATTCTCTGTTCACTGTTTCCCGGTCTTAGAGAAGGAGATTTCTTTCTGCGAAGGTGCTGTTTTCACAGTGCTAAGTACTCCCAACTCTATCAACAATGTAGGTTTTACCAGTTTTCTAAGTCTCTCTTATTTTCTTGGACTTATACTTGGAATTCTCTGTGTAAACCTCTGTAACTTCTCTAGATAGATGAATCACTGTGTACTTTCTCTTGTTTCTATCTGTTACCAATGTTGAGAAACTCATACATTCTCTGTTCACTGTTTCCCGGTCTTAGAGAACTGGATTTCCTTCTGCGAAAGTGCTGTTTTCACAGTGCTAAGTACTCCCAACTCTATCAACAATGTAGGTTTTACCAGTTTTCTAAGTCTCTCTTATTTCTTGGAGTTACACTTGGATTTCTCTGTGTAAACCTCTGTAACTTCTCTAGGTAGATGAATCACTGTGTACTTTCTCTTGTTTCTATCTGTTACCAATCTTGAGAAACTCATACATTCTCTGTTCTCTGTTTACCGGTCTTAGAGAAGTAGATTTCGTTCTGCGAAAGTGCTGTTTTCACAGTGCTAAGTACTCCCAACTCTATCCACAATGTAGGTTTTACCAGTTTTCTAAGTCTCTCTTGTTTTCTTGTACTTATACTTGTAATTCTCTGTGTAAACCTCTGTAACTTCTCTAGGTAGATGAATCACTGTGTACTTTCTCTTGTTTCTATCTGTTACCAATGTTGAGAAACTCATACATTCTCTGTTCAGTGTTTCCGAGTCTTAGAGAAGTAAATTTCTTTCTGCGAATGTGCTGTTTTCACAGTGCTAAGTACTCCCAACTCTATGAACTATGTAGGTTTTACCAGTTTTCTAAGTCTCTCTTATTTTCTTGTACTTATACTTGCAATTCTCTGTGTAAACCTCTGTAACTTCTCTAGGTAGATGAATCACTGTGTACTTTCTCTTGTTTCTATCTGTTACCAATCTTGAGAAACTCATACATTCTCTGTTCACTGTTTACCGGTCTTAGAGAAGTAGATTTCTTGCTGCGAAAGTGGTGTTTTCACAGTGCTAAGTACTCCCAACTCTATCCACAATGTAGGTTTTACCAGTTTTCTAAGTCTCTCTTATTTTCTTGTACTTATACTTGTAATTCTCTGTGTAAACCTCTGTAACTTTCGTAGGTAGATGAATCACTGTGTACTTTCTCTTGTTTCTATCTGTTACCAATGTTGAGAAACTCATACATTCTCTGTTCAGTGATTCCGGGTCTTACAGAAGTAGATTTCTTTCTGCGAAAGTGCTGTTTTCACAGTGCTAAGTACTCCCAACTCTATCAACAATGTAGGTTTTACCAGTTTTCTAAGTCTCTCTTATTTTCTTGGAGTTACACTTGGATTTCTCTGTGTAAAACTCTGTAACTTCTCTAGGTAGATGAATCACTGTGTACTTTCTCTTGTTTCTATGTGTTACCAATCTTGAGAAACTCATACATTCTCTGTTCACTGTTTACCGGTCTTAGAGAAGTAGATTTCTTTCTGCGAAAGTGCTGTTTTCACAGTGCTAAGTACTCCCAACTCTATCCACAATGTAGGTTTTACCAGTTTTCTAAGTCTCTCTTGTTTTCTTGTACTTATACTTGTAATTCTCTGTGTAAACCTCTGTAACTTTCGTAGGTAGATGAATCACTGTGTACTTTCTCTTGTTTCTATCTGTTACCAATGTTGAGAAACTCATACATTCTCTGTTCAGTGTTTCCGGGTCTTAGAGAAGTAAATTTCTTTCTGCGAAAGTGCTGTTTTCACAGTGCTATGTACTCCCAACTCTATGAACAATGTAGGTTTTACCAGTTTTCTAAGTCTCTCTTATTTTCTTGGAGTTACACTTGGATTTCTCTGTGTAAACCTCTGTAACTTCTCTAGATAGGTGAATCACTGTGTACTTTCTCTTGTTTCTATCTGTTACCAATGTTGAGAAACTCATACATTCTCTGTTCACTGTTTCCCGGTCTTAGAGAAGTAGATTTCTTTCTGCGAAAGTGCTGTTTTCACAGTGCTAAGTACTCCCAGCTCTATCAACAATGTAGGTTTTACCAGTTTTCTAAGTCTCTCTTATTTTCTTGTACTTATACTTGCAATTCTCTGTGTAAACCTCTGTAACTTCTCTAGGTAGATGAATCACTGTGTACTTTCTCTTGTTTCTATCTGTTACCAATCTTTAGAAACGCATACATTCTCTGCTCACTGTTTCCCGGTCTTAGAGAAGTAGATTTCTTTCTGCGAAAGTGCTGTTTTCACAGTGGTAAGTACTCCTAGCTCTATCAACAATGTAGGTTTTACGAGTTTTCTAAGTCTCTCTTATTTTCTTGGACTTATACTTGGAATTCTCTGTGTAAACCTCTGTAACCTTTCTAGGTAGATGAATCACTGTGTACTTTCTCTTGTTTCTATCTGTTACCAATCTTTAGAAACGCATACATTCTCTTTCCACTGTTTCCCGGTCTTAGAGAAGTAGATTTCTTTCTACGAAAGTGCTGTTTTCACAGTGCTAAGTACTCCCAACTCTATCAACAATGTAGGCTTTACCACTTTTCTAAGTCTCTCTTATTTTCTTGGACTTATACTTGGAATTCTCTGTGTAAACTTCTGTAACTTCTCTAGATAGATGAATCACTGTGTACTTTCTCTTGTTTCTATCTGTTACCAATGTTGAGAAACTCATAAATTCTCTGTTCACTGTTTCCCGGTCTTAGAGAACTGGATTTCCTTCTGCGAAAGTGCTGTTTTCACAGTGCTAAGTACTCCCAACTCTATCAACAATGTAGGTTTTACCAGTTTTCTAAGTCTCTCTTATTTTCTTGGAGTTACACTTGGATTTCTCTGTGTAAACCTCTGTAACTTCTCTAGGTAGATGAATCACTGTGTACTTTCTCTTGTTTCTATCTGTTACCAATCTTGAGAAACTCATACATTCTCTGTTCTCTGTTTACCGGTCTTAGAGAAGTAGATTTCGTTCTGCGAAAGTGCTGTTTTCACAGTGCTAAGTACTCCCAACTCTATCCACAATGTAGGTTTTACCAGTTTTCAAAGTCTCTCTTGTTTTCTTGTACTTATACTTGTAATTCTCTGTGTAAACCTCTGTAACTTCTCTAGGTAGATGAATCACTGTGTACTTTCTCTTGTTTCTATCTGTTACCAATGTTGAGAAACTCATACATTCTCTGTTCAGTGTTTCCGAGTCTTAGAGAAGTAAATTTCTTTCTGCGAATGTGCTGTTTTCACAGTGCTAAGTACTCCCAACTCTATGAACTATGTAGGTTTTACCAGTTTTCTAAGTCTCTCTTATTTTCTTGTACTTATACTTGCAATTCTCTGTGTAAACCTCTGTAACTTCTCTAGGTAGATGAATCACTGTGTACTTTCTCTTGTTTCTATCTGTTACTAATGTTGAGAAACTCATACATTCTCTGTTCACTGTTTCCCGGTCTTAGAGAAGTAGATTTCTTTCTGCGAAAGTGCTGTTTTCACAGTGGTAAGTACTCCTAGCTCTATCAACAATGTAGGTTTTACGAGTTTTCTAAGTCTCTCTTATTTTCTTGTACTTATACTTGGAATTCTCTGTGTAAACCTCTGTAACCTTTGTAGGTAGATGAATCACTGTGTACTTTCTCTTGTTTCTATCTGTTACCAATCTTTAGAAACGCATACATTCTCTGTTCACTGTTTCCCGGTATTAGAGAAGTAGATTTCCTTCTGCGAAAGTGCTGTTTTCACAGTGCTAAGTACTCCCAACTCTATCAACAATGTAGGTTTTACCAGTTTTCTAAGTCTCTCTTATTTTCTTGGAGTTACACTTGGATTTCTCTGTGTAAACCTCTGTAACTTCTCTAGGTGGATGAATCACTGTGTACTTTCTCTTGTTTCTATCTGTTACCAATCTTGAGAAACTCATACATTCTCTGTTCACTGTTTACCGGTCTTAGAGAAGTAGATTTCGTTCTGCGAAAGTGCTGTTTTCACAGTGCTAAGTACTCCCAACTCTATCCACAATGTAGGTTTTACCAGTTTTCTAAGTCTCTCTTGTTTTCTTGTACTTATACTTGTAATTCTCTGTGTAAACCTCTGTAACTTTCGTAGGTAGATGAATCACTGTGTACTTTCTCTTGTTTCTATCTGTTACCAATGTTGAGAAACTCATACATTCTCTGTTCAGTGTTTCCGGGTCTTAGAGAAGTAAATTTCTTTCTGCGAATGTGCTGTTTTCACAGTGCTAAGTACTCCCAACTCTATGAACAATGTAGGTTTTACCAGTTTTCTAAGTCTCTCTTATTTTCTTGTACTTATACTTGCAATTCTCTGTGTAAACCTCTGTAACTTCTCTAGGTAGATGAATCACTGTGTACTTTCTCTTGTTTCTATCTGTTACTAATGTTGAGAAACTCATACATTCTCTGTTCACTGTTTCCCGGTCTTAGAGAAGTAGATTTCTTTCTGCGAAAGTGCTGTTTTCACAGTGGTAAGTACTCCTAGCTCTATCAACAATGTAGGTTTTACGAGTTTTCTAAGTCTCTCTTATTTTCTTGGACTTATACTTGGAATTCTCTGTGTAAACCTCTGTAACCTTTCTAGGTAGATGAATCACTGTGTACTTTCTCTTGTTTCTATCTGTTACCAATCTTTAGAAACGCATACATTCTCTGTTCACTGTTTCCCGGTATTAGAGAAGTAGATTTCTTTCTGCGAAAGTGCTGTTTTCACAGTGCTAAGTACTCCCAACTCTATCAACAATGTAGGTTTTACCAGTTTTCTAAGTCTCTCTTATTTTCTTGTACTTATACTTGGAATTCTCTGTGTAAACCTCTGTAACTTCTCTAGGTAGATGAATCACTGTATACTTTCTCTTGTTTCTATCTGTTACCAATCTTGAGAAACTCATACATTCTCTGTTCACTGTTTCCCGGTCTTAGGGAAGTAGATTTCTTTCTGCGAAAGTGCTGTTTTCACAGTGCTAAGTACTCCCAACTCTATCAACAATGTAGGTTTTACCAGTTTTCTAAGTCTCTCTTATTTTCTTGTACTTATACTTGCAATTCTCTGTGTAAACCTCTGTAACTTCTCTAGGTAGATGAATCACTGTGTACTTTCTCTTGTTTCTATCTGTTACTAATGTTGAGAAACTCATACATTCTCTTTTCACTGTTTCCCGGTCTTAGAGAACTAGATTTCTTTCTGCGAAAGTGCTGTTTTCACAGTGGTAGGTACTCCTAGCTCTATCAACAATGTAGGTTTTACTAGTTTTCTAAGTCTCTCTTATTTTCTTGGACTTATACTTGGAATTCTCTGTGTAAACCTCTGTAACCTTTCTAGGTAGATGAATCACTGTGTACTTTCTCTTGTTTCTATCTGTTACCAATCTTTAGAAACGCATACATTCTCTGTTCACTGTTTCCCGGTCTTAGAGAAGTAGATTTCTTTCTGCGAAATTGCTGTTTTCACAGTGCTAAGTACTCCCAACTCTATCAACAATGTAGGTTTTACCAGTTTTCTAAGTCTCTCTTATTTTCTTGTACTTATACTTGGAATTCTCTGTGTCAACCTCTGTAACTTCCGTACGTAGATGAATCACTGTGTACTTTCTCTTGTTTCTATCTGTTACCAATCTTGAGAAACTCATACATTCTCTGTTCACTGTTTCCCGGTCTTAGAGAAGTAGATTTCTTTCTGCGAAAGTGCTGTTTTCACAGTGCTAAGTACTCCCAACTCTATCAACAATGTAGGTTTTACCAGTTTTCTAAGTCTCTCTTATTTTCTTGGACTTATACTTGTAATTCTCTGTGTAAACCTCTGTAACTTCTCTAGATAGATGAATCACTGTGTACTTTCTCTTGTTTCTATCTGTTACCAATCTTGAGAAACTCATACATTCTCTGTTCACTGTTTCCCGGTCTTAGAGAAGGAGATTTCTTTCTGCGAAGGTGCTGTTTTCACAGTGCTAAGTACTCCCAACTCTATCAACAATGTAGGTTTTACCAGTTTTCTAAGTCTCTCTTATTTTCTTGGACTTATACTTGGAATTCTCTGTGTAAACCTCTGTAACTTCTCTAGATAGATGAATCACTGTGTACTTTCTCTTGTTTCTATCTGTTACCAATGTTGAGAAACTCATACATTCTCTGTTCACTGTTTCCCGGTCTTAGAGAACTGGATTTCCTTCTGCGAAAGTGCTGTTTTCACAGTGCTAAGTACTCCCAACTCTATCAACAATGTAGGTTTTACCAGTTTTCTAAGTCTCTCTTATTTCTTGGAGTTACACTTGGATTTCTCTGTGTAAACCTCTGTAACTTCTCTAGGTAGATGAATCACTGTGTACTTTCTCTTGTTTCTATCTGTTACCAATCTTGAGAAACTCATACATTCTCTGTTCTCTGTTTACCGGTCTTAGAGAAGTAGATTTCGTTCTGCGAAAGTGCTGTTTTCACAGTGCTAAGTACTCCCAACTCTATCCACAATGTAGGTTTTACCAGTTTTCTAAGTCTCTCTTGTTTTCTTGTACTTATACTTGTAATTCTCTGTGTAAACCTCTGTAACTTCTCTAGGTAGATGAATCACTGTGTACTTTCTCTTGTTTCTATCTGTTACCAATGTTGAGAAACTCATACATTCTCTGTTCAGTGTTTCCGAGTCTTAGAGAAGTAAATTTCTTTCTGCGAATGTGCTGTTTTCACAGTGCTAAGTACTCCCAACTCTATGAACTATGTAGGTTTTACCAGTTTTCTAAGTCTCTCTTATTTTCTTGTACTTATACTTGCAATTCTCTGTGTAAACCTCTGTAACTTCTCTAGGTAGATGAATCACTGTGTACTTTCTCTTGTTTCTATCTGTTACTAATGTTGAGAAACTCATACATTCTCTGTTCACTGTTTCCCGGTCTTAGAGAAGTAGATTTCTTTCTGCGAAAGTGCTGTTTTCACAGTGGTAAGTACTCCTAGCTCTATCAACAATGTAGGTTTTACGAGTTTTCTAAGTCTCTCTTATTTTCTTGTACTTATACTTGGAATTCTCTGTGTAAACCTCTGTAACCTTTGTAGGTAGATGAATCACTGTGTACTTTCTCTTGTTTCTATCTGTTACCAATCTTTAGAAACGCATACATTCTCTGTTCACTGTTTCCCGGTATTAGAGAAGTAGATTTCCTTCTGCGAAAGTGCTGTTTTCACAGTGCTAAGTACTCCCAACTCTATCAACAATGTAGGTTTTACCAGTTTTCTAAGTCTCTCTTATTTTCTTGGAGTTACACTTGGATTTCTCTGTGTAAACCTCTGTAACTTCTCTAGGTGGATGAATCACTGTGTACTTTCTCTTGTTTCTATCTGTTACCAATCTTGAGAAACTCATACATTCTCTGTTCACTGTTTACCGGTCTTAGAGAAGTAGATTTCGTTCTGCGAAAGTGCTGTTTTCACAGTGCTAAGTACTCCCAACTCTATCCACAATGTAGGTTTTACCAGTTTTCTAAGTCTCTCTTGTTTTCTTGTACTTATACTTGTAATTCTCTGTGTAAACCTCTGTAACTTTCGTAGGTAGATGAATCACTGTGTACTTTCTCTTGTTTCTATCTGTTACCAATGTTGAGAAACTCATACATTCTCTGTTCAGTGTTTCCGGGTCTTAGAGAAGTAAATTTCTTTCTGCGAATGTGCTGTTTTCACAGTGCTAAGTACTCCCAACTCTATGAACAATGTAGGTTTTACCAGTTTTCTAAGTCTCTCTTATTTTCTTGTACTTATACTTGCAATTCTCTGTGTAAACCTCTGTAACTTCTCTAGGTAGATGAATCACTGTGTACTTTCTCTTGTTTCTATCTGTTACTAATGTTGAGAAACTCATACATTCTCTGTTCACTGTTTCCCGGTCTTAGAGAAGTAGATTTCTTTCTGCGAAAGTGCTGTTTTCACAGTGGTAAGTACTCCTAGCTCTATCAACAATGTAGGTTTTACGAGTTTTCTAAGTCTCTCTTATTTTCTTGGACTTATACTTGGAATTCTCTGTGTAAACCTCTGTAACCTTTCTAGGTAGATGAATCACTGTGTACTTTCTCTTGTTTCTATCTGTTACCAATCTTTAGAAACGCATACATTCTCTGTTCACTGTTTCCCGGTATTAGAGAAGTAGATTTCTTTCTGCGAAAGTGCTGTTTTCACAGTGCTAAGTACTCCCAACTCTATCAACAATGTAGGTTTTACCAGTTTTCTAAGTTCTCTTATTTTCTTGTACTTATACTTGGAATTCTCTGTGTAAACCTCTGTAACTTCTCTAGGTAGATGAATCACTGTATACTTTCTCTTGTTTCTATCTGTTACCAATCTTGAGAAACTCATACATTCTCTGTTCACTGTTTCCCGGTCTTAGAGAAGTAGATTTCTTTCTGCGAAAGTGCTGTTTTCACAGTGCTAAGTACTCCCAACTCTATCAACAATGTAGGTTTTACCAGTTTTCTAAGTCTCTCTTATTTTCTTGTACTTATACTTGCAATTCTCTGTGTAAACCTCTGTAACTTCTCTAGGTAGATGAATCACTGTGTACTTTCTCTTGTTTCTATCTGTTACTAATGTTGAGAAACTCATACATTCTCTTTTCACTGTTTCCCGGTCTTAGAGAACTAGATTTCTTTCTGCGAAAGTGCTGTTTTCACAGTGGTAAGTACTCCTAGCTCTATCAACAATGTAGGTTTTACTAGTTTTCTAAGTCTCTCTTATTTTCTTGGACTTATACTTGGAATTCTCTGTGTAAACCTCTGTAACCTTTCTAGGTAGATGAATCACTGTGTACTTTCTCTTGTTTCTATCTGTTACCAATCTTTAGAAACGCATACATTCTCTGTTCACTGTTTCCCGGTCTTAGAGAAGTAGATTTCTTTCTGCGAAATTGCTGTTTTCACAGTGCTAAGTACTCCCAACTCTATCAACAATGTAGGTTTTACCAGTTTTCTAAGTCTCTCTTATTTTCTTGTACTTATACTTGGAATTCTCTGTGTCAACCTCTGTAACTTCCGTACGTAGATGAATCACTGTGTACTTTCTCTTGTTTCTATCTGTTACCAATCTTGAGAAACTCATACATTCTCTGTTCACTGTTTCCCGGTCTTAGAGAAGTAGATTTCTTTCTGCGAAAGTGCTGTTTTCACAGTGCTAAGTACTCCCAACTCTATCAACAATGTAGGTTTTACCAGTTTTCTAAGTCTCTCTTATTTTCTTGGACTTATACTTGTAATTCTCTGTGTAAACCTCTGTAACTTCTCTAGATAGATGAATCACTGTGTACTTTCTCTTGTTTCTATCTGTTACCAATCTTGAGAAACTCATACATTCTCTGTTCACTGTTTCCCGGTCTTAGAGAAGGAGATTTCTTTCTGCGAAGGTGCTGTTTTCACAGTGCTAAGTACTCCCAACTCTATCAACAATGTAGGTTTTACCAGTTTTCTAAGTCTCTCTTATTTTCTTGGACTTATACTTGGAATTCTCTGTGTAAACCTCTGTAACTTCTCTAGATAGATGAATCACTGTGTACTTTCTCTTGTTTCTATCTGTTACCAATGTTGAGAAACTCATACATTCTCTGTTCACTGTTTCCCGGTCTTAGAGAACTGGATTTCCTTCTGCGAAAGTGCTGTTTTCACAGTGCTAAGTACTCCCAACTCTATCAACAATGTAGGTTTTACCAGTTTTCTAAGTCTCTCTTATTTCTTGGAGTTACACTTGGATTTCTCTGTGTAAACCTCTGTAACTTCTCTAGGTAGATGAATCACTGTGTACTTTCTCTTGTTTCTATCTGTTACCAATCTTGAGAAACTCATACATTCTCTGTTCTCTGTTTACCGGTCTTAGAGAAGTAGATTTCGTTCTGCGAAAGTGCTGTTTTCACAGTGCTAAGTACTCCCAACTCTATCCACAATGTAGGTTTTACCAGTTTTCTAAGTCTCTCTTGTTTTCTTGTACTTATACTTGTAATTCTCTGTGTAAACCTCTGTAACTTCTCTAGGTAGATGAATCACTGTGTACTTTCTCTTGTTTCTATCTGTTACCAATGTTGAGAAACTCATACATTCTCTGTTCAGTGTTTCCGAGTCTTAGAGAAGTAAATTTCTTTCTGCGAATGTGCTGTTTTCACAGTGCTAAGTACTCCCAACTCTATGAACTATGTAGGTTTTACCAGTTTTCTAAGTCTCTCTTATTTTCTTGTACTTATACTTGCAATTCTCTGTGTAAACCTCTGTAACTTCTCTAGGTAGATGAATCACTGTGTACTTTCTCTTGTTTCTATCTGTTACTAATGTTGAGAAACTCATACATTCTCTGTTCACTGTTTACCGGTCTTAGAGAAGTGGATTTCCTTCTGCGAAAGTGCTGTTTTCACAGTGCTAAGTACTCCCAACTCTATCAACAATGTAGGTTTTACCAGTTTTCTAAGTCTCTCTTATTTTCTTGGAGTTACACTTGGATTTCTCTGTGTAAACCTCTGTAACTTCTCTAGGTAGATGAATCACTGTGTACTTTCTCTTGTTTCTATCTGTTACCAATCTTGAGAAACTCATACATTCTCTGTTCACTGTTTACCGGTCTTAGAGAAGTAGATTTCTTTCTGCGAAAGTGCTGTTTTCACAGTGCTAAGTACTCCCAACTCTATCCACAATGTAGGTTTTACCAGTTTTCTAAGTCTCTCTTGTTTTCTTGTACTTATACTTGTAATTCTCTGTGTAAACCTCTGTAACTTTCGTAGGTAGATGAATCACTGTGTACTTTCTCTTGTTTCTATCTGTTACCAATGTTGAGAAACTCATACATTCTCTGTTCAGTGTTTCCGGGTCATAGAGAAGTAAATTTCTTTCTGCGAAAGTGCTGTTTTCACAGTGCTAAGTACTCCCAACTCTATGAACAATGTAGGTTTTACCAGTTTTCTAAGTCTCTCTTATTTTCTTGTAGTTATACTTGCAATTCTCTGTGCAAACCTCTGTAACTTCTCTAGATAGATGAATCACTGTGTACTTTCTCTTGTTTCTATCTGTTACCAATGTTGAGAAACTCATACATTCTCTGTTCACTGTTTCCCGGTCTTAGAGAAGTAGATTTCTTTCTGCGAAAGTGCTGTTTTCACAGTGCTAAGTACTCCCAGCTCTATCAACAATGTAGGTTTTACCAGTTTTCTAAGTCTCTCTTATTTTCTTGTACTTATACTTGGAATTCTCTGTGTCAACCTCTGTAACTTCCGTACGTAAATGAATCACTGTGTACTTTCTCTTGTTTCTATCTGTTACCAATCTTGAGAAACTCATACATTCTCTGTTCACTGTTTCCCGGTCTTAGAGAAGTAGATTTCTTTCTGCGAAAGTGCTGTTTTCACAGTGCTAAGTACTCCCAACTCTATCAACAATGTAGGTTTTACCAGTTTTCTAAGTCTCTCTTATTTTCTTGGACTTATACTTGTAATTCTCTGTGTAAACCTCTGTAACTTCTCTAGATAGATGAATCACTGTGTACTTTCTCTTGTTTCTATCTGTTACCAATGTTGAGAAACTCATAAATTCTCTGTTCACTGTTTCCCGGTCTTAGAGAAGTAGATTTCCTTCTGCGAAAGTGCTGTTTTCACAGTGCTAAGTACTCCCAGCTCTATCAACAATGTAGGTTTTACCAGTTTTCTAAGTCTCTCTTATTTTCTTGGAGTTTTACTTGGATTTCTCTGTGTAAACCTCTGTAACTTCTCTAGGTAGATGAATCACTGTGTACTTTCTCTTGTTTCTATCTGTTACCAATCTTGAGAAACTCATACATTCTCTGTTCAATGTTTACCGGTCTTAGAGAAGTAGATTTCTGGCTGCGAAAGTGGTGTTTTCACAGTGCTAAGTACTCCCAACTCTATCCACAATGTAGGTTTTACCAGTTTTCTAAGTCTCTCTTATTTTCTTGTACTTATACTTGTAATTCTCTGTGTAAACCTCTGTAACTTTCGTAGGTAGATGAATCACTGTGTACTTTCTCTTGTTTCTATCTGTTACCAATGTTGAGAAACTCATACATTCTCTGTTCAGTGTTTCCGGGTCTTACAGAAGTAGATTTCTTTCTACGAAAGTGCTGTTTTCACAGTGCTAAGTACTCCCAACTCTATCAACAATGTAGGTTTTACCAGTTTTCTAAGTCTCTCTTATTTTCTTGGAGTTACACTTGGATTTCTCTGTGTAAACCTCTGTAACTTCTCTAGGTAGATGAATCACTGTGTACTTTGTCTTGTTTCTATGTGTTACCAATCTTGAGAAACTCATACATTCTCTGTTCACTGTTTACCGGTCTTAGAGAAGTAGATTTCTTTCTGCGAAAGTGCTGTTTTCACAGTGCTAAGTACTCCCAACTCTATCCACAATGTAGGTTTTACCAGTTTTCTAAGTCTCTCTTCTTTTCTTGTACTTATACTTGTAATTCTCTGTGTAAACCTCTGTAACTTTCGTAGGTAGATGAATCACTGTGTACTTTCTCTTGTTTCTATCTGTTACCAATGTTGAGAAACTCATACATTCTATGTTCAGTGTTTCCGGGTCTTAGAGAAGTAAATTTCTTTCTGCGAAAGTGCTGTTTTCACAGTGCTATGTACTCCCAACTCTATGAACAATGTAGGTTTTACCAGTTTTCTAAGTCTCTCTTATTTTCTTGTACTTATACTTGCAATTCTCTGTGTAAACCTCTGTAACTTCTCTAGATAGGTGAATCACTGTGTACTTTCTCTTATTTCTATCTGTTACCAATGTTGAGAAACTCATACATTCTCTGTTCACTGTTTCCCGGTCTTAGAGAAGTAGATTTCTTTCTGCGAAAGTGCTGTTTTCACAGTGCTAAGTACTCCCACCTCTATCAACAATGTAGGTTTTACCAGTTTTCTAAGTCTCTCTTATTTTCTTGTACTTATACTTGCAATTCTCTGTGTAAACCTCTGTAACTTCTCTAGGTAGATGAATCACTGTGTACTTTCTCTTGTTTCTATCTGTTACCAATCTTTAGAAACGCATACATTCTCTGCTCACTGTTTCCCGGTCTTAGAGAAGTAGATTTCTTTCTGCGAAAGTGCTGTTTTCACAGTGGTAAGTACTCCTAGCTCTATCAACAATGTAGGTTTTACGAGTTTTCTAAGTCTCTCTTATTTTCTTGTACTTATACTTGGAATTCTCTGTGTAAACCTCTGTAACCTTTCTAGGTAGATGAATCACTGTGTACTTTCTCTTGTTTCTATCTTTTACCAATCTTTAGAAACGCATACATTCTCTTTTCACTGTTTCCCGGTCTTAGAGAAGTAGATTTCTTTCTACGAAAGTGCTGTTTTCACAGTGCTAAGTACTCCCAACTCTATCAACAATGTAGGCTTTACCAGTTTTCTAAGTCTCTCTTATTTTCTCGTACTTATACTTGGAATTCTCTGTGTCAACCTCTGTAACTTCCGTACGTAGATGAATCACTGTGTACTTTCTCTTGTTTCTATCTGTTACCAATCTTGAGAAACTCATACATTCTCTGTTCACTGTTTCCCGGTCTTAGAGAAGGAGATTTCTTTCTGCGAAGGTGCTGTTTTCACAGTGCTAAGTACTCCCAACTCTATCAACAATGTAGGTTTTACCAGTTTTCTAAGTCTCTCTTATTTTCTTGGACTTATACTTGGAATTCTCTGTGTAAACCTCTGTAACTTCTCTAGATAGATGAATCACTGTGTACTTTCTCTTGTTTCTATCTGTTACCAATGTTGAGAAACTCATACATTCTCTGTTCACTGTTTCCCGGTCTTAGAGAAGTGGATTTCCTTCTGCGAAAGTGCTGTTTTCACAGTGCTAAGTACTCCCAACTCTATCAACAATGTAGGTTTTACCAGTATTCTAAGTCTCTCTTATTTTCTTGGAGTTACACTTGGATTTCTCTGTGTAAACCTCTGTAACTTCTCTAGGTAGATGAATCACTGTGTACTTTCTCTTGTTTCTATCTGTTACCAATCTTGAGAAACTCATACATTCTCTGTTCTCTGTTTACCGGTCTTAGAGAAGTAGATTTCGTTCTGCGAAAGTGCTGTTTTCACAGTGCTAAGTACTCCCAACTCTATCCACAATGTAGGTTTTACCAGTTTTCTAAGTCTCTCTTGTTTTCTTGTACTTATACTTGTAATTCTCTGTGTAAACCTCTGTAACTTTCGTAGGTAGATGAATCACTGTGTACTTTCTCTTGTTTCTATCTGTTACCAATGTTGAGAAACTCATACATTCTCTGTTCAGTGTTTCCGAGTCTTAGAGAAGTAAATTTCTTTCTGCGAATGTGCTGTTTTCACAGTGCTAAGTACTCCCAACTCTATGAACTATGTAGGTTTTACCAGTTTTCTAAGTCTCTCTTATTTTCTTGTACTTATACTTGGAATTCTCTGTGTAAACCTCTGTAACTTCTCTAGGTAGATGAATCACTGTGTACTTTCTCTTGTTTCTATCTGTTACTAATGTTGAGAAACTCATACATTCTCTGTTCACTGTTTCCCGGTCTTAGAGAAGTAGATTTCTTTCTGCGAAAGTGCTGTTTTCACAGTGGTAAGTACTCCTAGCTCTATCAACAATGTAGGTTTTACGAGTTTTCTAAGTCTCTCTTATTTTCTTGTACTTATACTTGGAATTCTCTGTGTAAACCTCTGTAACCTTTGTAGGTAGATGAATCACTGTGTACTTTCTCTTGTTTCTATCTGTTACCAATCTTTAGAAACGCATACATTCTCTGTTCACTGTTTCCCGGTATTAGAGAAGTAGATTTCCTTCTGCGAAAGTGCTGTTTTCACAGTGCTAAGTACTCCCAACTCTATCAACAATGTAGGTTTTACCAGTTTTCTAAGTCTCTCTTATTTTCTTGGAGTTACACTTGGATTTCTCGGTGTAAACCTCTGTAACTACTTTAGGTGGATGAATCACTGTGTACTTTCTCTTGTTTCTATCTGTTACCAATCTTGAGAAACTCATACATTCTCTGTTCACTGTTTACCGGTCTTAGAGAAGTAGATTTCGTTCTGCAAAAGTGCTGTTTTCACAGTGCTAAGTACTCCCAACTCTATCCACAATGTAGGTTTTACCAGTTTTCTAAGTCTCTCTTGTTTTTTTGTACTTATACTTGTAATTCTCTGTGTAAACCTCTGTAACTTTCGTAGGTAGATGAATCACTGTGTACTTTCTCTTGTTTCTATCTGTTACCAATGTTGAGAAACTCATACATTCTCTGTTCACTGTTTCCCGGTCTTAGAGAAGTAGATTTCTTTCTGCGAAAGTGCTGTTTTCACAGTGCTAAGTACTCCCAGCTCTATCAACAATGTAGGTTTTACCAGTTTTCTAAGTCTCTCTTATTTTCTTGTACTTATACTTGCAATTCTCTGTGTAAACCTCTGTAACTTCTCTAGGTAGATGAATCACTGTGTACTTTCTCTTGTTTCTATCTGTTACCAATCTTTAGAAACGCATACATTCTCTGCTCACTGTTTCCCGGTCTTAGAGAAGTAGATTTCTTTCTGCGAAAGTGCTGTTTTCACAGTGGTAAGTACTCCTAGCTCTATCAACAATGTAGGTTTTACGAGTTTTCTAAGTCTCTCTTATTTTCTTGTACTTATACTTGGAATTCTCTGTGTAAACCTCTGTAACCTTTCTAGGTAGATGAATCACTGTGTACTTTCTCTTGTTTCTATCTGTTACCAATCTTTAGAAACGCATACATTCTCTTTTCACTGTTTCCCGGTCTTAGAGAAGTAGATTTCTTTCTACGAAAGTGCTGTTTTCACAGTGCTAAGTACTCCCAACTCTATCAACAATGTAGGCTTTACCAGTTTTCTAAGTCTCTCTTATTTTCTTGGACTTATACTTGGAATTCTCTGTGTAAACCTCTGTAACTTCTCTAGATAGATGAATCACTGTGTACTTTCTCTTGTTTCCATCTGTTACCAATGTTGAGAAACTCATAAATTCTCTGTTCACTGTTTCCCGGTCTTAGAGAACTGGATTTCCTTCCGCGAAAGTGCTGTTTTCACAGTGCTAAGTACTCCCAACTCTATCAACAATGTAGGTTTTACCAGTTTTCTAAGTCTCTCTTATTTTCTTGGAGTTACACTTGGATTTCTCTGTGAAAACCTCTGTAACTTCTCTAGGTAGATGAATCACTGTGTACTTTCTCTTGTTTCTATCTGTTACCAATCTTGAGAAACTCATACATTCTCTGTTCTCTGTTTACCGGTCTTAGAGAAGTAGATTTCGTTCTGCGAAAGTGCTGTTTTCACAGTGCTAAGTACTCCCAACTCTATCCACAATGTAGGTTTTACCAGTTTTCTAAGTCTCTCTTATTTTCTTGGAGTTACACTTGGATTTCTCTGTGTAAACCTCTGTAACTTCTCTAGGTGGATGAATCACTGTGTACTTTCTCTTGTTTCTATCTGTTACCAATCTTGAGAAACTCATACATTCTCTGTTCACTGTTTACCGGTCTTAGAGAAGTAGATTTCGTTCTGCGAAAGTGCTGTTTTCACAGTGCTAAGTACTCCCAACTCTATCCACAATGTAGGTTTTACCAGTTTTCTAAGTCTCTCTTGTTTTCTTGTACTTATACTTGTAATTCTCTGTGTAAACCTCTGTAACTTTCGTAGGTAGATGAATCACTGTGTACTTTCTCTTGTTTCTATCTGTTACCAATGTTGAGAAACTCATACATTCTCTGTTCAGTGTTTCCGGGTCTTAGAGAAGTAAATTTCTTTCTGCGAATGTGCTGTTTTCACAGTGCTAAGTACTCCCAACTCTATGAACAATGTAGGTTTTACCAGTTTTCTAAGTCTCTCTTATTTTCTTGTACTTATACTTGCAATTCTCTGTGTAAACCTCTGTAACTTCTCTAGGTAGATGAATCACTGTGTACTTTCTCTTGTTTCTATCTGTTACTAATGTTGAGAAACTCATACATTCTCTGTTCACTGTTTCCCGGTCTTAGAGAAGTAGATTTCTTTCTGCGAAAGTGCTGTTTTCACAGTGGTAAGTACTCCTAGCTCTATCAACAATGTAGGTTTTACCAGTTTTCTAAGTCTCTCTTATTTTCTTGGACTTATACTTGGAATTCTCTGTGTAAACCTCTGTAACCTTTCTAGGTAGATGAATCACTGTGTACTTTCTCTTGTTTCTATCTGTTACCAATCTTTAGAAACGCATACATTCTCTGTTCACTGTTTCCCGGTATTAGAGAAGTAGATTTCTTTCTGGGAAAGTGCTGTTTTCACAGTGCTAAGTACTCCCAACTCTATCAACAATGTAGGTTTTACCAGTTTTCTAAGTCTCTCTTATTTTCTTGTACTTATACTTGGAATTCTCTGTGTAAACCTCTGTAACTTCTCTAGGTAGATGAATCACTGTATACTTTCTCTTGTTTCTATCTGTTACCAATCTTGAGAAACTCATACATTCTCTGTTCACTGTTTCCCGGTCTTAGAGAAGTAGATTTCTTTCTGCGAAAGTGCTGTTTTCACAGAGCTAAGTACTCCCAACTCTATCAACAATGTAGGTTTTACCAGTTTTCTAAGTCTCTCTTATTTTCTTGTACTTATACTTGCAATTCTCTGTGTAAACCTCTGTAACTTCTCTAGGTAGATGAATCACTGTGTACTTTCTCTTGTTTCTATCTGTTACTAATTTTGAGAAACTCATACATTCTCTTTTCACTGTTTCCCGGTCTTAGAGAAGTAGATTTCTTTCTGCGAAAGTGCTGTTTTCACAGTGGTAAGTACTCCTAGCTCTATCAACAATGTAGGTTTTACTAGTTTTCTAAGTCTCTCTTATTTTCTTGGACTTATACTTGGAATTCTCTGTGTAAACCTCTGTAACCTTTCTAGGTAGATGAATCACTGTGTACTTTCTCTTGTTTCTATCTGTTACCAATCTTTAGAAACGCATACATTCTCTGTTCACTGTTTCCCGGTCTTATAGAAGTAGATTTCTTTCTGCGAAAGTGCTGTTTTCACAGTGCTAAGTACTCACAGCTCTATCAACAATGTAGGTTTTACCAGTTTTCTAAGTCTCTCTCATTTTCTTGGAGTAACACTTTTTAATTCTCTGTGTAAACCTCTGTAACTTCTCTATGTAGATGAATCACTGTGTACTTTCTCTTGTTTCTATCTGTTACCAATCTTTAGAAACGCATACATTTTCTGTTCACTGTTTCCCGGCCTTAGAGAAGTAGATTTCTTTCTGCGAAAGTGCTGTTTTCACAGTTGTAAGTACTCCCATCTCTATCAACAATGTAGGTTTTACCAGTTTTCTAAGTCTCTCTTATTTTCTTGTACTTATACTTGGAATTCTCTGTGTAAACCTCTGTAACCTTTCTAGGTAGATGAATCACTGTGTACTTTCTCTTGTTTCTATCTGTTACCAATCTTTAGAAACGCATACATTCTCTGTTCACTGTTTCCCGGTCTTACAGAAGTAGATTTCTTTCTGCGAAAGTGCTGTTTTCACAGTGCTAAGTACTCCCAACTCTATCAACAATGTAGGTTTTACCAGTTTTCTAAGTCTCTCTTAAATTTTTGGAATTACACTTGGATTTCTCTGTGTAAACCTCTGTAACTTCTCTAGGTAGATGAATCATTGTGTACTTTCTCTTGTTTCTATCTGTTACCAATCTTGAAAAACTCATACATTCTCTGTTCACTGTTTCCCGGTCTTAGAGAAGTAGATTTCTTTCTGCGAAAGTGCTGTTTTCATAGTGCTAAGTACACTCAACTCTATCAACAAAGTAGGTTTTACCAGTTTTCTAAGTCTCTCTTATTTTCTTGTACTTATACGTGGAATTCTCTGTGTAAACCACTGTAACCTTTATCGGTAGATGAATCACTGTGTACTTTCTCTTGTTTCTATCTGTTACCAATCTTTAGAAATGCATACATTCTCTTTTCACTGTTTCCCGGTCTTAGAGAAGTAGATTTCTTTCTGCGAAAGTGCTGTTTTCACAGTGCTAAGTACTCCCAACTCTATCAACAATGTAGGTTTTACCAGTTTTCTAAGTCTCTCTTATTTTCTTGGAGTTACACTTGGATTTCTCTGTGTAAACCTCTGTAACTTCTCTAGGTAGATGAATCACTGTGTACTTTCTCTTGTTTCTATCTGTTACCAATCTTGAGAAACTCATACATTCTCCTTTCACTGTTTCCCGGTCTTACAGAAGTAGATATCTTTCTGCGGAAGTGCTGTTTTCACAGTGCTAAGTACTCCCAACTCTATGAACAATGTAGGTTTTACCAGCTTTCTAAGTCTCTCTTATTTTCTTGTACTTATACTTGTAATTCTCTGTGTAAACCTCTGTAACCTTTCTAGGTAGATGAATCACTGTGTACTTTCTCTTGTTTCTATCTGTTACCAATCTTTAGAAACGCATACATTTTCTGTTCATCGTTTCCCGGTCTTACAGAAGTAGATTTCTTTGTGCGAAAGTGCTGTTTTCACAGTGCTAAGTACTCCCAACTCCATCAACAATGTAGGTTTAAGCAGTTTTCTACGTCTCTCTTATTTTCTTGGAGTTACACTTGGATTTCTCTGTGTAAACCTCTGTAACTTCTCTAGGTAGATGAATCACTGTGTACTTTCTCTTGTTTCTATCTGTTACCAATCTTGAGAAACTCATACATTCTTTGTTCACTGTTTCCCGCCTTAGAGAAGTAGATTTCTTTCTGCGAAAGTGCTGTTTTCACAGTGGTAAGTACTCCCAGCTCTATCAACAATGTAGGTTTTACCAGTTTTCTAAGTCTCTCTTATTTTCTTGTACTTATACTTGGAATCTCTGTGTAAACCTCTGTAATTTCTCTAGGAGAATGCATCACTGTCTTCTTTCTCTTGTTTCTATCTGTTATCAATCTTGAGAAACTCATACATTCTGTGTTCACTGTTTCCCGGTCTCAGAGAAGTAGATTTCTTTCTGCGAAAGTGCTGTTTTCACAGAGCTAAGTACTCTCAGCTCTATCAACAATGTAGGTTTTACCAGTTTTCTAAGTCTCTCTCATTTTCTTGGAGTAACACTTGGAATTCTCTGTGTAAACCTCTGTAACTTCTCTATGTAGATGAATCACTGTGTACTTTCTCTTGTTTCTATCTGTTACCAATCTTTAGAAACGCATACATTCTCTGTTCACTGTTTCCCGGCCTTAGAGAGGAATATTTCTTTCTGCGAAAGTGCTGTTTTCACAGTGGTAAGTACTCCCAGCTCTATCAACAATGTAGGTTTTACCAGTTTTCTAAGTCTCTCTTATTTTCTTGTACTTATACTTGGAATTCTCTGTGTAAACCTCTGTAACCTTTCTAGGTAGATGAATCACTGTGTACTTTCTTTTGTATCTATCTGTTACCAATCTTTAGAAACGCATACATTCTCTGTTCACTGTTTCCCAGTACATTTCTTTCTGCGAAAGTGCTGTTTTCACAGTGCTAAGTACTCCCAACTCTATCAACAATGTAGGTTTTACCAGTTTTCTAAGTCTCTCTTATTTTCTTGTACTTATACTTGGAATTCTCTGTGTAAACCTCTGTAACTTCTCTAGGTAGATGAATCACTGTGTACTTTCTCTTGTTTCTATATGTTACCAATCTTTAGAAACGCATACATTCTCTGTTCACTGTTTCCCGGTCTTAGAGAAGTAGATCTCTTTCTGCGAAAGTGCTGTTTTCACAGTGCTAAGTACTCCCAGCTCTATCAACAATGTAGGTTTTACCAGTTTTCTAAATCTCTCTTATTTTCTTGGAGTTTCACTTGGATTTCTCTGTGTAAACCTCTGTAACTTCTCTAGATAGATGAATCACTGTGTACTTTCTCTTGTTTCTATCTGTTACCAATCTTGGAAACTCATACATTCTTTGTTCACTGTTTCCCGGTCTAAGAGAAGTAGATTTCTTTCTGCGAAAGTGCTGTTTTCAAAGTGCTAAGTACTCCCAACTCTATCAACAATGTTGGTTTTACCAGTTTTCTAAGTCTCTCTTATTTTCTTGTACTTATACTTGGAATTCTCTGTGTAAACCTCTGTAACTTTTCTAAGTAGATGAATCACTGTGTACGTTCTCTTGATTCTATCTGTTACCAATCTTTAGAAACGCATACATTCTCTGTTCAATGTTTCCCGTTCTTAGAGAAGTAGATTTCTTTCTGCGAAAATGCTGTTTTCACAGTGCTAAGTACTCCCAACTCTATCAACAATGTAGGCTTTACCAGTTTTCTAAGTCTCTCTTATTTTCTTGTACTTATACTTGGAATTCTCTGTGTAAACCTCTGTATCTTCTCTAGGTAGATGAATCACTGTGTACTTTCTCTTGTTTCTATCTGTTACCAACCTTGAGAATCGCATACATTCTCTTTTCACTGTTTCCCGGTCTTAGAGAAGTAGATTTCTTTCTGCGAAATTGCTGCTTTCACAGTGCTAAGTACTCCCAGCTCTATCAACAATGTAGGTTTTACCAGTTTTCTAAGTCTCTCTTATTTTCTTGTACTTATACTTGGAATTCTCTGTGTAAACCTCTGTATCTTCTCTAGGTAGATGAATCACTGTGTACTTTCTCTTGTTTCTATCTGTTACCAATCTTGAGAATCGCATACATTCTCTTTTCACTGTTTCCCGGTCTTAGAGAAGTAGATTTCTTTCTGCGAAATTGCTGCTTTCACAGTGCTAAGTACTCCCAGCTCTATCAACAATGTAGGTTTTACCAGTTTTCTAAGTCTCTCTTATTTTCTTGTACTTATACTTGGAATTCTCTGTGTCAACCTCTGGAACTTCCGTACGTAGATGAATCACTGTGTACTTTCTCTTGTTTCTATCTGTTACCAATCTTGAGAAACTCATACATTCTCTGTTCACTGTTTCCCGGTCTTAGAGAAGTAGATTTCTTTCTGCGAAAGTGCTGTTTTCACAGTGCTAAGTACTCCCAACTCTAGCAACAATGTAGGTTTTACCAGTTTTCTAAGTCTTTCTTATTTTCTTGGAGTTACACTTGGATTTCTCTGTGTAAACCTCTGTAACTTCTCTAGGTAGATGAATCACTGTGTACTTTCTCTTGTTTCTATCTGTTACCAATCTTGAGAAACTCATACATTCTCTGTTCACTGTTTCCCGGTCTTACAGAAGTAGATTTCTTTCTGCGGAAGTGCCGTTTTCACAGTGCTAAGTACTCCCAACTCTATGAACAATGTAGGTTTTACCAGTTTTCTAAGTCTCTCTTATTTTCTTGTACTTATACTTGGAATTCTCTGTGTAAACCTCTGTAACCTTTCTAGGTAGATGAATCACTGTGTACTTTCTCTTGTTTCTATCTGTTACCAATCTTTAGAAACGCATACATTTTCTGTTCACTGTTTCCCGGTGTTACAGAAGTAGATTTCTTTCTGCGAAAGTGCTGTTTTCACAGTGCTAAGTACTCCCAACTCTATCAACAATGTAGGTTTTACCAGTTTTCTAAGTCTCTCTTATTTTCTTGGACTTATACTTGTAATTCTCTGTGTAAACCTCTGTAACTTTCGTAGGTAGATGAATCACTGTGTACTTTCTCTTGTTTCTATCTGTTACCAATGTTGAGAAACTCATACATTCTCTGTTCAGTGTTTCCGGGTCTTACAGAAGTAGATTTCTTTCTGCGAAAGTGCTGTTTTCACAGTGCTAAGTACTCCCAACTCTATCAACAATGTAGGTTTTACCAGTTTTCTAAGTCTCTCTTATTTTCTTGGAGTTACACTTGGATTTCTCTGTGTAAACCTCTGTAACTTCTCTAGGTAGATGAATCACTGTGTACTTTCTCTTGTTTCTATGTGTTACCAATCTTGAGAAACTCATACATTCTCTGTTCACTGTTTACCGGTCTTAGAGAAGTAGATTTCTTTCTGCGAAAGTGCTGTTTTCACAGTGCTAAGTACTCCCAACTCTATCCACAATGTAGGTTTTACCAGTTTTCTAAGTCTCTCTTGTTTTCTTGTACTTATACTTGTAATTCTCTGTGTAAACCTCTGTAACTTTCGTAGGTAGATGAATCACTGTGTACTTTCTCTTGTTTCTATCTGTTACCAATCTTTAGAAACGCATACATTCTCTGTTCAGTGTTTCCGGGTCTTAGAGAAGTAAATTTCTTTCTGCGAAAGTGCTGTTTTCACAGTGCTATGTACTCCCAACTCTATGAACAATGTAGGTTTTACCAGTTTTCTAAGTCTCTCTTATTTTCTTGGAGTTACACTTGGATTTCTCTGTGTAAACCTCTGTAACTTCTCTAGATAGGTGAATCACTGTGTACTTTCTCTTGTTTCTATCTGTTACCAATGTTGAGAAACTCATACATTCTCTGTTCACTGTTTCCCGGTCTTAGAGAAGTAGATTTCTTTCTGCGAAAGTGCTGTTTTCACAGTGCTAAGTACTCCCAGCTCTATCAACAATGTAGGTTTTACCAGTTTTCTAAGTCTCTCTTATTTTCTTGTACTTATACTTGCAATTCTCTGTGTAAACCTCTGTAACTTCTCTAGGTAGATGAATCACTGTGTACTTTCTCTTGTTTCTATCTGTTACCAATCTTTAGAAACGCATACATTCTCTGCTCACTGTTTCCCGGTCTTAGAGAAGTAGATTTCTTTCTGCGAAAGTGCTGTTTTCACAGTGGTAAGTACTCCTAGCTCTATCAACAATGTAGGTTTTACGAGTTTTCTAAGTCTCTCTTATTTTCTTGTACTTATACTTGGAATTCTCTGTGTAAACCTCTGTAACCTTTCTAGGTAGATGAATCACTGTGTACTTTCTCTTGTTTCTATCTGTTACCAATCTTTAGAAACGCATACATTCTCTTTTCACTGTTTCCCGGTCTTAGAGAAGTAGATTTCTTTCTACGAAAGTGCTGTTTTCACAGTGCTAAGTACTCCCAACTCTATGAACAATGTAGGCTTTACCAGTTTTCTAAGTCTCTCTTATTTTCTTGTACTTATACTTGGAATTCTCTGTGTCAACCTCTGTAACTTCCGTACATAGATGAATCACTGTGTACTTTCTCTTGTTTCTATCTGTTACCAATCTTGAGAAACTCATACATTCTCTGTTCACTGTTTCCCGGTCTTAGAGAAGGAGATTTCTTTCTGCGAAGGTGCTGTTTTCACAGTGCTAAGTACTCCCAACTCTATCAACAATGTAGGTTTTACCAGTTTTCTAAGTCTCTCTTATTTTCTTGGACTTATACTTGGAATTCTCTGTGTAAACCTCTGTAACTTCTCTAGATAGATGAATCACTGTGTACTTTCTCTTGTTTCTATCTGTTACCAATGTTGAGAAACTCATACATTCTCTGTTCACTGTTTCCCGGTCTTAGAGAACTGGATTTCCTTCTGCGAAAGTGCTGTTTTCACAGTGCTAAGTACTCCCAACTCTATCAACAATGTAGGTTTTACCAGTTTTCTAAGTCTCTCTTATTTTCTTGGAGTTACACTTGGATTTCTCTGTGTAAACCTCTGTAACTTCTCTAGGTAGATGAATCACTGTGTACTTTCTCTTGTTTCTATCTGTTACCAATCTTGAGAAACTCATACATTCTCTGTTCTCTGTTTACCGGTCTTAGAGAAGTAGATTTCGTTCTGCGAAAGTGCTGTTTTCACAGTGCTAAGTACTCCCAACTCTATCCACAATGTAGGTTTTACCAGTTTTCTAAGTCTCTCTTGTTTTCTTGTACTTATACTTGTAATTCTCTGTGTAAACCTCTGTAACTTCTCTAGGTAGATGAATCACTGTGTACTTTCTCTTGTTTCTATCTGTTACCAATGTTGAGAAACTCATACATTCTCTGTTCAGTGTTTCCGAGTCTTAGAGAAGTAAATTTCTTTCTGCGAATGTGCTGTTTTCACAGTGCTAAGTACTCCCAACTCTATGAACTATGTAGGTTTTACCAGTTTTCTAAGTCTCTCTTATTTTCTTGTACTTATACTTGCAATTCTCTGTGTAAACCTCTGTAACTTCTCTAGGTAGATGAATCACTGTGTACTTTCTCTTGTTTCTATCTGTTACTAATGTTGAGAAACTCATACATTCTCTGTTCACTGTTTCCCGGTCTTAGAGAAGTAGATTTCTTTCTGCGAAAGTGCTGTTTTCACAGTGGTAAGTACTCCTAGCTCTATCAACAATGTAGGTTTTACGAGTTTTCTAAGTCTCTCTTATTTTCTTGTACTTATACTTGGAATTCTCTGTGTAAACCTCTGTAACCTTTGTAGGTAGATGAATCACTGTGTACTTTCTCTTGTTTCTATCTGTTACCAATCTTTAGAAACGCATACATTCTCTGTTCACTGTTTCCCGGTATTAGAGAAGTAGATTTCCTTCTGCGAAAGTGCTGTTTTCACAGTGCTAAGTACTCCCAACTCTATCAACAATGTAGGTTTTACCAGTTTTCTAAGTCTCTCTTATTTTCTTGGAGTTACACTTGGATTTCTCTGTGTAAACCTCTGTAACTTCTCTAGGTGGATGAATCACTGTGTACTTTCTCTTGTTTCTATCTGTTACCAATCTTGAGAAACTCATACATTCTCTGTTCACTGTTTACCGGTCTTAGAGAAGTAGATTTCGTTCTGCGAAAGTGCTGTTTTCACAGTGCTAAGTACTCCCAACTCTATCCACAATGTAGGTTTTACCAGTTTTCTAAGTCTCTCTTGTTTTCTTGTACTTATACTTGTAATTCTCTGTGTAAACCTCTGTAACTTTCGTAGGTAGATGAATCACTGTGTACTTTCTCTTGTTTCTATCTGTTACCAATGTTGAGAAACTCATACATTCTCTGTTCAGTGTTTCCGGGTCTTAGAGAAGTAAATTTCTTTCTGCGAATGTGCTGTTTTCACAGTGCTAAGTACTCCCAACTCTATCAACAATGTAGGTTTTACCAGTTTTCTAAGTCTCTCTTATTTTCTTGTACTTATACTTGCAATTCTCTGTGTAAACCTCTGTAACTTCTCTAGGTAGATGAATCACTGTGTACTTTCTCTTGTTTCTATCTGTTACCAATCTTGAGAAACTCATACATTCTCTGTTCACTGTTTACCGGTCTTAGAGAAGTAGATTTCTTGCTGCGAAAGTGGTGTTTTCACAGTGCTAAGTACTCCCAACTCTATCCACAATGTAGGTTTTACCAGTTTTCTAAGTCTCTCTTATTTTCTTGTACTTATACTTGTAATTCTCTGTGTAAACCTCTGTAACTTTCGTAGGTAGATGAATCACTGTGTACTTTCTCTTGTTTCTATCTGTTACCAATGTTGAGAAACTCATACATTCTCTGTTCAGTGATTCCGGGTCTTACAGAAGTAGATTTCTTTCTGCGAAAGTGCTGTTTTCACAGTGCTAAGTACTCCCAACTCTATCAACAATGTAGGTTTTACCAGTTTTCTAAGTCTCTCTTATTTTCTTGGAGTTACACTTGGATTTCTCTGTGTAAACCTCTGTAACTTCTCTAGGTAGATGAATCACTGTGTACTTTCTCTTGTTTCTATGTGTTACCAATCTTGAGAAACTCATACATTCTCTGTTCACTGTTTACCGGTCTTAGAGAAGTAGATTTCTTTCTGCGAAAGTGCTGTTTTCACAGTGCTAAGTACTCCCAACTCTATCCACAGTGTAGGTTTTACCAGTTTTCTAAGTCTCTCTTGTTTTCTTGTACTTATACTTGTAATTCTCTGTGTAAACCTCTGTAACTTTCGTAGGTAGATGAATCACTGTGTACTTTCTCTTGTTTCTATCTGTTACCAATGTTGAGAAACTCATACATTCTCTGTTCAGTGTTTCCGGGTCTTAGAGAAGTAAATTTCTTTCTGCGAAAGTGCTGTTTTCACAGTGCTATGTACTCCCAACTCTATGAACAATGTAGGTTTTACCAGTTTTCTAAGTCTCTCTTACTTTCTTGGAGTTACACTTGGATTTCTCTGTGTAAACCTCTGTAACTTCTCTAGATAGGTGAATCACTGTGTACTTTCTCTTGTTTCTATCTGTTACCAATGTTGAGAAACTCATACATTCTCTGTTCACTGTTTCCCGGTCTTAGAGAAGTAGATTTCTTTCTGCGAAAGTGCTGTTTTCACAGTGCTAAGTACTCCCAGCTCTATCAACAATGTAGGTTTTACCAGTTTTCTAAGTCTCTCTTATTTTCTTGTACTTATACTTGCAATTCTCTGTGTAAACCTCTGTAACTTCTCTAGGTAGATGAATCACTGTGTACTTTCTCTTGTTTCTATCTGTTACCAATCTTTAGAAACGCATACATTCTCTGCTCACTGTTTCCCGGTCTTAGAGAAGTAGATTTCTTTCTGCGAAAGTGCTGTTTTCACAGTGGTAAGTACTCCTAGCTCTATCAACAATGTAGGTTTTACGAGTTTTCTAAGTCTCTCTTATTTTCTTGTACTTATACTTGGAATTCTCTGTGTAAACCTCTGTAACCTTTCTAGGTAGATGAATCACTGTGTACTTTCTCTTGTTTCTATCTGTTACCAATCTTTAGAAACGCATACATTCTCTTTCCACTGTTTCCCGGTCTTAGAGAAGTAGATTTCTTTCTACGAAAGTGCTGTTTTCACAGTGCTAAGTACTCCCAACTCTATCAACAATGTAGGTTTTACGAGTTTTCTAAGTCTCTCTTATTTTCTTGTACTTATACTTGGAATTCTCTGTGTAAACCTCTGTAACCTTTGTAGGTAGATGAATCACTGTGTACTTTCTCTTGTTTCTATCTGTTACCAATCTTTAGAAACGCATACATTCTCTGTTCACTGTTTCCTGGTATTAGAGAAGTAGATTTCCTTCTGCGAAAGTGCTGTTTTCACAGTGCTAAGTACTCCCAACTCTATCAACAATGTAGGTTTTACCAGTTTTCTAAGTCTCTCTTATTTTCTTGGAGTTACACTTGGATTTCTCTGTGTAAACCTCTGTAACTTCTCTAGGTGGATGAATCACTGTGTACTTTCTCTTGTTTCTATCTGTTACCAATCTTGAGAAACTCATATATTCTCTGTTCACTGTTTACCGGTCTTAGAGAAGTAGATTTCGTTCTGCGAAAGTGCTGTTTTCACAGTGCTAAGTACTCCCAACTCTATCCACAATGTAGGTTTTACCAGTTTTCTAAGTCTCTCTTGTTTTCTTGTACTTATACTTGTAATTCTCTGTGTAAACCTCTGTAACTTTCGTAGGTAGATGAATCACTGTGTACTTTCTCTTGTTTCTATCTGTTACCAATGTTGAGAAACTCATACATTCTCTGTTCAGTGTTTCCGGGTCATAGAGAAGTAAATTTCTTTCTGCGAAAGTGCTGTTTTCACAGTGCTAAGTACTCCCAACTCTATGAACAATGTAGGTTTTACCAGTTTTCTAAGTCTCTCTTATTTTCTTGTAGTTATACTTGCAATTCTCTGTGCAAACCTCTGTAACTTCTCTAGATAGATGAATCACTGTGTACGTTCTCTTGTTTCTATCTGTTACCAATGTTGAGAAACTCATACATTCTCTGTTCACTGTTTCCCGGTCTTAGAGAAGTAGATTTCTTTCTGCGAAAGTGCTGTTTTCACAGTGCTAAGTACTCCCAGCTCTATCAACAATGTAGGTTTTACCAGTTTTCTAAGTCTCTCTTATTTTCTTGTACTTATACTTGGAATTCTCTGTGTCAACCTCTGTAACTTCCGTACGTAAATGAATCACTGTGTACTTTCTCTTGTTTCTATCTGTTACCAATCTTGAGAAACTCATACATTCTCTGTTCACTGTTTCCCGGTCTTAGAGAAGTAGATTTCTTTCTGCGAAAGTGCTGTTTTCACAGTGCTAAGTACTCCCAACTCTATCAACAATGTAGGTTTTACCAGTTTTCTAAGTCTCTCTTATTTTCTTGGACTTATACTTGTAATTCTCTGTGTAAACCTCTGTAACTTCTCTAGATAGATGAATCACTGTGTACTTTCTCTTGTTTCTATCTGTTACCAATGTTGAGAAACTCATAAATTCTCTGTTCACTGTTTCCCGGTCTTAGAGAAGTAGATTTCCTTCTGCGAAAGTGCTGTTTTCACAGTGCTAAGTACTCCCAGCTCTATCAACAATGTAGGTTTTACCAGTTTTCTAAGTCTCTCTTATTTTCTTGGAGTTTTACTTGGATTTCTCTGTGTAAACCTCTGTAACTTCTCTAGGTAGATGAATCACTGTGTACTTTCTCTTGTTTCTATCTGTTACCAATCTTGAGAAACTCATACATTCTCTATTCAATGTTTACCGGTCTTAGAGAAGTAGATTTCTGGCTGCGAAAGTGGTGTTTTCACAGTGCTAAGTACTCCCAACTCTATCCACAATGTAGGTTTTACCAGTTTTCTAAGTCTCTCTTATTTTCTTGTACTTATACTTGTAATTCTCTGTGTAAACCTCTGTAACTTTCGTAGGTAGATGAATCACTGTGTACTTTCTCTTGTTTCTATCTGTTACCAATGTTGAGAAACTCATACATTCTCTGTTCAGTGTTTCCGGGTCTTACAGAAGTAGATTTCTTTGTACGAAAGTGCTGTTTTCACAGTGCTAAGTACTCCCAACTCTATCAACAATGTAGGTTTTACCAGTTTTCTAAGTCTCTCTTATTTTCTTGGAGTTACACTTGGATTTCTCTGTGTAAACCTCTGTAACTTCTCTAGGTAGATGAATCACTGTGTACTTTCTCTTGTTTCTATGTGTTACCAATCTTGAGAAACTCATACATTCTCTGTTCACTGTTTACCGGTCTTAGAGAAGTAGATTTCTTTCTGCGAAAGTGCTGTTTTCACAGTGCTAAGTACTCCCAACTCTATCCACAATATAGGTTTTACCAGTTTTCTAAGTCTCTCTTGTTTTCTTGTACTTATACTTGTAATTCTCTGTGTAAACCTCTGTAACTTTCGTAGGTAGATGAATCACTGTGTACTTTCTCTTGTTTCTATCTGTTACCAATGTTGAGAAACTCATACATTCTCTGTTCAGTGTTTCCGGGTCTTAGAGAAGTAAATTTCTTTCTGCGAAAGTGCTGTTTTCACAGTGCTATGTACTCCCAACTCTATGAACAATGTAGGTTTTACCAGTTTTCTAAGTCTCTCTTATTTTCTTGTACTTATACTTGCAATTCTCTGTGTAAACCTCTGTAACTTCTCTAGATAGGTGAATCACTGTGTACTTTCTCTTGTTTCTATCTGTTACCAATGTTGAGAAACTCATACATTCTCTGTTCACTGTTTCCCGGTCTTAGAGAAGTAGATTTCTTTCTGCGAAAGTGCTGTTTTCACAGTGCTAAGTACTCCCACCTCTATCAACAATGTAGGTTTTACCAGTTTTCTAAGTCTCTCTTATTTTCTTGTACTTATACTTGCAATTCTCTGTGTAAACCTCTGTAACTTCTCTAGGTAGATGAATCACTGTGTACTTTCTCTTGTTTCTATCTGTTACCAATCTTTAGAAACGCATACATTCTCTGCTCACTGTTTCCCGGTCTTAGAGAAGTAGATTTCTTTCTGCGAAAGTGCTGTTTTCACAGTGGTAAGTACTCCTAGCTCTATCAACAATGTAGGTTTTACGAGTTTTCTAAGTCTCTCTTATTTTCTTGTACTTATACTTGGAATTCTCTGTGTAAACCTCTGTAACCTTTCTAGGTAGATGAATCACTGTGTACTTTCTCTTGTTTCTATCTTTTACCAATCTTTAGAAACGCATACATTCTCTTTTCACTGTTTCCCGGTCTTAGAGAAGTAGATTTCTTTCTACGAAAGTGCTGTTTTCACAGTGCTAAGTACTCCCAACTCTATCAACAATGTAGGCTTTACCAGTTTTCTAAGTCTCTCTTATTTTCTCGTACTTATACTTGGAATTCTCTGTGTCAACCTCTGTAACTTCCGTACGTAGATGAATCACTGTGTACTTTCTCTTGTTTCTATCTGTTACCAATCTTGAGAAACTCATACATTCTCTATTCACTGTTTCCCGGTCTTAGAGAAGGAGATTTCTTTCTGCGAAGGTGCTGTTTTCACAGTGCTAAGTACTCCCAACTCTATCAACAATGTAGGTTTTACCAGTTTTCTAAGTCTCTCTTATTTTCTTGGACTTATACTTGGAATTCTCTGTGTAAACCTCTGTAACTTCTCTAGATAGATGAATCACTGTGTACTTTCTCTTGTTTCTATCTGTTACCAATGTTGAGAAACTCATACATTCTCTGTTCACTGTTTCCCGGTCTTAGAGAAGTGGATTTCCTTCTGCGAAAGTGCTGTTTTCACAGTGCTAAGTACTCCCAACTCTATCAACAATGTAGGTTTTACCAGTATTCTAAGTCTCTCTTATTTTCTTGGAGTTACACTTGGATTTCTCTGTGTAAACCTCTGTAACTTCTCTAGGTAGATGAATCACTGTGTACTTTCTCTTGTTTCTATCTGTTACCAATCTTGAGAAACTCATACATTCTCTGTTCTCTGTTTACCGGTCTTAGAGAAGTAGATTTCGTTCTGCGAAAGTGCTGTTTTCACAGTGCTAAGTACTCCCAACTCTATCCACAATGTAGGTTTTACCAGTTTTCTAAGTCTCTCTTGTTTTCTTGTACTTATACTTGTAATTCTCTGTGTAAACCTCTGTAACTTTCGTAGGTAGATGAATCACTGTGTACTTTCTCTTGTTTCTATCTGTTACCAATGTTGAGAAACTCATACATTCTCTGTTCAGTGTTTCCGAGTCTTAGAGAAGTAAATTTCTTTCTGCGAATGTGCTGTTTTCACAGTGCTAAGTACTCCCAACTCTATGAACTATGTAGGTTTTACCAGTTTTCTAAGTCTCTCTTATTTTCTTGTACTTATACTTGGAATTCTCTGTGTAAACCTCTGTAACTTCTCTAGGTAGATGAATCACTGTGTACTTTCTCTTGTTTCTATCTGTTACTAATGTTGAGAAACTCATACATTCTCTGTTCACTGTTTCCCGGTCTTAGAGAAGTAGATTTCTTTCTGCGAAAGTGCTGTTTTCACAGTGGTAAGTACTCCTAGCTCTATCAACAATGTAGGTTTTACGAGTTTTCTAAGTCTCTCTTATTTTCTTGTACTTATACTTGGAATTCTCTGTGTAAACCTCTGTAACCTTTGTAGGTAGATGAATCACTGTGTACTTTCTCTTGTTTCTATCTGTTACCAATCTTTAGAAACGCATACATTCTCTGTTCACTGTTTCCCGGTATTAGAGAAGTAGATTTCCTTCTGCGAAAGTGCTGTTTTCACAGTGCTAAGTACTCCCAACTCTATCAACAATGTAGGTTTTACCAGTTTTCTAAGTCTCTCTTATTTTCTTGGAGTTACACTTGGATTTCTCGGTGTAAACCTGTGTAACTACTTTAGGTGGATGAATCACTGTGTACTTTCTCTTGTTTCTATCTGTTACCAATCTTGAGAAACTCATACATTCTCTGTTCACTGTTTACCGGTCTTAGAGAAGTAGATTTCGTTCTGCGAAAGTGCTGTTTTCACAGTGCTAAGTACTCCCAACTCTATCCACAATGTAGGTTTTACCAGTTTTCTAAGTCTCTCTTGTTTTCTTGTACTTATACTTGTAATTCTCTGTGTAAACCTCTGTAACTTTCGTAGGTAGATGAATCACTGTGTACTTTCTCTTGTTTCTATCTGTTACCAATGTTGAGAAACTCATACATTCTCTGTTCACTGTTTCCCGGTCTTAGAGAAGTAGATTTCTTTCTGCGAAAGTGCTGTTTTCACAGTGGTAAGTACTCCTAGCTCTATCAACAATGTAGGTTTTACGAGTTTTCTAAGTCTCTCTTATTTTCTTGGACTTATACTTGGAATTCTCTGTGTAAACCTCTGTAACCTTTCTAGGTAGATGAATCACTGTGTACTTTCTCTTGTTTCTATCTGTTACCAATCTTTAGAAACGCATACATTCTCTTTTCACTGTTTCCCGGTCTTAGAGAAGTAGATTTCTTTCTACGAAAGTGCTGTTTTCACAGTGCTAAGTACTGCCAACTCTATCAACAATGTAGGCTTTACCAGTTTTCTAAGTCTCTCTTATTTTCTTGGACTTATACTTGGAATTCTCTGTGTAAACCTCTGTAACTTCTCTAGATAGATGAATCACTGTGTACTTTCTCTTGTTTCTATCTGTTACCAATGTTGAGAAACTCATAAATTCTCTGTTCACTGTTTCCCGGTCTTAGAGAACTGGATTTCCTTCTGCGAAAGTGCTGTTTTCACAGTGCTAAGTACTCCCAACTCTATCAACAATGTAGGTTTTACCAGTTTTCTAAGTCTCTCTTATTTTCTTGGAGTTACACTTGGATTTCTCTGTGTAAACCTCTGTAACTTCTCTAGGTGGATGAATCACTGTGTACTTTCTCTTGTTTCTATCTGTTACCAATCTTGAGAAACTCATACATTCTCTGTTCACTGTTTACCGGTCTTAGAGAAGTAGATTTCGTTCTGCGAAAGTGCTGTTTTCACAGTGCTAAGTACTCCCAACTCTATCCACAATGTAGGTTTTACCAGTTTTCTAAGTCTCTCTTGTTTTCTTGTACTTATACTTGTAATTCTCTGTGTAAACCTCTGTAACTTTCGTAGGTAGATGAATCACTGTGTACTTTCTCTTGTTTCTATCTGTTACCAATGTTGAGAAACTCATACATTCTCTGTTCAGTGTTTCCGGGTCTTAGAGAAGTAAATTTCTTTCTGCGAATGTGCTGTTTTCACAGTGCTAAGTACTCCCAACTCTATGAACAATGTAGGTTTTACCAGTTTTCTAAGTCTCTCTTATTTTCTTGTACTTATACTTGCAATTCTCTGTGTAAACCTCTGTAACTTCTCTAGGTAGATGAATCACTGTGTACTTTCTCTTGTTTCTATCTGTTACTAATGTTGAGAAACTCATACATTCTCTGTTCACTGTTTCCCGGTCTTAGAGAAGTAGATTTCTTTCTGCGAAAGTGCTGTTTTCACAGTGGTAAGTACTCCTAGCTCTATCAACAATGTAGGTTTTACGAGTTTTCTAAGTCTCTCTTATTTTCTTGGACTTATACTTGGAATTCTCTGTGTAAACCTCTGTAACGTTTCTAGGTAGATGAATCACTGTGTACTTTCTCTTGTTTCTATCTGTTACCAATCTTTAGAAACGCATACATTCTCTGTTCACTGTTTCCCGGTATTAGAGAAGTAGATTTCTTTCTGCGAAAGTGCTGTTTTCACAGTGCTAAGTACTCCCAACTCTATCAACAATGTAGGTTTTACCAGTTTTCTAAGTCTCTCTTGTTTTCTTGTACTTATACTTGGAATTCTCTGTGTAAACCTCTGTAACTTCTCTAGGTAGATGAATCACTGTGTACTTTCTCTTGTTTCTATCTGTTACCAATCTTGAGAAACTCATACATTCTCTGTTCACTGTTTCCCGGTCTTAGAGAAGTAGATTTCTTTCTGCGAAAGTGCTGTTTTCACAGTGCTAAGTACTCCCAACTCTATGAACAATGTAGGTTTTACCAGTTTTCTAAGTCTCTCTTATTTTCTTGTACTTATACTTGCAATTCTCTGTGTAAACCTCTGTAACTTCTCTAGGTAGATGAATCACTGTGTACTTTCTCTTGTTTCTATCTGTTACCAATCTTGAGAAACTCATATATTCTCTGTTCACTGTTTACCGGTCTTAGAGAAGTAGATTTCTTGCTGCGAAAGTGGTGTTTTCACAGTGCTAAGTACTCCCAACTCTATCCACAATGTAGGTTTTACCAGTTTTCTAAGTCTCTCTTATTTTCTTGTACTTATACTTGTAATTCTCTGTGTAAACCTCTGTAACTTTCGTAGGTAGATGAATCACTGTGTACTTTCTCTTGTTTCTATCTGTTACCAATGTTGAGAAACTCATACATTCTCTGTTCAGTGATTCCGGGTCTTACAGAAGTAGATTTCTTTCTGCGAAAGTGCTGTTTTCACAGTGCTAAGTACTCCCAACTCTATCAACAATGTAGGTTTTACCAGTTTTCTAAGTCTCTCTTATTTTCTTGGAGTTACACTTGGATTTCTGTGTGTAAACCTCTGTAACTTCTCTAGGTAGATGAATCACTGTGTACTTTCTCTTGTTTCTATGTGTTACCAATCTTGAGAAACTCATACATTCTCTGTTCACTGTTTACCGGTCTTAGAGAAGTAGATTTCTTTCTGCGAAAGTGCTGTTTTCACAGTGCTAAGTACTCCCAACTCTATCCACAATGTAGGTTTTACCAGTTTTCTAAGTCTCTCTTGTTTTCTTGTACTTATACTTGTAATTCTCTGTGTAAACCTCTGTAACTTTCGTAGGTAGATGAATCACTGTGTACTTTCTCTTGTTTCTATCTGTTACCAATGTTGAGAAACTCATACATTCTCTGTTCAGTGTTTCCGGGTCTTAGAGAAGTAAATTTCTTTCTGCGAAAGTGCTGTTTTCACAGTGCTATGTACTCCCAACTCTATGAACAATGTAGGTTTTACCAGTTTTCTAAGTCTCTCTTATTTTCTTGGAGTTACACTTGGATTTCTCTGTGTAAACCTCTGTAACTTCTCTAGATAGGTGAATCACTGTGTACTTTCTCTTGTTTCTATCTGTTACCAATGTTGAGAAACTCATACATTCTCTGTTCACTGTTTCCCGGTCTTAGAGAAGTAGATTTCTTTCTGCGAAAGTGCTGTTTTCACAGTGCTAAGTACTCCCAGCTCTATCAACAATGTAGGTTTTACCAGTTTTCTAAGTCTCTCTTATTTTCTTGTACTTATACTTGCAATTCTCTGTGTCAACCTCTGTAACTTCTCTAGGTAGATGAATCACTGTGTACTTTCTCTTGTTTCTATCTGTTACCAATCTTTAGAAACGCATACATTCTCTGCTCACTGTTTCCCGGTCTTAGAGAAGTAGATTTCTTTCTGCGAAAGTGCTGTTTTCACAGTGGTAAGTACTCCTAGCTCTATCAACAATGTAGGTTTTACCAGTTTTCTAAGTCTCTCTTATTTTCTTGGACTTATACTTGGAATTCTCTGTGTAAACCTCTGTAACTTCTCTAGATAGATGAATCACTGTGTACTTTCTCTTGTTTCTATCTGTTACCAATCTTTAGAAACTCATAAATTCTCTGTTCACTGTTTCCCGGTCTTAGAGAACTGGATTTCCTTCTGCGAAAGTGCTGTTTTCACAGTGCTAAGTACTCCCAACTCTATCAACAAGGTAGGTTTTACCAGTTTTCTAAGTCTCTCTTATTTTCTTGGAGTTACACTTGGATTTCTCTGTGTAAACCTCTGTAACTTCTCTAGGTAGATGAATCACTGTGTACTTTCTCTTGTTTCTATCTGTTACCAATCTTGAGAAACTCATACATTCTCTGTTCTCTGTTTACCGGTCTTAGAGAAGTAGATTTCGTTCTGCGAAAGTGCTGTTTTCACAGTGCTAAGTACTCCCAACTCTATCCACAATGTAGGTTTTACCAGTTTTCTAAGTCTCTCTTGTTTTCTTGTACTTATACTTGTAATTCTCTGTGTAAACCTCTGTAACTTCTCTAGGTAGATGAATCACTGTGTACTTTCTCTTGTTTCTATCTGTTACCAATGTTGAGAAACTCATACATTCTCTGTTCAGTGTTTCCGAGTCTTAGAGAAGTAAATTTCTTTCTGCGAATGTGCTGTTTTCACAGTGCTAAGTACTCCCAACTCTATGAACTATGTAGGTTTTACCAGTTTTCTAAGTCTCTCTTATTTTCTTGTACTTATACTTGCAATTCTCTGTGTAAACCTCTGTAACTTCTCTAGGTAGATGAATCACTGTGTACTTTCTCTTGTTTCTATCTGTTACTAATGTTGAGAAACTCATACATTCTCTGTTCACTGTTTCCCGGTCTTAGAGAAGTAGATTTCTTTCTGCGAAAGTGCTGTTTTCACAGTGGTAAGTACTCCTAGCTCTATCAACAATGTAGGTTTTACGAGTTTTCTAAGTCTCTCTTATTTTCTTGTACTTATACTTGGAATTCTCTGTGTAAACCTCTGTAACCTTTGTAGGTAGATGAATCACTGTGTACTTTCTCTTGTTTCTATCTGTTACCAATCTTTAGAAACGCATACATTCTCTGTTCACTGTTTCCCGGTATTAGAGAAGTAGATTTCCTTCTGCGAAAGTGCTGTTTTCACAGTGCTAAGTACTCCCAACTCTATCAACAATGTAGGTTTTACCAGTTTTCTAAGTCTCTCTTATTTTCTTGGAGTTACACTTGGATTTCTCTGTGTAAACCTCTGTAACTTCTCTAGGTGGATGAATCACTGTGTACTTTCTCTTGTTTCTATCTGTTACCAATCTTGAGAAACTCATACATTCTCTGTTCACTGTTTACCGGTCATAGAGAAGTAGATTTCGTTCTGCGAAAGTGCTGTTTTCACAGTGCTAAGTACTCCCAACTCTATCCACAATGTAGGTTTTACCAGTTTTCTAAGTCTCTCTTGTTTTCTTGTACTTATACTTGTAATTCTCTGTGTAAACCTCTGTAACTTTCGTAGGTAGATGAATCACTGTGTACTTTCTCTTGTTTCTATCTGTTACCAATGTTGAGAAACTCATACATTCTCTGTTCAGTGTTTCCGGGTCTTAGAGAAGTAAATTTCTTTCTGCGAATGTGCTGTTTTCACAGTGCTAAGTACTCCCAACTCTATGAACAATGTAGGTTTTACCAGTTTTCTAAGTCTCTCTTATTTTCTTGTACTTATACTTGCAATTCTCTGTGTAAACCTCTGTAACTTCTCTAGGTAGATGAATCACTGTGTACTTTCTCTTGTTTCTATCTGTTACTAATGTTGAGAAACTCATACATTCTCTGTTCACTGTTTCCCGGTCTTAGAGAAGTAGATTTCTTTCTGCGAAAGTGCTGTTTTCACAGTGGTAAGTACTCCTAGCTCTATCAACAATGTAGGTTTTACGAGTTTTCTAAGTCTCTCTTATTTTCTTGGACTTATACTTGGAATTCTCTGTGTAAACCTCTGTAACCTTTCTAGGTAGATGAATCACTGTGTACTTTCTCTTGTTTCTATCTGTTACCAATCTTTAGAAACGCATACATTCTCTGTTCACTGTTTCCCGGTATTAGAGAAGTAGATTTCTTTCTGCGAAAGTGCTGTTTTCACAGTGCTAAGTACTCCCAACTCTATCAACAATGTAGGTTTTACCAGTTTTCTAAGTCTCTCTTATTTTCTTGTACTTATACTTGGAATTCTCTGTGTAAACCTCTGTAACTTCTCTAGGTAGATGAATCACTGTGTACTTTCTCTTGTTTCTATCTGTTACCAATCTTGAGAAACTCATACATTCTCTGTTCACTGTTTCCCGGTCTTAGAGAAGTAGATTTCTTTCTGCGAAAGTGCTGTTTTCACAGTGCTAAGTACTCCCAACTCTATGAACAATGTAGGTTTTACCAGTTTTCTAAGTCTCTCTTATTTTCTTGTACTTATACTTGCAATTCTCTGTGTAAACCTCTGTAACTTCTCTAGGTAGATGAATCACTGTGTACTTTCTCTTGTTTCTATCTGTTACCAATCTTGAGAAACTCATACATTCTCTGTTCACTGTTTACCGGTCTTAGAGAAGTAGATTTCTTGCTGCGAAAGTGGTGTTTTCACAGTGCTAAGTACTCCCAACTCTATCCACAATGTAGGTTTTACCAGTTTTCTAAGTCTCTCTTATTTTCTTGTACTTATACTTGTAATTCTCTGTGTAAACCTCTGTAACTTTCGTAGGTAGATGAATCACTGTGTACTTTCTCTTGTTTCTATCTGTTACCAATGTTGAGAAACTCATACATTCTCTGTTCAGTGATTCCGGGTCTTACAGAAGTAGATTTCTTTCTGCGAAAGTGCTGTTTTCACAGTGCTAAGTACTCCCAACTCTATCAACAATGTAGGTTTTACCAGATTTCTAAGTCTCTCTTATTTTCTTGGAGTTACACTTGGATTTCTCTGTGTAAACCTCTGTAACTTCTCTAGGTAGATGAATCACTGTGTACTTTCTCTTGTTTCTATGTGTTACCAATCTTGAGAAACTCATACATTCTCTGTTCACTGTTTACCGGTCTTAGAGAAGTAGATTTCTTTCTGCGAAAGTGCTGTTTTCACAGTGCTAAGTACTCCCAACTCTATCCACAATGTAGGTTTTACCAGTTTTCTAAGTCTCTCTTGTTTTCTTGTACTTATACTTGTAATTCTCTGTGTAAACCTCTGTAACTTTCGTAGGTAGATGAATCACTGTGTACTTTCTCTTGTTTCTATCTGTTACCAATGTTGAGAAACTCATACATTCTCTGTTCAGTGTTTCCGGGTCTTAGAGAAGTAAATTTCTTTCTGCGAAAGTGCTGTTTTCACAGTGCTATGTACTCCCAACTCTATGAACAATGTAGGTTTTACCAGTTTTCTAAGTCTCTCTTATTTTCTTGGAGTTACACTTGGATTTCTCTGTGTAAACCTCTGTAACTTCTCTAGATAGGTGAATCACTGTGTACTCTCTCTTGTTTCTATCTGTTACCAATGTTGAGAAACTCATACATTCTCTGTTCACTGTTTCCCGGTCTTAGAGAAGTAGATTTCTTTCTGCGAAAGTGCTGTTTTCACAGTGCTAAGTACTCCCAGCTCTATCAACAATGTAGGTTTTACCAGTTTTCTAAGTCTCTCTTATTTTCTTGTACTTATACTTGCAATTCTCTGTGTCAACCTCTGTAACTTCTCTAGGTAGATGAATCACTGTGTACTTTCTCTTGTTTCTATCTGTTACCAATCTTTAGAAACGCATACATTCTCTGCTCACTGTTTCCCGGTCTTAGAGAAGTAGATTTCTTTCTGCGAAAGTGCTGTTTTCACAGTGGTAAGTACTCCTAGCTCTATCAACAATGTAGGTTTTACCAGTTTTCTAAGTCTCTCTTATTTTCTTGGACTTATACTTGGAATTCTCTGTGTAAACCTCTGTAACTTCTCTAGATAGATGAATCACTGTGTACTTTCTCTTGTTTCTATCTGTTACCAATCTTTAGAAACTCATAAATTCTCTGTTCACTGTTTCCCGGTCTTAGAGAACTGGATTTCCTTCTGCGAAAGTGCTGTTTTCACAGTGCTAAGTACTCCCAACTCTATCAACAATGTAGGTTTTACCAGTTTTCTAAGTCTCTCTTATTTTCTTGGAGTTACACTTGGATTTCTCTGTGTAAACCTCTGTAACTTCTCTAGGTAGATGAATCACTGTGTACTTTCTCTTGTTTCTATCTGTTACCAATCTTGAGAAACTCATACATTCTCTGTTCTCTGTTTACCGGTCTTAGAGAAGTAGATTTCGTTCTGCGAAAGTGCTGTTTTCACAGTGCTAAGTACTCCCAACTCTATCCACAATGTAGGTTTTACCAGTTTTCTAAGTCTCTCTTGTTTTCTTGTACTTATACTTGTAATTCTCTGTGTAAACCTCTGTAACTTCTCTAGGTAGATGAATCACTGTGTACTTTCTCTTGTTTCTATCTGTTACCAATGTTGAGAAACTCAAACATTCTCTGTTCAGTGTTTCCGAGTCTTAGAGAAGTAAATTTCTTTCTGCGAATGTGCTGTTTTCACAGTGCTAAGTACTCCCAACTCTATGAACTATGTAGGTTTTACCAGTTTTCTAAGTCTCTCTTATTTTCTTGTACTTATACTTGCAATTCTCTGTGTAAACCTCTGTAACTTCTCTAGGTAGATGAATCACTGTGTACTTTCTCTTGTTTCTATCTGTTACTAATGTTGAGAAACTCATACATTCTCTGTTCACTGTTTCCCGGTCTTAGAGAAGTAGATTTCTTTCTGCGAAAGTGCTGTTTTCACAGTGGTAAGTACTCCTAGCTCTATCAACAATGTAGGTTTTACGAGTTTTCTAAGTCTCTCTTATTTTCTTGTACTTATACTTGGAATTCTCTGTGTAAACCTCTGTAACCTTTGTAGGTAGATGAATCACTGTGTACTTTCTCTTGTTTCTATCTGTTACCAATCTTTAGAAACGCATACATTCTCTGTTCACTGTTTCCCGGTATTAGAGAAGTAGATTTCCTTCTGCGAAAGTGCTGTTTTCACAGTGCTAAGTACTCCCAACTCTATCAACAATGTAGGTTTTACCAGTTTTCTAAGTCTCTCTTATTTTCTTGGAGTTACACTTGGATTTCTCTGTGTAAACCTCTGTAACTTCTCTAGGTGGATGAATCACTGTGTACTTTCTCTTGTTTCTATCTGTTACCAATCTTGAGAAACTCATACATTCTCTGTTCACTGTTTACCGGTCTTAGAGAAGTAGATTTCGTTCTGCGAAAGTGCTGTTTTCACAGTGCTAAGTACTCCCAACTCTATCCACAATGTAGGTTTTACCAGTTTTCTAAGTCTCTCTTGTTTTCTTGTACTTATACTTGTAATTCTCTGTGTAAACCTCTGTAACTTTCGTAGGTAGATGAATCACTGTGTACTTTCTCTTGTTTCTGTCTGTTACCAATGTTGAGAAACTCATACATTCTCTGTTCAGTGTTTCCGGGTCTTAGAGAAGTAAATTTCTTTCTTCGAATGTGCTGTTTTCACAGTGCTAAGTACTCCCAACTCTATGAACAATGTAGGTTTTACCAGTTTTCTAAGTCTCTCTTATTTTCTTGTACTTATACTTGCAATTCTCTGTGTAAACCTCTGTAACTTCTCTAGGTAGATGAATCACTGTGTACTTTCTCTTGTTTCTATCTGTTACTAATGTTGAGAAACTCATACATTCTCTGTTCACTGTTTCCCGGTCTTAGAGAAGTAGATTTCTTTCTGCGAAAGTGCTGTTTTCACAGTGGTAAGTACTCCTAGCTCTATCAACAATGTAGGTTTTACGAGTTTTCTAAGTCTCTCTTATTTTCTTGGACTTATACTTGGAATTCTCTGTGTAAACCTCTGTAACATTTCTAGGTAGATGAATCACTGTGTACTTTCTCTTGTTTCTATCTGTTACCAATCTTTAGAAACGCATACATTCTCTGTTCACTGTTTCCCGGTATTAGAGAAGTAGATTTCTTTCTGCGAAAGTGCTGTTTTCACAGTGCTAAGTACTCCCAACTCTATCAACAATGTAGGTTTTACCAGTTTTCTAAGTCTCTCTTATTTTCTTGTACTTATACTTGGAATTCTCTGTGTAAACTTCTGTAACTTCTCTAGGTAGATGAATCACTGTGTACTTTCTCTTGTTTCTATCTGTTACCAATCTTGAGAAAATCATACATTCTCTGTTCACTGTTTCCCGGTCTTAGAGAAGTAGATTTCTTTCTGCGAAAGTGCTGTTTTCACAGTGCTAAGTACTCCCAACTCTATGAACAATGTAGGTTTTACCAGTTTTCTAAGTCTCTCTTATTTTCTTGTACTTATACTTGCAATTCTCTGTGTAAACCTCTGTAACTTCTCTAGGTAGATGAATCACTGTGTACTTTCTCTTGTTTCTATCTGTTACTAATGTTGAGAAACTCATACATTCTCTTTTCACTGTTTCCCGGTCTTAGAGAAGTAGATTTCTTTCTGCGAAAGTGCTGTTTTCACAGTGGTAAGTACTCCTAGCTCTATCAACAATGTAGGTTTTACTAGTTTTCTAACTCTCTCTTATTTTCTTGGACTTATACTTGGAATTCTCTGTGTAAACCTCTGTAACCTTTCTAGGTAGATGAATCACTGTGTACTTTCTCTTGTTTCTATCTGTTACCAATCTTTAGAAACGCATACATTCTCTGTTCACTGTTTCCCGGTCTTAGAGAAGTAGATTTCTTTCTGCGAAATTGCTGTTTTCACAGTGCTAAGTACTCCCAACTCTATCAACAATGTAGGTTTTACCAGTTTTCTAAGTCTCTCTTATTTTCTTGTACTTATACTTGGAATTCTCTGTGTCAACCTCTGTAACTTCCGTACGTAGATGAATCACTGTGTACTTTCTCTTGTTTCTATCTGTTACCAATCTTGAGAAACTCATACATTCTCTGTTCACTGTTTCCCGGTCTTAGAGAAGTAGATTTCTTTCTGCGAAAGTGCTGTTTTCACAGTGCTAAGTACTCCCAACTCTATCAACAATGTAGGTTTTACCAGTTTTCTAAGTCTCTCTTATTTTCTTGGACTTATACTTGTAATTCTCTGTGTAAACCTCTGTAACTTCTCTAGATAGATGAATCACTGTGTACTTTCTCTTGTTTCTATCTGTTACCAATCTTGAGAAACTCATACATTCTCTGTTCACTGTTTCCCGGTATTAGAGAAGTGGATTTCCTTCTGCGAAAGTGCTGTTTTCACAGTGCTAAGTACTCCCAACTCTATCAACAATGTAGGTTTTACCAGTTTTCTAAGTCTCTCTTATTTTCTTGGAGTTACACTTGGATTTCTCTGTGTAAACCTCTGTAACTTCTCTAGGTAGATGAATCACTGTGTACTTTCTCTTGTTTCTATCTGTTACCAATCTTGAGAAACTCATACATTCTCTGTTCACTGTTTACCGGTCTTAGAGAAGTAGATTTCTTTCTGCGAAAGTGCTGTTTTCACAGTGCTAAGTACTCCCAACTCTATCCACAATGTAGGTTTTACCAGCTTTCTAAGTCTCTCTTGTTTTCTTGTACTTATACTTGTAATTCTCTGTGTAAACCTCTGTAACTTTCGTAGGTAGATGAATCACTGTGTACTTTCTCTTGTTTCTATCTGTTACCAATGTTGAGAAACTCATACATTCTCTGTTCAGTGTTTCCGGGTCTTAGAGAAGTAAATTTCTTTCTGCGAAAGTGCTGTTTTCACAGTGCTAAGTACTCCCAACTCTATGAACAATGTAGGTTTTACCAGTTTTCTAAGTCTCTCTTATTTTCTTGTAGTTATACTTGCAATTCTCTGTGTAAACCTCTGTAACTTCTCTAGATAGATGAATCACTGTGTACTTTCTCTTGTTTCTATCTGTTACCAATGTTGAGAAACTCATACATTCTCTGTTCACTGTTTCCCGGTCTTAGAGAAGTAGATTTCTTTCTGCGAAAGTGCTGTTTTCACAGTGCTAAGTACTCCCAGCTCTATCAACAATGTAGGTTTTACCAGTTTTCTAAGTCTCTCTTATTTTCTTGTACTTATACTTGGAATTCTCTGTGTCAACCTCTGTAACTTCCGTACGTAAATGAATCGCTGTGTACTTTCTCTTGTTTCTATCTGTTACCAATCTTGAGAAACTCATACATTCTCTGTTCACTGTTTCCCGGTCTTAGAGAAGTAGATTTCTTTCTGCGAAAGTGCTGTTTTCACAGTGCTAAGTACTCCCAACTCTATCAACAATGTAGGTTTTACCAGTTTTCTAAGTCTCTCTTATTTTCTTGGACTTATACTTGTAATTCTCTGTGTAAACCTCTGTAACTTCTCTAGATAGATGAATCACTGTGTACTTTCTCTTGTTTCTATCTGTTACCAATCTTGAGAAACTCATAAATTCTCTGTTCACTGTTTCCCGGTCTTAGAGAAGTAGATTTCCTTCTGCGAAAGTGCTGTTTTCACAGTGCTAAGTACTCCCAGCTCTATCAACAATGTAGGTTTTACCAGTTTTCTAAGTCTCTCTTATTTTCTTGGAGTTTTACTTGGATTTCTCTGTGTAAACCTCTGTAACTTCTCTAGGTAGATGAATCACTGTGTACTTTCTCTTGTTTCTATCTGTTACCAATCTTGAGAAACTCATACATTCTCTGTTCAATGTTTACCGGTCTTAGAGAAGTAGATTTCTTGCTGCGAAAGTGGTGTTTTCACAGTGCTAAGTACTCCCAACTCTATCCACAATGTAGGTTTTACCAGTTTTCTAAGTCTCTCTTATTTTCTTGTACTTATACTTGTAATTCTCTGTGTAAACCTCTGTAACTTTCGTAGGTAGATGAATCACTGTGTACTTTCTCTTGTTTCTATCTGTTACCAATGTTGAGAAACTCATACATTCTCTGTTCAGTGTTTCCGGGTCTTACAGAAGTAGATTTCTTTCTGCGAAAGTGCTGTTTTCACAGTGCTAAGTACTCCCAACTCTATCAACAATGTAGGTTTTACCAGTTTTCTAAGTCTCTCTTATTTTCTTGGAGTTACACTTGGATTTCTCTGTGTAAACCTCTGTAACTTCTCTAGGTAGATGAATCACTGTGTACTTTCTCTTGTTTCTATCTGTTACCAATCTGGAGAAACTCATACATTCTCTGTTCACTGTTTACCGGTCTTAGAGAAGTAGATTTCTTTCTGCGAAAGTGCTGTTTTCACAGTGCTAAGTACTCCCAACTCTATCCACAATGTAGGTTTTACCAGTTTTCTAAGTCTCTCTTGTTTTCTTGTACTTATACTTGTAATTCTCTGTGTAAACCTCTGTAACTTTCGTAGGTAGATGAATCACTGTGTACTTTCTCTTGTTTCTATCTGTTACCAATGTTGAGAAACTCATACATTCTCTGTTCAGTGTTTCCGGGTCTTAGAGAAGTAAATTTCTTTCTGCGAAAGTGCTGTTTTCACAGTGCTATGTACTCCCAACTCTATGAACAATGTAGGTTTTACCAGTTTTCTAAGTCTCTCTTATTTTCTTGTACTTATACTTGCAATTCTCTGTGTAAACCTCTGTAACTTCTCTAGATAGGTGAATCACTGTGTACTTTCTCTTGTTTCTATCTGTTACCAATGTTGAGAAACTCATACATTCTCTGTTCACTGTTTCCCGGTCTTAGAGAAGTAGATTTCTTTCTGCGAAAGTGCTGTTTTCACAGTGCTAAGTACTCCCACCTCTATCAACAATGTAGGTTTTACCAGTTTTCTAAGTCTCTCTTATTTTCTTGTACTTATACTTGCAATTCTCTGTGTAAACCTCTGTAACTTCTCTAGGTAGATGAATCACTGTGTACTTTCTCTTGTTTCCATCTGTTACCAATCTTTAGAAACGCATACATTCTCTGCTCACTGTTTCCCGGTCTTAGAGAAGTAGATTTCTTTCTGCGAAAGTGCTGTTTTCACAGTGGTAAGTACTCCTAGCTCTATCAACAATGTAGGTTTTACGAGTTTTCTAAGTCTCTCTTATTTTCTTGTACTTATACTTGGAATTCTCTGTGTAAACCTCTGTAACCTTTCTAGGTAGATGAATCACTGTGTACTTTCTCTTGTTTCTATCTTTTACCAATCTTTAGAAACGCATACATTCTCTTTTCACTGTTTCCCGGTCTTAGAGAAGTAGATTTCTTTCTACGAAAGTGCTGTTTTCACAGTGCTAAGTACTCCCAACTCTATCAACAATGTAGGCTTTACCAGTTTTCTAAGTCTCTCTTATTTTCTCGTACTTATACTTGGAATTCTCTGTGTCAACCTCTGTAACTTCCGTACGTAGATGAATCACTGTGTACTTTCTCTTGTTTCTATCTGTTACCAATGTTGAGAAACTCATACATTCTCTGTTCACTGTTTCCCGGTCTTAGAGAAGTGGATTTCCTTCTGCGAAAGTGCTGTTTTCACAGTGCTAAGTACTCCCAACTCTATCAACAATGTAGGTTTTACCAGTATTCTAAGTCTCTCTTATTTTCTTGGAGTTACACTTGGATTTCTCTGTGGAAACCTCTGTAACTTCTCTAGGTAGATGAATCACTGTGTACTTTCTCTTGTTTCTATCTGTTACCAATCTTGAGAAACTCATACATTTTCTGTTCTCTGTTTACCGGTCTTAGAGAAGTAGATTTCGTTCTGCGAAAGTGCTGTTTTCACAGTGCTAAGTACTCCCAACTCTATCCACAATGTAGGTTTTACCAGTTTTCTAAGTCTCTCTTGTTTTCTTGTACTTATACTTGTAATTCTCTGTGTAAACCTCTGTAACTTTCGTAGGTAGATGAATCACTGTGTACTTTCTCTTGTTTCTATCTGTTACCAATGTTGAGAAACTCATACATTCTCTGTTCAGTGTTTCCGGGTCTTAGAGAAGTAAATTTCTTTCTGCAAAAGTGCTGTTTTCACAGTGCTAAGTACTCCCAACTCTATGAACAATGTAGGTTTTACCAGTTTTCTAAGTCTCTCTTATTTTCTTGTAGTTATACTTGCAATTCTCTGTGTAAACCTCTGTAACTTCTCTAGATAAATGAATCACTGTGTACTTTCTCTTGTTTCTATCTGTTACCAATGTTGAGAAACTCATACATTCTCTGTTCACTGTTTCCCGGTCTTAGAGAAGTAGATTTCTTTCTGCGAAAGTGCTGTTTTCACAGTGCTAAGTACTCCCAGCTCTATCAACAATGTAGGTTTTACCAGTTTTCTAAGTCTCTCTTATTTTCTTGTACTTATACTTGGAATTCTCTGTGTAAACCTCTGTAACCTTTCTAGGTAGATGAATCACTGTGTACTTTCTCTTGTTTCTATCTCTTACCAATCTTTAGAAACGCATGCATTCCCTTTTCACTGTTTCCCGGTCTTAGAGAAGTAGATTTCTTTCTGCGAAAGTGCTGTTTTCACAGTGCTAAGTACTCCCAGCTCTATCAACAATGTAGGTTTTACCAGTTTTCTAAGTCTCTCATATTTTCTTGTACTTATACTTGTAATTTTCCGAGTAAACCTCTGTAACTTCCGTACGTAGATGAATCACTGTGTGCTTTCTCTTGTTTCTATCTGTTACCAATCTTGAGAAACTCATACATTCTCTGTTCACTGTTTCCCGGTCTTAGAGAAGTAGATTTCTTTCTGCAAAAGTGCTGTTTTCACAGTGCTAAGTACTCCCAACTCTATCAACAATGTTGGTTTTAGCAGTTTTCTAAGTCTCTCTTATTTTCTTGACTTATACTTGTAATTCTCTGTGTAAACCTCTGTAACTTCTCTAGATAGATGAATCACTGTGTACTTTCTCTTGTTTCTATCTGTTACTAATGTTGAGAAACTCATACATTCTCTGTTCACTGTTTCCCGGTCTTAGAGAAGTAGATTTCCTTCTGCGAAAGTGCTGTTTTCACAGTGCTAAGTACTCCCAACTCTATCAACAATGTAGGTTTTACCAGTTTTCTCTGTCTCTCTTATATTCTTGGAATTACACTTGGATTTCTCTGTGTAAACCTCTGTAACTTCTCTAGGTAGATGAATCATTGTGTACTTTCTCTTGTTTCTATCTGTTACCAATCTTGAAAAACTCATACATTCTCTGCTCACTGTTTCCCGGTCTTAGAAAAGTAGATTTCTTTCTGCGAAAGTGCTGTTTTCATAGTGCTAAGTACTCTCAACTCTATCAACAAAGTAGGTTTTACCAGTTTTCTAAGTCTCTCTTATTTCTTGTACATATACTTGGAATTCTCTGTGTAAACCACTGTAACCTTTATAGGTAGATGAATCACTGTGTACTTTCTCTTGTTTCTATCTGTTACCAATCTTTAGAAACGCATACATTCTCTTTTCACTGTTTCCCGGTCTTAGAGAAGTAGATTTCTTTCTGCGAAAGTGCTGTTTTCACAGTGCTAAGTACTCCCAACTCTATCAACAATGTAGGTTTTACCAGTTTTCTAAGTCTCTCTTATTTTCTTGTACTTATACTTGGAATTCTCTGTGTAAACCTCTGTAACTTCTCTAGGTAGATGAATCACTGAGTACTTTTCTTGTTTCTATCTGTTACCAATCTTGAGAATCGCATACATTCTCTTTTCACTGTTTCCCGGTCTTAGAGAAGTAGATTTCTTTCTGCGAAATTGCTGTTTTCACAGTGCTAAGTACTCCCAGCTCTATCAACAATGTAGGTTTTACCAGTTTTCTAAGTCTCTCTTATTTTCTTGTACTTATACTTGGAATTCTCTGTGTCAACCTCTGTAACTTCTCTAGATAGATGAATCACTGTGTACTTTCTCTTGTTTCTATCTGTTACCAATCTTGAGAAACTCGTACATTCTCTGTTCACTGTTTCCCGGTCTTAGAGAAGTAGATTTCTTTCTGCGAAAGTGCTGTTTTCACAGTGCTAAGTACTCCCAACTCTATCAACAATGTAGGTTTTACCAGTTTTCTAAGTCTCTCTTATTTTTTTGGACTTATACTTGTAATTCTCTGTGTAAACCTCTGTAACTTCTCTAGATAGATGAATCACTGTGTACTTTCTCTTGTTTCTATCTGTTACCAATGTTGAGAAACTCATACATTCTCTGTTCACTGTTTCCCGGTCTTAGAGAAGTAGATTTCCTTCTGCGAAAGTGCTGTTTTCACAGTGCTAAGTACTTCCAACTCTATCAACAATGTAGGTTTTACCAGTTTTCTAAGTCTCTCTTATATTCTTGGAATTACACTTGGATTTCTCTGTGTAAACCTCTGTAACTTCTCTAGGTAGATGAATCATTGTGTACTTTCTCTTGTTTCTATCTGTTACCAATCTTGAAAAACTCATACATTCTCTGCTCACTGTTTCCTGGTCTTAGAAAAGTAGATTTCTTTCTGCGAAAGTGCTGTTTTCATAGTGCTAAGTACTCTCAACTCTGTCAACAAAGTAGGTTTTACCAGTTTTCTAAGTCTCTCTTATTTTCTTGTACTTATACTTGAAATTCTCTGTGTAAACCTCTGTAACTTCTCTAGATAGATGAATCACTGTGTACTTTCTCTTGTTTCTTTCTGTTACCAATGTTGAGAAACTCATACATCCTCTGTTCACTGTTTCCCGGTCTTTGAGAAGTAGATTTCTTTCTGCGAAAGTGCTTTTTTCACAGTGCTAAGTACTCCCAACTCTATCAAAATTGTAGGTTTTACCAGTTTTCTAAGTCTCTCTCATTTGCTTGTACTTATACATGGAATTCTCTGTGTAAACCTCTGTAACTTCTCTAGGAGAATGAATCACCGTCTTCTTTCTCTTGTTTCTATCTGTTACCAATGTTGAGAAACTCATACATTCTCTGTTCACTGTTTCCCGGTCTTAGAGAAGTAGATTTCTTTCTGCGAAAGTGCTGTTTTCACAGTGCTAAGTACTCCCAGCTCTATCAACAATGTAGGTTTTACCAGTTTTCTAAGTCTCTCTCTTTTTCTTGCAGTAACACTTGGAATTCTCTGTGTAAACCTCTGTAACTTCTCTAGGTAGATGAATCACTGCCTTCTTTCTCTTGTTTCTATCTGTTACCAATGTTCAGAAACTCATACATTCTCTGTTCACTGTTTCCCGGTCTTAGAGAAGTAGATTTCTTTCCGCGAAAGTGCTGTTTTCACAGTGCTAAGTACTCCCAACTCTATCAACAATGTAGGTTTTACCAGTTTTCTAAGTCTCTCTTATTTTCTTGTACTTATACTTGGAATTCTCTGTGTAAACCTCTGTAACCTTTCTAGGTAGATGAATCACTGTGTACTTTCTCTTGTTTCTATCTCTTACCAATCTTTAGAAACGCATGCATTCCCTTTTCACTGTTTCCCGGTCTTAGAGAAGTAGATTTCTTTCTGCGAAAGTGCTGTTTTCACAGTGCTAAGAACTCCTAGCTCTATCAACAATGTAGGTTTTACCAGTTTTCTAAGTCTCTCATATTTTCTTGTACTTATACTTGTAATTTTCCGAGTAAACCTCTGTAACTTCCGTACGTAGATGAATCACTGTGTGCTTTCTCTTGTTTCTATCTGTTACCAATCTTGAGAAACTCATACATTCTCTGTTCACTGTTTCCCGGTCTTAGAGAAGTAGATTTTTTTCTGCGAAACTGCTGTTTTCACAGTGCTAAGTACTCCCAGCTCTATCAACAATGTAGGTTTTACCAGTTTTCTAAGTCTCTCTCATTTACTTGGAGTAATACCTGGAATTCTCTGTGTAAACCTCTGTAACTTCTCTAGGTAGATGAATCACTGTGTACTTTCTCTTGTTTCTATCTGTTACCAATCTTGAGAAACTCATACATTCTCTGTTCACTGTTTCCCGGGCTTAGAGAAGTAGATTTCTTTCTGCAAAAGTGCTGTTTTCACAGTGCTAAGTACTCCCAACTCTATCAACAATGTTGGTTTTAGCAGTTTTCTAAGTCTCTCTTATTTTCCTGCACTTATACTTGGAATTCTCTGTGTAAACCTCTGTAACTTTTCTAAGTAGATGAATCACTGTGTACGTTCTCTTGATTTTATCTGTTCCCAATCTTTAGAAATGCATACATTCTCTGTTCAATGTTTCCCGGTCTTAGAGAAGTAGATTTCTTTCTGCGAAAGTGCTGTTTTCACAGTGCTAAGTACTCCCAACTCTATCAACAATGTAGGTTTTACCAGTTTTCTAAGTCTCTCTTATTTTCTTGTACTTATACTTGGAATTCTCTGTGTAAACCTCTGTAACTTCTCTAGGTAGATGAATCACTGAGTACTTTTCTTGTTTCTATCTGTTACCAATCTTGAGAATCGCATACATTCTCTTTTCACTGTTTCCCGGTCTTAGGGAAGTAGATTTCTTTCTGCGAAATTGCTGTTTTCACAGTGCTAAGTACTCCCAGCTCTGTCAACAATGTAGGTTTTACCAGTTTTCTAAGTCTCTCTTATTTTCTTGTACTTATACTTGGAATTCTCTGTGTCAACCTCTGTAACTTCCGTACGTAGATGAATCACTGTGTACTTTCTCTTGTTTCTATCTGTTACCAATCTTGAGAAACTCATACATTCTCTGTTCACTGTTTCCCGGTCTTAGAGAAGTAGATTTCATTCTGCGAAAGTGCTGTTTTCACAGTGCTAAGTACTCTCAACTCTATCAACAATGTAGGTTTTACCAGTTTTCTAAGTCTCTCTTATATTCTTGGAACTACACTTGGATTTCTCTGTGTAAACCTCTGTAACTTCTCTAGGTAGATGAATCATTGTGTACTTTCTCTTGTTTCTATCTGTTACCAATCTTGAAAAACTCATACATTCTCTGCTCACTGTTTCCCGGTCTTAGAAAAGTAGATTTCTTTCTGCGAAAGTGCTGTTTTCATAGTGCTAAGTACTCTCAACTCTATCAACAAAGTAGGTTTTACCAGTTTTCTAAGTCTCTCTTATTTTCTTGTACTTATACTTGGAATTCTCTGTGTAAACCTCTGTAACGTCCGTAGGTAGATGAATCACTGTGTACTTTCGCTAGTTTCTATCTGTTACCAATCTTGAGAAACTCATACATTCTCTGTTCACTGTTTCCCGGTCTTAGAGAAGTAGATTTCTTTCTGCGAAAGTGCTGTTTTCACAGTGCTAAGTGCTCCCAGCTCTATGAACAATGTAGGTTTTACCAGGTTTTTAAGTCTCTCTCATTTTCTTGGAGTAACACTTGGAATTCTCCGTGAAAACCTCTGTAACTTCTCTAGGTAGATGAATCACTGTGTACTTTCTCTTGTTTCTATCTGTTACCAATCTTGAGAAACTCATACATTCTGTGTTCACTGTTTCCCGGTCTTAGAGAAGTAGGTTTCTTTCTGCGAAAGTGCTCTTTTCAAAATCCTAAGTACTCCCAACTCTGTCAACAATGTTGGTTTTCCCAGTTTTCTAAGTCTCTCTTATTTTCTTGTACTTATACTTGGAATTCTCTGTGTAAACCTCTGTAACTTTTCTAGGTAGTTGAATCACTGTGTACTTTCTCTTGTTTCTATCTGTTACCAATCTTGAGAAACGCATACATTCTCTTTTCACTGTTTCCCGGTCTTAGAGAAGTAGATTTCTTTCTGCGAAATTGCTGTTTTCACAGTGCTAAGTACTCCCAGCTCTATCAACAATGTAGGTTTTACCAGTTTTCTAAGTCTCTCTTATTTTCTTGTACTTATACTTGGAATTCTCTGTGTCAACCTCTGTAACTTCCGTACGTAGATGAATCACTGTGTACTTTCTCTTGTTTCTATCTGTTACCAATCTTCAGAAACTCATACATTCTCTGTTCACTGTTTCCCGGTCTTAGAGAAGTAGATTTCTTTCTGCGAAATTGCTGTTTTCACAGTGCTAAGTACTCCCAACTCTATCAACAATGTAGGTTTTACCAGTTTTCTAAGTCTCTCTTATTTTCTTGGACTTATACTTGGAATTCTCTGTGTAAACCTCTGTAACTTCTCTAGATAGATGAATCACTGTGTACTTTCTCTTGTTTCTATCTGTTACCAATGTTGAGAAACTCATACATTCTCTGTTCACTGTTTCCCGGTCTTAGAGAAGTAGATTTCTCCTGCGAAAGTGCTGTTTTCACAGTGCTAAGTACTCCCAGCTCTATCAACAATGTTGGCTTTACCAGTTTTCTAAGTCTCTCTCATTTTCTTGGAGTAACACTTGGAATTCTCTGTGTAAACCTCTGTAACCTTTCTAGGTAGGTGAATCACTGTGTACTTTCTCTTGTTTCTATCTGTTACCAATCTTTAGAAACGCATACATTCTCTTTTCACTGTTTCCCTGTCTTAGAGAAATAGATTTCTTTCTGCGAAAGTGCTGTTTTCACAGTGCTAAGTACTCCCAACTCTATCAACAATGTAGGTTTTACCAGTTTTCTAAGTCTCTCTTATTTTCTTGGAGTTACACTTGGATTTCTCTGTGTAAACCTCTGTCACTTCTCTAGGTAGATGAATCACTGTGTACTTTCTCTTGTTTCTATCTGTTACCAATTTTGAGAAACGCATACATTCTCTGTTCACTGTTTCCCAGTCTTAGAGAAGTAGACTTCTTTCTGCGAAAGTGCTGTTTTCAAAGTGCTAAGTACTCCCAACTCTATCAACAATGTTGGTTTTACCAGTTTTCTAAGTCTCTCTTATTTTCTTGCAGAAATTCTTGGAATTCTCTGTGTAAACCTCTGTAACTTCTCTAGGTAGATGAATCACTGTGTACTTTCTCTTGATTCTATCTGTTACCAATCTTGAGAAATGCATACATTCTCTGTTCAATGTTTCCCGGTCTTAGAGAAGTAGATTTCTTTCTGCGAAAGTGCTGTTTTCACAGTGCTAAGTACTCCCAACTCTATCAACAAAGTAGGTTTTACCAGTTTTCTAAGTCTCTCTTATTTTCTTGTACTTATACTTGGAATTCTCTGTGTAAACCTCTGTAACCTTTCTAGGTAGATGAATCACTGTGTACTTTCTCTTGTTTCTATCTGTTACCAATCTTGAGAAACTCATACATTCTATGTTCACTGTTTCCCGGTCTTAGAGAAGTAGATTTCTTTCTGCGAAAGTGCTGTTTTCACAGTGCTAAGTACTCCCAACTCTATCAACAATGTAGGTTTTACCAGTTTTCTAAGTCTCTCTTATTTTTTTGTACTTATACTTGTAATTCTCTGTGTAAACCTGTGTAACTTCTCTAGATAGATGAATCACTGTGTACTTTCTCTTGTTTCTATCTGTTACCAATGTTGAGAAACTCATACATTCTCTGTTCACTGTTTCCCGGTCTTAGAGAAGTAGATTTCTTTCTGCGAAAGTGCTGTTTTCACAGTGCTAAGTACTCCCAACTCTATCAAAATTGTAGGTTTTACCAGTTTTCTAAGTCTCTCTCATTTTCTTGCACTTATACATGGAATTCTCTGTGTAAACCTCTGTAACTTCTCTAGGAGAATGAATCACCGTCTTCTTTCTCTTGTTTCTATCTGTTACCAATCTTGAGAAACTCATACATTCTCTTTTCACTGTTTCCCGGTGTTAGAGAAGTGGATTTCTTTCAGCGAAAGTGCTGTTTTCACAGTGCTAAGTACTCCCAATTCTATCAACAATGTAGGTTTTACCTGTTTTCTAAGTCTCTCTTATTTTCTTGTACTTATACTTGTAATTCTCTGTGTAAACCTCTGTAACTTCCGTACGTAGATGAATCACCGTGTACTTTCTCTTGTTTCTATCTGTTACCAATCTTGAGAAACGCATACATACTCTGTTCACTGTTTCCCGGTCTTAGAGAAGTAGATTTCTTTCTGCGAAAGTGCTGTTTTCACAGTCCTAAGTACTCCCAACTCTATCAACAATGTAGGTTTTACCAGTTTTCTAAGTCTCTCTTATTTTCTTGGACTTATACATGAAATTCTCTGTGTAAACCTCTGTAACTTCTCTAGATAGATGAATCACTGTGTACTTTCTGATGTTTCTATCTGTTAGCAATGTTGAGAAACTCATACATTCTCTGTTCACTGTTTCCCGGTCTTAGAGAAGTAGATTTCTTTCTGCGAAAGTGCTGTTTTCACAGTGCTAAGTACTCCCAGCTCTATCAACAATGTAGCTTTTACCAGTTTTCTAAGTCTCTTTCGTTTTCTTGGAGTAACACTTGGAATTCTCTGCGTAAACCTCTGTAACTTCTCTAGGTAGATGAATTACTGTCTTCTTTCTCTTGTTTCTATCTGTTACCAATGTTGAGAAACTCATACATTCTCTGTTCACTGTTTCCCGGTCTTAGAGAAGTAGATTTCTTTCTGAGAAAGTGCTGTTTTCACAGTGCTACGTACTCCCAAATCTATCAACGATGTACGTTTTACCAGTTTTCTAAGTCTCTCTTATTTTCTTGGAGTTACACTTGGATTTCTCTGTGTAAACCTCTGTAACTTCTCTAGGTAGATGAATAACTGTGTACTTGCTCTTGTTTCTATCTGTTACCAATTTTGAGAAACTCATACATTCTCTGTTCACTGTTTCCCGGTCTTAGAGAAGTAGATTTCTTTCTGCGAAAGTGCTGTTTTCACAGTGCTAAGTACTCCCAACTCTATCAACAATGTAGCTTTTACCAGTTTTCTAAGTCTCTCATATTTTCTTGTACTTATACTTGGAATTCTCTGTGTAAACCTCTGTAACTTCTCTAGGTAGATGAATCACTGTGTACTTTCTCTTGTTTCTATCTGTTACCAATCTTTAGAAACGCATACATTCTCTGTTCACTGTTTCCCGGTCTTAGAGAAGTAGATTTCTTTCTGCGAAAGTGCTGTTTTCACAGTGCTAAGTACTCCCAGCTCTATCAACAATGTAGGTTTTACCAGTTTTCTAAGTGTCTCTTATTTTCTTGTACTTATACTTGGAATTCTCTGTGTAAACCTCTGTAATCTTTCTAGGTAGATAAATCAATGTGTACTTTCTCTCGTTTCTATCTGTTACCAATGTTGAGAAACTCATACATTTTCTGTTCACTGTTTCCCGGTCTTAGAGAAGTAGATTTCATTCTTTGAAAGTGCTGTTTTCACAGTGCTAAGTACTCCCAACTCTATCAACAATGTAGGTTTTACCAGTTTTCTACGTCTCTCTTATTTTCTTGGAGTTACTCTTGGATTTCTCTGTGTAAACCTCTGTAACTTCTCTAGGTAGATGAATCACTGTGTACTTTCTCTTGTTTCTATCTGTTACCAATCTTGACAAACTCATACATTCTCTGTTCACTGTTTCCCGGTCATAGAGAAATAGATTTCTTTCTGCGAAAATGCTGTTTTCACAGTGCTAAGTACTCCCAACTGTATCAACAATGTAGGTTTTACCAGTTTTCTAAGTCTCTCTTCTTTTCTTGTACTTATACTTGGAATTCTCTGTGTAAACCTCTGTAACTTCCGTACGTAGATGAATCACCGTGTACTTTCTCTTGTTTCTATCTGTTACCAATCTTGAGAAACGCATACATTCTCTGTTCACTGTTTCCCGGTCTTAGAGAAGTAGATTTCTTTCGGCGAAAGTGCTGTTTTCACAGTGCTAAGTACTCCCAACTCTATCAACAATGTAGGTTTTACCAGTTTTCTAAGTCTCTCTTATTTTGTTGTACTTATACTTGGAATTCTCTGTGTAAACCTCTGTAACTTCTCTAGGTAGATGAATCACTGTGTACTTTCTCTTGTTTCTATCTGTTACCAATGTTGAGAAACTCATGCATTCTCTGTTCACTGTTTCCCGGTCTTAGAGAAGTAGATTTGTTTCTGCGAAAGTGCTGTTTTCACAGTGCTAAGTACTCCCAACTCTATCAACAAAGTAGGTTTTACCAGTTTTCTAAGTCTCTCTCATTTTCTTAGAGTAACACTTGGAATTCTCTGTGTAAACCTCTGTAACTTCTCTAGGTAGATGAATCACTGTCTTCTTTCTCTTGTTTCTATCTGTTTCCAATGTTGAGAAACTCCTACATTCTCTGTTCACTGTTTCCCGGTCTTAGAAGAGTAGATTTCTTTCTGCGAAAGTGCTGTTTTCCCAGTGCTAAGTACTCCCAACTCTATCAACAATGTAGGTTTTACCAGTTTTCTAAGTCTCTCTTATTTTCTTGGACTTATACATGGAATTCTCTGTGTAAACTTCTGTATCTTCTCTAGATAGATGAATCACTGTGTACTTTCTGATGTTTCTATCTGTTACCAATGTTGAGAAACTCATACATTCTCTGTTCACTGTTTCCCGGTCTTAGAGAAGTAGATTTCTTTCTGCGAAAGTGCTGTTTTCACAGTGCTAAGTACTCCCAACTCTATCAACAATGTAGGTTTTACCAGGTTTCTAAGACTCTCTTATTTTCTTGTCCTTATACTTGGAATTCTCTGTGTAAACCTCTGTAACTTCTCTAGGTAGATGAATCACTGTGTACTTTCTCTTGTTTCTATATGTTACCAATCTTTAGAAACGCATACATTCACTGTTCCCTGTTTCCCGGTCTTAGAGAAGTAGATTTCTTTCTGCAAAATTGCTGTTTTCACAGTGCTTAGTACTCCCAGCTCTATCAACAATGTATGTTTTAGCAGTTTTCTAAGTCTCTCTCATTTTCTTGGAGTAACACTTGGAATTCTCTGTGTAAACCTCTGTAACTTCTCTAGGTAGATGAATCACAGTCTTCTTTCTCTTGTTTCTATCTGTTTCCAATGTTGAGAAACTCATACATTCTCTGTTCACTGTTTCCCGGTCTTGGAGAAGTAGATTTCTTTCTGCGAAAGTGCTGTTTTCACAGTGCTAAGTACTCCCAACTCTATCAACAATGGAGGTTTTACCAGTTTTCTAAGTCTCTCTTATTTTCTTTTACCTATACTTGGAATTCTCTGTGTAAATCTCTCTAACTTCTCTAGGTAGATGAATCACTGTGTACTTTCTCTTGTTTCTATCTGTTACCAATCTTGAGAAATGCATACATTCTCTTTTGACTGTTTCCCGGTCTTAGAGAAGTACATTTCTTTCTGCAAAATTGCTGTTTTCACAGTGCTAAGTACTCCCAGCTGTATCAACAATGTAGGTTTTACCAGTTTTCTAAGTCTCTCTTATTTTCTTGTACTTATACTTGGAATTCTCTGTGTCAACCTCTGTAACCTCCGTACGTAGATGAATCACTGTGTACTTTCTCTTGTTTCTATCTGTTACCAATCTTCAGAAACTCATACGTTCTCTGTTCACTGTTTCCCGGTCTTAGAGAAATAGATTTCTTTCTGCGAAAGTGTTGTTTTCACAGTGCTAAGTACTCCCAACTCTATCAACAAAGTAGGTTTTACCAGTTTTCTAAGTCTCTCTTATTTTCTTGTACTCATACTTCCAATTCTCTGTGTAAACCTCTGTAACCTTTCTAGGTAGGTGAATCACTGTGTACTTTCTCTTGTATCTATCTGTTACCAATCTTTAGAAACGCATACATTCTCTTTTCACTGTTTCCCTGTCTTAGAGAAATAGATTTCTTTCTGCGAAAGTGCTGTTTTCACAGTGCTAAGTACTCCCAACTCTATCAACAATGTAGGTTTTACCAGTTTTCTAAGTCTCTCTTATTTTCTTGGAGTTACACTTGGATTTCTCTGTGTAAACCTCTGTCACTTCTCTAGGTAGATGAATCACTGTGTACTTTCTCTTGTTTCTATCTGTTACCAATTTTGAGAAACTCATACATTCTCTGTTCACTGTTTCCCAGTCTTAGAGAAGTAGACTTCTTTCTGCGAAAGTGCTGTTTTCAAAGTGCTAAGTACTCCCAACTCTATCAACAATGTTGGTTTTACCAGTTTTCTAAGTCTCTCTTATTTTCTTGCAGAAATTCTTGGAATTCTCTGTGTAAACCTCTGTAACTTCTCTAGGTAGATGAATCACTGTGTACTTTCTCTTGATTCTATCTGTTACCAATCTTGAGAAATGCATACATTCTCTGTTCAATGTTTCCCGGTCTTAGAGAAGTAGATTTCTTTCTGCGAAAGTGCTGTTTTCACAGTGCTAAGTACTCCCAACTCTATCAACAAAGTAGGTTTTACCAGTTTTCTAAGTCTCTCTTATTTTCTTGTACTTATACTTGGAATTCTCTGTGTAAACCTCTGTAACCTTTCTAGGTAGATGAATCACTGTGTACTTTCTCTTGTTTCTATCTGTTACCAATCTTGAGAAACTCATACATTCTATGTTCACTGTTTCCCGGTCTTAGAGAAGTAGATTTCTTTCTGCGAAAGTGCTGTTTTCACAGTGCTAAGTACTCCCAACTCTATCAACTATGTAGGTTTTACCAGTTTTCTAAGTCTCTCTTATTTTTTTGTACTTATACTTGTAATTCTCTGTGTAAACCTGTGTAACTTCTCTAGATAGATGAATCACTGTGTACTTTCTCTTGTTTCTATCTGTTACCAATGTTGAGAAACTCATACATTCTCTGTTCACTGTTTCCCGGTCTTAGAGAAGTAGATTTCTTTCTGCGAAAGTGCTGTTTTCACAGTGCTAAGTACTCCCAACTCTATCAAAATTGTAGGTTTTACCAGTTTTCTAAGTCTCTCTCATTTTCTTCCACTTATACATGGAATTCTCTGTGTAAACCTCTGTAACTTCTCTAGGAGAATGAATCACCGTCTTCTTTCTCTTGTTTCTATCTGTTACCAATCTTGAGAAACTCATACATTCTCTTTTCACTGTTTCCCGGTGTTAGAGAAGTGGATTTCTTTAAGCGAAAGTGCTGTTTTCACAGTGCTAAGTACTCCCAATTCTATCAACAATGTAAGTTTTAACAGTTTTCTAAGTCTCTCTTATTTTCTTGTACTTATACTTGGAATTCTCTGTGTAAACCTCTGTAACTTCTCTAGGTAGATGAATCACTGTGTACTTTCCCTTGATTCTATCTGTTACCAACCTTGAGAAACGCATACATTCTCTGTTCAATGTTTCCCGGTCTTAGAGAAGTAGATTTCTTTCTGCGAAAGTGCTGTTTTCACAGTGCTAAGTACTCCCAACTCTATCAACAAAGTAGGTTTTACCAGTTATCTAAGTCTCTCTTATTTTCTTATACTTATACTTGGAATTCTCTGTGTAAACCTCTGTAACCTTTCTAGGTAGATGAATCACTGTGTACTTTCTCTTGTTACTATCTGTTACCAATCTTGAGAAACTCATACATTCTCTTTTCACTGTTTCCCGGTCTTAGAGAAGTAGATTTCTTTCTGCGAAAGTGCTGTTTTCACAGTGCTAAGTACTCCCAACTCTATCAACAATGTAGGTTTTACCAGTTTTCTAAGTCTCTCTTATTTTTTTGTACTTATACTTGTAATTCTCTGTGTAAACCTGTGTAACTTCTCTAGATAGATGAATCACTGTGTACTTTCTCTTGTTTCTATCTGTTACCAATGTTGAGAAACTCATACATTCTCTGTTCACTGTTTCCCGGTCTTAGAGAAGTAGATTTCTTTCTGAGAAAGTGCTGTTTTCACAGTGCTACGTACTCCCAAATCTATCAACGATGTAGGTTTTACCAGTTTTCTAAGTCTCTCTTATTTTCTTGTACTTATACTTGGAATTCTCTGTGTAAACCTCTGTAACTTCTCTACGTAGATGAATCACTGTGTACTTTCTCTTGTTTCTATCTGTTACCAATCTTGAGAAACTCATACATTCTCTGTTCACTGTTTCCCGGTCTTAGAGAAGTAGATTTCTTTCTGCGAAAGTGCTCTTTTCACAGTGCTAAGTACTCCCATCTATCAACAATGTAGGTTTTACCAGTTTTCTAAGTCTCTCTTATTTTCTTGGAGTTACACTTGGATTTCTCTGTGTAAACCTCTGTAACTTCTCTAGGCAGATGAATCACTGTGTACTTTCTCTTGTTTCTATCTGTTACCAATTTTGAGAAACTCATACATTCTCTGTTCACTGTTTCCCGGTCTTAGAGAAGTAGATTTCTTTCTGCGAAAGTGCTGTTTTCACAGTGCTAAGTACTCCCAACTCTATCAACAATGTAGCTTTTACCAGTTTTCTAAGTCTCTCATATTTTCTTGTACTTATACTTGGAATTCTCTGTGTAAACCTCTGTAACTTCTCTAGGTAGATGAATCACTGTGTACTTTCTCTTGTTTCTATCTGTTACCAATCTTTAGAAACGCGTACATTCTCTGTTCACTGTTTCCCGGTCTTAGAGAAGTAGATTTCTTTCTGCGAAAGTGCTGTTTTCACAGTGCTAAGTACTCCCAGCTCTATCAACAATGTAGGTTTTACCAGTTTTCTAAGTGTCTCTTATGTTCTTGTACTTATACTTGGAATTCTCTGTGTAAACCTCTGTAATCTTTCTAGGTAGATAAATCAATGTGTACTTTCTCTCGTTTCTATCTGTTACCAATGTTGAGAAACTCATACATTCTCTGTTCACTGTTTCCCGGTCTTAGAGAAGTAGATTTCATTCTTTGAAAGTGCTGTTTTCACAGTGCTAAGTACTCCCAACTCTATCAACAATGTAGGTTTTACCAGTTTTCTACGTCTCTCTTATTTTCTTGGAGTTACTCTTGGATTTCTCTGTGTAAACCTCTGTAACTTCTCTAGGTAGATGAATCACTGTGTACTTTCTCTTGTTTCTATCTGTTACCAATCTTGAGAAACTCATACATTCTCTGTTCACTCTTTCCCGGTCATAGAGAAATAGATTTCTTTCTGCGAAAATGCTGTTTTCACAGTGCTAAGTACTCCCAACTGTATCAACAATGTAGGTTTTACCAGTTTTCTAAGTCTCTCTTCTTTTCTTGTACTTATACTTGGAATTCTCTGTGTAAACCTCTGTAACTTCCGTACGTAGATGAATCACCGTGTACTTTCTCTTGTTTCTATCTGTTACCAATCTTGAGAAACGCATACATTCTCTGTTCACTGTTTCCCGGTCTTAGAGAAGTAGATTTCTTTCTGCGAAAGTGCTGTTTTCACAGTGCTAAGTACTCCCAACTCTATCAACAATGTAGGTTTTACCAGTTTTCTAAGTCTCTCTCATTTTCTTAGAGTAACACTTGGAATTCTCTGTGTAAACCTCTGTAACTTCTCTAGGTAGATGAATCACTGTCTTCTTTCTCTTGTTTCTATCTGTTTCCAATGTTGAGAAACTCCTACATTCTCTGTTCACTGTTTCCCGGTCTTAGAGAAGTAGATTTCTTTCTGCGAAAGTGCTGTTTTCCCAGTGCTAAGTACTCCCAACTCTATCAACAATGTAGGTTTTACCAGTTTTCTAAGTCTCTCTTATTTTCTTGGACTTATACATGGAATTCTCTGTGTAAACTTCTGTATCTTCTCTAGATAGATGAATCACTGTGTACTTTCTGATGTTTCTATCTGTTACCAATGTTGAGAAACTCATACATTCTCTGTTCACTGTTTCCCGGTCTTAGAGAAGTAGATTTCTTTCTGCGAAAGTGCTGTTTTCACAGTGCTAAGTACTCCCAACTCTATCAACAATGTAGGTTTTACCAGGTTTCTAAGACTCTCTTATTTTCTTGTCCTTATACTTGGAATTCTCTGTGTAAACCTCTGTAACTTCTCTAGGTAGATGAATCACTGTGTACTTTCTCTTGTTTCTATATGTTACCAATCTTTAGAAACGCATACATTCACTGTTCCCTGTTTCCCGGTCTTAGAGAAGTAGATTTCTTTCTGCAAAATTGCTGTTTTCACAGTGCTTAGTACTCCCAGCTCTATCAACAATGTATGTTTTAGCAGTTTTCTAAGTCTCTCTCATTTTCTTGGAGTAACACTTGGAATTCTCTGTGTAAACCTCTGTAACTTCTCTAGGTAGATGAATCACAGTCTTCTTTCTCTTGTTTCTATCTGTTTCCAATGTTGAGAAACTCATACATTCTCTGTTCACTGTTTCCCGGTCTTGGAGAAGTAGATTTCTTTCTGCGAAAGTGCTGTTTTCACAGTGCTAAGTACTCCCAACTCCATCAACAATGTAGGTTTTACCAGTTTTCTAAGTCTCTCTTATTTTCTTGTACTTATACTTGGAATTCTCTGTGTAAACCTCTGTAATCTTTCTAGGTAGATAAATCAATGTGTACTTTCTCTTGTTTCTATCTGTTAACAATGTTGAGAAACTCATACATTCTCTGTTCACTGTTTCCCGGTCTTAGAGAAGTAGATTTCATTCTTTGAAAGTGCTGTTTTCACAGTGCTAAGTACTCCCAACTCTATCAACAATGTAGGTTTTACCAGTTTTCTACGTCTCTCTTATTTTCTTGGAGTTACTCTTGGATTTCTCTGTGTAAACCTCTGTAACTTCTCTAGGTAGATGAATCACTGTGTACTTTCTCTTGTTTCTATCTGTTACCAATCTTGAGAAACTCATACATTCTCTGTTCACTGTTTCCCGGTCATAGAGAAATAGATTTCTTTCTGCGAAAATGCTGTTTTCACAGTGCTAAGTACTCCCAACTGTATCAACAATGTAGGTTTTACCAGTTTTCTAAGTCTCTCTTATTTTCTTGTACTTATACTTGGAATTCTCTGTGTAAACCTCTGTAACTTCCGTACGTAGATGAATCACCGTGTACTTTCTCTTGTTTCTATCTGTTACCAATCTTGAGAAACGCATACATTCTCTGTTCACTGTTTCCCGGTCTTAGAGAAGTAGATTTCTTTCGGCGAAAGTGCTGTTTTCACAGTGCTAAGTACTCCCAACTCTATCAACAATGTAGGTTTTACCAGTTTTCTAAGTCTCTCTCATTTTCTTAGAGTAACACTTGGAATTCTCTGTGTAAACCTCTGTAACTTCTCTAGGTAGATGAATCACTGTCTTCTTTCTCTTGTTTCTATCTGTTTCCAATGTTGAGAAACTCCTACATTCTCTGTTCACTGTTTCCCGGTCTTAGAGAAGTAGATTTCTTTCTGCGAAAGTGCTGTTTTCCCAGTGCTAAGTACTCCCAACTCTATCAACAATGTAGGTTTTACCAGTTTTCTAAGTCTCTCTTATTTTCTTGGACTTATACATGGAATTCTCTGTGTAAACTTCTGTATCTTCTCTAGATAGATGAATCACTGTGTACTTTCTGATGTTTCTATCTGTTACCAATGTTGAGAAACTCATACATTCTCTGTTCACTGTTTCCCGGTCTTAGAGAAGTAGATTTCTTTCTGCGAAAGTGCTGTTTTCACAGTGCTAAGTACTCCCAACTCTATCAACAATGTAGGTTTTACCAGGTTTCTAAGACTCTCTTATTTTCTTGTCCTTATACTTGGAATTCTCTGTGTAAACCTCTGTAACTTCTCTAGGTAGATGAATCACTGTGTACTTTCTCTTGTTTCTATATGTTACCAATCTTTAGAAACGCATACATTCACTGTTCCCTGTTTCCCGGTCTTAGAGAAGTAGATTTCTTTCTGCAAAATTGCTGTTTTCACAGTGCTTAGTACTCCCAGCTCTATCAACAATGTATGCTTTAGCAGTTTTCTAAGTCTCTCTCATTTTCTTGGAGTAACACTTGGAATTCTCTGTGTAAACCTCTGTAACTTCTCTAGGTAGATGAATCACAGTCTTCTTTCTCTTGTTTCTATCTGTTTCCAATGTTGAGAAACTCATACATTCTCTGTTCACTGTTTCCCGGTCTTGGAGAAGTAGATTTCTTTCTGCGAAAGTGCTGTTTTCACAGTGCTAAGTACTCCCAACTCCATCAACAATGTAGGTTTTACCAGTTTTCTAAGTCTCTCTTATTTTCTTGTACTTATACTTGGAATTCTCTGTGTAAACCTCTGTAATCTTTCTAGGTAGATAAATCAATGTGTACTTTCTCTTGTTTCTATCTGTTAACAATGTTGAGAAACTCATACATTCTCTGTTCACTGTTTCCCGGTCTTAGAGAAGTAGATTTCATTCTTTGAAAGTGCTGTTTTCACAGTGCTAAGTACTCCCAACTCTATCAACAATGTAGGTTTTACCAGTTTTCTACGTCTCTCTTATTTTCTTGGAGTTACTCTTGGATTTCTCTGTGTAAACCTCTGTAACTTCTCTAGGTAGATGAATCACTGTGTACTTTCTCTTGTTTCCATCTGTTACCAATGTTGAGAAACTCATACATTCTCTGTTCACTGTTTCCCGGTCATAGAGAAATAGATTTCTTTCTGCGAAAATGCTGTTTTCACAGTGCTAAGTACTCCCAACTGTATCAACAATGTAGGTTTTACCAGTTTTCTAAGTCTCTCTTATTTTCTTGTACTTATACTTGGAATTCTCTGTGTAAACCTCTGTAACTTCCGTACGTAGATGAATCACCGTGTACTTTCTCTTGTTTCTATCTGTTACCAATCTTGAGAAACGCATACATTCTCTGTTCACTGTTTCCCGGTCTTAGAGAAGTAGATTTCTTTCGGCGAAAGTGCTGTTTTCACAGTGCTAAGTACTCCCAACTCTATCAACAATGTAGGTTTTACCAGTTTTCTAAGTCTCTCTCATTTTCTTAGAGTAACACTTGGAATTCTCTGTGTAAACCTCTGTAACTTCTCTAGGTAGATGAATCACTGTCTTCTTTCTCTTGTTTCTATCTGTTTCCAAGGTTGAGAAACTCCTACATTCTCTGTTCACTGTTTCCCGGTCTTAGAGAAGTAGATTTCTTTTTGCGAAAGTGCTGTTTTCCCAGTGCTAAGTACTCCCAACTCTATCAACAATGTAGGTTTTACCAGTTTTCTAAGTCTCTCTTATTTTCTTGGACTTATACATTGAATTCTCTGTGTAAACTTCTGTATCTTCTCTAGATAGATGAATTACTGTGTACTTTCTGATGTTTCTATCTGTTACCAATGTTGAGAAACTCATACATTCTCTGTTCACTGTTTCCCGGTCTTAGAGAAGTAGATTTCTTTCTGCGAAAGTGCTGTTTTCACAGTGCTAAGTACTCCCAACTCTATCAACAATGTAGGTTTTACCAGGTTTCTAAGACTCTCTTATTTTCTTGTCCTTATACTTGGAATTCTCTGTGTAAACCTCTGTAACTTCTCTAGGTAGATGAATCACTGTGTACTTTCTCTTGTTTCTATATGTTACCAATCTTTAGAAACGCATACATTCACTGTTCCCTGTTTCCCGGTCTTAGAGAAGTAGATTTCTTTCTGCAAAATTGCTGTTTTCACAGTGCTTAGTACTCCCAGCTCTATCAACAATGTATGTTTTAGCAGTTTTCTAAGTCTCTCTCATTTTCTTGGAGTAACACTTGGAATTCTCTGTGTAAACCTCTGTAACTTCTCTAGGTAGATGAATCACAGTCTTCTTTCTCTTGTTTCTATCTGTTTCCAATGTTGAGAAACTCATACATTCTCTGTTCACTGTTTCCCGGTCTTGGAGAAGTAGATTTCTTTCTGCGAAAGTGCTGTTTTCACAGTGCTAAGTACTCCCAACTCCATCAACAATGTAGGTTTTACCAGTTTTCTAAGTCTCTCTTATTTTCTTGTACTTATACTTGGAATTCTCTGTGTAAACCTCTGTAATCTTTCTAGGTAGATAAATCAATGTGTACTTTCTCTTGTTTCTATCTGTTAACAATGTTGAGAAACTCATACATTCTCTGTTCACTGTTTCCCGGTCTTAGAGAAGTAGATTTCTTTCTTTGAAAGTGCTGTTTTCACAGTGCTAAGTACTCCCAACTCTATCAACAATGTAGGTTTAAGCAGTTTTCTAAGTCTCTCTTATTTTCTTGGAGTTACACTTGGATTTCTCTGTGTAAACCTCTGTAACTTCTCTAGGTAGATGAATCACTGTGTACTTTCGCTTGTTTCTATCTGTTACCAATCTTGAGAAACTCATACATTCTCTGTTCACTGTTTCCCGGTCTTAGAGAAGTAGATTTCTTTCTGAGAAAGTGCTGTTTTCACAGTGCTAAGTACTCCCAACTCTATCAACAAAGTAGGTTTTACCCGTTTTCAAAGTCTCTCTTATTTTCTTGTACTTATACTTGGAATTCTCTGTGTAAACTTCTGTAACCATTTAGGTACATGAATCATTGTGTACTTTCTCTTGTTTCTATCTGTTACCAATCTTTAGAAACGCATACATTCTCTTTTCACTGTTTCCCGGTCTCAGAGAAGTAGATTTCTTTCTGTGAAAGTGCTGTTTTCACAGTGCTAAGTACTCCCAACTCTATCAACAATGTAGGTTTTACCAGTTTTCTAAGTCTCTCTTCTTTTTTTGTACTTATACTTGGAATTCTCTGTGTAAACCTCTGTAACTTTCGTAGGTAGATGAATCACTGTGTACTTTCTCTTGTTTCTGTCTGTTACCAATCTTGAGAAACTCATACATTCTCTGTTCACTGTTTCCCGGTCTTAGAGAAGTAGATTTCTTTCTGCGAAAGTGCTGTTTTCACAGTGCTAAGTACTCCCAACTCTATGAACAATGTAGGTTTTACCAGTTTTCTAAGTCTCTCTTATTTTCTTGTACTTATACTTGGAATTCTCTGTGTAAACCTCTGTAACTTCTCTAGATAGATGAATCACTGTGTACTTTCTCTTGTTTCTATCTGTTACCAATCTCGAGAAACTCATACATTCTCTGTTCACTGTTTCCCGGTCTTAGAGAAGTAGATTTCTTTCTGTGAAAGTGCTGTTTTCACAGTGCTAAGTACTCCCAGCTCTATCAACAATGTAGCTTTTACTAGTTTTCTAAGTCTCTTTCGTTTTCTTGGGGTAACACTTGGAATTCTCTGTGTAAACCTCTGTAACTTCTCTAGGTAGATGAATCACTGTCTTCTTTCTCTTGTTTCTATCTGTTACCAATGTTGAGAAACTCATACATTCTCTGTTCACTGTTTCCCGGTCTTAGAGAAGTAGATTTCTTTCTGAGAAAGTGCTGTTTTCACAGTGCTAAGTACTCCCAACTGTGTCAACAATGTAGGTTTTACCAGTTTTCTAAGTCTCTCTTATTTTTTTGTACTTATACTTGTAATTCTCTGTGTAAACCTCTGTAACTTTCGTAGGTAGATGAATCACTGTGTACTTTCTCTTGTTTCTGTCTGTTACCAATCTTGAGAAACTCATACATTCTCTGTTCACTGTTTCCCGGTCTTCCAGAAGTAGATTTCTTTCTGCGAAAGTGCTGTTTTCACAGTGCTAAGTACTCCCAACTCTATGAACAATGTAGGTTTTACCAGTTTTCTAAGTCTCTCTTATTTTCTTGTACTTATACTTGTAATTCTCTGTGTAAACTTCTGTAACTTCTCTAGATAGATGAATCACTGTTTACTTTCTCTTGTTTCTATCTGTTACCAATGTTGAGAAACTCATACATTCTCTGTTCACTGTTTCCCGGTCTTAGAGAAGTAGATTTCTTTCTGTGAAAGTGCTGTTTTCATAGTGCTAATACTCCCAGCTCTATCAACAATGTAAGTTTTACCAGTTTTCTAAGTCTCTCTTATTTTCTTGTACTTATACTTGGAATTCTCTGTGTAAACCTCTGTAATCTTTCTAGGTAGATAAATCAATGTGTACTTTCTCTTGTTTCTATGTGTTACCAATGTTGAGAAACTCATACATTCTCTGTTCACTGTTTCTCGGTCTTAGAGAAGTAGATTTCTTTCTTTGAACGTGCTGTTTTCACAGTGCTAAGTACTCCCAGCTCTATCAACAATGTAGGTTTTACCAGTTTTCTACGTCTCTCTTATTTTCTTGGAGTTACTCTTGGATTTCTCTGTGTAAACCTCTGTAACTTCTCTAGGTAGATGAATCACTGTGTACTTTCTCTTGTTTCTATCTGTTACCAATCTTGAGAAACTCATACATTCTCTCTTTACTGTTTCCCGGTCATAGTGAAATAGATTTCTTTCTGCGAAAGTGCTGTTTTCACAGTGTTAAGTACTCCCAACTGTATCAACAATGTAGGTTTCACCAGTTTTCTAAGTCTCTCTTATTTTCTTGTACTTATACTTGTAATTCTCTGTGTTAACCTCTGTAACTTCCGTACGTAGATGAATCACTGGGTACTTTCTCTTGTTTCTATCTGTTACCAATCTTGAGAAACTCATACATTCTCTGTTCACTGTTTCCCGGTCTTAGAGAAGTAGATTTCTTTCTGCGAAAGTGCTGTTTTCACAGTGCTAAGTACTCCCAACTCTATCAACAATGTAGGTTTTACCAGTTTTCTAAGTCTCTCTTATTTTTTTGTACTTATACTTGGAATTCCCTGTGTAAACCTCTGTAACTTCTCTAGGTAGACGAATCACTGTGTACTTTCTCTTGTTTCTGTCTGTTACCAATCTTGAGAAACTCATACATTCTCTGTTCACTGTTTCCCGGTCTTACAGAAGTAGATTTCTTTCTGCGAAAGTGCTGTTTTCACAGTTCTAAGTACTCCCAACTCTATGAACAATGTAGGTTTTACCAGTTTTCTAAGTCTCTCTTATTTTCTTGTACTTATACTGGTAATTCTCTGTGTAAACCGCTGTAACTTCTCTAGATAGATGAATCACTGTGTACTTTCTCTTGATTCTATCTGTTACCAATCTTTAGAAACGCATACATTCTCTGTTCAATGTTTCCCGGTCTTAGAGAAGTAGATTTCTTTCTGCGAAAGTGCTGTTTTCACAGTGCTAAGTACTCCCAATTCTATCAACAATGTAGGATTTACCAGTTTTCTACGTCTCTCTTATTTTCTTGGAGTTACTCTTGGATTTCTCTGTGTAAACATTTGTAACTTCTCTAGGTAGATGAATCACTGTGTTCTTTCTCTTGTTTATATCTGTTACCAATCTTGAGAAACTCATACATTCTCTGTTCACTTTTTCCCGGTCATAGAGAAATATATTTCTTTCTGCGAAAGTGCTGTTTTCACAGTGCTAAGTACTCCCAGCTTTATCAACAATGTAGGTTTTACCAGTTTTCTAAATCTCTCTTATTTTCTTGTACTTATACTTGTAATTCTCTGTGTAAACCTCTGTAACTTCCGTACGTAGATGAATCACCGTGTACTTTCTCTTGTTTCTATCTGTTACCAATCTTGAGAAACGCATACATTCTCTGTTCACTGTTTCCCGGTCTTAGAGAAGTAGATTTCTTTCTGCGAAAGTGCTGTTTTCACAGTGCTAAGTACTCCCAACTCTATCAACAATGTAGGTTTTACCAGTTTTCTAAGTCTCTCTTATATTCTTGTACTTATACTTGGAATTCTCTGTGTAAACCTCTGTAACTTCTCTACGTAGATGAATGACCGTGTACTTTCTCTTGTTTCTATCTGTTACCAATGTTGAGAAACTCATACATTCTCTGTTCACTGTTTCCCGGTCTTAGAGAAGTAGATTTCTTTCTGCGAAAGTGCTGTTTTCACAGTGCTAAGTACTCCCAACTCTATCAACAAAGTGGGTTTTACCCGTTTTCAAAGTCTCTCTTATTTTCTTGTACTTATACTTGGAATTCTCTGTGTAAACTTCTGTAACCATTTAGGTACATGAATCATTGTGTACTTTCTCTTGTTTCTATCTGTTACCAAACTTTAGAAACGCATACATTCTCTTTTCACTGTTTCCCGGTCTCAGAGAAGTAGATTTCTTTCTGTGAAAGTGCTGTTTTCACAGTGCTAAGTACTCCCAACTCTATCAACAATGTAGGTTTTACCAGTTTTCTAAGTCTCTCTTCTTTTTTTGTTCTTATACTTGGAATTCTCTGTGTAAACCTCTGTAACTTTCGTAGGTAGATGAATCACTGTGTACTTTCTCTTGTTTCTGTCTGTTACCAATCTTGAGAAACTCATACATTCTCTTTTCACTGTTTCCCGGTCTTAGAGAAGTAGATTTCTTTCTGCGAAAGTGCTGTTTTCACAGTGCTAAGTACTCCCAACTCTATGAACAATGTAGGTTTTACCAGTTTTCTAAGTCTCTCTTATTTTCTTGTACTTATACTTGGAATTCTCTGTGTAAACCTCTGTAACTTCTCTAGATAGATGAATCACTGTGTACTTTCTCTTGTTTCTATCTGTTACCAATCTTGAGAAACTCATACATTCTCTGTTCACTGTTTCCCGGTCTTAGAGAAGTAGATTTCTTTCTGTGAAAGTGCTGTTTTCACAGTGCTAAGTACTCTCAGCTCTATCAACAATGTAGCTTTTACCAGTTTTCTAAGTCTCTTTCGTTTTCTTGGGGTAACACTTGGAATTCTCTGTGTAAACCTCTGTAACTTCTCTAGGTAGATGAATCACTGTCTTCTTTCTCTTGTTTCTATCTGTTACCAATGTTGAGAAACTCATACATTCTCTGTTCACTGTTTCCCGGTCTTAGAGAATTAGATTTCTTTCTGAGAAAGTGCTGTTTTCACAGTGCTAAGTACTCCCAACTCTATCAACAAAGTAGGTTTTACCCGTTTTCAAAGTCTCTCTTATTTTCTTGTACTTATACTTGGAATTCTCTGTGTAAACTTCTGTAACCATTTAGGTACATGAATCATTGTGTACTTTCTCTTGTTTCTATCTGTTACCAATCTTTAGAAACGCATACATTCTCTTTTCACTGTTTCCCGGTCTCAGAGAAGTAGATTTCTTTCTGTGAAAGTGCTGTTTTCACAGTGCTAAGTACTCCCAACTCTATCAACAATGTAGGTTTTACCAGTTTTCTAAGTCTCTCTTCTTTTTTTGTACTTATACTTGGAATTCTCTGTGTAAACCTCTGTAACTTTCGTAGGTAGATGAATCACTGTGTACTTTCTCTTGTTTCTGTCTGTTACCAATCTTGAGAAACTCATACATTCTCTGTTCACTGTTTCCCGGTCTTAGAGAAGTAGATTTCTTTCTGCGAAAGTGCTGTTTTCACAGTGCTAAGTACTCCCAACTCTATGAACAATGTAGGTTTTACCAGTTTTCTAAGTCTCTCTTATTTTCTTGTACTTATACTTGGAATTCTCTGTGTAAACCTCTGTAACTTCTCTAGATAGATGAATCACTGTGTACTTTCTCTTGTTTCTATCTGTTACCAATCTTGAGAAACTCATACATTCTCTGTTCACTGTTTCCCGGTCTTAGAGAAGTAGATTTCTTTCTGTGAAAGTGCTGTTTTCACAGTGCTAAGTACTCCCAGCTCTATCAACAATGTAGCTTTTACTAGTTTTCTAAGTCTCTTTCGTTTTCTTGGGGTAACACTTGGAATTCTCTGTGTAAACCTCTGTAACTTCTCTAGGTAGATGAATCACTGTCTTCTTTCTCTTGTTTCTATCTGTTACCAATGTTGAGAAACTCATACATTCTCTGTTCACTGTTTCCCGGTCTTAGAGAAGTAGATTTCTTTCTGAGAAAGTGCTGTTTTCACAGTGCTAAGTACTCCCAACTGTGTCAACAATGTAGGTTTTACCAGTTTTCTAAGTCTCTCTTATTTTTTTGTACTTATACTTGTAATTCTCTGTGTAAACCTCTGTAACTTTCGTAGGTAGATGAATCACTGTGTACTTTCTCTTGTTTCTGTCTGTTACCAATCTTGAGAAACTCATACATTCTCTGTTCACTGTTTCCCGGTCTTCCAGAAGTAGATTTCTTTCTGCGAAAGTGCTGTTTTCACAGTGCTAAGTACTCCCAACTCTATGAACAATGTAGGTTTTACCAGTTTTCTAAGTCTCTCTTATTTTCTTGTACTTATACTTGTAATTCTCTGTGTAAACTTCTGTAACTTCTCTAGATAGATGAATCACTGTTTACTTTCTCTTGTTTCTATCTGTTACCAATGTTGAGAAACTCATACATTCTCTGTTCACTGTTTCCCGGTCTTAGAGAAGTAGATTTCTTTCTGTGAAAGTGCTGTTTTCATAGTGCTAATACTCCCAGCTCTATCAACAATGTAAGTTTTACCAGTTTTCTAAGTCTCTCTTATTTTCTTGTACTTATACTTGGAATTCTCTGTGTAAACCTCTGTAATCTTTCTAGGTAGATAAATCAATGTGTACTTTCTCTTGTTTCTATGTGTTACCAATGTTGAGAAACTCATACATTCTCTGTTCACTGTTTCTCGGTCTTAGAGAAGTAGATTTCTTTCTTTGAACGTGCTGTTTTCACAGTGCTAAGTACTCCCAGCTCTATCAACAATGTAGGTTTTACCAGTTTTCTACGTCTCTCTTATTTTCTTGGAGTTACTCTTGGATTTCTCTGTGTAAACCTCTGTAACTTCTCTAGGTAGATGAATCACTGTGTACTTTCTCTTGTTTCTATCTGTTACCAATCTTGAGAAACTCATACATTCTCTCTTTACTGTTTCCCGGTCATAGTGAAATAGATTTCTTTCTGCGAAAGTGCTGTTTTCACAGTGTTAAGTACTCCCAACTGTATCAACAATGTAGGTTTCACCAGTTTTCTAAGTCTCTCTTATTTTCTTGTACTTATACTTGTAATTCTCTGTGTTAACCTCTGTAACTTCCGTACGTAGATGAATCACTGGGTACTTTCTCTTGTTTCTATCTGTTACCAATCTTGAGAAACTCATACATTCTCTGTTCACTGTTTCCCGGTCTTAGAGAAGTAGATTTCTTTCTGCGAAAGTGCTGTTTTCACAGTGCTAAGTACTCCCAACTCTATCAACAATGTAGGTTTTACCAGTTTTCTAAGTCTCTCTTATTTTTTTGTACTTATACTTGGAATTCCCTGTGTAAACCTCTGTAACTTCTCTAGGTAGACGAATCACTGTGTACTTTCTCTTGTTTCTGTCTGTTACCAATCTTGAGAAACTCATACATTCTCTGTTCACTGTTTCCCGGTCTTACAGAAGTAGATTTCTTTCTGCGAAAGTGCTGTTTTCACAGTTCTAAGTACTCCCAACTCTATGAACAATGTAGGTTTTACCAGTTTTCTAAGTCTCTCTTATTTTCTTGTACTTATACTTGTAATTCTCTGTGTAAACCGCTGTAACTTCTCTAGATAGATGAATCACTGTGTACTTTCTCTTGATTCTATCTGTTACCAATCTTTAGAAACGCATACATTCTCTGTTCAATGTTTCCCGGTCTTAGAGAAGTAGATTTCTTTCTGCGAAAGTGCTGTTTTCACAGTGCTAAGTACTCCCAATTCTATCAACAATGTAGGATTTACCAGTTTTCTACGTCTCTCTTATTTTCTTGGAGTTACTCTTGGATTTCTCTGTGTAAACATTTGTAACTTCTCTAGGTAGATGAATCACTGTGTTCTTTCTCTTGTTTATATCTGTTACCAATCTTGAGAAACTCATACATTCTCTGTTCACTTTTTCCCGGTCATAGAGAAATATATTTCTTTCTGCGAAAGTGCTGTTTTCACAGTGCTAAGTACTCCCAGCTTTATCAACAATGTGGGTTTTACCAGTTTTCTAAATCTCTCTTATTTTCTTGTACTTATACTTGTAATTCTCTGTGTAAACCACTGTAACTTCCGTACGTAGATGAATCACCGTGTACTTTCTCTTGTTTCTATCTGTTACCAATCTTGAGAAACGCATACATTCTCTGTTCACTGTTTCCCGGTCTTAGAGAAGTAGATTTCTTTTTGCGAAAGTGCTGTTTTCCCAGTGCTAAGTACTCCCAACTCTATCAACAATGTAGGTTTTACCAGTTTTCTAAGTCTCTCTTATTTTCTTGGACTTATACATTGAATTCTCTGTGTAAACTTCTGTATCTTCTCTAGATAGATGAATTACTGTGTACTTTCTGATGTTTCTATCTGTTACCAATGTTGAGAAACTCATACATTCTCTGTTCACTGTTTCCCGGTCTTAGAGAAGTAGATTTCTTTCTGCGAAAGTGCTGTTTTCACAGTGCTAAGTACTCCCAACTCTATCAACAATGTAGGTTTTACCAGGTTTCTAAGACTCTCTTATTTTCTTGTCCTTATACTTGGAATTCTCTGTGTAAACCTCTGTAACTTCTCTAGGTAGATGAATCACTGTGTACTTTCTCTTGTTTCTATATGTTACCAATCTTTAGAAACGCATACATTCACTGTTCCCTGTTTCCCGGTCTTAGAGAAGTAGATTTCTTTCTGCAAAATTGCTGTTTTCACAGTGCTTAGTACTCCCAGCTCTATCAACAATGTATGTTTTAGCAGTTTTCTAAGTCTCTCTCATTTTCTTGGAGTAACACTTGGAATTCTCTGTGTAAACCTCTGTAACTTCTCTAGGTAGATGAATCACAGTCTTCTTTCTCTTGTTTCTATCTGTTTCCAATGTTGAGAAACTCATACATTCTCTGTTCACTGTTTCCCGGTCTTGGAGAAGTAGATTTCTTTCTGCGAAAGTGCTGTTTTCACAGTGCTAAGTACTCCCAACTCCATCAACAATGTAGGTTTTACCAGTTTTCTAAGTCTCTCTTATTTTCTTGTACTTATACTTGGAATTCTCTGTGTAAACCTCTGTAATCTTTCTAGGTAGATAAATCAATGTGTACTTTCTCTTGTTTCTATCTGTTAACAATGTTGAGAAACTCATACATTCTCTGTTCACTGTTTCCCGGTCTTAGAGAAGTAGATTTCTTTCTTTGAAAGTGCTGTTTTCACAGTGCTAAGTACTCCCAACTCTATCAACAATGTAGGTTTAAGCAGTTTTCTAAGTCTCTCTTATTTTCTTGGAGTTACACTTGGATTTCTCTGTGTAAACCTCTGTAACTTCTCTAGGTAGATGAATCACTGTGTACTTTCGCTTGTTTCTATCTGTTACCAATCTTGAGAAACTCATACATTCTCTGTTCACTGTTTCCCGGTCTTAGAGAAGTAGATTTCTTTCTGAGAAAGTGCTGTTTTCACAGTGCTAAGTACTCCCAACTCTATCAACAAAGTAGGTTTTACCCGTTTTCAAAGTCTCTCTTATTTTCTTGTACTTATACTTGGAATTCTCTGTGTAAACTTCTGTAACCATTTAGGTACATGAATCATTGTGTACTTTCTCTTGTTTCTATCTGTTACCAATCTTTAGAAACGCATACATTCTCTTTTCACTGTTTCCCGGTCTCAGAGAAGTAGATTTCTTTCTGTGAAAGTGCTGTTTTCACAGTGCTAAGTACTCCCAACTCTATCAACAATGTAGGTTTTACCAGTTTTCTAAGTCTCTCTTCTTTTTTTGTACTTATACTTGGAATTCTCTGTGTAAACCTCTGTAACTTTCGTAGGTAGATGAATCACTGTGTACTTTCTCTTGTTTCTGTCTGTTACCAATCTTGAGAAACTCATACATTCTCTGTTCACTGTTTCCCGGTCTTAGAGAAGTAGATTTCTTTCTGCGAAAGTGCTGTTTTCACAGTGCTAAGTACTCCCAACTCTATGAACAATGTAGGTTTTACCAGTTTTCTAAGTCTCTCTTATTTTCTTGTACTTATACTTGGAATTCTCTGTGTAAACCTCTGTAACTTCTCTAGATAGATGAATCACTGTGTACTTTCTCTTGTTTCTATCTGTTACCAATCTCGAGAAACTCATACATTCTCTGTTCACTGTTTCCCGGTCTTAGAGAAGTAGATTTCTTTCTGTGAAAGTGCTGTTTTCACAGTGCTAAGTACTCCCAGCTCTATCAACAATGTAGCTTTTACTAGTTTTCTAAGTCTCTTTCGTTTTCTTGGGGTAACACTTGGAATTCTCTGTGTAAACCTCTGTAACTTCTCTAGGTAGATGAATCACTGTCTTCTTTCTCTTGTTTCTATCTGTTACCAATGTTGAGAAACTCATACATTCTCTGTTCACTGTTTCCCGGTCTTAGAGAAGTAGATTTCTTTCTGAGAAAGTGCTGTTTTCACAGTGCTAAGTACTCCCAACTGTGTCAACAATGTAGGTTTTACCAGTTTTCTAAGTCTCTCTTATTTTTTTGTACTTATACTTGTAATTCTCTGTGTAAACCTCTGTAACTTTCGTAGGTAGATGAATCACTGTGTACTTTCTCTTGTTTCTGTCTGTTACCAATCTTGAGAAACTCATACATTCTCTGTTCACTGTTTCCCGGTCTTCCAGAAGTAGATTTCTTTCTGCGAAAGTGCTGTTTTCACAGTGCTAAGTACTCCCAACTCTATGAACAATGTAGGTTTTACCAGTTTTCTAAGTCTCTCTTATTTTCTTGTACTTATACTTGTAATTCTCTGTGTAAACTTCTGTAACTTCTCTAGATAGATGAATCACTGTTTACTTTCTCTTGTTTCTATCTGTTACCAATGTTGAGAAACTCATACATTCTCTGTTCACTGTTTCCCGGTCTTAGAGAAGTAGATTTCTTTCTGTGAAAGTGCTGTTTTCATAGTGCTAATACTCCCAGCTCTATCAACAATGTAAGTTTTACCAGTTTTCTAAGTCTCTCTTATTTTCTTGTACTTATACTTGGAATTCTCTGTGTAAACCTCTGTAATCTTTCTAGGTAGATAAATCAATGTGTACTTTCTCTTGTTTCTATGTGTTACCAATGTTGAGAAACTCATACATTCTCTGTTCACTGTTTCTCGGTCTTAGAGAAGTAGATTTCTTTCTTTGAACGTGCTGTTTTCACAGTGCTAAGTACTCCCAGCTCTATCAACAATGTAGGTTTTACCAGTTTTCTACGTCTCTCTTATTTTCTTGGAGTTACTCTTGGATTTCTCTGTGTAAACCTCTGTAACTTCTCTAGGTAGATGAATCACTGTGTACTTTCTCTTGTTTCTATCTGTTACCAATCTTGAGAAACTCATACATTCTCTCTTTACTGTTTCCCGGTCATAGTGAAATAGATTTCTTTCTGCGAAAGTGCTGTTTTCACAGTGTTAAGTACTCCCAACTGTATCAACAATGTAGGTTTCACCAGTTTTCTAAGTCTCTCTTATTTTCTTGTACTTATACTTGTAATTCTCTGTGTTAACCTCTGTAACTTCCGTACGTAGATGAATCACTGGGTACTTTCTCTTGTTTCTATCTGTTACCAATCTTGAGAAACTCATACATTCTCTGTTCACTGTTTCCCGGTCTTAGAGAAGTAGATTTCTTTCTGCGAAAGTGCTGTTTTCACAGTGCTAAGTACTCCCAACTCTATCAACAATGTAGGTTTTACCAGTTTTCTAAGTCTCTCTTATTTTTTTGTACTTATACTTGGAATTCCCTGTGTAAACCTCTGTAACTTCTCTAGGTAGACGAATCACTGTGTACTTTCTCTTGTTTCTGTCTGTTACCAATCTTGAGAAACTCATACATTCTCTGTTCACTGTTTCCCGGTCTTACAGAAGTAGATTTCTTTCTGCGAAAGTGCTGTTTTCACAGTTCTAAGTACTCCCAACTCTATGAACAATGTAGGTTTTACCAGTTTTCTAAGTCTCTCTTATTTTCTTGTACTTATACTGGTAATTCTCTGTGTAAACCGCTGTAACTTCTCTAGATAGATGAATCACTGTGTACTTTCTCTTGATTCTATCTGTTACCAATCTTTAGAAACGCATACATTCTCTGTTCAATGTTTCCCGGTCTTAGAGAAGTAGATTTCTTTCTGCGAAAGTGCTGTTTTCACAGTGCTAAGTACTCCCAATTCTATCAACAATGTAGGATTTACCAGTTTTCTACGTCTCTCTTATTTTCTTGGAGTTACTCTTGGATTTCTCTGTGTAAACATTTGTAACTTCTCTAGGTAGATGAATCACTGTGTTCTTTCTCTTGTTTATATCTGTTACCAATCTTGAGAAACTCATACATTCTCTGTTCACTTTTTCCCGGTCATAGAGAAATATATTTCTTTCTGCGAAAGTGCTGTTTTCACAGTGCTAAGTACTCCCAGCTTTATCAACAATGTAGGTTTTACCAGTTTTCTAAATCTCTCTTATTTTCTTGTACTTATACTTGTAATTCTCTGTGTAAACCTCTGTAACTTCCGTACGTAGATGAATCACCGTGTACTTTCTCTTGTTTCTATCTGTTACCAATCTTGAGAAACGCATACATTCTCTGTTCACTGTTTCCCGGTCTTAGAGAAGTAGATTTCTTTCTGCGAAAGTGCTGTTTTCACAGTGCTAAGTACTCCCAACTCTATCAACAATGTAGGTTTTACCAGTTTTCTAAGTCTCTCTTATATTCTTGTACTTATACTTGGAATTCTCTGTGTAAACCTCTGTAACTTCTCTACGTAGATGAATGACCGTGTACTTTCTCTTGTTTCTATCTGTTACCAATGTTGAGAAACTCATACATTCTCTGTTCACTGTTTCCCGGTCTTAGAGAAGTAGATTTCTTTCTGCGAAAGTGCTGTTTTCACAGTGCTAAGTACTCCCAACTCTATCAACAAAGTGGGTTTTACCCGTTTTCAAAGTCTCTCTTATTTTCTTGTACTTATACTTGGAATTCTCTGTGTAAACTTCTGTAACCATTTAGGTACATGAATCATTGTGTACTTTCTCTTGTTTCTATCTGTTACCAAACTTTAGAAACGCATACATTCTCTTTTCACTGTTTCCCGGTCTCAGAGAAGTAGATTTCTTTCTGTGAAAGTGCTGTTTTCACAGTGCTAAGTACTCCCAACTCTATCAACAATGTAGGTTTTACCAGTTTTCTAAGTCTCTCTTCTTTTTTTGTACTTATACTTGGAATTCTCTGTGTAAACCTCTGTAACTTTCGTAGGTAGATGAATCACTGTGTACTTTCTCTTGTTTCTGTCTGTTACCAATCTTGAGAAACTCATACATTCTCTTTTCACTGTTTCCCGGTCTTAGAGAAGTAGATTTCTTTCTGCGAAAGTGCTGTTTTCACAGTGCTAAGTACTCCCAACTCTATGAACAATGTAGGTTTTACCAGTTTTCTAAGTCTCTCTTATTTTCTTGTACTTATACTTGGAATTCTCTGTGTAAACCTCTGTAACTTCTCTAGATAGATGAATCACTGTGTACTTTCTCTTGTTTCTATCTGTTACCAATCTTGAGAAACTCATACATTCTCTGTTCACTGTTTCCCGGTCTTAGAGAAGTAGATTTCTTTCTGTGAAAGTGCTGTTTTCACAGTGCTAAGTACTCTCAGCTCTATCAACAATGTAGCTTTTACCAGTTTTCTAAGTCTCTTTCGTTTTCTTGGGGTAACACTTGGAATTCTCTGTGTAAACCTCTGTAACTTCTCTAGGTAGATGAATCACTGTGTACTTTCTCTTGTTTCTATCTGTTACCAATGTTGAGAAACTCATACATTCTCTGTTCACTGTTTCCCGGTCTTAGAGAATTAGATTTCTTTCTGAGAAAGTGCTGTTTTCACAGTGCTAAGTACTCCCAACTCTATCAACAAAGTAGGTTTTACCCGTTTTCAAAGTCTCTCTTATTTTCTTGTACTTATACTTGGAATTCTCTGTGTAAACTTCTGTAACCATTTAGGTACATGAATCATTGTGTACTTTCTCTTGTTTCTATCTGTTACCAATCTTTAGAAACGCATACATTCTCTTTTCACTGTTTCCCGGTCTCAGAGAAGTAGATTTCTTTCTGTGAAAGTGCTGTTTTCACAGTGCTAAGTACTCCCAACTCTATCAACAATGTAGGTTTTACCAGTTTTCTAAGTCTCTCTTCTTTTTTTGTACTTATACTTGGAATTCTCTGTGTAAACCTCTGTAACTTTCGTAGGTAGATGAATCACTGTGTACTTTCTCTTGTTTCTGTCTGTTACCAATCTTGAGAAACTCATACATTCTCTGTTCACTGTTTCCCGGTCTTAGAGAAGTAGATTTCTTTCTGCGAAAGTGCTGTTTTCACAGTGCTAAGTACTCCCAACTCTATGAACAATGTAGGTTTTACCAGTTTTCTAAGTCTCTCTTATTTTCTTGTACTTATACTTGGAATTCTCTGTGTAAACCTCTGTAACTTCTCTAGATAGATGAATCACTGTGTACTTTCTCTTGTTTCTATCTGTTACCAATCTTGAGAAACTCATACATTCTCTGTTCACTGTTTCCCGGTCTTAGAGAAGTAGATTTCTTTCTGTGAAAGTGCTGTTTTCACAGTGCTAAGTACTCCCAGCTCTATCAACAATGTAGCTTTTACTAGTTTTCTAAGTCTCTTTCGTTTTCTTGGGGTAACACTTGGAATTCTCTGTGTAAACCTCTGTAACTTCTCTAGGTAGATGAATCACTGTCTTCTTTCTCTTGTTTCTATCTGTTACCAATGTTGAGAAACTCATACATTCTCTGTTCACTGTTTCCCGGTCTTAGAGAAGTAGATTTCTTTCTGAGAAAGTGCTGTTTTCACAGTGCTAAGTACTCCCAACTGTGTCAACAATGTAGGTTTTACCAGTTTTCTAAGTCTCTCTTATTTTTTTGTACTTATACTTGTAATTCTCTGTGTAAACCTCTGTAACTTTCGTAGGTAGATGAATCACTGTGTACTTTCTCTTGTTTCTGTCTGTTACCAATCTTGAGAAACTCATACATTCTCTGTTCACTGTTTCCCGGTCTTCCAGAAGTAGATTTCTTTCTGCGAAAGTGCTGTTTTCACAGTGCTAAGTACTCCCAACTCTATGAACAATGTAGGTTTTACCAGTTTTCTAAGTCTCTCTTATTTTCTTGTACTTATACTTGTAATTCTCTGTGTAAACTTCTGTAACTTCTCTAGATAGATGAATCACTGTTTACTTTCTCTTGTTTCTATCTGTTACCAATGTTGAGAAACTCATACATTCTCTGTTCACTGTTTCCCGGTCTTAGAGAAGTAGATTTCTTTCTGTGAAAGTGCTGTTTTCATAGTGCTAATACTCCCAGCTCTATCAACAATGTAAGTTTTACCAGTTTTCTAAGTCTCTCTTATTTTCTTGTACTTATACTTGGAATTCTCTGTGTAAACCTCTGTAATCTTTCTAGGTAGATAAATCAATGTGTACTTTCTCTTGTTTCTATGTGTTACCAATGTTGAGAAACTCATACATTCTCTGTTCACTGTTTCTCGGTCTTAGAGAAGTAGATTTCTTTCTTTGAACGTGCTGTTTTCACAGTGCTAAGTACTCCCAGCTCTATCAACAATGTAGGTTTTACCAGTTTTCTACGTCTCTCTTATTTTCTTGGAGTTACTCTTGGATTTCTCTGTGTAAACCTCTGTAACTTCTCTAGGTAGATGAATCACTGTGTACTTTCTCTTGTTTCTATCTGTTACCAATCTTGAGAAACTCATACATTCTCTCTTTACTGTTTCCCGGTCATAGTGAAATAGATTTCTTTCTGCGAAAGTGCTGTTTTCACAGTGTTAAGTACTCCCAACTGTATCAACAATGTAGGTTTCACCAGTTTTCTAAGTCTCTCTTATTTTCTTGTACTTATACTTGTAATTCTCTGTGTTAACCTCTGTAACTTCCGTACGTAGATGAATCACTGGGTACTTTCTCTTGTTTCTATCTGTTACCAATCTTGAGAAACTCATACATTCTCTGTTCACTGTTTCCCGGTCTTAGAGAAGTAGATTTCTTTCTGCGAAAGTGCTGTTTTCACAGTGCTAAGTACTCCCAACTCTATCAACAATGTAGGTTTTACCAGTTTTCTAAGTCTCTCTTATTTTTTTGTACTTATACTTGGAATTCCCTGTGTAAACCTCTGTAACTTCTCTAGGTAGACGAATCACTGTGTACTTTCTCTTGTTTCTGTCTGTTACCAATCTTGAGAAACTCATACATTCTCTGTTCACTGTTTCCCGGTCTTACAGAAGTAGATTTCTTTCTGCGAAAGTGCTGTTTTCACAGTTCTAAGTACTCCCAACTCTATGAACAATGTAGGTTTTACCAGTTTTCTAAGTCTCTCTTATTTTCTTGTACTTATACTTGTAATTCTCTGTGTAAACCGCTGTAACTTCTCTAGATAGATGAATCACTGTGTACTTTCTCTTGATTCTATCTGTTACCAATCTTTAGAAACGCATACATTCTCTGTTCAATGTTTCCCGGTCTTAGAGAAGTAGATTTCTTTCTGCGAAAGTGCTGTTTTCACAGTGCTAAGTACTCCCAATTCTATCAACAATGTAGGATTTACCAGTTTTCTACGTCTCTCTTATTTTCTTGGAGTTACTCTTGGATTTCTCTGTGTAAACATTTGTAACTTCTCTAGGTAGATGAATCACTGTGTTCTTTCTCTTGTTTATATCTGTTACCAATCTTGAGAAACTCATACATTCTCTGTTCACTTTTTCCCGGTCATAGAGAAATATATTTCTTTCTGCGAAAGTGCTGTTTTCACAGTGCTAAGTACTCCCAGCTTTATCAACAATGTGGGTTTTACCAGTTTTCTAAATCTCTCTTATTTTCTTGTACTTATACTTGTAATTCTCTGTGTAAACCACTGTAACTTCCGTACGTAGATGAATCACCGTGTACTTTCTCTTGTTTCTATCTGTTACCAATCTTGAGAAACGCATACATTCTCTGTTCACTGTTTCCCGGTCTTAGAGAAGTAGATTTCTTTCTGCGAAAGTGCTGTTTTCACAGTGCTAAGTACTCCCAACTCTATCAACAATGTAGGTTTTACCAGTTTTCTAAGTCTCTCTTATATTCTTGTACTTATACTTGGAATTCTCTGTGTAAACCTCTGTAACTTCTCTACGTAGATGAATGACCGTGTACTTTCTCTTGTTTCTATCTGTTACCAATGTTGAGAAACTCATACATTCTCTGTTCACTGTTTCCCGGTCTTAGAGAAGTAGATTTCTTTCTGCGAAAGTGCTGTTTTCACAGTGCTAAGTACTCCCAACTCTATCAACAAAGTGGGTTTTACCCGTTTTCAAAGTCTCTCTTATTTTCTTGTACTTATACTTGGAATTCTCTGTGTAAACTTCTGTAACCATTTAGGTACATGAATCATTGTGTACTTTCTCTTGTTTCTATCTGTTACCAAACTTTAGAAACGCATACATTCTCTTTTCACTGTTTCCCGGTCTCAGAGAAGTAGATTTCTTTCTGTGAAAGTGCTGTTTTCACAGTGCTAAGTACTCCCAACTCTATCAACAATGTAGGTTTTACCAGTTTTCTAAGTCTCTCTTCTTTTTTTGTACTTATACTTGGAATTCTCTGTGTAAACCTCTGTAACTTTCGTAGGTAGATGAATCACTGTGTACTTTCTCTTGTTTCTGTCTGTTACCAATCTTGAGAAACTCATACATTCTCTGTTCACTGTTTCCCGGTCTTAGAGAAGTAGATTTCTTTCTGCGAAAGTGCTGTTTTCACAGTGCTAAGTACTCCCAACTCTATGAACAATGTAGGTTTTACCAGTTTTCTAAGTCTCTCTTATTTTCTTGTACTTATACTTGGAATTCTCTGTGTAAACCTCTGTAACTTCTCTAGATAGATGAATCACTGTGTACTTTCTCTTGTTTCTATCTGTTACCAATCTTGAGAAACTCATACATTCTCTGTTCACTGTTTCCCGGTCTTAGAGAAGTAGATTTCTTTCTGTGAAAGTGCTGTTTTCACAGTGCTAAGTACTCCCAGCTCTATCAACAATGTAGCTTTTACCAGTTTTCTAAGTCTCTTTCGTTTTCTTGGGGTAACACTTGGAATTCTCTGTGTAAACCTCTGTAACTTCTCTAGGTAGATGAATCACTGTCTTCTTTCTCTTGTTTCTATCTGTTACCAATGTTGAGAAACTCATACATTCTCTGTTCACTGTTTCCCGGTCTTAGAGAAGTAGATTTCTTTCTGAGAAAGTGCTGTTTTCACAGTGCTAAGTACTCCCAACTGTGTCAACAATGTAGGTTTTACCAGTTTTCTAAGTCTCTCTTATTTTTTTGTACTTATACTTGTAATTCTCTGTGTAAACCTCTGTAACTTTCGTAGGTAGATGAATCACTGTGTACTTTCTCTTGTTTCTGTCTGTTACCAATCTTGAGAAACTCATACATTCTCTGTTCACTGTTTCCCGGTCTTCCAGAAGTAGATTTCTTTCTGCGAAAGTGCTGTTTACACAGTGCTAAGTACTCCCAACTCTATGAACAATGTAGGTTTTACCAGTTTTCTAAGTCTCTCTTATTTTCTTGTACTTATACTTGTAATTCTCTGTGTAAACCTCTGTAACTTCTCTAGATAGATGAATCACTGTGTACTTTCTCTTGTTTCTATCTGTTACCAATGTTGAGAAACTCATACATTCTCTCTTCACTGTTTCCCGGTCTTAGAGAAGTAGATTTCTTTCTGTGAAAGTGCTGTTTTCACAGTGCTAATACTGCCAGCTCTATCAACAATGTAAGTTTTACCAGTTTTCTAAGTCTCTCTTATTTTCTTGTACTTATACTTGGAATTCTCTGTGTAAACCTCTGTAATCTTTCTAGGTAGTTAAATCAATGTGTACTTTCTCTTGTTTCTATGTGTTACCAATCTTGAGAAACTCATACATTCTCTGTTCACTGTTTCCCTGTCATAGAGAAATAGATTTCTTTCTGCGAAAGTGCTGTTTTCACAGTGCTAAGTACTCCCAACTGTATCAACAATGTAGGTTTTACCAGTTTTCTAAGTCTCTCTTATTTTCTTGTACTTATACTTGGAATTCTCTGTGTAAACCTCTGTAACTTCCGTACGTAGATGAATCACCGTGCACTTTCTCTTGTTTCTATCTGTTAAAAATCTTGAGAAACGCATACATTCTCTGTTCACTGTTTCCCGGTCTTAGAGAAGTAGATTTCTTCCTGCGAAAGTGCTGTTTTCACAGTGCTAAGTACTCCCAACTCTATCAACAATGTAGGTTTTACCAGTTTTCTAAGTCTCTCTTATTTTCTTGGAATTATACATGTAATTGTCTGTGTAATTTCTGTATCTTCTCTAGATAGATGAATCACTGTGTACTTTCTGATGTTTCTATCTGTTACAAATGTTGAGAAACTCATACATTCTCTGTTTACTGTTTCCCGGTCTTAGAGAAGTAGATTTCTTTCTGCGAAAGTGCTGTTTTAACAGTGTAAGTACTCACAGCTCTATCAACAATGTAGGTTTTAGCAGTTTTCTAAGTCTCTCTCATTTTCTTGGAGTAACACTTGGACTTCTCTGTGTAAACCTCTGTAACTTCTCTAGGTAGATGAATCACTGTCTTCTTTCTCTTGTTTCTATCTGTTACCAATCTTGAGAAAGTCATACATTCTCTGTTCACTGTTTCCCGGTCTTAGAAAAGTAGATTTCTTTCGGCGAAAGTGCTGTTTTCACAGTGCTAAGTACTCCCAACTCTATCAACAATGTAGGTTTTACCAGTTTTCTAAGTCTCTCTTATTTTCTTGTACTTATACTTGGAATTCTCTGTGTAAACCTCTGTAACTTCTCTAGGTAGATGAATCACTGTGTACTTTCTCTTGTTTCTATCTGTTACAAATCTTTAGAAACGCATACATTCTCTGTTCACTGTTTCCCGGTCTTAGAGAAGTAGACTTCTTTCTGCGAATGTGCTGTTTTCACAGTGCTAAGTACTCCCAACTCTATCAACAATGTAGGTTTTACCAGTTTTCTAAGTCTCTCTTATATTCTTGGAATTACACTTGGATTTCTCTGTGTAAACCTCTGTAACTTCTCTAGGTAGATGAATCATTGTGTACTTTCTCTTGTTTCTATCTGTTACCAATCTTGAAAACGCATACATTCTCTGTTCACTGTTTCCCGGTCTTAGAGAAGTAGATTTCTTTCTGCGAAAGAGCTGTTTTCACAGTGCTAAGTACTCCCAGCTGTATCAACAATGTAGGTTTTACCAGTTTTCTAAGTCTCTCTCATTTTCTTGGAGTAACACTTGGAATTCTCTGTGTAAACCTCTGTAACTTCTCTAGGTAGATGAATCACTGTCTTCTTTCTCTTGTTTCTATCTGTTACTAAACTTGAGAAACTCATACATTCTCTGTTCCCTGTTTCCCGGTGTTAGAGAAGTAGATTTCTTTCTGCGAAAGTGCTGTTTTCACAGTGCTAAGTACTCCCAACTGTATCAACAATGTAGGTTTTACCAGTTTTCTAAGTCTCTCTTATTTTCTTGTACTTATACTTGTAATTCTCTGTGTAAACCTCTGTAACTTCCGTACGTAGATGAATCACCGTGTACTTTCTCTTGTTTCTATGTGTTACCAATCTTGAGAAACGCATACATTCTCTGTTCACTGTTTCCCGGTCTTAGAGAAGTAGATTTCTTTCTGCGAAAGTGCTGTTTTCACAGTGCTAAGTACTCCCAGCTCTATCAACAATGTAGGTTTTACAAGTTTTCTAAGTCTCTCATATTTTCTTGTACTTATACTTGGAATTCTCTGTGTAAACCTCTGTAACCTTTCTAGGTAGATGAATCACTGTGTACTTTCTCTTGTTTCTATCTGTTACCAATCTTTAGAAACGCATACATTCTCTGTTCACTGTCTCCTGGTCTTAGAGAAGTAGATTTCTTTCTGCGAAAGTGCTGTTTTCACAGTGCTAAGTACTCCCAACTCTATCAACAATGTAGGTTTTACCAGTTTTCTAAGTCTCTCTTATTTTCTTGAACTTATACTTGGAATTCTCTGAGTAAACCTCTGTAACTTCTCTAGGTAGATGAATCACTGTGTACTTTCTCTTGATTCTATCTGTTACCAATCTTTAGAAACGCATACATTCTCTGTTCAATGTTTCCCGGTCTTAGAGAAGTAGATTTCTTTCTGCGAAAGTGCTGTTTTCACAGTGCTAAGTACTCCCAACTCTATCAACAATGTAGGTTTTACCAGTTTTGTACATCTCTCTTATTTTCTTGGAGTTACTCTTGGATTTCTCTGTGTAAACCTTTGCAACTTCTCTAGGTAGATGAATCACTGTGTTCTTTCTCTTGTTTATATCTGTTACCAATCTTGAGAAACTCATACAATCTCTGTTCACTTTTTCCCGGTAATAGAGAAATATATTTCTTTCTGTGAAAGTGCTGTTTTCACAGTGCTAAGTACTCCCAGCTTTATCAACAATGTAGGTTTTACCAGTTTTCTAAGTCTCTCTTATTTTCTTGTACTTATACTTGGAATTCTCTGTGTAAACCTCTGTAAATTCCGTAGGTAGATGAATCACTGTGTACTTTCTCTTGTTTCTATCTGTTAGCAATCTTGAGAAACTCATACATTCTCTGTTCACTGTTTCCCGGTCTTAGAGAAGTAGATTTCTTTCTGCGAAAGTGCTGTTTTCACAGTGCTAAGTACTCCCAGCTCTATCAACAATGTAGGTTTTACCAGTTTTCTAAGTCTCTCTCATTTTCTTGGAGTAACACTTGGAATTCTCTGTGTAAACCTCTGTAACTTCTCTAGGTAGATGAATCACTGTCTACTTTCTCTTGTTTCTATCTGTTACCAATCTTGAGAAACTCATACATTCTCTGTTCACTCTTTCCCGGTCTTAAAGAAGTAGATTCCTTTTGACGAAAGTGATGTTTTCACAGTGCTGAGTACTCCCAAATGTATCAATAATGTTGGCTTTACCAGTTTTCTAAGTCTTTCTCATTTTCTTGGAGTAACACTTGGAATTCTCTGTGTAAACCTCTGTAACTTCTCTAGGTAGATGAATCACTGTGTACTTTCTCTTGTTTCTATCGGTTACCAATCCTGAGAAACTCATACATTCTCTGTTCACTGTTTCCCGGTCTTGGGGAAGTAGATTTCTTTCTGCGAAAGTGCTGTTTTCACAGTGCTAAGTACTCCCAACTGTATCAATAATGTTGGTTTTACCAGTTTTCTAAGTCTCTCTTGTTTTCTTGGAGTTACACTTGGAAATCTCCGTGTAAACCTCTGTAATTTCTCTAGGTAGATGAATCACTGTGTACTTTCTCTTTTTTCTATCTGTTACCAGTCTTGACAAACTCATACATTCTCTGTTCACTGTTTCCCGGTCTTAGCCAGGTAGATTTTTTTCTGCAAAAGTGCCGTTTTCACCGTGCTAAATACTCCCAACTGTATCAGCAATGTAGGTTTTACCAGTTTTCTAAGTCTCTCTCATTTTCTTGGAGTAACACTTGGAATTCTCTGTGTAAACCTCTGTAACTTCTCTAGATAGATGAATCACTGTCTTCTTTCTCTTGTTTCTATCTGTTACCAATGTTGAGAAACTCATACATTCTCTGTTCACTGTTTCCCCGTCTTAGAGAAGTAGATTTCTTTCTGAGAAAGTACTGTTTTCACAGTGCTACCTACTCCCAAATCTATCAACGATGTAGGTTTTACCAGTTTTCTAAGTCTCTCTTATTTTCTTGTACTTATACTTGGAATTCTCTGTGTAAACCTCTGTAACCTTTCTAGGCAGATGAATCACTGTGTACTTTCTCTTGTTTCGATCTGTTACCAATCTTGAGAAACTCATACATTCTCTTTTCACTGTTTCCCGGTCTTAGAGAAGTAGATTTCTTTCGGTGAAAGTGCTGTTTTCACAGTGCTAAGTACTCCCAACTCTATCAACAATGTAGGTTTTACCAGTTTTCTAAGTCTCTCTTACTTTCTTGCACTTATACTTGGGATTTTCGGTGTAAACCTCTGTAACTTCTCTAGGTAGATGAATCACTGTGTACTTTCTCTTGTTTCTATCTGTTACCAATCTTGAGAAACACATACATTCTCTGTTCACTGTTTTGCGATCTTAGAGAAATAGATTTCTTTTGACGAAAGTGATGTTTTCACAGTGCTAACTACTCCCAAATGTATCAACAATGTTGGTTTTACCAGTTTTCTAAGTCTCTCTTGTTTTCTTGGAGTTACACTTGGAAATCTCTGTGTAAATTTCTGTAACTTCTCTAGGGTACTGAGTTACTGTGTACTTACTCTTGTTTCTATCTGTGACCAATCTTGAGAAACTCACAGATTCTCTTTTCACTGTTTCGTGGTCTGAGAGAAGTAGATTTCTTTCGAAGAAAGTGATGTTTTCACAATACTAAGTACTCCCAACTGTATCAACAATGTTGGTTTTACCAGTTTTTAAGTCTCTCTTATTTTCTTGCAGTAATATTTGGAATTCTCTGTGTAAACCTCTGCAACTCTTCTAGGTAGATGTATCACTCTGTACTTACTGTTATTTCTATCTGTTACCAATCTTGAGAAACTCATACATTCTCTGTTCACTGTTTCTCGGTCTTAGAGAAATAGATTTCTTTCTGCGAAAGTGCTGTTTTCACAGTGCTAAGTACTCCCAACTCTATCAACAATGTAGGTTTTACCAGTTTTCTAAGTCTCTCTTATTTTTTTGTACTTATACTTGGAATTCTCTGTGTAAACCTCTGTAACTTCCGTACGTAGATGAATCACCGTGTACTTTCTCTTGTTTCTATCTGTTACCAATCTTGAGAAACTCATACATTGTGTGTTCACTGTTTCCCGGTCTTAGAGAAGTAGATTTCTTTCTGCGAAAGTGCTGTTTTCACAGTGCTAGGTACTCCCAACTCTATCAACAAAATAGGTTTTACCAGTTTTCTAAGTCTCTCTTATTTTCTTCTACTTATACTTGGAATTCTCTGTGTAAACCTCTGTAACCTTTGTAGGTAGGTGAATCACTGTGTACTTTCTCTTGTTTCTATCTGTTACCAATCTTTAGAAACGCATACATTCTCTTTTCACTGTTTCCCGGTCTTAGAGAAGTAGACTTCTTTCTGCGAAAGTGCTGTTTTCACAGTGCTAAGTACTATCAACTCTATCAACAATGTAGGTTTTACCAGTTTTCTAAGTCTCTCTTATTTTCTTGGAGTTACACTTGGATTTCTCTGTGTAAACCTCTGTAACTTCTCTAGTTAGATGAATCACTGTGTACTTTCTCTTGTTTCTATCTGTTACCAATTTTGAGAAACTCATACATTCTCTGTTCACTGTTTCCCGGTCTTAGAGAAGTAGATTTCTTTCTGCGAAAGTGCTGTTTTCAAAGTGCTAAGTACTCCCAAATCTATCAAGAATGTTGGTTTTACCAGTTTTCTAAGTCTTATTTTCTTATACTTATATTTGGAATTCTCTGTGTAACCCTCTGTAACTTCTCTAGGTAGATGAATCACTGTGTACTTTTTCTTGTTTCTATCTGTTACCAATCTTTAAAAACGCATACATTCTCTGTTCAATGTTTCCCGGTCTTAGAGAAGTAGATTTCTTTCTGCGAAAATGCTGTTTTCACAGTGCTAAGTACTCCCAACTCTATCAACAATGGAGGTTTTACCAGTTTTCTAAATCTCTCTTATTTTCTTTTACCTATACTTGGAATTCTCTGTGTAAATCTCTCTAACTTCTCTAGGTAGATGAATCACTGTGTACTTTCTCTTGTTTCTATCTGTTACCAATTTTGAGAAATTCATACATTCTCTTTTGACTGTTTCCCGGTCTTAGAGAAGTACATTTCTTTCTGCAAAATTGCTGTTTTCACAGTGCTAAGTACTCCCAGCTCTATCAACAATGTAGGTTTTACCAGTTTTCTAAGTCTCTCTTATTTTCTTGTACTTATACTTGGAATTCTCTGTGTCAACCTCTGTAACTTCCGTACGTAGATGAATCACTGTGTACTTTCTCTTGTTTCTATCTGTTACCAATCTTGAGAAACTCATACGTTCTCTGTTCACTGTTTCCCGGTCTTAGAGAAATAGATTTCTTTCTGCGAAAGTGTTGTTTTCACAGTGCTAAGTACTCCCAACTCTATCAACAAAGTAGGTTTTACCAGTTTTCTAAGTCTCTCTTATTTTCTTGGAGTTACACTTGGATTTCTCTGTGTAAACCTCTGTCACTTCTCTAGGTAGATGAATCACTGTGTACTTTCTCTTGTTTCTATCTGTTACCAATTTTGAGAAACTCATACATTCTCTGTTCACTGTTTCCCAGTCTTAGAGAAGTAGACTTCTTTCTGCGAAAGTGCTGTTTTCAAAGTGCTAAGTACTCCCAACTCTATCAACAATGTTGGTTTTACCAGTTTTCCAAGTCTCTCTTATTTTCTTGCAGAAATTCTTGGAATTCTCTGTGTAAACCTCTGTAACTTCTCTAGGTAGATGAATCACTGTGTACTTTCTCTTGATTCTATCTGTTACCAATCTTGAGAAACGCATACATTCTCTGTTCAATGTTTCCCGGTCTTAGAGAAGTAGATTTCTTTCTGCGAAAGTGCTGTTTTCACAGTGCTAAGTACTCCCAACTCTATCAACAAAGTAGGTTTTACCAGTTATCTAAGTCTCTCTTATTTTCTTGTACTTATACTTGGAATTCTCTGTGTAAACCTCTGTAACCTTTCTAGGTAGATGAATCACTGTGTACTTTCTCTTGTTACTATCTGTTACCAATCTTGAGAAACTCATACATTCTCTTTTCACTGTTTCCCGGTCTTAGAGAAGTAGATTTCTTTCTGCGAAAGTGCTGTTTTCACAGTGCTAAGTACTCCCAACTCTATCAACAATGTAGGTTTTACCAGTTTTCTAAGTCTCTCTTATTTTTTTGTACTTATACTTGTAATTCTCTGTGTAAACCTGTGTAACTTCTCTAGATAGATGAATCACTGTGTACTTTCTCTTGTTTCTATCTGTTACCAATGTTGAGAAACTCATACATTCTCTGTTCACTGTTTCCCGGTCTTAGAGAAGTAGATTTCTTTCTGCGAAAGTGCTGTTTTCACAGTGCTAAGTACTCCCAACTCTATCAAAATTGTAGGTTTTACCAGTTTTCTAAGTCTCTCTCATTTTCTTGCACTTATACATGGAATTCTCTGTGTAAACCTCTGTAACTTCTCTAGGAGAATGAATCACCGTCTTCTTTCTCTTGTTTCTATCTGTTACCAATCTTGAGAAACTCATACATTCTCTTTTCACTGTTTCCCGGTGTTAGAGAAGTGGATTTCTTTCAGCGAAAGTGCTGTTTTCACAGTGCTAAGTACTCCCAATTCTATCAACAATGTAGGTTTTACCTGTTTTCTAAGTCTCTCTTATTTTCTTGTACTTATACTTGTAATTCTCTGTGTAAACCTCTGTAACTTCCGTACGTAGATGAATCACCGTGTACTTTCTCTTGTTTCTATCTGTTACCAATCTTGAGAAACGCATACATTCTCTGTTCACTGTTTCCCGGTCTTAGAGAAGTAGATTTCTTTCTGCGAAAGTGCTGTTTTCACAGTCCTAAGTACTCCCAACTCTATCAACAATGTAGGTTTTACCAGTTTTCTAAGTCTCTCTTATTTTCTTGGACTTATACATGAAATTCTCTGTGTAAACCTCTGTAACTTCTCTAGATAGATGAATCACTGTGTACTTTCTGATGTTTCTATCTGTTAGCAATGTTGAGAAACTCATACATTCTCTGTTCACTGTTTCCCGGTCTTAGAGAAGTAGATTTCTTTCTGCGAAAGTGCTGTTTTCACAGTGCTAAGTACTCCCAGCTCTATCAACAATGTAGCTTTTACCAGTTTTCTAAGTCTCTTTCGTTTTCTTGGAGTAACACTTGGAATTCTCTGCGTAAACCTCTGTAACTTCTCTAGGTAGATGAATTACTGTCTTCTTTCTCTTGTTTCTATCTGTTACCAATGTTGAGAAACTCATACATTCTCTGTTCACTGTTTCCCGGTCTTAGAGAAGTAGATTTCTTTCTGAGAAAGTGCTGTTTTCACAGTGCTACGTACTCCCAAATCTATCAACGATGTACGTTTTACCAGTTTTCTAAGTCTCTCTTATTTTCTTGTACTTATACTTGGAATTCTCTGTGTAAACCTCTGTAACTTCTCTACGTAGATGAATGACTGTGTACTTTCTCTTGTTTCTATCTGTTACCAATCTTGAGAAACTCATACATTCTCTGTTCACTGTTTCCCGGTCTTAGAGAAGTAGATTTCTTTCTGCGAAAGTGCTCTTTTCACAGTGCTAAGTATTCCCAACTCTATCAACAATGTAGGTTTTACCAGTTTTCTAAGTCTCTCTTATTTTCTTGGAGTTAAACTTGGATTTCTCTGTGTAAACCTCTGTAACTTCTCTAGGTAGATGAATCACTGTGTACTTTCTCTTGTTTCTATCTGTTACCAATTTTGAGAAACTCATACATTCTCTGTTCACTGTTTCCCGGTCTTAGAGAAGTAGATTTCTTTCTGCGAAAGTGCTGTTTTCACAGTGCTAAGTACTCCCAACTCTATCAACAATGTAGCTTTTACCAGTTTTCTAAGTCTCTCATATTTTCTTGTACTTATACATGGAATTCTCTGTGTAAACCTCTGTAACTTCTCTAGGTAGATGAATCACTGTGTACTTTCTCTTGTTTCTATCTGTTACCAATCTTTAGAAACGCATACATTCTCTGTTCACTGTTTCCCGGTCTTAGAGAAGTAGATTTCTTTCTGCGAAAGTGCTGTTTTCACAGTGCTAAGTACTCCCAGCTCTATCAACAATGTAGGTTTTACCAGTTTTCTAAGTGTCTCTTATTTTCTTGTACTTATACTTGGAATTCTCTGTGTAAACCTCTGTAATCTTTCTAGGTAGATAAATCAATGTGTACTTTCTCTCGTTTCTATCTGTTACCAATGTTGAGAAACTCATACATTCTCTGTTCACTGTTTCCCGGTCTTAGAGAAGTAGATTTCATTCTTTGAAAGTGCTGTTTTCACAGTGCTAAGTACTCCCAACTCTATCAACAATGTAGGTTTTACCAGTTTTCTACGTCTCTCTTATTTTCTTGGAGTTACTCTTGGATTTCTCTGTGTAAACCTCTGTAACTTCTCTAGGTAGATGAATCACTGTGTACTTTCTCTTGTTTCTATCTGTTACCAATCTTGAGAAACTCATACATTCTCTGTTCACTGTTTCCCGGTCATAGAGAAATAGATTTCTTTCTGCGAAAATGCTGTTTTCACAGTGCTAAGTACTCCCAACTGTATCAACAATGTAGGTTTTACCAGTTTTCTAAGTCTCTCTTCTTTTCTTGTACTTATACTTGGAATTCTCTGTGTAAACCTCTGTAACTTCCGTACGTAGATGAATCACCGTGTACTTTCTCTTGTTTCTATCTGTTACCAATCTTGAGAAACGCATACATTCTCTGTTCACTGTTTCCCGGTCTTAGAGAAGTAGATTTCTTTCGGCGAAAGTGCTGTTTTCACAGTGCTAAGTACTCCCAACTCTATCAACAATGTAGGTTTTACCAGTTTTCTAAGTCTCTCTTATTTTGTTGTACTTATACTTGGAATTCTCTGTGTAAACCTCTGTAACTTCTCTAGGTAGATGAATCACTGTGTACTTTCTCTTGTTTGTATCTGTTACCAATCTTGAGAAACGCATACATTCTCTTTTCACTGTTTCCCCGTCTTAGAGAAGTAGATTTCTTTCTGCAAAATTGGTGTTTTCACAGTGCTAAGTACTCCCAGCTCTATCAACAATGTAGGTTTTACCAGTTTTCTAAGTCTCTCTTATTTTCTTGTAGTTAAACTTGGAATTCTCTGTGTCAACCTCTGTAACTTCCATACGTAGATGAATCACTGTGTACTTTCTCTTGTTTCTATCTGTTACCAATCTTGAGAAACTCATACATTCTCTGTTCACTGTTTCCCGGTCTTAGAGAAGTAGATTTCTTTCTGCGAAAGTGCTGTTTTCACAGTGCTAAGTACTCCCAACACTATCAACAATGTAGGTTTTACCAGTTTTCTAAGTCTCTCTTTTTATCTTGGACTTATACTTGGAATTCTCTGTGTAAACCTCTGTAACTTCTCTAGATAGATGAATCACTGTGTACTTTCTCTTGTTTCTATCTGTTACCAATGTTGAGAAACTCATGCATTCTCTGTTCACTGTTTCCCGGTCTTAGAGAAGTAGATTTGTTTCTGCGAAAGTGCTGTTTTCACAGTGCTAAGTACTCCCAACTCTATCAACAAAGTAGGTTTTACCAGTTTTCTAAGTCTCTCTCATTTTCTTAGAGTAACACTTGGAATTCTCTGTGTAAACCTCTGTAACTTCTCTAGGTAGATGAATCACTGTCTTCTTTCTCTTGTTTCTATCTGTTTCCAATGTTGAGAAACTCCTACATTCTCTGTTCACTGTTTCCCGGTCTTAGAGAAGTAGATTTCTTTCTGTGAAAGTGCTGTTTTCCCAGTGCTAAGTACTCCCAACTCTATCAACAAAGTAGGTTTTACCAGTTTTCTAAGTCTCTCTTATTTTCTTGGACTTATACATGGAATTCTCTGTGTAAACTTCTGTATCTTCTCTAGATAGATGAATCACTGTGTACTTTCTGATGTTTCTATCTGTTACCAATGTTGAGAAACTCATACATTCTCTGTTCACTGTTTCCCGGTCTTAGAGAAGTAGATTTCTTTCTGCGAAAGTGCTGTTTTCACAGTGCTAAGTACTCCCAACTCTATCAACAATGTAGGTTTTACCAGGTTTCTAAGACTCTCTTATTTTCTTGTCCTTATACTTGGAATTCTCTGTGTAAACCTCTGTAACTTCTCTAGGTAGATGAATCACTGTGTACTTTCTCTTGTTTCTATATGTTACCAATCTTTAGAAACGCATACATTCACTGTTCCCTGTTTCCCGGTCTTAGAGAAGTAGATTTCTTTCTGCAAAATTGCTGTTTTCACAGTGCTTAGTACTCCCAGCTCTATCAACAATGTATGTTTTAGCAGTTTTCTAAGTCTCTCTCATTTTCTTGGAGTAACACTTGGAATTCTCTGTGTAAACCTCTGTAACTTCTCTAGGTAGATGAATCACAGTCTTCTTTCTGTTGTTTCTATCTGTTTCCAATGTTGAGAAACTCATACATTCTCTGTTCACTGTTTCCCGGTCTTGGAGAAGTAGATTTCTTTCTGCGAAAGTGCTGTTTTCACAGTGCTAAGTACTCCCAACTCTATCAACAATGGAGGTTTTACCAGTTTTCTAAGTCTCTCTTATTTTCTTTTACCTATACTTGGAATTCTCTGTGTAAATCTCTCTAACTTCTCTAGGTAGATAAATCACTGTGTACTTTCTCTTGTTTCTATCTGGTACCAATCTTGAGAAATGCATACATTCTCTTTTGACTGTTTCCCGGTCTTAGAGAAGTACATTTCTTTCTGCAAAATTGCTGTTTTCACAGTGCTAAGTACTCCCAGCTGTATCAACAATGTAGGTTTTACCAGTTTTCTAAGTCTCTCTTATTTTCTTGTACTTATACTTGGAATTCTCTGTGTCAACCTCTGTAACTTCCGTACGTAGATGAATCACTGTGTACTTTCTCTTGTTTCTATCTGTTACCAATCTTCAGAAACTCATACGTTCTCTGTTCACTGTTTCCCGGTCTTAGAGAAATAGATTTCTTTCCGCGAAAGTGTTGTTTTCACAGTGCTAAGTACTCCCAACTCTATCAACAAAGTAGGTTTTACCAGTTTTCTAAGTCTCTCTTATTTTCTTGTACTCATACTTGGAATTCTCTGTGTAAACCTCTGTAACCTTTCTAGGTAGGTGAATCACTGTGTACTTTCTCTTGTATCTATCTGTTACCAATCTTTAGAAACGCATACATTCTCTTTTCACTGTTTCCCTGTCTTAGAGAAATAGATTTCTTTCTGCGAAAGTGCTGTTTTCACAGTGCTAAGTACTCCCAACTCTATCAACAATGTAGGTTTTACCAGTTTTCTAAGTCTCTCTTATTTTCTTGGAGTTACACTTGGATTTCTCTGTGTAAACCTCTGTCACTTCTCTAGGTAGATGAATCACTGTGTACTTTCTCTTGTTTCTATCTGTTACCAATTTTGAGAAACTCATACATTCTCTGTTCACTGTTTCCCAGTCTTAGAGAAGTAGACTTCTTTCTGCGAAAGTGCTGTTTTCAAAGTGCTAAGTACTCCCAACTCTATCAACAATGTTGGTTTTACCAGTTTTCTAAGTCTCTCTTATTTTCTTGCAGAAATTCTTGGAATTCTCTGTGTAAACCTCTGTAACTTCTCTAGGTAGATGAATCACTGTGTACTTTCTCTTGATTCTATCTGTTACCAATCTTGAGAAATGCATACATTCTCTGTTCAATGTTTCCCGGTCTTAGAGAAGTAGATTTCTTTCTGCGAAAGTGCTGTTTTCACAGTGCTAAGTACTCCCAACTCTATCAACAAAGTAGGTTTTACCAGTTTTCTAAGTCTCTCTTATTTTCTTGTACTTATACTTGGAATTCTCTGTGTAAACCTCTGTAACCTTTCTAGGTAGATGAATCACTGTGTACTTTCTCTTGTTTCTATCTGTTACCAATCTTGAGAAACTCATACATTCTATGTTCACTGTTTCCAGGTCTTAGAGAAGTAGATTTCTTTCTGCGAAAGTGCTGTTTTCACAGTGCTAAGTACTCCCAACTCTATCAACAATGTAGGTTTTACCAGTTTTCTAAGTCTCTCTTATTTTTTTGTACTTATACTTGTAATTCTCTGTGTAAACCTGTGTAACTTCTCTGGATAGATGAATCACTGTGTACTTTCTCTTGTTTCTATCTGTTACCAATGTTGAGAAACTCATACATTCTCTGTTCACTGTTTCCCGGTCTTAGAGAAGTAGATTTCTTTCTGCGAAAGTGCTGTTTTCACAGTGCTAAGTACTCCCAACTCTATCAAAATTGTAGGTTTTACCAGTTTTCTAAGTCTCTCTCATTTTCTTCCACTTATACATGGAATTCTCTGTGTAAACCTCTGTAACTTCTCTAGGAGAATGAATCACCGTCTTCTTTCTCTTGTTTCTATCTGTTACCAATCTTGAGAAACTCATACATTCTCTTTTCACTGTTTCCCGGTGTTAGAGAAGTGGATTTCTTTAAGCGAAAGTGCTGTTTTCACAGTGCTAAGTACTCCCAATTCTATCAACAATGTAAGTTTTAACAGTTTTCTAAGTCTCTCTTATTTTCTTGTACTTATACTTGGAATTCTCTGTGTAAACCTCTGTAACTTCTCTAGGTAGATTAATCACTGTGTACTTTCTCTTGATTCTATCTGTTACCAATCTTGAGAAACGCATACATTCTCTGTTCAATGTTTCCCGGTCTTAGAGAAGTAGATTTCTTTCGGCGAAAGTGCTGTTTTCACAGTGCTAAGTACTCCCAACTATATCAACAAAGTAGGTTTTACCAGTTATCTAAGTCTCTCTTATTTTCTTGTACTTATACTTGGAATTCTCTGTGTAAACCTCTGTAACCTTTCTAGGTAGATGAATCACTGTGTACTTTCTCTTGTTACTATCTGTTACCAATCTTGAGAAACTCATACATTCTCTTTTCACTGTTTCCCGGTCTTAGAGAAGTAGATTTCTTTCTGCGAAAGTGCTGTTTTCACAGTGCTAAGTACTCCCAACTCTATCAACAATGTAGGTTTTACCAGTTTTCTAAGTCTCTCTTATTTTCTTGTACTTATACTTGTAATTCTCTGTGTAAACCTGTGTAACTTCTCTAGATAGATGAATCACTGTGTACTTTCTCTTGTTTCTATCTGTTACCAATGTTGAGAAACTCATACATTCTCTGTTCACTGTTTCCCGGTCTTAGAGAAGTAGATTTCTTTCTGCGAAAGTGCTGTTTTCACAGTGCTAAGTACTCCCAACTCTATCAAAATTGTAGGTTTTACCAGTTTTCTAAGTCTCTCTCATTTTCTTGCACTTATACATGGAATTCTCTGTGTAAACCTCTGTAACTTCTCTAGGAGAATGAATCACCGTCTTCTTTCTCTTGTTTCTATCTGTTACCAATCTTGAGAAACTCATACATTCTCTTTTCACTGTTTCCCGGTGTTAGAGAAGTGGATTTATTTCAGCGAAAGTGCTGTTTTCACAGTGCTAAGTACTCCCAATTCTATCAACAATGTAGGTTTTACCTGTTTTCTAAGTCTCTCTTATTTTCTTGTACTTATACTTGTAATTCTCTGTGTAAACCTCTGTAACTTCCGTACGTAGATGAATCACCGTGTACTTTCTCTTGTTTCTATCTGTTACCAATCTTGAGAAACGCATACATTCTCTGTTCACTGTTTCCCGGTCTTAGAGAAGTAGATTTCTATCTGCGAAAGTGCTGTTTTCACAGTCCTAAGTACTCCCAACTCTATCAACAATGTAGGTTTTACCAGTTTTCTAAGTCTCTCTTATTTTCTTGGACTTATACATGAAATTCTCTGTGTAAACCTCTGTAACTTCTCTAGATAGATGAATCACTGTGTACTTTCTGATGTTTCTATCTGTTAGCAATGTTGAGAAACTCATACATTCTCTGTTCACTGTTTCCCGGTCTTAGAGAAGTAGATTTCTTTCTGCGAAAGTGCTGTTTTCACAGTGCTAGGTACTCCCAGCTCTATCAACAATGTAGCTTTTACCAGTTTTCTAAGTCTCTTTCGTTTTCTTGGAGTAACACTTGGAATTCTCTGCGTAAACCTCTGTAACTTCTCTAGGTAGATGAATTAATGTCTTCTTTCTCTTGTTTCTATCTGTTACCAATGTTGAGAAACTCATACATTCTCTGTTCACTGTTTCCCGGTCTTAGAGAAGTAGATTTCTTTCTGAGAAAGTGCTGTTTTCACAGTGCTACGTACTCCCAAATCTATCAACGATGTACGTTTTACCAGTTTTCTAAGTCTCTCTTATTTTCTTGTACTTATACTTGGAATTCTCTGTGTAAACCTCTGTAACTTCTCTACGTAGATGAATCACTGTGTACTTTCTCTTGTTTCTATCTGTTACCAATCTTGAGAAACTCATACATTCTCTGTTCACTGTTTCCCGGTCTTAGAGAAGTAGATTTCTTTCTGCGAAAGTGCTCTTTTCACAGTGCTAAGTACTCCCAACTCTATCAACAATGTAGGTTTTACCAGTTTTCTAAGTCTCTCTTATTTTCTTGGAGTTACACTTGGATTTCTCTGTGTAAACCTCTGTAACTTCTCTAGGTAGATGAATCACTGTGTACTTTCTCTTGTTTCTATCTGTTACCAATTTTGAGAAACTCATACATTCTCTGTTCACTGTTTCCCGGTCTTAGAGAAGTAGATTTCTTTCTGCGAAAGTGCTGTTTTCACAGTGCTAAGTACTCCCAACTCTATCAACAATGTAGCTTTTACCAGTTTTCTAAGTCTCTCATATTTTCTTGTACTTATACTTGGAATTCTCTGTGTAAACCTCTGTAACTTTTCTAGGTAGATGAATCACTGTGTACTTTCTCTTGTTTCTATCTGTTACCAATCTTTAGAAACGCGTACATTCTCTGTTCACTGTTTCCCGGTCTTAGAGAAGTAGATTTCTTTCTGCGAAAGTGCTGTTTTCACAGTGCTAAGTACTCCCAACTCTATCAACAATGTAGGTTTTACCAGTTTTCTACGTCTCTCTTATTTTCTTGGAGTTACTCTTGGATTTCTCTGTGTAAACCTCTGTAACTTCTCTAGGTAGATGAATCACTGTGTACTTTCTCTTGTTTCTATCTGTTACCAATCTTGAGAAACTCATACATTCTCTGTTCACTGTTTCCCGGTCATAGAGAAATAGATTTCTTTCTGCGAAAATGCTGTTTTCACAGTGCTAAGTACTCCCAACTGTATCAACAATGTAGGTTTTACCAGTTTTCTAAGTCTCTCTTCTTTTCTTGTACTTATACTTGGAATTCTCTGTGTAAACCTCTGTAACTTCCGTACGTAGATGAATCACCGTGTACTTTCTCTTGCTTCTATCTGTTACCAATCTTGAGAAACGCATACATTCTCTGTTCACTGTTTCCCGGTCTTAGGGAAGTAGATTTCTTTCGGCGAAAGTGCTGTTTTCACAGTGCTAAGTACTCCCAACTCTATCAACAATGTAGGTTTTACCAGTTTTCTAAGTCTCTCTCATTTTCTTAGAGTAACACTTGGAATTCTCTGTGTAAACCTCTGTAACTTCTCTAGGTAGATGAATCACTGTCTTCTTTCTCTTGTTTTATCTGTTTCCAATGTTGAGAAACTCCTACATTCTCTGTTCACTGTTTCCCGGTCTTAGAGAAGTAGATTTCTTTCTGCGAAAGTGCTGTTTTCCCAGTGCTAAGTACTCCCAACTCTATCAACAATGTAGGTTTTACCAGTTTTCTACGTCTCTCTTATTTTCTTGGACTTATACATGGAATTCTCTGTGTAAACTTCTGTATCTTCTCTAGATAGATGAATCACTGTGTACTTTCTGATGTTTCTATCTGTTACCAATGTTGAGAAACTCATACATTCTCTGTTCACTGATTCCCGGTCTTAGAGAAGTAGATTTCTTTCTGCGAAAGTGCTGTTTTCACAGTGCTAAGTACTCCGAACTCTATCAACAATGTAGGTTTTACCAGGTTTCTAAGACTCTCTTATTTTCTTGTCCTTATACTTGGAATTCTCTGTGTAAACCTCTGTAACTTCTCTAGGTAGATGAATCACTGTGTACTTTCTCTTGTTTCTATATGTTACCAATCTTTAGAAACGCATACATTCACTGTTCCCTGTTTCCCGGTCTTAGAGAAGTAGATTTCTTTCTGCAAAATTGCTGTTTTCACAGTGCTTAGTACTCCCAGCTCTATCAACAATGTATGTTTTAGCAGTTTTCTAAGTCTCTCTCATTTTCTTGGAGTAACACTTGGAATTCTCTGTGTAAACCTCTGTAACTTCTCTAGGTAGATGAATCACAGTCTTCTTTCTCTTGTTTCTATCTGTTACCAATGTTGAGAAACTCATACATTCTCTGTTCACTGTTTCCCGGTCTTAGAGAAGTAGATTTCTTTCTGAGAAAGTGCTGTTTTCACAGTGCTACGTACTCCCAAATCTATCAACGATGTAGGTTTTACCAGTTTTTTAAGTCTCTCTTATTTTCTTCTACTTATACTTGGAATTCTCTGTGTAAACCTCTGTAACTTCTCTAGGTAGATGAATCACTGTGTACTTTCTCTTGTTTCTATCTGTTACCAATCTTTAGAAACGCATACATTCTCTGTTCACTGTTTCCCGGTCTTAGAGAAGTAGATTTCTTTCTTTGAAAGTGCTGTTTTCACAGTGCTAAGTACTCCCAACTCTATCAACAATGTAGGTTTTACCAGTTTTCTACGTCTCTCTTATTTTCTTGGAGTTACTCTTGGATTTCTCTGTGTAAACCTTTGTAACTTCTCTAGGTAGATGAATCACTGTGTTCTTTCTCTTGTTTATATCTGTTACCAATCTTGAGAAACTCATACATTCTCTGTTCACTTTTTCCCGGTCATAGAGAAATATATTTCTTTCTGCGAAAGTGCTGTTTTCACAGTGCTAAGTACTCCCAGCTTTATCAACAATGTAGGTTTTACCAGGTTTCTAAGTCTCTCTTATTTTCTTGTACTTATACTTGTAATTCTCTGTGTAAACCTCTGTAACTTCCGTACGTAGATGAATCACCGTGTACTTTCTCTTGTTTCTATCTGTTACCAATCTTGAGAAACGCATACATTCTCTGCTCACTGTTTCCCGGTCTTAGAGAAGTAGATTTCTTTCTGCGAAAGTGCTGTTTTCTCAGTGCTCAGTACTCCCAACTCTATCAACAATGTAGGTTTTACCAGTTTTCTAAGTCTCTCTTATTTTCTTGTACTTATACTTGGAATTCTCTGTGTAAACCTCTGTAACTTCTCTACGTAGATGAATGACCGTGTACTTTCTCTTGTTTCTATCTGTTACCAATCTTGAGAAACGCATACATTCTCTTTTCACTGTTTCTCGGTCTTAGAGAAGTAGATTTCTTTCTGCCAAAGTGCTGTTTTCACAGTGCTAAGTACTCCCAACTCTATGAACAATGTAGGTTTTACCAGTTTTCTAAGTCTCTCTTATTTTCTTGTACTTATACTTGGAATTCTCTGTGTAAACCTCTGTAACTTCTCTAGGTAGATGAATCACTGTCTTCTTTCTCTTGTTTCTATCTGTTACCAATGTTGAGAAACTCATACATTCTCTGTTCACTGTTTCCCGGTCTTAGAGAAGTAGATTTCTTTCTTAGAAAGTGCTGTTTTCACAGTGCTACGTACTCCCAAATCTATCAACGATGTAGGTTTTACCAGTTTTTAAAGTCTCTCTTATTTTCTTCTACTTATACTTGGAATTCTCTGTGTAAACCTCTGTAACTTCTCTAGGTAGATGAATCACTGTGTACTTTCTCTTGTTTCTATCTGTTACCAATCTTTAGAAACGCATACATTCTCTGTTCACTGTTTCCCGGTCTTAGAGAAGTAGATTTCTTTCTTTGAAAGTGCTGTTTTCACAGTGCTAAGTACTCCCAACTCTATCAACAATGTAGGTTTTACCAGTTTTCTACATCTCTCTTATTTTCTTGGAGTTACTCTTGGATTTCTCTGTGTAAACCTCTATAACTTCTCTAGGAAGATGAATCACTGTGTACTTTCTCTTGTTTCTATCTGTTACCAATGTTGAGAAACTCATACATTCTCTGTTCACTGTTTCCCGGTCATAGAGAAATAGATTTCTTTGTGCGAAAATGCTGTTTTCACAGTGCTAAGTACTCCCAACTGTATCAACAATGTAGGTTTTACCAGTTTTCTAAGTCTCTCTTATTTTCTTGTACTTATACTTGGAATTCTCTCTGTAAACCTCTGTAACCTTTCTAGGTAGATGAATCACTGTGTACTTTCTCTTGTTTCTATCTGTTACCAATCTTTAGAAACGCATACATTCTCTTTTCACTGTTTCCAGGTCTTAGAGAAGTAGATTTCTTTCTGCGAAAGTGCTGTTTTCACAGTGCTAAGTACTCCCAACTCTATCAACAATGTAGGTTTAAGCAGTTTTCTAAGTCTCTCTTATTTTCTTGGAGTTACACTTGGATTTCTCTGTGTAAACCTCTGTAACTTCTCTAGGTAGATGAATCACTGTGTACTTTCGCTTGTTTCTATCTGTTACCAATCTTGAGAAACTCATACATTCTCTGTTTACTGTTTCCCGGTCTTAGAGAAGTAGATTTCTTTCTGAGAAAGTGCTGTTTTCACAGTGCTAAGTACTCCCAACTCTATCAACAAAGTAGGTTTTACCCGTTTTCAAAGTCTCTCTTATTTTCTTGTACTTATACTTGGAATTCTCTGTGTAAACTTCTGTAACCATTTAGGTACATGAATCATTGTGTACTTTCTCTTGTTTCTATCTGTTACCAATCTTTAGAAACGCATACATTCTCTTTTCACTGTTTCCCGGTCTCAGAGAAGTAGATTTCTTTCTGTGAAAGTGCTGTTTTCACAGTGCTAATACTCCCAGCTCTATCAACAATGTAAGTTTTACCAGTTTTCTAAGTCTCTCTTATTTTCTTGTACTTATACTTGGAATTCTCTGTGTAAACCTCTGTAATCTTTCTAGGTAGATAAATCAATGTGTACTTTCTCTTGTTTCTATGTGTTACCAATGTTGAGAAACTCATACATTCTCTGTTCACTGTTTCTCGGTCTTAGAGAAGTAGATTTCTTTCTTTGAACGTGCTGTTTTCACAGTGCTAAGTACTCCCAGCTCTATCAACAATGTAGGTTTTACCAGTTTTCTACGTCTCTCTTATTTTCTTGGATTTACTCTTGGATTTCTCTGTGTAAACCTCTATAACTTCTCTAGGTAGATGAATCACTGTGTACTTTCTCTTGTTTCTATCTGTTACCAATCTTGAGAAACTCATACATTCTCTCTTTACTGTTTCCCGGTCATAGTGAAATAGATTTCTTTCTGCGAAAGTGCTGTTTTCACAGTGTTAAGTACTCCCAACTGTATCAACAATGTAGGTTTCACCAGTTTTCTAAGTCTCTCTTATTTTCTTGTACTTATACTTGTAATTCTCTGTGTTAACCTCTGTAACTTCCGTACGTAGATGAATCACTGGGTACTTTCTCTTGTTTCTATCTGTTACCAATCTTGAGAAACTCATACATTCTCTGTTCACTGTTTCCCGGTCTTAGAGAAGTAAATTTCTTTCTGCGAAAGTGCTGTTTTCACAGTGCTAAGTACTCCCAACTCTATCAACAATGTAGGTTTTACCAGTTTTCTAAGTCTCTCTTATATTCTTGGAATTACACTTGGATTTCTCTGTGTAAACCTCTGTAACTTCTCTAGGTAGATGAATCATTGTGTACTTTCTCTTGTTTCTATCTGTTACCAATCTTGAAAAACTCATACATTCTCTGTTTACTGTTTCCCGGTCTTAGAGAAGTAGATTTCTTTCTGCGAAAGTGCTGTTTTCATAGTGCTAAGTACTCTCAACTCTATCAACAAAGTAGGTTTTACCAGTTTTCTAAGTCTCTCTTATTTTCTTGTACTTATACTTGGAATTCTCTGTGTAAACCACTGTAACCTTTATAGGTAGGTGAATCACTGTGTACTTTCTCTTGTTTCTATCTGTTACCAATCTTTAGAAACGCATACATTCTCTTTTCACTGTTTCCCGGTCTTAGAGAAGTAGATTTCTTTCTGAGAAAGTGCTGTTTTCACAGTGCTAAGTACTCCCAACTCTATCAACAATGTAGGTTTTACCAGTTTTCTAAGTCTCTCTTATTTTCTTGGAGTTACACTTGGATTTCTCTGTGTAAACCTCTGTAACTTCTCTAGGTAGATGAATCACTGTGTACTTTCTCTTGTTTCTATCTGTTACCAATCTTGAGAAACTCATACATTCTCTGTTCACTGTTTCCCGGTCTTACAGAAGTAGATTTCTTTCTGCGGAAGTGCTGTTTTCACAGTGGTAAGTACTCCCAACTCTATGAACAATGTAGGTTTTACCAGTTTTCTAAGTCTCTCTTATTTTCTTGTACTTATACTTGGAATTCTCTGTGTAAACCTCTGTAACCTTTCTAGGTAGATGAATCACTGTGTACTTTCTCTTGTTTCTATCTGTTACCAATCTTTAGAAACGCATACATTTTCTGTTCACTGTTTCCCGGTCTTACAGAAGTAGATTTCTTTCTGCGAAAGTGCTGCTTTCACAGTGCTAAGTACTCCCAACTCTATCTACAATGTAGGTTTTACCAGTTTTCTAAGTCTCTCTCTTTTTCTTGCAGTAACACTTGGAATTCTCTGTGTAAACCTCTGTAACTTCTCTAGGTAGATGAATCACTGCCTTCTTTCTCTTGTTTCTATCTGTTACCAATGTTGAGAAACTCATACATTCTCTGTTCACAGTTTCCCGGTCTTAGAGAAGTAGATTTCTTTCCGCGAAAGTGCTGTTTTAACAGTGCTAAGTACTCCCAACTCTATCAACAATGTAGGTTTTACCAGTTTTCTAAGTCTCTCTTATGTTCTTGTACTTATACTTGGAATTCTCTGTGTATACCTCTGTAACCTTTCTAGGTAGATGAATCACTGTGTACTTTCTCTTGTTTCTATCTGTTACCAATCTTTAGAAACGCATACATTCTCTTATCACTGTTTCCCGGTATTAGAGAAGTAGATTTCTTTCTGCGAAAGTGCTGTTTTCACAGTGCTAAGTACTGGCAACTCTATCAACAATGTAGGTTTTACCAGTTTTCTAAGTCTCTCTTATTTTCTTGTACTTATACTTGTAATTCTTCGTGTAAACCTGTGTAACTTCCGTACGTAGATGAATCACTGTGTGCTTTCTCTTGTTTCTATCTGTTACCAATCTTGAGAAACTCATACATTCTCTGTTCACTGTTTCCCGGTCTTAGAGAAGTAGATTTCTTTCTGCAAAAGTGCTGTTTTCACAGTGCTAAGTACTCCCGAACTGTATCAACAATGTAGGTTTTACCAGGTTTCTAAGTCTCTCTTATTTTCTTGTATTTATACTTGTAATTCTCTGTGTAAACCTCTGTAACGTCCGTAGGTAGATGAATCACTGTGTACTTTCTCTAGTTTCTATCTGTTACCAATCTTGAGAAACTCATACATTCTCTGTTCACTGTTTCCCGGTCTTAGAGAAGTAGATTTCTTTCTGCGAAAGTGCTGTTTTCACAGTGCTAAGTACTCCCAGCTCTATGAACAATGTAGGTTTTACCAGGTTTCTAAGTCTCTCTCATTTTCTTGGAGTAACACTTGGAATTCTCCGTGTAAACCTCTGTAACTTCTCTAGGTAGATGAATCACTGTGTACTTTCTCTTGTTTCTATCTGTTACCAATCTTGAGAAACTCATACATTCGGTGTTCACTGTTTCCCGGTCTTAGAGAAGTAGATTTCTTTCTGCGAAAGTGCTGTTTTCACAGTGCTAAGTACTCCCAAATCTATCAGCAATGTAGATTTTCCCAGTTTTCTAAGTGTCTCTTATTTTCTTGTACTTATACTTGGAATTCTCTGTGTAAACCTCTGTAACTTCTCTAGATAGATGAATCACTGTGTACTTTCTCTTGTTTCTATCTGTTACCAATGTTGAGAAACTCATACATTCTCTGTTCACTGTTTCCCAGTCTTAGAGAAGTAGATTTCTTTCTGCGAAAGTGCTGTTTTCACAGTGCTAAGTACTCCCAACTCTATCAAAATTGTAGGTTTTACCAGTTTTCTAAGTCTCTCTCATTTTCTTGTACTTATACTTGGAATTCTCTGTGTAAACCTCTGTAACTTCTCTAGGAGATGAATCACTGTGTACTTTCTCTTGTTTCTATCTGTTACCAATCTTGAGAAACTCATACATTGTCTGTTCACTGTTTCTCGGTCTTAGAGAAGTAGATTAGTTTCTGCGAAAGTGCTGTTTTCACAGTGCTAAGTACTCCCAACTCTATCAACAATATAGGTTTTACCAGTTTTCTAAGTCTCTCATATTTTCTTGTACTTATAGTTGTAATTCTCTGTGTAAACCTCGGTAACTTCTCTAGATAGATGAATCACCGTGTACTTTCTCTTGTTTCTATCTGTTACCAATGTTGAGAAACTCATACATTCTCTGTTCACTGTTTCCCGGTCTTAGAGAAGTAGATTTCTTTCTGCGAAAGTGCTGTTTTCACAGTGCTAAGTACTCCCAGCTCTATCAACAATGTAGGTTTTACCAGTTTTCTAAGTCTCTCTCATTTTCTTGGAGTAACACTTGGAATTCTCTGTGTAAACCTCTGTAACTTCTCTAGGTAGATGAATCACTGTCTTCTTTTGTTTCTATCTCTTACCAATCTTGAGAAACTCATACATTCTCTGTTCACTGTTTCCCGGTCTTAGAGAAGTAGATTTCTTTCTGCGAAAGTGCTGTTTTCACAGTTCTAAGTACTCCCAACTCTATCAACAATGTAGGTTTTACCAGTTTTCTCAGTCTCTCTTATTTTCTTGTACTTATACTTGGAATTCTCTGTGTAAACCTCTGTAACCTTTCTAGGTAGATGAATCACTGTGTACTTTCTCTTGTTTCTATCTGTTACCAATCTTTAGAAACGCATACATTCTCTTATCACTGTTTCCCGGTATTAGAGAAGTAGATTTCTTTCTGCGAAAGTGCTGTTTTCACAGTGCTAAGTACTCGCAACTCTATTAACAATGTAGGTTTTACCAGTTTTCTAAGTCTCTCTTATTTTCTTGTACTTATACTTGTAATTCTTCGTGTAAACCTCTGTAACTTCCGTACGTAGATGAATCACTGTGTGCTTTCTCTTGTTTCTATCTGTTACCAATCTTGAGAAACTCATACATTCTCTGTTCACTGTTTCCCGGTCTTAGAGAAGTAGATTTCTTTCTGCAAAAGTGCTGTTTTCACAGTGCTAAGTACTCCCGAACTGTATCAACAATGCAGGTTTTACCAGGTTTCTAAGTCTCTCTTATTTTCTTGTATTTATACTTGTAATTCTCTGTGTAAACCTCTGTAACGTCCGTAGGTAGATGAATCACTGTGTACTTTCTCTAGTTTCTATCTGTTACCAATCTTGAGAAACTCATACATTCTCTGTTCACTGTTTCCCGGTCTTAGAGAAGTAGATTTCTTTCTGCGAAAGTGCTGTTTTCACAGTGCTAAGTACTCCCAGCTCTATGAACAATGTAGGTTTTACCAGGTTTCTAAGTCTCTCTCATTTTCTTGGAGTAACACTTGGAATTCTCCTTGAAAACCTCTGTAACTTCTCTAGGTAGATGAATCACTGAGTACTTTCTCTTGTTTCTATCTGTTACCAATCTTGAGAAACTCATACATTCGGTGTTCACTGTTTCCCGGTCTTAGAGAAGTAGAATTCTTTCTGCGAAAGTGCTGTTTTCACAGTGCTAAGTACTCCGAACTCTATCAACAATGTAGGTTTTACCAGTTTTCTAAGTCTCTCTCATTTTCTTGGAGTAACACTTGGAATTCTCTGTGTAAACCTCTGTAAATTCTCTAGGTAGATGAATCACTGTCTTCTTTTGTTTCTATCTCTTACCAATCTTGAGAAACTCATACATTCTCTGTTCACTGTTTCCCGGTCTTAGAGAAGTAGATTTCTTTCTGCGAAAGTGCTGTTTTCACAGTTCTAAGTACTCCCAACTCTATCAACAATGTAGGTTTTACCAGTTTTCTCAGTCTCTCTTATTTTCTTGTACTTATACTTGGAATTCTCTGTGTAAACCTCTGTAACTTCTCTAGATAGATGAATCACTGTGTACTTTCTCTTGTTTCTATCTGTTACCAATGTTGAGAAACTCATACATTCTCTGTTCACTGTTTTCCGGTCTTAGAGAAGTAGATTTCTTTCTGCGAAAGTGCTGTTTTCACAGTGCTAAGTACTCCCAACTCTATCAAAATTGTAGGTTTTACCAGTTTTCTAAGTCTCTCTCATTTTCTTGTACTTATACTTGGAATTCTCTGTGTAAACCTCTGTAACGTCTCTAGGAGAATGAATCACTGTGTACTTTCTCTTGTTTCTATCTGTTACCAATCTTGAGAAACTCATACATTCTCTGTTCACTGTTTCCCGGTCTTAGAGAAGTAGATTTCTTTCTGCGAAAGTGCTGTTTTCACAGTGCTAAGTACTCCCAACTCTATCAACAATGTAGGTTTTACCAGTTTTCTAAGTCTCACTTATTTTCTTGTACTTACACTTCTAATTCTCTGTGTAAACCTCTGTAACTTCCGTAGGTTGATGAATCACTGTGTACTTTCTCTTGTTTCTATCTGTTACCAATCTTGAGAAACTCATACTTTCTCTGTTCACTGTTTCCCGGTCTTAGCCAGGTAGATTTTTTTCTGCAAAAGTGCCGTTTTCACAGTGCTAAGTACTCCCAACTTTATCAACAATGTAGGTTTTACCAGTTTTCTAAGTCTCTCTTATTTTCTTGTACTTATACTTGGAATTCTCTGTATAAACCTCTGTAACTTCTCTAGGTAGATGAATCACTGTTTACTTTCTCTTGTTTCTATCTGTTACCAATCTTGAGAGACTCATACATTCTCTGTTCACTGTTTCGCGGTCTTAGAGAAGTAGATTTCTTTCGATGAAAGTGATGTTTTCACAGTGCTGACTACTCCCCACTGTATCAACAATGTTGGTTTTACCAGTTTTCTAAGTCTCTCTTATTTTCTTGGAGTTACGCTTGTAAATCTCTGTGTAAATTTCTGTAACTTCTCTAGGGTACTGAGTCACTGTGTACTTACTCTTGTTTCTGTTTGTTACCAATCTTGAGAAACTCACAGATTCTCTTTTCACTGTTTCGTGGTCTGAGAGAAGTAGATTTCTATCGAAGAAAGTGATGTTTTCACAGTGCTAAGTACTCCCAACTGTATCAACAATGCAGGTTTTACCAGTTTTCTAAGTCTCTCTTTTTTTCTTGCAGAAATACTTGGAATTCTCTGTGTAAATCTCTGTCACTCCTCTAGGTAGATGTATCACTGTGTACTTACTGTTATTTCTATCTGTTACCAATCTTGAGAGACTCATACATTCTCTGTTCACTGTTTCCCGGTCTTAGAGAAGTAGATTTCTTTGTGCGAATGTGCTGTTTTCACAGAGCTAAGTACTCCCAACTCTATCAACAATGTACGTTTCACCAGTTTTCTAAGTCTCTCTTATTTTCTTGTACTTATACTTGGAATTCTCTGTGTAAACCTCTGTAACTTCTCTAGGTAGATGAATCACTGTGTACTTTCTCTTGTTTCTATCTGTTACCAATATTGAGAAACTCATACATTCTCTGTTCACTGTTTCCCGGTCATAGAGAAGTAGATTTCTTTCTGCGAAAGTGCTGTTTTCACAGTGCTAAGTACTCCCAACACTATCAACAATTTAGGTTTTACCAGTTTTCTAAGTCTCTCTTATTTTCTTGGAGTTACACTTGAATTTCTCTGTGTAAACCTCTGTAACTTCTCTAGATAGATGCATCACTGTGTACTTTCTCTTGTTTCTATCTGTTACGAATGTTGAGAAACTCATAAATTCTCTGTTCACTGTTTCCCAGTCTTAGAGAAGTAGATTTCTTTCTGAGAAAGTGCTGTTTTCACAGTGCTAAGTACTCCCAGCTCTATCAACAATGTAGGTTTTACCAGTTTTCTAAGTCTCTCTCATTTTCTTGGAGTAACACTTGGAATTCTCTGTGTAAACGTCTGTAACTTCTCTAGGTAGATGAATCACTGTCTTCTTTCTCTTGCTTCTATCTGTTACCAATCTTGAGAAACTCATACATTCTCTGTTCACTGTTTCCCGGTCTTAGAGAAGTAGATTTCTTTCTGCGAAAGTGCTGTTTTCACAGTGCTAAGTACTCCCAACTCTATCAACAATGTAGGTTTTACCAGTTTTCTAAGTCTCTCTTATTTTCTTGTACTTATACTTGGAATTCTCTGTGTAAACCTCTGTAACTTCCGTAGGTAGATGAATCACTGTGTACTTTCTCTTGTTTCTATCTGTTACCAATCTTGAGAAACTCATACATTCTCTGTTCACTGTTTCCCGGTCTAAGAGAAGTAGATTTCTTTCTGCGAAAGTGCTGTTTTCAAAGTGCTAAGTACTCCCAACTCTATCAACAATGTTGGTTTTACCAGTTTTCTAAGTCTCTCTTATTTTCTTGTACTTATACTTGGAATTCTCCGTGTAAACCTCTGTAACTTTTCTAAGTAGATGAATCACTGTGTACTTTCTCTTGTTTCTATCTGTTTACAATCTTGAGAATCGCATACATTCTCTTTTCACTGTTTCCCGGTCTTAGAGAAGTAGATTTCTTTCTGCGAAATTGCTGTTTTCACAGTGCTAAGTACTCCCAGCTCTATCAACAATGTAGGTTTTACCAGTTTTCTAAGTCTCTCTTTTTTTCTTGTACTTATACTTGGAATTCTCTGTGTCAACCTCTGTAACTTCCGTACGTAGATGAATCACTGTGTACTTTCTCTTGTTTCTATCTGTTACCAATCTTGAGAAACTCATAAATTCTCTGTTCACTGTTTCCCGGTCTTAGAGAAGTAGATTTCTTTCTGCGAAAGTGCTGTTTTCACAGTGCTAAGTACTCCCAGCTCTATCAACAATGTAGGTTTTACCAGTTTTCTAAATCTCTCTCATTTTCTTGGAGTAACACTTGGAATTCTCTCTGTAAACCTCTGTAACTTCTCTAGGTAGATGAATCACTGTCTTCTTTTGTTTCTATCTCTTACCAATCTTGAGAAACTCATACATTCTCTGTTCACTGTTTCCCGGTCTTAGAGAAGTAGATTTCTTTCTGCGAAAGTGCTGTTTTCACAGTGCTAAGTACTCCCAGCTCTATCAACAATGTAGGTTTAACCAGTTTTCTAAGTCTCTCTCATTTTCTTGGAGTAACACTTGGAATTCTCTGTGTAAACCTCTGTAACTTCTCTAGGTAGATGAATCACTGTGTACTTTCTCTTTTTTCTATCTGTTACCAGTCTTGACAAACTCATACATTCTCTGTTCACTGTTTCCCGGTCTTAGAGAAGTAGATTCCTTTTGACGAAAGTGATGTTTTCACAGTGCTGAGTACTCCCAAATGTATCAATAATGTTGGCTTTACCAGTTTTCTAAGTCTCTCTCATTTTCTTGGAGTAACACTTGGAATTCTCTGTGTAAACCTCTGTAACTTCTCTAGGTAGATGAATCACTGTGTACTTTCTCTTGTTTCTATCGGTTACCAATCCTGAGAAACTCATACATTCTCTGTTCACTGTTTCCCGGTCTTGGGGAAGTAGATTTCTTTCTGCGAAAGTGCTGTTTTCACAGTGCTAAGTACTCCCAACTGTATCAATAATGTTGGTTTTACCAGTTTTCTAAGTCTCTCTTGTTTTCTTGGAGTTACACTTGGAAATCTCCGTGTAAACCTCTGTAATTTCTCTAGGTAGATGAATCACTGTGTACTTTCTCTTTTTTCTATCTGTTACCAGTCTTGACAAACTCATACATTCTCTGTTCACTGTTTCCCGGTCTTAGCCAGGTAGATTTTTTTCTGCAAAAGTGCCGTTTTCACCGTGCTAAATACTCCCAACTGTATCAGCAATGTAGGTTTTACCACTTTTCTAAGTCTCTCTCATTTTCTTGGAGTAACACTTGGAATTCTCTGTGTAAACCTCTGTAACTTCTCTAGATAGGTGAATCACTGTCTTCTTTCTCTTGTTTCTATCTGTTACCAATGTTGAGAAACTCATACATTCTCTGTTCACTGTTTCCCGGTCTTAGAGAAGTAGATTTCTTTCTGAGAAAGTGCTGTTTTCACAGTGCTACGTACTCCCAAATCTATCAACGATGTAGGTTTTACCAGTTTTCTAAGTCTCTCTTATTTTCTTGTACTTATACTTGGAATTCTCTGTGTAAACCTCTGTAACCTTTCTAGGCAGATGAATCACTGTGTACTTTCTCTTGTTTCTATGTGTTACCAATCTTGAGAAACTCATACATTCTCTGTTCACTGTTTTGCGATCTTAGAGAAGTAGATTTCTTTTGACGAAAGTGATGTTTTCACAGTGCTAACTACTCCCAAATGTATCAACAATGTTGGTTTTACCAGTTTTCTAAGTCTCTCTTGTTTTCTTGGAGTTACACTTGGAAATCTCTGTGTAAATTTCTGTAACTTCTCTAGGGTACTGAGTTACTGTGTACTTACTCTTGTTTCTATCTGTGACCAATCTTGAGAAACTCACAGATTCTCTTTTCACTGTTTCGTGGTCTGAGAGAAGTAGATTTCTTTCGAAGAAAGTGATGTTTTCACAATACTAAGTACTCCCAACTGTATCAACAATGTTGGTTTTACCAGTTTTTAAGTCTCTCTTATTTTCCTGCAGTAATATTTGGAATTCTCTGTGTAAACCTCTGCAACTCTTCTAGGTAGATGTATCACTCTGTACTTACTGTTATTTCTATCTGTTACCAATCTTGAGAAACTCATACATTCTCTGTTCACTGTTTCTCGGTCTTAGAGAAGTAGATTTCTTTGTGCGAAAGTGCTGTTTTCACAGTGCTTAGTACTCCCAACTCTATCAACAATGTAGGTTTTACCAGTTTTCTAAGTCTCTCTTATTTTCTTGTACTTATACTTGTAATTCTCTGTGTAAACCTCTGTAACTTCTCTAGGTAGATGAATCACTGTGTACTTTCTCTTGTTTCTATCTGTTACCAATCTTGAGAAAATCATACATTCTCTGTTCATGTTTCCCGGTCATAGAGAAATAGATTTCTTTCTGCGAAAGTGCTGTTTTCACAGTGCTAAGTACTCCCAACTGTATGAACAATGTAGGTTTTACCAGTTTTCTAAGTCTCTCTTATTTTCTTGTACTTATACTTAGAATTCTCTGTGTAAACCTCTGTAACCTTTGTAGGTAGGTGAATCACTGTGTACTTTCTCTTGTTTCTATCTGTTACCAATCTTTAGAAACGCATACATTCTCTTTTCACTGTTTCCCGGTCTTAGAGAAGTAGACTTCTTTCTGCGAAAGTGCTGTTTTCACAGTTCTAAGTACTATCAACTCTATCAACAATGTAGGTTTTACCAGTTTTCTAAGTCTCTCTTATTTTCTTGGAGTTACACTTGGATTTCTCTGTGTAAACCTCTGTAACTTCTCTAGGTAGATGAATCACTGTGTACTTTCTCTTGTTTCTATCTGTTACCAATTTTGAGAAACTCATACATTCTCTGTTCACTGTTTCCCGGTCTTAGAGAAGTAGATTTCTTTCTGCGAAAGTGCTGTTTTCAAAGTGCTAAGTACTCCCAAATCTATCAAGAGTGTTGGTTTTACCAGTTTTCTAAGTCTTATTTTCTTATACTTATATTTGGAATTCTCTGTGTAACCCTCTGTAACTTCTCTAGGTAGATGGATCACTGTGTACTTTTTCTTGTTTCTATCTGTTACCAATCTTTAAAAACGCATACATTCTCTGTTCAATGTTTCCCGGTCTTAGAGAAGTAGATCTCTTTCTGCGAAAGTGCTGTTTTCACAGTGCTAAGTACTCCCAACTCTATCAACAATGTAGGTTTTACCAGTTTTCTAAGTCTCTCTTATTTTCTTTTACCTATACTTGGAATTCTCTGTGTAAATCTCTCTAACTTCTCTAGGTATATGAATCACTGTGTACTTTCTCTTGTTTCTATCTGTTACCAATCTTGAGAAATGCATACATTCTCTTTTGACTGTTTCCCGGTCTTAGAGAAGTACATTTCTTTCTGCAAAATTGCTGTTTTCACAGTGCTAAGTACTCCCAGCTCTATCAACAATGTAGGTTTTACCAGTTTGCTAAGTGTCTCTTATTTTCTTGTACTTATACTTGGAATTCTCTGTGTCAACCTCTGTAACTTCCGTACGTAGATGAATCACTGTGTACTTTCTCTTGTTTCTATCTGTTACCAATCTTGAGAAACTCATACGTTCTCTGTTCACTGTTTCCCGGTCTTAGAGAAATAGATTTCTTTCTGCGAAAGTGTTGTTTTCACAGTGCTAAGTATTCCCAACTCTATCAACAAAGTAGGTTTTACCAGTTTTCTAAGTCTCTCTTATTTTCTTTTACTCATACTTGGAATTCTCTGTGTAAACCTCTGTAACCTTTCTAGGTAGGTGAATCACTGTGTACTTTCTCTTGTTTCTATCTGTTACCAATCTTTAGAAACGCATACATTCTCTTTTCACTGTTTCCCTGTCTTAGAGAAATAGATTTCTTTCTGCGAAAGTGCTGTTTTCACAGTGCTAAGTACTACCAACTCTATCAACAATGTAGGTTTTACCAGTTTTCTAAGTCTCTCTTATTTTCTTGGAGTTACACTTGGATTTCTCTGTGTAAACCTCTGTCACTTCTCTAGGTAGATGAATCACTGTGTAGTTTCTCTTGTTTCTATCTATTACCAATTTTGAGAAACTCATACATTCTCTGTTCACTGTTTCCCAGTCTTAGAGAAGTAGACTTCTTTCTGCGAAAGTGCTGTTTTCACAGTGCTAAGTACTCCCAACTCTATCAACAATGTTGGTTTTACCAGTTTTCTAAGTCTCTCTTATTTTCTTGCAGAAATTCTGGGAATTCTCTGTGTAAACCTCTGTAACTTCTCTAGGTAGATGAATCACTGTGTACTTTCTCTTGATTCTATCTGTTACCAATCTTGAGAAATGCATACATTCTCTGTTCAATGTTTCCCAGTCTTAGAGAAGTAGATTTCTTTCTGCGAAAGTGCTGTTTTCACAGTGCTAAGTACTCCCAACTCTATCAACAAAGTAGGTTTTACCAGTTATCTAAGTCTCTCTTATTTTCTTGTACTTATACTTGGAATTCTCTGTGTAAACCTCTGTAACCTTTCTAGGTAGATGAATCACTGTGTACTTTCTCTTGTTTCTATCTGTTACCAATCTTGAGAAACTCATACATTCTATGTTCACTGTTTCCCGGTCTTAGAGAAGTAGATTTCTTTCTGTGAAAGTGCTGTTTTCACAGTGCTAAGTACTCCCAACTCTATCAACAATGTAGGTTTTACCAGTTTTCTAAGTCTCTCTTATTTTTTTGTACTTATACTTGTAATTCTCTGTGTAAACCTGTGTAACTTCTCTAGATAGATGAATCACTGTGTACTTTCTCTTGTTTCTATCTGTTACCAATGTTGAGAAACTCATACATTCTCTGTTCACTGTTTCCCGGTCTTAGAGAAGTAGATTTCTTTCTGCGAAAGTGCTGTTTTCACAGTGCTAAGTACTCCCAACTCTATCAAAATTGTAGGTTTTACCAGTTTTCTAAGTCTCTCTCATTTTCTTCCACTTATACATGGAATTCTCTGTGTAAACCTCTGTAACTTCTCTAGGAGAATGAATCACCGTCTTCTTTCTCTTGTTTCTATCTGTTACCAATCTTGAGAAACTCATACATTCTCTTTTCACTGTTTCCCGGTGTTAGAGAAGTGGATTTCTTTCAGCGAAAGTGCTGTTTTCACAGTGCTAAGTACTCCCAATTCTATCAACAATGTAAGTTTTAACAGTTTTCTAAGTCTCTCTTATTTTCTTGTACTTATACTTGGAATTCTCTGTGTAAACCTCTGTAACTTCTCTAGGTAGAAGAATCACTGTGTACTTTCTCTTGATTCTATCTGTTACCAATCTTGAGAAACGCATACATTCTCTGTTCAATGTTTCCCGGTCTTAGAGAAGTAGATTTCTTTCTGCGAAAGTGCTGTTTTCACAGTGCTAAGTACTCCCAACTCTATCAACAATGTAGGTTTTACCAGTTTTGTAAGTCTCTCTTATTTTCTTGGACTTATACATGGAATTCTCTGTGTAAACCTCTGTAACTTCTCTAGATAGATGAATCACTGTGTACTTTCTGATGTTTCTATCTGTTAGCAATGTTGAGAAACTCATACATTCTCTGTTCACTGTTTCCCGGTCTTAGAGAAGTAGATTTCTTTCTGCGAAAGTGCTGTTTTCACAGTGCTAAGTACTCCCAGCTCTATCAACAATGTAGCTTTTACCAGTTTTCTAAGTCTCTTTCGTTGTCTTGGAGTAACACTTGGAATTCTCTGTGTAAACCTCTGTAACTTCTCTAGGTAGATGAATTACTGTCTTCTTTCTCTTGTTTCTATCTGTTACCAATGTTGAGAAACTCATACATTCTCTGTTCACTGTTTCCCGGTCTTAGAGAAGTAGATTTCTTTCTGAGAAAGTGCTGTTTTCACAGTGCTACGTACTCCCAAATCTATCAACGATGTACGTTTTACCAGTTTTCTAAGTCTCTCTTATTTTCTTGTACTTATACTTGGAATTCTCTGTGTAAACCTCTGTAACTTCTCTAGGTAGATGAATCACTGTGTACTTTCTCTTGTTTCTATCTGTTACCAATTTTGAGAAACTCATACATTCTCTGTTCACTGTTTCCCGGTCTTAGAGAAGTAGATTTCTTTCTGCGAAAGTGCTGTTTTCAAAGTGCTAAGTATTCCCAAATCTATCAACAATGTTGGTTTTACCAGTTTTCTAAGTCTTATTTTCTTGTACTTATATTTGGAATTCTCTGTGTAACCCTCTGTAACTTCTCTAGGTAGATGAATCACTGTGTACTTTCTCTTGTTTCTATCTGTTACCAATCTTGAGAAACGCATACATTCTCTTTTGACTGATTCCCGGTCTTAGAGAAGTACATTTCTTTCTGCAAAATTGCTGTTTTCACAGTGCTAAGTACTCCCAGCTCTATCAACAATGTAGGTTTTACCAGTTTTCTAAGTCTCTCTTATTTTCTTGTACTTATACTTGGAATTCTCTGTGTCAACCTCTGTAACTTCCGTACGTAGATGAATCACTGTGTACTTTCTCTTGTTTCTATCTGTTACCAATCTTGAGAAACTCATACGTTCTCTGTTCACTGTTTCCCGGTCTTAGAGAAGTAGATTTCTTTCTGCGAAAGTGCTGTTTTCACAGTGCTAAGTACTCCCAGCTCTATCAACAATGTAGGTTTTACCAGTTTTCTAAGTCTCTCTCATTTTCTTGGAGTAACACTTGGAATTCTCTTTGTAAACCTCTGTAACTTCTCTAGGTAGATGAATCACTGTCTTTTTTCTCTTGTTTCTATCTGTTACCAATGTTGAGAAACTCATACATTCTCTTATCACTGTTTCACGGTCTTAGAGAAGTAGATTCTTTTTGACAAAAGTGATGTTTTCACAGTGCTGAGTACTCCCAAATGTATCAATAATGTTGGTTTTACCAGTTCTCTAAGTCTCTCTTATTTTCTTCGAGTTACACTTGGATTTCTCTGTGTAAACCTCTGTAACATCTCTAGGTAGATGAATCATTGTGTACTTTCTGTTGTTTCTATCTGTTACCAATCTTGAAAGACTAATACATTCTCTGTTCACTGTTTTCCGGTCTTACAGAAGTAGATTTCTTTCTGCGAAAGTGCTGATTTCACAGTGCTAAGTACTCCCAACTCTATCAACAATGTAGCTTTTACCAGTTTTCTAAGTCTCTCTTATTTTCTTGTACTTATACTTGGAATTCTCTGTGTAAACCTCTGTAAATTCCGTAGGTAGATGAATCACTGTGTACTTTCTCTTGTTTCTATCTGTTAGCAATCTTGAGAAACTCATACATTCTCTGTTCACTGTTTCCCGGTCTTAGAGAAGTAGATTTCTTTCTGCGAAAGTGCTGTTTTCACAGTGCTAAGTACTCCCAGCTCTATCAACAATGTAGGTTTAACCAGTTTTCTAAGTCTCTCTCATTTTCTTGGAGTAACACTTGGAATTCTCTGTGTAAACCTCTGTAACTTCTCTAGGTAGATGAATCACTGTGTACTTTCTCTTTTTTCTATCTGTTACCAGTCTTGACAAACTCATACATTCTCTGTTCACTGTTTCCCGGTCTTAGAGAAGTAGATTCCTTTTGACGAAAGTGATGTTTTCACAGTGCTGAGTACTCCCAAATGTATCAATAATGTTGGCTTTACCAGTTTTCTAAGTCTCTCTCATTTTCTTGGAGTAACACTTGGAATTCTCTGTGTAAACCTCTGTAACTTCTCTAGGTAGATGAATCACTGTGTACTTTCTCTTGTTTCTATCGGTTACCAATCCTGAGAAACTCATACATTCTCTGTTCACTGTTTCCCGGTCTTGGGGAAGTAGATTTCTTTCTGCGAAAGTGCTGTTTTCACAGTGCTAAGTACTCCCAACTGTATCAATAATGTTGGTTTTACCAGTTTTCTAAGTCTCTCTTGTTTTCTTGGAGTTACACTTGGAAATCTCCGTGTAAACCTCTGTAATTTCTCTAGGTAGATGAATCACTGTGTACTTTCTCTTTTTTCTATCTGTTACCAGTCTTGACAAACTCATACATTCTCTGTTCACTGTTTCCCGGTCTTAGCCAGGTAGATTTTTTTCTGCAAAAGTGCCGTTTTCACCGTGCTAAATACTCCCAACTGTATCAGCAATGTAGGTTTTACCAGTTTTCTAAGTCTCTCTCATTTTCTTGGAGTAACACTTGGAATTCTCTGTGTAAACCTCTGTAACTTCTCTAGATAGGTGAATCACTGTCTTCTTTCTCTTGTTTCTATCTGTTACCAATGTTGAGAAACTCATACATTCTCTGTTCACTGTTTCCCGGTCTTAGAGAAGTAGATTTCTTTCTGAGAAAGTGCTGTTTTCACAGTGCTACGTACTCCCAAATCTATCAACGATGTAGGTTTTACCAGTTTTCTAAGTCTCTCTTATTTTCTTGTACTTATACTTGGAATTCTCTGTGTAAACCTCTGTAACCTTTCTAGGCAGATGAATCACTGTGTACTTTCTCTTGTTTCTATGTGTTACCAATCTTGAGAAACTCATACATTCTCTGTTCACTGTTTTGCGATCTTAGAGAAGTAGATTTCTTTTGACGAAAGTGATGTTTTCACAGTGCTAACTACTCCCAAATGTATCAACAATGTTGGTTTTACCAGTTTTCTAAGTCTCTCTTGTTTTCTTGGAGTTACACTTGGAAATCTCTGTGTAAATTTCTGTAACTTCTCTAGGGTACTGAGTTACTGTGTACTTACTCTTGTTTCTATCTGTGACCAATCTTGAGAAACTCACAGATTCTCTTTTCACTGTTTCGTGGTCTGAGAGAAGTAGATTTCTTTCGAAGAAAGTGATGTTTTCACAATACTAAGTACTCCCAACTGTATCAACAATGTTGGTTTTACCAGTTTTTAAGTCTCTCTTATTTTCTTGCAGTAATATTTGGAATTCTCTGTGTAAACCTCTGCAACTCTTCTAGGTAGATGTATCACTCTGTACTTACTGTTATTTCTATCTGTTACCAATCTTGAGAAACTCATACATTCTCTGTTCACTGTTTCTCGGTCTTAGAGAAGTAGATTTCTTTGTGCGAAAGTGCGGTTTTCACAGTGCTTAGTACTCCCAACTCTATCAACAATGTAGGTTTTACCAGTTTTCTAAGTCTCTCTTATTTTCTTGTACTTATACTTGTAATTCTCTGTGTAAACCTCTGTAACTTCTCTAGGTAGATGAATCACTGTGTACTTTCTCTTGTTTCTATCTGTTACCAATCTTGAGAAAATCGTACATTCTCTGTTCATGTTTCCCGGTCATAGAGAAATAGATTTCTTTCTGCGAAAGTGCTGTTTTCACAGTGCTAAGTACTCCCAACTCTATCCACAATGTAGGTTTTACCAGTTTTCTAAGTCTCTCTTGTTTTCTTGTACTTATACTTGTAATTCTCTGTGTAAACCTCTGTAACTTTCGTAGGTAGATGAATCACTGTGTACTTTCTCTTGTTTCTATCTGTTACCAATGTTGAGAAACTCATACATTCTCTGTTCAGTGTTTCCGAGTCTTAGAGAAGTAAATTTCTTTCTGCGAATGTGCTGTTTTCACAGTGCTAAGTACTCCCAACTCTATGAACTATGTAGGTTTTACCAGTTTTCTAAGTCTCTCTTATTTTCTTGTACTTATACTTGGAATTCTCTGTGTAAACCTCTGTAACTTCTCTAGGTAGATGAATCACTGTGTACTTTCTCTTGTTTCTATCTGTTACTAATGTTGAGAAACTCATACATTCTCTGTTCACTGTTTCCCGGTCTTAGAGAAGTAGATTTCTTTCTGCGAAAGTGCTGTTTTCACAGTGGTAAGTACTCCTAGCTCTATCAACAATGTAGGTTTTACGAGTTTTCTAAGTCTCTCTTATTTTCTTGTACTTATACTTGGAATTCTCTGTGTAAACCTCTGTAACCTTTGTAGGTAGATGAATCACTGTGTACTTTCTCTTGTTTCTATCTGTTACCAATCTTTAGAAACGCATACATTCTCTGTTCACTGTTTCCCGGTATTAGAGAAGTAGATTTCCTTCTGCGAAAGTGCTGTTTTCACAGTGCTAAGTACTCCCAACTCTATCAACAATGTAGGTTTTACCAGTTTTCTAAGTCTCTCTTATTTTCTTGGAGTTACACTTGGATTTCTCGGTGTAAACCTCTGTAACTACTTTAGGTGGATGAATCACTGTGTACTTTCTCTTGTTTCTATCTGTTACCAATCTTGAGAAACTCATACATTCTCTGTTCACTGTTTACCGGTCTTAGAGAAGTAGATTTCGTTCTGCGAAAGTGCTGTTTTCACAGTGCTAAGTACTCCCAACTCTATCCACAATGTAGGTTTTACCAGTTTTCTAAGTCTCTCTTGTTTTCTTGTACTTATACTTGTAATTCTCTGTGTAAACCTCTGTAACTTTCGTAGGTAGATGAATCACTGTGTACTTTCTCTTGTTTCTATCTGTTACCAATGTTGAGAAACTCATACATTCTCTGTTCACTGTTTCCCGGTCTTAGAGAAGTAGATTTCTTTCTGCGAAAGTGCTGTTTTCACAGTGGTAAGTACTCCTAGCTCTATCAACAATGTAGGTTTTACGAGTTTTCTAAGTCTCTCTTATTTTCTTGGACTTATACTTGGAATTCTCTGTGTAAACCTCTGTAACCTTTCTAGGTAGATGAATCACTGTGTACTTTCTCTTGTTTCTATCTGTTACCAATCTTTAGAAACGCATACATTCTCTTTCCACTGTTTCCCGGTCTTAGAGAAGTAGATTTCTTTCTACGAAAGTGCTGTTTTCACAGTGCTAAGTACTCCCAACTCTATCAACAATGTAGGTTTTACGAGTTTTCTAAGTCTCTCTTATTTTCTTGTACTTATACTTGGAATTCTCTGTGTAAACCTCTGTAACCTTTGTAGGTAGATGAATCACTGTGTACTTTCTCTTGTTTCTATCTGTTACCAATCTTTAGAAACGCATACATTCTCTGTTCACTGTTTCCTGGTATTAGAGAAGTAGATTTCCTTCTGCGAAAGTGCTGTTTTCACAGTGCTAAGTACTCCCAACTCTATCAACAATGTAGGTTTTACCAGTTTTCTAAGTCTCTCTTATTTTCTTGGAGTTACACTTGGATTTCTCTGTGTAAACCTCTGTAACTTCTCTAGGTGGATGAATCACTGTGTACTTTCTCTTGTTTCTATCTGTTACCAATCTTGAGAAACTCATACATTCTCTGTTCACTGTTTCCCGGTCTTAGAGAAGTAGATTTCTTTCTGCGAAAGTGCTGTTTTCACAGTGCTAAGTACTCCCAGCTCTATCAACAATGTAGGTTTTACCAGTTTTCTAAGTCTCTCTTATTTTCTTGTACTTATACTTGGAATTCTCTGTGTCAACCTCTGTAACTTCCGTACGTAAATGAATCACTGTGTACTTTCTCTTGTTTCTATCTGTTACCAATCTTGAGAAACTCATACATTCTCTGTTCACTGTTTCCCGGTCTTAGAGAAGTAGATTTCTTTCTGCGAAAGTGCTGTTTTCACAGTGCTAAGTACTCCCAACTCTATCAACAATGTAGGTTTTACCAGTTTTCTAAGTCTCTCTTATTTTCTTGGACTTATACTTGTAATTCTCTGTGTAAACCTCTGTAACTTCTCTAGATAGATGAATCACTGTGTACTTTCTCTTGTTTCTATCTGTTACCAATGTTGAGAAACTCATAAATTCTCTGTTCACTGTTTCCCGGTCTTAGAGAAGTAGATTTCCTTCTGCGAAAGTGCTGTTTTCACAGTGCTAAGTACTCCCAGCTCTATCAACAATGTAGGTTTTACCAGTTTTCTAAGTCTCTCTTATTTTCTTGGAGTTTTACTTGGATTTCTCTGTGTAAACCTCTGTAACTTCTCTAGGTAGATGAATCACTGTGTACTTTCTCTTGTTTCTATCTGTTACCAATCTTGAGAAACTCATACATTCTCTATTCAATGTTTACCGGTCTTAGAGAAGTAGATTTCTGGCTGCGAAAGTGGTGTTTTCACAGTGCTAAGTACTCCCAACTCTATCCACAATGTAGGTTTTACCAGTTTTCTAAGTCTCTCTTATTTTCTTGTACTTATACTTGTAATTCTCTGTGTAAACCTCTGTAACTTTCGTAGGTAGATGAATCACTGTGTACTTTCTCTTGTTTCTATCTGTTACCAATGTTGAGAAAGTCATACATTCTCTGTTCAGTGTTTCCGGGTCTTAGAGAAGTAAATTTCTTTCTGCGAAAGTGCTGTTTTCACAGTGCTATGTACTCCCAACTCTATGAACAATGTAGGTTTTACCAGTTTTCTAAGTCTCTCTTATTTTCTTGTACTTATACTTGCAATTCTCTGTGTAAACCTCTGTAACTTCTCTAGATAGGTGAATCACTGTGTACTTTCTCTTGTTTCTATCTGTTACCAATGTTGAGAAACTCATACATTCTCTGTTCACTGTTTCCCGGTCTTAGAGAAGTAGATTTCTTTCTGCGAAAGTGCTGTTTTCACAGTGCTAAGTACTCCCACCTCTATCAACAATGTAGGTTTTACCAGTTTTCTAAGTCTCTCTTATTTTCTTGTACTTATACTTGCAATTCTCTGTGTAAACCTCTGTAACTTCTCTAGGTAGATGAATCACTGTGTACTTTCTCTTGTTTCTATCTGTTACCAATCTTTAGAAACGCATACATTCTCTGCTCACTGTTTCCCGGTCTTAGAGAAGTAGATTTCTTTCTGCGAAAGTGCTGTTTTCACAGTGGTAAGTACTCCTAGCTCTATCAACAATGTAGGTTTTACGAGTTTTCTAAGTCTCTCTTATTTTCTTGTACTTATACTTGGAATTCTCTGTGTAAACCTCTGTAACCTTTCTAGGTAGATGAATCACTGTGTACTTTCTCTTGTTTCTATCTTTTACCAATCTTTAGAAACGCATACATTCTCTTTTCACTGTTTCCCGGTCTTAGAGAAGTAGATTTCTTTCTACGAAAGTGCTGTTTTCACAGTGCTAAGTACTCCCAACTCTATCAACAATGTAGGCTTTACCAGTTTTCTAAGTCTCTCTTATTTTCTCGTACTTATACTTGGAATTCTCTGTGTCAACCTCTGTAACTTCCGTACGTAGATGAATCACTGTGTACTTTCTCTTGTTTCTATCTGTTACCAATCTTGAGAAACTCATACATTCTCTATTCACTGTTTCCCGGTCTTAGAGAAGGAGATTTCTTTCTGCGAAGGTGCTGTTTTCACAGTGCTAAGTACTCCCAACTCTATCAACAATGTAGGTTTTACCAGTTTTCTAAGTCTCTCTTATTTTCTTGGACTTATACTTGGAATTCTCTGTGTAAACCTCTGTAACTTCTCTAGATAGATGAATCACTGTGTACTTTCTCTTGTTTCTATCTGTTACCAATGTTGAGAAACTCATACATTCTCTGTTCACTGTTTCCCGGTCTTAGAGAAGTGGATTTCCTTCTGCGAAAGTGCTGTTTTCACAGTGCTAAGTACTCCCAACTCTATCAACAATGTAGGTTTTACCAGTATTCTAAGTCTCTCTTATTTTCTTGGAGTTACACTTGGATTTCTCTGTGTAAACCTCTGTAACTTCTCTAGGTAGATGAATCACTGTGTACTTTCTCTTGTTTCTATCTGTTACCAATCTTGAGAAACTCATACATTCTCTGTTCTCTGTTTACCGGTCTTAGAGAAGTAGATTTCGTTCTGCGAAAGTGCTGTTTTCACAGTGCTAAGTACTCCCAACTCTATCCACAATGTAGGTTTTACCAGTTTTCTAAGTCTCTCTTGTTTTCTTGTACTTATACTTGTAATTCTCTGTGTAAACCTCTGTAACTTTCGTAGGTAGATGAATCACTGTGTACTTTCTCTTGTTTCTATCTGTTACCAATGTTGAGAAACTCATACATTCTCTGTTCAGTGTTTCCGAGTCTTAGAGAAGTAAATTTCTTTCTGCGAATGTGCTGTTTTCACAGTGCTAAGTACTCCCAACTCTATGAACTATGTAGGTTTTACCAGTTTTCTAAGTCTCTCTTATTTTCTTGTACTTATACTTGGAATTCTCTGTGTAAACCTCTGTAACTTCTCTAGGTAGATGAATCACTGTGTACTTTCTCTTGTTTCTATCTGTTACTAATGTTGAGAAACTCATACATTCTCTGTTCACTGTTTCCCGGTCTTAGAGAAGTAGATTTCTTTCTGCGAAAGTGCTGTTTTCACAGTGGTAAGTACTCCTAGCTCTATCAACAATGTAGGTTTTACGAGTTTTCTAAGTCTCTCTTATTTTCTTGGACTTATACTTGGAATTCTCTGTGTAAACCTCTGTAACCTTTGTAGGTAGATGAATCACTGTGTACTTTCTCTTGTTTCTATCTGTTACCAATCTTTAGAAACGCATACATTCTCTGTTCACTGTTTCCCGGTATTAGAGAAGTAGATTTCCTTCTGCGAAAGTGCTGTTTTCACAGTGCTAAGTACTCCCAACTCTATCAACAATGTAGGTTTTACCAGTTTTCTAAGTCTCTCTTATTTTCTTGGAGTTACACTTGGATTTCTCGGTGTAAACCTGTGTAACTACTTTAGGTGGATGAATCACTGTGTACTTTCTCTTGTTTCTATCTGTTACCAATCTTGAGAAACTCATACATTCTCTGTTCACTGTTTACCGGTCTTAGAGAAGTAGATTTCGTTCTGCGAAAGTGCTGTTTTCACAGTGCTAAGTACTCCCAACTCTATCCACAATGTAGGTTTTACCAGTTTTCTAAGTCTCTCTTGTTTTCTTGTACTTATACTTGTAATTCTCTGTGTAAACCTCTGTAACTTTCGTAGGTAGATGAATCACTGTGTACTTTCTCTTGTTTCTATCTGTTACCAATGTTGAGAAACTCATACATTCTCTGTTCACTGTTTCCCGGTCTTAGAGAAGTAGATTTCTTTCTGCGAAAGTGCTGTTTTCACAGTGGTAAGTACTCCTAGCTCTATCAACAATGTAGGTTTTACGAGTTTTCTAAGTCTCTCTTATTTTCTTGGACTTATACTTGGAATTCTCTGTGTAAACCTCTGTAACCTTTCTAGGTAGATGAATCACTGTGTACTTTCTCTTGTTTCTATCTGTTACCAATCTTTAGAAACGCATACATTCTCTTTTCACTGTTTCCCGGTCTTAGAGAAGTAGATTTCTTTCTACGAAAGTGCTGTTTTCACAGTGCTAAGTACTGCCAACTCTATCAACAATGTAGGCTTTACCAGTTTTCTAAGTCTCTCTTATTTTCTTGGACTTATACTTGGAATTCTCTGTGTAAACCTCTGTAACTTCTCTAGATAGATGAATCACTGTGTACTTTCTCTTGTTTCTATCTGTTACCAATGTTGAGAAACTCATAAATTCTCTGTTCACTGTTTCCCGGTCTTAGAGAACTGGATTTCCTTCTGCGAAAGTGCTGTTTTCACAGTGCTAAGTACTCCCAACTCTATCAACAATGTAGGTTTTACCAGTTTTCTAAGTCTCTCTTATTTTCTTGGAGTTACACTTGGATTTCTCTGTGTAAACCTCTGTAACTTCTCTAGGTGGATGAATCACTGTGTACTTTCTCTTGTTTCTATCTGTTACCAATCTTGAGAAACTCATACATTCTCTGTTCACTGTTTACCGGTCTTAGAGAAGTAGATTTCGTTCTGCGAAAGTGCTGTTTTCACAGTGCTAAGTACTCCCAACTCTATCCACAATGTAGGTTTTACCAGTTTTCTAAGTCTCTCTTGTTTTCTTGTACTTATACTTGTAATTCTCTGTGTAAACCTCTGTAACTTTCGTAGGTAGATGAATCACTGTGTACTTTCTCTTGTTTCTATCTGTTACCAATGTTGAGAAACTCATACATTCTCTGTTCAGTGTTTCCGGGTCTTAGAGAAGTAAATTTCTTTCTGCGAATGTGCTGTTTTCACAGTGCTAAGTACTCCCAACTCTATGAACAATGTAGGTTTTACCAGTTTTCTAAGTCTCTCTTATTTTCTTGTACTTATACTTGCAATTCTCTGTGTAAACCTCTGTAACTTCTCTAGGTAGATGAATCACTGTGTACTTTCTCTTGTTTCTATCTGTTACTAATGTTGAGAAACTCATACATTCTCTGTTCACTGTTTCCCGGTCTTAGAGAAGTAGATTTCTTTCTGCGAAAGTGCTGTTTTCACAGTGGTAAGTACTCCTAGCTCTATCAACAATGTAGGTTTTACGAGTTTTCTAAGTCTCTCTTATTTTCTTGGACTTATACTTGGAATTCTCTGTGTAAACCTCTGTAACGTTTCTAGGTAGATGAATCACTGTGTACTTTCTCTTGTTTCTATCTGTTACCAATCTTTAGAAACGCATACATTCTCTGTTCACTGTTTCCCGGTATTAGAGAAGTAGATTTCTTTCTGCGAAAGTGCTGTTTTCACAGTGCTAAGTACTCCCAACTCTATCAACAATGTAGGTTTTACCAGTTTTCTAAGTCTCTCTTGTTTTCTTGTACTTATACTTGGAATTCTCTGTGTAAACCTCTGTAACTTCTCTAGGTAGATGAATCACTGTGTACTTTCTCTTGTTTCTATCTGTTACCAATCTTGAGAAACTCATACATTCTCTGTTCACTGTTTCCCGGTCTTAGAGAAGTAGATTTCTTTCTGCGAAAGTGCTGTTTTCACAGTGCTAAGTACTCCCAACTCTATGAACAATGTAGGTTTTACCAGTTTTCTAAGTCTCTCTTATTTTCTTGTACTTATACTTGCAATTCTCTGTGTAAACCTCTGTAACTTCTCTAGGTAGATGAATCACTGTGTACTTTCTCTTGTTTCTATCTGTTACCAATCTTGAGAAACTCATACATTCTCTGTTCACTGTTTACCGGTCTTAGAGAAGTAGATTTCTTGCTGCGAAAGTGGTGTTTTCACAGTGCTAAGTACTCCCAACTCTATCCACAATGTAGGTTTTACCAGTTTTCTAAGTCTCTCTTATTTTCTTGTACTTATACTTGTAATTCTCTGTGTAAACCTCTGTAACTTTCGTAGGTAGATGAATCACTGTGTACTTTCTCTTGTTTCTATCTGTTACCAATGTTGAGAAACTCATACATTCTCTGTTCAGTGATTCCGGGTCTTACAGAAGTAGATTTCTTTCTGCGAAAGTGCTGTTTTCACAGTGCTAAGTACTCCCAACTCTATCAACAATGTAGGTTTTACCAGTTTTCTAAGTCTCTCTTATTTTCTTGGAGTTACACTTGGATTTCTCTGTGTAAACCTCTGTAACTTCTCTAGGTAGATGAATCACTGTGTACTTTCTCTTGTTTCTATGTGTTACCAATCTTGAGAAACTCATACATTCTCTGTTCACTGTTTACCGGTCTTAGAGAAGTAGATTTCTTTCTGCGAAAGTGCTGTTTTCACAGTGCTAAGTACTCCCAACTCTATCCACAATGTAGGTTTTACCAGTTTTCTAAGTCTCTCTTGTTTTCTTGTACTTATACTTGTAATTCTCTGTGTAAACCTCTGTAACTTTCGTAGGTAGATGAATCACTGTGTACTTTCTCTTGTTTCTATCTGTTACCAATGTTGAGAAACTCATACATTCTCTGTTCAGTGTTTCCGGGTCTTAGAGAAGTAAATTTCTTTCTGCGAAAGTGCTGTTTTCACAGTGCTATGTACTCCCAACTCTATGAACAATGTAGGTTTTACCAGTTTTCTAAGTCTCTCTTATTTTCTTGGAGTTACACTTGGATTTCTCTGTGTAAACCTCTGTAACTTCTCTAGATAGGTGAATCACTGTGTACTTTCTCTTGTTTCTATCTGTTACCAATGTTGAGAAACTCATACATTCTCTGTTCACTGTTTCCCGGTCTTAGAGAAGTAGATTTCTTTCTGCGAAAGTGCTGTTTTCACAGTGCTAAGTACTCCCAGCTCTATCAACAATGTAGGTTTTACCAGTTTTCTAAGTCTCTCTTATTTTCTTGTACTTATACTTGCAATTCTCTGTGTCAACCTCTGTAACTTCTCTAGGTAGATGAATCACTGTGTACTTTCTCTTGTTTCTATCTGTTACCAATCTTTAGAAACGCATACATTCTCTGCTCACTGTTTCCCGGTCTTAGAGAAGTAGATTTCTTTCTGCGAAAGTGCTGTTTTCACAGTGGTAAGTACTCCTAGCTCTATCAACAATGTAGGTTTTACCAGTTTTCTAAGTCTCTCTTATTTTCTTGGACTTATACTTGGAATTCTCTGTGTAAACCTCTGTAACTTCTCTAGATAGATGAATCACTGTGTACTTTCTCTTGTTTCTATCTGTTACCAATCTTTAGAAACTCATAAATTCTCTGTTCACTGTTTCCCGGTCTTAGAGAACTGGATTTCCTTCTGCGAAAGTGCTGTTTTCACAGTGCTAAGTACTCCCAACTCTATCAACAAGGTAGGTTTTACCAGTTTTCTAAGTCTCTCTTATTTTCTTGGAGTTACACTTGGATTTCTCTGTGTAAACCTCTGTAACTTCTCTAGGTAGATGAATCACTGTGTACTTTCTCTTGTTTCTATCTGTTACCAATCTTGAGAAACTCATACATTCTCTGTTCTCTGTTTACCGGTCTTAGAGAAGTAGATTTCGTTCTGCGAAAGTGCTGTTTTCACAGTGCTAAGTACTCCCAACTCTATCCACAATGTAGGTTTTACCAGTTTTCTAAGTCTCTCTTGTTTTCTTGTACTTATACTTGTAATTCTCTGTGTAAACCTCTGTAACTTCTCTAGGTAGATGAATCACTGTGTACTTTCTCTTGTTTCTATCTGTTACCAATGTTGAGAAACTCATACATTCTCTGTTCAGTGTTTCCGAGTCTTAGAGAAGTAAATTTCTTTCTGCGAATGTGCTGTTTTCACAGTGCTAAGTACTCCCAACTCTATGAACTATGTAGGTTTTACCAGTTTTCTAAGTCTCTCTTATTTTCTTGTACTTATACTTGCAATTCTCTGTGTAAACCTCTGTAACTTCTCTAGGTAGATGAATCACTGTGTACTTTCTCTTGTTTCTATCTGTTACTAATGTTGAGAAACTCATACATTCTCTGTTCACTGTTTCCCGGTCTTAGAGAAGTAGATTTCTTTCTGCGAAAGTGCTGTTTTCACAGTGGTAAGTACTCCTAGCTCTATCAACAATGTAGGTTTTACGAGTTTTCTAAGTCTCTCTTATTTTCTTGTACTTATACTTGGAATTCTCTGTGTAAACCTCTGTAACCTTTGTAGGTAGATGAATCACTGTGTACTTTCTCTTGTTTCTATCTGTTACCAATCTTTAGAAACGCATACATTCTCTGTTCACTGTTTCCCGGTATTAGAGAAGTAGATTTCCTTCTGCGAAAGTGCTGTTTTCACAGTGCTAAGTACTCCCAACTCTATCAACAATGTAGGTTTTACCAGTTTTCTAAGTCTCTCTTATTTTCTTGGAGTTACACTTGGATTTCTCTGTGTAAACCTCTGTAACTTCTCTAGGTGGATGAATCACTGTGTACTTTCTCTTGTTTCTATCTGTTACCAATCTTGAGAAACTCATACATTCTCTGTTCACTGTTTACCGGTCATAGAGAAGTAGATTTCGTTCTGCGAAAGTGCTGTTTTCACAGTGCTAAGTACTCCCAACTCTATCCACAATGTAGGTTTTACCAGTTTTCTAAGTCTCTCTTGTTTTCTTGTACTTATACTTGTAATTCTCTGTGTAAACCTCTGTAACTTTCGTAGGTAGATGAATCACTGTGTACTTTCTCTTGTTTCTATCTGTTACCAATGTTGAGAAACTCATACATTCTCTGTTCAGTGTTTCCGGGTCTTAGAGAAGTAAATTTCTTTCTGCGAATGTGCTGTTTTCACAGTGCTAAGTACTCCCAACTCTATGAACAATGTAGGTTTTACCAGTTTTCTAAGTCTCTCTTATTTTCTTGTACTTATACTTGCAATTCTCTGTGTAAACCTCTGTAACTTCTCTAGGTAGATGAATCACTGTGTACTTTCTCTTGTTTCTATCTGTTACTAATGTTGAGAAACTCATACATTCTCTGTTCACTGTTTCCCGGTCTTAGAGAAGTAGATTTCTTTCTGCGAAAGTGCTGTTTTCACAGTGGTAAGTACTCCTAGCTCTATCAACAATGTAGGTTTTACGAGTTTTCTAAGTCTCTCTTATTTTCTTGGACTTATACTTGGAATTCTCTGTGTAAACCTCTGTAACCTTTCTAGGTAGATGAATCACTGTGTACTTTCTCTTGTTTCTATCTGTTACCAATCTTTAGAAACGCATACATTCTCTGTTCACTGTTTCCCGGTATTAGAGAAGTAGATTTCTTTCTGCGAAAGTGCTGTTTTCACAGTGCTAAGTACTCCCAACTCTATCAACAATGTAGGTTTTACCAGTTTTCTAAGTCTCTCTTATTTTCTTGTACTTATACTTGGAATTCTCTGTGTAAACCTCTGTAACTTCTCTAGGTAGATGAATCACTGTGTACTTTCTCTTGTTTCTATCTGTTACCAATCTTGAGAAACTCATACATTCTCTGTTCACTGTTTCCCGGTCTTAGAGAAGTAGATTTCTTTCTGCGAAAGTGCTGTTTTCACAGTGCTAAGTACTCCCAACTCTATGAACAATGTAGGTTTTACCAGTTTTCTAAGTCTCTCTTATTTTCTTGTACTTATACTTGCAATTCTCTGTGTAAACCTCTGTAACTTCTCTAGGTAGATGAATCACTGTGTACTTTCTCTTGTTTCTATCTGTTACCAATCTTGAGAAACTCATACATTCTCTGTTCACTGTTTACCGGTCTTAGAGAAGTAGATTTCTTGCTGCGAAAGTGGTGTTTTCACAGTGCTAAGTACTCCCAACTCTATCCACAATGTAGGTTTTACCAGTTTTCTAAGTCTCTCTTATTTTCTTGTACTTATACTTGTAATTCTCTGTGTAAACCTCTGTAACTTTCGTAGGTAGATGAATCACTGTGTACTTTCTCTTGTTTCTATCTGTTACCAATGTTGAGAAACTCATACATTCTCTGTTCAGTGATTCCGGGTCTTACAGAAGTAGATTTCTTTCTGCGAAAGTGCTGTTTTCACAGTGCTAAGTACTCCCAACTCTATCAACAATGTAGGTTTTACCAGATTTCTAAGTCTCTCTTATTTTCTTGGAGTTACACTTGGATTTCTCTGTGTAAACCTCTGTAACTTCTCTAGGTAGATGAATCACTGTGTACTTTCTCTTGTTTCTATGTGTTACCAATCTTGAGAAACTCATACATTCTCTGTTCACTGTTTACCGGTCTTAGAGAAGTAGATTTCTTTCTGCGAAAGTGCTGTTTTCACAGTGCTAAGTACTCCCAACTCTATCCACAATGTAGGTTTTACCAGTTTTCTAAGTCTCTCTTGTTTTCTTGTACTTATACTTGTAATTCTCTGTGTAAACCTCTGTAACTTTCGTAGGTAGATGAATCACTGTGTACTTTCTCTTGTTTCTATCTGTTACCAATGTTGAGAAACTCATACATTCTCTGTTCAGTGTTTCCGGGTCTTAGAGAAGTAAATTTCTTTCTGCGAAAGTGCTGTTTTCACAGTGCTATGTACTCCCAACTCTATGAACAATGTAGGTTTTACCAGTTTTCTAAGTCTCTCTTATTTTCTTGGAGTTACACTTGGATTTCTCTGTGTAAACCTCTGTAACTTCTCTAGATAGGTGAATCACTGTGTACTCTCTCTTGTTTCTATCTGTTACCAATGTTGAGAAACTCATACATTCTCTGTTCACTGTTTCCCGGTCTTAGAGAAGTAGATTTCTTTCTGCGAAAGTGCTGTTTTCACAGTGCTAAGTACTCCCAGCTCTATCAACAATGTAGGTTTTACCAGTTTTCTAAGTCTCTCTTATTTTCTTGTACTTATACTTGCAATTCTCTGTGTCAACCTCTGTAACTTCTCTAGGTAGATGAATCACTGTGTACTTTCTCTTGTTTCTATCTGTTACCAATCTTTAGAAACGCATACATTCTCTGCTCACTGTTTCCCGGTCTTAGAGAAGTAGATTTCTTTCTGCGAAAGTGCTGTTTTCACAGTGGTAAGTACTCCTAGCTCTATCAACAATGTAGGTTTTACCAGTTTTCTAAGTCTCTCTTATTTTCTTGGACTTATACTTGGAATTCTCTGTGTAAACCTCTGTAACTTCTCTAGATAGATGAATCACTGTGTACTTTCTCTTGTTTCTATCTGTTACCAATCTTTAGAAACTCATAAATTCTCTGTTCACTGTTTCCCGGTCTTAGAGAACTGGATTTCCTTCTGCGAAAGTGCTGTTTTCACAGTGCTAAGTACTCCCAACTCTATCAACAATGTAGGTTTTACCAGTTTTCTAAGTCTCTCTTATTTTCTTGGAGTTACACTTGGATTTCTCTGTGTAAACCTCTGTAACTTCTCTAGGTAGATGAATCACTGTGTACTTTCTCTTGTTTCTATCTGTTACCAATCTTGAGAAACTCATACATTCTCTGTTCTCTGTTTACCGGTCTTAGAGAAGTAGATTTCGTTCTGCGAAAGTGCTGTTTTCACAGTGCTAAGTACTCCCAACTCTATCCACAATGTAGGTTTTACCAGTTTTCTAAGTCTCTCTTGTTTTCTTGTACTTATACTTGTAATTCTCTGTGTAAACCTCTGTAACTTCTCTAGGTAGATGAATCACTGTGTACTTTCTCTTGTTTCTATCTGTTACCAATGTTGAGAAACTCAAACATTCTCTGTTCAGTGTTTCCGAGTCTTAGAGAAGTAAATTTCTTTCTGCGAATGTGCTGTTTTCACAGTGCTAAGTACTCCCAACTCTATGAACTATGTAGGTTTTACCAGTTTTCTAAGTCTCTCTTATTTTCTTGTACTTATACTTGCAATTCTCTGTGTAAACCTCTGTAACTTCTCTAGGTAGATGAATCACTGTGTACTTTCTCTTGTTTCTATCTGTTACTAATGTTGAGAAACTCATACATTCTCTGTTCACTGTTTCCCGGTCTTAGAGAAGTAGATTTCTTTCTGCGAAAGTGCTGTTTTCACAGTGGTAAGTACTCCTAGCTCTATCAACAATGTAGGTTTTACGAGTTTTCTAAGTCTCTCTTATTTTCTTGTACTTATACTTGGAATTCTCTGTGTAAACCTCTGTAACCTTTGTAGGTAGATGAATCACTGTGTACTTTCTCTTGTTTCTATCTGTTACCAATCTTTAGAAACGCATACATTCTCTGTTCACTGTTTCCCGGTATTAGAGAAGTAGATTTCCTTCTGCGAAAGTGCTGTTTTCACAGTGCTAAGTACTCCCAACTCTATCAACAATGTAGGTTTTACCAGTTTTCTAAGTCTCTCTTATTTTCTTGGAGTTACACTTGGATTTCTCTGTGTAAACCTCTGTAACTTCTCTAGGTGGATGAATCACTGTGTACTTTCTCTTGTTTCTATCTGTTACCAATCTTGAGAAACTCATACATTCTCTGTTCACTGTTTACCGGTCTTAGAGAAGTAGATTTCGTTCTGCGAAAGTGCTGTTTTCACAGTGCTAAGTACTCCCAACTCTATCCACAATGTAGGTTTTACCAGTTTTCTAAGTCTCTCTTGTTTTCTTGTACTTATACTTGTAATTCTCTGTGTAAACCTCTGTAACTTTCGTAGGTAGATGAATCACTGTGTACTTTCTCTTGTTTCTGTCTGTTACCAATGTTGAGAAACTCATACATTCTCTGTTCAGTGTTTCCGGGTCTTAGAGAAGTAAATTTCTTTCTTCGAATGTGCTGTTTTCACAGTGCTAAGTACTCCCAACTCTATGAACAATGTAGGTTTTACCAGTTTTCTAAGTCTCTCTTATTTTCTTGTACTTATACTTGCAATTCTCTGTGTAAACCTCTGTAACTTCTCTAGGTAGATGAATCACTGTGTACTTTCTCTTGTTTCTATGTGTTACTAATGTTGAGAAACTCATACATTCTCTGTTCACTGTTTCCCGGTCTTAGAGAAGTAGATTTCTTTCTGCGAAAGTGCTGTTTTCACAGTGGTAAGTACTCCTAGCTCTATCAACAATGTAGGTTTTACGAGTTTTCTAAGTCTCTCTTATTTTCTTGGACTTATACTTGGAATTCTCTGTGTAAACCTCTGTAACATTTCTAGGTAGATGAATCACTGTGTACTTTCTCTTGTTTCTATCTGTTACCAATCTTTAGAAACGCATACATTCTCTGTTCACTGTTTCCCGGTATTAGAGAAGTAGATTTCTTTCTGCGAAAGTGCTGTTTTCACAGTGCTAAGTACTCCCAACTCTATCAACAATGTAGGTTTTACCAGTTTTCTAAGTCTCTCTTATTTTCTTGTACTTATACTTGGAATTCTCTGTGTAAACTTCTGTAACTTCTCTAGGTAGATGAATCACTGTGTACTTTCTCTTGTTTCTATCTGTTACCAATCTTGAGAAAATCATACATTCTCTGTTCACTGTTTCCCGGTCTTAGAGAAGTAGATTTCTTTCTGCGAAAGTGCTGTTTTCACAGTGCTAAGTACTCCCAACTCTATGAACAATGTAGGTTTTACCAGTTTTCTAAGTCTCTCTTATTTTCTTGTACTTATACTTGCAATTCTCTGTGTAAACCTCTGTAACTTCTCTAGGTAGATGAATCACTGTGTACTTTCTCTTGTTTCTATCTGTTACTAATGTTGAGAAACTCATACATTCTCTTTTCACTGTTTCCCGGTCTTAGAGAAGTAGATTTCTTTCTGCGAAAGTGCTGTTTTCACAGTGGTAAGTACTCCTAGCTCTATCAACAATGTAGGTTTTACTAGTTTTCTAACTCTCTCTTATTTTCTTGGACTTATACTTGGAATTCTCTGTGTAAACCTCTGTAACCTTTCTAGGTAGATGAATCACTGTGTACTTTCTCTTGTTTCTATCTGTTACCAATCTTTAGAAACGCATACATTCTCTGTTCACTGTTTCCCGGTCTTAGAGAAGTAGATTTCTTTCTGCGAAATTGCTGTTTTCACAGTGCTAAGTACTCCCAACTCTATCAACAATGTAGGTTTTACCAGTTTTCTAAGTCTCTCTTATTTTCTTGTACTTATACTTGGAATTCTCTGTGTCAACCTCTGTAACTTCCGTACGTAGATGAATCACTGTGTACTTTCTCTTGTTTCTATCTGTTACCAATCTTGAGAAACTCATACATTCTCTGTTCACTGTTTCCCGGTCTTAGAGAAGTAGATTTCTTTCTGCGAAAGTGCTGTTTTCACAGTGCTAAGTACTCCCAACTCTATCAACAATGTAGGTTTTACCAGTTTTCTAAGTCTCTCTTATTTTCTTGGACTTATACTTGTAATTCTCTGTGTAAACCTCTGTAACTTCTCTAGATAGATGAATCACTGTGTACTTTCTCTTTTTTCTATCTGTTACCAATCTTGAGAAACTCATACATTCTCTGTTCACTGTTTCCCGGTATTAGAGAAGTGGATTTCCTTCTGCGAAAGTGCTGTTTTCACAGTGCTAAGTACTCCCAACTCTATCAACAATGTAGGTTTTACCAGTTTTCTAAGTCTCTCTTATTTTCTTGGAGTTACACTTGGATTTCTCTGTGTAAACCTCTGTAACTTCTCTAGGTAGATGAATCACTGTGTACTTTCTCTTGTTTCTATCTGTTACCAATCTTGAGAAACTCATACATTCTCTGTTCACTGTTTACCGGTCTTAGAGAAGTAGATTTCTTTCTGCGAAAGTGCTGTTTTCACAGTGCTAAGTACTCCCAACTCTATCCACAATGTAGGTTTTACCAGCTTTCTAAGTCTCTCTTGTTTTCTTTTACTTATACTTGTAATTCTCTGTGTAAACCTCTGTAACTTTCGTAGGTAGATGAATCACTGTGTACTTTCTCTTGTTTCTATCTGTTACCAATGTTGAGAAACTCATACATTCTCTGTTCAGTGTTTCCGGGTCTTAGAGAAGTAAATTTCTTTCTGCGAAAGTGCTGTTTTCACAGTGCTAAGTACTCCCAACTCTATGAACAATGTAGGTTTTACCAGTTTTCTAAGTCTCTCTTATTTTCTTGTAGTTATACTTGCAATTCTCTGTGTAAACCTCTGTAACTTCTCTAGATAGATGAATCACTGTGTACTTTCTCTTGTTTCTATCTGTTACCAATGTTGAGAAACTCATACATTCTCTGTTCACTGTTTCCCGGTCTTAGAGAAGTAGATTTCTTTCTGCGAAAGTGCTGTTTTCACAGTGCTAAGTACTCCCAGCTCTATCAACAATGTAGGTTTTACCAGTTTTCTAAGTCTCTCTTATTTTCTTGTACTTATACTTGGAATTCTCTGTGTCAACCTCTGTAACTTCCGTACGTAAATGAATCGCTGTGTACTTTCTCTTGTTTCTATCTGTTACCAATCTTGAGAAACTCATACATTCTCTGTTCACTGTTTCCCGGTCTTAGAGAAGTAGATTTCTTTCTGCGAAAGTGCTGTTTTCACAGTGCTAAGTACTCCCAACTCTATCAACAATGTAGGTTTTACCAGTTTTCTAAGTCTCTCTTATTTTCTTGGACTTATACTTGTAATTCTCTGTGTAAACCTCTGTAACTTCTCTAGATAGATGAATCACTGTGTACTTTCTCTTGTTTCTATCTGTTACCAATCTTGAGAAACTCATAAATTCTCTGTTCACTGTTTCCCGGTCTTAGAGAAGTAGATTTCCTTCTGCGAAAGTGCTGTTTTCACAGTGCTAAGTACTCCCAGCTCTATCAACAATGTAGGTTTTACCAGTTTTCTAAGTCTCTCTTATTTTCTTGGAGTTTTACTTGGATTTCTCTGTGTAAACCTCTGTAACTTCTCTAGGTAGATGAATCACTGTGTACTTTCTCTTGTTTCTATCTGTTACCAATCTTGAGAAACTCATACATTCTCTGTTCAATGTTTACCGGTCTTAGAGAAGTAGATTTCTTGCTGCGAAAGTGGTGTTTTCACAGTGCTAAGTACTCCCAACTCTATCCACAATGTAGGTTTTACCAGTTTTCTAAGTCTCTCTTATTTTCTTGTACTTATACTTGTAATTCTCTGTGTAAACCTCTGTAACTTTCGTAGGTAGATGAATCACTGTGTACTTTCTCTTGTTTCTATCTGTTACCAATGTTGAGAAACTCATACATTCTCTGTTCAGTGTTTCCGGGTCTTACAGAAGTAGATTTCTTTCTGCGAAAGTGCTGTTTTCACAGTGCTAAGTACTCCCAACTCTATCAACAATGTAGGTTTTACCAGTTTTCTAAGTCTCTCTTATTTTCTTGGAGTTACACTTGGATTTCTCTGTGTAAACCTCTGTAACTTCTCTAGGTAGATGAATCACTGTGTACTTTCTCTTGTTTCTATCTGTTACCAATCTGGAGAAACTCATACATTCTCTGTTCACTGTTTACCGGTCTTAGAGAAGTAGATTTCTTTCTGCGAAAGTGCTGTTTTCACAGTGCTAAGTACTCCCAACTCTATCCACAATGTAGGTTTTACCAGTTTTCTAAGTCTCTCTTGTTTTCTTGTACTTATACTTGTAATTCTCTGTGTAAACCTCTGTAACTTTCGTAGGTAGATGAATCACTGTGTACTTTCTCTTGTTTCTATCTGTTACCAATGTTGAGAAACTCATACATTCTCTGTTCAGTGTTTCCGGGTCTTAGAGAAGTAAATTTCTTTCTGCGAAAGTGCTGTTTTCACAGTGCTATGTACTCCCAACTCTATGAACAATGTAGGTTTTACCAGTTTTCTAAGTCTCTCTTATTTTCTTGTACTTATACTTGCAATTCTCTGTGTAAACCTCTGTAACTTCTCTAGATAGGTGAATCACTGTGTACTTTCTCTTGTTTCTATCTGTTACCAATGTTGAGAAACTCATACATTCTCTGTTCACTGTTTCCCGGTCTTAGAGAAGTAGATTTCTTTCTGCGAAAGTGCTGTTTTCACAGTGCTAAGTACTCCCACCTCTATCAACAATGTAGGTTTTACCAGTTTTCTAAGTCTCTCTTATTTTCTTGTACTTATACTTGCAATTCTCTGTGTAAACCTCTGTAACTTCTCTAGGTAGATGAATCACTGTGTACTTTCTCTTGTTTCCATCTGTTACCAATCTTTAGAAACGCATACATTCTCTGCTCACTGTTTCCCGGTCTTAGAGAAGTAGATTTCTTTCTGCGAAAGTGCTGTTTTCACAGTGGTAAGTACTCCTAGCTCTATCAACAATGTAGGTTTTACGAGTTTTCTAAGTCTCTCTTATTTTCTTGTACTTATACTTGGAATTCTCTGTGTAAACCTCTGTAACCTTTCTAGGTAGATGAATCACTGTGTACTTTCTCTTGTTTCTATCTTTTACCAATCTTTAGAAACGCATACATTCTCTTTTCACTGTTTCCCGGTCTTAGAGAAGTAGATTTCTTTCTACGAAAGTGCTGTTTTCACAGTGCTAAGTACTCCCAACTCTATCAACAATGTAGGCTTTACCAGTTTTCTAAGTCTCTCTTATTTTCTCGTACTTATACTTGGAATTCTCTGTGTCAACCTCTGTAACTTCCGTACGTAGATGAATCACTGTGTACTTTCTCTTGTTTCTATCTGTTACCAATGTTGAGAAACTCATACATTCTCTGTTCACTGTTTCCCGGTCTTAGAGAAGTGGATTTCCTTCTGCGAAAGTGCTGTTTTCACAGTGCTAAGTACTCCCAACTCTATCAACAATGTAGGTTTTACCAGTATTCTAAGTCTCTCTTATTTTCTTGGAGTTACACTTGGATTTCTCTGTGGAAACCTCTGTAACTTCTCTAGGTAGATGAATCACTGTGTACTTTCTCTTGTTTCTATCTGTTACCAATCTTGAGAAACTCATACATTTTCTGTTCTCTGTTTACCGGTCTTAGAGAAGTAGATTTCGTTCTGCGAAAGTGCTGTTTTCACAGTGCTAAGTACTCCCAACTCTATCCACAATGTAGGTTTTACCAGTTTTCTAAGTCTCTCTTGTTTTCTTGTACTTATACTTGTAATTCTCTGTGTAAACCTCTGTAACTTTCGTAGGTAGATGAATCACTGTGTACTTTCTCTTGTTTCTATCTGTTACCAATGTTGAGAAACTCATACATTCTCTGTTCATTGTTTCCGAGTCTTAGAGAAGTAAATTTCTTTCTGCGAATGTGCTGTTTTCACAGTGCTAAGTACTCCCAACTCTATGAACTATGTAGGTTTTACCAGTTTTCTAAGTCTCTCTTATTTTCTTGTACTTATACTTGCAATTCTCTGTGTAAACCTCTGTAACTTCTCTAGGTAGATGAATCACTGTGTACTTTCTCTTGTTTCTATCTGTTACTAATGTTGAGAAACTCATACATTTTCTGTTCACTGTTTCCCGGTCTTAGAGAAGTAGATTTCTTTCTGCGAAAGTGCTGTTTTCACAGTGGTAAGTACTCCTAGCTCTATCAACAATGTAGGTTTTACGAGTTTTCTAAGTCTCTCTTATTTTCTTGTACTTATACTTGGAATTCTCTGTGTAAACCTCTGTAACCTTTCTAGGTAGATGAATCACTGTGTACTTTCTCTTGTTTCTATCTGTTACCAATCTTTAGAAACGCATACATTCTCTGTTCACTGTTTCCCGGTATTAGAGAAGTAGATTTCCTTCTGCGAAAGTGCTGTTTTCACAGTGCTAAGTACTCCCAACTCTATCAACAATGTAGGTTTTACCAGTTTTCTAAGTCTCTCTTATTTTCTTGGAGTTACACTTGGATTTCTCGGTGTAAACCTCTGTAACTACTTTAGGTGGATGAATCACTGTGTACTTTCTCTTGTTTCTATCTGTTACCAATCTTGAGAAACTCATACATTCTCTGTTCACTGTTTACCGGTCTTAGAGAAGTAGATTTCGTTCTGCGAAAGTGCTGTTTTCACAGTGCTAAGTACTCCCAACTCTATCCACAATGTAGGTTTTACCAGTTTTCTAAGTCTCTCTTGTTTTCTTGTACTTATACTTGTAATTCTCTGTGTAAACCTCTGTAACTTTCGTAGGTAGATGAATCACTGTGTACTTTCTCTTGTTTCTATCTGTTACCAATGTTGAGAAACTCATACATTCTCTGTTCACTGTTTCCCGGTCTTAGAGAAGTAGATTTCTTTCTGCGAAAGTGCTGTTTTCACAGTGGTAAGTACTCCTAGCTCTATCAACAATGTAGGTTTTACGAGTTTTCTAAGTCTCTCTTATTTTCTTGGACTTATACTTGGAATTCTCTGTGTAAACCTGTGTAACCTTTCTAGGTAGATGAATCACTGTGTACTTTCTCTTGTTTCTATCTGTTACCAATCTTTAGAAACGCATACATTCTCTGTTCACTGTTTCCCGGTATTAGAGAAGTAGATTTCTTTCTGCGAAAGTGCTGTTTTCACAGTGCTAAGTACTCCCAACTCTATCAACAATGTAGGTTTTACCAGTTTTCTAAGTCTCTCTTATTTTCTTGTACTTATACTTGGAATTCTCTGTGTAAACCTCTGTAACTTCTCTAGGTAGATGAATCACTGTGTACTTTCTCTTGTTTCTATATGTTACCAATCTTTAGAAATGCATACATTCTCTGTTCACTGTTTCCCGGTCTTAGAGAAGTAGATTTCTTTCTGCGAAATTGCTGTTTTCACAGTGCTAAGTACTCCCAACTCTATCAACAATGTAGGTTTTACCAGTTTTCTAAGTCTCTCTTATTTTCTTGTACTTATACTTGGAATTCTCTGTGTCAACCTCTGTAACTTCCGTACGTAGATGAATCACTGTGTACTTTCTCTTGTTTCTATCTGTTACCAATCTTGAGAAACTCATACATTCTCTGTTCACTGTTTCCCTGTCTTAGAGAAGTAGATTTCTTTCTGCGAAAGTGCTGTTTTCACAGTGCTAAGTACTCCCAACTCTATCAACAATGTAGGTTTTACCAGTTTTCTAAGTCTCTCTTATTTTCTTGGACTTATACTTGTAATTCTCTGTGTAAACCTCTGTAACTTCTCTAGATAGATGAATCACTGTGTACTTTCTCTTGTTTCTATCTGTTACCAATCTTGAGAAACTCATACATTCTCTGTTCACTGTTTCCCGGTCTTAGAGAAGTGGATTTCCTTCTGCGAAAGTGCTGTTTTCACAGTGCTAAGTACTCCCAACTCTATCAACAATGTAGGTTTTACCAGTTTTCTAAGTCTCTCTTATTTTCTTGGAGTTACACTTGGATTTCTCCGTGTAAACCTCTGTAACTTCTCTAGGTAGATGAATCACTCTGTACTTTCTCTTGTTTCTATCTGTTACCAATCTTGAGAAACTCATACATTCTCTGTTCACTGTTTACCGGTCTTAGAGAAGTAGATTTCTTTCTGCGAAAGTGCTGTTTTCACAGTGCTAAGTACTCCCAACTCTATCCACAATGTAGGTTTTACCAGTTTTCTAAGTCTCTCTTGTTTTCTTGTACTTATACTTGTAATTCTCTGTGTAAATCTCTGTAACTTTCGTAGGTAGATGAATCACTGTGTACTTTCTCTTGTTTCTATCTGTTACCAATGTTGAGAAACTCATACATTCTCTGTTCAGTGTTTCCGGGTCTTAGAGAAGTAAATTTCTTTCTGCAAAAGTGCTGTTTTCACAGTGCTAAGTACTCCCAACTCTATGAACAATGTAGGTTTTACCAGTTTTCTAAGTCTCTCTTATTTTCTTGTAGTTATACTTGCAATTCTCTGTGTAAACCTCTGTAACTTCTCTAGATAGATGAATCACTGTGTACTTTCTCTTGTTTCTATCTGTTACCAATGTTGAGAAACTCATACATTCTCTGTTCACTGTTTCCCGGTCTTAGAGAAGTAGATTTCTTTCTGCGAAAGTGCTGTTTTCACAGTGCTAAGTACTCCCAGCTCTATCAACAATGTAGGTTTTACCAGTTTTCTAAGTCTCTCTTATTTTCTTGTACTTATACTTGGAATTCTCTGTGTAAACCTCTGTAACCTTTCTAGGTAGATGAATCACTGTGTACTTTCTCTTGTTTCTATCTCTTACCAATCTTTAGAAACGCATGCATTCCCTTTTCACTGTTTCCCGGTCTTAGAGAAGTAGATTTCTTTCTGCGAAAGTGCTGTTTTCACAGTGCTAAGTACTCCCAGCTCTATCAACAATGTAGGTTTTACCAGTTTTCTAAGTCTCTCATATTTTCTTGTACTTATACTTGTAATTTTCCGAGTAAACCTCTGTAACTTCCGTACGTAGATGAATCACTGTGTGCTTTCTCTTGTTTCTATCTGTTACCAATCTTGAGAAACTCATACATTCTCTGTTCACTGTTTCCCGGTCTTAGAGAAGTAGATTTCTTTCTGCAAAAGTGCTGTTTTCACAGTGCTAAGTACTCCCAACTCTATCAACAATGTTGGTTTTAGCAGTTTTCTAAGTCTCTCTTATTTTCTTGACTTATACTTGTAATTCTCTGTGTAAACCTCTGTAACTTCTCTAGATAGATGAATCACTGTGTACTTTCTCTTGTTTCTATCTGTTACTAATGTTGAGAAACTCATACATTCTCTGTTCACTGTTTCCCGGTCTTAGAGAAGTAGATTTCCTTCTGCGAAAGTGCTGTTTTCACAGTGCTAAGTACTCCCAACTCTATCAACAATGTAGGTTTTACCAGTTTTCTCTGTCTCTCTTATATTCTTGGAATTACACTTGGATTTCTCTGTGTAAACCTCTGTAACTTCTCTAGGTAGATGAATCATTGTGTACTTTCTCTTGTTTCTATCTGTTACCAATCTTGAAAAACTCATACATTCTCTGCTCACTGTTTCCCGGTCTTAGAAAAGTAGATTTCTTTCTGCGAAAGTGCTGTTTTCATAGTGCTAAGTACTCTCAACTCTATCAACAAAGTAGGTTTTACCAGTTTTCTAAGTCTCTCTTATTTCTTGTACATATACTTGGAATTCTCTGTGTAAACCACTGTAACCTTTATAGGTAGATGAATCACTGTGTACTTTCTCTTGTTTCTATCTGTTACCAATCTTTAGAAACGCATACATTCTCTTTTCACTGTTTCCCGGTCTTAGAGAAGTAGATTTCTTTCTGCGAAAGTGCTGTTTTCACAGTGCTAAGTACTCCCAACTCTATCAACAATGTAGGTTTTACCAGTTTTCTAAGTCTCTCTTATTTTCTTGTACTTATACTTGGAATTCTCTGTGTAAACCTCTGTAACTTCTCTAGGTAGATGAATCACTGAGTACTTTTCTTGTTTCTATCTGTTACCAATCTTGAGAATCGCATACATTCTCTTTTCACTGTTTCCCGGTCTTAGAGAAGTAGATTTCTTTCTGCGAAATTGCTGTTTTCACAGTGCTAAGTACTCCCAGCTCTATCAACAATGTAGGTTTTACCAGTTTTCTAAGTCTCTCTTATTTTCTTGTACTTATACTTGGAATTCTCTGTGTCAACCTCTGTAACTTCTCTAGATAGATGAATCACTGTGTACTTTCTCTTGTTTCTATCTGTTACCAATCTTGAGAAACTCGTACATTCTCTGTTCACTGTTTCCCGGTCTTAGAGAAGTAGATTTCTTTCTGCGAAAGTGCTGTTTTCACAGTGCTAAGTACTCCCAACTCTATCAACAATGTAGGTTTTACCAGTTTTCTAAGTCTCTCTTATTTTTTTGGACTTATACTTGTAATTCTCTGTGTAAACCTCTGTAACTTCTCTAGATAGATGAATCACTGTGTACTTTCTCTTGTTTCTATCTGTTACCAATGTTGAGAAACTCATACATTCTCTGTTCACTGTTTCCCGGTCTTAGAGAAGTAGATTTCCTTCTGCGAAAGTGCTGTTTTCACAGTGCTAAGTACTTCCAACTCTATCAACAATGTAGGTTTTACCAGTTTTCTAAGTCTCTCTTATATTCTTGGAATTACACTTGGATTTCTCTGTGTAAACCTCTGTAACTTCTCTAGGTAGATGAATCATTGTGTACTTTCTCTTGTTTCTATCTGTTACCAATCTTGAAAAACTCATACATTCTCTGCTCACTGTTTCCTGGTCTTAGAAAAGTAGATTTCTTTCTGCGAAAGTGCTGTTTTCATAGTGCTAAGTACTCTCAACTCTGTCAACAAAGTAGGTTTTACCAGTTTTCTAAGTCACTCTTATTTTCTTGTACTTATACTTGAAATTCTCTGTGTAAACCTCTGTAACTTCTCTAGATAGATGAATCACTGTGTACTTTCTCTTGTTTCTGTTACCAATGTTGAGAAACTCATACATCCTCTGTTCACTGTTTCCCGGTCTTTGAGAAGTAGATTTCTTTCTGCGAAAGTGCTTTTTTCACAGTGCTAAGTACTCCCAACTCTATCAAAATTGTAGGTTTTACCAGTTTTCTAAGTCTCTCTCATTTGCTTGTACTTATACATGGAATTCTCTGTGTAAACCTCTGTAACTTCTCTAGGAGAATGAATCACCGTCTTCTTTCTCTTGTTTCTATCTGTTACCAATGTTGAGAAACTCATACATTCTCTGTTCACTGTTTCCCGGTCTTAGAGAAGTAGATTTCTTTCTGCGAAAGTGCTGTTTTCACAGTGCTAAGTACTCCCAGCTCTATCAACAATGTAGGTTTTACCAGTTTTCTAAGTCTCTCTCTTTTTCTTGCAGTAACACTTGGAATTCTCTGTGTAAACCTCTGTAACTTCTCTAGGTAGATGAATCACTGCCTTCTTTCTCTTGTTTCTATCTGTTACCAATGTTCAGAAACTCATACATTCTCTGTTCACTGTTTCCCGGTCTTAGAGAAGTAGATTTCTTTCCGCGAAAGTGCTGTTTTCACAGTGCTAAGTACTCCCAACTCTATCAACAATGTAGGTTTTACCAGTTTTCTAAGTCTCTCTTATTTTCTTGTACTTATACTTGGAATTCTCTGTGTAAACCTCTGTAACCTTTCTAGGTAGATGAATCACTGTGTACTTTCTCTTGTTTCTATCTCTTACCAATCTTTAGAAACGCATGCATTCCCTTTTCACTGTTTCCCGGTCTTAGAGAAGTAGATTTCTTTCTGCGAAAGTGCTGTTTTCACAGTGCTAAGAACTCCTAGCTCTATCAACAATGTAGGTTTTACCAGTTTTCTAAGTCTCTCATATTTTCTTGTACTTATACTTGTAATTTTCCGAGTAAACCTCTGTAACTTCCGTACGTAGATGAATCACTGTGTGCTTTCTCTTGTTTCTATCTGTTACCAATCTTGAGAAACTCATACATTCTCTGTTCACTGTTTCCCGGTCTTAGAGAAGTAGATTTTTTTCTGCGAAACTGCTGTTTTCACAGTGCTAAGTACTCCCAGCTCTATCAACAATGTAGGTTTTACCAGTTTTCTAAGTCTCTCTCATTTACTTGGAGTAATACCTGGAATTCTCTGTGTAAACCTCTGTAACTTCTCTAGGTAGATGAATCACTGTGTACTTTCTCTTGTTTCTATCTGTTACCAATCTTGAGAAACTCATACATTCTCTGTTCACTGTTTCCCGGGCTTAGAGAAGTAGATTTCTTTCTGCAAAAGTGCTGTTTTCACAGTGCTAAGTACTCCCAACTCTATCAACAATGTTGGTTTTAGCAGTTTTCTAAGTCTCTCTTATTTTCCTGCACTTATACTTGGAATTCTCTGTGTAAACCTCTGTAACTTTTCTAAGTAGATGAATCACTGTGTACGTTCTCTTGATTTTATCTGTTCCCAATCTTTAGAAATGCATACATTCTCTGTTCAATGTTTCCCGGTCTTAGAGAAGTAGATTTCTTTCTGCGAAAGTGCTGTTTTCACAGTGCTAAGTACTCCCAACTCTATCAACAATGTAGGTTTTACCAGTTTTCTAAGTCTCTCTTATTTTCTTGTACTTATACTTGGAATTCTCTGTGTAAACCTCTGTAACTTCTCTAGGTAGATGAATCACTGAGTACTTTTCTTGTTTCTATCTGTTACCAATCTTGAGAATCGCATACATTCTCTTTTCACTGTTTCCCGGTCTTAGGGAAGTAGATTTCTTTCTGCGAAATTGCTGTTTTCACAGTGCTAAGTACTCCCAGCTCTGTCAACAATGTAGGTTTTACCAGTTTTCTAAGTCTCTCTTATTTTCTTGTACTTATACTTGGAATTCTCTGTGTCAACCTCTGTAACTTCCGTACGTAGATGAATCACTGTGTACTTTCTCTTGTTTCTATCTGTTACCAATCTTGAGAAACTCATACATTCTCTGTTCACTGTTTCCCGGTCTTAGAGAAGTAGATTTCATTCTGCGAAAGTGCTGTTTTCACAGTGCTAAGTACTCTCAACTCTATCAACAATGTAGGTTTTACCAGTTTTCTAAGTCTCTCTTATATTCTTGGAACTACACTTGGATTTCTCTGTGTAAACCTCTGTAACTTCTCTAGGTAGATGAATCATTGTGTACTTTCTCTTGTTTCTATCTGTTACCAATCTTGAAAAACTCATACATTCTCTGCTCACTGTTTCCCGGTCTTAGAAAAGTAGATTTCTTTCTGCGAAAGTGCTGTTTTCATAGTGCTAAGTACTCTCAACTCTATCAACAAAGTAGGTTTTACCAGTTTTCTAAGTCTCTCTTATTTTCTTGTACTTATACTTGGAATTCTCTGTGTAAACCTCTGTAACGTCCGTAGGTAGATGAATCACTGTGTACTTTCGCTAGTTTCTATCTGTTACCAATCTTGAGAAACTCATACATTCTCTGTTCACTGTTTCCCGGTCTTAGAGAAGTAGATTTCTTTCTGCGAAAGTGCTGTTTTCACAGTGCTAAGTGCTCCCAGCTCTATGAACCATGTAGGTTTTACCAGGTTTTTAAGTCTCTCTCATTTTCTTGGAGTAACACTTGGAATTCTCCGTGAAAACCTCTGTAACTTCTCTAGGTAGATGAATCACTGTGTACTTTCTCTTGTTTCTATCTGTTACCAATCTTGAGAAACTCATACATTCTGTGTTCACTGTTTCCCGGTCTTAGAGAAGTAGGTTTCTTTCTGCGAAAGTGCTCTTTTCAAAATCCTAAGTACTCCCAACTCTGTCAACAATGTTGGTTTTCCCAGTTTTCTAAGTCTCTCTTATTTTCTTGTACTTATACTTGGAATTCTCTGTGTAAACCTCTGTAACTTCTCTAGGTAGTTGAATCACTGTGTACTTTCTCTTGTTTCTATCTGTTACCAATCTTGAGAAACGCATACATTCTCTTTTCACTGTTTCCCGGTCTTAGAGAAGTAGATTTCTTTCTGCGAAATTGCTGTTTTCACAGTGCTAAGTACTCCCAGCTCTATCAACAATGTAGGTTTTACCAGTTTTCTAAGTCTCTCTTATTTTCTTGTACTTATACTTGGAATTCTCTGTGTCAACCTCTGTAACTTCCGTACGTAGATGAATCACTGTGTACTTTCTCTTGTTTCTATCTGTTACCAATCTTCAGAAACTCATACATTCTCTGTTCACTGTTTCCCGGTCTTAGAGAAGTAGATTTCTTTCTGCGAAATTGCTGTTTTCACAGTGCTAAGTACTCCCAACTCTATCAACAATGTAGGTTTTACCAGTTTTCTAAGTCTCTCTTATTTTCTTGGACTTATACTTGGAATTCTCTGTGTAAACCTCTGTAACTTCTCTAGATAGATGAATCACTGTGTACTTTCTCTTGTTTCTATCTGTTACCAATGTTGAGAAACTCATACATTCTCTGTTCACTGTTTCCCGGTCTTAGAGAAGTAGATTTCTCCTGCGAAAGTGCTGTTTTCACAGTGCTAAGTACTCCCAGCTCTATCAACAATGTAGGTTTTACCAGTTTTCTAAGTCTCTCTCATTTTCTTGGAGTAACACTTGGAATTCTCTATGTAAACCTCTGTAACTTCTCTAGGTAGATGAATCACTGTCTTCTTTTGTTTCTATCTCTTACCAATCTTGAGAAACTCATACATTCTCTGTTCACTGTTTCCCGGTCTTAGAGAAGTAGATTTCTTTCTGAGAAAGTGCTGTTTTCACAGTGCTAAGTACTCCAAACTCTATCAAAATTGTAGGTTTTACCAGTTTTCTAAGTCTCTCTCATTTTCTTGTACTTATACTTGGAATTCTCTGTGTAAACCTCTGTAACTTCTCTAGGAGAATGAATCACTGTGTACTTTCTCTTGTTTCTATCTCTTACCAATCTTGAGAAACTCATACATTCTCTGTTCACTGTTTCCCGGTCTTAGAGAAGTAGATTTCTTTCTGCGAAAGTGCTGTTTTCACAGTGCTAAGTACTCCCAACTCTATCAACAATGTAGGTTTTACCAGTTTTCTCAGTCTCTCTTATTTTCTTGTACTTATACTTGGAATTCTCTGTGTAAACCTCTGTAACTTCTCTAGATAGATGAATCACTGTGTACTTTCTCTTGTTTCTATCTGTTACCAATGTTGAGAAACTCATACATTCTCTGTTCACTGTTTCCCGGTCTTAGAGAAGTAGATTTCTTTCTGCGAAAGTGCTGTTGTCACAGTGCTAAGTACTCCCAGCTCTATCAACAATGTAGGTTTTACCAGTTTTCTAAGTCTCTCTTATTTTCTTGTACTTATACTTGGAATTCTCTGTGTAAACCTCTGTAACTTCCGTAGGTAGATGAATCACTGTGTACTTTCTCTTGTTTCTATCTGTTACCAAACTTGAAAAACTCATACATTCTCTGGTCACTGTTTCCCGGTCTTAGAGAAGTAGATTTCTTTCTGCGAAAGTGCTGTTTTCACAGTGCTAAGTACTCCCAACTCTATCAACAATGTAGATTTTACCAGTTTTCTAAGTCTCTCTTATTTTCTTGTACTTATACTTGGAATTCTCTGTGTAAACCTCTGTAACCTTTCTAGGTAGATGAATCACTGTGTACTTTCTCTTGTTTCTATCTGTTACCAATCTTTAGAAACGCATACATTCTCTTATCACTGTTTCCCGGTATTAGAGAAGTAGATTTCTTTCTGCGAAAGTGCTGTTTTCACAGTGCTAAGTACTCGCAACTCTATTAACAATGTAGGTTTTACCAGTTTTCTAAGTCTCTCTTATTTTCTTGTACTTATACTTGTAATTCTTCTTGTAAACCTCTGTAACTTCCGTACGTAGATGAATCACTGTGTGCTTTCTCTTGTTTCTATCTGTTACCAATCTTGAGAAACTCATACATTCTCTGTTCACTGTTTCCCGGTCTTAGAGAAGTAGATTTCTTTCTGCAAAAGTGCTGTTTTCACAGTGCTAAGTACTCCCGAACTGTATCAACAATGTAGGTTTTACCAGGTTTCTAAGTCTCTCTTATTTTCTTGTATTTATACTTGTAATTCTCTGTGTAAACCTCTGTAACGTCCGTAGGTAGATGAATCACTGTGTACTTTCTCTAGTTTCTATCTGTTACCAATCTTGAGAAACTCATACATTCTCTGTTCACTGTTTCCCGGTCTTAGAGAAGTAGATTTCTTTCTGCGAAAGTGCTGTTTTCACAGTGCTAAGTACTTCCAGCTCTATGAACAATGTAGGTTTTACCAGGTTTCTAAGTCTCTCTCATTTTCTTGGAGTAACACTTGGAATTCTCCGTGTAAACCTCTGTAACTTCTCTAGGTAGATGAATCACTGTGTACTTTCTCTTGTTTCTATCTGTTACCAATCTTGAGAAACTCATACATTCGGTGTTCACTGTTTCCCGGTGTTAGAGAAGTAGATTTCTTTCTGCGAAAGTGCTGTTTTCACAGTGCTAAGTACTCCCAACTCTATCAGCAATGTAGATTTTCCCAGTTTTCTAAGTCTCTCTTATTTTCTTGTACTTATACTTGGAATTCTCTGTGTCAACCTCTGTAACTTCTCTAGGTAGGTGAATCACTGTCTTTTTTCTCTTGTTTCTATCTGTTACCAATGTTGAGAAACCCATACATTCTCTTATCACTGTTTCCCGGTCTTAGAGAAGTAGATTCTTTTTGACGAAAGTGATGTTTTCACAGTGCTGAGTACTCCCAAATGTATCAATAATGTTGGTTTTACCAGTTCTCTAAGTCTCTCTTATTTTCTTCGAGTTACACTTGGATTTCTCTGTGTAAACCTCTGTAACTTCTCTAGGTAGATGAATCATTGTGTACTTTCTGTTGTTTCTATCTGTTACCAATCTTGAAAGACTAATACATTCTCTTTTCACTGTTTTCCGGTCTTAGAGAAGTAGATTTCTTTCTGCGAAAGTGCTGTTTTCACAGTGCTAAGTACTCCCAGCTCTATCAACAATGTAGGTTTTACCAGTTTTCTAAGTCTCTCTCATTTTCTTGGAGTAACACATGGAATTCTCTGTGTAAACCTCTGTAACTTCTCTAGGTAGATGAATCACTGTGTACTTTCTCTTGTGTCTATCTGTTACCAATCTTGAGAAACTCATACATTCTCTGTTCACTGTTTCCCGGTCTTAGAGAAATAGATTTCTTTCTAGGAAAGTGCTGTTTTCACAGTGCTAAGTACTCCCAACTCTATCAACAAAATAGGTTTTACCAGTTTTGTAAGTCTCTCTTATTTTCTTGTACTTATACTTGGAATTCTCTGTGTAAACCTCTGTAACCTTTCTAGGTAGGTGAATCACTGTGTACTTTCTCTTGTTTCTATCTGTTACCAATCTTGAGAAACTCATACATTCTCTGTTCACTGTTTTGCGATCTTAGAGAAGTAGATTTCTTTTGACGAAAGTGATGTTTTCACAGTGCTAACTACTCCCAAATGTATCAACAATGTTGGTTTTACTAGTTTTCTAAGTCTCTCTTGTTTTCTTGGAGTTACACTTGGAAATCTCTGTGTAAATTTCTGTAACTTCTCTAGGGTACTGAGTTACTGTGTACTTACTCTTGTTTCTATCTGTGACCAATCTTGAGAAACTCACAGATTCTCTTTTCACTGTTTCGTGGTCTGAGAGAAGTAGATTTCTTTCGAAGAAAGTGATGTTTTCACAATACAAAGTACTCCCAACTGTATCAACAATGTTGGTTTTACCAGTTTTTAAGTCTCTCTCATTTTCTTGCAGTAATATTTGGAATTCTCTGTGTAAACCTCTGCAACTCTTCTAGGTAGATGTATCACTCTGTACTTACTGTTATTTCTATCTGTTACCAATCTTGAGAAACTCATACATTCACTGTTCACTGTTTCTCGGTCTTAGAGAAGTAGATTTCTTTGTGCGAAAGTGCCGTTTTCACAGTACTAAGTACTCCCAACTCTATCAACAATGTAGGTTTTACCAGTTTTCTAAGTCTCTCTTATTTTCTTGTACTTATACTTGTAATTCTCTGTGTAAACCTCTGTAACTTCTCTAGGTAGATGAATCACTGTGTACTTTCTCTTGTTTCTATCTGTTACCAATCTTGAGAAACTCATACATTCTCTGTTCACTGTTTCCCGGTCTTAGAGAAGTAGATTTCTTTCTGCGAAAGTGCTGTTTTCACAGTGCTAGGTACTCCCAACTCTATCAACAAAAAGGTTTTACCAGTTTTCTAAGTCTCTCTTATTTTCTTCTACTTATACTTGGAATTCTCTGTGTAAACCTCTGTAACCTTTGTAGGTAGGTGAATCACTGTGTACTTTCTCTTGTTTCTATCTGTTACCAATCTTTAGAAACGCATACATTCTCTTTTCACTGTTTCCCGGTCTTAGAAAAGTAGACTTCTTTCTGCGAAAGTGCTGTTTTCACAGTGCTAAGTACTATCAACTCTATCAACAATGTAGGTTTTACCAGTTTTGTAAGTCTCTCTTATTTTCTTGGAGTTACACTTGGATTTCTCTGTGTAAACCTCTGTAACTTCTCTAGGTAGATGAATCACTGTGTACTTTCTCTTGTTTCTATCTGTTACCAATTTTGAGAAACTCATACATTCTCTGTTCACTGTTTCCCGGTCTTAGAGAAGTAGATTTCTTTCTGCGAAAGTGCTGTTTTCAAAGTGCTAAGTATTCCCAAATCTATCAACAATGTTGGTTTTACCAGTTTTCTAAGTCTTATTTTCTTGTACTTATATTTGGAATTCTCTGTGTAACCCTCTGTAACTTCTCTAGGTAGATGAATCACTGTGTACTTTCTCTTGTTTCTATCTGTTACCAATCTTGAGAAACGCATACATTCTCTTTTGACTGTTTCCCGGTCTTAGAGAAGTACATTTCTTTCTGCAAAATTGCTGTTTTCACAGTGCTAAGTACTCCCAGCTCTATCAACAATGTAGGTTTTACCAGTTTTCTAAGTCTCTCTTACTTTCTTGTACTTATACTTGGAATTCTCTGTGTCAACCTCTGTAACTTCCGTACGTAGATGAATCACTGTGTACTTTCTCTTGTTTCTATCTGTTACCAATCTTGAGAAACTCATACGTTCTCTGTTCACTGTTTCCCGGTCTTAGAGAAGTAGATTTCTTTCTGCGAAAGTGCTGTTTTCACAGTGCTAAGTACTCCCAGCTCTATCAACAATGTAGGTTTTACCAGTTTTCTAAGTCTCTCTCATTTTCTTGGAGTAACACTTGGAATTCTCTTTGTAAACCTCTGTAACTTCTCTAGGTAGATGAATCACTGTCTTTTTTCTCTTGTTTCTATCTGTTACCAATGTTGAGAAACTCATACATTCTCTTATCACTGTTTCCCGGTCTTAGAGAAGTAGATTATTTTTGACGAAAGTGATGTTTTCACAGTGCTGAGTACTCCCAAATGTATCAATAATGTTGGTTTTACCAGTTCTCTAAGTCTCTCTTATTTTCTTCGAGTTACACTTGGATTTCTCTGTGTAAACCTCTGTAACTTCTCTAGGTAGATGAATCATTGTGTACTTTCTGTTGTTTCTATCTGTTACCAATCTTGAAAGACTAATACATTCTCTGTTCACTGTTTTCCGGTCTTACAGAAGTAGATTTCTTTCTGCGAAAGTGCTGATTTCACAGTGCTAAGTACTCCCAGCTCTATCAACAATGTAGGTTTTACCAGTTTTCTAAGTCTCTCTTATTTTCTTGTACTTATACTTGGAATTCTCTGTGTAAACCTCTGTAAATTCCGTAGGTAGATGAATCACTGTGTACTTTCTCTTGTTTCTATCTGTTAGCAATCTTGAGAAACTCATACATTCTCTGTTCACTGTTTCCCGGTCTTAGAGAAGTAGATTTCTTTCTGCGAAAGTGCTGTTTTCACAGTGCTAAGTACTCCCAGCTCTATCAACAATGTAGGTTTTACCAGTTTTCTAAGTCTCTCTCATTTTCTTGGAGTAACACTTGGAATTCTCTGTGTAAACCTCTGTAACTTCTCTAGGTAGATGAATCACTGTCTACTTTCTCTTGTTTCTATCTGTTACCAATCTTGAGAAACTCATACATTCTCTGTTCACTGTTTCCCGGTCTTAAAGAAGTAGATTCCTTTTGACGAAAGTGATGTTTTCACAGTGCTGAGTACTCCCAAATGTATCAATAATGTTGGCTTTACCAGTTTTCTAAGTCTCTCTCATTTTCTTGGAGTAACACTTGGAATTCTCTTTGTAAACCTCTGTAACTTCTCTAGGTAGATGAATCACTGTGTACTTTCTCTTGTTTCTATCGGTTACCAATCCTGAGAAACTCATACATTCTCTGTTCACTGTTTGCCGGTCTTGGGGAAGTAGATTTCTTTCTGCGAAAGTGCTGTTTTCACAGTGCTAAGTACTCCCAACTGTATCAATAATGTTGGTTTTACCAGTTTTCTAAGTCTCTCTTGTTTTCTTGGAGTTACACTTGGAAATCTCCGTGTAAACCTCTGTAATTTCTCTAGGTAGATGAATCACTGTGTACTTTCTCTTTTTTCTATCTGTTACCAGTCTTGACAAACTCACACATTCTCTGTTCACTGTTTCCCGGTCTTAGCCAGGTAGATTTTTTTCTGCAAAAGTGCCGTTTTCACCGTGCTAAATACTCCCAACTGTATCAGCAATGTAGGTTTTACCAGTTTTCTAAGTCTCTCTCATTTTCTTGGAGTAACACTTGGAATTCTCTGTGTAAACCTCTGTAACTTCTCTAGATAGATGAATCACTGTCTTCTTTCTCTTGTTTCTATCTGTTACCAATGTTGAGAAACTCATACATTCTCTGTTCACTGTTTCCCCGTCTTAGAGAAGTAGATTTCTTTCTGAGAAAGTGCTGTTTTCACAGTGCTACCTACTCCCAAATCTATCAACGATGTAGGTTTTACCAGTTTTCTAAGTCTCTCTTATTTTCTTGTACTTATACTTGGAATTCTCTGTGTAAACCTCTGTAACCTTTCTAGGCAGATGAATCACTGTGTACTTTCTCTTGTTTCGATCTGTTACCAATCTTGAGAAACTCATACATTCTCTTTTCACTGTTTCCCGGTCTTAGAGAAGTAGATTTCTTTCGGTGAAAGTGCTGTTTTCACAGTGCTAAGTACTCCCAACTCTATCAACAATGTAGGTTTTACCAGTTTTCTACGTCTCTCTTATTTTCTTGCACTTATACTTGGGATTTTCGGTGTAAACCTCTGTAACTTCTCTAGGTAGATGAATCACTGTGTACTTTCTCTTGTTTCTATCTGTTACCAATCTTGAGAAACACATACATTCTCTGTTCACTGTTTTGCGATCTTAGAGAAGTAGATTTCTTTTGACGAAAGTGATGTTTTCACAGTGCTAACTACTCCCAAATGTATCAACAATGTTGGTTTTACCAGTTTTCTAAGTCTCTCTTGTTTTCTTGGAGTTACACTTGGAAATCTCTGTGTAAATTTCTGTAACTTCTCTAGGGTACTGAGTTACTGTGTACTTACTCTTGTTTCTATCTGTGACCAATCTTGAGAAACTCACAGATTCTCTTTTCACTGTTTCGTGGTCTGAGAGAAGTAGATTTCTTTCGAAGAAAGTGATGTTTTCACAATACTAAGTACTCCCAACTGTATCAACAATGTTGGTTTTACCAGTTTTTAAGTCTCTCTTATTTTCTTGCAGTAATATTTGGAATTCTCTGTGTAAACCTCTGCAACTCTTCTAGGTAGATGTATCACTCTGTACTTACTGTTATTTCTATCTGTTACCAATCTTGAGAAACTCATACATTCTCTGTTCACTGTTTCTCGGTCTTAGAGAAGTAGATTTCTTTGTGCGAAAGTGCTGTTTTCACAGTGCTAAGTACTCCCAACTCTATCAACAATGTAGGTTTTACCAGTTTTCTAAGTCTCTCTTATTTTCTTGTACTTATACTTGTAATTCTCTGTGTAAACCTCTGTAACTTCTCTAGTTAGATGAATCACTGTGTACTTTCTCTTGTTTCTATCTGTTACCAATTTTGAGAAACTCATACATGTTCTGTTCACTGTTTCCCGGTCTTAGAGAAGTAGATTTCTTTCTGCGAAAGTGCTGTTTTCAAAGTGCTAAGTACTCCCAAATCTATCAAGAATGTTGGTTTTACCAGTTTTCTAAGTCTTATTTTCTTATACTTATATTTGGAATTCTCTGTGTAACCCTCTGTAACTTCTCTAGGTAGATGAGTCACTGTGTACTTTTTCTTGTTTCTATCTGTTACCAATCTTTAAAAACGCATACATTCTCTGTTCAATGTTTCCCGGTCTTAGAGAAGTAGATTTCTTTCTGCGAAAATGCTGTTTTCACAGTGCTAAGTACTCCCAACTCTACCAACAATGGAGGTTTTACCAGTTTTCTAAGTCTCTCTTATTTTCTTTTACCTATACTTGGAATTCTCTGTGTAAATCTCTCTAACTTCTCTAGGTAGATGAATCACTGTGTACTTTCTCTTGTTTCTATCTGTTACCAATTTTGAGAAATGCATACATTCTCTTTTGACTGTTTCCCGGTCTTAGAGAAGTACATTTCTTTCTGCAAAATTGCTGTTTTCACAGTGCTAAGTACTCCCAGCTCTATCAACAATGTAGGTTTTACCAGTTTTCTAAGTCTCTCTTATTTTCTTGTACTTATACTTGGAATTCTCTGTGTCAACCTCTGTAACTTCCGTACGTAGATGAATCACTGTGTACTTTCTCTTGTTTCTATCTGTTACCAATCTTGAGAAACTCATACGTTCTCTGTTCACTGTTTCCCGGTCTTAGAGAAATAGATTTCTTTCTGCGAAAGTGTTGTTTTCACAGTGCTAAGTACTCCCAACTCTATCAACAAAGTAGGTTTTACCAGTTTTCTAAGTCTCTCTTATTTTCTTGTACTCATACTTGGAATTCTCTGTGTAAACCTCTGTAACCTTTCTAGGTAGGTGAATCACTGTGTACTTTCTCTTGTTTCTATCTGTTACCAATCTTTAGAAACGCATACATTCTCTTTTCACTGTTTCCCTGTCTTAGAGAAATAGATTTCTTTCTGCGAAAGTGCTGTTTTCACAGTGCTAAGTACTCCCAACTCTATCAACAATGTAGGTTTTACCAGTTTTCTAAGTCTCTCTTATTTTCTTGGAGTTACACTTGGATTTCTCTGTGTAAACCTCTGTCACTTCTCTAGGTAGATGAATCACTGTGTACTTTCTCTTGTTTCTATCTGTTACCAATTTTGAGAAACGCATACATTCTCTGTTCACTGTTTCCCAGTCTTAGAGAAGTAGACTTCTTTCTGCGAAAGTGCTGTTTTCAAAGTGCTAAGTACTCCCAACTCTATCAACAATGTTGGTTTTACCAGTTTTCTAAGTCTCTCTTATTTTCTTGCAGAAATTCTTGGAATTCTCTGTGTAAACCTCTGTAACTTCTCTAGGTAGATGAATCACTGTGTACTTTCTCTTGATTCTATCTGTTACCAATCTTGAGAAATGCATACATTCTCTGTTCAATGTTTCCCGGTCTTAGAGAAGTAGATTTCTTTCTGCGAAAGTGCTGTTTTCACAGTGCTAAGTACTCCCAACTCTATCAACAAAGTAGGTTTTACCAGTTTTCTAAGTCTCTCTTATTTTCTTGGAGTTACACTTGGATTTCTCTGTGTAAACCTCTGTAACCTTTCTAGGTAGATGAATCACTGTGTACTTTCTCTTGTTTCTATCTGTTACCAATCTTGAGAAACTCATACATTCTATGTTCACTGTTTCCCGGTCTTAGAGAAGTAGATTTCTTTCTGCGAAAGTGCTGTTTTCACAGTGCTAAGTACTCCCAACTCTATCAACAATGTAGGTTTTACCAGTTTTCTAAGTCTCTCTTATTTTTTTGTACTTATACTTGTAATTCTCTGTGTAAACCTGTGTAACTTCTCTAGATAGATGAATCACTGTGTACTTTCTCTTGTTTCTATCTGTTACCAATGTTGAGAAACTCATACATTCTCTGTTCACTGTTTCCCGGTCTTAGAGAAGTAGATTTCTTTCTGCGAAAGTGCTGTTTTCACAGTGCTAAGTACTCCCAACTCTATCAAAATTGTAGGTTTTACCAGTTTTCTAAGTCTCTCTCATTTTCTTGCACTTATACATGGAATTCTCTGTGTAAACCTCTGTAACTTCTCTAGGAGAATGAATCACCGTCTTCTTTCTCTTGTTTCTATCTGTTACCAATCTTGAGAAACTCATACATTCTCTTTTCACTGTTTCCCGGTGTTAGAGAAGTGGATTTCTTTCAGCGAAAGTGCTGTTTTCACAGTGCTAAGTACTCCCAATTCTATCAACAATGTAGGTTTTACCTGTTTTCTAAGTCTCTCTTATTTTCTTGTACTTATACTTGTAATTCTCTGTGTAAACCTCTGTAACTTCCGTACGTAGATGAATCACCGTGTACTTTCTCTTGTTTCTATCTGTTACCAATCTTGAGAAACGCATACATACTCTGTTCACTGTTTCCCGGTCTTAGAGAAGTAGATTTCTTTCTGCGAAAGTGCTGTTTTCACAGTCCTAAGTACTCCCAACTCTATCAACAATGTAGGTTTTACCAGTTTTCTAAGTCTCTCTTATTTTCTTGGACTTATACATGAAATTCTCTGTGTAAACCTCTGTAACTTCTCTAGATAGATGAATCACTGTGTACTTTCTGATGTTTCTATCTGTTAGCAATGTTGAGAAACTCATACATTCTCTGTTCACTGTTTCCCGGTCTTAGAGAAGTAGATTTCTTTCTGCGAAAGTGCTGTTTTCACAGTGCTAAGTACTCCCAGCTCTATCAACAATGTAGCTTTTACCAGTTTTCTAAGTCTCTTTCGTTTTCTTGGAGTAACACTTGGAATTCTCTGCGTAAACCTCTGTAACTTCTCTAGGTAGATGAATTACTGTCTTCTTTCTCTTGTTTCTATCTGTTACCAATGTTGAGAAACTCATACATTCTCTGTTCACTGTTTCCCGGTCTTAGAGAAGTAGATTTCTTTCTGAGAAAGTGCTGTTTTCACAGTGCTACGTACTCCCAAATCTATCAACGATGTACGTTTTACCAGTTTTCTAAGTCTCTCTTATTTTCTTGTACTTATACTTGGAATTCTCTGTGTAAACCTCTGTAACTTCTCTACGTAGATGAATGACTGTGTACTTTCTCTTGTTTCTATCTGTTACCAATCTTGAGAAACTCATACATTCTCTGTTCACTGTTTCCCGGTCTTAGAGAAGTAGATTTCTTTCTGCGAAAGTGCTCTTTTCACAGTGCTAAGTATTCCCAACTCTATCAACAATGTAGGTTTTACCAGTTTTCTAAGTCTCTCTTATTTTCTTGGAGTTACACTTGGATTTCTCTGTGTAAACCTCTGTAACTTCTCTAGGTAGATGAATAACTGTGTACTTGCTCTTGTTTCTATCTGTTACCAATTTTGAGAAACTCATACATTCTCTGTTCACTGTTTCCCGGTCTTAGAGAAGTAGATTTCTTTCTGCGAAAGTGCTGTTTTCACAGTGCTAAGTACTCCCAACTCTATCAACAATGTAGCTTTTACCAGTTTTCTAAGTCTCTCATATTTTCTTGTACTTATACTTGGAATTCTCTGTGTAAACCTCTGTAACTTCTCTAGGTAGATGAATCACTGTGTACTTTCTCTTGTTTCTATCTGTTACCAATCTTTAGAAACGCATACATTCTCTGTTCACTGTTTCCCGGTCTTAGAGAAGTAGATTTCTTTCTGCGAAAGTGCTGTTTTCACAGTGCTAAGTACTCCCAGCTCTATCAACAATGTAGGTTTTACCAGTTTTCTAAGTGTCTCTTATTTTCTTGTACTTATACTTGGAATTCTCTGTGTAAACCTCTGTAATCTTTCTAGGTAGATAAATCAATGTGTACTTTCTCTCGTTTCTATCTGTTACCAATGTTGAGAAACTCATACATTTTCTGTTCACTGTTTCCCGGTCTTAGAGAAGTAGATTTCATTCTTTGAAAGTGCTGTTTTCACAGTGCTAAGTACTCCCAACTCTATCAACAATGTAGGTTTTACCAGTTTTCTACGTCTCTCTTATTTTCTTGGAGTTACTCTTGGATTTCTCTGTGTAAACCTCTGTAACTTCTCTAGGTAGATGAATCACTGTGTACTTTCTCTTGTTTCTATCTGTTACCAATCTTGACAAACTCATACATTCTCTGTTCACTGTTTCCCGGTCATAGAGAAATAGATTTCTTTCTGCGAAAATGCTGTTTTCACAGTGCTAAGTACTCCCAACTGTATCAACAATGTAGGTTTTACCAGTTTTCTAAGTCTCTCTTCTTTTCTTGTACTTATACTTGGAATTCTCTGTGTAAACCTCTGTAACTTCCGTACGTAGATGAATCACCGTGTACTTTCTCTTGTTTCTATCTGTTACCAATCTTGAGAAACGCATACATTCTCTGTTCACTGTTTCCCGGTCTTAGAGAAGTAGATTTCTTTCGGCGAAAGTGCTGTTTTCACAGTGCTAAGTACTCCCAACTCTATCAACAATGTAGGTTTTACCAGTTTTCTAAGTCTCTCTTATTTTGTTGTACTTATACTTGGAATTCTCTGTGTAAACCTCTGTAACTTCTCTAGGTAGATGAATCACTGTGTACTTTCTCTTGTTTGTATCTGTTACCAATCTTGAGAAACGCATACATTCTCTTTTCACTGTTTCCCCGTCTTAGAGAAGTAGATTTCTTTCTGCAAAATTGCTGTTTTCACAGTGCTAAGTACTCCCAGCTCTATCAACAATGTAGGTTTTACCAGTTTTCTAAGTCTCTCTTATTTTTTTGTAGTTAAACTTGGAATTCTCTGTGTCAACCTCTGTAACTTCCATACGTAGATGAATCACTGTGTACTTTCTCTTGTTTCTATCTGTTACCAATCTTGAGAAACTCATACATTCTCTGTTCACTGTTTCCCGGTCTTAGAGAAGTAGATTTCTTTCTGCGAAAGTGCTGTTTTCACAGTGCTAAGTACTCCCAACACTATCAACAATGTAGGTTTTACCAGTTTTCTAAGTCTCTCTTTTTATCTTGGACTTATACTTGGAATTCTCTGTGTAAACCTCTGTAACTTCTCTAGATAGATGAATCACTGTGTACTTTCTCTTGTTTCTATCTGTTACCAATGTTGAGAAACTCATGCATTCTCTGTTCACTGTTTCCCGGTCTTAGAGAAGTAGATTTGTTTCTGCGAAAGTGCTGTTTTCACAGTGCTAAGTACTCCCAACTCTATCAACAAAGTAGGTTTTACCAGTTTTCTAAGTCTCTCTCATTTTCTTAGAGTAACACTTGGAATTCTCTGTGTAAACCTCTGTAACTTCTCTAGGTAGATGAATCACTGTCTTCTTTCTCTTGTTTCTATCTGTTTCCAATGTTGAGAAACTCCTACATTCTCTGTTCACTGTTTCCCGGTCTTAGAGAAGTAGATTTCTTTCTGCGAAAGTGCTGTTTTCCCAGTGCTAAGTACTCCCAACTCTATCAACAATGTAGGTTTTACCAGTTTTCTAAGTCTCTCTTATTTTCTTGGACTTATACATGGAATTCTCTGTGTAAACTTCTGTATCTTCTCTAGATAGATGAATCACTGTGTACTTTCTGATGTTTCTATCTGTTACCAATGTTGAGAAACTCATACATTCTCTGTTCACTGTTTCCCGGTCTTAGAGAAGTAGATTTCTTTCTGCGAAAGTGCTGTTTTCACAGTGCTAAGTACTCCCAACTCTATCAACAATGTAGGTTTTACCAGGTTTCTAAGACTCTCTTATTTTCTTGTCCTTATACTTGGAATTCTCTGTGTAAACCTCTGTAACTTCTCTAGGTAGATGAATCACTGTGTACTTTCTCTTGTTTCTATATGTTACCAATCTTTAGAAACGCATACATTCACTGTTCCCTGTTTCCCGGTCTTAGAGAAGTAGATTTCTTTCTGCAAAATTGCTGTTTTCACAGTGCTTAGTACTCCCAGCTCTATCAACAATGTATGTTTTAGCAGTTTTCTAAGTCTCTCTCATTTTCTTGGAGTAACACTTGGAATTCTCTGTGTAAACCTCTGTAACTTCTCTAGGTAGATGAATCACAGTCTTCTTTCTCTTGTTTCTATCTGTTTCCAATGTTGAGAAACTCATACATTCTCTGTTCACTGTTTCCCGGTCTTGGAGAAGTAGATTTCTTTCTGCGAAAGTGCTGTTTTCACAGTGCTAAGTACTCCCAACTCTATCAACAATGGAGGTTTTACCAGTTTTCTAAGTCTCTCTTATTTTCTTTTACCTATACTTGGAATTCTCTGTGTAAATCTCTCTAACTTCTCTAGGTAGATGAATCACTGTGTACTTTCTCTTGTTTCTATCTGTTACCAATCTTGAGAAATGCATACATTCTCTTTTGACTGTTTCCCGGTCTTAGAGAAGTACATTTCTTTCTGCAAAATTGCTGTTTTCACAGTGCTAAGTACTCCCAGCTGTATCAACAATGTAGGTTTTACCAGTTTTCTAAGTCTCTCTTATTTTCTTGTACTTATACTTGGAATTCTCTGTGTCAACCTCTGTAACCTCCGTACGTAGATGAATCACTGTGTACTTTCTCTTGTTTCTATCTGTTACCAATCTTCAGAAACTCATACGTTCTCTGTTCACTGTTTCCCGGTCTTAGAGAAATAGATTTCTTTCTGCGAAAGTGTTGTTTTCACAGTGCTAAGTACTCCCAACTCTATCAACAAAGTAGGTTTTACCAGTTTTCTAAGTCTCTCTTATTTTCTTGTACTCATACTTCCAATTCTCTGTGTAAACCTCTGTAACCTTTCTAGGTAGGTGAATCACTGTGTACTTTCTCTTGTATCTATCTGTTACCAATCTTTAGAAACGCATACATTCTCTTTTCACTGTTTCCCTGTCTTAGAGAAATAGATTTCTTTCTGCGAAAGTGCTGTTTTCACAGTGCTAAGTACTCCCAACTCTATCAACAATGTAGGTTTTACCAGTTTTCTAAGTCTCTCTTATTTTCTTGGAGTTACACTTGGATTTCTCTGTGTAAACCTCTGTCACTTCTCTAGGTAGATGAATCACTGTGTACTTTCTCTTGTTTCTATCTGTTACCAATGTTGAGAAACTCATACATTCTCTGTTCACTGTTTCCCGGTCTTAGAGAAGTAGATTTCTTTCTGCGAAAGTGCTGTTTTCACAGTGCTAAGTACTCCCAACTCTATCAAAATTGTAGGTTTTACCAGTTTTCTAAGTCTCTCTCATTTTCTTCCACTTATACATGGAATTCTCTGTGTAAACCTCTGTAACTTCTCTAGGAGAATGAATCACCGTCTTCTTTCTCTTGTTTCTATCTGTTACCAATCTTGAGAAACTCATACATTCTCTTTTCACTGTTTCCCGGTGTTAGAGAAGTGGATTTCTTTAAGCGAAAGTGCTGTTTTCACAGTGCTAAGTACTCCCAATTCTATCAACAATGTAAGTTTTAACAGTTTTCTAAGTCTCTCTTATTTTCTTGTACTTATACTTGGAATTCTCTGTGTAAACCTCTGTAACTTCTCTAGGTAGATGAATCACTGTGTACTTTCTCTTGATTCTATCTGTTACCAATCTTGAGAAACGCATACATTCTCTGTTCAATGTTTCCCGGTCTTAGAGAAGTAGATTTCTTTCTGCGAAAGTGCTGTTTTCACAGTGCTAAGTACTCCCAACTCTATCAACAAAGTAGGTTTTACCAGTTATCTAAGTCTCTCTTATTTTCTTATACTTATACTTGGAATTCTCTGTGTAAACCTCTGTAACCTTTCTAGGTAGATGAATCACTGTGTACTTTCTCTTGTTACTATCTGTTACCAATCTTGAGAAACTCATACATTCTCTTTTCACTGTTTCCCGGTCTTAGAGAAGTAGATTTCTTTCTGCGAAAGTGCTGTTTTCACAGTGCTAAGTACTCCCAACTCTATCAACAATGTAGGTTTTACCAGTTTTCTAAGTCTCTCTTATTTTTTTGTACTTATACTTGTAATTCTCTGTGTAAACCTGTGTAACTTCTCTAGATAGATGAATCACTGTGTACTTTCTCTTGTTTCTATCTGTTACCAATGTTGAGAAACTCATACATTCTCTGTTCACTGTTTCCCGGTCTTAGAGAAGTAGATTTCTTTCTGCGAAAGTGCTGTTTTCACAGTGCTAAGTACTCCCAACTCTATCAAAATTGTAGGTTTTACCAGTTTTCTAAGTCTCTCTCATTTTCTTGCACTTATACATGGAATTCTCTGTGTAAACCTCTGTAACTTCTCTAGGGGAATGAATCACCGTCTTCTTTCTCTTGTTTCTATCTGTTACCAATCTTGAGAAACTCATACATTCTCTTTTCACTGTTTCCCGGTGTTAGAGAAGTGGATTTATTTCAGCGAAAGTGCTGTTTTCACAGTGCTAAGTACTCCCAATTCTATCAACAATGTAGGTTTTACCTGTTTTCTAAGTCTCTCTTATTTTCTTGTACTTATACTTGTAATTCTCTGTGTAAACCTCTGTAACTTCCGTACGTAGATGAATGACCGTGTACTTTCTCTTGTTTCTATCTGTTACCAATCTTGAGAAACGCATACATTCTCTGTTCACTGTTTCCCGGTCTTAGAGAAGTAGATTTCTATCTGCGAAAGTGCTGTTTTCACAGTCCTAAGTACTCCCAACTCTATCAACAATGTAGGTTTTACCAGTTTTCTAAGTCTCTCTTATTTTCTTGGACTTATACATGAAATTCTCTGTGTAAACCTCTGTAACTTCTCTAGATAGATGAATCACTGTGTACTTTCTGATGTTTCTATCTGTTAGCAATGTTGAGAAACTCATACATTCTCTGTTCACTGTTTCCCGGTCTTAGAGAAGTAGATTTCTTTCTGCGAAAGTGCTGTTTTCACAGTGCTAGGTACTCCCAGCTCTATCAACAATGTAGCTTTTACCAGTTTTCTAAGTCTCTTTCGTTTTCTTGGAGTAACACTTGGAATTCTCTGCGTAAACCTCTGTAACTTCTCTAGGTAGATGAATTACTGTCTTCTTTCTCTTGTTTCTATCTGTTACCAATGTTGAGAAACTCATACATTCTCTGTTCACTGTTTCCCGGTCTTAGAGAAGTAGATTTCTTTCTGAGAAAGTGCTGTTTTCACAGTGCTACGTACTCCCAAATCTATCAACGATGTACGTTTTACCAGTTTTCTAAGTCTCTCTTATTTTCTTGTACTTATACTTGGAATTCTCTGTGTAAACCTCTGTAACTTCTCTACGTAGATGAATCACTGTGTACTTTCTCTTGTTTCTATCTGTTACCAATCTTGAGAAACTCATACATTCTCTGTTCACTGTTTCCCGGTCTTAGAGAAGTAGATTTCTTTCTGCGAAAGTGCTCTTTTCACAGTGCTAAGTACTCCCATCTATCAACAATGTAGGTTTTACCAGTTTTCTAAGTCTCTCTTATTTTCTTGGAGTTACACTTGGATTTCTCTGTGTAAACCTCTGTAACTTCTCTAGGCAGATGAATCACTGTGTACTTTCTCTTGTTTCTATCTGTTACCAATTTTGAGAAACTCATACATTCTCTGTTCACTGTTTCCCGGTCTTAGAGAAGTAGATTTCTTTCTGCGAAAGTGCTGTTTTCACAGTGCTAAGTACTCCCAACTCTATCAACAATGTAGCTTTTACCAGTTTTCTAAGTCTCTCATATTTTCTTGTACTTATACTTGGAATTCTCTGTGTAAACCTCTGTAACTTCTCTAGGTAGATGAATCACTGTGTACTTTCTCTTGTTTCTATCTGTTACCAATCTTTAGAAACGCGTACATTCTCTGTTCACTGTTTCCCGGTCTTAGAGAAGTAGATTTCTTTCTGCGAAAGTGCTGTTTTCACAGTGCTAAGTACTCCCAGCTCTATCAACAATGTAGGTTTTACCAGTTTTCTAAGTGTCTCTTATGTTCTTGTACTTATACTTGGAATTCTCTGTGTAAACCTCTGTAATCTTTCTAGGTAGATAAATCAATGTGTACTTTCTCTCGTTTCTATCTGTTACCAATGTTGAGAAACTCATACATTCTCTGTTCACTGTTTCCCGGTCTTAGAGAAGTAGATTTCATTCTTTGAAAGTGCTGTTTTCACAGTGCTAAGTACTCCCAACTCTATCAACAATGTAGGTTTTACCAGTTTTCTACGTCTCTCTTATTTTCTTGGAGTTACTCTTGGATTTCTCTGTGTAAACCTCTGTAACTTCTCTAGGTAGATGAATCACTGTGTACTTTCTCTTGTTTCTATCTGTTACCAATCTTGAGAAACTCATACATTCTCTGTTCACTGTTTCCCGGTCATAGAGAAATAGATTTCTTTCTGCGAAAATGCTGTTTTCACAGTGCTAAGTACTCCCAACTGTATCAACAATGTAGGTTTTACCAGTTTTCTAAGTCTCTCTTCTTTTCTTGTACTTATACTTGGAATTCTCTGTGTAAACCTCTGTAACTTCCGTACGTAGATGAATCACCGTGTACTTTCTCTTGTTTCTATCTGTTACCAATCTTGAGAAACGCATACATTCTCTGTTCACTGTTTCCCGGTCTTAGAGAAGTAGATTTCTTTCTGCGAAAGTGCTGTTTTCACAGTGCTAAGTACTCCCAACTCTATCAACAATGTAGGTTTTACCAGTTTTCTAAGTCTCTCTCATTTTCTTAGAGTAACACTTGGAATTCTCTGTGTAAACCTCTGTAACTTCTCTAGGTAGATGAATCACTGTCTTCTTTCTCTTGTTTCTATCTGTTTCCAATGTTGAGAAACTCCTACATTCTCTGTTCACTGTTTCCCGGTCTTAGAGAAGTAGATTTCTTTCTGCGAAAGTGCTGTTTTCCCAGTGCTAAGTACTCCCAACTCTATCAACAATGTAGGTTTTACCAGTTTTCTAAGTCTCTCTTATTTTCTTGGACTTATACATGGAATTCTCTGTGTAAACTTCTGTATCTTCTCTAGATAGATGAATCACTGTGTACTTTCTGATGTTTCTATCTGTTACCAATGTTGAGAAACTCATACATTCTCTGTTCACTGTTTCCCGGTCTTAGAGAAGTAGATTTCTTTCTGCGAAAGTGCTGTTTTCACAGTGCTAAGTACTCCCAACTCTATCAACAATGTAGGTTTTACCAGGTTTCTAAGACTCTCTTATTTTCTTGTCCTTATACTTGGAATTCTCTGTGTAAACCTCTGTAACTTCTCTAGGTAGATGAATCACTGTGTACTTTCTCTTGTTTCTATATGTTACCAATCTTTAGAAACGCATACATTCACTGTTCCCTGTTTCCCGGTCTTAGAGAAGTAGATTTCTTTCTGCAAAATTGCTGTTTTCACAGTGCTTAGTACTCCCAGCTCTATCAACAATGTATGTTTTAGCAGTTTTCTAAGTCTCTCTCATTTTCTTGGAGTAACACTTGGAATTCTCTGTGTAAACCTCTGTAACTTCTCTAGGTAGATGAATCACAGTCTTCTTTCTCTTGTTTCTATCTGTTTCCAATGTTGAGAAACTCATACATTCTCTGTTCACTGTTTCCCGGTCTTGGAGAAGTAGATTTCTTTCTGCGAAAGTGCTGTTTTCACAGTGCTAAGTACTCCCAACTCCATCAACAATGTATGTTTTACCAGTTTTCTAAGTCTCTCTTATTTTCTTGTACTTATACTTGGAATTCTCTGTGTAAACCTCTGTAATCTTTCTAGGTAGATAAATCAATGTGTACTTTCTCTTGTTTCTATCTGTTAACAATGTTGAGAAACTCATACATTCTCTGTTCACTGTTTCCCGGTCTTAGAGAAGTAGATTTCATTCTTTGAAAGTGCTGTTTTCACAGTGCTAAGTACTCCCAACTCTATCAACAATGTAGGTTTTACCAGTTTTCTACGTCTCTCTTATTTTCTTGGAGTTACTCTTGGATTTCTCTGTGTAAACCTCTGTAACTTCTCTAGGTAGATGAATCACTGTGTACTTTCTCTTGTTTCTATCTGTTACCAATCTTGAGAAACTCATACATTCTCTGTTCACTGTTTCCCGGTCATAGAGAAATAGATTTCTTTCTGCGAAAATGCTGTTTTCACAGTGCTAAGTACTCCCAACTGTATCAACAATGTAGGTTTTACCAGTTTTCTAAGTCTCTCTTCTTTTCTTGTACTTATACTTGGAATTCTCTGTGTAAACCTCTGTAACTTCCGTACGTAGATGAATCACCGTGTACTTTCTCTTGTTTCTATCTGTTACCAATCTTGAGAAACGCATACATTCTCTGTTCACTGTTTCCCGGTCTTAGAGAAGTAGATTTCTTTCGGCGAAAGTGCTGTTTTCACAGTGCTAAGTACTCCCAACTCTATCAACAATGTAGGTTTTACCAGTTTTCTAAGTCTCTCTCATTTTCTTAGAGTAACACTTGGAATTCTCTGTGTAAACCTCTGTAACTTCTCTAGGTAGATGAATCACTGTCTTCTTTCTCTTGTTTCTATCTGTTTCCAATGTTGAGAAACTCCTACATTCTCTGTTCACTGTTTCCCGGTCTTAGAGAAGTAGATTTCTTTCTGCGAAAGTGCTGTTTTCCCAGTGCTAAGTACTCCCAACTCTATCAACAATGTAGGTTTTACCAGTTTTCTAAGTCTCTCTTATTTTCTTGGACTTATACATGGAATTCTCTGTGTAAACTTCTGTATCTTCTCTAGATAGATGAATCACTGTGTACTTTCTGATGTTTCTATCTGTTACCAATGTTGAGAAACTCATACATTCTCTGTTCACTGTTTCCCGGTCTTAGAGAAGTAGATTTCTTTCTGCGAAAGTGCTGTTTTCACAGTGCTAAGTACTCCCAACTCTATCAACAATGTAGGTTTTACCAGGTTTCTAAGACTCTCTTATTTTCTTGTCCTTATACTTGGAATTCTCTGTGTAAACCTCTGTAACTTCTCTAGGTAGATGAATCACTGTGTACTTTCTCTTGTTTCTATATGTTACCAATCTTTAGAAACGCATACATTCACTGTTCCCTGTTTCCCGGTCTTAGAGAAGTAGATTTCTTTCTGCAAAATTGCTGTTTTCACAGTGCTTAGTACTCCCAGCTCTATCAACAATGTATGTTTTAGCAGTTTTCTAAGTCTCTCTCATTTTCTTGGAGTAACACTTGGAATTCTCTGTGTAAACCTCTGTAACTTCTCTAGGTAGATGAATCACAGTCTTCTTTCTCTTGTTTCTATCTGTTTCCAATGTTGAGAAACTCATACATTCTCTGTTCACTGTTTCCCGGTCTTGGAGAAGTAGATTTCTTTCTGCGAAAGTGCTGTTTTCACAGTGCTAAGTACTCCCAACTCCATCAACAATGTAGGTTTTACCAGTTTTCTAAGTCTCTCTTATTTTCTTGTACTTATACTTGGAATTCTCTGTGTAAACCTCTGTAATCTTTCTAGGTAGATAAATCAATGTGTACTTTCTCTTGTTTCTATCTGTTAACAATGTTGAGAAACTCATACATTCTCTGTTCACTGTTTCCCGGTCTTAGAGAAGTAGATTTCATTCTTTGAAAGTGCTGTTTTCACAGTGCTAAGTACTCCCAACTCTATCAACAATGTAGGTTTTACCAGTTTTCTACGTCTCTCTTATTTTCTTGGAGTTACTCTTGGATTTCTCTGTGTAAACCTCTGTAACTTCTCTAGGTAGATGAATCACTGTGTACTTTCTCTTGTTTCTATCTGTTACCAATCTTGAGAAACTCATACATTCTCTGTTCACTGTTTCCCGGTCATAGAGAAATAGATTTCTTTCTGCGAAAATGCTGTTTTCACAGTGCTAAGTACTCCCAACTGTATCAACAATGTAGGTTTTACCAGTTTTCTAAGTCTCTCTTATTTTCTTGTACTTATACTTGGAATTCTCTGTGTAAACCTCTGTAACTTCCGTACGTAGATGAATCACCGTGTACTTTCTCTTGTTTCTATCTGTTACCAATCTTGAGAAACGCATACATTCTCTGTTCACTGTTTCCCGGTCTTAGAGAAGTAGATTTCTTTCGGCGAAAGTGCTGTTTTCACAGTGCTAAGTACTCCCAACTCTATCAACAATGTAGGTTTTACCAGTTTTCTAAGTCTCTCTCATTTTCTTAGAGTAACACTTGGAATTCTCTGTGTAAACCTCTGTAACTTCTCTAGGTAGATGAATCACTGTCTTCTTTCTCTTGTTTCTATCTGTTTCCAATGTTGAGAAACTCCTACATTCTCTGTTCACTGTTTCCCGGTCTTAGAGAAGTAGATTTCTTTCTGCGAAAGTGCTGTTTTCCCAGTGCTAAGTACTCCCAACTCTATCAACAATGTAGGTTTTACCAGTTTTCTAAGTCTCTCTTATTTTCTTGGACTTATACATGGAATTCTCTGTGTAAACTTCTGTATCTTCTCTAGATAGATGAATCACTGTGTACTTTCTGATGTTTCTATCTGTTACCAATGTTGAGAAACTCATACATTCTCTGTTCACTGTTTCCCGGTCTTAGAGAAGTAGATTTCTTTCTGCGAAAGTGCTGTTTTCACAGTGCTAAGTACTCCCAACTCTATCAACAATGTAGGTTTTACCAGGTTTCTAAGACTCTCTTATTTTCTTGTCCTTATACTTGGAATTCTCTGTGTAAACCTCTGTAACTTCTCTAGGTAGATGAATCACTGTGTACTTTCTCTTGTTTCTATATGTTACCAATCTTTAGAAACGCATACATTCACTGTTCCCTGTTTCCCGGTCTTAGAGAAGTAGATTTCTTTCTGCAAAATTGCTGTTTTCACAGTGCTTAGTACTCCCAGCTCTATCAACAATGTATGTTTTAGCAGTTTTCTAAGTCTCTCTCATTTTCTTGGAGTAACACTTGGAATTCTCTGTGTAAACCTCTGTAACTTCTCTAGGTAGATGAATCACAGTCTTCTTTCTCTTGTTTCTATCTGTTTCCAATGTTGAGAAACTCATACATTCTCTGTTCACTGTTTCCCGGTCTTGGAGAAGTAGATTTCTTTCTGCGAAAGTGCTGTTTTCACAGTGCTAAGTACTCCCAACTCCATCAACAATGTAGGTTTTACCAGTTTTCTAAGTCTCTCTTATTTTCTTGTACTTATACTTGGAATTCTCTGTGTAAACCTCTGTAATCTTTCTAGGTAGATAAATCAATGTGTACTTTCTCTTGTTTCTATCTGTTAACAATGTTGAGAAACTCATACATTCTCTGTTCACTGTTTCCCGGTCTTAGAGAAGTAGATTTCATTCTTTGAAAGTGCTGTTTTCACAGTGCTAAGTACTCCCAACTCTATCAACAATGTAGGTTTTACCAGTTTTCTACGTCTCTCTTATTTTCTTGGAGTTACTCTTGGATTTCTCTGTGTAAACCTCTGTAACTTCTCTAGGTAGATGAATCACTGTGTACTTTCTCTTGTTTCTATCTGTTACCAATCTTGAGAAACTCATACATTCTCTGTTCACTGTTTCCCGGTCATAGAGAAATAGATTTCTTTCTGCGAAAATGCTGTTTTCACAGTGCTAAGTACTCCCAACTGTATCAACAATGTAGGTTTTACCAGTTTTCTAAGTCTCTCTTATTTTCTTGTACTTATACTTGGAATTCTCTGTGTAAACCTCTGTAACTTCCGTACGTAGATGAATCACCGTGTACTTTCTCTTGTTTCTATCTGTTACCAATCTTGAGAAACGCATACATTCTCTGTTCACTGTTTCCCGGTCTTAGAGAAGTAGATTTCTTTCGGCGAAAGTGCTGTTTTCACAGTGCTAAGTACTCCCAACTCTATCAACAATGTAGGTTTTACCAGTTTTCTAAGTCTCTCTCATTTTCTTAGAGTAACACTTGGAATTCTATGTGTAAACCTCTGTAACTTCTCTAGGTAGATGAATCACTGTCTTCTTTCTCTTGTTTCTATCTGTTTCCAAGGTTGAGAAACTCCTACATTCTCTGTTCACTGTTTCCCGGTCTTAGAGAAGTAGATTTCTTTTTGCGAAAGTGCTGTTTTCCCAGTGCTAAGTACTCCCAACTCTATCAACAATGTAGGTTTTACCAGTTTTCTAAGTCTCTCTTATTTTCTTGGACTTATACATTGAATTCTCTGTGTAAACTTCTGTATCTTCTCTAGATAGATGAATTACTGTGTACTTTCTGATGTTTCTATCTGTTACCAATGTTGAGAAACTCATACATTCTCTGTTCACTGTTTCCCGGTCTTAGAGAAGTAGATTTCTTTCTGCGAAAGTGCTGTTTTCACAGTGCTAAGTACTCCCAACTCTATCAACAATGTAGGTTTTACCAGGTTTCTAAGACTCTCTTATTTTCTTGTCCTTATACTTGGAATTCTCTGTGTAAACCTCTGTAACTTCTCTAGGTAGATGAATCACTGTGTACTTTCTCTTGTTTCTATATGTTACCAATCTTTAGAAACGCATACATTCACTGTTCCCTGTTTCCCGGTCTTAGAGAAGTAGATTTCTTTCTGCAAAATTGCTGTTTTCACAGTGCTTAGTACTCCCAGCTCTATCAACAATGTATGTTTTAGCAGTTTTCTAAGTCTCTCTCATTTTCTTGGAGTAACACTTGGAATTCTCTGTGTAAACCTCTGTAACTTCTCTAGGTAGATGAATCACAGTCTTCTTTCTCTTGTTTCTATCTGTTTCCAATGTTGAGAAACTCATACATTCTCTGTTCACTGTTTCCCGGTCTTGGAGAAGTAGATTTCTTTCTGCGAAAGTGCTGTTTTCACAGTGCTAAGTACTCCCAACTCCATCAACAATGTAGGTTTTACCAGTTTTCTAAGTCTCTCTTATTTTCTTGTACTTATACTTGGAATTCTCTGTGTAAACCTCTGTAATCTTTCAAGGTAGATAAATCAATGTGTACTTTCTCTTGTTTCTATCTGTTAACAATGTTGAGAAACTCATACATTCTCTGTTCACTGTTTCCCGGTCTTAGAGAAGTAGATTTCTTTCTTTGAAAGTGCTGTTTTCACAGTGCTAAGTACTCCCAACTCTATCAACAATGTAGGTTTAAGCAGTTTTCTAAGTCTCTCTTATTTTCTTGGAGTTACACTTGGATTTCTCTGTGTAAACCTCTGTAACTTCTCTAGGTAGATGAATCACTGTGTACTTTCGCTTGTTTCTATCTGTTACCAATCTTGAGAAACTCATACATTCTCTGTTCACTGTTTCCCGGTCTTAGAGAAGTAGATTTCTTTCTGAGAAAGTGCTGTTTTCACAGTGCTAAGTACTCCCAACTCTATCAACAAAGTAGGTTTTACCCGTTTTCAAAGTCTCTCTTATTTTCTTGTACTTATACTTGGAATTCTCTGTGTAAACTTCTGTAACCATTTAGGTACATGAATCATTGTGTACTTTCTCTTGTTTCTATCTGTTACCAATCTTTAGAAACGCATACATTCTCTTTTCACTGTTTCCCGGTCTCAGAGAAGTAGATTTCTTTCTGTGAAAGTGCTGTTTTCACAGTGCTAAGTACTCCCAACTCTATCAACAATGTAGGTTTTACCAGTTTTCTAAGTCTCTCTTCTTTTTTTGTACTTATACTTGGAATTCTCTGTGTAAACCTCTGTAACTTTCGTAGGTAGATGAATCACTGTGTACTTTCTCTTGTTTCTGTCTGTTACCAATCTTGAGAAACTCATACATTCTCTGTTCACTGTTTCCCGGTCTTAGAGAAGTAGATTTCTTTCTGCGAAAGTGCTGTTTTCACAGTGCTAAGTACTCCCAACTCTATGAACAATGTAGGTTTTACCAGTTTTCTAAGTCTCTCTTATTTTCTTGTACTTATACTTGGAATTCTCTGTGTAAACCTCTGTAACTTCTCTAGATAGATGAATCACTGTGTACTTTCTCTTGTTTCTATCTGTTACCAATCTCGAGAAACTCATACATTCTCTGTTCACTGTTTCCCGGTCTTAGAGAAGTAGATTTCTTTCTGTGAAAGTGCTGTTTTCACAGTGCTAAGTACTCCCAGCTCTATCAACAATGTAGCTTTTACTAGTTTTCTAAGTCTCTTTCGTTTTCTTGGGGTAACACTTGGAATTCTCTGTGTAAACCTCTGTAACTTCTCTAGGTAGATGAATCACTGTCTTCTTTCTCTTGTTTCTATCTGTTACCAATGTTGAGAAACTCATACATTCTCTGTTCACTGTTTCCCGGTCTTAGAGAAGTAGATTTCTTTCTGAGAAAGTGCTGTTTTCACAGTGCTAAGTACTCCCAACTGTGTCAACAATGTAGGTTTTACCAGTTTTCTAAGTCTCTCTTATTTTTTTGTACTTATACTTGTAATTCTCTGTGTAAACCTCTGTAACTTTCGTAGGTAGATGAATCACTGTGTACTTTCTCTTGTTTCTGTCTGTTACCAATCTTGAGAAACTCATACATTCTCTGTTCACTGTTTCCCGGTCTTCCAGAAGTAGATTTCTTTCTGCGAAAGTGCTGTTTTCACAGTGCTAAGTACTCCCAACTCTATGAACAATGTAGGTTTTACCAGTTTTCTAAGTCTCTCTTATTTTCTTGTACTTATACTTGTAATTCTCTGTGTAAACTTCTGTAACTTCTCTAGATAGATGAATCACTGTTTACTTTCTCTTGTTTCTATCTGTTACCAATGTTGAGAAACTCATACATTCTCTGTTCACTGTTTCCCGGTCTTAGAGAAGTAGATTTCTTTCTGTGAAAGTGCTGTTTTCATAGTGCTAATACTCCCAGCTCTATCAACAATGTAAGTTTTACCAGTTTTCTAAGTCTCTCTTATTTTCTTGTACTTATACTTGGAATTCTCTGTGTAAACCTCTGTAATCTTTCTAGGTAGATAAATCAATGTGTACTTTCTCTTGTTTCTATGTGTTACCAATGTTGAGAAACTCATACATTCTCTGTTCACTGTTTCTCGGTCTTAGAGAAGTAGATTTCTTTCTTTGAACGTGCTGTTTTCACAGTGCTAAGTACTCCCAGCTCTATCAACAATGTAGGTTTTACCAGTTTTCTACGTCTCTCTTATTTTCTTGGAGTTACTCTTGGATTTCTCTGTGTAAACCTCTGTAACTTCTCTAGGTAGATGAATCACTGTGTACTTTCTCTTGTTTCTATCTGTTACCAATCTTGAGAAACTCATACATTCTCTCTTTACTGTTTCCCGGTCATAGTGAAATAGATTTCTTTCTGCGAAAGTGCTGTTTTCACAGTGTTAAGTACTCCCAACTGTATCAACAATGTAGGTTTCACCAGTTTTCTAAGTCTCTCTTATTTTCTTGTACTTATACTTGTAATTCTCTGTGTTAACCTCTGTAACTTCCGTACGTAGATGAATCACTGGGTACTTTCTCTTGTTTCTATCTGTTACCAATCTTGAGAAACTCATACATTCTCTGTTCACTGTTTCCCGGTCTTAGAGAAGTAGATTTCTTTCTGCGAAAGTGCTGTTTTCACAGTGCTAAGTACTCCCAACTCTATCAACAATGTAGGTTTTACCAGTTTTCTAAGTCTCTCTTATTTTTTTGTACTTATACTTGGAATTCCCTGTGTAAACCTCTGTAACTTCTCTAGGTAGACGAATCACTGTGTACTTTCTCTTGTTTCTGTCTGTTACCAATCTTGAGAAACTCATACATTCTCTGTTCACTGTTTCCCGGTCTTACAGAAGTAGATTTCTTTCTGCGAAAGTGCTGTTTTCACAGTTCTAAGTACTCCCAACTCTATGAACAATGTAGGTTTTACCAGTTTTCTAAGTCTCTCTTATTTTCTTGTACTTATACTGGTAATTCTCTGTGTAAACCGCTGTAACTTCTCTAGATAGATGAATCACTGTGTACTTTCTCTTGATTCTATCTGTTACCAATCTTTAGAAACGCATACATTCTCTGTTCAATGTTTCCCGGTCTTAGAGAAGTAGATTTCTTTCTGCGAAAGTGCTGTTTTCACAGTGCTAAGTACTCCCAATTCTATCAACAATGTAGGATTTACCAGTTTTCTACGTCTCTCTTATTTTCTTGGAGTTACTCTTGGATTTCTCTGTGTAAACATTTGTAACTTCTCTAGGTAGATGAATCACTGTGTTCTTTCTCTTGTTTATATCTGTTACCAATCTTGAGAAACTCATACATTCTCTGTTCACTTTTTCCCGGTCATAGAGAAATATATTTCTTTCTGCGAAAGTGCTGTTTTCACAGTGCTAAGTACTCCCAGCTTTATCAACAATGTAGGTTTTACCAGTTTTCTAAATCTCTCTTATTTTCTTGTACTTATACTTGTAATTCTCTGTGTAAACCTCTGTAACTTCCGTACGTAGATGAATCACCGTGTACTTTCTCTTGTTTCTATCTGTTACCAATCTTGAGAAACGCATACATTCTCTGTTCACTGTTTCCCGGTCTTAGAGAAGTAGATTTCTTTCTGCGAAAGTGCTGTTTTCACAGTGCTAAGTACTCCCAACTCTATCAACAATGTAGGTTTTACCAGTTTTCTAAGTCTCTCTTATATTCTTGTACTTATACTTGGAATTCTCTGTGTAAACCTCTGTAACTTCTCTACGTAGATGAATGACCGTGTACTTTCTCTTGTTTCTATCTGTTACCAATGTTGAGAAACTCATACATTCTCTGTTCACTGTTTCCCGGTCTTAGAGAAGTAGATTTCTTTCTGCGAAAGTGCTGTTTTCACAGTGCTAAGTACTCCCAACTCTATCAACAAAGTGGGTTTTACCCGTTTTCAAAGTCTCTCTTATTTTCTTGTACTTATACTTGGAATTCTCTGTGTAAACTTCTGTAACCATTTAGGTACATGAATCATTGTGTACTTTCTCTTGTTTCTATCTGTTACCAAACTTTAGAAACGCATACATTCTCTTTTCACTGTTTCCCGGTCTCAGAGAAGTAGATTTCTTTCTGTGAAAGTGCTGTTTTCACAGTGCTAAGTACTCCCAACTCTATCAACAATGTAGGTTTTACCAGTTTTCTAAGTCTCTCTTCTTTTTTTGTACTTATACTTGGAATTCTCTGTGTAAACCTCTGTAACTTTCGTAGGTAGATGAATCACTGTGTACTTTCTCTTGTTTCTGTCTGTTACCAATCTTGAGAAACTCATACATTCTCTTTTCACTGTTTCCCGGTCTTAGAGAAGTAGATTTCTTTCTGCGAAAGTGCTGTTTTCACAGTGCTAAGTACTCCCAACTCTATGAACAATGTAGGTTTTACCAGTTTTCTAAGTCTCTCTTATTTTCTTGTACTTATACTTGGAATTCTCTGTGTAAACCTCTGTAACTTCTCTAGATAGATGAATCACTGTGTACTTTCTCTTGTTTCTATCTGTTACCAATCTTGAGAAACTCATACATTCTCTGTTCACTGTTTCCCGGTCTTAGAGAAGTAGATTTCTTTCTGTGAAAGTGCTGTTTTCACAGTGCTAAGTACTCTCAGCTCTATCAACAATGTAGCTTTTACCAGTTTTCTAAGTCTCTTTCGTTTTCTTGGGGTAACACTTGGAATTCTCTGTGTAAACCTCTGTAACTTCTCTAGGTAGATGAATCACTGTCTTCTTTCTCTTGTTTCTATCTGTTACCAATGTTGAGAAACTCATACATTCTCTGTTCACTGTTTCCCGGTCTTAGAGAATTAGATTTCTTTCTGAGAAAGTGCTGTTTTCACAGTGCTAAGTACTCCCAACTCTATCAACAAAGTAGGTTTTACCCGTTTTCAAAGTCTCTCTTATTTTCTTGTACTTATACTTGGAATTCTCTGTGTAAACTTCTGTAACCATTTAGGTACATGAATCATTGTGTACTTTCTCTTGTTTCTATCTGTTACCAATCTTTAGAAACGCATACATTCTCTTTTCACTGTTTCCCGGTCTCAGAGAAGTAGATTTCTTTCTGTGAAAGTGCTGTTTTCACAGTGCTAAGTACTCCCAACTCTATCAACAATGTAGGTTTTACCAGTTTTCTAAGTCTCTCTTCTTTTTTTGTACTTATACTTGGAATTCTCTGTGTAAACCTCTGTAACTTTCGTAGGTAGATGAATCACTGTGTACTTTCTCTTGTTTCTGTCTGTTACCAATCTTGAGAAACTCATACATTCTCTGTTCACTGTTTCCCGGTCTTAGAGAAGTAGATTTCTTTCTGCGAAAGTGCTGTTTTCACAGTGCTAAGTACTCCCAACTCTATGAACAATGTAGGTTTTACCAGTTTTCTAAGTCTCTCTTATTTTCTTGTACTTATACTTGGAATTCTCTGTGTAAACCTCTGTAACTTCTCTAGATAGATGAATCACTGTGTACTTTCTCTTGTTTCTATCTGTTACCAATCTTGAGAAACTCATACATTCTCTGTTCACTGTTTCCCGGTCTTAGAGAAGTAGATTTCTTTCTGTGAAAGTGCTGTTTTCACAGTGCTAAGTACTCCCAGCTCTATCAACAATGTAGCTTTTACTAGTTTTCTAAGTCTCTTTCGTTTTCTTGGGGTAACACTTGGAATTCTCTGTGTAAACCTCTGTAACTTCTCTAGGTAGATGAATCACTGTCTTCTTTCTCTTGTTTCTATCTGTTACCAATGTTGAGAAACTCATACATTCTCTGTTCACTGTTTCCCGGTCTTAGAGAAGTAGATTTCTTTCTGAGAAAGTGCTGTTTTCACAGTGCTAAGTACTCCCAACTGTGTCAACAATGTAGGTTTTACCAGTTTTCTAAGTCTCTCTTATTTTTTTGTACTTATACTTGTAATTCTCTGTGTAAACCTCTGTAACTTTCGTAGGTAGATGAATCACTGTGTACTTTCTCTTGTTTCTGTCTGTTACCAATCTTGAGAAACTCATACATTCTCTGTTCACTGTTTCCCGGTCTTCCAGAAGTAGATTTCTTTCTGCGAAAGTGCTGTTTTCACAGTGCTAAGTACTCCCAACTCTATGAACAATGTAGGTTTTACCAGTTTTCTAAGTCTCTCTTATTTTCTTGTACTTATACTTGTAATTCTCTGTGTAAACTTCTGTAACTTCTCTAGATAGATGAATCACTGTTTACTTTCTCTTGTTTCTATCTGTTACCAATGTTGAGAAACTCATACATTCTCTGTTCACTGTTTCCCGGTCTTAGAGAAGTAGATTTCTTTCTGTGAAAGTGCTGTTTTCATAGTGCTAATACTCCCAGCTCTATCAACAATGTAAGTTTTACCAGTTTTCTAAGTCTCTCTTATTTTCTTGTACTTATACTTGGAATTCTCTGTGTAAACCTCTGTAATCTTTCTAGGTAGATAAATCAATGTGTACTTTCTCTTGTTTCTATGTGTTACCAATGTTGAGAAACTCATACATTCTCTGTTCACTGTTTCTCGGTCTTAGAGAAGTAGATTTCTTTCTTTGAACGTGCTGTTTTCACAGTGCTAAGTACTCCCAGCTCTATCAACAATGTAGGTTTTACCAGTTTTCTACGTCTCTCTTATTTTCTTGGAGTTACTCTTGGATTTCTCTGTGTAAACCTCTGTAACTTCTCTAGGTAGATGAATCACTGTGTACTTTCTCTTGTTTCTATCTGTTACCAATCTTGAGAAACTCATACATTCTCTCTTTACTGTTTCCCGGTCATAGTGAAATAGATTTCTTTCTGCGAAAGTGCTGTTTTCACAGTGTTAAGTACTGCCAACTGTATCAACAATGTAGGTTTCACCAGTTTTCTAAGTCTCTCTTATTTTCTTGTACTTATACTTGTAATTCTCTGTGTTAACCTCTGTAACTTCCGTACGTAGATGAATCACTGGGTACTTTCTCTTGTTTCTATCTGTTACCAATCTTGAGAAACTCATACATTCTCTGTTCACTGTTTCCCGGTCTTAGAGAAGTAGATTTCTTTCTGCGAAAGTGCTGTTTTCACAGTGCTAAGTACTCCCAACTCTATCAACAATGTAGGTTTTACCAGTTTTCTAAGTCTCTCTTATTTTTTTGTACTTATACTTGGAATTCCCTGTGTAAACCTCTGTAACTTCTCTAGGTAGACGAATCACTGTGTACTTTCTCTTGTTTCTGTCTGTTACCAATCTTGAGAAACTCATACATTCTCTGTTCACTGTTTCCCGGTCTTACAGAAGTAGATTTCTTTCTGCGAAAGTGCTGTTTTCACAGTTCTAAGTACTCCCAACTCTATGAACAATGTAGGTTTTACCAGTTTTCTAAGTCTCTCTTATTTTCTTGTACTTATACTTGTAATTCTCTGTGTAAACCGCTGTAACTTCTCTAGATAGATGAATCACTGTGTACTTTCTCTTGATTCTATCTGTTACCAATCTTTAGAAACGCATACATTCTCTGTTCAATGTTTCCCGGTCTTAGAGAAGTAGATTTCTTTCTGCGAAAGTGCTGTTTTCACAGTGCTAAGTACTCCCAATTCTATCAACAATGTAGGATTTACCAGTTTTCTACGTCTCTCTTATTTTCTTGGAGTTACTCTTGGATTTCTCTGTGTAAACATTTGTAACTTCTCTAGGTAGATGAATCACTGTGTTCTTTCTCTTGTTTATATCTGTTACCAATCTTGAGAAACTCATACATTCTCTGTTCACTTTTTCCCGGTCATAGAGAAATATATTTCTTTCTGCGAAAGTGCTGTTTTCACAGTGCTAAGTACTCCCAGCTTTATCAACAATGTGGGTTTTACCAGTTTTCTAAATCTCTCTTATTTTCTTGTACTTATACTTGTAATTCTCTGTGTAAACCACTGTAACTTCCGTACGTAGATGAATCACCGTGTACTTTCTCTTGTTTCTATCTGTTACCAATCTTGAGAAACGCATACATTCTCTGTTCACTGTTTCCCGGTCTTAGAGAAGTAGATTTCTTTCTGCGAAAGTGCTGTTTTCACAGTGCTAAGTACTCCCAACTCTATCAACAATGTAGGTTTTACCAGTTTTCTAAGTCTCTCTTATATTCTTGTACTTATACTTGGAATTCTCTGTGTAAACCTCTGTAACTTCTCTACGTAGATGAATGACCGTGTACTTTCTCTTGTTTCTATCTGTTACCAATGTTGAGAAACTCATACATTCTCTGTTCACTGTTTCCCGGTCTTAGAGAAGTAGATTTCTTTCTGCGAAAGTGCTGTTTTCACAGTGCTAAGTACTCCCAACTCTATCAACAAAGTGGGTTTTACCCGTTTTCAAAGTCTCTCTTATTTTCTTGTACTTATACTTGGAATTCTCTGTGTAAACTTCTGTAACCATTTAGGTACATGAATCATTGTGTACTTTCTCTTGTTTCTATCTGTTACCAAACTTTAGAAACGCATACATTCTCTTTTCACTGTTTCCCGGTCTCAGAGAAGTAGATTTCTTTCTGTGAAAGTGCTGTTTTCACAGTGCTAAGTACTCCCAACTCTATCAACAATGTAGGTTTTACCAGTTTTCTAAGTCTCTCTTCTTTTTTTGTACTTATACTTGGAATTCTCTGTGTAAACCTCTGTAACTTTCGTAGGTAGATGAATCACTGTGTACTTTCTCTTGTTTCTGTCTGTTACCAATCTTGAGAAACTCATACATTCTCTGTTCACTGTTTCCCGGTCTTAGAGAAGTAGATTTCTTTCTGCGAAAGTGCTGTTTTCACAGTGCTAAGTACTCCCAACTCTATGAACAATGTAGGTTTTACCAGTTTTCTAAGTCTCTCTTATTTTCTTGTACTTATACTTGGAATTCTCTGTGTAAACCTCTGTAACTTCTCTAGATAGATGAATCACTGTGTACTTTCTCTTGTTTCTATCTGTTACCAATCTTGAGAAACTCATACATTCTCTGTTCACTGTTTCCCGGTCTTAGAGAAGTAGATTTCTTTCTGTGAAAGTGCTGTTTTCACAGTGCTAAGTACTCCCAGCTCTATCAACAATGTAGCTTTTACCAGTTTTCTAAGTCTCTTTCGTTTTCTTGGGGTAACACTTGGAATTCTCTGTGTAAACCTCTGTAACTTCTCTAGGTAGATGAATCACTGTCTTCTTTCTCTTGTTTCTATCTGTTACCAATGTTGAGAAACTCATACATTCTCTGTTCACTGTTTCCCGGTCTTAGAGAAGTAGATTTCTTTCTGAGAAAGTGCTGTTTTCACAGTGCTAAGTACTCCCAACTGTGTCAACAATGTAGGTTTTACCAGTTTTCTAAGTCTCTCTTATTTTTTTGTACTTATACTTGTAATTCTCTGTGTAAACCTCTGTAACTTTCGTAGGTAGATGAATCACTGTGTACTTTCTCTTGTTTCTGTCTGTTACCAATCTTGAGAAACTCATACATTCTCTGTTCACTGTTTCCCGGTCTTCCAGAAGTAGATTTCTTTCTGCGAAAGTGCTGTTTACACAGTGCTAAGTACTCCCAACTCTATGAACAATGTAGGTTTTACCAGTTTTCTAAGTCTCTCTTATTTTCTTGTACTTATACTTGTAATTCTCTGTGTAAACCTCTGTAACTTCTCTAGATAGATGAATCACTGTGTACTTTCTCTTGTTTCTATCTGTTACCAATGTTGAGAAACTCATACATTCTCTCTTCACTGTTTCCCGGTCTTAGAGAAGTAGATTTCTTTCTGTGAAAGTGCTGTTTTCACAGTGCTAATACTGCCAGCTCTATCAACAATGTAAGTTTTACCAGTTTTCTAAGTCTCTCTTATTTTCTTGTACTTATACTTGGAATTCTCTGTGTAAACCTCTGTAATCTTTCTAGGTAGTTAAATCAATGTGTACTTTCTCTTGTTTCTATGTGTTACCAATCTTGAGAAACTCATACATTCTCTGTTCACTGTTTCCCTGTCATAGAGAAATAGATTTCTTTCTGCGAAAGTGCTGTTTTCACAGTGCTAAGTACTCCCAACTGTATCAACAATGTAGGTTTTACCAGTTTTCTAAGTCTCTCTTATTTTCTTGTACTTATACTTGGAATTCTCTGTGTAAACCTCTGTAACTTCCGTACGTAGATGAATCACCGTGCACTTTCTCTTGTTTCTATCTGTTAAAAATCTTGAGAAACGCATACATTCTCTGTTCACTGTTTCCCGGTCTTAGAGAAGTAGATTTCTTCCTGCGAAAGTGCTGTTTTCACAGTGCTAAGTACTCCCAACTCTATCAACAATGTAGGTTTTACCAGTTTTCTAAGTCTCTCTTATTTTCTTGGAATTATACATGTAATTGTCTGTGTAATTTCTGTATCTTCTCTAGATAGATGAATCACTGTGTACTTTCTGATGTTTCTATCTGTTACAAATGTTGAGAAACTCATACATTCTCTGTTTACTGTTTCCCGGTCTTAGAGAAGTAGATTTCTTTCTGCGAAAGTGCTGTTTTAACAGTGTAAGTACTCACAGCTCTATCAACAATGTAGGTTTTAGCAGTTTTCTAAGTCTCTCTCATTTTCTTGGAGTAACACTTGGACTTCTCTGTGTAAACCTCTGTAACTTCTCTAGGTAGATGAATCACTGTCTTCTTTCTCTTGTTTCTATCTGTTACCAATCTTGAGAAAGTCATACATTCTCTGTTCACTGTTTCCCGGTCTTAGAAAAGTAGATTTCTTTCGGCGAAAGTGCTGTTTTCACAGTGCTAAGTACTCCCAACTCTATCAACAATGTAGGTTTTACCAGTTTTCTAAGTCTCTCTTATTTTCTTGTACTTATACTTGGAATTCTCTGTGTAAACCTCTGTAACTTCTCTAGGTAGATGAATCACTGTGTACTTTCTCTTGTTTCTATCTGTTACAAATCTTTAGAAACGCATACATTCTCTGTTCACTGTTTCCCGGTCTTAGAGAAGTAGACTTCTTTCTGCGAATGTGCTGTTTTCACAGTGCTAAGTACTCCCAACTCTATCAACAATGTAGGTTTTACCAGTTTTCTAAGTCTCTCTTATATTCTTGGAATTACACTTGGATTTCTCTGTGTAAACCTCTGTAACTTCTCTAGGTAGATGAATCATTGTGTACTTTCTCTTGATTCTATCTGTTACCAATCTTGAAAACGCATACATTCTCTGTTCACTGTTTCCCGGTCTTAGAGAAGTAGATTTCTTTCTGCGAAAGAGCTGTTTTCACAGTGCTAAGTACTCCCAGCTGTATCAACAATGTAGGTTTTACCAGTTTTCTAAGTCTCTCTCATTTTCTTGGAGTAACACTTGGAATTCTCTGTGTAAACCTCTGTAACTTCTCTAGGTAGATGAATCACTGTCTTCTTTCTCTTGTTTCTATCTGTTACTAAACTTGAGAAACTCATACATTCTCTGTTCCCTGTTTCCCGGTGTTAGAGAAGTAGATTTCTTTCTGCGAAAGTGCTGTTTTCACAGTGCTAAGTACTCCCAACTGTATCAACAATGTAGGTTTTACCAGTTTTCTAAGTCTCTCTTATTTTCTTGTACTTATACTTGTAATTCTCTGTGTAAACCTCTGTAACTTCCGTACGTAGATGAATCACCGTGTACTTTCTCTTGTTTCTATGTGTTACCAATCTTGAGAAACGCATACATTCTCTGTTCACTGTTTCCCGGTCTTAGAGAAGTAGATTTCTTTCTGCGAAAGTGCTGTTTTCACAGTGCTAAGTACTCCCAGCTCTATCAACAATGTAGGTTTTACAAGTTTTCTAAGTCTCTCATATTTTCTTGTACTTATACTTGGAATTCTCTGTGTAAACCTCTGTAACCTTTCTAGGTAGATGAATCACTGTGTACTTTCTCTTGTTTCTATCTGTTACCAATCTTTAGAAACGCATACATTCTCTGTTCACTGTCTCCTGGTCTTAGAGAAGTAGATTTCTTTCTGCGAAAGTGCTGTTTTCACAGTGCTAAGTACTCCCAACTCTATCAACAATGTAGGTTTTACCAGTTTTCTAAGTCTCTCTTATTTTCTTGAACTTATACTTGGAATTCTCTGAGTAAACCTCTGTAACTTCTCTAGGTAGATGAATCACTGTGTACTTTCTCTTGATTCTATCTGTTACCAATCTTTAGAAACGCATACATTCTCTGTTCAATGTTTCCCGGTCTTAGAGAAGTAGATTTCTTTCTGCGAAAGTGCTGTTTTCACAGTGCTAAGTACTCCCAACTCTATCAACAATGTAGGTTTTACCAGTTTTGTACATCTCTCTTATTTTCTTGGAGTTACTCTTGGATTTCTCTGTGTAAACCTTTGCAACTTCTCTAGGTAGATGAATCACTGTGTTCTTTCTCTTGTTTATATCTGTTACCAATCTTGAGAAACTCATACAATCTCTGTTCACTTTTTCCCGGTAATAGAGAAATATATTTCTTTCTGCGAAAGTGCTGTTTTCACAGTGCTAAGTACTCCCAGCTTTATCAACAATGTAGGTTTTACCAGTTTTCTAAGTCTCTCTTATTTTCTTGTACTTATACTTGGAATTCTCTGTGTAAACCTCTGTAAATTCCGTAGGTAGATGAATCACTGTGTACTTTCTCTTGTTTCTATCTGTTAGCAATCTTGAGAAACTCATACATTCTCTGTTCACTGTTTCCCGGTCTTAGAGAAGTAGATTTCTTTCTGCGAAAGTGCTGTTTTCACAGTGCTAAGTACTCCCAGCTCTATCAACAATGTAGGTTTTACCAGTTTTCTAAGTCTCTCTCATTTTCTTGGAGTAACACTTGGAATTCTCTGTGTAAACCTCTGTAACTTCTCTAGGTAGATGAATCACTGTCTACTTTCTCTTGTTTCTATCTGTTACCAATCTTGAGAAACTCATACATTCTCTGTTCACTCTTTCCCGGTCTTAAAGAAGTAGATTCCTTTTGACGAAAGTGATGTTTTCACAGTGCTGAGTACTCCCAAATGTATCAATAATGTTGGCTTTACCAGTTTTCTAAGTCTTTCTCATTTTCTTGGAGTAACACTTGGAATTCTCTGTGTAAACCTCTGTAACTTCTCTAGGTAGATGAATCACTGTGTACTTTCTCTTGTTTCTATCGGTTACCAATCCTGAGAAACTCATACATTCTCTGTTCACTGTTTCCCGGTCTTGGGGAAGTAGATTTCTTTCTGCGAAAGTGCTGTTTTCACAGTGCTAAGTACTCCCAACTGTATCAATAATGTTGGTTTTACCAGTTTTCTAAGTCTCTCTTGTTTTCTTGGAGTTACACTTGGAAATCTCCGTGTAAACCTCTGTAATTTCTCTAGGTAGATGAATCACTGTGTACTTTCTCTTTTTTCTATCTGTTACCAGTCTTGACAAACTCATACATTCTCTGTTCACTGTTTCCCGGTCTTAGCCAGGTAGATTTTTTTCTGCAAAAGTGCCGTTTTCACCGTGCTAAATACTCCCAACTGTATCAGCAATGTAGGTTTTACCAGTTTTCTAAGTCTCTCTCATTTTCTTGGAGTAACACTTGGAATTCTCTGTGTAAACCTCTGTAACTTCTCTATATAGATGAATCACTGTCTTCTTTCTCTTGTTTCTATCTGTTACCAATGTTGAGAAACTCATACATTCTCTGTTCACTGTTTCCCCGTCTTAGAGAAGTAGATTTCTTTCTGAGAAAGTACTGTTTTCACAGTGCTACCTACTCCCAAATCTATCAACGATGTAGGTTTTACCAGTTTTCTAAGTCTCTCTTATTTTCTTGTACTTATACTTGGAATTCTCTGTGTAAACCTCTGTAACCTTTCTAGGCAGATGAATCACTGTGTACTTTCTCTTGTTTCGATCTGTTACCAATCTTGAGAAACTCATACATTCTCTTTTCACTGTTTCCCGGTCTTAGAGAAGTAGATTTCTTTCGGTGAAAGTGCTGTTTTCACAGTGCTAAGTACTCCCAACTCTATCAACAATGTAGGTTTTACCAGTTTTCTAAGTCTCTCTTACTTTCTTGCACTTATACTTGGGATTTTCGGTGTAAACCTCTGTAACTTCTCTAGGTAGATGAATCACTGTGTACTTTCTCTTGTTTCTATCTGTTACCAATCTTGAGAAACACATACATTCTCTGTTCACTGTTTTGCGATCTTAGAGAAATAGATTTCTTTTGACGAAAGTGATGTTTTCACAGTGCTAACTACTCCCAAATGTATCAACAATGTTGGTTTTACCAGTTTTCTAAGTCTCTCTTGTTTTCTTGGAGTTACACTTGGAAATCTCTGTGTAAATTTCTGTAACTTCTCTAGGGTACTGAGTTACTGTGTACTTACTCTTGTTTCTATCTGTGACCAATCTTGAGAAACTCACAGATTCTCTTTTCACTGTTTCGTGGTCTGAGAGAAGTAGATTTCTTTCGAAGAAAGTGATGTTTTCACAATACTAAGTACTCCCAACTGTATCAACAATGTTGGTTTTACCAGTTTTTAAGTCTCTCTTATTTTCTTGCAGTAATATTTGGAATTCTCTGTGTAAACCTCTGCAACTCTTCTAGGTAGATGTATCACTCTGTACTTACTGTTATTTCTATCTGTTACCAATCTTGAGAAACTCATACATTCTCTGTTCACTGTTTCTCGGTCTTAGAGAAATAGATTTCTTTCTGCGAAAGTGCTGTTTTCACAGTGCTAAGTACTCCCAACTCTATCAACAATGTAGGTTTTACCAGTTTTCTAAGTCTCTCTTATTTTTTTGTACTTATACTTGGAATTCTCTGTGTAAACCTCTGTAACTTCCGTACGTAGATGAATCACCGTGTACTTTCTCTTGTTTCTATCTGTTACCAATCTTGAGAAACTCATACATTGTGTGTTCACTGTTTCCCGGTCTTAGAGAAGTAGATTTCTTTCTGCGAAAGTGCTGTTTTCACAGTGCTAGGTACTCCCAACTCTATCAACAAAATAGGTTTTACCAGTTTTCTAAGTCTCTCTTATTTTCTTCTACTTATACTTGGAATTCTCTGTGTAAACCTCTGTAACCTTTGTAGGTAGGTGAATCACTGTGTACTTTCTCTTGTTTCTATCTGTTACCAATCTTTAGAAACGCATACATTCTCTTTTCACTGTTTCCCGGTCTTAGAGAAGTAGACTTCTTTCTGCGAAAGTGCTGTTTTCACAGTGCTAAGTACTATCAACTCTATCAACAATGTAGGTTTTACCAGTTTTCTAAGTCTCTCTTATTTTCTTGGAGTTACACTTGGATTTCTCTGTGTAAACCTCTGTAACTTCTCTAGTTAGATGAATCACTGTGTACTTTCTCTTGTTTCTATCTGTTACCAATTTTGAGAAACTCATACATTCTCTGTTCACTGTTTCCCGGTCTTAGAGAAGTAGATTTCTTTCTGCGAAAGTGCTGTTTTCAAAGTGCTAAGTACTCCCAAATCTATCAAGAATGTTGGTTTTACCAGTTTTCTAAGTCTTATTTTCTTATACTTATATTTGGAATTCTCTGTGTAACCCTCTGTAACTTCTCTAGGTAGATGAATCACTGTGTACTTTTTCTTGTTTCTATCTGTTACCAATCTTTAAAAACGCATACATTCTCTGTTCAATGTTTCCCGGTCTTAGAGAAGTAGATTTCTTTCTGCGAAAATGCTGTTTTCACAGTGCTAAGTACTCCCAACTCTATCAACAATGGAGGTTTTACCAGTTTTCTAAATCTCTCTTATTTTCTTTTACCTATACTTGGAATTCTCTGTGTAAATCTCTCTAACTTCTCTAGGTAGATGAATCACTGTGTACTTTCTCTTGTTTCTATCTGTTACCAATTTTGAGAAATTCATACATTCTCTTTTGACTGTTTCCCGGTCTTAGAGAAGTACATTTCTTTCTGCAAAATTGCTGTTTTCACAGTGCTAAGTACTCCCAGCTCTATCAACAATGTAGGTTTTACCAGTTTTCTAAGTCTCTCTTATTTTCTTGTACTTATACTTGGAATTCTCTGTGTCAACCTCTGTAACTTCCGTACGTAGATGAATCACTGTGTACTTTCTCTTGTTTCTATCTGTTACCAATCTTGAGAAACTCATACGTTCTCTGTTCACTGTTTCCCGGTCTTAGAGAAATAGATTTCTTTCTGCGAAAGTGTTGTTTTCACAGTGCTAAGTACTCCCAACTCTATCAACAAAGTAGGTTTTACCAGTTTTCTAAGTCTCTCTTATTTTCTTGGAGTTACACTTGGATTTCTCTGTGTAAACCTCTGTCACTTCTCTAGGTAGATGAATCACTGTGTACTTTCTCTTGTTTCTATCTGTTACCAATTTTGAGAAACTCATACATTCTCTGTTCACTGTTTCCCAGTCTTAGAGAAGTAGACTTCTTTCTGCGAAAGTGCTGTTTTCAAAGTGCTAAGTACTCCCAACTCTATCAACAATGTTGGTTTTACCAGTTTTCCAAGTCTCTCTTATTTTCTTGCAGAAATTCTTGGAATTCTCTGTGTAAACCTCTGTAACTTCTCTAGGTAGATGAATCACTGTGTACTTTCTCTTGATTCTATCTGTTACCAATCTTGAGAAACGCATACATTCTCTGTTCAATGTTTCCCGGTCTTAGAGAAGTAGATTTCTTTCTGCGAAAGTGCTGTTTTCACAGTGCTAAGTACTCCCAACTCTATCAACAAAGTAGGTTTTACCAGTTATCTAAGTCTCTCTTATTTTCTTGTACTTATACTTGGAATTCTCTGTGTAAACCTCTGTAACCTTTCTAGGTAGATGAATCACTGTGTACTTTCTCTTGTTACTATCTGTTACCAATCTTGAGAAACTCATACATTCTCTTTTCACTGTTTCCCGGTCTTAGAGAAGTAGATTTCTTTCTGCGAAAGTGCTGTTTTCACAGTGCTAAGTACTCCCAACTCTATCAACAATGTAGGTTTTACCAGTTTTCTAAGTCTCTCTTATTTTTTTGTACTTATACTTGTAATTCTCTGTGTAAACCTGTGTAACTTCTCTAGATAGATGAATCACTGTGTACTTTCTCTTGTTTCTATCTGTTACCAATGTTGAGAAACTCATACATTCTCTGTTCACTGTTTCCCGGTCTTAGAGAAGTAGATTTCTTTCTGCGAAAGTGCTGTTTTCACAGTGCTAAGTACTCCCAACTCTATCAAAATTGTAGGTTTTACCAGTTTTCTAAGTCTCTCTCATTTTCTTGCACTTATACATGGAATTCTCTGTGTAAACCTCTGTAACTTCTCTAGGAGAATGAATCACCGTCTTCTTTCTCTTGTTTCTATCTGTTACCAATCTTGAGAAACTCATACATTCTCTTTTCACTGTTTCCCGGTGTTAGAGAAGTGGATTTCTTTCAGCGAAAGTGCTGTTTTCACAGTGCTAAGTACTCCCAATTCTATCAACAATGTAGGTTTTACCTGTTTTCTAAGTCTCTCTTATTTTCTTGTACTTATACTTGTAATTCTCTGTGTAAACCTCTGTAACTTCCGTACGTAGATGAATCACCGTGTACTTTCTCTTGTTTCTATCTGTTACCAATCTTGAGAAACGCATACATTCTCTGTTCACTGTTTCCCGGTCTTAGAGAAGTAGATTTCTTTCTGCGAAAGTGCTGTTTTCACAGTCCTAAGTACTCCCAACTCTATCAACAATGTAGGTTTTACCAGTTTTCTAAGTCTCTCTTATTTTCTTGGACTTATACATGAAATTCTCTGTGTAAACCTCTGTAACTTCTCTAGATAGATGAATCACTGTGTACTTTCTGATGTTTCTATCTGTTAGCAATGTTGAGAAACTCATACATTCTCTGTTCACTGTTTCCCGGTCTTAGAGAAGTAGATTTCTTTCTGCGAAAGTGCTGTTTTCACAGTGCTAAGTACTCCCAGCTCTATCAACAATGTAGCTTTTACCAGTTTTCTAAGTCTCTTTCGTTTTCTTGGAGTAACACTTGGAATTCTCTGCGTAAACCTCTGTAACTTCTCTAGGTAGATGAATTACTGTCTTCTTTCTCTTGTTTCTATCTGTTACCAATGTTGAGAAACTCATACATTCTCTGTTCACTGTTTCCCGGTCTTAGAGAAGTAGATTTCTTTCTGAGAAAGTGCTGTTTTCACAGTGCTACGTACTCCCAAATCTATCAACGATGTACGTTTTACCAGTTTTCTAAGTCTCTCTTATTTTCTTGTACTTATACTTGGAATTCTCTGTGTAAACCTCTGTAACTTCTCTACGTAGATGAATGACTGTGTACTTTCTCTTGTTTCTATCTGTTACCAATCTTGAGAAACTCATACATTCTCTGTTCACTGTTTCCCGGTCTTAGAGAAGTAGATTTCTTTCTGCGAAAGTGCTCTTTTCACAGTGCTAAGTATTCCCAACTCTATCAACAATGTAGGTTTTACCAGTTTTCTAAGTCTCTCTTATTTTCTTGGAGTTAAACTTGGATTTCTCTGTGTAAACCTCTGTAACTTCTCTAGGTAGATGAATCACTGTGTACTTTCTCTTGTTTCTATCTGTTACCAATTTTGAGAAACTCATACATTCTCTGTTCACTGTTTCCCGGTCTTAGAGAAGTAGATTTCTTTCTGCGAAAGTGCTGTTTTCACAGTGCTAAGTACTCCCAACTCTATCAACAATGTAGCTTTTACCAGTTTTCTAAGTCTCTCATATTTTCTTGTACTTATACATGGAATTCTCTGTGTAAACCTCTGTAACTTCTCTAGGTAGATGAATCACTGTGTACTTTCTCTTGTTTCTATCTGTTACCAATCTTTAGAAACGCATACATTCTCTGTTCACTGTTTCCCGGTCTTAGAGAAGTAGATTTCTTTCTGCGAAAGTGCTGTTTTCACAGTGCTAAGTACTCCCAGCTCTATCAACAATGTAGGTTTTACCAGTTTTCTAAGTGTCTCTTATTTTCTTGTACTTATACTTGGAATTCTCTGTGTAAACCTCTGTAATCTTTCTAGGTAGATAAATCAATGTGTACTTTCTCTCGTTTCTATCTGTTACCAATGTTGAGAAACTCATACATTCTCTGTTCACTGTTTCCCGGTCTTAGAGAAGTAGATTTCATTCTTTGAAAGTGCTGTTTTCACAGTGCTAAGTACTCCCAACTCTATCAACAATGTAGGTTTTACCAGTTTTCTACGTCTCTCTTATTTTCTTGGAGTTACTCTTGGATTTCTCTGTGTAAACCTCTGTAACTTCTCTAGGTAGATGAATCACTGTGTACTTTCTCTTGTTTCTATCTGTTACCAATCTTGAGAAACTCATACATTCTCTGTTCACTGTTTCCCGGTCATAGAGAAATAGATTTCTTTCTGCGAAAATGCTGTTTTCACAGTGCTAAGTACTCCCAACTGTATCAACAATGTAGGTTTTACCAGTTTTCTAAGTCTCTCTTCTTTTCTTGTACTTATACTTGGAATTCTCTGTGTAAACCTCTGTAACTTCCGTACGTAGATGAATCACCGTGTACTTTCTCTTGTTTCTATCTGTTACCAATCTTGAGAAACGCATACATTCTCTGTTCACTGTTTCCCGGTCTTAGAGAAGTAGATTTCTTTCGGCGAAAGTGCTGTTTTCACAGTGCTAAGTACTCCCAACTCTATCAACAATGTAGGTTTTACCAGTTTTCTACGTCTCTCTTATTTTCTTGGAGTTACTCTTGGATTTCTCTGTGTAAACCTCTGTAACTTCTCTAGGTAGATGAATCACTGTGTACTTTCTCTTGTTTCTATCTGTTACCAATCTTGAGAAACTCATACATTCTCTGTTCACTGTTTCCCGGTCATAGAGAAATAGATTTCTTTCTGCGAAAATGCTGTTTTCACAGTGCTAAGTACTCCCAACTGTATCAACAATGTAGGTTTTACCAGTTTTCTAAGTCTCTCTTCTTTTCTTGTACTTATACTTGGAATTCTCTGTGTAAACCTCTGTAACTTCCGTACGTAGATGAATCACCGTGTACTTTCTCTTGTTTCTATCTGTTACCAATCTTGAGAAACGCATACATTCTCTGTTCACTGTTTCCCGGTCTTAGAGAAGTAGATTTCTTTCGGCGAAAGTGCTGTTTTCACAGTGCTAAGTACTCCCAACTCTATCAACAATGTAGGTTTTACCAGTTTTCTAAGTCTCTCTTATTTTGTTGTACTTATACTTGGAATTCTCTGTGTCAACCTCTGTAACTTCCGTACGTAGATGAATCACTGTGTACTTTCTCTTGTTTCTATCTGTTACCAATCTTCAGAAACTCATACGTTCTCTGTTCACTGTTTCCCGGTCTTAGAGAAATAGATTTCTTTCCGCGAAAGTGTTGTTTTCACAGTGCTAAGTACTCCCAACTCTATCAACAAAGTAGGTTTTACCAGTTTTCTAAGTCTCTCTTATTTTCTTGTACTCATACTTGGAATTCTCTGTGTAAACCTCTGTAACCTTTCTAGGTAGGTGAATCACTGTGTACTTTCTCTTGTATCTATCTGTTACCAATCTTTAGAAACGCATACATTCTCTTTTCACTGTTTCCCTGTCTTAGAGAAATAGATTTCTTTCTGCGAAAGTGCTGTTTTCACAGTGCTAAGTACTCCCAACTCTATCAACAATGTAGGTTTTACCAGTTTTCTAAGTCTCTCTTATTTTCTTGGAGTTACACTTGGATTTCTCTGTGTAAACCTCTGTCACTTCTCTAGGTAGATGAATCACTGTGTACTTTCTCTTGTTTCTATCTGTTACCAATTTTGAGAAACTCATACATTCTCTGTTCACTGTTTCCCAGTCTTAGAGAAGTAGACTTCTTTCTGCGAAAGTGCTGTTTTCAAAGTGCTAAGTACTCCCAACTCTATCAACAATGTTGGTTTTACCAGTTTTCTAAGTCTCTCTTATTTTCTTGCAGAAATTCTTGGAATTCTCTGTGTAAACCTCTGTAACTTCTCTAGGTAGATGAATCACTGTGTACTTTCTCTTGATTCTATCTGTTACCAATCTTGAGAAATGCATACATTCTCTGTTCAATGTTTCCCGGTCTTAGAGAAGTAGATTTCTTTCTGCGAAAGTGCTGTTTTCACAGTGCTAAGTACTCCCAACTCTATCAACAAAGTAGGTTTTACCAGTTTTCTAAGTCTCTCTTATTTTCTTGTACTTATACTTGGAATTCTCTGTGTAAACCTCTGTAACCTTTCTAGGTAGATGAATCACTGTGTACTTTCTCTTGTTTCTATCTGTTACCAATCTTGAGAAACTCATACATTCTATGTTCACTGTTTCCAGGTCTTAGAGAAGTAGATTTCTTTCTGCGAAAGTGCTGTTTTCACAGTGCTAAGTACTCCCAACTCTATCAACAATGTAGGTTTTACCAGTTTTCTAAGTCTCTCTTATTTTTTTGTACTTATACTTGTAATTCTCTGTGTAAACCTGTGTAACTTCTCTAGATAGATGAATCACTGTGTACTTTCTCTTGTTTCTATCTGTTACCAATGTTGAGAAACTCATACATTCTCTGTTCACTGTTTCCCGGTCTTAGAGAAGTAGATTTCTTTCTGCGAAAGTGCTGTTTTCACAGTGCTAAGTACTCCCAACTCTATCAAAATTGTAGGTTTTACCAGTTTTCTAAGTCTCTCTCATTTTCTTCCACTTATACATGGAATTCTCTGTGTAAACCTCTGTAACTTCTCTAGGAGAATGAATCACCGTCTTCTTTCTCTTGTTTCTATCTGTTACCAATCTTGAGAAACTCATACATTCTCTTTTCACTGTTTCCCGGTGTTAGAGAAGTGGATTTATTTCAGCGAAAGTGCTGTTTTCACAGTGCTAAGTACTCCCAATTCTATCAACAATGTAGGTTTTACCTGTTTTCTAAGTCTCTCTTATTTTCTTGTACTTATACTTGTAATTCTCTGTGTAAACCTCTGTAACTTCCGTACGTAGATGAATCACCGTGTACTTTCTCTTGTTTCTATCTGTTACCAATCTTGAGAAACGCATACATTCTCTGTTCACTGTTTCCCGGTCTTAGAGAAGTAGATTTCTATCTGCGAAAGTGCTGTTTTCACAGTCCTAAGTACTCCCAACTCTATCAACAATGTAGGTTTTACCAGTTTTCTAAGTCTCTCTTATTTTCTTGGACTTATACATGAAATTCTCTGTGTAAACCTCTGTAACTTCTCTAGATAGATGAATCACTGTGTACTTTCTGATGTTTCTATCTGTTAGCAATGTTGAGAAACTCATACATTCTCTGTTCACTGTTTCCCGGTCTTAGAGAAGTAGATTTCTTTCTGCGAAAGTGCTGTTTTCACAGTGCTAGGTACTCCCAGCTCTATCAACAATGTAGCTTTTACCAGTTTTCTAAGTCTCTTTCGTTTTCTTGGAGTAACACTTGGAATTCTCTGCGTAAACCTCTGTAACTTCTCTAGGTAGATGAATTAATGTCTTCTTTCTCTTGTTTCTATCTGTTACCAATGTTGAGAAACTCATACATTCTCTGTTCACTGTTTCCCGGTCTTAGAGAAGTAGATTTCTTTCTGAGAAAGTGCTGTTTTCACAGTGCTACGTACTCCCAAATCTATCAACGATGTACGTTTTACCAGTTTTCTAAGTCTCTCTTATTTTCTTGTACTTATACTTGGAATTCTCTGTGTAAACCTCTGTAACTTCTCTACGTAGATGAATCACTGTGTACTTTCTCTTGTTTCTATCTGTTACCAATCTTGAGAAACTCATACATTCTCTGTTCACTGTTTCCCGGTCTTAGAGAAGTAGATTTCTTTCTGCGAAAGTGCTCTTTTCACAGTGCTAAGTACTCCCAACTCTATCAACAATGTAGGTTTTACCAGTTTTCTAAGTCTCTCTTATTTTCTTGGAGTTACACTTGGATTTCTCTGTGTAAACCTCTGTAACTTCTCTAGGTAGATGAATCACTGTGTACTTTCTCTTGTTTCTATCTGTTACCAATTTTGAGAAACTCATACATTCTCTGTTCACTGTTTCCCGGTCTTAGAGAAGTAGATTTCTTTCTGCGAAAGTGCTGTTTTCACAGTGCTAAGTACTCCCAACTCTATCAACAATGTAGCTTTTACCAGTTTTCTAAGTTTCTCATATTTTCTTGTACTTATACTTGGAATTCTCTGTGTAAACCTCTGTAACTTTTCTAGGTAGATGAATCACTGTGTACTTTCTCTTGTTTCTATCTGTTACCAATCTTTAGAAACGCGTACATTCTCTGTTCACTGTTTCCCGGTCTTAGAGAAGTAGATTTCTTTCTGCGAAAGTGCTGTTTTCACAGTGCTAAGTACTCCCAACTCTATCAACAATGTAGGTTTTACCAGTTTTCTACGTCTCTCTTATTTTCTTGGAGTTACTCTTGGATTTCTCTGTGTAAACCTCTGTAACTTCTCTAGGTAGATGAATCACTGTGTACTTTCTCTTGTTTCTATCTGTTACCAATCTTGAGAAACTCATACATTCTCTGTTCACTGTTTCCCGGTCATAGAGAAATAGATTTCTTTCTGCGAAAATGCTGTTTTCACAGTGCTAAGTACTCCCAACTGTATCAACAATGTAGGTTTTACCAGTTTTCTAAGTCTCTCTTCTTTTCTTGTACTTATACTTGGAATTCTCTGTGTAAACCTCTGTAACTTCCGTACGTAGATGAATCACCGTGTACTTTCTCTTGCTTCTATCTGTTACCAATCTTGAGAAACGCATACATTCTCTGTTCACTGTTTCCCGGTCTTAGGGAAGTAGATTTCTTTCGGCGAAAGTGCTGTTTTCACAGTGCTAAGTACTCCCAACTCTATCAACAATGTAGGTTTTACCAGTTTTCTAAGTCTCTCTCATTTTCTTAGAGTAACACTTGGAATTCTCTGTGTAAACCTCTGTAACTTCTCTAGGTAGATGAATCACTGTCTTCTTTCTCTTGTTTTATCTGTTTCCAATGTTGAGAAACTCCTACATTCTCTGTTCACTGTTTCCCGGTCTTAGAGAAGTAGATTTCTTTCTGCGAAAGTGCTGTTTTCCCAGTGCTAAGTACTCCCAACTCTATCAACAATGTAGGTTTTACCAGTTTTCTACGTCTCTCTTATTTTCTTGGACTTATACATGGAATTCTCTGTGTAAACTTCTGTATCTTCTCTAGATAGATGAATCACTGTGTACTTTCTGATGTTTCTATCTGTTACCAATGTTGAGAAACTCATACATTCTCTGTTCACTGATTCCCGGTCTTAGAGAAGTAGATTTCTTTCTGCGAAAGTGCTGTTTTCACAGTGCTAAGTACTCCGAACTCTATCAACAATGTAGGTTTTACCAGGTTTCTAAGACTCTCTTATTTTCTTGTCCTTATACTTGGAATTCTCTGTGTAAACCTCTGTAACTTCTCTAGGTAGATGAATCACTGTGTACTTTCTCTTGTTTCTATATGTTACCAATCTTTAGAAACGCATACATTCACTGTTCCCTGTTTCCCGGTCTTAGAGAAGTAGATTTCTTTCTGCAAAATTGCTGTTTTCACAGTGCTTAGTACTCCCAGCTCTATCAACAATGTATGTTTTAGCAGTTTTCTAAGTCTCTCTCATTTTCTTGGAGTAACACTTGGAATTCTCTGTGTAAACCTCTGTAACTTCTCTAGGTAGATGAATCACAGTCTTCTTTCTCTTGTTTCTATCTGTTTCCAATGTTGAGAAACTCATACATTCTCTGTTCACTGTTTCCCGGTCTTGGAGAAGTAGATTTCTTTCTGCGAAAGTGCTGTTTTCACAGTGCTAAGTACTCCCAACTCCATCAACAATGTAGGTTTTACCAGTTTTCTAAGTCTCTCTTATTTTCTTGTACTTATACTTGGAATTCTCTGTGTAAACCTCTGTAATCTTTCTAGGTAGATAAATCAATGTGTACTTTCTCTTGTTTCTATCTGTTAACAATGTTGAGAAACTCATACATTCTCTGTTCACTGTTTCCCGGTCTTAGAGAAGTAGATTTCATTCTTTGAAAGTGCTGTTTTCACAGTGCTAAGTACTCCCAACTCTATCAACAATGTAGGTTTTACCAGTTTTCTACGTCTCTCTTATTTTCTTGGAGTTACTCTTGGATTTCTCTGTGTAAACCTCTGTAACTTCTCTAGGTAGATGAATCACTGTGTACTTTCTCTTGTTTCTATCTGTTACCAATCTTGAGAAACTCATACATTCTCTGTTCACTGTTTCCCGGTCATAGAGAAATAGATTTCTTTCTGCGAAAATGCTGTTTTCACAGTGCTAAGTACTCCCAACTGTATCAACAATGTAGGTTTTACCAGTTTTCTAAGTCTCTCTTCTTTTCTTGTACTTACACTTGGAATTCTCTGTGTAAACCTCTGTAACTTCCGTACGGAGATGAATCACCGTGTACTTTCTCTTGTTTCTATCTGTTACCAATCTTGAGAAACGCATACATTCTCTGTTCACTGTTTCCCGGTCTTAGAGAAGTAGATTTCTTTCGGCGAAAGTGCTGTTTTCACAGTGCTAAGTACTCCCAACTCTATCAACAATGTAGGTTTTACCAGTTTTCTAAGTCTCTCTCATTTTCTTAGAGTAACACTTGGAATTCTCTGTGTAAACCTCTGTAACTTCTCTAGGTAGATGAATCACTGTCTTCTTTCTCTTGTTTCTATCTGTTTCCAATGTTGAGAAACTCCTACATTCTCTGTTCACTGTTTCCCGGTCTTAGAGAAGTAGATTTCTTTCTGCGAAAGTGCTGTTTTCCCAGTGCTAAGTACTCCCAACTCTATCAACAATGTAGGTTTTACCAGTTTTCTAAGTCTCTCTTATTTTCTTGGACTTATACATGGAATTCTCTGTGTAAACTTCTGTATCTTCTCTAGATAGATGAATCACTGTGTACTTTCTGATGTTTCTATCTGTTACCAATGTTGAGAAACTCATACATTCTCTGTTCACTGTTTCCCGGTCTTAGAGAAGTAGATTTCTTTCTGCGAAAGTGCTGTTTTCACAGTGCTAAGTACTCCCAACTCTATCAACAATGTAGGTTTTACCAGGTTTTTAAGACTCTCTTATTTTCCTGTCCTTATACTTGGAATTCTCTGTGTAAACCTCTGTAACTTCTCTAGGTAGATGAATCACTGTGTACTTTCTCTTGTTTCTATATGTTACCAATCTTTAGAAACGCATACATTCACTGTTCCCTGTTTCCCGGTCTTAGAGAAGTAGATTTCTTTCTGCAAAATTGCTGTTTTCACAGTGGTTAGTACTCCCAGCTCTATCAACAATGTATGTTTTAGCAGTTTTCTAAGTCTCTCTCATTTTCTTGGAGTAACACTTGGAATTCTCTGTGTAAACCTCTGTAACTTCTCTAGGTAGATGAATCACAGTCTTCTTTGTCTTGTTTCTATCTGTTTCCAATGTTGAGAAACTCATACATTCTCTGTTCACTGTTTCCCGGTCTTGGAGAAGTAGATTTCTTTCTGCGAAAGTGCTGTTTTCACAGTGCTAAGTACTCCCAACTCCATCAACAATGTAGGTTTTACCAGTTTTCTAAGTCTCTCTTATTTTCTTGTACTTATACTTGGAATTCTCTGTGTAAACCTCTGTAATCTTTCTAGGTAGATAAATCAATGTGTACTTTCTCTTGTTTCTATCTGTTAACAATGTTGAGAAACTCATACATTCTCTGTTCACTGTTTCCCGGTCTTAGAGAAGTAGATTTCTTTCTTTGAAAGTGCTGTTTTCACAGTGCTAAGTACTCCCAACTCTATCAACAATGTAGGTTTTACCAGTTTTCTACGTCTCTCTTATTTTCTTGGAGTTACTCTTGGATTTCTCTGTGTAAAGCTCTGTAACTTCTCTAGGTAGATGAATCACTGTGTACTTTCTCTTGTTTCTATCTGTTACCAATCTTGAGAAACTCATACATTCTCTGTTCACTGTTTCCCGGTCATAGAGAAATAGATTTCTTTCTGCGAAAGTGCTGTTTTCACAGTGCTAAGTACTCCCAACTGTATCAACAATGTAGGTTTTACCAGTTTTCTAAGTCTCTCTTATTTTCTTGTACTTATACTTGGAATTCTCTGTGTAAACCTCTGTAACTTCCGTACGTAGATGAATCACCGTGCACTTTCTCTTGTTTCTATCTGTTAAAAATCTTGAGAAACGCATACATTCTCTGTTCACTGTTTCCCGGTCTTAGAGAAGTAGATTTCTTCCTGCGAAAGTGCTGTTTTCACAGTGCTAAGTACTCCCAACTCTATCAACAATGTAGGTTTTACCAGTTTTCTAAGTCTCTCTTATTTTCTTGGAATTATACATGTAATTCTCTGCGTAATTTCTGTATCTTCTCTAGATAGATGAATCACTGTGTACTTTCTGATGTTTCTATCAGTTACAAATGTTGAGAAACTCATACATTCTCTGTTTACTGTTTCCCGGTCTTAGAGAAGTAGATTTCTTTCTGCGAAAGTGCTGTTTTAACAGTGTAAGTACTCCCAGCTCTATCAACAATGTAGGTTTTAGCAGTTTTCTAAGTCTCTCTCATTTTCTTGGAGTAACACTTGGACTTCTCTGTGTAAACCTCTGTAACTTCTCTAGGTAGATGAATCACTGTCTTCTTTCTCTTGTTTCTATCTGTTACCAATCTTGAGAAAGTCATACATTCTCTGTTCACTGTTTCCCGGTCTTAGAAAAGTAGATTTCTTTCGGCGAAAGTGCTGTTTTCACAGTGCTAAGTACTCCCAACTCTATCAACAAAGTAGGTTTTACCAGTTTTCTAAGTCTCTCTTATTTTCTTGTACTTATACTTGGAATTCTCTGTGTAAACCTCTGTAACTTCTCTAGGTAGATGAATCACTGTGTACTTTCTCTTGTTTTTATCTGTTACAAATCTTTAGAAACGCATACATTCTCTGTTCACTGTTTCCCGGTCTTAGAGAAGTAGACTTCTTTCTGCGAATGTGCTGTTTTCACAGTGCTAAGTACTCCCAACTCTATCAACAATGTAGGTTTTACCAGTTTTCTAAGTCTCTCTTATATTCTTGGAATTACACTTGGATTTCTCTGTGTAAACCTCTGTAACTTCTCTAGGTAGATGAATCATTGTGTACTTTCTCTTGTTTCTATCTGTTACCAATCTTGAAAACGCATACATTCTCTGTTCACTGTTTCCCGGTCTTAGAGAAGTAGATTTCTTTCTGCGAAAGAGCTGTTTTCACAGTGCTAAGTACTCCCAGCTGTATCAACAATGTAGGTTTTACCAGTTTTCTAAGTCTCTCTCATTTTCTTGGAGTAACACTTGGAATTCTCTGTGTAAACCTCTGTAACTTCTCTAGGTAGATGAATCACTGTCTTCTTTCTCTTGTTTCTATCTGTTACTAAACTTGAGAAACTCATACATTCTCTGTTCCCTGTTTCCCGGTGTTAGAGAAGTAGATTTCTTTCTGCGAAAGTGCTGTTTTCACAGTGCTAAGTACTCCCAACTGTATCAACAATGTAGGTTTTACCAGTTTTCTAAGTCTCTCTTATTTTCTTGTACTTATACTTGTAATTCTCTGTGTAAACCTCTGTAACTTCCGTACGTAGATGAATCACCGTGTACTTTCTCTTGTTTCTATGTGTTACCAATCTTGAGAAACGCATACATTCTCTGTTCACTGTTTCCCGGTCTTAGAGAAGTAGATTTCTTTCTGCGAAAGTGCTGTTTTCACAGTGCTAAGTACTCCCAGCTCTATCAACAATGTAGGTTTTACAAGTTTTCTAAGTCTCTCATATTTTCTTGTACTTATACTTGGAATTCTCTGTGTAAACCTCTGTAACCTTTCTAGGTAGATGAATCACTGTGTACTTTCTCTTGTTTCTATCTGTTACCAATCTTTAGAAACGCATACATTCTCTGTTCACTGTCTCCTGGTCTTAGAGAAGTAGATTTCTTTCTGCGAAAGTGCTGTTTTCACAGTGCTAAGTACTCCCAACTCTATCAACAATGTAGGTTTTACCAGTTTTCTAAGTCTCTCTTATTTTCTTGAACTTATACTTGGAATTCTCTGAGTAAACCTCTGTAACTTCTCTAGGTAGATGAATCACTGTGTACTTTCTCTTGATTCTATCTGTTACCAATCTTTAGAAACGCATACATTCTCTGTTCAATGTTTCCCGGTCTTAGAGAAGTAGATTTCTTTCTGCGAAAGTGCTGTTTTCACAGTGCTAAGTACTCCCAACTCTATCAACAATGTAGGTTTTACCAGTTTTGTACATCTCTCTTATTTTCTTGGAGTTACTCTTGGATTTCTCTGTGTAAACCTTTGCAACTTCTCTAGGTAGATGAATCACTGTGTTCTTTCTCTTGTTTATATCTGTTACCAATCTTGAGAAACTCATACAATCTCTGTTCACTTTTTCCCGGTAATAGAGAAATATATTTCTTTCTGCGAAAGTGCTGTTTTCACAGTGCTAAGTACTCCCAGCTTTATCAACAATGTAGGTTTTACCAGTTTTCTAAGTCTCTCTTATTTTCTTGTACTTATACTTGTAATTCTCTGTGTAAACCTCTGTAACTTCCGTACGTAGATGAATCACCGTGTACTTTCTCTTGTTTCTATCTGTTACCAATCTTGAGAAACGCATATATTCTCTGTTCACTGTTTCCCGGTCTTAGAGAAGTAGATTTCTTTCTGCGAAAGTGCTGTTTTCACAGTGCTCAGTACTCCCAACTCTATCAACAATGTAGGTTTTACCAGTTTTCTAAGTCTCTCTTATTTTCTTGTACTTATACTTGGAATTCTCTGTGTAAACCTCTGTAACTTCTCTAGGTAGATGAATCACTGTCTTCTTTCTCTTGTTTCTATCTGTTACCAATGTTGAGAAACTCATACATTCTCTGTTCACTGTTTCCCGGTCTTAGAGAAGTAGATTTCTTTCTGAGAAAGTGCTGTTTTCACAGTGCTACGTACTCCCAAATCTATCAACGATGTAGGTTTTACCAGTTTTTTAAGTCTCTCTTATTTTCTTCTACTTATACTTGGAATTCTCTGTGTAAACCTCTGTAACTTCTCTAGGTAGATGAATCACTGTGTACTTTCTCTTGTTTCTATCTGTTACCAATCTTTAGAAACGCATACATTCTCTGTTCACTGTTTCCCGGTCTTAGAGAAGTAGATTTCTTTCTTTGAAAGTGCTGTTTTCACAGTGCTAAGTACTCCCAACTCTATCAACAATGTAGGTTTTACCAGTTTTCTACGTCTCTCTTATTTTCTTGGAGTTACTCTTGGATTTCTCTGTGTAAACCTTTGTAACTTCTCTAGGTAGATGAATCACTGTGTTCTTTCTCTTGTTTATATCTGTTACCAATCTTGAGAAACTCATACATTCTCTGTTCACTTTTTCCCGGTCATAGAGAAATATATTTCTTTCTGCGAAAGTGCTGTTTTCACAGTGCTAAGTACTCCCAGCTTTATCAACAATGTAGGTTTTACCAGGTTTCTAAGTCTCTCTTATTTTCTTGTACTTATACTTGTAATTCTCTGTGTAAACCTCTGTAACTTCCGTACGTAGATGAATCACCGTGTACTTTCTCTTGTTTCTATCTGTTACCAATCTTGAGAAACGCATACATTCTCTGCTCACTGTTTCCCGGTCTTAGAGAAGTAGATTTCTTTCTGCGAAAGTGCTGTTTTCACAGTGCTCAGTACTCCCAACTCTATCAACAATGTAGGTTTTACCAGTTTTCTAAGTCTCTCTTATTTTCTTGTACTTATACTTGGAATTCTCTGTGTAAACCTCTGTAACTTCTCTACGTAGATGAATGACCGTGTACTTTCTCTTGTTTCTATCTGTTACCAATCTTGAGAAACGCATACATTCTCTTTTCACTGTTTCTCGGTCTTAGAGAAGTAGATTTCTTTCTGCCAAAGTGCTGTTTTCACAGTGCTAAGTACTCCCAACTCTATGAACAATGTAGGTTTTACCAGTTTTCTAAGTCTCTCTTATTTTCTTGTACTTATACTTGGAATTCTCTGTGTAAACCTCTGTAACTTCTCTAGGTAGATGAATCACTGTCTTCTTTCTCTTGTTTCTATCTGTTACCAATGTTGAGAAACTCATACATTCTCTGTTCACTGTTTCCCGGTCTTAGAGAAGTAGATTTCTTTCTTAGAAAGTGCTGTTTTCACAGTGCTACGTACTCCCAAATCTATCAACGATGTAGGTTTTACCAGTTTTTAAAGTCTCTCTTATTTTCTTCTACTTATACTTGGAATTCTCTGTGTAAACCTCTGTAACTTCTCTAGGTAGATGAATCACTGTGTACTTTCTCTTGTTTCTATCTGTTACCAATCTTTAGAAACGCATACATTCTCTGTTCACTGTTTCCCGGTCTTAGAGAAGTAGATTTCTTTCTTTGAAAGTGCTGTTTTCACAGTGCTAAGTACTCCCAACTCTATCAACAATGTAGGTTTTACCAGTTTTCTACATCTCTCTTATTTTCTTGGAGTTACTCTTGGATTTCTCTGTGTAAACCTCTATAACTTCTCTAGGAAGATGAATCACTGTGTACTTTCTCTTGTTTCTATCTGTTACCAATGTTGAGAAACTCATACATTCTCTGTTCACTGTTTCCCGGTCATAGAGAAATAGATTTCTTTGTGCGAAAATGCTGTTTTCACAGTGCTAAGTACTCCCAACTGTATCAACAATGTAGGTTTTACCAGTTTTCTAAGTCTCTCTTATTTTCTTGTACTTATACTTGGAATTCTCTCTGTAAACCTCTGTAACCTTTCTAGGTAGATGAATCACTGTGTACTCTCTCTTGTTTCTATCTGTTACCAATCTTTAGAAACGCATACATTCTCTTTTCACTGTTTCCAGGTCTTAGAGAAGTAGATTTCTTTCTGCGAAAGTGCTGTTTTCACAGTGCTAAGTACTCCCAACTCTATCAACAATGTAGGTTTAAGCAGTTTTCTAAGTCTCTCTTATTTTCTTGGAGTTACACTTGGATTTCTCTGTGTAAACCTCTGTAACTTCTCTAGGTAGATGAATCACTGTGTACTTTCGCTTGTTTCTATCTGTTACCAATCTTGAGAAACTCATACATTCTCTGTTTACTGTTTCCCGGTCTTAGAGAAGTAGATTTCTTTCTGAGAAAGTGCTGTTTTCACAGTGCTAAGTACTCCCAACTCTATCAACAAAGTAGGTTTTACCCGTTTTCAAAGTCTCTCTTATTTTCTTGTACTTATACTTGGAATTCTCTGTGTAAACTTCTGTAACCATTTAGGTACATGAATCATTGTGTACTTTCTCTTGTTTCTATCTGTTACCAATCTTTAGAAACGCATACATTCTCTGTTGACTGTTTCTCGGTCTTAGAGAAGTAGATTTCTTTCTTTGAACGTGCTGTTTTCACAGTGCTAAGTACTCCCAGCTCTATCAACAATGTAAGTTTTACCAGTTTTCTAAGTCTCTCTTATTTTCTTGTACTTATACTTGGAATTCTCTGTGTAAACCTCTGTAATCTTTCTAGGTAGATAAATCAATGTGTACTTTCTCTTGTTTCTATGTGTTACCAATGTTGAGAAACTCATACATTCTCTGTTGACTGTTTCTCGGTCTTAGAGAAGTAGATTTCTTTCTTTGAACGTGCTGTTTTCACAGTGCTAAGTACTCCCAGCTCTATCAACAATGTAGGTTTTACCAGTTTTCTACGTCTCTCTTATTTTCTTGGAGTTACTCTTGGATTTCTCTGTGTAAACCTCTGTAACTTCTCTAGGTAGATGAATCACTGTGTACTTTCTCTTGTTTCTATCTGTTACCAATCTTGAGAAACTCATACATTCTCTCTTTACTGTTTCCCGGTCATAGTGAAATAGATTTCTTTCTGCGAAAGTGCTGTTTTCACAGTGTTAAGTACTCCCAACTGTATCAACAATGTAGGTTTCACCAGTTTTCTAAGTCTCTCTTATTTTCTTGTACTTATACTTGTAATTCTCTGTGTTAACCTCTGTAACTTCCGTACGTAGATGAATCACTGGGTACTTTCTCTTGTTTCTATCTGTTACCAATCTTGAGAAACTCATACATTCTCTGTTCACTGTTTCCCGGTCTTAGAGAAGTAGATTTCTTTCTGCGAAAGTGCTGTTTTCACAGTGCTAAGTACTCCCAACTCTGTCAACAATGTAGGTTTTACCAGTTTTCTAAGTCTCTCTTATTTTTTTGTACTTATACTTGGAATTCCCTGTGTAAACCTCTGTAACTTCTCTAGGTAGACGAATCACTGTGTACTTTCTCTTGTTTCTGTCTGTTACCAATCTTGAGAAACTCATACATTCTCTGTTCACTGTTTCCCGGTCTTACAGAAGTAGATTTCTTTCTGCGAAAGTGGTGTTTTCACAGTTCTAAGTACTCCCAACTCTATGAACAATGTAGGTTTTACCAGTTTTCTAAGTCTCTCTTATTTTCTTGTACTTATACTTGTAATTCTCTGTGTAAACCGCTGTAACTTCTCTAGATAGATGAATCACTGTGTACTTTCTCTTGATTCTATCTGTTACCAATCTTTAGAAACGCATACATTCTCTGTTCAATGTTTCCCGGTCTTAGAGAAGTAGATTTCTTTCTGCGAAAGTGCTGTTTTCACAGTGCTAAGTACTCCCAATTCTATCAACAATGTAGGATTTACCAGTTTTCTACGTCTCTCTTATTTTCTTGGAGTTACTCTTGGATTTCTCTGTGTAAACCTTTGTAACTTCTCTAGGTAGATGAATCACTGTGTTCTTTCTCTTGTTTATATCTGTTACCAATCTTGAGAAACTCATACATTCTCTGTTCACTTTTTCCCGGTCATAGAGAAATATATTTCTTTCTGCGAAAGTGCTGTTTTCACAGTGCTAAGTACTCCCAGCTTTATCAACAATGTAGGTTTTACCAGTTTTCTAAATCTCTCTTATTTTCTTGTACTTATACTTGTAATTCTCTGTGTAAACCTCTGTAACTTCCGTACGTAGATGAATCACCGTGTACTTTCTCTTGTTTCTATCTGTTACCAATCTTGAGAAACGCATACATTCTCTGTTCACTGTTTCCCGGTCTTAGAGAAGTAGATTTCTTTCTGCGAAAGTGCAGTTTTCACAGTGCTAAGTACTCCCAACTCTATCAACAATGTAGGTTTTACCAGTTTTCTAAGTCTCTCTTATATTCTTGTACTTATACTTGGAATTCTCTGTGTAAACCTCTGTAACTTCTCTACGTAGATGAATGACCGTGTACTTTCTCTTGTTTCTATCTGTTACCAATGTTGAGAAACTCATACATTCTCTGTTCACTGTTTCCCGGTCTTAGAGAAGTAGATTTCTTTCTGCGAAAGTGCTGTTTTCACAGTGCTAAGTACTCCCAACTCTATCAACAAAGTGGGTTTTACCCGTTTTCAAAGTCTCTCTTATTTTCTTGTACTTATACTTGGAATTCTCTGTGTAAACTTCTGTAACCATTTAGGTACATGAATCATTGTGTACTTTCTCTTGTTTCTATCTGTTACCAAACTTTAGAAACGCATACATTCTCTTTTCACTGTTTCCCGGTCTCAGAGAAGTAGATTTCTTTCTGTGAAAGTGCTGTTTTCACAGTGCTAAGTACTCCCAACTCTATCAACAATGTAGGTTTTACCAGTTTTCTAAGTCTCTCTTCTTTTTTTGTACTTATACTTGTAATTCTCTGTGTAAACCTCTGTAACTTTCGTAGGTAGATGAATCACTGTGTACTTTCTCTTGTTTCTGTCTGTTACCAATCTTGAGAAACTCATACATTCTCTGTTCACTGTTTCCCGGTCTTAGAGAAGTAGATTTCTTTCTGCGAAAGTGCTGTTTTCACAGTGCTAAGTACTCCCAACTCTATGAACAATGTAGGTTTTACCAGTTTTCTAAGTCTCTCTTATTTTCTTGTACTTATACTTGGAATTCTCTGTGTAAACCTCTGTAACTTCTCTAGATAGATGAATCACTGTGTACTTTCTCTTGTTTCTATCTGTTACCAATCTTGAGAAACTCATACATTCTCTGTTCACTGTTTCCCGGTCTTAGAGAAGTAGATTTCTTTCTGTGAAAGTGCTGTTTTCACAGTGCTAATACTCCCAGCTCTATCAACAATGTAAGTTTTACCAGTTTTCTAAGTCTCTCTTATTTTCTTGTACTTATACTTGGAATTCTCTGTGTAAACCTCTGTAATCTTTCTAGGTAGATAAATCAATGTGTACTTTCTCTTGTTTCTATGTGTTACCAATGTTGAGAAACTCATACATTCTCTGTTCACTGTTTCTCGGTCTTAGAGAAGTAGATTTCTTTCTTTGAACGTGCTGTTTTCACAGTGCTAAGTACTCCCAGCTCTATCAACAATGTAGGTTTTACCAGTTTTCTACGTCTCTCTTATTTTCTTGGATTTACTCTTGGATTTCTCTGTGTAAACCTCTATAACTTCTCTAGGTAGATGAATCACTGTGTACTTTCTCTTGTTTCTATCTGTTACCAATCTTGAGAAACTCATACATTCTCTCTTTACTGTTTCCCGGTCATAGTGAAATAGATTTCTTTCTGCGAAAGTGCTGTTTTCACAGTGTTAAGTACTCCCAACTGTATCAACAATGTAGGTTTCACCAGTTTTCTAAGTCTCTCTTATTTTCTTGTACTTATACTTGTAATTCTCTGTGTTAACCTCTGTAACTTCCGTACGTAGATGAATCACTGGGTACTTTCTCTTGTTTCTATCTGTTACCAATCTTGAGAAACTCATACATTCTCTGTTCACTGTTTCCCGGTCTTAGAGAAGTAAATTTCTTTCTGCGAAAGTGCTGTTTTCACAGTGCTAAGTACTCCCAACTCTATCAACAATGTAGGTTTTACCAGTTTTCTAAGTCTCTCTTATATTCTTGGAATTACACTTGGATTTCTCTGTGTAAACCTCTGTAACTTCTCTAGGTAGATGAATCATTGTGTACTTTCTCTTGTTTCTATCTGTTACCAATCTTGAAAAACTCATACATTCTCTGTTTACTGTTTCCCGGTCTTAGAGAAGTAGATTTCTTTCTGCGAAAGTGCTGTTTTCATAGTGCTAAGTACTCTCAACTCTATCAACAAAGTAGGTTTTACCAGTTTTCTAAGTCTCTCTTATTTTCTTGTACTTATACTTGGAATTCTCTGTGTAAACCACTGTAACCTTTATAGGTAGGTGAATCACTGTGTACTTTCTCTTGTTTCTATCTGTTACCAATCTTTAGAAACGCATACATTCTCTTTTCACTGTTTCCCGGTCTTAGAGAAGTAGATTTCTTTCTGAGAAAGTGCTGTTTTCACAGTGCTAAGTACTCCCAACTCTATCAACAATGTAGGTTTTACCAGTTTTCTAAGTCTCTCTTATTTTCTTGGAGTTACACTTGGATTTCTCTGTGTAAACCTCTGTAACTTCTCTAGGTAGATGAATCACTGTGTACTTTCTCTTGTTTCTATCTGTTACCAATCTTGAGAAACTCATACATTCTCTGTTCACTGTTTCCCGGTCTTACAGAAGTAGATTTCTTTCTGCGGAAGTGCTGTTTTCACAGTGGTAAGTACTCCCAACTCTATGAACAATGTAGGTTTTACCAGTTTTCTAAGTCTCTCTTATTTTCTTGTACTTATACTTGGAATTCTCTGTGTAAACCTCTGTAACCTTTCTAGGTAGATGAATCACTGTGTACTTTCTCTTGTTTCTATCTGTTACCAATCTTTAGAAACGCATACATTTTCTGTTCACTGTTTCCCGGTCTTACAGAAGTAGATTTCTTTCTGCGAAAGTGCTGCTTTCACAGTGCTAAGTACTCCCAACTCTATCTACAATGTAGGTTTTACCAGTTTTCTAAGTCTCTCTCTTTTTCTTGCAGTAACACTTGGAATTCTCTGTGTAAACCTCTGTAACTTCTCTAGGTAGATGAATCACTGCCTTCTTTCTCTTGTTTCTATCTGTTACCAATGTTGAGAAACTCATACATTCTCTGTTCACAGTTTCCCGGTCTTAGAGAAGTAGATTTCTTTCCGCGAAAGTGCTGTTTTAACAGTGCTAAGTACTCCCAACTCTATCAACAATGTAGGTTTTACCAGTTTTCTAAGTCTCTCTTATGTTCTTGTACTTATACTTGGAATTCTCTGTGTATACCTCTGTAACCTTTCTAGGTAGATGAATCACTGTGTACTTTCTCTTGTTTCTATCTGTTACCAATCTTTAGAAACGCATACATTCTCTTATCACTGTTTCCCGGTATTAGAGAAGTAGATTTCTTTCTGCGAAAGTGCTGTTTTCACAGTGCTAAGTACTGGCAACTCTATCAACAATGTAGGTTTTACCAGTTTTCTAAGTCTCTCTTATTTTCTTGTACTTATACTTGTAATTCTTCGTGTAAACCTGTGTAACTTCCGTACGTAGATGAATCACTGTGTGCTTTCTCTTGTTTCTATCTGTTACCAATCTTGAGAAACTCATACATTCTCTGTTCACTGTTTCCCGGTCTTAGAGAAGTAGATTTCTTTCTGCAAAAGTGCTGTTTTCACAGTGCTAAGTACTCCCGAACTGTATCAACAATGTAGGTTTTACCAGGTTTCTAAGTCTCTCTTATTTTCTTGTATTTATACTTGTAATTCTCTGTGTAAACCTCTGTAACGTCCGTAGGTAGATGAATCACTGTGTACTTTCTCTAGTTTCTATCTGTTACCAATCTTGAGAAACTCATACATTCTCTGTTCACTGTTTCCCGGTCTTAGAGAAGTAGATTTCTTTCTGCGAAAGTGCTGTTTTCACAGTGCTAAGTACTCCCAGCTCTATGAACAATGTAGGTTTTACCAGGTTTCTAAGTCTCTCTCATTTTCTTGGAGTAACACTTGGAATTCTCCGTGTAAACCTCTGTAACTTCTCTAGGTAGATGAATCACTGTGTACTTTCTCTTGTTTCTATCTGTTACCAATCTTGAGAAACTCATACATTCGGTGTTCACTGTTTCCCGGTCTTAGAGAAGTAGATTTCTTTCTGCGAAAGTGCTGTTTTCACAGTGCTAAGTACTCCCAAATCTATCAGCAATGTAGATTTTCCCAGTTTTCTAAGTGTCTCTTATTTTCTTGTACTTATACTTGGAATTCTCTGTGTAAACCTCTGTAACTTCTCTAGATAGATGAATCACTGTGTACTTTCTCTTGTTTCTATCTGTTACCAATGTTGAGAAACTCATACATTCTCTGTTCACTGTTTCCCAGTCTTAGAGAAGTAGATTTCTTTCTGCGAAAGTGCTGTTTTCACAGTGCTAAGTACTCCCAACTCTATCAAAATTGTAGGTTTTACCAGTTTTCTAAGTCTCTCTCATTTTCTTGTACTTATACTTGGAATTCTCTGTGTAAACCTCTGTAACTTCTCTAGGAGATGAATCACTGTGTACTTTCTCTTGTTTCTATCTGTTACCAATCTTGAGAAACTCATACATTGTCTGTTCACTGTTTCTCGGTCTTAGAGAAGTAGATTAGTTTCTGCGAAAGTGCTGTTTTCACAGTGCTAAGTACTCCCAACTCTATCAACAATATAGGTTTTACCAGTTTTCTAAGTCTCTCATATTTTCTTGTACTTATAGTTGTAATTCTCTGTGTAAACCTCGGTAACTTCTCTAGATAGATGAATCACCGTGTACTTTCTCTTGTTTCTATCTGTTACCAATGTTGAGAAACTCATACATTCTCTGTTCACTGTTTCCCGGTCTTAGAGAAGTAGATTTCTTTCTGCGAAAGTGCTGTTTTCACAGTGCTAAGTACTCCCAGCTCTATCAACAATGTAGGTTTTACCAGTTTTCTAAGTCTCTCTCATTTTCTTGGAGTAACACTTGGAATTCTCTGTGTAAACCTCTGTAACTTCTCTAGGTAGATGAATCACTGTCTTCTTTTGTTTCTATCTCTTACCAATCTTGAGAAACTCATACATTCTCTGTTCACTGTTTCCCGGTCTTAGAGAAGTAGATTTCTTTCTGCGAAAGTGCTGTTTTCACAGTTCTAAGTACTCCCAACTCTATCAACAATGTAGGTTTTACCAGTTTTCTCAGTCTCTCTTATTTTCTTGTACTTATACTTGGAATTCTCTGTGTAAACCTCTGTAACCTTTCTAGGTAGATGAATCACTGTGTACTTTCTCTTGTTTCTATCTGTTACCAATCTTTAGAAACGCATACATTCTCTTATCACTGTTTCCCGGTATTAGAGAAGTAGATTTCTTTCTGCGAAAGTGCTGTTTTCACAGTGCTAAGTACTCGCAACTCTATTAACAATGTAGGTTTTACCAGTTTTCTAAGTCTCTCTTATTTTCTTGTACTTATACTTGTAATTCTTCGTGTAAACCTCTGTAACTTCCGTACGTAGATGAATCACTGTGTGCTTTCTCTTGTTTCTATCTGTTACCAATCTTGAGAAACTCATACATTCTCTGTTCACTGTTTCCCGGTCTTAGAGAAGTAGATTTCTTTCTGCAAAAGTGCTGTTTTCACAGTGCTAAGTACTCCCGAACTGTATCAACAATGCAGGTTTTACCAGGTTTCTAAGTCTCTCTTATTTTCTTGTATTTATACTTGTAATTCTCTGTGTAAACCTCTGTAACGTCCGTAGGTAGATGAATCACTGTGTACTTTCTCTAGTTTCTATCTGTTACCAATCTTGAGAAACTCATACATTCTCTGTTCACTGTTTCCCGGTCTTAGAGAAGTAGATTTCTTTCTGCGAAAGTGCTGTTTTCACAGTGCTAAGTACTCCCAGCTCTATGAACAATGTAGGTTTTACCAGGTTTCTAAGTCTCTCTCATTTTCTTGGAGTAACACTTGGAATTCTCCTTGAAAACCTCTGTAACTTCTCTAGGTAGATGAATCACTGAGTACTTTCTCTTGTTTCTATCTGTTACCAATCTTGAGAAACTCATACATTCGGTGTTCACTGTTTCCCGGTCTTAGAGAAGTAGAATTCTTTCTGCGAAAGTGCTGTTTTCACAGTGCTAAGTACTCCGAACTCTATCAACAATGTAGGTTTTACCAGTTTTCTAAGTCTCTCTCATTTTCTTGGAGTAACACTTGGAATTCTCTGTGTAAACCTCTGTAAATTCTCTAGGTAGATGAATCACTGTCTTCTTTTGTTTCTATCTCTTACCAATCTTGAGAAACTCATACATTCTCTGTTCACTGTTTCCCGGTCTTAGAGAAGTAGATTTCTTTCTGCGAAAGTGCTGTTTTCACAGTTCTAAGTACTCCCAACTCTATCAACAATGTAGGTTTTACCAGTTTTCTCAGTCTCTCTTATTTTCTTGTACTTATACTTGGAATTCTCTGTGTAAACCTCTGTAACTTCTCTAGATAGATGAATCACTGTGTACTTTCTCTTGTTTCTATCTGTTACCAATGTTGAGAAACTCATACATTCTCTGTTCACTGTTTTCCGGTCTTAGAGAAGTAGATTTCTTTCTGCGAAAGTGCTGTTTTCACAGTGCTAAGTACTCCCAACTCTATCAAAATTGTAGGTTTTACCAGTTTTCTAAGTCTCTCTCATTTTCTTGTACTTATACTTGGAATTCTCTGTGTAAACCTCTGTAACGTCTCTAGGAGAATGAATCACTGTGTACTTTCTCTTGTTTCTATCTGTTACCAATCTTGAGAAACTCATACATTCTCTGTTCACTGTTTCCCGGTCTTAGAGAAGTAGATTTCTTTCTGCGAAAGTGCTGTTTTCACAGTGCTAAGTACTCCCAACTCTATCAACAATGTAGGTTTTACCAGTTTTCTAAGTCTCACTTATTTTCTTGTACTTACACTTCTAATTCTCTGTGTAAACCTCTGTAACTTCCGTAGGTTGATGAATCACTGTGTACTTTCTCTTGTTTCTATCTGTTACCAATCTTGAGAAACTCATACTTTCTCTGTTCACTGTTTCCCGGTCTTAGCCAGGTAGATTTTTTTCTGCAAAAGTGCCGTTTTCACAGTGCTAAGTACTCCCAACTTTATCAACAATGTAGGTTTTACCAGTTTTCTAAGTCTCTCTTATTTTCTTGTACTTATACTTGGAATTCTCTGTATAAACCTCTGTAACTTCTCTAGGTAGATGAATCACTGTTTACTTTCTCTTGTTTCTATCTGTTACCAATCTTGAGAGACTCATACATTCTCTGTTCACTGTTTCGCGGTCTTAGAGAAGTAGATTTCTTTCGATGAAAGTGATGTTTTCACAGTGCTGACTACTCCCCACTGTATCAACAATGTTGGTTTTACCAGTTTTCTAAGTCTCTCTTATTTTCTTGGAGTTACGCTTGTAAATCTCTGTGTAAATTTCTGTAACTTCTCTAGGGTACTGAGTCACTGTGTACTTACTCTTGTTTCTGTTTGTTACCAATCTTGAGAAACTCACAGATTCTCTTTTCACTGTTTCGTGGTCTGAGAGAAGTAGATTTCTATCGAAGAAAGTGATGTTTTCACAGTGCTAAGTACTCCCAACTGTATCAACAATGCAGGTTTTACCAGTTTTCTAAGTCTCTCTTTTTTTCTTGCAGAAATACTTGGAATTCTCTGTGTAAATCTCTGTCACTCCTCTAGGTAGATGTATCACTGTGTACTTACTGTTATTTCTATCTGTTACCAATCTTGAGAGACTCATACATTCTCTGTTCACTGTTTCCCGGTCTTAGAGAAGTAGATTTCTTTGTGCGAATGTGCTGTTTTCACAGAGCTAAGTACTCCCAACTCTATCAACAATGTACGTTTCACCAGTTTTCTAAGTCTCTCTTATTTTCTTGTACTTATACTTGGAATTCTCTGTGTAAACCTCTGTAACTTCTCTAGGTAGATGAATCACTGTGTACTTTCTCTTGTTTCTATCTGTTACCAATATTGAGAAACTCATACATTCTCTGTTCACTGTTTCCCGGTCATAGAGAAGTAGATTTCTTTCTGCGAAAGTGCTGTTTTCACAGTGCTAAGTACTCCCAACACTATCAACAATTTAGGTTTTACCAGTTTTCTAAGTCTCTCTTATTTTCTTGGAGTTACACTTGAATTTCTCTGTGTAAACCTCTGTAACTTCTCTAGATAGATGCATCACTGTGTACTTTCTCTTGTTTCTATCTGTTACGAATGTTGAGAAACTCATAAATTCTCTGTTCACTGTTTCCCAGTCTTAGAGAAGTAGATTTCTTTCTGAGAAAGTGCTGTTTTCACAGTGCTAAGTACTCCCAGCTCTATCAACAATGTAGGTTTTACCAGTTTTCTAAGTCTCTCTCATTTTCTTGGAGTAACACTTGGAATTCTCTGTGTAAACGTCTGTAACTTCTCTCGGTAGATGAATCACTGTCTTCTTTCTCTTGCTTCTATCTGTTACCAATCTTGAGAAACTCATACATTCTCTGTTCACTGTTTCCCGGTCTTAGAGAAGTAGATTTCTTTCTGCGAAAGTGCTGTTTTCACAGTGCTAAGTACTCCCAACTCTATCAACAATGTAGGTTTTACCAGTTTTCTAAGTCTCTCTTATTTTCTTGTACTTATACTTGGAATTCTCTGTGTAAACCTCTGTAACTTCCGTAGGTAGATGAATCACTGTGTACTTTCTCTTGTTTCTATCTGTTACCAATCTTGAGAAACTCATACATTCTCTGTTCACTGTTTCCCGGTCTAAGAGAAGTAGATTTCTTTCTGCGAAAGTGCTGTTTTCAAAGTGCTAAGTACTCCCAACTCTATCAACAATGTTGGTTTTACTAGTTTTCTAAGTCTCTCTTATTTTCTTGTACTTATACTTGGAATTCTCCGTGTAAACCTCTGTAACTTTTCTAAGTAGATGAATCACTGTGTACTTTCTCTTGTTTCTATCTGTTTACAATCTTGAGAATCGCATACATTCTCTTTTCACTGTTTCCCGGTCTTAGAGAAGTAGATTTCTTTCTGCGAAATTGCTGTTTTCACAGTGCTAAGTACTCCCAGCTCTATCAACAATGTAGGTTTTACCAGTTTTCTAAGTCTCTCTTTTTTTCTTGTACTTATACTTGGAATTCTCTGTGTCAACCTCTGTAACTTCCGTACGTAGATGAATCACTGTGTACTTTCTCTTGTTTCTATCTGTTACCAATCTTGAGAAACTCATAAATTCTCTGTTCACTGTTTCCCGGTCTTAGAGAAGTAGATTTCTTTCTGCGAAAGTGCTGTTTTCACAGTGCTAAGTACTCCCAGCTCTATCAACAATGTAGGTTTTACCAGTTTTCTAAATCTCTCTCATTTTCTTGGAGTAACACTTGGAATTCTCTCTGTAAACCTCTGTAACTTCTCTAGGTAGATGAATCACTGTGTACTTTCTCTTGTTTCTATCTGTTACCAATGTTGAGAAACTCATACATTCTCTGTTCACTGTTTCCCGGTCTTAGAGAAGTAGATTTCTTTCTGCGAAAGTGCTGTTTTCACAGTGCTAAGTACTCCCAGCTCTATCAACAATGTAGGTTTAACCAGTTTTCTAAGTCTCTCTCATTTTCTTGGAGTAACACTTGGAATTCTCTGTGTAAACCTCTGTAACTTCTCTAGGTAGATGAATCACTGTGTACTTTCTCTTTTTTCTATCTGTTACCAGTCTTGACAAACTCATACATTCTCTGTTCACTGTTTCCCGGTCTTAGAGAAGTAGATTCCTTTTGACGAAAGTGATGTTTTCACAGTGCTGAGTACTCCCAAATGTATCAATAATGTTGGCTTTACCAGTTTTCTAAGTCTCTCTCATTTTCTTGGAGTAACACTTGGAATTCTCTGTGTAAACCTCTGTAACTTCTCTAGGTAGATGAATCACTGTGTACTTTCTCTTGTTTCTATCGGTTACCAATCCTGAGAAACTCATACATTCTCTGTTCACTGTTTCCCGGTCTTGGGGAAGTAGATTTCTTTCTGCGAAAGTGCTGTTTTCACAGTGCTAAGTACTCCCAACTGTATCAATAATGTTGGTTTTACCAGTTTTCTAAGTCTCTCTTGTTTTCTTGGAGTTACACTTGGAAATCTCCGTGTAAACCTCTGTAATTTCTCTAGGTAGATGAATCACTGTGTACTTTCTCTTTTTTCTATCTGTTACCAGTCTTGACAAACTCATACATTCTCTGTTCACTGTTTCCCGGTCTTAGCCAGGTAGATTTTTTTCTGCAAAAGTGCCGTTTTCACCGTGCTAAATACTCCCAACTCTATCAGCAATGTAGGTTTTACCACTTTTCTAAGTCTCTCTCATTTTCTTGGAGTAACACTTGGAATTCTCTGTGTAAACCTCTGTAACTTCTCTAGATAGGTGAATCACTGTCTTCTTTCTCTTGTTTCTATCTGTTACCAATGTTGAGAAACTCATACATTCTCTGTTCACTGTTTCCCGGTCTTAGAGAAGTAGATTTCTTTCTGAGAAAGTGCTGTTTTCACAGTGCTACGTACTCCCAAATCTATCAACGATGTAGGTTTTACCAGTTTTCTAAGTCTCTCTTATTTTCTTGTACTTATACTTGGAATTCTCTGTGTAAACCTCTGTAACCTTTCTAGGCAGATGAATCACTGTGTACTTTCTCTTGTTTCTATGTGTTACCAATCTTGAGAAACTCATACATTCTCTGTTCACTGTTTTGCGATCTTAGAGAAGTAGATTTCTTTTGACGAAAGTGATGTTTTCACAGTGCTAACTACTCCCAAATGTATCAACAATGTTGGTTTTACCAGTTTTCTAAGTCTCTCTTGTTTTCTTGGAGTTACACTTGGAAATCTCTGTGTAAATTTCTGTAACTTCTCTAGGGTACTGAGTTACTGTGTACTTACTCTTGTTTCTATCTGTGACCAATCTTGAGAAACTCACAGATTCTCTTTTCACTGTTTCGTGGTCTGAGAGAAGTAGATTTCTTTCGAAGAAAGTGATGTTTTCACAATACTAAGTACTCCCAACTGTATCAACAATGTTGGTTTTACCAGTTTTTAAGTCTCTCTTATTTTCCTGCAGTAATATTTGGAATTCTCTGTGTAAACCTCTGCAACTCTTCTAGGTAGATGTATCACTCTGTACTTACTGTTATTTCTATCTGTTACCAATCTTGAGAAACTCATACATTCTCTGTTCACTGTTTCTCGGTCTTAGAGAAGTAGATTTCTTTGTGCGAAAGTGCTGTTTTCACAGTGCTTAGTACTCCCAACTCTATCAACAATGTAGGTTTTACCAGTTTTCTAAGTCTCTCTTATTTTCTTGTACTTATACTTGTAATTCTCTGTGTAAACCTCTGTAACTTCTCTAGGTAGATGAATCACTGTGTACTTTCTCTTGTTTCTATCTGTTACCAATCTTGAGAAAATCATACATTCTCTGTTCATGTTTCCCGGTCATAGAGAAATAGATTTCTTTCTGCGAAAGTGCTGTTTTCACAGTGCTAAGTACTCCCAACTGTATGAACAATGTAGGTTTTACCAGTTTTCTAAGTCTCTCTTATTTTCTTGTACTTATACTTAGAATTCTCTGTGTAAACCTCTGTAACCTTTGTAGGTAGGTGAATCACTGTGTACTTTCTCTTGTTTCTATCTGTTACCAATCTTTAGAAACGCATACATTCTCTTTTCACTGTTTCCCGGTCTTAGAGAAGTAGACTTCTTTCTGCGAAAGTGCTGTTTTCACAGTTCTAAGTACTATCAACTCTATCAACAATGTAGGTTTTACCAGTTTTCTAAGTCTCTCTTATTTTCTTGGAGTTACACTTGGATTTCTCTGTGTAAACCTCTGTAACTTCTCTAGGTAGATGAATCACTGTGTACTTTCTCTTGTTTCTATCTGTTACCAATTTTGAGAAACTCATACATTCTCTGTTCACTGTTTCCCGGTCTTAGAGAAGTAGATTTCTTTCTGCGAAAGTGCTGTTTTCAAAGTGCTAAGTACTCCCAAATCTATCAAGAGTGTTGGTTTTACCAGTTTTCTAAGTCTTATTTTCTTATACTTATATTTGGAATTCTCTGTGTAACCCTCTGTAACTTCTCTAGGTAGATGGATCACTGTGTACTTTTTCTTGTTTCTATCTGTTACCAATCTTTAAAAACGCATACATTCTCTGTTCAATGTTTCCCGGTCTTAGAGAAGTAGATCTCTTTCTGCGAAAGTGCTGTTTTCACAGTGCTAAGTACTCCCAACTCTATCAACAATGTAGGTTTTACCAGTTTTCTAAGTCTCTCTTATTTTCTTTTACCTATACTTGGAATTCTCTGTGTAAATCTCTCTAACTTCTCTAGGTATATGAATCACTGTGTACTTTCTCTTGTTTCTATCTGTTACCAATCTTGAGAAATGCATACATTCTCTTTTGACTGTTTCCCGGTCTTAGAGAAGTACATTTCTTTCTGCAAAATTGCTGTTTTCACAGTGCTAAGTACTCCCAGCTCTATCAACAATGTAGGTTTTACCAGTTTGCTAAGTCTCTCTTATTTTCTTGTACTTATACTTGGAATTCTCTGTGTCAACCTCTGTAACTTCCGTACGTAGATGAATCACTGTGTACTTTCTCTTGTTTCTATCTGTTACCAATCTTGAGAAACTCATACGTTCTCTGTTCACTGTTTCCCGGTCTTAGAGAAATAGATTTCTTTCTGCGAAAGTGTTGTTTTCACAGTGCTAAGTATTCCCAACTCTATCAACAAAGTAGGTTTTACCAGTTTTCTAAGTCTCTCTTATTTTCTTTTACTCATACTTGGAATTCTCTGTGTAAACCTCTGTAACCTTTCTAGGTAGGTGAATCACTGTGTACTTTCTCTTGTTTCTATCTGTTACCAATCTTTAGAAACGCATACATTCTCTTTTCACTGTTTCCCTGTCTTAGAGAAATAGATTTCTTTCTGCGAAAGTGCTGTTTTCACAGTGCTAAGTACTACCAACTCTATCAACAATGTAGGTTTTACCAGTTTTCTAAGTCTCTCTTATTTTCTTGGAGTTACACTTGGATTTCTCTGTGTAAACCTCTGTCACTTCTCTAGGTAGATGAATCACTGTGTAGTTTCTCTTGTTTCTATCTATTACCAATTTTGAGAAACTCATACATTCTCTGTTCACTGTTTCCCAGTCTTAGAGAAGTAGACTTCTTTCTGCGAAAGTGCTGTTTTCACAGTGCTAAGTACTCCCAACTCTATCAACAATGTTGGTTTTACCAGTTTTCTAAGTCTCTCTTATTTTCTTGCAGAAATTCTGGGAATTCTCTGTGTAAACCTCTGTAACTTCTCTAGGTAGATGAATCACTGTGTACTTTCTCTTGATTCTATCTGTTACCAATCTTGAGAAATGCATACATTCTCTGTTCAATGTTTCCCAGTCTTAGAGAAGTAGATTTCTTTCTGCGAAAGTGCTGTTTTCACAGTGCTAAGTACTCCCAACTCTATCAACAAAGTAGGTTTTACCAGTTATCTAAGTCTCTCTTATTTTCTTGTACTTATACTTGGAATTCTCTGTGTAAACCTCTGTAACCTTTCTAGGTAGATGAATCACTGTGTACTTTCTCTTGTTTCTATCTGTTACCAATCTTGAGAAACTCATACATTCTATGTTCACTGTTTCCCGGTCTTAGAGAAGTAGATTTCTTTCTGTGAAAGTGCTGTTTTCACAGTGCTAAGTACTCCCAACTCTATCAACAATGTAGGTTTTACCAGTTTTCTAAGTCTCTCTTATTTTTTTGTACTTATACTTGTAATTCTCTGTGTAAACCTGTGTAACTTCTCTAGATAGATGAATCACTGTGTACTTTCTCTTGTTTCTATCTGTTACCAATGTTGAGAAACTCATACATTCTCTGTTCACTGTTTCCCGGTCTTAGAGAAGTAGATTTCTTTCTGCGAAAGTGCTGTTTTCACAGTGCTAAGTACTCCCAACTCTATCAAAATTGTAGGTTTTACCAGTTTTCTAAGTCTCTCTCATTTTCTTCCACTTATACATGGAATTCTCTGTGTAAACCTCTGTAACTTCTCTAGGAGAATGAATCACCGTCTTCTTTCTCTTGTTTCTATCTGTTACCAATCTTGAGAAACTCATACATTCTCTTTTCACTGTTTCCCGGTGTTAGAGAAGTGGATTTCTTTCAGCGAAAGTGCTGTTTTCACAGTGCTAAGTACTCCCAATTCTATCAACAATGTAAGTTTTAACAGTTTTCTAAGTCTCTCTTATTTTCTTGTACTTATACTTGGAATTCTCTGTGTAAACCTCTGTAACTTCTCTAGGTAGAAGAATCACTGTGTACTTTCTCTTGATTCTATCTGTTACCAATCTTGAGAAACGCATACATTCTCTGTTCAATGTTTCCCGGTCTTAGAGAAGTAGATTTCTTTCTGCGAAAGTGCTGTTTTCACAGTGCTAAGTACTCCCAACTCTATCAACAATGTAGGTTTTACCAGTTTTGTAAGTCTCTCTTATTTTCTTGGACTTATACATGGAATTCTCTGTGTAAACCTCTGTAACTTCTCTAGATAGATGAATCACTGTGTACTTTCTGATGTTTCTATCTGTTAGCAATGTTGAGAAACTCATACATTCTCTGTTCACTGTTTCCCGGTCTTAGAGAAGTAGATTTCTTTCTGCGAAAGTGCTGTTTTCACAGTGCTAAGTACTCCCAGCTCTATCAACAATGTAGCTTTTACCAGTTTTCTAAGTCTCTTTCGTTGTCTTGGAGTAACACTTGGAATTCTCTGTGTAAACCTCTGTAACTTCTCTAGGTAGATGAATTACTGTCTTCTTTCTCTTGTTTCTATCTGTTACCAATGTTGAGAAACTCATACATTCTCTGTTCACTGTTTCCCGGTCTTAGAGAAGTAGATTTCTTTCTGAGAAAGTGCTGTTTTCACAGTGCTACGTACTCCCAAATCTATCAACGATGTACGTTTTACCAGTTTTCTAAGTCTCTCTTATTTTCTTGTACTTATACTTGGAATTCTCTGTGTAAACCTCTGTAACTTCTTTAGGTAGATGAATCACTGTGTACTTTCTCTTGTTTCTATCTGTTACCAATTTTGAGAAACTCATACATTCTCTGTTCACTGTTTCCCGGTCTTAGAGAAGTAGATTTCTTTCTGCGAAAGTGCTGTTTTCAAAGTGCTAAGTATTCCCAAATCTATCAACAATGTTGGTTTTACCAGTTTTCTAAGTCTTATTTTCTTGTACTTATATTTGGAATTCTCTGTGTAACCCTCTGTAACTTCTCTAGGTAGATGAATCACTGTGTACTTTCTCTTGTTTCTATCTGTTACCAATCTTGAGAAACGCATACATTCTCTTTTGACTGATTCCCGGTCTTAGAGAAGTACATTTCTTTCTGCAAAATTGCTGTTTTCACAGTGCTAAGTACTCCCAGCTCTATCAACAATGTAGGTTTTACCAGTTTTCTAAGTCTCTCTCATTTTCTTGGAGTAACACTTGGAATTCTCTTTGTAAACCTCTGTAACTTCTCTAGGTAGATGAATCACTGTCTTTTTTCTCTTGTTTCTATCTGTTACCAATGTTGAGAAACTCATACATTCTCTTATCACTGTTTCACGGTCTTAGAGAAGTAGATTCTTTTTGACAAAAGTGATGTTTTCACAGTGCTGAGTACTCCCAAATGTATCAATAATGTTGGTTTTACCAGTTCTCTAAGTCTCTCTTATTTTCTTCGAGTTACACTTGGATTTCTCTGTGTAAACCTCTGTAACATCTCTAGGTAGATGAATCATTGTGTACTTTCTGTTGTTTCTATCTGTTACCAATCTTGAAAGACTAATACATTCTCTGTTCACTGTTTTCCGGTCTTACAGAAGTAGATTTCTTTCTGCGAAAGTGCTGATTTCACAGTGCTAAGTACTCCCAACTCTATCAACAATGTAGCTTTTACCAGTTTTCTAAGTCTCTCTTATTTTCTTGTACTTATACTTGGAATTCTCTGTGTAAACCTCTGTAAATTCCGTAGGTAGATGAATCACTGTGTACTTTCTCTTGTTTCTATCTGTTAGCAATCTTGAGAAACTCATACATTCTCTGTTCACTGTTTCCCGGTCTTAGAGAAGTAGATTTCTTTCTGCGAAAGTGCTGTTTTCACAGTGCTAAGTACTCCCAGCTCTATCAACAATGTAGGTTTAACCAGTTTTCTAAGTCTCTCTCATTTTCTTGGAGTAACACTTGGAATTCTCTGTGTAAACCTCTGTAACTTCTCTAGGTAGATGAATCACTGTGTACTTTCTCTTTTTTCTATCTGTTACCAGTCTTGACAAACTCATACATTCTCTGTTCACTGTTTCCCGGTCTTAGAGAAGTAGATTCCTTTTGACGAAAGTGATGTTTTCACAGTGCTGAGTACTCCCAAATGTATCAATAATGTTGGCTTTACCAGTTTTCTAAGTCTCTCTCATTTTCTTGGAGTAACACTTGGAATTCTCTGTGTAAACCTCTGTAACTTCTCTAGGTAGATGAATCACTGTGTACTTTCTCTTGTTTCTATCGGTTACCAATCCTGAGAAACTCATACATTCTCTGTTCACTGTTTCCCGGTCTTGGGGAAGTAGATTTCTTTCTGCGAAAGTGCTGTTTTCACAGTGCTAAGTACTCCCAACTGTATCAATAATGTTGGTTTTACCAGTTTTCTAAGTCTCTCTTGTTTTCTTGGAGTTACACTTGGAAATCTCCGTGTAAACCTCTGTAATTTCTCTAGGTAGATGAATCACTGTGTACTTTCTCTTTTTTCTATCTGTTACCAGTCTTGACAAACTCATACATTCTCTGTTCACTGTTTCCCGGTCTTAGCCAGGTAGATTTTTTTCTGCAAAAGTGCCGTTTTCACCGTGCTAAATACTCCCAACTGTATCAGCAATGTAGGTTTTACCAGTTTTCTAAGTCTCTCTCATTTTCTTGGAGTAACACTTGGAATTCTCTGTGTAAACCTCTGTAACTTCTCTAGATAGGTGAATCACTGTCTTCTTTCTCTTGTTTCTATCTGTTACCAATGTTGAGAAACTCATACATTCTCTGTTCACTGTTTCCCGGTCTTAGAGAAGTAGATTTCTTTCTGAGAAAGTGCTGTTTTCACAGTGCTACGTACTCCCAAATCTATCAACGATGTAGGTTTTACCAGTTTTCTAAGTCTCTCTTATTTTCTTGTACTTATACTTGGAATTCTCTGTGTAAACCTCTGTAACCTTTCTAGGCAGATGAATCACTGTGTACTTTCTCTTGTTTCTATGTGTTACCAATCTTGAGAAACTCATACATTCTCTGTTCACTGTTTTGCGATCTTAGAGAAGTAGATTTCTTTTGACGAAAGTGATGTTTTCACAGTGCTAACTACTCCCAAATGTATCAACAATGTTGGTTTTACCAGTTTTCTAAGTCTCTCTTGTTTTCTTGGAGTTACACTTGGAAATCTCTGTGTAAATTTCTGTAACTTCTCTAGGGTACTGAGTTACTGTGTACTTACTCTTGTTTCTATCTGTGACCAATCTTGAGAAACTCACAGATTCTCTTTTCACTGTTTCGTGGTCTGAGAGAAGTAGATTTCTTTCGAAGAAAGTGATGTTTTCACAATACTAAGTACTCCCAACTGTATCAACAATGTTGGTTTTACCAGTTTTTAAGTCTCTCTTATTTTCTTGCAGTAATATTTGGAATTCTCTGTGTAAACCTCTGCAACTCTTCTAGGTAGATGTATCACTCTGTACTTACTGTTATTTCTATCTGTTACCAATCTTGAGAAACTCATACATTCTCTGTTCACTGTTTCTCGGTCTTAGAGAAGTAGATTTCTTTGTGCGAAAGTGCGGTTTTCACAGTGCTTAGTACTCCCAACTCTATCAACAATGTAGGTTTTACCAGTTTTCTAAGTCTCTCTTATTTTCTTGTACTTATACTTGTAATTCTCTGTGTAAACCTCTGTAACTTCTCTAGGTAGATGAATCACTGTGTACTTTCTCTTGTTTCTATCTGTTACCAATCTTGAGAAAATCGTACATTCTCTGTTCATGTTTCCCGGTCATAGAGAAATAGATTTCTTTCTGCGAAAGTGCTGTTTTCACAGTGCTAAGTACTCCCAACTGTATGAACAATGTAGGTTTTACCAGTTTTCTAAGTCTCTCTTATTTTCTTGTACTTATACTTGGAATTCTCTGTGTAAACCTCTGTAACCTTTGTAGGTAGGTGAATCACTGTGTACTTTCTCTTGTTTCTATCTGTTACCAATCTTTAGAAACGCATACATTCTCTTTTCACTGTTTCCCGGTCTTAGAGAAGTAGACTTCTTTCTGCGAAAGTGCTGTTTTCACAGTTCTAAGTACTATCAACTCTATCAACAATGTAGGTTTTACCAGTTTTCTAAGTCTCTCTTATTTTCTTGGAGTTACACTTGGATTTCTCTGTGTAAACCTCTGTAACTTCTCTAGGTAGATGAATCACTGTGTACTTTCTCTTGTTTCTATCTGTTACCAATTTTGAGAAACTCATACATTCTCTGTTCACTGTTTCCCGGTCTTAGAGAAGTAGATTTCTTTCTGCGAAAGTGCTGTTTTCAAAGTGCTAAGTACTCCCAAATCTATCAAGAATGTTGGTTTTACCAGTTTTCTAAGTCTTATTTTCTTATACTTATATTTGGAATTCTCTGTGTAACCCTCTGTAACTTCTCTAGGTAGATGAATCACTGTGTACTTTTTCTTGTTTCTATCTGTTACCAATCTTTAAAAACGCATACATTCTCTGTTCAATGTTTCCCGGTCTTAGAGAAGTAGATCTCTTTCTGCGAAAGTGCTGTTTTCACAGTGCTAAGTACTCCCAACTCTATCAACAATGTAGGTTTTACCAGTTTTCTAAGTCTCTCTTATTTTGTTTTACCTATACTTGGAATTCTCTGTGTAAATCTCTCTAACTTCTCTAGGTATATGAATCACTGTGTACTTTCTCTTGTTTCTATCTGTTACCAATCTTGAGAAATGCATACATTCTCTTTTGACTGTTTCCCGGTCTTAGAGAAGTACATTTCTTTCTGCAAAATTGCTGTTTTCACAGTGCTAAGTACTCCCAGCTCTATCAACAATGTAGGTTTTACCAGTTTGCTAAGTCTCTCTTATTTTCTTGTACTTATACTTGGAATTCTCTGTGTCAACCTCTGTAACTTCCGTACGTAGATGAATCACTGTGTACTTTCTCTTGTTTCTATCTGTTACCAATCTTGAGAAACTCATACGTTCTCTGTTCACTGTTTCCCGGTCTTAGAGAAATAGATTTCTTTCTGCGAAAGTGTTGTTTTCACAGTGCTAAGTACTCCCAACTCTATCAACAAAGTAGGTTTTACCAGTTTTCTAAGTCTCTCTTATTTTCTTTTACTCATACTTGGAATTCTCTGTGTAAACCTCTGTAACCTTTCTAGGTAGGTGAATCACTGTGTACTTTCTCTTGTTTCTATCTGTTACCAATCTTTAGAAACGCATACATTCTCTTTTCACTGTTTCCCTGTCTTAGAGAAATAGATTTCTTTCTGCGAAAGTGCTGTTTTCACAGTGCTAAGTACTACCAACTCTATCAACAATGTAGGTTTTACCAGTTTTCTAAGTCTCTCTTATTTTCTTGGAGTTACACTTGGATTTCTCTGTGTAAACCTCTGTCACTTCTCTAGGTAGATGAATCACTGTGTACTTTCTCTTGTTTCTATCTGTTACCAATTTTGAGAAACTCATACATTCTCTGTTCACTGTTTCCCAGTCTTAGAGAAGTAGACTTCTTTCTGCGAAAGTGCTGTTTTCACAGTGCTAAGTACTCCCAACTCTATCAACAATGTTGGTTTTACCAGTTTTCTAAGTCTCTCTTATTTTCTTGCAGAAATTCTGGGAATTCTCTGTGTAAACCTCTGTAACTTCTCTAGGTAGATGAATCACTGTGTACTTTCTCTTGATTCTATCTGTTACCAATCTTGAGAAATGCATACATTCTCTGTTCAATGTTTCCCAGTCTTAGAGAAGTAGATTTCTTTCTGCGAAAGTGCTGTTTTCACAGTGCTAAGTACTCCCAACTCTATCAACAAAGTAGGTTTTACCAGTTATCTAAGTCTCTCTTATTTTCTTGTACTTATACTTGGAATTCTCTGTGTAAACCTCTGTAACCTTTCTAGGTAGATGAATCACTGTGTACTTTCTCTTGTTTCTATCTGTTACCAATCTTGAGAAACTCATACATTCTATGTTCACTGTTTCCCGGTCTTAGAGAAGTAGATTTCTTTCTGTGAAAGTGCTGTTTTCACAGTGCTAAGTACTCCCAACTCTATCAACAATGTAGGTTTTACCAGTTTTCTAAGTCTCTCTTATTTTTTTGTACTTATACTTGTAATTCTCTGTGTAAACCTGTGTAACTTCTCTAGATAGATGAATCACTGTGTACTTTCTCTTGTTTCTATCTGTTACCAATGTTGAGAAACTCATACATTCTCTGTTCACTGTTTCCCGGTCTTAGAGAAGTAGATTTCTTTCTGCGAAAGTGCTGTTTTCACAGTGCTAAGTACTCCCAACTCTATCAAAATTGTAGGTTTTACCAGTTTTCTAAGTCTCTCTCATTTTCTTCCACTTATACATGGAATCCTCTGTGTAAACCTCTGTAACTTCTCTAGGAGAATGAATCACCGTCTTCTTTCTCTTGTTTCTATCTGTTACCAATCTTGAGAAACTCATACATTCTCTTTTCACTGTTTCCCGGTGTTAGAGAAGTGGATTTCTTTCAGCGAAAGTGCTGTTTTCACAGTGCTAAGTACTCCCAATTCTATCAACAATGTAAGTTTTAACAGTTTTCTAAGTCTCTCTTATTTTCTTGTACTTATACTTGGAATTCTCTGTGTAAACCTCTGTAACTTCTCTAGGTAGATGAATCACTGTGTACTTTCTCTTGATTCTATCTGTTACCAATCTTGAGAAACGCATACATTCTCTGTTCAATGTTTCCCGGTCTTAGGGAAGTAGATTTCTTTCTGCGAAAGTGCTGTTTTCACAGTGCTAAGTACTCCCAACTCTATCAACAATGTAGGTTTTACCAGTTTTGTAAGTCTCTCTTATTTTCTTGGACTTATACATGGAATTCTCTGTGTAAACCTCTGTAACTTCTCTAGATAGATGAATCACTGTGTACTTTCTGATGTTTCTATCTGTTAGCAATGTTGAGAAACTCATACATTCTCTGTTCACTGTTTCCCGGTCTTAGAGAAGTAGATTTCTTTCTGCGAAAGTGCTGTTTTCACAGTGCTAAGTACTCCCAGCTCTATCAACAATGTAGCTTTTACCAGTTTTCTAAGTCTCTTTCGTTTTCTTGGAGTAACACTTGGAATTCTCTGTGTAAACCTCTGTAACTTCTCTAGGTAGATGAATTACTGTCTTCTTTCTCTTGTTTCTATCTGTTACCAATGTTGAGAAACTCATACATTCTCTGTTCACTGTTTCCCGGTCTTAGAGAAGTAGATTTCTTTCTGAGAAAGTGCTGTTTTCACAGTGCTACGTACTCCCAAATCTATCAACGATGTACGTTTTACCAGTTTTCTAAGTCTCTCTTATTTTCTTGTACTTATACTTGGAATTCTCTGTGTAAACCTCTGTAACTTCTCTACGTAGATGAATCACTGTGTACTTTCTCTTGTTTCTATCTGTTACCAATCTTGAGAAACTCATACATTCTCTGTTCACTGTTTCCCGGTCTTAGAGAAGTAGATTTCTTTCTGCGAAAGTGCTGTTTTCACAGTGCTAAGTACTCCCAACTCTATCAACAATGTAGGTTTTACCAGTTTTCTAAGTCTCTCTTATTTTCTTGGAGTTACACTTGGATTTCTCTGTGTAAACCTCTGTAACTTCTCTAGGTAGATGAATCACTGTGTACTTTCTCTTGTTTCTATCTGTTACCAATTTTGAGAAACTCATACATTCTCTGTTCACTGTTTCCCGGTCTTAGAGAAGTAGATTTCTTTCTGCGAAAGTGCTGTTTTCACAGTGCTAAGTACTCCCAACTCTATCAACAATGTAGCTTTTACCAGTTTTCTAAGTCTCTCATATTTTCTTGTACTTATACTTGGAATTCTCTGTGTAAACCTCTGTAACTTCTCTAGGTAGATGAATCACTGTGTACTTTCTCTTGTTTCTATCTGTTACCAATCTTTAGAAACGCATACATTCACTGTTCCCTGTTTCCCGGTCTTAGAGAAGTAGATTTCTTTCTGCAAAATTGCTGTTTTCACAGTGCTAAGTACTCCCAGCTCTATCAACAATGTAGGTTTTAGCAGTTTTCTAAGTCTCTCTCATTTTCTTGGAGTAACACTTGGAATTCTCTGTGTAAACTTCTGTAACTTCTCTAGGTAGATGAATCACTGTCTTCTTTCTCTTGTTTCTATCTGTTTCCAATGTTGAGAAACTCATACATTCTCTGTTCACTGTTTCCCGGTCTTGGAGAAGTAGATTTCTTTCTGCGAAAGTGCTGTTTTCACAGTGCTAAGTACTCCCAACTCTATCAACAATGTAGGTTTTACCAGTTTTCTAAGTCTCTCTTATTTTCTTGTACTTATACTTGGAATTCTCTGTGTAAACCTCTGTAATCTTTCTAGGTAGATAAATCAATGTGTACTTTCTCTTGTTTCTATCTGTTACCAATGTTGAGAAACTCATACATTCTCTGTTCACTGTTTCCCGGTCTTAGAGAAGTAGATTTCTTTCTTTGAAAGTGCTGTTTTCACAGTGCTAAGTACTCCCAACTCTATCAACAATGTAGGTTTTACCAGTTTTCTACGTCTCTCTTATTTTCTTGGAGTTACTCTTGGATTTCTCTGTGTAAAGCTCTGTAACTTCTCTAGGTAGATGAATCACTGTGTACTTTCTCTTGTTTCTATCTGTTACCAATCTTGAGAAACTCATACATTCTCTGTCCACTGTTTCCCGCTCATAGAGAAATAGATTTCTTTCTGCGAAAGTGCTGTTTTCACAGTGCTAAGTACTCCCAACTGTATCAACAATGTAGGTTTTACCAGTTTTCTAAGTCTCTCTTATTTTCTTGTACTTATACTTGGAATTCTCTGTGTAAACCTCTGTAACTTCCGTACGTAGATGAATCACCGTGTACTTTCTCTTGTTTCTATCTGTTAAAAATCTTGAGAAACGCATACATTCTCTGTTCACTGTTTCCCGGTCTTAGAGAAGTAGATTTCTTTCTGCGAAAGTGCTGTTTTAACAGTGCTAAGTACTCCCAGCTCTATCAACAATGTAGGTTTTAGCAGTTTTCTAAGTCTCTCTCATTTTCTTGGAGTAACACTTGGACTTCTCTGTGTAAACCTCTGTAACTTCTCTAGGTAGATGAATCACTGTCTTCTTTCTCTTGTTTCTATCTGTTTCCAATGTTGAGAAAGTCATACATTCTCTGTTCACTGTTTCCCGGTCTTAGAGAAGTAGATTTCTTTCTGCGAAAGTGCTGTTTTCCCAGTGCTACGTACTCCCTACTCTATCAACAAAGTAGCTTTTACCAGTTTTCTAAGTCTCTCATATTTTCTTGTACTTATACTTGGAATTCTCTGTGTAAACCTCTGTAACTTCTCTAGGTAGATGAATCACTGTGTACTTTCTCTTGTTTCTATCTGTTACCAATCTTTAGAAACGCATACATTCACTGTTCCCTGTTTCCCGGTCTTAGAGAAGTAGATTTCTTTCTGCGAAAGTGCTGTTTTCACAGTGCTAAGTACTCCCAGCTCTATCAACAATGTAGGTTTTAGCAGTTTTCTAAGTCTCTCTCATTTTCTTGGAGTAACACTTGGAATTCTCTGTGTAAACTTCTGTAACTTCTCTAGGTAGATGAATCACTGTCTTCTTTCTCTTGTTTCTATCTGTTTCCAATGTTGAGAAACTCATACATTCTCTGTTCACTGTTTCCCGGTCTTGGAGAAGTAGATTTCTTTCTGCGAAAGTGCTGTTTTCACAGTGCTAAGTACTCCCAACTCTATCAACAATGTAGGTTTTACCAGTTTTCTAAGTCTCTCTTATTTTCTTGTACTTATACTTGGAATTCTCTGTGTAAACCTCTGTAATCTTTCTAGGTAGATAAATCAATGTGTACTTTCTCTTGTTTCTATCTGTTACCAATGTTGAGAAACTCATACATTCTCTGTTCACTGTTTCCCGGTCTTAGAGAAGTAGATTTCTTTCTTTGAAAGTGCTGTTTTCACAGTGCTAAGTACTCCCAACTCTATCAACAATGTAGGTTTTACCAGTTTTCTACGTCTCTCTTATTTTCTTGGAGTTACTCTTGGATTTCTCTGTGTAAAGCTCTGTAACTTCTCTAGGTAGATGAATCACTGTGTACTTTCTCTTGTTTCTATCTGTTACCAATCTTGAGAAACTCATACATTCTCTGTTCACTGTTTCCCGGTCATAGAGAAATAGATTTCTTTCTGCGAAAGTGCTGTTTTCACAGTGCTAAGTACTCCCAACTGTATCAACAATGTAGGTTTTACCAGTTTTCTAAGTCTCTCTTATTTTCTTGTACTTATACTTGGAATTCTCTGTGTAAACCTCTGTAACTTCCGTACGTAGATGAATCACCGTGTACTTTCTCTTGTTTCTATCTGTTAAAAATCTTGAGAATCGCATACATTCTCTGTTCACTGTTTCCCGGTCTTAGAGAAGTAGATTTCTTTCTGCGAAAGTGCTGTTTTCACAGTGCTAAGTACTCCCAACTCTATCAACAATGTAGGTTTTACCAGTTTTCTAAGTCTCTCTTATTTTCTTGGAATTATACATGTAATTCTCTGTGTAATTTCTGTATCTTCTCTAGATAGATGAATCACTGTGTACTTTCTGATGTTTCTATCTGTTACAAATGTTGAGAAACTCATACATTCTCTGTTTACTGTTTCCCGGTCTTAGAGAAGTAGATTTCTTTCTGCGAAAGTGCTGTTTTAACAGTGCTAAGTACTCCCAGTTCTATCAACAATGTAGGTTTTACCAGTTTTCTAAGTCTCTCTCATTTTCTTGGAGTAACACTTGGAATTCTCTGTGTAAACCTGTGTAACTTCTCTAGGTAGATGAATCACTGTCTTCTTTCTCTTGTTTCTATCTGTTACTAAACTTGAGAAACTCATACATTCTCTGTTCCCTGTTTCCCGGTGTTAGAGAAGTAGATTTCTTTCTGCGAAAGTGCTGTTTTCACAGTGCTAAGTACTCCCAACTGTATCAACAATGTAGGTTTTACCAGTTTTCTAAGTCTCTCTTATTTTCTTGTACTTATACTTGTAATTCTCTGTGTAAACCTCTGTAACTTCCGTACGTAGATGAATCACCGTGTACTTTCTCTTGTTTCTATGTGTTACCAATCTTGAGAAACGCATACATTCTCTGTTCACTGTTTCCCGGTCTTAGAGAAGTAGATTTCTTTCTGCGAAAGTGCTGTTTTCACAGTGCTAAGTACTCCCAGCTCTATCAACAATGTAGGTTTTACAAGTTTTCTAAGTCTCTCTTATTTTCTTGTACTTATACTTGGAATTCTCTGTGTAAACCTCTGTAACCTTTCTAGGTAGATGAATCACTGTGTACTTTCTCTTGTTTCTATCTGTTACCAATCTTTAGAAACGCATACATTCTCTGTTCACTGTTTCCTGGTCTTAGAGAAGTAGATTTCTTTCTGCGAAAGTGCTGTTTTCACAGTGCTAAGTACTCCCAACTATATCAACAATGTAGGTTTTACCAGTTTTCTAAGTCTCTCTTATTTTCTTGAACTTATACTTGGAATTCTCTGAGTAAACCTCTGTAACTTCTCTAGGTAGATGAATCACTGTGTACTTTCTCTTGTTTCTATATGTTACCAATCTTTGGAAACGCATACATTCTCTGTTCACTGTTTCCCGGTCTTAGAGAAGTAGATTTCTTTCTGCGAAAGTGCTGTTTTCACAGTGGTAAGTACTCCCAGCTCTATCAACATTGTAGGTTTTACCAGTTTTCTAAGTCTCTCTTATTTTCTTGTACTTATACTTGGAATTCTCTGTGTAAACCTCTGTAACCTTTCTAGGTAGATGAATCACTGTGTACTTTCTCTTGTTTCTATCTGTTACCAATCTTTAGAAACGCATACATTCTCTTTTCACTGTTTTCAGGTCTTAGAGAAGTAGATTTCTTTCTGCAAAAGTGCTGTTTTCACAGTGCTAAGTACTCCCAACTCTATCAACAATGTAGGTTTAAGCAGTTTTCTAAGTCTCTCTTATTTTCTTTGAGTTACACTTGGATTTCTCTGTGTAAACCTCGGTAACTTCTCTAGGTAGATGAATCACTGTGTACTTTCTCTTGTTTCTATCTGTTACCAATCTTGAGAAACTCATACATTCTCTGTTCACTGTTTCCCGGTCTTAGAGAAGTAGATTTCTTTCTGCGAAAGTGCTGTTTTCGAAGTGTTAATTACTCCCAACTCTATCAACAATGTTGGTTTTACCATTTTTCTAAGTCTCTCTTATTTTCTTGTACTTATACTTGGAATTCTCTGTGTAAACCTCTGTAACTTCTCTAGGTAGATGAATCACTGTGTACTTTCTCTTGATTCTATCTGTTACCAATCTTTAGAAACGCATACATTCTCTGTTCAATGTTTCCCGGTCTTAGAGAAGTAGATTTCTTTCTGCGAAAGTGCTGTTTTCACAGTGCTAAGTACTCCCAACTCTATCAACAATGTAGGTTTTACCAGTTTTGTACGTCTCTCTTATTTTCTTGGAGTTACTCTTGGATTTCTCTGTGTAAACCTTTGCAACTTCTCTAGGTAGATGAATCACTGTGTTCTTTCTCTTGTTTATATCTGTTACCAATCTTGAGAAACTCATACATTCTCTGTTCACTTTTTCCCGGTCTTAGAGAAGTAGATTTCTTTCTGCGAAAGTGCTGTTTTCGCAGTGCTAAGTACTTGCAACTCTATCAACAATGTAGGTTTTACCAGTTTTCTAAGTCTCTCTTATATTCTTGGAATTACACTTGGATTTCTCTGTGTAAACCTCTGTAACTTCTCTAGGTAGATGAATCATTTTGTACTTTCTCTTGTTTCTATCTGTTACCAATCTTGAAAACGCATACATTCTCTGTTCACTGTTTCCCGGTCTTAGAGAAGTAGATTTCTTTCTGCGAAAGTGCTGTTTTCACAGTGCTAAGTACTCCCAACTCTATCAACAAAGTAGGTTTTACCAGTTTTCTAAGTCTCTCTTATTTTCTTGTACTTATACTTGGAATTCTCTGTGTAAACCTCTGTAACCTTTCTAGGTAGATGAATCACTGTGTACTTTCTCTTGTTTCTATCTGTTACCAATCTTTAGAAACGCATACATTCTCTTTTCACTGTTTCCCGGTCTTAGAGAAGTAGATTTCTTTCTGCGAAAGTGCTGTTTTCACAGTGCTAAGTACTCCCAACTCTATCAACAATGTAGGTTTTACCAGTTTTGTAAGTCTCTCTTATTTTCTTGGAGTTACTCTTGGATTTCTCTGTGTAAACCTCTATAACTTCTCTAGGAAGATGAATCACTGTGTACTTTCTCTTGTTTCTATCTGTTACCAATCTTGAGAAACTCATACATTCTCTGTTCACTGTTTCCCGGTCATGGAGAAATAGATTTCTTTGTGCGAAAATGCTGTTTTCACAGTGCTAAGTACTCCCAACTGTATCAACAATGTAGGTTTTACCAGTTTTCTAAGTCTCTCTTATTTTCTTGTACTTATACTTGGAATTCTCTCTGTAAACCTCTGTAACCTTTCTAGGTAGATGAATCACTGTGTACTTTCTCTTGTTTCTATCTGTTACCAATCTTTAGAAACGCATACATTCTCTTTTCACTGTTTCCAGGTCTTAGAGAAGTAGATTTCTTTCTGCGAAAGTGCTGTTTTCACAGTGCTAAGTACTCCCAACTCTATCAACAATGTAGGTTTAAGCAGTTTTCTAAGTCTCTCTTATTTTCTTGGAGTTACTCTTGGATTTCTCTGTGTAAAGCTCTGTAACTTCTCTAGGTAGATGAATCACTGTGTACTTTCTCTTGTTTCTATCTGTTACCAATCTTGAGAAACTCATACATTCTCTGTTCACTGTTTCCCGGTCATAGAGAAATAGATTTCTTTCTGCGAAAGTGCTGTTTTCACAGTGCTAAGTACTCCCAACTGTATCAACAATGTAGGTTTTACCAGTTTTCTAAGTCTCTCTTATTTTCTTGTACTTATACTTGGAATTCTCTGTGTAAACCTCTGTAACTTCCGTACGTAGATGAATCACCGTGTACTTTCTCTTGTTTCTATCTGTTAAAAATCTTGAGAAACGCATACATTCTCTGTTCACTGTTTCCCGGTCTTAGAGAAGTAGATTTCTTTCTGCGAAAGTGCTCTTTTCACTGTGCTAAGTACTCCCAACTCTATCAACAATGTAGGTTTTACCAGTTTTCTAAGTCTCTCTTATTTTCTTGGAATTATACATGTAATTCTCTGTGTAATTTCTGTATCTTCTCTAGATAGATGAATCACTGTGTACTTTCTGATGTTTCTATCTGTTACAAATGTTGAGAAACTCATACATTCTCTGTTTACTGTTTCCCGGTCTTAGAGAAGTAGATTTATTTCTGCGAAAGTGCTGTTTTAACAGTGCTAAGTACTCCCAGCTCTATCAACAAGGTAGGTTTTAGCAGTTTTCTAAGTCTCTCTCATTTTCTTGGAGTAACACTTGGACTTCTCTGTGTAAACCTCTGTAACTTCTCTAGGTAGATGAATCACTGTCTTCTTTCTCTTGTTTCTATCTGTTTCCAATGTTGAGAAAGTCATACATTCTCTGTTCACTGTTTCCCGGTCTTAGAGAAGTAGATTTCTTTCTGCGAAAGTGCTGTTTTCCCAGTGCTAAGTACTCCCTACTCTATCAACAATGTAGGTTTTACCAGTTTTCTAAGTCTCTCTTATTTTCTTGTACTTATTCTTGGAATTCTCTGTGTAAACCTCTGTAACTTCTCTAGGTAGATGAATCACTGTGTACTTTCTCTTGTTTCTATCTGTTACCAATCTTGAAAGACTAATACATTCTCTGTTCACTGTTTCCCGGTCTTAGAGAAGTAGACTTCTTTCTGCGAATGTGTTGTTTTCACAGTGCTAAGTACTCCCAACTCTATCAACAATGTAGGTTTTACCAGTTTTCTAAGTCTCTCTTATATTCTTGGAATTACACTTGGATTTCTCTGTGTAAACCTCTGTAACTTCTCTAGGTAGATGAATCATTTTGTACTTTCTCTTGTTTCTATCTGTTACCAATCTTGAAAACGCATACATTCTCTGTTCACTGTTTCCCGGTCTTAGAGAAGTAGATTTCTTTCTGCGAAAGTGCTGTTTTCACAGTGCTAAGTACTCCCAACTCTATCAACAAAGTAGGTTTTACCAGTTTTCTAAGTCTCTCTTATTTTCTTGTACTTATACTTGGAATTCTCTGTGTAAACCTCTGTAACCTTTCTAGGTAGATGAATCACTGTGTACTTTCTCTTGTTTCTATCTGTTACCAATCTTGAGAAACGCATACATTCTCTTTTCACTGTTTCCCGGTCTTAGAGAAGTAGATTTCTTTCTGCGAAAGTGCTGTTTTCACAGTGCTAAGTACTCCCAACTCTATCAACAATGTAGGTTTTACCAGTTTTGTAAGTCTCTCTTATTTTCTTGGAGTTACACTTGGATTTCTCTGTGTAAACCTCTGTAACTTCTCTAGGTAGATGAATCAGTGTGTACTTTCTCTTGTTTCTATCTGTTACCAATGTTAAGAAACTCATACATTCTCTGTTCACTGTTTCCCGGTCTTAGAGAAGTAGATTTCTTTCTGCGAAAGTGCTGTTTTCACAGTGCTAAGTACTCCCAGCTGTATCAACAATGTAGGTTTTACCAGTTTTCTAAGTCTCTCTCATTTTCTTGGAGTAACACTTGGAATTCTCTGGGTAAACCTCTGTAACTTCTCTAGGTAGATGAATCACTGTCTTCTTTCTCTTGTTTCTATCTGTTACTAAACTTGAGAAACTCATACATTCTCTGTTCCCTGTTTCCCGGTGTTAGAGAAGTAGATTTCTTTCTGCGAAAGTGCTGTTTTCACAGTGCTAAGTACTCCCAACTGTATCAACAATGTAGGTTTTACCAGTTTTCTAAGTCTCTCTTATTTTCATGTACTTATACTTGTAATTCTCTGTGTAAACCTCTGTAACTTCCGTACGTAGATGAATCACCGTGTACTTTCTCTTGTTTCTATGTGTTACCAATCTTGAGAAACGCATACATTCTCTGTTCACTGTTTCCCGGTCTTAGAGAAGTAGATTTCTTTCTGCGAAAGTGCTGTTTTCACAGTGCTAAGTACTCCCAGCTCTATCAACAATGTAGGTTTTACAAGTTTTCTAAGTCTCTCTTATTTTCTTGTACTTATACTTGGAATTCTCTGTGTAAACCTCTGTAACCTTTCTAGGTAGATGAATCACTGTGTACTTTCTCTTGTTTCTATCTGTTACCAATCTTTAGAAACGCATACATTCTCTGTTCACTGTTTCCTGGTCTTAGAGAAGTAGATTTCTTTCTGCGAAAGTGCTGTTTTCACAGTGCTAAGTACTCCCAACTCTATCAACAATGTAGGTTTTACCAGTTTTCTAAGTCTCTCTTATTTTCTTGAACTTATACTTGGAATTCTCTGAGTAAACCTCTGTAACTTCTCTAGGTAGATGAATCACTGTGTACTTTCTCTTGTTTCTATATGTTACCAATGTTTGGAAACGCATACATTCTCTGTTCACTGTTTCCCGGTCTTAGAGAAGTAGATTTCTTTCTGCGAAAGTGCTGTTTTCACAGTGGTAAGTACTCCCAGCTCTATCAACAATGTAGGTTTTACCAGTTTTCTAAGTCTCTCTTATTTTCTTGTACTTATACTTGGAATTCTCTGTGTAAACCTCTGTAACCTTTCTAGGTAGATGAATCACTGTGTACTTTCTCTTGTTTCTATCTGTTACCAATCTTTAGAAACGCATACATTCTCTTTTCACTGTTTCCAGGTCTTAGAGAAGTAGATTTCTTTCTGCAAAAGTGCTGTTTTCACAGTGCTAAGTACTCCCAACTCTATCAACAATGTAAGTTTAAGCAGTTTTCTAAGTCTCTCTTATTTTCTTTGAGTTACACTTGGATTTCTCTGTGTAAACCTCGGTAACTTCCGAGGTAGATGAATCACTGTGTACTTTCTCTTGTTTCTATCTGTTACCAATCTTGAGAAACTCATACATTCTCTGTTCACTGTTTCCCGGTCTTAGAGAAGTAGATTTCTTTCTGCGAAAGTGCTGTTTTCGAAGTGCTAATTACTCCCAACTCTATCAACAATGTTGGTTTTACCATTTTTCTAAGTCTCTCTTATTTTCTTGTACTTATACTTGGAATTCTCTGTGTAAACCTCTGTAACTTCTCTAGGTAGATGAATCACTGTGTACTTTCTCTTGATTCTATCTGTTACCAATCTTTAGAAACGCATACATTCTCTGTTCAATGTTTCCCGGTCTTAGAGAAGTAGATTTCTTTCTGCGAAAGTGCTGTTTTCACAGTGCTAAGTACTCCCAACTCTATCAACAATGTAGGTTTTACCAGTTTTGTACGTCTCTCTTATTTTCTTGGAGTTACTCTTGGATTTCTCTGTGTAAACCTTTGCAACTTCTCTAGGTAGATGAATCACTGTGTTCTTTCTCTTGTTTATATCTGTTACCAATCTTGAGAAACTCATACATTCTCTGTTCACTTTTTCCCGGTCATAGAGAAATATATTTCTTTCTGTGAAAGTGCTGTTTTCACAGTGCTAAGTACTCCCAGCTTTATCAACAATGTAGGTTTTACCAGTTTTCTAAGTCTCTCTTATTTTCTTGTACTTATACTTGTAATTCTCTGTGTAAACCTCTGTAACTTCCGTACGTAGATGAATCACCGTGTACTTTCTCTTGTTTCTATCTGTTACCAATCTTGAGAAACGCATACATTCTCTGTTCACTGTTTCCCGGTCTTAGAGAAGTAGATTTCTTTCTGCGAAAGTGCTGTTTTCACAGTGCTCAGTACTCCCAACTCTATCAACAATGTAGGTTTTACCAGTTTTCTAAGTCTCTCTTATTTTCTTGTACTTATACTTGGAATTCTCTGTGTAAACCTCTGTAACTTCTCTACGTAGATGAATGACCGTGTACTTTCTCTTGTTTCTATCTGTTACCAATCTTGAGAAACGCATACATTCTCTGTTCACTGTTTCTCGGTCTTAGAGAAGTAGATTTCTTTCTGCCAAAGTGCTGTTTTCACAGTGCTAAGTACTCCCAACTCTATGAACAATGTAGGTTTTACCAGTTTTCTAAGTCTCTCTTATTTTCTTGTACTTATACTTGGAATTCTCTGTGTAAACCTCTGTAACTTCTCTAGGTAGATGAATCACTGTCTTCTTTCTCTTGTTTCTATCTGTTACCAATGTTGAGAAACTCATACATTCTCTGTTCACTGTTTCCCGGACTTAGAGAAGTAGATTTCTATCTGAGAAAGTGCTGTTTTCACAGTGCTACGTACTCCCAAAGCTATCAACGATGTAGGTTTTACCAGTTTTTTAAGTCTCTCTTATTTTCTTCTACTTATACTTGGAATTCTCTGTGTAAACCTCTGTAACTTCTCTAGGTAGATGAATCACTGTGTACTTTCTCTTGTTTCTATCTGTTACCAATCTTTAGAAACGCATACATTCTCTGTTCACTGTTTCCCGGTCTTAGAGAAGTAGATTTCTTTCTTTGAAAGTGCTGTTTTCACAGTGCTAAGTACTCCCAACTCTATCAACAATGTAGGTTTTACCAGTTTTCTACGTCTCTCTTATTTTCTTGGAGTTACTCTTGGATTTCTCTGTGTAAACCTCTATAACTTCTCTAGGAAGATGAATCACTGTGTACTTTCTCTTGTTTCTATCTGTTACCAATCTTGAGAAACTCATACATTCTCTGTTCACTGTTTCCCGGTCATAGAGAAATAGATTTCTTTGTGCGAAAATGCTGTTTTCACAGTGCTAAGTACTCCCAACTGTATCAACAATGTAGGTTTTACCAGTTTTCTAAGTCTCTCTTATTTTCTTGTACTTATACTTGAAATTCTCTCTGTAAACCTCTGTAACCTTTCTAGGTAGATGAATCACTGTGTACTTTCTCTTGTTTCTATCTGTTACCAATCTTTAGAAACGCATACATTCTCTTTTCACTGTTTTCAGGTCTTAGAGAAGTAGATTTCTTTCTGCAAAAGTGCTGTTTTCACAGTGCTAAGTACTCCCAACTCTATCAACAACGTAGGTTTAAGCAGTTTTCTAAGTCTCTCTTATTTTCTTTGAGTTACACTTGGATTTCTCTGTGTAAACCTCGGTAACTTCTCTAGGTAGATGAATCACTGTGTACTTTCTCTTGTTTCCATCTGTTACCAATCTTGAGAAACTCATACATTCTCTGTTCACTGTTTCCCGGTCTTAGAGAAGTAGATTTCTTTCTGCGAAAGTGCTGTTTTCGAAGTGCTAATTACTCCCAACTCTATCAACAATGTTGGTTTTACCATTTTTCTAAGTCTCTCTTATTTTCTTGTACTTATACTTGGAATTCTCTGTGTAAACCTCTGTAACTTCTCTAGGTAGATGAATCACTGTGTACTTTCTCTTGATTCTATCTGTTACCAATCTTTAGAAACGCATACATTCTCTGTTCAATGTTTCCCGGTCTTAGAGAAGTAGATTTCTTTCTGCGAAAGTGCTGTTTTCACAGTGCTAAGTACTCCCAACTCTATCAACAATGTAGGTTTTACCAGTTTTGTACGTCTCTCTTATTTTCTTGGAGTTACTCTTGGATTTCTCTGTGTAAACCTTTGCAACTTCTCTAGGTAGATGAATCACTGTGTTCTTTCTCTTGTTTATATCTGTTACCAATCTTGAGAAACTCATACATTCTCTGTTCACTTTTTCCCGGTCTTAGAGAAGTAGATTTCTTTCTGCGAAAGTGCTGTTTTCGCAGTGCTAAGTACTTGCAACTCTATCAACAATGTAGGTTTTACCAGTTTTCTAAGTCTCTCTTATATTCTTGGAATTACACTTGGATTTCTCTGTGTAAACCTCTGTAACTTCTCTAGGTAGATGAATCATTTTGTACTTTCTCTTGTTTCTATCTGTTACCAATCTTGAAAACGCATACATTCTCTGTTCACTGTTTCCCGGTCTTAGAGAAGTAGATTTCTTTCTGCGAAAGTGCTGTTTTCACAGTGCTAAGTACTCCCAACTCTATCAACAAAGTAGGTTTTACCAGTTTTCTAAGTCTCTCTTATTTTCTTGTACTTATACTTGGAATTCTCTGTGTAAACCTCTGTAACCTTTCTAGGTAGATGAATCACTGTGTACTTTCTCTTGTTTCTATCTGTTACCAATCTTTAGAAACGCATACATTCTCTTTTCACTGTTTCCCGGTCTTAGAGAAGTAGATTTCTTTCTGTGAAAGTGCTGTTTTCACAGTGCTAAGTACTCCCAACTCTATCAACAATGTAGGTTTTACCAGTTTTGTAAGTCTCTCTTATTTTCTTGGAGTTACACTTGGATTTCTCTGTGTAAACCTCTGTAACTTCTCTAGGTAGATGAATCAGTGTGTACTTTCTCTTGTTTCCATCTGTTACCAATCTTGAGAAACTCATACATTCTCTGTTCACTGTTTCCCGGTCATAGAGAAATAGATTTCTTTGTGCGAAAATGCTGTTTTCACAGTGCTAAGTACTCCCAACTGTATCAACAATGTAGGTTTTACCAGTTTTCTAAGTCACTCTTATTTTCTTGTACTTATACTTGGAATTCTCTCTGTAAATCTCTGTAACCTTTCTAGGTAGATGAATCACTGTGTACTTTCTCTTGTTTCTATCTGTTACCAATCTTTAGAAACGCATACATTCTCTTTTCACTGTTTCCAGGTCTTAGAGAAGTAGATTTCTTTCTGCGAAAGTGCTGTTTTCACAGTGCTAAGTACTCCCAACTCTATCAACAATGTAGGTTTAAGCAGTTTTCTAAGTCTCTCTTATTTTCTTGGAGTTACTCTTGGATTTCTCTGTGTAAAGCTCTGTAACTTCTCTAGGTAGATGAATCACTGTGTACTTTCTCTTGTTTCTATCTGTTACCAATCTTGAGAAACTCATACATTCTCTGTTCACTGTTTCCCGGTCATAGAGAAATAGATTTCTTTCTGCGAAAGTGCTGTTTTCACAGTGCTAAGTACTCCCAACTGTATCAACAATGTAGGTTTTACCAGTTTTCTAAGTCTCTCTTATTTTCTTGTACTTATACTTGGAATTCTCTGTGTAAACCTCTGTAACTTCCGTACGTAGATGAATCACCGTGTACTTTCTCTTGTTTCTATCTGTTAAAAATCTTGAGAAACGCATACATTCTCTGTTCACTGTTTCCCGGTCTTAGAGAAGTAGATTTCTTTCTGCGAAAGTGCTCTTTTCACAGTGCTAAGTACTCCCAACTCTATCAACAATGTAGGTTTTACCAGTTTTCTAAGTCTCTCTTATTTTCTTGGAATTATACATGTAATTCTCTGTGTAATTTCTGTATCTTCTCTAGATAGATGAATCACTGTGTACTTTCTGATGTTTCTATCTGTTACAAATGTTGAGAAACTCATACATTCTCTGTTTACTGTTTCCCGGTCTTAGAGAAGTAGATTTCTTTCTGCGAAAGTACTGTTTTAACAGTGCTAAGTACTCCCAGCTCTATCAACAAGGTAGGTTTTAGCAGTTTTCTAAGTCTCTCTCATTTTCTTGGAGTAACACTTGGACTTCTCTGTGTAAACCTCTGTAACTTCTCTAGGTAGATGAATCACTGTCTTCTTTCTCTTGTTTCTATCTGTTTCCAATGTTGAGAAAGTCATACATTCTCTGTTCACTGTTTCCCGGTCTTAGAGAAGTAGATTTCTTTCTGCGAAAGTGCTGTTTTCCCAGTGCTAAGTACTCCCTACTCTATCAACAATGTAGGTTTTACCAGTTTTCTAAGTCTCTCTTATTTTCTTGTACTTATTCTTGGAATTCTCTGTGTAAACCTCTGTAACTTCTCTAGGTAGATGAATCACTGTGTACTTTCTCTTGTTTCTATCTGTTACAAATCTTTAGAAACGCATACATTCTCTGTTCACTGTTTCCCGGTCTTAGAGAAGTAGACTTCTTTCTGCGAATGTGTTGTTTTCACAGTGCTAAGTACTCCCAACTCTATCAACAATGTAGGTTTTACCAGTTTTCTAAGTCTCTCTTATATTCTTGGAATTACACTTGGATTTCTCTGTGTAAACCTCTGTAACTTCTCTAGGTAGATGAATCATTTTGTACTTTCTCTTGTTTCTATCTGTTACCAATCTTGAAAACGCATACATTCTCTGTTCACTGTTTCCCGGTCTTAGAGAAGTAGATTTCTTTCTGCGAAAGTGCTGTTTTCACAGTGCTAAGTACTCCCAACTCTATCAACAAAGTAGGTTTTACCAGTTTTCTAAGTCTCTCTTATTTTCTTGTACTTATACTTGGAATTCTCTGTGTAAACCTCTGTAACCTTTCTAGGTAGATGAATCACTGTGTACTTTCTCTTGTTTCTATCTGTTACCAATCTTGAGAAACGCATACATTCTCTTTTCACTGTTTCCCGATCTTAGAGAAGTAGATTTCTTTCTGCGAAAGTGCTGTTTTCACAGTGCTAAGTACTCCCAGCTGTATCAACAATGTAGGTTTTACCAGTTTTCTAAGTCTCTCTCATTTTCTTGGAGTAACACTTGGAATTCTCTGGGTAAACCTCTGTAACTTCTCTAGGTAGATGAATCACTGTCTTCTTTCTCTTGTTTCTATCTGTTACTAAACTTGAGAAACTCATACATTCTCTGTTCCCTGTTTCCCGGTGTTAGAGAAGTAGATTTCTTTCTGCGAAAGTGCTGTTTTCACAGTGCTAAGTACTCCCAACTGTATCAACAATGTAGGTTTTACCAGTTTTCTAAGTCTCTCTTATTTTCTTGTACTTATACTTGTAATTCTCTGTGTAAACCTCTGTAACTTCCGTACGTAGATGAATCACCGTGTACTTTCTCTTGTTTCTATGTGTTACCAATCTTGAGAAACGCATACATTCTCTGTTCACTGTTTCCCGGTCTTAGAGAAGTAGATTTCTTTCTGCGAAAGTGCTGTTTTCACAGTGCTAAGTACTCCCAGCTCTATCAACAATGTAGGTTTTACAAGTTTTCTAAGTCTCTCTTATTTTCTTGTACTTATACTTGGAATTCTCTGTGTAAACCTCTGTAACCTTTCTAGGTAGATGAATCACTGTGTACTTTCTCTTGTTTCTATATGTTACCAATGTTTGGAAACGCATACATTCTCTGTTCACTGTTTCCCGGTCTTAGAGAAGTAGATTTCTTTCTGCGAAAGTGCTGTTTTCACAGTGGTAAGTACTCCCAGCTCTATCAACAATGTAGGTTTTACCAGTTTTCTAAGTCTCTCTTATTTTCTTGTACTTATACTTGGAATTCTCTGTGTAAACCTCTGTAACCTTTCTAGGTAGATGAATCACTGTGTACTTTCTCTTGTTTCTATCTGTTACCAATCTTTAGAAACGCATACATTCTCTTTTCACTGTTTCCAGGTCTTAGAGAAGTAGATTTCTTTCTGCAAAAGTGCTGTTTTCACAGTGCTAAGTACTCCCAACTCTATCAACAATGTAAGTTTAAGCAGTTTTCTAAGTCTCTCTTATTTTCTTTGAGTTACACTTGGATTTCTCTGTGTAAACCTCAGTAACTTCCGAGGTAGATGAATCACTGTGTACTTTCTCTTGTTTCTATCTGTTACCAATCTTGAGAAACTCATACATTCTCTGTTCACTGTTTCCCGGTCTTAGAGAAGTAGATTTCTTTCTGCGAAAGTGCTGTTTTCGAAGTGCTAATTACTCCCAACTCTATCAACAATGTTGGTTTTACCATTTTTCTAAGTCTCTCTTATTTTCTTGTACTTATACTTGGAATTCTCTGTGTAAACCTCTGTAACTTCTCTAGGTAGATGAATCACTGTGTACTTTCTCTTGATTCTATCTGTTACCAATCTTTAGAAACGCATACATTCTCTGTTCAATGTTTCCCGGTCTTAGAGAAGTAGATTTCTTTCTGCGAAAGTGCTGTTTTCACAGTGCTAAGTACTCCCAACTCTATCAACAATGTAGGTTTTACCAGTTTTGTACGTCTCTCTTATTTTCTTGGAGTTACTCTTGGATTTCTCTGTGTAAACCTTTGCAACTTCTCTAGGCAGATGAATCACTGTGTTCTTTCTCTTGTTTATATCTGTTACCAATCTTGAGAAACTCATACATTCTCTGTTCACTTTTTCCCGGTCATAGAGAAATATATTTCTTTCTGTGAAAGTGCTGTTTTCACAGTGCTAAGTACTCCCAGCTTTATCAACAATGTAGGTTTTACCAGTTTTCTAAGTCTCTCTTATTTTCTTGTACTTATACTTGTAATTCTCTGTGTAAACCTCTGTAACTTCCGTACGTAGATGAATCACCGTGTACTTTCTCTTGTTTCTATCTGTTACCAATCTTTAGAAACGCATACATTCTCTGTTCCCTGTTTCCCGGTCTTAGAGAAGTAGATTTCTTTCTGCGAAAGTGCTGTTTTCACAGTGCTCAGTACTCCCAACTCTATCAACAATGTAGGTTTTACCAGTTTTCTAAGTCTCTCTTATTTTCTTGTACTTATACTTGGAATTCTCTGTGTAAACCTCTGTAACTTCTCTACGTAGATGAATGACCGTGTACTTTCTCTTGTTTCTATCTGTTACCAATCTTGAGAAACGCATACATTCTCTGTTCACTGTTTCTCGGTCTTAGAGAAGTAGATTTCTTTCTGCCAAAGTGCTGTTTTCACAGTGCTAAGTACTCCCAACTCTATGAACAATGTAGGTTTTACCAGTTTTCTAAGTCTCTCTTATTTTCTTGTAATTATACTTGGAATTCTCTGTGTAAACCTCTGTAACTTCTCTAGGTAGATGAATCACTGTCTTCTTTCTCTTGTTTCTATCTGTTACCAATGTTGAGAAACTCATACATTCTCTGTTCACTGTTTCCCGGACTTAGAGAAGTAGATTTCTTTCTGAGAAAGTGCTGTTTTCACAGTGCTACGTACTCCCAAAGCTATCAACGATGTAGGTTTTACCAGTTTTTTAAGTCTCTCTTATTTTCTTCTACTTATACTTGGAATTCTCTGTGTAAACCTCTGTAACTTCTCTAGGTAGATGAATCACTGTGTACTTTCTCTTGTTTCTATCTGTTACCAATCTTTAGAAACGCATACATTCTCTGTTCACTGTTTCCCGGTCTTAGAGAAGTAGATTTCTTTCTTTGAAAGTGCTGTTTTCACAGTGCTAAGTACTCCCAACTCTATCAACAATGTAGGTTTTACCAGTTTTCTACGTCTCTCTTATTTTCTTGGAGTTACTCTTGGATTTCTCTGTGTAAACCTCTATAACTTCTCTAGGAAGATGAATCACTGTGTACTTTCTCTTGTTTCTATCTGTTACCAATCTTGAGAAACTCATACATTCTCTGTTCACTGTTTCCCGGTCTTAGAGAAATAGATTTCTTTGTGCGAAAATGCTGTTTTCACAGTGCTAAGTACTCCCAACTGTATCAACAATGTAGGTTTTACCAGTTTTCTAAGTCTCTCTTATTTTCTTGTACTTATACTTGGAATTCTCTCTGTAAACCTCTGTAACCTTTCTAGGTAGATGAATCACTGTGTACTTTCTCTTGTTTCTATCTGTTACCAATCTTTAGAAACGCATACATTCTCTTTTCACTGTTTCCAGGTCTTGGAGAAGTAGATTTCTTTCTGCGAAAGTGCTGTTTTCACAGTGCTAAGTACTCCCAACTCTATCAACAATGTAGGTTTAAGCAGTTTTCTAAGTCTCTCTTATTTTCTTGGAGTTACACTTGGATTTCTCTGTGTAAACCTCTGTAACTTCTCTAGGTAGATGAATCACTGTGTACTTTCTCTTGTTTCTATCTGTTACCAATCTTGAGAAACTCATACATTCTCTGTTTACTGTTTCCCGGTCTTAGAGAAGTAGATTTCTTTCTGCGAAAGTGCTGTTTTCAAAGTGCTAAATACTCAAAACTCTATCAACAATGTTGGTTTTACCAGTTTTCTACGTCTCTCTTATTTTCTTGTACTTATACTTGGAATTCTCGGTGTAAACCTTTGTAACTTCTCTAGGTAGATGAATCACTGTGTACTTTCTCTTGATTCTATCTGTTACCAATCTTTAGAAACGCTTACATTCTCTGTTCAATGTTTCCCGGTCTTAGAGAAGTAGATTTCTTTCTGCGAAAGTGCTGTTTTCACAGTGCTAAGTACTCCCAACTCTATCAACAATGTAGGTTTTACCAGTTTTCTAAGTCTCTCTTATTTTCTTGAACTTATACTTGGAATTCTCTGAGTAAACCTCTGTAACTTCTCTAGGTAGATGAATCACTGTGTACTTTCTCATGTTTCTATATGTTACCAATCTTTAGAAACGCATACATTCTCTGTTCACTGTTTCCCGGTCTTAGAGAAGTAGATTTCTTTCTGCGAAAGTGCTGTTTTCACAGTGGTAAGTACTCCCAGCTCTATCAACAATGTAGGTTTTACCAGTTTTCTAAGTCTCTCTTATTTTCTTGTACTTATACTTGGAATTATCTGTGTAAACCTCTGTAACCTTTCTAGGTAGATGAATCACTGTGTACTTTCTCTTGTTTCTATCTGTTACCAATCTTTAGAAACGCATACATTCTCTTTTCACTGTTTCCAGGTTTTAGAGAAGTAGATTTCTTTCTGCGAAAGTGCTGTTTTCACAGTGCTAAGTACTCCCATCTCTATCAACAATGTAGGTTTAAGCAGTTTTCTAAGTCTCTCTTATTTTCTTGGAGTTACACTTGGATTTCCCTGTGTAAACCTCGGTAACTTCTCTAGGTAGATGAATCACTGTGTACTTTCTGTTGTTTCTATCTGTTACCAATCTTGAGAAACGCATGCATTCTCTGTTCACTGTGTCCCGGTCTTAGAGAAGTAGATTTCTTTGTGCGAAAGTGCTGTTTTCACAGTGCTAAGTACTCCCAACTCTATCAACAATGTAGGTTTTACCAGTTTTCTAAGTCTCTCTTATATTCTTGTACTTATACTTGGAATTCTCTGTGTAAACCTCTGTAACTCCTCTACGTAGATGAATGACCGTGTACTTTCTCTTGTTTCTATCTGTTACCAATCTTGAGAAACGCATACATTCTCTGTTCACTGTTTCTCGGTCTTAGAGAAGCAGATTTCTTTCTCCCAAAGTGCTGTTTTCACAGTGCTAAGTACTCCCAACTCTATGAACAATGTAGGTTTTACCAGTTTTCTAAGTCTCTCTTATTTTCTTGTACTTATACTTGTAATTCTCTGTGTAAACCTCTGTAACTTTCGTAGGTAGATGAATCACTGTGTACTTTCTCTTGTTTCTGTCTGTTACCAATCTTGAGAAACTCATACATTCTCTGTTCACTGTTTCCCGGTCTTAGAGAAGTAGATTTCTTTCTGTGAAAGTGCTGTTTTCACAGTGCTAAGTACTCCCAGCTCTATCAACAATGTAGCTTTTACCAGTTTTCTAAGTCTCTTTCGTTTTCTTGGAGTAACACTTGGAATTCTCTGTGTAAACCTCTGTAACTTCACTAGGTAGATGAATCACTGTCTTCTTTCTCTTGTTTCTATCTGTTACCAATGTTGAGAAACTCATACGTTCTCTGTTCACTGTTTCCCGGTCTTAGAGAAGTAGATTTCTTTCTGAGAAAGTGCTGTTTTCACAGTGCTAAGTACTCCCAACTGTGTCAACAATGTAGGTTTTACCAGTTTTCTAAGTCTCTCTTATTTTTTTGTACTTATACTTGTAATTCTCTGTGTAAACCTCTGTAACTTTCGTAGGTAGATGAATCACTGTGTACTTTCTCTTGTTTCTGTCTGTTACCAATCTTGAGAAACTCATACATTCTCTGTTCACTGTTTCCCGGTCTTCCAGAAGTAGATTTCTTTCTGCGAAAGTGCTGTTTTCACAGTGCTAAGTACTCCCAACTCTATGAACAATGTAGATTTTACCAGTTTTCTAAGTCTCTCTTTTTTTCTTGTACTTATACTTGTAATTCTCTGTGTAAACTTCTGTAACTTCTCTAGATAGATGAATCACTGTGTACTTTCTCTTGTTTCTATCTGTTACCAATGTTGAGAAACTCATACATTCTCTGTTCACTGTTTCCCGGTCTTAGAGAAGTAGATTTCTTTCTGTGAAAGTGCTGTTTTCACAGTGCTAATACTCCCAGCTCTATCAACAATGTAAGTTTTACCAGTTTTCTAAGTCTCTCTTATTTTCTTGTACTTATACTTGGAATTCTCTGTGTAAACCTCTGTAATCTTTCTAGGTAGATAAATCAATGTGTACTTTCTCTTGTTTCTATGTGTTACCAATGTTGAGAAACTCATACATTCTCTGTTCACTGTTTCTCGGTCTTAGAGAAGTAGATTTCTTTCTTTGAACGTGCTGTTTTCACAGTGCTAAGTACTCCCAGCTCTATCAACAATGTAGGTTTTACCAGTTTTCTACGTCTCTCTTATTTTCTTGGAGTTACTCTTGGATTTCTCTGTGTAAACCTCTGTAACTTCTCTAGGTAGATGAATCACTGTGTACTTTCTCTTGTTTCTATCTGTTACCAATCTTGAGAAACTCATACATTCTCTCTTTACTGTTTCCCGGTCATAGTGAAATAGATTTCTTTCTGCGAAAGTGCTGTTTTCACAGTGTTAAGTACTCCCAACTGTATCAACAATGTAGGTTTCACCAGTTTTCTAAGTCTCTCTTATTTTCTTGTACTTATACTTGTAATTCTCTGTGTTAACCTCTGTAACTTCCGTACGTAGATGAATCACTGGGTACTTTCTCTTGTTTCTATCTGTTACCAATCTTGAGAAACTCATACATTCTCTTTTCACTGTTTCCAGGTCTTGGAGAAGTAGATTTCTTTCTGCGAAAGTGCTGTTTTCACAGTGCTAAGTACTCCCAACTCTATCAACAATGTAGGTTTAAGCAGTTTTCTAAGTCTCTCTTATTTTCTTGGAGTTACACTTGGATTTCTCTGTGTAAACCTCTGTAACTTCTCTAGGTAGATGAATCACTGTGTACTTTCTCTTGTTTCTATCTGTTACCAATCTTGAGAAACTCATACATTCTCTGTTTACTGTTTCCCGGTCTTAGAGAAGTAGATTTCTTTCTGCGAAAGTGCTGTTTTCAAAGTGCTAAATACTCAAAACTCTATCAACAATGTTGGTTTTACCAGTTTTCTACGTCTCTCTTATTTTCTTGTACTTATACTTGGAATTCTCGGTGTAAACCTTTGTAACTTCTCTAGGTAGATGAATCACTGTGTACTTTCTCTTGATTCTATCTGTTACCAATCTTTAGAAACGCTTACATTCTCTGTTCAATGTTTCCCGGTCTTAGAGAAGTAGATTTCTTTCTGCGAAAGTGCTGTTTTCACAGTGCTAAGTACTCCCAACTCTATCAACAATGTAGGTTTTACCAGTTTTCTAAGTCTCTCTTATTTTCTTGAACTTATACTTGGAATTCTCTGAGTAAACCTCTGTAACTTCTCTAGGTAGATGAATCACTGTGTACTTTCTCATGTTTCTATATGTTACCAATCTTTAGAAACGCATACATTCTCTGTTCACTGTTTCCCGGTCTTAGAGAAGTAGATTTCTTTCTGCGAAAGTGCTGTTTTCACAGTGGTAAGTACTCCCAGCTCTATCAACAATGTAGGTTTTACCAGTTTTCTAAGTCTCTCTTATTTTCTTGTACTTATACTTGGAATTATCTGTGTAAACCTCTGTAACCTTTCTAGGTAGATGAATCACTGTGTACTTTCTCTTGTTTCTATCTGTTACCAATCTTTAGAAACGCATACATTCTCTTTTCACTGTTTCCAGGTTTTAGAGAAGTAGATTTCTTTCTGCGAAAGTGCTGTTTTCACAGTGCTAAGTACTCCCATCTCTATCAACAATGTAGGTTTAAGCAGTTTTCTAAGTCTCTCTTATTTTCTTGGAGTTACACTTGGATTTCCCTGTGTAAACCTCGGTAACTTCTCTAGGTAGATGAATCACTGTGTACTTTCTGTTGTTTCTATCTGTTACCAATCTTGAGAAACGCATACATTCTCTGTTCACTGTGTCCCGGTCTTAGAGAAGTAGATTTCTTTGTGCGAAAGTGCTGTTTTCACAGTGCTAAGTACTCCCAACTCTATCAACAATGTAGGTTTTACCAGTTTTCTAAGTCTCTCTTATATTCTTGTACTTATACTTGGAATTCTCTGTGTAAACCTCTGTAACTCCTCTACGTAGATGAATGACCGTGTACTTTCTCTTGTTTCTATCTGTTACCAATCTTGAGAAACGCATACATTCTCTGTTCACTGTTTCTCGGTCTTAGAGAAGCAGATTTCTTTCTCCCAAAGTGCTGTTTTCACAGTGCTAAGTACTCCCAACTCTATGAACAATGTAGGTTTTACCAGTTTTCTAAGTCTCTCTTATTTTCTTGTACTTATACTTGTAATTCTCTGTGTAAACCTCTGTAACTTTCGTAGGTAGATGAATCACTGTGTACTTTCTCTTGTTTCTGTCTGTTACCAATCTTGAGAAACTCATACATTCTCTGTTCACTGTTTCCCGGTCTTAGAGAAGTAGATTTCTTTCTGTGAAAGTGCTGTTTTCACAGTGCTAAGTACTCCCAGCTCTATCAACAATGTAGCTTTTACCAGTTTTCTAAGTCTCTTTCGTTTTCTTGGAGTAACACTTGGAATTCTCTGTGTAAACCTCTGTAACTTCACTAGGTAGATGAATCACTGTCTTCTTTCTCTTGTTTCTATCTGTTACCAATGTTGAGAAACTCATACGTTCTCTGTTCACTGTTTCCCGGTCTTAGAGAAGTAGATTTCTTTCTGAGAAAGTGCTGTTTTCACAGTGCTAAGTACTCCCAACTGTGTCAACAATGTAGGTTTTACCAGTTTTCTAAGTCTCTCTTATTTTTTTGTACTTATACTTGTAATTCTCTGTGTAAACCTCTGTAACTTTCGTAGGTAGATGAATCACTGTGTACTTTCTCTTGTTTCTGTCTGTTACCAATCTTGAGAAACTCATACATTCTCTGTTCACTGTTTCCCGGTCTTCCAGAAGTAGATTTCTTTCTGCGAAAGTGCTGTTTTCACAGTGCTAAGTACTCCCAACTCTATGAACAATGTAGATTTTACCAGTTTTCTAAGTCTCTCTTATTTTCTTGTACTTATACTTGTAATTCTCTGTGTAAACTTCTGTAACTTCTCTAGATAGATGAATCACTGTGTACTTTCTCTTGTTTCTATCTGTTACCAATGTTGAGAAACTCATACATTCTCTGTTCACTGTTTCCCGGTCTTAGAGAAGTAGATTTCTTTCTGTGAAAGTGCTGTTTTCACAGTGCTAATACTCCCAGCTCTATCAACAATGTAAGTTTTACCAGTTTTCTAAGTCTCTCTTATTTTCTTGTACTTATACTTGGAATTCTCTGTGTAAACCTCTGTAATCTTTCTAGGTAGATAAATCAATGTGTACTTTCTCTTGTTTCTATGTGTTACCAATGTTGAGAAACTCATACATTCTCTGTTCACTGTTTCTCGGTCTTAGAGAAGTAGATTTCTTTCTTTGAACGTGCTGTTTTCACAGTGCTAAGTACTCCCAGCTCTATCAACAATGTAGGTTTTACCAGTTTTCTACGTCTCTCTTATTTTCTTGGAGTTACTCTTGGATTTCTCTGTGTAAACCTCTGTAACTTCTCTAGGTAGATGAATCACTGTGTACTTTCTCTTGTTTCTATCTGTTACCAATCTTGAGAAACTCATACATTCTCTCTTTACTGTTTCCCGGTCATAGTGAAATAGATTTCTTTCTGCGAAAGTGCTGTTTTCACAGTGTTAAGTACTCCCAACTGTATCAACAATGTAGGTTTCACCAGTTTTCTAAGTCTCTCTTATTTTCTTGTACTTATACTTGTAATTCTCTGTGTTAACCTCTGTAACTTCCGTACGTAGATGAATCACTGGGTACTTTCTCTTGTTTCTATCTGTTACCAATCTTGAGAAACTCATACATTCTCTGTTCACTGTTTCCCGGTCTTAGAGAAGTAGATTTCTTTCTGCGAAAGTGCTGTTTTCACAGTGCTAAGTACTCCCAACTCTATCAACAATGTAGGTTTTACCAGTTCTCTAAGTCTCTCTTATTTTTTTGTACTTATACTTGGAATTCCCTGTGTAAACCTCTGTAACTTCTCTAGGTAGATGAATCACTGTGTACTTTCTCTTGTTTCTGTCTGTTACCAATCTTGAGAAACTCATACATTCTCTGTTCACTGTTTCCCGGTCTTACAGAAGTAGATTTCTTTCTGCGAAAGTGCTGTTTTCACAGTTCTAAGTACTCCCAACTCTATGAACAATGTAGGTTTTACCAGCTTTCTAAGTCTCTCTTATTTTCTTGTACTTATACTTGTAATTCTCTGTGTAAACCGCTGTAACTTCTCTAGATAGATGAATCACTATGTACTTTCTCTTGTTTCTATCTGTTACCAATGTTGAGAAACTCATACATTCTCTGTTCACTGTTTCCCGGTCTTAGAGAAGTAGATTTCTTTCTGTGAAAGTGCTGTTTTCACAGTGCTAAGTACTCCCAGCTCTATCAACAATGTAGCTTTTACCAGTTTTCTAAGTCTCTTTCGTTTTCTTGGAGTAACACTTGGAATTTTCTGTGTAAACCTTTGTAACTTCTCTAGGTAGATGAATCACTGTCTTCTTTCTCTTGTTTCTATCTGTTACCAATGTTGAGAAACTCATACATTCTCTGTTCACTGTTTCCCGGTCTTAGAGAAGTAGATTTCTTTCTGAGAAAGTGCTGTTTTCACAGTTCTACGTACTCCCAAATCTATCAACCATGTAGGTTTTACCAGTTTTCTAAGTCTCTCTTATTTTCTTGTACTTATACTTGGAATTCTCTGTGTAAACCTCTGTAACTTCTCTAGGTAGATGAATCACTGTGTACTTTCTCTTGTTTCTATCTGTTACCAATCTTTAGAAACGCATACGTTCTCTTTTGACTGTTTCCAGGTCTTAGAGAAGTAGATTTCTTTCTGCGAAAGTGCTGTTTTCACAGTGCTAAGTACTCCCAACTCTATCAACAATGTAGGTTTAAGTAGTTTTCTCAGTCTCTTTTTTTTTCTTGGAGTTACACTTTGATTTCTCTGTGTAAACCTCTGTAACTTCTCTAGGTAGATGAATCACTGTGTACTTTCTCTTGTTTCTATCTGTTACCAATCTTGAGAAACTCATAAATTCTCTGTTCACTGTTTCTCGCTGATGGAGAAGTAGATTTCTTTCTGCGAAAGTGCTGTTTTCACAGTGTTATGTACTCCCAACTGTATCAACAATATAGGTTTCACCAGTTTTCTAAGTCTCTCTTATTTTCTTGTACTTATACTTGTAATTCTCTGTGTTAACCTCTGTAACTTCCGTACGTAGATGAATCACTGGGTACTTTCTCTTGTTTCTATCTGTTACCAATCTTGAGAAACTCATACATTCTCTGTTCACTGTTTCCCGGTCTTAGAGAAGTAGATTTCTTTTGCGAAAGTGCTGTTTTCACAGTGCTAAGTACTCCCAACTCTATCAACAATGTAGGTTTAAGCAGTTTTCTAAGTCTCTCTTATTTTCTTGGAGTTACACTTGGATTTCTCTGTGTAAACCTCTGTAACTTCTCTAGGTAGATGAATCACTGTGTACTTTCTCTTGTTTCTATCTGTTACCAATCTTGAGAAACTCATACATTCTCTGTTTACTGTTTCCCGGTCTTAGAGAAGTAGATTTCTTTCTGCGAAAGTGCTGTTTTCAAAGTGCTAAATACTCAAAACTCTATCAACAATGTTGGTTTTACCAGTTTTCTACGTCTCTCTTATTTTCTTGTACTTATACTTGGAATTCTCGGTGTAAACCTTTGTAACTTCTCTAGGTAGATGAATCACTGTGTACTTTCTCTTGATTCTATCTGTTACCAATCTTTAGAAACGCATACATTCTCTGTTCAATGTTTCCCGGTCTTAGAGAAGTAGATTTCTTTCTGCGAAAGTGCTGTTTTCACAGTGCTAAGTACTCCCAACTCTATCAACAATGTAGGTTTTACCAGTTTTCTAAGTCTCTCTTATTTTCTTGAACTTATACTTGGAATTCTCTGAGTAAACCTCTGTAACTTCTCTAGGTAGATGAATCACTGTGTACTTTCTCTTGTTTGTATATGTTACCAATCTTTAGAAACGCATACATTCTCTGTTCACTGTTTCCCGGTCTTAGAGAAGTAGATTTCTTTCTGCGAAAGTGCTGTTTTCACAGTGGTAAGTACTCCCAGCTCTATCAACAATGTAGGTTTTACCAGTTTTCTAAGTCTCTCTTATTTTCTTGTACTTATACTTGGAATTATCTGTGTAAACCTCTGTAACCTTTTTAGGTAGATGAATCACTGTGTACATTCTCTTGTTTCTATCTGTTACCAATCTTTAGAAACGCATACATTCTCTTTTCACTGTTTCCAGGTTTTAGAGAAGTAGATTTCTTTCTGCGAAAGTGCTGTTTTCACAGTGCTAAGTACTCCCAACTCTATCAACAATGTAGGTTTAAGCAGTTTTCTAAGTCTCTCTTATTTTCTTGGAGTTACACTTGGATTTCCCTGTGTAAACCTCGGTAACTTCTCTAGGTAGACGAATCACTGTGTACTTTCTGTTGTTTCTATCTGTTACCAATCTTGAGAAACTCATACATTCTCTGTTCACTGTTTCCCGGTCTTAGAGAAGTAGATTTCTTTCTGCGAAAGTGCTGTTTTCGAAGAGCTAATTACTCCGAACTCTATCAACAATGTTGGTTTTACCATTTTTCTAAGTCTCTCTTATTTTCTTGTACTTATACTTGGAATTCTCTGTGTAAACCTCTGTAACTTCTCTAGGTAGATGAATCACTGTGTACTTTCTCTTGATTCTATCTGTTACCAATCTTTAGAAACGCATACATTCTCTGTTCAATGTTTCCCGGTCTTAGAGAAGTAGATTTCTTTCTGCGAAAGTGCTGTTTTCACAGTGCTAAGTACTCCCAACTCTATCAACAATGTAGGTTTTACCAGTTTTCTACGTCTCTCTTATTTTCTTGGAGTTACTCTTGGATTTCTCTGTGTAAACCTTTGTAACTTCTCTAGGTAGATGAATCACTGTGTTCTTTCTCTTGTTTATATCTGTTACCAATCTTGAGAAACTCATACATTCTCTGTTCACTTTTTCCCGGTCATAGAGAAATATATTTCTTTCTGCGAAAGTGCTGTTTTCACAGTGCTAAGTACTCCCAGCTTTATCAACAATGTAGGTTTTACCAGTTTTCTAAGTCTCTCTTATTTTCTTGTACTTATACTTGTAATTCTCTGTGTAAACCTCTGTATCTTCCGTACGTAGGTGAATCACCGTGTACTTTCTCTTGTTTCTATCTGTTACCAATCTTGAGAAACGCATACATTCTCTGTTCACTGTGTCCCGGTTTTAGAGAAGTAGATTTCTTTGTGCGAAAGTGCTGTTTTCACAGTGCTAAGTACTCCCAACTCTATCAACAATGTAGGTTTTACCAGTTTTCTAAGTCTCTCTTATATTCTTGTACTTTTACTTGGAATTCTCTGTGTAAACCTCTGTAACTCCTCTACGTAGATGAATGACCGTGTACTTTCTCTTGTTTCTATCTGTTACCAATCTTGAGAAACGCATACATTCTCTGTTCACTGTTTCTCGGTCTTAGAGAAGCAGATTTCTTTCTCCCAAAGTGCTGTTTTCACAGTGCTAAGTACTCCCAACTCTATGAACAATGTAGGTTTTACCAGTTTTCTAAGTCTCTCTTATTTTCTTGTACTTATACTTGTAATTCTCTGTGTAAACCTCTGTAACTTTCGTAGGTAGATGAATCACTGTGTACTTTCTCTTGTTTCTGTCTGTTACCAATCTTGAGAAACTCATACATTCTCTGTTCACTGTTTCCCGGTCTTAGAGAAGTAGATTTCTTTCTGTGAAAGTGCTGTTTTCACAGTGCTAAGTACTCCCAGCTCTATCAACAATGTAGCTTTTACCAGTTTTCTAAGTCTCTTTCGTTTTCTTGGAGTAACACTTGGAATTCTCTGTGTAAACCTCTGTAACTTCTCTAGGTAGATGAATCACTGTCTTCTTTCTCTTGTTTCTATCTGTTACCAATGTTGAGAAACTCATACGTTCTCTGTTCACTGTTTCCCGGTCTTAGACAAGTAGATTTCTTTCTGAGAAAGTGCTGTTTTCACAGTGCTAAGTACTCCCAACTGTGTCAACAATGTAGGTTTTACCAGTTTTCTAAGTCTCTCTTATTTTTTTGTACTTATACTTGTAATTCTCTGTGTAAACCTCTGTAACTTTCGTAGGTAGATGAATCACTGTGTACTTTCTCTTGTTTCTGTCTGTTACCAATCTTGAGAAACTCATACATTCTCTGTTCACTGTTTCCCGGTCTTCCAGAAGTAGATTTCTTTCTGCGAAAGTGCTGTTTTCACAGTGCTAAGTACTCCCAACTCTATGAACAATGTAGATTTTACCAGTTTTCTAAGTCTCTCTTATTTTCTTGTACTTATACTTGTAATTCTCTGTGTAAACTTCTGTAACTTCTCTAGATAGATGAATCACTGTGTACTTTCTCTTGTTTCTATCTGTTACCAATGTTGAGAAACTCATACATTCTCTGTTCACTGTTTCCCGGTCTTAGAGAAGTAGATTTCTTTCTGTGAAAGTGCTGTTTTCACAGTGCTAATACTCCCAGCTCTATCAACAATGTAAGTTTTACCAGTTTTCTAAGTCTCTCTTATTTTCTTGTACTTATACTTGGAATTCTCTGTGTAAACCTCTGTAATCTTTCTAGGTAGATAAATCAATGTGTACTTTCTCTTGTTTCTATGTGTTACCAATGTTGAGAAACTCATACATTCTCTGTTCACTGTTTCTCGGTCTTAGAGAAGTAGATTTCTTTCTTTGAACGTGCTGTTTTCACAGTGCTAAGTACTCCCAGCTCTATCAACAATGTAGGTTTTACCAGTTTTCTACGTCTCTCTTATTTTCTTGGAGTTACTCTTGGATTTCTCTGTGTAAACCTCTGTAACTTCTCTAGGTAGATGAATCACTGTGTACTTTCTCTTGTTTCTATCTGTTACCAATCTTGAGAAACTCATACATTCTCTCTTTACTGTTTCCCGGTCATAGTGAAATAGATTTCTTTCTGCGAAAGTGCTGTTTTCACAGTGTTAAGTACTCCCAACTGTATCAACAATGTAGGTTTTACCAGTTTTCTAAGTCTCTCTTATTTTCTTGTACTTATACTTGTAATTCTCTGTGTTAACCTCTGTAACTTCCGTACGCAGATGAATCACTGGGTACTTTCTCTTGTTTCTATCTGTTACCAATCTTGAGAAACTCATACATTCTCTGTTCACTGTTTCCCGGTCTTAGAGAAGTAGATTTCTTTCTGCGAAAGTGCTGTTTTCACAGTGCTAAGTACTCCCAACTCTATCAACAATGTAGGTTTTACCAGTTTTCTAAGTCTCTCTTATTTTTTTGTACTTATACTTGGAATTCCCTGTGTAAACCTCTGTAACTTCTCTAGGTAGATGAATCACTGTGTACTTTCTCTTGTTTCTGTCTGTTACCAATCTTGAGAAACTCATACATTCTCTGTTCACTGTTTCCCGGTCTTACAGAAGTAGATTTCTTTCTGCGAAAGTGCTGTTTTCACAGTTCTAAGTACTCCCAACTCTATGAACAATGTAGGTTTTACCAGCTTTCTAAGTCTCTCTTATTTTCTTATACTTATACTTGTAATTCTCTGTGTAAACCGCTGTAACTTCTCTAGATAGATGAATCACTGTGTACTTTCTCTTGTTTCTATCTGTTACCAATGTTGAGAAACTCATACATTCTCTGTTCACTGTTTCCCGGTCTTAGAGAAGTAGATTTCTTTCTGTGAAAGTGCTGTTTTCACAGTGCTAATACTCCCAGCTCTATCAACAATGTAAGTTTTACCAGTTTTCTAAGTCTCTCTTATTTTCTTGTACTTATACTTGGAATTCTCTGTGTAAACCTCTGTAATCTTTCTAGGTAGATAAATCAATGTGTACTTTCTCTTGTTTCTATGTGTTACCAATGTTGAGAAACTCATACATTCTCTGTTCACTGTTTCTCGGTCTTAGAGAAGTAGATTTCTTTCTTTGAACGTGCTGTTTTCACAGTGCTAAGTACTCCCAGCTCTATCAACAATGTAGGTTTTACCAGTTTTCTACGTCTCTCTTATTTTCTTGGAGTTACTCTTGGATTTCTCTGTGTAAACCTGTGTAACTTCTCTAGGTAGATGAATCACTGTGTACTTTCTCTTGTTTCTATGTGTTACCAATCTTGAGAAACTCATACATTCTCTCTTTACTGTTTCCCGGTCATAGTGAAATAGATTTCTTTCTGCAAAAGTGCTGTTTTCACAGTGTTAAGTACTCCCAACTGTATCAACAATGTAGGTTTCACCAGTTTTCTAAGTCTCTCTTATTTTCTTGTACTTATACTTGTAATTCTCTGTGTTAACCTCTGTAACTTCCGTACGTAGATGAATCACTGGGTACTTTCTCTTGTTTCTATCTGTTACCAATCTTGAGAAACTCATACATTCTCTGTTCACTGTTTCCCGGTCTTAGAGAAGTAGATTTCTTTCTGCGAAAGTGCTGTTTTCACAGTGCTAAGTACTCCCAACTCTATCAACAATGTAGGTTTTACCAGTTTTCTAAGTCTCTCTTATTTTTTTGTACTTATACTTGGAATTCCCTGTGTAAACCTCTGTAACTTCTCTAGGTAGATGAATCACTGTGTACTTTCTCTTGTTTCTGTCTGTTACCAATCTTGAGAAACTCATACATTCTCTGTTCACTGTTTCCCGGTCTTACAGAAGTAGATTTCTTTCTGCGAAAGTGCTGTTTTCACAGTTCTAAGTACTCCCAACTCTATGAACAATGTAGGTTTTACCAGCTTTCTAAGTCTCTCTTATTTTCTTGTACTTATACTTGTAATTCTCTGTGTAAACCGCTGTAACTTCTCTAGATAGATGAATCACTGTGTACTTTCTCTTGTTTCTATCTGTTACCAATTTTGAGAAACTCATACATTCTCTGTTCACTGTTTCCCGGTCTTAGAGAAGTAGATTTCTTTCTGTGAAAGTGCTGTTTTCACAGTGCTAAGTACTCCCAGCTCTATCAACAATGTAGCTTTTACCAGTTTTCTAAGTCTCTTTCGTTTTCTTGGAGTAACACTTGGAATTCTCTGTGTAAACCTTTGTAACTTCTCTAGGTAGATGAATCACTGTCTTCTTTCTCTTGTTTCTATCTGTTACCAATGTTGAGAAACTCATACATTCTCTGTTCACTGTTTCCCGGTCTTAGAGAAGTAGATTTCTTTCTGAGAAAGTGCTGTTTTCACAGTTCTACGTACTCCCAAATCTATCAACCATGTAGGTTTTACCAGTTTTCTAAGTCTCTCTTATTTTCTTGTACTTATACTTGGAATTCTCTGTGTAAACCTCTGTAACTTCTCTAGGTAGATGAATCACTGTGTACTTTCTCTTGTTTCTATCTGTTACCAATCTTTAGAAACGCATACGTTCTCTTTTGACTGTTTCCAGGTCTTAGAGAAGTAGATTTCTTTCTGCGAAAGTGCTGTTTTCACAGTGCTAAGTACTCCCAACTCTATCAACAATGTAGGTTTAAGTAGTTTTCTAAGTCTCTTTTTTTTTCTTGGAGTTACACTTTGATTTCTCTGTGTAAACCTCTGTAACTTCTCTAGGTAGATGAATCACTGTGTACTTTCTCTTGTTTCTATCTGTTACCAATCTTGAGAAACTCATAAATTCTCTGTTCACTGTTTCTCGCTGATGGAGAAGTAGATTTCTTTCTGCGAAAGTGCTGTTTTCACAGTGTTATGTACTCCCAACTGTATCAACAATATAGGTTTCACCAGTTTTCTAAGTCTCTCTTATTTTCTTGTACTTATACTTGTAATTCTCTGTGTTAACCTCTGTAACTTCCGTACGTAGATGAATCACTGGGTACTTTCTCTTGTTTCTATCTGTTACCAATCTTGAGAAACTCATACATTCTCTGTTCACTGTTTCCCGGTCTTAGAGAAGTAGATTTCTTTCTGCGAAAGTGCTGTTTTCACAGTGCTAAGTACTCCCAACTCTATCAACAATGTAGGTTTAAGCAGTTTTCTAAGTCTCTCTTATTTTCTTGGAGTTACAGTTGGATTTCTCTGTGTAAACCTCTGTAACTTCTCTAGGTAGATGAATCACTGTGTACTTTCTCTTGTTTCTATCTGTTACCAATCTTGAGAAACTCATACATTCTCTGTTTACTGTTTCCCGGTCTTAGAGAAGTAGATTTCTTTCTGCGAAAGTGCTGTTTTCAAAGTGCTAAATACTCAAAACTCTATCAACAATGTTGGTTTTACCAGTTTTCTACGTCTCTCTTATTTTCTTGTACTTATACTTGGAATTCTCGGTGTAAACCTTTGTAACTTCTCTAGGTAGATGAATCACTGTGTACTTTCTCTTGATTCTATCTGTTACCAATCTTTAGAAACGCATACATTCTCTGTTCAATGTTTCCCGGTCTTAGAGAAGTAGATTTCTTTCTGCGAAAGTGCTGTTTTCACAGTGCTCAGTACTCCCAACTCTATCAACAATGTAGGTTTTACCAGTTTTCTAAGTCTCTCTTATTTTCTTGAACTTATACTTGGAATTCTCTGAGTAAACCTCTGTAACTTCTCTAGGTAGATGAATCACTGTGTACTTTCTCTTGTTTCTATATGTTACCAATCTTTAGAAACGCATACATTCTCTGTTCACTGTTTCCCGGTCTTAGAGAAGTAGATTTCTTTCTGCGAAAGTGCTGTTTTCACAGTGGTAAGTACTCCCAGCTCTATCAACAATGTAGGTTTTACCAGTTTTCTAAGTCTCTCTTATTTTCTTGTACTTATACTTGGAATTATCTGTGTAAACCTCTGTAACCTTTCTAGGTAGATGAATCACTGTGTACTTTCTCTTGTTTCTATCTGTTACCAATCTTTAGAAACGCAGACATTCTCTTTTCACTGTTTCCAGGTTTTAGAGAAGTAGATTTCTTTCTGCGAAAGTGCTGTTTTCACAGTGCTAAGTACTCCCAACTCTATCAACAATGTAGGTTTAAGCAGTTTTCTAAGTCTCTCTTATTTTTTTGGAGTTACACTTGGATTTCCCTGTGTAAACCTCGGTAACTTCTCTAGGTAGATGAATCACTGTGTACTTTCTGTTGTTTCTATCTGTTACCAATCTTGAGAAACTCATACATTCTCTGTTCACTGTTTCCCGGTCTTAGAGAAGTAGATTTCTTTCTGCGAAAGTGCTGTTTTCGAAGAGCTAATTACTCCCAACTCTATCAACAATGTTGGTTTTACCATTTTTCTAAGTCTCTCTTATTTTCTTGTACTTATACTTGGAATTCTCTGTGTAAACCTCTGTAACTTCTCTAGGTAGATGAATCACTGTGTACTTTCTCTTGATTCTATCTGTTACCAATCTTTAGAAACGCATACATTCTCTGTTCAATGTTTCCCGGTCTTAGAGAAGAAGATTTCTTTCTGCGAAAGTGCTGTTTTCACAGTGCTAAGTACTCCCAACTCTATCAACAATGTAGGTTTTACCAGTTTTCTACGTCTCTCTTATTTTCTTGGAGTTACTCTTGGATTTCTCTGTGTAAACCTTTGTAACTTCTCTAGGTAGATGAATCACTGTGTTCTTTCTCTTGTTTATATCTGTTACCAATCTTGAGAAACTCATACATTCTCTGTTCACTTTTTCCCGGTCATAGAGCAATATATTTCTTTCTGCGAAAGTGCTGTTTTCACAGTGCTAAGTACTCCCAGCTTTATCAACAATGTAGGTTTTACCAGTTTTCTAAGTCTCTCTTATTTTCTTGTACTTATACTTGTAATTCTCTGTGTAAACCTCTGTAACTTCCGTACGTAGGTGAATCACCGTGTACTTTCTCTTGTTTCTATCTGTTACCAATCTTGAGAAACGCATACATTCTCTGTTCACTGTGTCCCGGTCTTAGAGAAGTAGATTTCTTTGTGCGAAAGTGCTGCTTTCACAGTGCTAAGTACTCCCAACTCTATCAACAATGTAGGTTTTACCAGTTTTCTAAGTCTCTCTTATATTCTTGTACTTATACTTGGAATTCTCTGTGTAAACCTCTGTAACTCCTCTACGTAGATGAATGACCGTGTACTTTCTCTTGTTTCTATCTGTTACCAATCTTGAGAAACGCATACATTCTCTGTTCACTGTTTCTCGGTCTTAGAGAAGCAGATTTCTTTCTCCCAAAGTGCTGTTTTCACAGTGCTAAGTACTCCCAACTCTATGAACAATGTAGGTTTTACCAGTTTTCTAAGTCTCTCTTATTTTCTTGTACTTATACTTGTAATTCTCTGTGTAAACCTCTGTAACTTTCGTAGGTAGATGAATCACTGTGTACTTTCTCTTGTTTCTGTCTGTTACCAATCTTGAGAAACTCATACATTCTCTGTTCACTGTTTCCCGGTCTTAGAGAAGTAGATTTCTTTCTGTGAAAGTGCTGTTTTCACAGTGCTAAGTACTCCCAGCTCTATCAACAATGTAGCTTTTACCAGTTTTCTAAGTCTCTTTCGTTTTCTTGGAGTAACACTTGGAATTCTCTGTGTAAACCTCTGTAACTTCTCTAGGTAGATGAATCACTGTCTTCTTTCTCTTGTTTCTATCTGTTACCAATGTTGAGAAACTCATACGTTCTCTGTTCACTGTTTCCCGGTCTTAGAGAAGTAGATTTCTTTCTGAGAAAGTGCTGTTTTCACAGTGCTAAGTACTCCCAACTGTGTCAACAATGTAGGTTTTACCAGTTTTCTAAGTCTCTCTTATTTTTTTGTACTTATACTTGTAATTCTCTGTGTAAACCTCTGTAACTTTCGTAGGTAGATGAATCACTGTGTACTTTCTCTTGTTTCTGTCTGTTACCAATCTTGAGAAACTCATACATTCTCTGTTCACTGTTTCCCGGTCTTCCAGAAGTAGATTTCTTTCTGCGAAAGTGCTGTTTTCACAGTGCTAAGTACTCCCAACTCTATGAACAATGTAGATTTTACCAGTTTTCTAAGTCTCTCTTATTTTCTTGTACTTATACTTGTAATTCTCTGTGTAAACTTCTGTAACTTCTCTAGATAGATGAATCACTGTGTACTTTCTCTTGTTTCTATCTGTTACCAATGTTGAGAAACTCATACATTCTCTGTTCACTGTTTCCCGGTCTTAGAGAAGTAGATTTCTTTCTGTGAAAGTGCTGTTTTCACAGTGCTAATACTCCCAGCTCTATCAACAATGTAAGTTTTACCAGTTTTCTAAGTCTCTCTTATTTTCTTGTACTTATACTTGGAATTCTCTGTGTAAACCTCTGTAATCTTTCTAGGTAGATAAATCAATGTGTACTTTCTCTTGTTTCTATGTGTTACCAATGTTGAGAAACTCATACATTCTCTGTTCACTGTTTCTCGGTCTTAGAGAAGTAGATTTCTTTCTTTGAACGTGCTGTTTTCACAGTGCTAAGTACTCCCAGCTCTATCAACAATGTAGGTTTTACCAGTTTTCTACGTCTCCCTTATTTTCTTGGAGTTACTCTTGGATTTCTCTGTGTAAACCTCTGTAACTTCTCTAGGTAGATGAATCACTGTGTACTTTCTCTTGATTCTATCTGTTACCAATGTTGAGAAACTCATACGTTCTCTGTTCACTGTTTCCCGGTCTTAGAGAAGTAGATTTCTTTCGGCGAAAGTGCTGTTTTCACAGTGCTAAGTACTCCCAACTGTATCAAAATTGTAGGTTTTACCACTTTTCTAAGTCTCTCTCATTTTCTTGTACTTATACTTGGAATTCTCTGTGTAAACCTCTGTAACTTCTCTAGGAGAATGAATCACTGTGTACTTTCTCTTGTTTCTATCTGTTACAAATCTTGAGAAACTCATACATTCTCTGTTCACTGTTTCACGGTCTTAGAGAAGTAGATTTCTTTCTGCGAAAGTGCTGTTTTCACAGTGCTAAGTACTCCCAGCTCTATCAACAATGTAGGTTTTACCAGTTTTCTAACTCTCTCATTTTCTTGGAGTAGCACTTGGAATTCTCTGTGTAAACCTCTGTAACTTCTCTAGGTAGATGAATCACTGTGTACTTTCTCTTGTTTCTATCTGTTACCAATCTTGAGAAACTCATACGTTCTCTCTTCACTGTTTCCCGGTCTTAGAGAAGTAGATTTCTTTCTGCGAAAGTGCTGTTTTCACAGTGGTAAGTACTCCCAACTCTATCAACAATGTAGGTTTTACCAGTTTTCTAGGTCTCTTTTATTTTCTTGTACTTATACTTGTAATTCTCTGTGTAAACCTCTGTAACTTCCGTAGGCAGATGAATCACTGTGTACTTTCTCTTGTTTCCAACTCTTACCAATGTTGAGAAACTCATACATTCTCTGTTCACTGTTTCCCGGTCTTAGAGAAGTAGATTTCTTTCTGCGAAAGTGCTGTTTTCACAGTGGTAAGTACTCCCAACTGTATCAACAATGTAGGTTTTACCAGTTTTCTAAGTCTCTCTTATTTTCTTTTACTTATACTTGTAATTGTCTGTGTAAACCTCTGTAACTTCTCTAGATAGATGAATCACTGTGTACTTTCTCTTGTTTCTAGGTGTTACCAATGTTGAGAAACTGATACATTCTCTGTTCACTGTTTCCCGGTCTTAGAGAAGTAGATTTCTTTCGAAGAAAGTGATGTTTTCACAGAGCTAACTACTCCCAACTCTATCAACAATGTAGGTTTTACCGGTTTTCTAAGTCTCTCTTATTTTCTTGTACTTATACTTGTAACTCTCTGTGTAAACCTCTGTAACATCTCTAGGTAGGTGAATCACTGTGTACTTTCTCTTGTTTCTATCTGTTACCAATCTTGAGAAACGCATACATTCTCTCTTCACTGTTTCCCGGTCTTAGAGAAGTAGATTTCTTTCTGAGAAAGTGCTGTTTTTACAGTGCTAAGTACTCCCAACTCTATCAACAATGTAGGTTTTACCAGTTTTCTAAGTCTCTCTTATTTTCTTGGAGTTACACTTGGATTTCTCAATGTAAACATCTGTAACTTCTCTAGGTAGATGAATCACAGTGTACTTTCTCTTGTTTCTATCTGTTACCAATATTGAGAAACTCATACATTCTCTGTTCACTGTTTCCCGGTCTTAGAGAAGTAGATTTCTTTCTGCGAAAGTGCTGTTTTCACAGTGCTAAGTACTCCCAACTCTATCAATAATGTAGGTTTTACCAGTTTTCTAAGTCTCTCTTATTTTCTTGGAGTTACACTTGGATTTCTCTATGTAAACCTCTGTAACATTTCTAGGTAGATGAATCACTGTGTACTTTCTCTTGTTTCTATCTGTCACCAATATTGAGAAACTCATACATTCTCTGTTCACTGTTTCCCGGTCATAGAGAAGTAGATTTCTTTCTGCGAAAGTGCTGTTTTCACAGTGCTAAGTACTCCCAACTCTATCAACAATGTAGGCTTTACCAGTTTTCCAAGTCTCTCTTATTTTCTTGTACTTATACGTGTAATTCTCTGTGTAAACCTCTGTAACTTCCGTAGGTAGATGAATCACTGTGTACTTTCTCTTGTTTCTATCTGTTACCAGTGTTGACAAACTCATACATTCTCTGTTCACTGTTTCTCGGTCTTAGAGAAGTAGATTTCTTTCTGCGAAAGTGCTGTTTTCACAGTGCTAAGTATTCCCAACTCCATCAACAATGTAGGTTTTAGCAGTTTTCTAAGTCTCTCTCATTTTCTTGGAGTAATACTTGGAATTCTCTGTGTAAACCTCTGTAACTTCTCTAGGTAGATGAATAACTGTGTACTTTCTCTTGTTTCTATCTGTTACCAATCTTGAGAAACTCATACATTCTCTGTTCACTGTTTCCCGGTCTTAGAGAAGTAGATTTCTTTCTGCGAAAGTGCTGTTTTCACAGTGCTAAGTACTCCCAACTGTATCAACAATGTAGGTTTTACCAGTTTTCTCAGTCTCTCTTATTTTCTTGTACTTACACTTGTAATTCTCTGTGTAAACCTCTGTAACTTCGGTAGGTAGATGAATCACTGTATACTTTCTCTTGTTTCTATCTGTTACCAATCTTTAGAAACTCATACATTCTCTGTTCACTGTTTCCCGGTCTTAGAGAAGTAGATTTCTTTCGGCGAAAGTGCTGTTTTCACAGTGCTAAGTACTCCCAACTCTATCAACAATGTAGGTTTTACCAGTTTTCTAAGTCTCTTTTATTCTCTTGTACTTATACTTGTAATTCTCTGTGTAAACCTCTGTAAGTTCCGTAGGCAGATGAATCACTGTGTACTTTCTCTTGTTTCCAACTCTTACCAATGTTGAGAAACTCATACATTCTCTGTTCACTGTTTCCCGCTCTTAGAGAAGTCGATTTTTTTGTGTGAAAGTGCTGTTTTCACAGTGCTAAGTACTCCCAACTCTATCAACAATGTAGGTTTTACCAGTTTTCTAAGTCTCTCTTATTTTCTTGGAGTTACACTTGGATTTCTCTGTGTAAACCTCTGTAACTTCTCTAGGTAGATGAATCATTGTGTACTTTCTCTTGTTTCCATCTGTTACCAATCTTGAAAAACTCATACATTCTCTGTTCACTGTTTCTCGGTGTTAGAGAAGTAGATTTCTTTCTGCGAAAGTGCTGTTTTCACAGTGCTAAGTACTCCCAACTCTATCAACAATGTAGGTTTTACCAGTTTTCCAAGTCTCTCTTATTTTCTTGTACTTATACTTGTAATTCTCTGTGTAAACCTCTGTAACTTCTCTAGATAGATGAATCACTGTGTACTTTCTCTTGTTTCGAGCTGTTACCAGTGTTGAGAAACTCATACATTCTCTGTTCACTGTTTCCCGGTATTAGAGAGGTAGATTTCTTTCGAAGAAAGTGATGTTTTCACAGAGCTAACTACTAACAACTCTATCAACAATGTAGGTTTCACCAGTTTTCTAAGTCTCTCTTATTTTCTTGTACTTATACTTGGAATTCTCTGTGTAAACCTCTGTAATTTCTCTAGGTAGATGAATCACTGTGTACTTTCTCTTGTTTCTATCTGTTACCAATCTTGAGAAACTCATACATTCTCTTTTCAGTGTTTCCCGGTCTAAGAGAAGTAGATTTCTTTCTGCGAAAGTGCTGTTTTCACAGTGCTAAGTACTCCCAACTCTATTAACAATGTAGGTTTTACCAGTTTTCTAAGTCTCTCTTATTTTCTTGTACTTATACTTGGAATTCTCTGTGTAAACCTCTGTATGTTCTCTAGGTAGATGAATCACTGTGTACTTTCTCTTGTTTCTATCTGTTACCAAACTTGAGAAACTCATACATTCTCTGTTCCCTGTTTCCCGGTGTTAGAGAAGTAGAATTCTTTCTGCAAAAATCCTGTTTTCACAGTGCTAAGTACTCACAACTCTATCAACAATGTAGGTTTTACCAGTTTTCTAAGTCTCTCTTACTTTCTTGTACTTATACTTGGAATTCTCTGAGTAAACCTCTGTAACTTCTCTAGGTAGATGAATCACTGTGTACTTTCTCTTGTTTCTATATGTTACCAATCTTTGGAAACGCATACATTCTCTGTTCACTGTTTCCCGGTCTTAGAGAAGTAGATTTCTTTCTGCGAAAGTGCTGTTTTCACAGTGGTAAGTACTCCCAGCTCTATCAACAATGTAGGTTTTACCAGTTTTCTAAGTCTCTCTTATTTTCTTGTACTTATACTTGGAATTCTCTGTGTAAACCTCTGTAACCTTTCTAGGTAGATGAATCACTGTGTACTTTCTCTTGTTTCTATCTGTTAGCAATCTTTAGAAACGCATACATTCTCTTTTCACTGTTTCCAGGTCTTAGAGAAGTAGATTTCTTTCTGCAAAAGTGCTGTTTTCACAGTGCTAAGTACTCCCAACTCTATCAACAATGTAGGTTTAAGCAGTTTTCTAAGTCTCTCTTATTTTCTTTGAGTTACACTTGGATTTCTCTGTGTAAACCTCGGTAACTTCTCTAGGTAGATGAATCACTGTGTACTTTCTCTTGTTTCTGTCTGTCACCAATCTTGAGAAACTCATACATTCTCTGTTCACTGTTTCCCGGTCTTAGAGAAGTAGATTTCTTTCTGCGAAAATGCTGTTTTCACAGTGCTAAGTACTCTCAACTCTATCAACAATGTAGGTTTTACCAGTTTTCTAAGTCTCTCTTATTTTCTTGTACTTATACTTGGAATTCTCTGTGTAAACCTCTGTAACTTCTCTAGGTAGATGAATCACTGTGTACTTTCTCTTGTTTCTATCTGTTACCAATCTTGAGAAACTCATACATTCTCTATTCACAGTTTCCCGGTCTTAGAGAAGTAGATTTTTTCCGGTGAAAGTGCTGTTTTCACAGTGCTAAGTACTCCCAACTCTATTAACTATGCAGGTTTTGCCAGTTTTCTAAGTCTCTCTTATTTTCTTGTACTTATACTTGGAATTCTCTGTGTAAAGCTCTGTAACTTCTCTAGGTAGATGAATCACTGTGTACTTTCTCTTGTTTCTATCTGTTACCAATCTTGAGAAACTCATACATTCTCTTTTCACTGTTTCCCGGTCTTAGAGAATTAGATTTCTCTGGCGAAAGTGCTGTTTTCACAGTGCTAAGTACTCCCACCTCAATCAACAGTGTAGGTTTTACCGGTTTTCTAAGTCTCTCTTATCTTCTTTTTCTTATACTTGGAATTTTCTGTGTAAACCTCTGTAACTTCTCTAGGTACATGAATCACTGTGTACTTTCTCTTGTTTCTATCTGTTACCAATCTTGAGAAACTCATACATTCTCTTTTCACTATTTCCAGGTCTTAGAGAAGTAGATTTCTTTCTGTGAAAGTGCTGTTTTCACAGTGCTAAGTACTCCCAACTATCAACAATGTAGGTTTTACCAGTTTTCTAAGTCTCTCTTATTTACTTGTACTTATACTTGGAATTCTCTGTATAAACCTCTGTAACTTCTCTGGGTAAATGAATCACTGTGTACTTACTCTTGTTTCTGTCTGTTACCAAACTTGACAAACTCATACATTCTCTGTTCCCTGTTTCGCGGTCTTAGAGAAGTAGATTTCTTTCTGCGAAAGTGCTGTTTTCACAGTGCTAAGTACTCCCAACTCTATCAACAATGTAGGTTTTACCACTTTTCTAAGTCTCTCTTATTTTCTTGTACTTATACTTGGAATTCTCTGTGTAAACCTCTGTAACTTCTCTAGGTAGATGAATCACTGTGTACTTTCTCTTGTTTCTATCTGTTACCAATCTTGAGAAACTCATACATTCTCTTTTCATTGTGTCCCGGTCTTAGAGAAGTAGATTTCTTTCGGCGAAAGTGCTGTTTTCACAGTGCTAAGTACTCCCAACTATCAACAATGTAGGTTTTACCAGTTTTCTAAGTCTCTCTTATTTACTTGTACTTATACTTGGAATTCTCTGTGTAAACCTCCGTAACTTCTCTAGGTAGATGAATCACTGTGTACTTTCTCTTGTTTCTATCTGTTACCAATCTTGAGAAACTCACACAGTCTCTGTTCCCTGTTTCCGGTCTTAGAGAAGTAGATTTCTTTCTGCGAAAGTGCTGTTTTCACAGTGGTAAGTACTCCCAACTCTATCAACAATGTAGGTTTTACCAGTTTTGTAAGTCTCTCTTATTTTCTTGGAGTTACACTTGGATTTCTCTGTGTAAACCTCTGTAACTTCTCTAGGTAGATGAATCAGTGTGTACTTTCTCTTGTTTCTATCTGTTACCAATGTTGAGAAAGTCATACATTCTCTGTTCACTGTTTCCCGGTCTTAGAGAAGTAGATTTCTTTCTGCGAAAGTGCTGTTTTCCCAGTGCTACGTACTCCCTACTCTATCAACAAAGTAGGTTTTACCAGTATTCAAAGTCTCTCTTATTTTCTTGTACTTATACTTGGAATTCTCTGTGTAAACCTCTGTAACCTTTCTAGGTAGATGAATCACTGTGTACTTTCTCTTGTTTCTATCTGTTACCAATCTTTAGAAACGCATACATTCTCTTTTCACTGTTTCCCGGTCTTAGAGAAGTAGATTTCTTTCTGCGAAAGTGCTGTTTTCACAGTGCTAAGTACTCCCAACTCTATCAACAATGTAGGTTTTACCAGTTTTGTAAGTCTCTCTTATTTTCTTGGAGTTACACTTGGATTTCTCTGTGTAAACCTCTGTAACTTCTCTAGGTAGATGAATCAGTGTGTACTTTCTCTTGTTTCTATCTGTTACCAATGTTGAGAAACTCATACATTCTCTGTTCACTGTTTCCCGGTCTTAGAGAAGTAGATTTCTTTCTGCGAAAGTGCTGTTTTCACAGTGCTAAGTACTCCCAGCTGTATCAACAATGTAGGTTTTACCAGTTTTCTAAGTCTCTCTCATTTTCTTGGAGTAACACTTGGAATTCTCTGTGTAAACCTCTGTAACTTCTCTAGGTAGATGAATCACTGTCTTCTTTCTCTTGATTCTATCTGTTACTAAACTTGAGAAACTCATACATTCTCTGTTCCCTGTTTCCCGGTGTTAGAGAAGTAGATTTCTTTCTGCGAAAGTGCTGTTTTCACAGTGCTAAGTACTCCCAACTGTATCAACAATGTAGATTTTACCAGTTTTCTAAGTCTCTCTTATTTTCTTGTACTTATACTTGTAATTCTCTGTGTAAACCTCTGTAACTTCCGTACGTAGATGAATCACCGTGTACTTTCTCTTGTTTCTATGTGTTACCAATCTTGAGAAACGCATACATTCTCTGTTCACTGTTTCCCGGTCTTAGAGAAGTAGATTTCTTTCTGCGAAAGTGCTGTTTTCACAGTGGTAAGTACTCCCAGCTCTATCAACAATGTAGGTTTTACCAGTTTTCTAAGTCTCTCTTATTTTCTTGTACTTATACTTGGAATTCTCTGTGTAAACCTCTGTAACCTTTCTAGGTAGATGAATCACTGTGTACTTTCTCTTGTTTCTATCTGTTACCAATCTTTAGAAACGCATACATTCTCTTTTCACTGTTTCCAGGTCTTAGAGAAGTAGATTTCTTTCTGCAAAAGTGCTGTTTTCACAGTGCTAAGTACTCCCAACTCTATCAACAATGTAAGTTTAAGCAGTTTTCTAAGTCTCTCTTATTTTCTTTGAGTTACACTTGGATTTCTCTGTGTAAACCTCGGTAACTTCCCAGGTAGATGAATCACTGTGTACTTTCTCTTGTTTCTATCTGTTACCAATCTTGAGAAACTCATACATTCTCTGTTCACTGTTTCCCGGTCTTAGAGAAGTAGATTTCTTTCTGCGAAAGTGCTGTTTTCGAAGTGCTAATTACTCCCAACTCTATCAACAATGTAGGTTTTACCAGTTTTCTAAGTCTCTCTTATTTTCTTGAACTTATACTTGGAATTCTCTGAGTAAACCTCTGTAACTTCTCTAGGTAGATGAATCACTGTGTACTTTCTCTTGTTTCTATATGTTACCAATCTTTAGAAACGCATACATTCTCTGTTCACTGTTTCCCGGTCTTAGAGAAGTAGATTTTTTCTGCGAAAGTGCTGTTTTCATAGTGGTAAGTACTCCCAGCTCTATCAACAATGTAGGATTTACCAGTTTTCTACGTCTCTCTTATTTTCTTGGAGTTACTCTTGGATTTCTCTGTGTAAACCTTTGTAACTTCTCTAGGTAGATGAATCACTGTGTTCTTTCTCTTGTTTATATCTGTTACCAATCTTGAGAAACTCATACATTCTCTGTTCACTTTTTCCCGGTCATAGAGAAATATATTTCTTTCTGCGAAAGTGCTGTTTTCACAGTGCTAAGTACTCCCAGCTTTATCAACAATGTAGGTTTTACCAGTTTTCTAAGTCTCTCTTATTTTCTTGTACTTATACTTGTAATTCTCTGTGTAAACCTCTGTAACTTCCGTACGTAGATGAATCACCGTGTACTTTCTCTTGTTTCTATCTGTTACCAATCTTGAGAAACGCATACATTCTCTGTTCACTGTTTCCCGGTCTTAGAGAAGTAGATTTCTTTCTGCGAAAGTGCTGTTTTCACAGTGCTAAGTACTCCCAACTCTATCAACAATGTAGGTTTTACCAGTTTTCTAAGTCTCTCATATATTCTTGTACTTATACTTGGAATTCTCTGTGTAAACCTCTGTAACTTCTCTACGTAGATGAATGACCGTGTACTTTCTCTTGTTTCTATCTGTTACCAATGTTGAGAAACTCATACATTCTCTGTTCACTGTTTCCCGGTCTTAGAGAAGTAGATTTCTTTCTGCGAAAGTGCTGTTTTCACAGTGCTAAGTACTCCCAACTCTATCAACAAAGTAGGTTTTACCCGTTTTCAAAGTCTCTGTTATTTTCTTGTACTTATACTTGGAATTCTCTGTGTAAACTTCTGTAACCTTTTAGGTACATGAATCATTGTGTACTTTCTCTTGTTTCTATCTGTTACCAATCTTTAGAAACGCATACATTCTCTTTTCACTGTTTCCCGGTCTCAGAGAAGTAGATTCTTTCTGTGAAAGTGCTGTTTTCACAGTGCTAAGTACTCCCAACTCTATCAACAATGTAGGTTTTACCAGTTTTCTAAGTCTCTCTTCTTTTTTTGTACTTATACTTGGAATTCTCTGTGTAAACCTCTGTAACTTTCGTAGGTAGATGAATCACTGTGTACTTTCTCTTGTTTCTGTCTGTTACCAATCTTGAGAAACTCATACATTCTCTGTTCACTGTTTCCCGGTCTTAGAGAAGTAGATTTCTGTCTGCGAAAGTGCTGTTTTCACAGTGCTAAGTACTCCCAACTCTATGAACAATGTAGGTTTTACCAGTTTTCTAAGTCTCTCTTATTTTCTTGTACTTATACTTGGAATTCTCTGTGTAAACCTCTGTAACTTCTCTAGATAGATGAATCACTGTGTACTTTCTCTTGTTTCTATCTGTTACCAATCTTGAGAAACTCATACATTCTCTGTTCACTGTTTCCCGGTCTTAGAGAAGTAGATTTCTTTCTGTGAAAGTGCTGTTTTCACAGTGCTAAGTACTCCCAGCTCTATCAACAATGTAGCTTTTACCAGTTTTCTAAGTCTCTTTCGTTTTCTTGGGATAACACTTGGAATTCTCTGTGTAAACCTCTGTAACTTCTCTAGGTAGATGAATCACTGTCTTGTTTCTCTTGTTTCTATCTGTTACCAATGTTGAGAAACTCATACATTCTCTGTTCACTGTTTCCCGGTCTTAGAGAAGTAGATTTCTTTGTGAGAAAGTGCTGTTTTCACAGTGCTAAGTACTCCCAACTGTGTCAACAATGTAGGTTTTACCAGTTTTCTAAGTCTCTCTCATTTTTTTGTACTTATACTTGTAATTCTCTGTGTAAACCTCTGTAACTTTCGTAGGTAGATGAATCACTGTGTACTTTCTCTTGTTTCTGTCTGTTACCAATCTTGAGAAACTCATACATTCTCTGTTCACTGTTTCCCGGTCTTCCAGAAGTAGATTTCTTTCTGAGAAAGTGCTGTTTTCACAGTGCTAAGTACTCCCAACTCTATGAACAATGTAGGTTTTACCAGTTTTCTAAGTCTCTCTTATTTTTTTGTACTTATACTTGTAATTCTCTGTGTAAACTTCTGTAACTTCTCTAGATAGATGAATCACTGTGTACTTTCTCTTGTTTCTATCTGTTACCAATGTTGAGAAACTCATACATTCTCTGTTCACTGTTTCCCGGTCTTAGAGAAGTAGATTTCTTTCTGTGAAAGTGCTGTTTTCACAGTGCTAATACTCCCAGCTCTATCAACAATGTAAGTTTTACCAGTTTTCTAAGTCTCTCTTATTTTCTTGTACTTATACTTGGAATTCTCTGTGTAAACCTCTGTAATCTTTCTAGGTAGATAAATCAATGTGTACTTTCTCTTGTTTCTATGTGTTACCAATGTTGAGAAACTCATACATTCTCTGTTCACTGTTTCTCGGTCTTAGAGAAGTAGATTTCTTTCTTTGAACGTGCTGTTTTCACAGTGCTAAGTACTCCCAGCTCTATCAACAATGTAGGTTTTACCAGTTTTCTACGTCTCTCTTATTTTCTTGGAGTTACTCTTGGATTTCTCTATGTAAACCTCTGTAACTTCTCTAGGTAGATGAATCACTGTGTACTTTCTCTTGTTTCTATCTGTTACCAATCTTGAGAAACTCATACATTCTCTCTTTACTGTTTCCCGGTCATAGTGAAATAGATTTCTTTCTGCGAAAGTGCTGTTTTCACAGTGTTAAGTACTCCCAACTGTATCAACAATGTAGGTTTCACCAGTTTTCTAAGTCTCTCTTATTTTCTTGTACTTATACTTGTAATTCTCTGTGTTAACCTCTGTAACTTCCGTACGTAGATGAATCACTGGGTACTTTCTCTTGTTTCTATCTGTTACCAATCTTGAGAAACTCATACATTCTCTGTTCACTGTTTCCCGGTCTTAGAGAAGTAGATTTCTTTCTGCGAAAGTGCTGTTGTCACAGTGCTAAGTACTCCCAACTCTATCAACAATGTAGGTTTTACCAGTTTTCTAAGTCTCTCTTATTTTTTTGTACTTATACTTGGAATTCCCTGTGTAAACCTCTGTAACTTCTCTAGGTAGATGAATCACTGTGTACTTTCTCTTGTTTCTGTCTGTTACCAATCTTGAGAAACTCATACATTCTCTGTTCACTGTTTGCCGGTCTTACAGAAGTAGATTTCTTTCTGCGAAAGTGCTGTTTTCACAGTTCTAAGTACTCCCAACTCTATGAACAATGTAGGTTTTACCAGCTTTCTAAGTCTCTCTTATTTTCTTGTACTTATACTTGTAATTCTCTGTGTAAACCGCTGTAACTTCTCTAGATAGATGAATCACTGTGTACTTTCTCTTGTTTCTATCTGTTACCAATGTTGAGAAACTCATACATTCTCTGTTCACTGTTTCCCGGTCTTAGAGAAGTAGATTTCTTTCTGTGAAAGTGCTGTTTTCACAGTGCTAAGTACTCCCAGCTCTATCAACAATATAGCTTTTACCAGTTTTCTAAGTCTCTTTCGTTTTCTTGGAGTAACACTTGGAATTCTCTGTGTAAACCTTTGTAACTTCTCTAGGTAGATGAATCACTGTCTTCTTTCTCTTGTTTCTATCTGTTACCAATGTTGAGAAACTCATACATTCTCTGTTCACTGTTTCCCGGTCTTAGAGAAGTAGATTTGTTTCTGAGAAAGTGCTGTTTTCACAGTTCTACGTACTCCCAAATCTATCAACCATGTAGGTTTTACCAGTTTTCTAAGTCTCTCTTATTTTCTTGTACTTGTACTTGGAATTCTCTGTGTAAACCTCTGTAACTTCTCTAGGTAGATGAATCACTGTGTACTTTCTCTTGTTTCTATCTGTTACCAATCTTTAGAAACGCATACGTTCTCTTTTGACTGTTTCCAGGTCTTAGAGAAGTAGATTTCTTTCTGCGAAAGTGCTGTTTTCACAGTGCTAAGTACTCCCAACTCTATCAACAATGTAGGTTTAAGTAGTTTTCTAAGTCTCTTTTTTTTTCTTGGAGTTACACTTTGATTTCTCTGTGTAAACCTCTGTAACTTCTCTAGGTAGATGAATCACTGTGTACTTTCTCTTGTTTCTATCTGTTACCAATCTTGAGAAACTCATAAATTCTCTGTTCACTGTTTCTCGCTGATGGAGAAGTAGATTTCTTTCTGCGAAAGTGCTGTTTTCACAGTGTTATGTACTCCCAACTGTATCAACAATATAGGTTTCACCAGTTTTCTAAGTCTCTCTTATTTTCTTGTACTTATACTTGTAATTCTCTGTGTTAACCTCTGTAACTTCCGTACGTAGATGAATCACTGGGTACTTTCTCTTGTTTCTATCTGTTACCAATCTTGAGAAACTCATACATTCTCTGTTCACTGTCTCCCGGTCTTAGAGAAGTAGATTTCTTTCTGCGAAAGTGCTGTTTTCACAGTGCTAAGTACTCCCAACTCTATCAACAATGTAGGTTTTACCAGTTTTCCAAGTCTCTCTTATTTTCTTGTACTTATACTTGTAATTCTCTGTGTAAACCTCTGTAACTTCTCTAGATAGATGAATCACTGTGTACTTTCTCTTGTTTCTAGCTGTTACCAGTGTTGAGAAACTCATACATTCTCTGTTCACTGTTTCCCGGTATTAGAGAGGTAGATTTCTTTCGAAGAAAGTGATGTTTTCACAGAGCTAACTACTACCAACTCTATCAACAATGTAGGTTTCACCAGTTTTCTAAGTCTCTCTTATTTTCTTGTACTTATACTTGGAATTCTCTGTGTAAACCTCTGTAATTTCTCTAGGTAGATGAATCACTGTGTACTTTCTCTTGTTTCTATCTGTTACCAATCTTGAGAAACTCATACATTCTCTTTTCAGTGTTTCCCGGTCTAAGAGAAGTAGATTTCTTTCGGCGAAAGTGCTGTTTTCACAGTGCTAAGTACTCCCAACTCTATTAACAATGTAGGTTTTACCAGTTTTCTAAGTCTCTCTTATTTTCTTGTACTTATACTTGGAATTCTCTGTGTAAACCTCTGTATGTTCTCTAGGTAGATGAATCACTGTGTACTTTCTCTTGTTTCTATCTGTTACCAAACTTGAGAAACTCATACATTCTCTGTTCCCTGTTTCCCGGTGTTAGAGAAGTAGAATTGTTTCTGCAAAAATCCTGTTTTCACAGTGCTAAGTACTCACAACTCTATCAACAATGTAGGTTTTACCAGTTTTCTAAGTCTCTCTTACATTCTTGTACTGATACTTGGAATTTTCTGTGTAAACCTCTGTAACTTCTTTAGGTAGATGAATCACTGTGTACTTTCTCTTGTTTCTGTCTGTCACCAATCTTGAGAAACTCATACATTCTCTGTTCACTGTTTCCCGGTCTTAGAGAAGTAGATTTCTTTCTGCGAAAATGCTGTTTTCACAGTGCTAAGTACTCTCAACTCTATCAACAATGTAGGTTTTACCAGTTTTCTAAGTCTCTCTTATTTTCTTGTACTTATACTTGGAATTCTCTGTGTAAACCTCTGTAACTTATCTAGGTAGATGAATCACTGTGTACTTTCTCTTGTTTCTATCTGTTACCAATCTTGAGAAACTCATACATTCTCTATTCACAGTTTCCCGGTCTTAGAGAAGTAGATTTTTTCCGGTGAAAGTGCTGTTTTCACAGTGCTAAGTACTCCCAACTCTATTAACTATGCAGGTTTTGCCAGTTTTCTAAGTCTCTCTTATTTTCTTGTACTTATACTTGGAATTCTCTGTGTAAACCACTGTAACTTCTCTAGGTAGATGAATCACTGTGTACTTTCTCCTGTTTCTATCTGTTACCAATCTTGAGAAACTCATACATTCTCTTTTCACTGTTTCCCGGTCTTAGAGAATTAGATTTCTCTGGCGAAAGTGCTGTTTTCACAGTGCTAAGTACTCCCACCTCAATCAACAGTGTAGGTTTTACCGGTTTTCTAAGTCCCTCTTATCTTCTTTTTCTTATACTTGGAATTTTCTGTGTAAACCTCTGTAACTTCTCTAGGTACATGAATCACTGTGTACTTTCTCTTGTTTCTATCTGTTACCAATCTTGAGAAACTCATACATTCTCTTTTCACTATTTCCAGGTCTTAGAGAAGTAGATTTGTTTCTGCGAAAGTGCTGTTTTCACAGTGCTAAGTACTCCCAACTCTATCAACAATGTAGGTTTTACCACTTTTCTAAGTCTCTCTTATTTTCTTGTACTTATACTTGGAATTCTCTGTGTAAACCTCTGTAACTTCTCTAGGTAGATGAATCACTGTGTACTTTCTCTTGTTTCTATCTTTCACCAATCTTGAGAAACTCATACATTCTCTGTTCCCTGTTTCCCGGTGTTAGAGAAGTAGATTTCTTTCTGCGAAAGTCCTGTTTTCACAGTGCTAAGTACTCCCAACTCTATCAACTATGTAAGTTTTACCAGTTTTCTAAGTCTCTCTTATTTTCTTGTAGTTATACTTGGAATTCTCTGTGTAAACCTCTGTAACTTCTCTAGGTAGATGAATCACTGTGTACTTTCTCTTGTTTCTATCTGTTACCAATCTTGAGAAACTCATACATTCTCTTTTCATTGTGTCCCGGTCTTAGAGAAGTAGATTTCTTTCGGCGAAAGTGCTGTTTTCACAGTGCTAAGTACTCCCAACTATCAACAATGTAGGTTTTACCAGTTTTCTAAGTCTCTCTTATTTACTTGTACTTATACTTGGAATTCTCTGTGTAAACCTTCGTAACTTCTCTAGGTAGATGAATCACTGTGTACTTTCTCTTGTTTCTATCTGTTACCAATCTTGAGAAACTCACACAGTCTCAGTTCCCTGTTTCCGGTCTTAGAGAAGTAGATTTCTTTCTGCGAAAGTGCTGTTTTCACAGTGGTAAGTACTCCCAACTCTATCAACAATGTAGGTTTTACCAGTTTTGTAAGTCTCTCTTATTTTCTTGGAGTTACACTTGGATTTCTCTGTGTAAACCTCTGTAACTTCTCTAGGTAGATGAATCAGTGTGTACTTTCTCTTGTTTCTATCTGTTACCAATGTTGAGAAAGTCATACATTCTCTGTTCACTGTTTCCCGGTCTTAGAGAAGTAGATTTCTTTCTGCGAAAGTGCTGTTTTCCCAGTGCTACGTACTCCCTACTCTATCAACAAAGTAGGTTTTACCAGTTTTCTAAGTCTCTCTTATTTTCTTGTACTTATACTTGGAATTCTCTGTGTAAACCTCTGTAACCTTTCTAGGTAGATGAATCACTGTGTACTTTCTCTTGTTTCTATCTGTTACCAATCTTTAGAAACGCATACATTCTCTTTTCACTGTTTCCCGGTCTTAGAGAAGTAGATTTCTTTCTGCGAAAGTGCTGTTTTCACAGTGCTAAGTACTCCCAACTCTATCAACAATGTAGGTTTTACCAGTTTTGTAAGTCTCTCTTATTTTCTTGGAGTTACACTTGGATTTCTCTGTGTAAACCTCTGTAACTTCTCTAGGTAGATGAATCAGTGTGTACTTTCTCTTGTTTCTATCTGTTACCAATGTTGAGAAACTCATACATTCTCTGTTCACTGTTTCCCGGTCTTAGAGAAGTAGATTTCTTTCTGCGAAAGTGCTGTTTTCACAGTGCTAAGTACTCCCAGCTGTATCAACAATGTAGGTTTTACCAGTTTTCTAGGTCTCTCTCATTTTCTTGGAGTAACACTTGGAATTCTCTGTGTAAACTTCTGTAACTTCTCTAGGTAGATGAATCACTGTCTTCTTTCTCTTGTTTCTATCTGTTACTAAACTTGAGAAACTCATACATTCTCTGTTCCCTGTTTCCCGGTGTTAGAGAAGTAGATTTCTTTCTGCGAAAGTGCTGTTTTCACAGTGCTAAGTACTCCCAACTGTATCAACAATGTAGGTTTTACCAGTTTTCTAAGTCTCTCTTATTTTCTTGTACTTATACTTGTAATTCTCTGTGTAAACCTCTGTAACTTCCGTACGTAGATGAATCACCGTGTACTTTCTCTTGTTTCTATGTGTTACCAATCTTGAGAAACGCATACATTCTCTGTTCACTGTTTCCCGGTCTTAGAGAAGTAGATTTCTTTCTGCGAAAGTGCTGTTTTCACAGTGCTAAGTACTCCCAGCTCTATCAACAATGTAGGTTTTACAAGTTTTCTAAGTCTCTCTTATTTTCTTGTACTTATACTTGGAATTCTCTGTGTAAACCTCTGTAACCTTTCTAGGTAGATGAATCACTGTGTACTTTCTCTTGTTTCTATCTGTTACCAATCTTTAGAAACGCATACATTCTCTGTTCACTGTTTCCTGGTCTTAGAGAAGTAGATTTCTTTCTGCGAAAGTGCTGTTTTCACAGTGCTAAGTACTCCCAACTCTATCAACAATGTAGGTTTTAACAGTTTTCTAAGTCTCTCTTATTTTCTTGAACTTATACTTGGAATTCTCTGAGTAAACCTCTGTAACTTCTCTAGGTAGATGAATCACTGTGTACTTTCTCTTGTTTCTATATGTTACCAATCTTTGGAAACGCATACATTCTCTGTTCACTGTTTCCCGGTCTTAGAGAAGTAGATTTCTTTCTGCGAAAGTGCTGTTTTCACATTGGTAAGTACTCCCAGCTCTATCAACAATGTAGGTTTTACCAGTTTTCTAAGTCTCTCTTATTTTCTTGTACTTATACTTGGAATTCTCTGTGTAAACCTCTGTAACCTTTCTAGGTAGATGAATCACTGTGTACTTTCTCTTGTTTCTATCTGTTACCAGTCTTTAGAAACGCATACATTCTCTTTTCACTGTTTCCAGGTCTTAGAGAAGTAGATTTCTTTCTGCAAAAGTGCTGTTTTCACAGTGCTAAGTACTCCCAACTCTATCAACAATGTAGGTTTAAGCAGTTTTCTAAGTCTCTCTTATTTTCTTTGAGTTACACTTGGATTTCTCTGTGTAAACCTCGGTAACTTCTCTAGGTAGATGAATCACTGTGTACTTTCTCTTGTTTCTATCTGTTACCAATCTTGAGAAACTCATACATTCTCTGTTCACTGTTTCCCGGTCTTAGAGAAGTAGATTTCTTTCTGCGAAAGTGCTGTTTTCGAAGTGCTAATTACTCCCAACTCTATCAACAATGTAGGTTTTACCAGTTTTGTACGTCTCTCTTATTTTCTTGGAGTTACTCTTGGATTTCTCTGTGTAAACCTTTGCAACTTCTCTAGGTAGATGAATCACTGTGTTCTTTCTCTTGTTTATATCTGTTACCAATCTTGAGAAACTCATACATTCTCTGTTCACTTTTTCCCGGTCATAGAGAAATATATTTCTTTCTGCGAAAGTGCTGTTTTCACAGTGCTAAGTACTCCCAGCTTTATCAACAATGTAGGTTTTACCAGATTTCTAAGTCTCTCTTATTTTCTTGTACTTATACTTGTAATTCTCTGTGTAAACCTCTGTAACTTCCGTACGTAGATGAATCACCGTGTACTTTCTCTTGTTTCTATCTGTTACCTATCTTGAGAAACGCATACATTCTCTGTTCACTGTTTCCCGGTCTTAGAGAAGTAGATTTCTTTCTGCGAAAGTGCTGTTTTCACAGTGCTCAGTACTCCCAACTCTATCAACAATGTAGGTTTTACCAGTTTTCTAAGTCTCTCTTATTTTCTTGTACTTATACTTGGAATTCTCTGTGTAAACCTCTGTAACTACTCTACGTAGATGAATGACCGTGTACTTTCTCTTGTTTCTATCTGTTACCAATCATGAGAAACGCATACATTCTCTGTTCACTGTTTCTCGGTCTTAGAGAAGTAGATTTCTTTCTGCCAAAGTGCTGTTTTCACAGTGCTAAGTACTCCCAACTCTATGAACAATGTAGGTTTTACCAGTTTTCTAAGTCTCTCTTATTTTCTTGTACTTATACTTGGAATTCTCTGTGTAAACCTCTGTAACTTCTCTAGGTAGATGAATCACTGTCTTCTTTCTCTTGTTTCTATCTGTTACCAATGTTGAGAAACTCATACATTCTCTGTTCACTGTTTCCCGGTCTTAGAGAAGTAGATTTCTTTCTGAGAAAGTGCTGTTTTCACAGTGCTACGTACTCCCAAATCTATCAACGATGTAGGTTTTACCAGTTTTTTAAGTCTCTCTTATTTTCTTCTACTTATACTTGGAATTCTCTGTGTAAACCTCTGTAACTTCTCTAGGTAGATGAATCACTGTGTACTTTCTCTTGTTTCTATCTGTTACCAATCTTTAGAAACGCATACATTCTCTGTTCACTGTTTCCCGGTCTTAGAGAAGTAGATTTCTTTCTTTGAAAGTGCTGTTTTCACAGTGCTAAGTACTCCCAACTCTATCAACAATGTAGGTTTTACCAGTTTTCTACGTCTCTCTTTTTTTCTTGGAGTTACTCTTGGATTTCTCTGTGTAAACCTCTATAACTTCTCTAGGAAGATGAATCACTGTGTACTTTCTCTTGTTTCTATCTGTTACCAATCTTGAGAAACTCATACATTCTCTGTTCACTGTTTCCCGGTCATAGAGAAATAGATTTCTTTGTGCGAAAATGCTGTTTTCACAGTGCTAAGTACTCCCAACTGTATCAACAATGTAGGTTTTACCAGTTTTCTAAGTCTCTCTTATTTTCTTGTACTTATACTTGGAATTCTCTCTGTAAACCTCTGTAACCTTTCTAGGTAGATGAATCACTGTGTACTTTCTCTTGTTTCTATCTCTTACCAATCTTTAGAAACGCATACATTCTCTTTTCACTGTTTCCAGGTCTTAGAGAAGTAGATTTCTTTCTGCGAAAGTGCTGTTTTCACAGTGCTAAGTACTCCCAACTCTATCAACAATGTAGGTTTAAGCAGTTTTCTAAGTCTCTCTTATTTTCTTGGAGTTACTCTTGGATTTCTCTGTGTAAAGCTCTGTAACTTCTCTAGGTAGATGAATCACTGTGTACTTTCTCTTGTTTCTATCTGTTACCAATCTTGAGAAACTCATACATTCTCTGTTCACTGTTTCCCGGTCATAGAGAAATAGATTTCTTTCTGCGAAAGTGCTGTTTTCACAGTGCTAAGTACTCCCAAGTGTATCAACAATGTAGGTTTTACCAGTTTTCTAAGTCTCTCTTATTTTCTTGTACTTATACTTGGAATTCTCTGTGTAAACCTCTGTAACTTCCGTACGTAGATGAATCACCGTGTACTTTCTCTTGTTTCTATCTGTTAAAAATCTTGAGAAACGCATACATTCTCTGTTCACTGTTTCCCGGTCTTAGAAACGTAGATTTCTTTCTGCGAAAGTGCTGTTTTCACAGTGCTAAGTACTCCCAACTCTATCAACAATGTAGGTTTTACCAGTTTTCTAAGTCTCTCTTATTTTCTTGGAATTATACATGTAATTCTCTGTGTAATTTCTGTATCTTCTCTAGATAGATGAATCACTGTGTACTTTCTGATGTTTCTATCTGTTACAAATGTTGAGAAACTCATACATTCTCTGTTTACTGTTTCCCGGTCTTAGAGAAGTAGATTTCTTTCTGCGAAAGTGCTGTTTTAACAGTGCTAAGTACTCCCAGCTCTATCAACATGTAGGTTTTAGCAGTTTTCTAAGTCTCTCTCATTTTCTTGGAGTAACACTTGGACTTCTCTGTGTAAACCTCTTTAACTTCTCTAGGTAGATGAATCACTGTCTTCTTTCTCTTGTTTCTATCTGTTTCCAATGTTGAGAAAGTGATACATTCTCTGTTCACTGTTTCCCGGTCTTAGAGAAGTAGATTTCTTTCTGCGAAAGTGCTGTTTCCCCAGTGCTAAGTACTCCCTACTCTATCAACAATGTAGGTTTTACCAGTTTTCTAAGTCTCTCTTATTTTCTTGTACTTATACTTGGAATTCTCTGTGTAAACCTCTGTAACTTCTCTAGGTAGATGAATCACTGTGTACTTTCTCTTGTTTCTATCTGTTACAAGTCTTTAGAAACGCATACATTCTCTGTTCACTGTTTCCCGGTCTTAGAGAAGTAGACTTCTTTCTGCGAATGTGCTGTTTTCACAGTGCTAAGTACTCCCAACTCTATCAACAATGTAGGTTTTACCAGTTTTCTAAGTCTCTCTTATATTCTTGGAATTACACTTGGATTTCTCTGTGTAAACCTCTGTAACTTCTCTAGGTAGATGAATCATTTTGTACTTTCTCGTGTTTCTATCTGTTACCAATCTTGAAAACGCATACATTCTCTGTTCACTGTTTCCCGGTCTTAGAGAAGTAGATTTCTTTCTGCGAAAGTGCTGTTTTCACAGTGCTAAGTACTCCCAACTCTATCAACAAAGTAGGTTTTACCAGTTTTCTAAGTCTCTCTTATTTTCTTGTACTTATACTTGGAATTCTCTGTGTAAACCTCTGTAACCTTTCTAGGTAGATGAATCACTGTGTACTTTCTCTTGTTTCTATCTGTTACCAATCTTTAGAAACGCATACATTCTCTTTTCACTGTTTCCCGGTCTTAGAGATGTAGATTTCTTTCTGCGAAAGTGCTGTTTTCACAGTGCTAAGTACTCCCAACTCTATCAACAATGTAGGTTTTACCAGTTTTGTAAGTCTCTCTTATTTTCTTGGAGTTACACTTGGATTTCTCTGTGTAAACCTCTGTAACTTCTCTAGGTAGATGAATCAGTGTGTACTTTCTCTTGTTTCTATCTGTTACCAATCTTGAGAAACTCATACATTCTCTGTTCACTGTTTCCCGGTCATAGAGAAATAGATTTCTTTGTGCGAAAATGCTGTTTTCACAGTGCTAAGTACTCCCAACTGTATCAACAATGTAGGTTTTACCAGTTTTCTAATTCTCTTTTATTTTCTTGTACTTATACTTGGAATTCTCTCTGTAAACCTCTGTAACCTTTCTAGGTAGATGAATCACTGTCTTCTTTCTCTTGTTTCTATCTGTTACCAATGTTGAGAAACTCATACATTCTCTGTTCACTGTTTCCCGGTCTTAGAGAAGTAGATTTCTTTCTGCGAAAGTGCTGTTTTCCCAGTGCTAAGTACTCCCTACTCTATCAACAATGTAGGTTTTACCAGTTTTCTAAGTCTCTCTTATTTTCTTGTACTTATACTTGGAATTCTCTGTGTAAACCTCTGTAACTTCTCTAGGTAGATGAATCACTGTGTACTTTCTCTTGTTTCTATCTGTTACAAATCTTTAGAAACGCATACATTCTCTGTTCACTGTTTCCCGGTCTTAGAGAAGTAGACTTCTTTCTGCGAATGTGTTGTTTTCACAGTGCTAAGTACTCCCAACTCTATCAACAATGTAGGTTTTACCAGTTTTCTAAGTCTCTCTTATATTCTTGGAATTACACTTGGATTTCTCTGTGTAAACCTCTGTAACTTCTCTAGGTAGATGAATCATTTTGTACTTTCTCGTGTTTCTATCTGTTACCAATCTTGAAAACGCATACATTCTCTGTTCACTGTTTCCCGGTCTTAGAGAAGTAGATTTCTTTCTGCGAAAGTGCTGTTTTCACAGTGCTAAGTACTCCCAACTCTATCAACAAAGTAGGTTTTACCAGTTTTCTAAGTCTCTCTTATTTTCTTGTACTTATACTTGGAATTCTCTGTGTAAACCTCTGTAACCTTTCTAGGTAGATGAATCACTGTGTACTTTCTCTTGTTTCTATCTGTTACCAATCTTTAGAAACGCATACATTCTCTTTTCACTGTTTCCCGGTCTTAGAGAAGTAGATTTCTTTCTGCGAAAGTGCTGTTTTCACAGTGCTAAGTACTCCCAACTCTATCAACAATGTAGGTTTTACCAGTTTTGTAAGTCTCTCTTATTTTCTTGGAGTTACACTTGGATTTCTCTGTGTAAACCTCTGTAACTTCTCTAGGTAGATGAATCAGTGTGTACTTTCTCTTGTTTCTATCTGTTACCAATGTTGAGAAACTCATACATTCTCTGTTCACTGTTTCCCGGTCTTAGAGAAGTAGATTTCTTTCTGCGAAAGTGCTGTTTTCACAGCGCTAAGTACTCCCAGCTGTATCAACAATGTAGGTTTTACCAGTTTTCTAAGTCTCTCTCATTTTCTTGGAGTAACACTTGGAATTCTCTGGGTAAACCTCTGTAACTTCTCTAGGTAGATGAATCACTGTCTTCTTTCTCTTGTTTCTATCTGTTACTAAACTTGAGAAACTCATACATTCTCTGTTCCCTGTTTCCCGGTGTTAGAGAAGTAGATTTCTTTCTGCGAAAGTGCTGTTTTCACAGTGCTAAGTACTCCCAACTGTATCAACAATGTAGGTTTTACCAGTTTTCTAAGTCTCTCTTATTTTCTTGTACTTATAATTGTAATTCTCTGTGTAAACCTCTGTAACTTCCGTACGTAGATGAATCACCGTGTACTTTCTCTTGTTTCTATGTGTTACCAATCTTGAGAAACGCATACATTCTCTGTTCACTGTTTCCCGGTCTTAGAGAAGTAGATTTCTTTCTGCGAAAGTGCTGTTTTCACAGTGCTAAGTACTCCCAGCTCTATCAACAATGTAGGTTTTACAAGTTTTCTAAGTCTCTCTTATTTTCTTGTACTTATACTTGGAATTCTCTGTGTAAACCTCTGTAACCTTTCTAGGTAGATGAATCACTGTGTACTTTCTCTTGTTTCTATCTGTTACCAATCTTTAGAAACGCATACATTCTCTGTTCACTGTTTCCTGGTCTTAGAGAAGTAGATTTCTTTCTGCGAAAGTGCTGTTTTCACAGTGCTAGGTACTCCCAACTCTATCAACAATGTAGGATTTACCAGTTTTCTACGTCTCTCTTATTTTCTTGGAGTTACTCTTGGATTTCTCTGTGTAAACCTTTGTAACTTCTCTAGGTAGATGAATCACTGTGTTCTTTCTCTTGTTTATATCTGTTACCAATCTTGAGAAACTCATACATTCTCTGTTCACTTTTTCCCGGTCATAGAGAAATATATTTCTTTCTGCGAAAGTGCTGTTTTCACAGTGCTAAGTACTCCCAGCTTTATCAACAATGTAGGTTTTACCAGTTTTCTAAGTCTCTCTTATTTTCTTGTACTTATTCTTGTAATTCTCTGTGTAAACCTCTGTAACTTCCTTACGTAGATGAATCACCGTGTACTTTCTCTTGTTTCTATCTGTTACCAATCTTGAGAAACGCATACATTCTCTGTTCACTGTTTCCCGGTCTTAGAGAAGTAGATTTCTTTCTGCGAAAGTGCTGTTTTCACAGTGCTAAGTACTCCCAACTCTATCAACAATGTAGGTTTTACCAGTTTTCTAAGTCTCTCATATATTCTTGTACTTATACTTGGAATTCTCTGTGTAAACCTCTGTAACTTCTCTACGTAGATGAATGACCGTGTACTTTCTCTTGTTTCTATCTGTTACCAATGTTGAGAAACTCATACATTCTCTGTTCACTGTTTCCCGGTCTTAGAGAAGTAGATTTCTTTCTGCGAAAGTGCTGTTTTCACAGTGCTAAGTACTCCCAACTCTATCAACAAAGTAGGTTTTACCCGTTTTCAAAGTCTCTCTTATTTTCTTGTACTTATACTTGGAATTCTCTGTGTAAACTTCTGTAACCTTTTAGGTACATGAATCATTGTGTACTTTCTCTTGTTTCTATCTGTTACCAATCTTTAGAAACGCATACATTCTCTTTTCACTGTTTCCCGGTCTCAGAGAAGTAGATTTCTTTCTGTGAAAGTGCTGTTTTCACAGTGCTAAGTACTCCCAACTCTATCAACAATGTAGGTTTTACCAGTTTTCTAAGTCTCTCTTCTTTTTTTGTACTTATACTTGGAATTCTCTGTGTAAACCTCTGTAACTTTCGTAGGTAGATGAATCACTGTGTACTTTCTCTTGTTTCTGTCTGTTACCAATCTTGAGAAACTCATACATTCTCTGTTCACTGTTTCCCGGTCTTAGAGAAGTAGATTTCTTTCTGCGAAAGTGCTGTTTTCACAGTGCTAAGTACTCCCAACTCTATGAACAATGTAGGTTTTACCAGTTTTCTAAGTCTCTCTTATTTTCTTGTACTTATACTTGGAATTCTCTGTGTAAACCTCTGTAACTTCTCTAGATAGATGAATCACTGTGTACTTTCTCTTGTTTCTATCTGTTACCAATCTTGAGAAACTCATACATTCTCTGTTCACTGTTTCCCGGTCTTAGAGAAGTAGATTTCTTTCTGTGAAAGTGCTGTTTTCACAGTGCTAAGTACTCCCAGCTCTATCAACAATGTAGCTTTTACCAGTTTTCTAAGTCTCTTTCGTTTTCTTGGGGTAACACTTGGAATTCTCTGTGTAAACCTCTGTAACTTCTCTAGGTAGATGAATCACTGTCTTCTTTCTCTTGTTTCTATCTGTTACCAATGTTGAGAAACTCATACATTCTCTGTTCACTGTTTCCCGGTCTTAGAGAAGTAGATTTCTTTCTGAGAATGTGCTGTTTTCACAGTGCTAAGTACTCCCAACTGTGTCAACAATGTAGGTTTTACCAGTTTTCTAAGTCTCTCTCATTTTTTTGTACTTATACTTGTAATTCTCTGTGTAAACCTCTGTAACTTTCGTAGGTAGATGAATCACTGTGTACTTTCTCTTGTTTCTGTCTGTTACCAATCTTGAGAAACTCATACATTCTCTGTTCACTGTTTCCCGGTCTTCCAGAAGTAGATTTCTTTCTGAGAAAGTGCTGTTTTCACAGTGCTAAGTACTCCCAACTCTATGAACAATGTAGGTTTTACCAGTTTTCTAAGTGTCTCTTATTTTCTTGTACTTATACTTGTAATTCTCTGTGTAAACTTCTGTAACTTCTCTAGATAGATGAATCACTGTGTACTTTCTCTTGTTTCTATCTGTTACCAATGTTGAGAAACTCATACATTCTCTGTTCACTGTTTCCCGGTCTTAGAGAAGTAGATTTCTTTCTGTGAAAGTGCTGTTTTCACAGTGCTAATACTCCCAGCTCTATCAACATGTAAGTTTTACCAGTTTTCTAAGTCTCTCTTATTTTCTTGTACTTATACTTGGAATTCTCTGTGTAAACCTCTGTAATCTTCTAGGTAGATAAATCAATGTGTACTTTCTCTTGTTTCTATGTGTTACCAATCTTGAGAAACTCATACATTCTCTGTTCACTGTTTCTCGGTCTTAGAGAAGTAGATTTCTTTCTTTGAACGTGCTGTTTTCACAGTGCTAAGTACTCCCAGCTCTATCAACAATGTAGGTTTTACCAGTTTTCTAAGTCTCTCTTATTTTTTTGTACTTATACTTGGAATTCCCTGTGTAAACCTCTGTAACTTCTCCAGGTAGACGAATCACTGTGTACTTTCTCTTGTTTCTGTCTGTTACCAATCTTGAGAAACTCATACATTCTCTGTTCACTGTTTCCCGGTCTTAGAGAAGTAGATTTCTTTCTGCGAAAGTGCTGTTTTCACAGTGCTAAGTACTCCCAACTCTATCAACAATGTAGGTTTTACCAGTTTTCTAAGTCTCTCTTATATTCTTGTACTTATACTTGGAATTCTCTGTGTAAACCTCTGTAACTTCTCTACGTAGATGAATGACCGTGTACTTTCTCTTGTTTCTATCTGTTACCAATGTTGAGAAACGCATACATTCTCTGTTCACTGTTACCCGGTCTTAGAGAAGTAGATTTCTTTCTGCGAAAGTGCTGTTTTCACAGTGCTAAGTACTCCCAACTCTATCAACAAAGTAGGTTTTACCAGTTTTCAAAGTCTCTCTTATTTTCTTGTACTTATACTTGGAATTCTCTGTGTAAACTTCTGTAACCTTTTAGGTAGATGAATCATTGTGTACTTTCTCTTGTTTCTATCTGTTACCAATCTTTAGAAACGCATACATTCTCTTTTCACTGTTTCCCGGTCTCAGAGAAGTAGATTTCTTTCTGTGAAAGTGCTGTTTTCACAGTGCTAAGTACTCCCAACTCTATCAACAATGTAGGTTTTACCAGTTTTCTAAGTCTCTCTTCTTTTTTTGTACTTATACTTGTAATTCTCTGTGTAAACCTCTGTAACTTTCGTAGGTAGATGAATCACTGTGTACTTTCTCTTGTTTCTGTCTGTTACCAATCTTGAGAAACTCATACATTCTCTGTTCACTGTTTCCCGGTCTTAGAGAAGTAGATTTCTTTCTGCGAAAGTGCTGTTTTCACGGTGCTAAGTACTCCCAACTCTATGAACAATGTAGGTTTTACCAGTTTTCTAAGTCTCTCTTATTTTCTTGTACTTATACTTGGAATTCTCTGTGTAAACCTCTGTAACTTCTCTAGATAGATGAATCACTGTGTACTTTCTCTTGTTTCTATCTGTTACCAATCTTGAGAAACTCATACATTCTCTGTTCACTGTTTCCCGGTCTTAGAGAAGTAGATTTCTTTCTGTGAAAGTGCTGTTTTCACAGTGCTAAGTACTCCCAGCTCTATCAACAATGTAGCTTTTACCAGTTTTCTAAGTCTCTTTCGTTTTCTTGGAGTAACACTTGGAATTCTCTGTGTAAACCTCTGTAACTTCTCTAGGTAGATGAATCACTGTCTTCTTTCTCTTGTTTCTATCTGTTACCAATGTTGAGAAACTCATACGTTCTCTGTTCACTGTTTCCCGGTCTTAGAGAAGTAGATTTCTTTCTGAGAAAGTGCTGGTTTCACAGTGCTAAGTACTCCCAACTGTGTCAACAATGTAGATTTTACCAGTTTTCTAAGTCTCTCTTATTTTTTTGTACTTATACTTGTAATTCTCTGTGTAAACCTCTGTAACTTTCGTAGGTAGATGAATCACTGTGTACTTTCCCTTGTTTCTGTCTGTTACCAATCTTGAGAAACTCATACATTCTCTGTTCACTGTTTCCCGGTCTTCCAGAAGTAGATTTCTTTCTGCGAAAGTGCTGTTTTCACAGTGCTAAGTACTCCCAACTCTATGAACAATGTAGATTTTACCAGTTTTCTAAGTCTCTCTTATTTTCTTGGAGTTACTCTTGGATTTCTCTGTGTAAACCTCTGTAACTTCTCTAGGTAGATGAATCACTGTGTACTTTCTCTTGTTTCTATCTGTTACCAATCTTGAGAAACTCATACATTCTCTCTTTACTGTTTCCCGGTCATAGTGAAATAGATTTCTTTCTGCGAAAGTGCTGTTTTCACAGTGTTAAGTACTCCCAACTGTATCAACAATGTAGGTTTCACCAGTTTTCTAAGTCTCTCTTATTTTCTTGTACTTATACTTGTAATTCTCTGTGTTAACCTCTGTAACTTCCGTACGTAGATGAATCACTGGGTACTTTCTCTTGTTTCTATCTGTTACCAATCTTGAGAAACTCATACATTCTCTGTTCACTGTTTCCCGGTCTTAGAGAAGTAGATTTCTTTCTGCGAAAGTGCTGTTTTCACAGTGCTAAGTACTCCCAACTCTATCAACAATGTAGGTTTTACCAGTTTTCTAAGTCTCTCTTATTTTTTTGTACTTATACTTGGAATTCCCTGTGTAAACCTCTGTAACTTCTCTAGGTAGATGAATCACTGTGTACTTTCTCTTGTTTCTGTCTGTTACCAATCTTGAAACTCATACGTTCTCTTTTGACTGTTTCCAGGTCTTAGAGAAGTAGATTTCTTTCTGCGAAAGTGCTGTTTTCACAGTGCTAAGTACTCCCAACTCTATCAACAATGTAGGTTTAAGTAGTTTTCTAAGTCTCTTTTTTTTTCTTGGAGTTACACTTTGATTTCTCTGTGTAAACCTCTGTAACTTCTCTAGGTAGATGAATCACTGTGTACTTTCTCTTGTTTCTATCTGTTACCAATCTTGAGAAACTCATAAATTCTCTGTTCACTGTTTCTCGCTGATGGAGAAGTAGATTTCTTTCTGCGAAAGTGCTGTTTTCACAGTGTTATGTACTCCCAACTGTATCAACAATATAGGTTTCACCAGTTTTCTAAGTCTCTCTTATTTTCTTGTACTTATACTTGTAATTCTCTGTGTTAACCTCTGTAACTTCCGTACGTAGATGAATCACTGGGTACTTTCTCTTGTTTCTATCTGTTACCAATCTTGAGAAACTCATACATTCTCTGTTCACTGTTTCCCGGTCTTAGAGAAGTAGATTTCTTTCTGCGAAAGTGCTGTTTTCACAGTGCTAAGTACTCCCAACCCTATCAACAATGTAGGTTTTACCAGTTTTCTAAGTCTCTCTTATTTTCTTGTACTTATTCTTGGAATTCTCTGTGTAAACCTCTGTAATCTTTCTAGGTAGATAAATCAATGTGTACTTTCTCTTGTTTCTATCTGTTACCAATGTTGAGAAACTCATACATTCTCTGTTCACTGTTTCCCGGTCTTAGAGAAGTAGATTTCTTTCTGCGAAAGTGCTGTTTTCAAAGTGCTAAGTACTCCCAACTCTATCAACAATGTAGGTTTTACCAGTTTTCTACGTCTCTCTTATTTTCTTGGAGTAACTCTTGGATTTCTCTTTGTAAACCTCTGTAACTTCTCTAGGTAGATGAATCACTGTGTACTTTCTCTTGTTTCTATCTGTTCCCAATCTTGAGAAACGCATACATTCTCTTTTCACTGTTTCCCGGTCTTAGAGAAGTAGATTTCTTTCTGCGAAAGTGCTGTTTTCACAGTGCTAAGTACTCCCAGCTCTATCAACAATGTAGGTTTTACCAGTTTTCTAAGTCTCTCTTATTTTCTTGTACTTATACTTGGAATTCTCTGTGTCAACCTCTGTAACTTTCGTACGTAGATGAATCACTGTGTACTTTCTCTTGTTTCTATCTGTTACCAATCTTGAGAAACTCATACATTCTCTGTTCACTGTTTCCCGGTCCTAGAGAAGTAGATTTCTTTCTGCGAAAGTGCTGTTTTCACAGTGCTAAGTACTCCCAACTCTATCAACAATGTAGGTTTTACCAGTTTTCTAAGTCTCTCTTATTTTCTTGGACTTATACGTGTAATTCTCTGTGTAAACCTCTGTAACTTCTCCAGATAGATGAATCACTGTGTACTTTCTCTTGTTTCTATCTGTAACCAATGTTGAGAAACTCATACATTCTCTGTTCACTGTTTCCCGGTCTTAGAGAAGTAGACTTCTTTCTGCGAAAGTGCTGTTTTCACAGTGCTAAGTACTCCCAACTCTATCAACAATGTAGGTTTTACCAGTTTTCTAAGTCTCTCTTATATTCTTGGAATTACACTTGGATTTCTCTGTGTAAACCTCTGTAACTTCTCTAGGTAGATGAATCATTGTGTACTTTCTCTTGTTTCTATCTGTTACCAATCTTGAAAAACTAATACATTCTCTGTTCACTGTTTCCCGGTCTTAGAGAAGTAGACTTCTTTCTGCGAAAGTGCTGTTTTCACAGTTCTAATTACTCCCAACTCTATCAACAATGTAGGTTTTACCAGTTTTCTAAGTCTCTCTTATTTTCTTGGAGTTACACTTGGATTTCTCTGTGTAAACCTCTGTAACTTCTCTAGGTAGATGAATCACTGTGTACTTTCTCTTGTTTCTATCTGTTACCAATCTTGAGAAACTCATACATTCTTTGTTCACTGTTTCCCGGTCTTACAGAAGTAGATTTCTTTCTGACAAAGTGCTGCTTTCACAGTGCTAATTACTCCCAACTCTATCAACAATGTAGGTTTTACCAGTTTTCTAAGTCTCTCTTATTTTCTTGTACTTATACTTGGAATTCTATGTATAAACCTCTGTAACTTCTCTAGGTAGAGAATCACTGTGTACTTTCTCTTGTTTCTATCTGTTACCAATCTTGAGAGACTCATACATTCTCTGTTCACTGTTTCGCGGTCTTAGAGAAGTAGATTTCTTTCGATGAAAGTGATGTTTTCACAGTGCTAACTAATCCCAACTGTATCAACAATGTTGGTTTTACCAGTTTTCTAAGTCTCTCTTATTTTCTTGGAGTTACGCTTGGAAATCTCTGTGTAAATTTCTGTAACTTCTCTAGGCTACTGAGTGACTGTGTACTTACTCTTGTTTCTATCTGTTACCAATCTTGAGAAACTCACAGATTCTCTTTTCACTGTTTCGTGGTCTGAGAGAAGTAGATTTCTTTCGAAGAAAGTGATGTTTTCACAGTGCTAAGTACTCCCAACTGTATCAACAATGTTGGTTTTACCAGTTTTTAAGTCTCTCTTTTTTTCTTGCAGAAATACTTGGAATTCTCTGTGTAAATCTCTTTCACTCCTCTAGGTAGATGTATCACTGTGTACTTACTGTTATTTCTATCTGTTACCAATCTTGAGAGACTCATACATTCTCTGTTCACTGTTTCCCGGTCTTAGAGAAGTAGATTTCTTTGTGCGAAAGTGCTGTTTTCACAGAGCTAAGTACTCCCAACTCTATCAACAATGTACGTTTTACCAGTTTTCTAAGTCTCTCTTATTTTCTTCTACTTATACTTGGAATTCTCTGTGTAAACCTCTGTAACTTCTCTAGGTAGATGAATCACTGTGTACTTTCTCTTGTTTCTATCTGTTACCAATATTGAGAAACTGATACATTCTCTGTTCACTGTTTCCCGGTCATACAGAAGTAGATTTCTTTCTGCGAAAGTGCTGTTTTCACAGTGCTAAGTACTCCCAACACTATCAACAATTTAGGTTTTACCAGTTTTCTAAGTCTCTCTTATTTTGTCGTACTTATACTTGGAATTCTCTGTGTAAACCTCTGTAACTTCCGTAGGTAGATGAATCACTGTGTACTATCTCTTGTTTCTATCTGTTACCAATCTTGAGAAACTCATACATTCTCTGTTCACTGTTTCCCGTTCTTAGAGAAGTAGATTTCTTTTTGCGAAAGTGCTGTTTTCACAGTGCTAAGTACTCCCAACGCTATCAACAATGTAGGTTTTACCAGTTTTCTAAGTCTCTCTTATTTTCTTGAGTTACACTTGGATTTCTCTGTGTAAACCTCTGTAACTTCTCTATGTAGATGAATCACTGTGTACTTTCTGTTGATTCTGTTACCAATCTTTAGAAACGCATACATTCTCTGTTCAATGTTTCCCGGTCTTAGAGAAGTAGATTTCTTTCTGCGAAAGTGCTGTTTTCACAGTGGTAAGTACTCCCAACTCTATCAACAATGTAGGTTTTACCAGTTTTCTAAGTCTCTCTTACTTTCTTGTACTTATACTTGGAATTTTCTGTGTAAACCTCTGTAACTTCTCTAGGTAGATGAATCACTGTGTACTTTCTCTTGTTTCTATCTGTTCCCAATCTTGAGAAACGCATACATTCTGTTTTCACTGTTTCCCGGTCTTAGAGAAGTAGATTTCTTTCTGCGAAAGTGCTGTTTTCACAGTGCTAAGTACTCCCAGCTCTATCAACAATGTAGGTTTTACCAGTTTTCTAAGTCTCTCTTATTTTCTTGTACTTATACTTGGAATTCTCTGTGTCAACCTCTGTAACTTTCGTACGTAGATGAATCACTGTGTACTTTCTCTTGTTTCTATCTGTTACCAATCTTGAGAAACTCATACATTCTCTGTTCACTGTTTCCCGGTCCTAGAGAAGTAGATTTCTTTCTGCGAAAGTGCTGTTTTCACAGTGCTAAGTACTCCCAACTCTATCAACAATGTAGGTTTTACCAGTTTTCTAAGTCTCTCTTATTTTCTTGGACTTATACGTGTAATTCTCTGTGTAAACCTCTGTAACTTCTCCAGATAGATGAATCACTGTGTACTTTCTCTTGTTTCTATCTGTAACCAATGTTGAGAAACTCATACATTCTCTGTTCACTGTTTCCCGGTCTTAGAGAAGTAGACTTCTTTCTGCGAAAGTGCTGTTTTCACAGTGCTAAGTACTCCCAACTCTATCAACAATGTAGGTTTTAACAGTTTTCTAAGTCTCTCTTACATTCTTGGAATTACACTTGGATTTCTCTGTGTAAACCTCTGTAACTTCTCTAGGTAGATGAATCATTGTGTACTTTCTCTTGTTTCTATCTGTTACCAATCTTGAAAAACTCATACATTCTCTGTTCACTGTTTCCCGGTCTTAGAGAAGTAGACTTCTTTCTGCGAAAGTGCTGTTTTCACAGTTCTAATTACTCCCAACTCTATCAACAATGTAGGTTTTACCAGTTTTCTAAGTCTCTCTTATTTTCTTGGAGTTACACTTGGATTTCTCTGTGTAAACCTCTGTAACTTCTCTAGGTAGATGAATCACTGTGTACTTTCTCTTGTTTCTATCTGTTACCAATCTTGAGAAACTCATACATTCTCTGTTCACTGTTTCCCGGTCTTACAGAAGTAGATTTCTTTCTGACAAAGTGCTGCTTTCACAGTGCTAATTACTCCCAACTCTATCAACAATGTAGGTTTTACCAGTTTTCTAAGTCTCTCTTATTTTCTTGTACTTATACTTGGAATTCTCTGTATAAACCTCTGTAACTTCTCTAGGTAGAGAATCACTGTGTACTTTCTCTTGTTTCTATCTGTTACCAATCTTGAGAGACTCATACATTCTCTGTTCACTGTTTCGCGGTCTTAGAGAAGTAGATTTCTTTCGATGAAAGTGATGTTTTCACAGTGCTAACTAATCCCAACTGTATCAACAATGTTGGTTTTACCAGTTTTCTAAGTCTCTCTTATTTTCTTGGAGTTACGCTTGGAAATCTCTGTGTAAATTTCTGTAACTTCTCTAGGCTACTGAGTGACTGTGTACTTACTCTTGTTTCTATCTGTTACCAATCTTGAGAAACTCACAGATTCTCTTTTCACTGTTTCGTGGTCTGAGAGAAGTAGATTTCTTTCGGCGAAAGTGCTGTTTTCACAGTGCTAAGTACTCCCAACTCTATCAACAATATAGGTTTTACCAGTTTTCTAGGTCTCTTTTATTTTCTTGTACTTATACTTGTAATTCTCTGTGTAAACCTCTGTAACTTCCGTAGGCAGATGAATCACTGTGTACTTTCTCTTGTTTCCAACTCTTACCAATGTTGAGAAACTCATACATTCTCTGTTCACTGTTTCCCGGTCTTAGAGAAGTAGATTTCTTTCTGCGAAAGTGCTGTTTTCACAGTGGTAAGTACTCCCAACTCTATCAACAATGTAGGTTTTACCAGTTTTCTAAGTCTCTCTTATTTTCTTGTACTTATACTTGTAATTCTCTGTGTAAACCTCTGTAACTTCTCTAGATAGATGAATCACTGTGTACTTTCTCTTGTTTCTATCTGTTACCAATGTTGGAAACTCATACATTCTCTGTTCACTGTTTCCCAGTCTTAGAGAAGTAGATTTCTTTCTGCGAAACTGCTGTTTTCACAGTGCTAAGTACTCCCAGCTCTATCAACAATGTAGGTTTTACCAGTTTTCTAAGTCTCTCTCATTTTCTTGGAGTAATGCTTGGAATTCTCTGTGTAAACCTCTGTAACTTCTCTAGGTAGATGAATCACTGTGTACTTTCTCTTGTTTCTATCTGTTACCAATCTTGAGAAACTCATACATTGTCTGTTCACTGTTTCCCGGTCTTAGAGAAGTAGATTTCTTTCTGCGAAAGTGCTGTTTTCACAGTGCTAAGTACTCCCAGCTCTATCAACAATGTAGGTTTTACCAGTTTTCTAACTCTCTAATTTTCTTGGAGTAACACTTGGAATTCTCTGTGTAAACCTCTGTAACTTCTCTACGTAGATGAATGACCGTGTACTTTCTCTTGTTTCTATCTGTTACCAATGTTGAGAAACGCATACATTCTCTGTTCACTGTTACCCGGTCTTAGAGAAGTAGATTTCTTTCTGCGAAAGTGCTGTTTTCACAGTGCTAAGTACTCCCAACTCTATCAACAAAGTAGGTTTTACCAGTTTTCAAAGTCTCTCTTATTTTCTTGTACTTATACTTGGAATTCTCTGTGTAAACTTCTGTAACCTTTTAGGTAGATGAATCATTGTGTACTTTCTCTTGTTTCTATCTGTTACCAATCTTTAGAAACGCATACATTCTCTTTTCACTGTTTCCCGGTCTCAGAGAAGTAGATTTCTTTCTGTGAAAGTGCTGTTTTCACAGTGCTAAGTACTCCCAACTCTATCAACAATGTAGGTTTTACCAGTTTTCTACGTCTCTCTTATTTTCTTGTACTTATACTTGGAATTCTCTGTGTAAACCTCTGTAACTTCTGTAGGTAGATGAATCACTGTGTACTTTCTGTTGTTTCTATCTGTTACCAATCTTGAGAAACGCATACATTCTCTGTTCACTGTTTCCCGCTCTTAGAGAATTCGATTTTTTTGTGCGAAAGTGCTGTTTTCGCAGTGCTAAGTACTTGCAACTCTATCAACAATGTAGGTTTTACCAGTTTTCTAAGTCTCTCTTATTTTCTTGGAGTTACACTTGGATTTCTCTGTGTAAACCTCTGTAACTTCTCTAGGTAGATGAATCACTGTGTACTTTCTCTTGTTTCTAGCTGTTACCAATGCTGAGAAACTCATACATTCTCTGTTCACTGTTTCCCGGTATTAGAGAGGTAGATTTCTTTCGAAGAAAGTGATGTTTTCACAGAGCTAACTAATACCAACTCTATCAACAATGTAGGTTTCACCAGTTTTCTAAGTCTCTCTTATTTTCTTGTACTTATACTTGGAATTCTCTGTGTAAACTTCTGTAATTTCTCTAGGTAGATGAATCACTGTGTACTTTCTCTTGTTTCTATCTGTTACCAATCTTGAGAAACTCATACATTCTCTTTTCAGTGTTTCCCGGTCTAAGAGAAGTAGATTTCTTTCTGCGAAAGTGCTGTTTTCACAGTGCTAAGTACTCCCAACTCTATTAACAATGTAGGTTTTACCAGTTTTCTAAGTCTCTCTTATTTTCTTGTACTTATACTTGGAATTCTCTGTGTAAACCTCTGTATGTTCTCTAGGTAGATGAATCACTGTGTACTTTCTCTTGTTTCTATCTGTTACCAAACTTGAGAAACTCATACATTCTCTGTTCCCTGTTTCCCGGTGTTAGAGAAGTAGAATTCTTTCTGCGAAAATCCTGTTTTCACAGTGCTAAGTACTCACAACTCTATCAACAATGTAGGTTTTACCAGTTTTCTAAGTCTCTCTTATTTTCTTGTACTTATACTTGGAATTCTCTGTGTAAACCTCTGTAACTTCTCTAGGTAGATGAATCACTGTGTACTTTCTCTTCTTTCTATCTGTTACCAATCTTGAGAAACTCATACATTCTCTATTCACAGTTTCCCGGTCTTAGAGAAGTAGATTTCTTCCGGTGAAAGTGCTGTTTTCACAGTGCTAAGTACTCCCAACTCTATTAACTATGCAGGTTTTGCCAGTTTTCTAAGTCTCTCTTATTTTCTTGTACTTATACTTGGAATTCTCTGTGTAAACCTCTGTAACTTCTCTAGGTAGATGAATCACTGTGTACTTTCTCTTGTTTCTATCTGTTACCAATCTTGAGAAACTCATACATTCTCTTTTCACTGTTTCCCGGTCTTAGAGCATTAGATTTCTCTGGCGAAAGTGCTGTTTTCACAGTGCTAAGTACTCCCACCTCAATCAACAGTGTAGGTTTTACCGGTTTTCTAAGTCTCTCTTATCTTCTTTTTCTTATACTTGGAATTTTCTGTGTAACCCTCTGTAACTTCTCTAGGTAGATGAATCACTGTGTACTTTCTCTTGTTTCTATCTGTTACCAATCTTGAGAAACTCATACATTCTCTTTTCACTATTTCCAGGTCTTAGAGAAGTAGATTTCTTTCTGCGAAAGTGCTGTTTTCACAGTGCTAAGTACTCCCAACTATCAACAATGTAGGTTTTACCAGTTTTCTAAGTCTCTCTTATTTACTTGTACTTATACTTGGAATTCTCTGTGTAAACCTCTGTAACTTCTCTGGGTAAATGAATCACTGTGTACTTACTCTTGTTTCTGTCTGATACCAAACTTGACAAACTCATACATTCTCTGTTCCCTGTTTCCCGGTCTTAGAGAAGTAGATTTCTTTCTGCGAAAGTGCTGTTTTCACAGTGCTAAGTACTCCCAACTCTATCAACAATGTAGGTTTTACCAGTTTTCTAAGTCTCTCTTATTTTCTTGTACTTATACTTGGAATTCTCTGTGTAAACCTCTGTAACTTCTCTAGGTAGATGAATCACTGTGTACTTTCTCTTGTTTCTATCTGTTACCAATCTTGAGAAACTCATACATTCTCTTTTCACTGTTTCTCGGTAGTAGAGAAGTAGATTTCTTTCTGCGAAAGTGCTGTTTTCACACTGCTAAGAACTCCCATCTCTATCACCAATGTAGGTTTTACCAGTTTTCTAAGTCTCTCTTATTTTCTTGTACTTATACTTGGAATTCTCTGTGTAAACCTCTGTAACTTCTCTAGGTAGATGAATCACTGTGTACTTTCTCTTGTTTCTATCTGTTACCAATCTTGTGAAACTCATACATTCTCTTTTCACTGTTTCCCGCTCTTAGAGAAGTAAATTTCTTTCGGCGAAAGTGCTGTTTTCACAGTGCTAAGTACTCCCAACTCTATCAACAATGTAGGTTTTACCAGTTTTCTAAGTCTCTCTTATTTTCTTGTACTTATACTTGGAATTCTCTGTGTAAACCTCTGTAAGTTCTCTAGGTAGATGAATCACTGTGTACTTTCTCTTGTTTCTATCTGTTACCAATCTTGAGAAACTCATACATTCTCTGTTCCCTGTTTCCCGGTCTTAGAGAAGTAGATTTCTTTCTGCCAAAGTGCTGTTTTCACAGTGCTAAGTACTCCCAACTCTATCAACAACGTAGGTTTTACCAGTTTTCTAAGTCTCTCTTATTTTCTTGTACTTATACTTGGAATTCTCTGTGTAAACCTCTGTAACTTCTCTAGGTAGATGAATCACTGTGTACTTTCTCTTGTTTCTATCTGTTACCAATCTTGAGAAACTCATACATTCTCTGTTCCCTGTTTCCCGGTCTTAGAGAAGTAGATTTCTTTCTGCCAAAGTGCTGTTTTCACAGTGCTAAGTACTCCCAACTCTATCAACAACGTAGGTTTTACGAGTTTTCTAAGTCTCTCTTATTTTCTTGTACTTATACTTGGAATTCTCTGTGTAAACCTCTGTAACTTCTCTAGGTAGATGAATCACTGTGTACTTTCTCTTGTTTCTATCTGTTACCAATCTTGAGAAACTCATACATTCTCTTTTCCCTGTTGCCTGGTCTTAGAGAAATAGATTTCTTTCTGCGAAAGTGCTGTTTTCACAGAGCTAAGTACTCCCAACTCTATCAACAATGTAGGTTTTACCAGTTTTCTAAGTCTCTCTTTTTTTCTTGTACTTATACTTGGAATTCTCTGTGTAAACCTCTGTAACTTCTCTAGGTAGATGAATCACTGTGTACTTTCTCTTGTTTCTATGTGTTACCAATCTTGAGAAACTCATACATTCTCTGTTCCCTGTTTCCCGGTGTTAGAGAAGTAGATATCTTTCTGCGAAAGTGCTGCTTTCACAGTGCTAAGTACTCCCAACTCTATCAACAATGTAGGTTTTACCAGTTTTCTAAGTCTCTCTTATTTTCTTGTACTTATACTTGGAATTCTCTGTGTAAACCTCTGTAACTTCTCTAGGTAGATGAATCACTGTGTACTTTCTCTTGTTTCTATCTGTTACCAATCTTGAGAAACTCATACATTCTCTGTTCACTGTTTCCCGGTCTTGGAGAAGTAGATTTCTATCGGCCAAAGTGCTGTTTTCACAGTGCTAAGTACTCCCAACTCTATCAACAATGTAGGTTTTACCAGTTTTCTAAGTCTCTCTTATTTTCTTGTACTTATACTTGGAATTCTCTGTGTAAACCTCTGTATGTTCTCTAGGTAGATGAATCACTGTGTACTTTCTCTTGTTTCTATCTGTTACCAAACTTGAGAAACTCATACATTCTCTGTTCCCTGTTTCCCGGTGTTAGAGAAGTAGAATTCTTTCTGCGAAAATCCTGTTTTCACAGTGCTAAGTACTCACAACTCTATCAACAATGTAGGTTTTACCAGTTTTCTAAGTCTCTCTTATTTTCTTGTACTTATACTTGGAATTCTCTGTGTAAACCTCTGTAACTTCTCTAGGTAGATGAATCACTGTGTACTTTCTCTTGTTTCTGTCTGTCACCAATCTTGAGAAACTCATACATTCTCTGTTCACTGTTTCCCGGTCTTAGAGAAGTAGATTTCTCTCTGCGAAAATGCTGTTTTCACAGTGCTAAGTACTCTCAACTCTATCAACAATGTAGGTTTTACCAGTTTTCTAAGTCTCTCTTATTTTCTTGTACTTATACTTGGAATTCTCTGTGTAAACCTCTGTAACTTCTCTAGGTAGATGAATCACTGTGTACTTTCTCTTGTTTCTATCTGTTACCAATCTTGAGAAACTCATACATTCTCTATTCACAGTTTCCCGGTCTTAGAGAAGTAGATTTCTTCCGGTGAAAGTGCTGTTTTCACAGTGCTAAGTACTCCCAACTCTATTAACTATGCAGGTTTTGCCAGTTTTCTAAGTCTCTCTTATTTTCTTGTACTTATACTTGGAATTCTCTGTGTAAACCTCTGTAACTTCTCTAGGTAGATGAATCACTGTGTACTTTCTCTTGTTTCTATCTGTTACCAATCTTGAGAAACTCATACATTCTCTTTTCACTGTTTCCCGGTCTTAGAGCATTAGATTTCTCTGGCGAAAGTGCTGTTTTCACAGTGCTAAGTACTCCCACCTCAATCAACAGTGTAGGTTTTACCGGTTTTCTAATTCTCTCTTATCTTCTTTTTCTTATACTTGGAATTTTCTGTGTAACCCTCTGTAACTTCTCTAGGTAGATGAACCACTGTGTACTTTCTCTTGTTTCTATCTGTTACAAATCTTGAGAAACTCATACCTTCTCTTTTCACTGTTTCCTGGTCTTAGAGAAGTAGATTTCTTTCGGCGAAAGTGCTGTTTTCACAGTGCTAAGTACTCCCAACTCTATCAACAATGTAGGTTTTACCAGTTTTCTAAGTCTCTCTTATTTTCTTGTACTTATACTTGGAATTCTCTGTGTAAACCTCTGTAAGTTCTCTAGGTAGATGAATCACTGTGTACTTTCTCTTGTTTCTATCTGTTACCAATCTTGAGAAACTCATACATTGTCTTTTCCCTGTTTCCTGGTCTTAGAGAAATAGATTTCTTTCTGCGAAAGTGCTGTTTTCACAGTGCTAAGTACTCCCAACACTATCAACAATGTAGGTTTTACCAGTTTTCTAAGTCTCTCTTTTTTTCTTGTACTTATACTTGGAATTCTCTGTGTAAACCTCTGTAACTTCTCTAGGTAGATGAATCACTGTGTACTTTCTCTTGTTTCTATCTGTTACCAATCTTGAGAAACTCATACATTCTCTTTTCACTGTTTCCCGGTCTTAGAGAATTAGATTTCTCTGGCGAAAGTGCTGTTTTCACAGTGCTAAGTACTCCCACCTCAATCAACAGTGTAGGTTTTACCGGTTTTCTAAGTCTCTCTTATCTTCTTTTTCTTATACTTGGAATTTTCTGTGTAAACCTCTGTAACTTCTCTAGGTAGATGAATCACTGTGTACTTTCTCTTGTTTCTATCTGTTACCAATCTTGAGAAACTCATACATTCTCTTTTCACTATTTCCAGGTCTTAGAGAAGTAGATTTCTTTCTGCGAAAGTGCTGTTTTCACAGTGCTAAGTACTCCCAACTATCAACAATGTAGGTTTTACCAGTTTTCTAAGTCTCTCTTATTTACTTGTACTTATACTTGGAATTCTCTGTGTAAACCTCTGTAACTTCTCTGGGTAAATGAATCACTGTGTACTTACTCTTGTTTCTGTCTGATACCAAACTTGACAAACTCATACATTCTCTGTTCCCTGTTTCACGGTCTTAGAGAAGTAGATGTCTTTCTGCGAAAGTGCTGTTTTCACAGTGCTAAGTACTCCCAACTCTATCAACAATGTAGGTTTTACCAGATTTCTAAGTCTCTCTTATTTTCTTGTACTTATACTTGGAATTCTCTGTGTAAACCTCTGTAACTTCTCTAGGTAGATGAATCACTGTGTACTTTCTCTTGTTTCTATCTGTTACCAATCTTGAGAAACTCATACATTCTCTTTTCATTGTGCCCCGGTCTTAGAGAAGTAGATTTCTTTCTGCGAAAGTGCTGTTTTCACAGTGCTAAGTACTCCCAACTCTATTAACAATGTAGGTTTTACCAGTTTTCTAAGTCTCTCTTATTTTCTTGTACTTATACTTGGAATTCTCAGGGTAAACCTCTGTAAGTTTTCTAGGTAGATGAATCACTGTGTACTTTCTCTTGTTTCTATCTGTTACCAATCTTGAGAAACTCATACATTCTCTGTTCACTGTTTCTCGGTCTTAGAGAAGTAGATTTCTTTCAGCGAAAGTGCTGTTTTCACAGTGCTAAGTACTCCCAACTCTATCAACAATGTAGGTTTTACCAGTTTTCTAAGTCTCTCTTATTTTCTTGTACTTATTCTTGTAATTTTTTGTGTAAACCTCTGTAACTTCTCTAGGTAGATGAATCACTGTGTACTTTCTCTTGTTTCTATCTGTTACCATTCTTGAGAAACTCATACATTCTCGTTTCACTGTTTCCCGGTATTAGAGAAGTAAATTTCTTTCTGCGAAAGTGCTGTTTTCACAGTGCTAAGTACTCCCAACTCTATTAACAATGTAGGTTTTACCAGTTTTCTAAGTTTCTCTTATTTTCTTGTACTTATACTTGGTATTCTCTCTGTAAACCTCTGTAACTTCTCTAGGTAGATGAATCACTGTGTACTTTCTCTTGTTTCTATCTGTTACCAATCTTGAGAAACTCATACATTCTCTTTTCACTGTTTCCCGGTCGTAGAGAAGTAGATTCCTTTCTGCGAAAGTGCTGTTTTCACAGTGCTAAGAACTCCCATCTCTATCATCAATGTAGGTTTTACCAGTTTTCTAAGTCTCTCTTATTTTCTTGTACTTATACTTGGAATTCTCTGTGTAAACCTCTGTAACTTCTCTAGGTAGATGAATCACTGTGTACTTTCTCTTGTTTCTATCTGTTACCAATGTTGAGAAACTCATACATTCTCTTTTCACTGTTTTCCGGTCTTAGAGAAGTAGATTTCTTTCGGCAAAAGTGCTGTTTTCACAGTGTTAAGTACTCCCAACTCTATCAACAATGTAGGTTTTACCTGTTTTCTAAGTCTCTCTTACTTTCTTGTACTTATACTTGGAATTCTCTGTGTAAACCTCTGTATCTTCTCTAGGTAGATGAATCACTGTGTACTTTCTCTTGTTTCTATCTGTTACAAATCTTGAGAAACTCATACATTCTCTGTTCCCTGTTTCCCGGTGTTATAGAAGTAGATTTCTTTCTGCGAAAGTGCTGTTTTCACAGTGCTAAGTACTCCCAACTCTATCAACAATATAGGTTTTACCAGTTTTCCAAGTCTCTCTTATTTTCTTGTACTTATACTTGGAATTCTCTGTGTAAACCTCTGTAACTTCTCTAGGTAGATGAATCACTGTGTACTTTCTCTTGTTTCTATCTGGTACCAATCTTGAGAAACTCATACATTCTCTGTTCCCTGTTTCCCGGTCGTAGAGAAGTAGATTTCTTTCTGCGAAAGTGCTGTTTTCACAGTGCTAAGAACTCCCATCTCTATCAACAATCTAGGTTTTACCAGTTTTCTAAGACTCTCTTATTTTCTTGTACTTATACTTGGAATTCTCTGTGTAAACCTCTGTAACTTCTCTAGGTAGATGAATCACTGTGTACTTTCTCTTGTTTCTATCTGTTACCAATCTTGAAAAACTCATACATTCTCTGTTCCCTGTTTCCCGGTTGTAGAGAAGTAGATTTCTTTCTGTGAAAGTGCTGTTTTCACAGTGGTAAGAACTCCCATCTCTATCACCAATGTAGGTTTTACCAGTTTTCTAAGTCTCTCTTATTTTCTTGTACTTATAATTGGAATTCTCTGTGTAAACCTCTGTAACTTCTCTAGGTAGATGAATCACTGTGTACTTTCTCTTGTTTCTATCTGTTACTAATCTTGAGAAACTCATACATTCTCTGTTACCTGTTTCCCGGTCTTAGAGAAGTAGATTTCTTTCGGCGAAAGTGCTGTTTTCACAGTCCTAAGTACTCCGAACTCAATCAACAATGTAAGTTTTACAAGTTTTCTAAGTCTCTCTTAATTTTTTTTTCTTATACTTGGAATTTTCTGTGTAAACCTCTGTAACTTCTCTAGGTAGATGAATCGCTGTGTACTTTCTCTTGTTTCTATCTGTTACAAATCTTGAGAAACTCATACATTCTCTGTTCCCTGTTTCCCGGTGTTATAGAAGTAGATTTCTTTCTCCGAAAGTGCTGTTTTCACAGTGCTAAGTACTCCCAACTCTATCAACAATGTAGGTTTTACCAGTTTTCCAAGTCTCTCTTATATTCTTGTACTTATACTTGGAATTCTCTGTGTAAACCTCTTTAACTTTTCTAGGTAGATGAATCACTGTGTACTTTCTCTTGTTTCTATCTGTTACCAATCTTGAGAAACTCATACATTCTCTGTTCCCTGTTTCCCAGTCTTAGAGAAGTAGATTTCTATCTGCGAAAGTGCTGTTTTCACAGTGCTAAGTACTCCCAACTCTATCAACAATGTAGGTTTTACCAGTTTTCTAAGTCTCTCTTATTTTCTTGTACTTATACTTGGAATTCTCTGTGTAAACCTCTGTAACTTCTCTAGGTAGATGAATCACTGTGTACTTTCTCTTGTTTCTATCTGTTACCAATCTTGAGAAACTCATACATTCTCTTTTCACTGTTTCCCGGTCTTAGAGAAGTAGATTTCTTTCGGCGAAAGTGCTGTTTTCACAGTGCTAAGTACTCCCAACTCAATCAACAATGTAAGTTTTACCAGTTTTCTAAGTCTCTCTTATCTTCTTTTTCTTATACTTGGAATTTTTTGTGTAAACCTCTGTAACTTCTCTAGGTAGATGAATCACTGTGTACTTTCTCTTGTTTCTATCTGTTACCAATCTTGAGAAACTCATACATTCTCTTTACACTGTTTCCCGATCTTAGAGAAGTAAATTTCTTTCTGCGAAAGTGCTGTTTTCACAGTGCTAAGTACTCCCAACTCTATTAACAATGTAGGTTTTACCAGTTTTCTAAGTTTCTCTTATTTTCTTGTACTTATACTTGGAATTCTCTGTGTAAACCTCTGTAACTTCTCTAGGTAGATGAATCACTGTGTACTTTCTCTTGTTTCTATCTGTTACCAATCTTGAGAAACTCATACATTCTCTGTTCCCTGTTTCCTGGTCGTAGAGAAGTAGATTTCTTTCTGCGAAAGAGCTGTTTTCACAGTGCTAAGAACTCCCATCTCTATCAAAAATCTAGGTTTTACCAGTTTTCTAAGTCTCTCTTATTTTCTTGTACTTATACTTGGAATTCTCTGTGTAAACCTCTGTAACTTCTCTAGGTAGATGAATCACTGTGTACTTTCTCTTGTTTCTATCTGTTACCAATCTTGAGAAACTCATACATTCTCTTTTCACTGTTTCCCGGTCTTAGAGAAGTAGATTTCTTTCGGCGAAAGTGCTGTTTTCACAGTGCTAGGAACTCCCAACTCAATCAACAATGTAAGTTTTACCAGTTTTCTAAGTCTCTCTTATCTTCTTTTTCTTATACTTGGAATTTTTTGTGTAAACCTCTGTAACTTCTCTAGGTAGATGAATTACTGTGTACTTTCTCTTGTTTCTATCTGTTACCAATCTTGAGAAACTCATACATTCTCTTTTCACTGTTTCCCGGTCTTAGAGAAGTAAATTTCTTTCTGCGAAAGTGCTGTTTTCACAGTGCTAAGTACTCCCAACTCTATTAACAATGTAGGTTTTACCAGTTTTCTAAGTCTCTCTTACTTTCTTGTACTTATACTTGGAATTTTCTGTGTAAACCTCTGTAACTTCTCTAGGTAGATGAATCACTGTGTACTTTCTCTTGTTTCTATCTGTTCCCAATCTTGAGAAACGCATACATTCTGTTTTCACTGTTTCCCGGTCTTAGAGAAGTAGATTTCTTTCTGCGAAAGTGCTGTTTTCACAGTGCTAAGTACTCCCAGCTCTATCAACAATGTAGGTTTTACCAGTTTTCTAAGTCTCTCTTATTTTCTTGTACTTATACTTGGAATTCTCTGTGTCAACCTCTGTAACTTTCGTACGTAGATGAATCACTGTGTACTTTCTCTTGTTTCTATCTGTTACCAATCTTGAGAAACTCATACATTCTCTGTTCACTGTTTCCCGGTCCTAGAGAAGTAGATTTCTTTCTGCGAAAGTGCTGTTTTCACAGTGCTAAGTACTCCCAACTCTATCAACAATGTAGGTTTTACCAGTTTTATAAGTCTCTCTTATTTTCTTGGACTTATACGTGTAATTCTCTGTGTAAACCTCTGTAACTTCTCCAGATAGATGAATCACTGTGTACTTTCTCTTGTTTCTATCTGTAACCAATGTTGAGAAACTCATACATTCTCTGTTCACTGTTTCCCGGTCTTAGAGAAGTAGACTTCTTTCTGCGAAAGTGCTGTTTTCACAGTGCTAAGTACTCCCAACTCTATCAACAATGTAGGTTTTAACAGTTTTCTAAGTCTCTCTTACATTCTTGGAATTACACTTGGATTTCTCTGTGTAAACCTCTGTAACTTCTCTAGGTAGATGAATCATTGTGTACTTTCTCTTGTTTCTATCTGTTACCAATCTTGAAAAACTCATACATTCTCTGTTCACTGTTTCCCGGTCTTAGAGAAGTAGACTTCTTTCTGCGAAAGTGCTGTTTTCACAGTTCTAATTACTCCCAACTCTATCAACAATGTAGGTTTTACCAGTTTTCTAAGTCTCTCTTATTTTCTTGGAGTTACACTTGGATTTCTCTGTGTAAACCTCTGTAACTTCTCTAGGTAGATGAATCACTGTGTACTTTCTCTTGTTTCTATCTGTTACCAATCTTGAGAAACTCATACATTCTCTGTTCACTGTTTCCCGGTCTTACAGAAGTAGATTTCTTTCTGACAAAGTGCTGCTTTCACAGTGCTAATTACTCCCAACTCTATCAACAATGTAGGTTTTACCAGTTTTCTAAGTCTCTCTTATTTTCTTGTACTTATACTTGGAATTCTCTGTATAAACCTCTGTAACTTCTCTAGGTAGAGAATCACTGTGTACTTTCTCTTGTTTCTATCTGTTACCAATCTTGAGAGACTCATACATTCTCTGTTCACTGTTTCGCGGTCTTAGAGAAGTAGATTTCTTTCGATGAAAGTGATGTTTTCACAGTGCTAACTAATCCCAACTGTATCAACAATGTTGGTTTTACCAGTTTTCTAAGTCTCTCTTATTTTCTTGGAGTTACGCTTGGAAATCTCTGTGTAAATTTCTGTAACTTCTCTAGGCTACTGAGTGACTGTGTACTTACTCTTGTTTCTATCTGTTACCAATCTTGAGAAACTCACAGATTCTCTTTTCACTGTTTCGTGGTCTGAGAGAAGTAGATTTCTTTCGGCGAAAGTGCTGTTTTCACAGTGCTAAGTACTCCCAACTCTATCAACAATATAGGTTTTACCAGTTTTCTAGGTCTCTTTTATTTTCTTGTACTTATACTTGTAATTCTCTGTGTAAACCTCTGTAACTTCCGTAGGCAGATGAATCACTGTGTACTTTCTCTTGTTTCCAACTCTTACCAATGTTGAGAAACTCATACATTCTCTGTTCACTGTTTCCCGGTCTTAGAGAAGTAGATTTCTTTCTGCGAAAGTGCTGTTTTCACAGTGGTAAGTACTCCCAACTCTATCAACAATGTAGGTTTTACCAGTTTTCTAAGTCTCTCTTATTTTCTTGTACTTATACTTGTAATTCTCTGTGTAAACCTCTGTAACTTCTCTAGATAGATGAATCACTGTGTACTTTCTCTTGTTTCTATCTGTTACCAATGTTGGAAACTCATACATTCTCTGTTCACTGTTTCCCAGTCTTAGAGAAGTAGATTTCTTTCTGCGAAACTGCTGTTTTCACAGTGCTAAGTACTCCCAGCTCTATCAACAATGTAGGTTTTACCAGTTTTCTAAGTCTCTCTCATTTTCTTGGAGTAATGCTTGGAATTCTCTGTGTAAACCTCTGTAACTTCTCTAGGTAGATGAATCACTGTGTACTTTCTCTTGTTTCTATCTGTTACCAATCTTGAGAAACTCATACATTGTCTGTTCACTGTTTCCCGGTCTTAGAGAAGTAGATTTCTTTCTGCGAAAGTGCTGTTTTCACAGTGCTAAGTACTCCCAGCTCTATCAACAATGTAGGTTTTACCAGTTTTCTAACTCTCTAATTTTCTTGGAGTAACACTTGGAATTCTCTGTGTAAACCTCTGTAACTTCTCTAGGTAGATGAATCACTGTGTAGTTTCTCTTGTTTCTATCTGTTACCAATCTTGAGAAACTCATACATTCTTTCTTCACTGTTTCCCGGTCTTAGAGAAGTAGATTTCTTTTTGCGAAAGTGCTGTTTTCACAGTGCTAAGTACTCCCAACTCTATCAACAATGTAGGTTTTACCAGTTTTCTAAGTCTCTTTTATTCTCTTGTGCTTATACTTGTAATTCTCTGTGTAAACCTCTGTAAGTTCCGTAGGCAGATGAATCACTGTGTACTTTCTCTTGTTTCCAACTCTTACCAATGTTGAGAAACTCATACATTCTCTGTTCACTGTTTCCCGCTCTTAGAGAAGTAGATTTTTTTGTGCGAAAGTGCTGTTTTCACAGTGCTAAGTACTCCCAACTCTATCAACAATGTAGGTTTTACCAGTTTTCTACGTCTCTCTTATTTTCTTGTACTTATACTTGGAATTCTCTGTGTAAACCTCTGTAACTTCTGTAGGTAGATGAATCACTGTGTACTTTCTGTTGTTTCTATCTGTTACCAATCTTGAGAAACGCATACATTCTCTGTTCACTGTTTCCCGCTCTTAGAGAATTCGATTTTTTTGTGCGAAAGTGCTGTTTTCGCAGTGCTAAGTACTTGCAACTCTATCAACAATGTAGGTTTTACCAGTTTTCTAAGTCTCTCTTATTTTCTTGGAGTTACACTTGGATTTCTCTGTGTAAACCTCTGTAACTTCTCTAGGTAGATGAATCATTGTGTACTTTCTCTTGTTTCCATCTGTTACCAATCTTGAAAAACACATACATTCTCTGTTCACTGTTTCTCGGTGTTAGAGAAGTAGATTTCTTTCTGCGAAAGTGCTGTTTTCACAGTGCTAAGTACTCCCAACTCTATCAACAATGTAGGTTTTACCAGTTTTCCAAGTCTCTCTTATTTTCTTGTACTTATACTTGTAATTCTCTGTGTAAACCTCTGTATCTTCTCTAGATAGATGAATCACTGTGTACTTTCTCTTGTTTCTAGCTGTTACCAATGCTGAGAAACTCATACATTCTCTGTTCACTGTTTCCCGGTATTAGAGAGGTAGATTTCTTTCGAAGAAAGTGATGTTTTCACAGAGCTAACTAATACCAACTCTATCAACAATGTAGGTTTCACCAGTTTTCTAAGTCTCTCTTATTTTCTTGTACTTATACTTGGAATTCTCTGTGTAAACTTCTGTAATTTCTCTAGGTAGATGAATCACTGTGTACTTTCTCTTGTTTCTATCTGTTACCAATCTTGAGAAACTCATACATTCTCTTTTCAGTGTTTCCCGGTCTAAGAGAAGTAGATTTCTTTCTGCGAAAGTGCTGCTTTCACAGTGCTAAGTACTCCCAACTCTATTAACAATGTAGGTTTTACCAGTTTTCTAAGTCTCTCTTATTTTCTTGTACTTATACTTGGAATTCTCTGTGTAAACCTCTGTATGTTCTCTAGGTAGATGAATCACTGTGTACTTTCTCTTGTTTCTATCTGTTACCAAACTTGAGAAACTCATACATTCTCTGTTCCCTGTTTCCCGGTGTTAGAGAAGTAGAATTCTTTCTGCGAAAATCCTGTTTTCACAGTGCTAAGTACTCACAACTCTATCAACAATGTAGGTTTTACCAGTTTTCTAAGTCTCTCTTATTTTCTTGTACTTATACTTGGAATTCTCTGTGTAAACCTCTGTAACTTCTCTAGGTAGATGAATCACTGTGTACTTTCTCTTCTTTCTATCTGTTACCAATCTTGAGAAACTCATACATTCTCTATTCACAGTTTCCCGGTCTTAGAGAAGTAGATTTCTTCCGGTGAAAGTGCTGTTTTCACAGTGCTAAGTACTCCCAACTCTATTAACTATGCAGGTTTTGCCAGTTTTCTAAGTCTCTCTTATTTTCTTGTACTTATACTTGGAATTCTCTGTGTAAACCTCTGTAACTTCTCTAGGTAGATGAATCACTGTGTACTTTCTCTTGTTTCTATCTGTTACCAATCTTGAGAAACTCATACATTCTCTTTTCACTGTTTCCCGGTCTTAGAGCATTAGATTTCTCTGGCGAAAGTGCTGTTTTCACAGTGCTAAGTACTCCCACCTCAATCAACAGTGTAGGTTTTACCGGTTTTCTAAGTCTCTCTTATCTTCTTTTTCTTATACTTGGAATTTTCTGTGTAACCCTCTGTAACTTCTCTAGGTAGATGAATCACTGTGTACTTTCTCTTGTTTCTATCTGTTACCAATCTTGAGAAACTCATACATTCTCTTTTCACTATTTCCAGGTCTTAGAGAAGTAGATTTCTTTCTGCGAAAGTGCTGTTTTCACAGTGCTAAGTACTCCCAACTATCAACAATGTAGGTTTTACCAGTTTTCTAAGTCTCTCTTATTTACTTGTACTTATACTTGGAATTCTCTGTGTAAACCTCTGTAACTTCTCTGGGTAAATGAATCACTGTGTACTTACTCTTGTTTCTGTCTGATACCAAACTTGACAAACTCATACATTCTCTGTTCCCTGTTTCCCGGTCTTAGAGAAGTAGATTTCTTTCTGCGAAAGTGCTGTTTTCACAGTGCTAAGTACTCCCAACTCTATCAACAATGTAGGTTTTACCAGTTTTCTAAGTCTCTCTTATTTTCTTGTACTTATACTTGGAATTCTCTGTGTAAACCTCTGTAACTTCTCTAGGTAGATGAATCACTGTGTACTTTCTCTTGTTTCTATCTGTTACCAATCTTGAGAAACTCATACATTCTCTTTTCACTGTTTCTCGGTAGTAGAGAAGTAGATTTCTTTCTGCGAAAGTGCTGTTTTCACACTGCTAAGAACTCCCATCTCTATCACCAATGTAGGTTTTACCAGTTTTCTAAGTCTCTCTTATTTTCTTGTACTTATACTTGGAATTCTCTGTGTAAACCTCTGTAACTTCTCTAGGTAGATGAATCACTGTGTACTTTCTCTTGTTTCTATCTGTTACCAATCTTGTGAAACTCATACATTCTCTTTTCACTGTTTCCCGCTCTTAGAGAAGTAAATTTCTTTCGGCGAAAGTGCTGTTTTCACAGTGCTAAGTACTCCCAACTCTATCAACAATGTAGGTTTTACCAGTTTTCTAAGTCTCTCTTATTTTCTTGTACTTATACTTGGAATTCTCTGTGTAAACCTCTGTAAGTTCTCTAGGTAGATGAATCACTGTGTACTTTCTCTTGTTTCTATCTGTTACCAATCTTGAGAAACTCATACATTCTCTGTTCCCTGTTTCCCGGTCTTAGAGAAGTAGATTTCTTTCTGCCAAAGTGCTGTTTTCACAGTGCTAAGTACTCCCAACTCTATCAACAACGTAGGTTTTACCAGTTTTCTAAGTCTCTCTTATTTTCTTGTACTTATACTTGGAATTCTCTGTGTAAACCTCTGTAACTTCTCTAGGTAGATGAATCACTGTGTACTTTCTCTTGTTTCTATCTGTTACCAATCTTGAGAAACTCATACATTCTCTGTTCCCTGTTTCCCGGTCTTAGAGAAGTAGATTTCTTTCTGCCAAAGTGCTGTTTTCACAGTGCTAAGTACTCCCAACTCTATCAACAACGTAGGTTTTACGAGTTTTCTAAGTCTCTCTTATTTTCTTGTACTTATACTTGGAATTCTCTGTGTAAACCTCTGTAACTTCTCTAGGTAGATGAATCACTGTGTACTTTCTCTTGTTTCTATCTGTTACCAATCTTGAGAAACTCATACATTCTCTTTTCCCTGTTGCCTGGTCTTAGAGAAATAGATTTCTTTCTGCGAAAGTGCTGTTTTCACAGAGCTAAGTACTCCCAACTCTATCAACAATGTAGGTTTTACCAGTTTTCTAAGTCTCTCTTTTTTTCTTGTACTTATACTTGGAATTCTCTGTGTAAACCTCTGTAACTTCTCTAGGTAGATGAATCACTGTGTACTTTCTCTTGTTTCTATGTGTTACCAATCTTGAGAAACTCATACATTCTCTGTTCCCTGTTTCCCGGTGTTAGAGAAGTAGATATCTTTCTGCGAAAGTGCTGCTTTCACAGTGCTAAGTACTCCCAACTCTATCAACAATGTAGGTTTTACCAGTTTTCTAAGTCTCTCTTATTTTCTTGTACTTATACTTGGAATTCTCTGTGTAAACCTCTGTAACTTCTCTAGGTAGATGAATCACTGTGTACTTTCTCTTGTTTCTATCTGTTACCAATCTTGAGAAACTCATACATTCTCTGTTCACTGTTTCCCGGTCTTGGAGAAGTAGATTTCTATCGGCCAAAGTGCTGTTTTCACAGTGCTAAGTACTCCCAACTCTATCAACAATGTAGGTTTTACCAGTTTTCTAAGTCTCTCTTATTTTCTTGTACTTATACTTGGAATTCTCTGTGTAAACCTCTGTATGTTCTCTAGGTAGATGAATCACTGTGTACTTTCTCTTGTTTCTATCTGTTACCAAACTTGAGAAACTCATACATTCTCTGTTCCCTGTTTCCCGGTGTTAGAGAAGTAGAATTCTTTCTGCGAAAATCCTGTTTTCACAGTGCTAAGTACTCACAACTCTATCAACAATGTAGGTTTTACCAGTTTTCTAAGTCTCTCTTATTTTCTTGTACTTATACTTGGAATTCTCTGTGTAAACCTCTGTAACTTCTCTAGGTAGATGAATCACTGTGTACTTTCTCTTGTTTCTGTCTGTCACCAATCTTGAGAAACTCATACATTCTCTGTTCACTGTTTCCCGGTCTTAGAGAAGTAGATTTCTCTCTGCGAAAATGCTGTTTTCACAGTGCTAAGTACTCTCAACTCTATCAACAATGTAGGTTTTACCAGTTTTCTAAGTCTCTCTTATTTTCTTGTACTTATACTTGGAATTCTCTGTGTAAACCTCTGTAACTTCTCTAGGTAGATGAATCACTGTGTACTTTCTCTTGTTTCTATCTGTTACCAATCTTGAGAAACTCATACATTCTCTATTCACAGTTTCCCGGTCTTAGAGAAGTAGATTTCTTCCGGTGAAAGTGCTGTTTTCACAGTGCTAAGTACTCCCAACTCTATTAACTATGCAGGTTTTGCCAGTTTTCTAAGTCTCTCTTATTTTCTTGTACTTATACTTGGAATTCTCTGTGTAAACCTCTGTAACTTCTCTAGGTAGATGAATCACTGTGTACTTTCTCTTGTTTCTATCTGTTACCAATCTTGAGAAACTCATACATTCTCTTTTCACTGTTTCCCGGTCTTAGAGCATTAGATTTCTCTGGCGAAAGTGCTGTTTTCACAGTGCTAAGTACTCCCACCTCAATCAACAGTGTAGGTTTTACCGGTTTTCTAATTCTCTCTTATCTTCTTTTTCTTATACTTGGAATTTTCTGTGTAACCCTCTGTAACTTCTCTAGGTAGATGAACCACTGTGTACTTTCTCTTGTTTCTATCTGTTACAAATCTTGAGAAACTCATACCTTCTCTTTTCACTGTTTCCTGGTCTTAGAGAAGTAGATTTCTTTCGGCGAAAGTGCTGTTTTCACAGTGCTAAGTACTCCCAACTCTATCAACAATGTAGGTTTTACCAGTTTTCTAAGTCTCTCTTATTTTCTTGTACTTATACTTGGAATTCTCTGTGTAAACCTCTGTAAGTTCTCTAGGTAGATGAATCACTGTGTACTTTCTCTTGTTTCTATCTGTTACCAATCTTGAGAAACTCATACATTGTCTTTTCCCTGTTTCCTGGTCTTAGAGAAATAGATTTCTTTCTGCGAAAGTGCTGTTTTCACAGTGCTAAGTACTCCCAACACTATCAACAATGTAGGTTTTACCAGTTTTCTAAGTCTCTCTTTTTTTCTTGTACTTATACTTGGAATTCTCTGTGTAAACCTCTGTAACTTCTCTAGGTAGATGAATCACTGTGTACTTTCTCTTGTTTCTATCTGTTACCAATCTTGAGAAACTCATACATTCTCTTTTCACTGTTTCCCGGTCTTAGAGAATTAGATTTCTCTGGCGAAAGTGCTGTTTTCACAGTGCTAAGTACTCCCACCTCAATCAACAGTGTAGGTTTTACCGGTTTTCTAAGTCTCTCTTATCTTCTTTTTCTTATACTTGGAATTTTCTGTGTAAACCTCTGTAACTTCTCTAGGTAGATGAATCACTGTGTACTTTCTCTTGTTTCTATCTGTTACCAATCTTGAGAAACTCATACATTCTCTTTTCACTATTTCCAGGTCTTAGAGAAGTAGATTTCTTTCTGCGAAAGTGCTGTTTTCACAGTGCTAAGTACTCCCAACTATCAACAATGTAGGTTTTACCAGTTTTCTAAGTCTCTCTTATTTACTTGTACTTATACTTGGAATTCTCTGTGTAAACCTCTGTAACTTCTCTGGGTAAATGAATCACTGTGTACTTACTCTTGTTTCTGTCTGATACCAAACTTGACAAACTCATACATTCTCTGTTCCCTGTTTCACGGTCTTAGAGAAGTAGATGTCTTTCTGCGAAAGTGCTGTTTTCACAGTGCTAAGTACTCCCAACTCTATCAACAATGTAGGTTTTACCAGATTTCTAAGTCTCTCTTATTTTCTTGTACTTATACTTGGAATTCTCTGTGTAAACCTCTGTAACTTCTCTAGGTAGATGAATGACTGTGTACTTTCTCTTGTTTCTATCTGTTACCAATCTTGAGAAACTCATACATTCTCTTTTCATTGTGCCCCGGTCTTAGAGAAGTAGATTTCTTTCTGCGAAAGTGCTGTTTTCACAGTGCTAAGTACTCCCAACTCTATTAACAATGTAGGTTTTACCAGTTTTCTAAGTCTCTCTTATTTTCTTGTACTTATACTTGGAATTCTCAGGGTAAACCTCTGTAAGTTTTCTAGGTAGATGAATCACTGTGTACTTTCTCTTGTTTCTATCTGTTACCAATCTTGAGAAACTCATACATTCTCTGTTCACTGTTTCTCGGTCTTAGAGAAGTAGATTTCTTTCAGCGAAAGTGCTGTTTTCACAGTGCTAAGTACTCCCAACTCTATCAACAATGTAGGTTTTACCAGTTTTCTAAGTCTCTCTTATTTTCTTGTACTTATTCTTGTAATTTTTTGTGTAAACCTCTGTAACTTCTCTAGGTAGATGAATCACTGTGTACTTTCTCTTGTTTCTATCTGTTACCATTCTTGAGAAACTCATACATTCTCGTTTCACTGTTTCCCGGTATTAGAGAAGTAAATTTCTTTCTGCGAAAGTGCTGTTTTCACAGTGCTAAGTACTCCCAACTCTATTAACAATGTAGGTTTTACCAGTTTTCTAAGTTTCTCTTATTTTCTTGTACTTATACTTGGTATTCTCTCTGTAAACCTCTGTAACTTCTCTAGGTAGATGAATCACTGTGTACTTTCTCTTGTTTCTATCTGTTACCAATCTTGAGAAACTCATACATTCTCTTTTCACTGTTTCCCGGTCGTAGAGAAGTAGATTCCTTTCTGCGAAAGTGCTGTTTTCACAGTGCTAAGAACTCCCATCTCTATCATCAATGTAGGTTTTACCAGTTTTCTAAGTCTCTCTTATTTTCTTGTACTTATACTTGGAATTCTCTGTGTAAACCTCTGTAACTTCTCTAGGTAGATGAATCACTGTGTACTTTCTCTTGTTTCTATCTGTTACCAATGTTGAGAAACTCATACATTCTCTTTTCACTGTTTTCCGGTCTTAGAGAAGTAGATTTCTTTCGGCAAAAGTGCTGTTTTCACAGTGTTAAGTACTCCCAACTCTATCAACAATGTAGGTTTTACCTGTTTTCTAAGTCTCTCTTACTTTCTTGTACTTATACTTGGAATTCTCTGTGTAAACCTCTGTATCTTCTCTAGGTAGATGAATCACTGTGTACTTTCTCTTGTTTCTATCTGTTACCATTCTTGAGAAACTCATACATTCTCGTTTCACTGTTTCCCGGTATTAGAGAAGTAAATTTCTTTCTGCGAAAGTGCTGTTTTCACAGTGCTAAGTACTCCCAACTCTATTAACAATGTAGGTTTTACCAGTTTTCTAAGTCTCTCTTATTTACTTGTACTTATACTTGGAATTCTCTGTGTAAACCTCTGTAACTTCTCTGGGTAAATGAATCACTGTGTACTTACTCTTGTTTCTGTCTGATACCAAACTTGACAAACTCATACATTCTCTGTTCCCTGTTTCCCGGTCTTAGAGAAGTAGATTTCTTTCTGCGAAAGTGCTGTTTTCACAGTGCTAAGTACTCCCAACTCTATCAACAATGTAGGTTTTACCAGTTTTCTAAGTCTCTCTTATTTTCTTGTACTTATACTTGGAATTCTCTGTGTAAACCTCTGTAACTTCTCTAGGTAGATGAATCACTGTGTACTTTCTCTTGTTTCTATCTGTTACCAATCTTGAGAAACTCATACATTCTCTTTTCACTGTTTCTCGGTAGTAGAGAAGTAGATTTCTTTCTGCGAAAGTGCTGTTTTCACACTGCTAAGAACTCCCATCTCTATCACCAATGTAGGTTTTACCAGTTTTCTAAGTCTCTCTTATTTTCTTGTACTTATACTTGGAATTCTCTGTGTAAACCTCTGTAACTTCTCTAGGTAGATGAATCACTGTGTACTTTCTCTTGTTTCTATCTGTTATCAATCTTGTGAAACTCATACATTCTCTTTTCACTGTTTCCCGCTCTTAGAGAAGTAAATTTCTTTCGGCGAAAGTGCTGTTTTCACAGTGCTAAGTACTCCCAACTCTATCAACAATGTAGGTTTTACCAGTTTTCTAAGTCTCTCTTATTTTCTTGTACTTATACTTGGAATTCTCTGTGTAAACCTCTGTAAGTTCTCTAGGTAGATGAATCACTGTGTACTTTCTCTTGTTTCTATCTGTTACCAATCTTGAGAAACTCATACATTCTCTGTTCCCTGTTTCCCGGTCTTAGAGAAGTAGATTTCTTTCTGCCAAAGTGCTGTTTTCACAGTGCTAAGTACTCCCAACTCTATCAACAACGTAGGTTTTACCAGTTTTCTAAGTCTCTCTTATTTTCTTGTACTTATACTTGGAATTCTCTGTGTAAACCTCTGTAACTTCTCTAGGTAGATGAATCACTGTGTACTTTCTCTTGTTTCTATCTGTTACCAATCTTGAGAAACTCATACATTCTCTGTTCCCTGTTTCCCGGTCTTAGAGAAGTAGATTTCTTTCTGCCAAAGTGCTGTTTTCACAGTGCTAAGTACTCCCAACTCTATCAACAACGTAGGTTTTACGAGTTTTCTAAGTCTCTCTTATTTTCTTGTACTTATACTTGGAATTCTCTGTGTAAACCTCTGTAACTTCTCTAGGTAGATGAATCACTGTGTACTTTCTCTTGTTTCTATCTGTTACCAATCTTGAGAAACTCATACATTCTCTTTTCCCTGTTGCCTGGTCTTAGAGAAATAGATTTCTTTCTGCGAAAGTGCTGTTTTCACAGAGCTAAGTACTCCCAACTCTATCAACAATGTAGGTTTTACCAGTTTTCTAAGTCTCTCTTTTTTTCTTGTACTTATACTTGGAATTCTCTGTGTAAACCTCTGTAACTTCTCTAGGTAGATGAATCACTGTGTACTTTCTCTTGTTTCTATGTGTTACCAATCTTGAGAAACTCATACATTCTCTGTTCCCTGTTTCCCGGTGTTAGAGAAGTAGATATCTTTCTGCGAAAGTGCTGCTTTCACAGTGCTAAGTACTCCCAACTCTATCAACAATGTAGGTTTTACCAGTTTTCTAAGTCTCTCTTATTTTCTTGTACTTATACTTGGAATTCTCTGTGTAAACCTCTGTAACTTCTCTAGGTAGATGAATCACTGTGTACTTTCTCTTGTTTCTATCTGTTACCAATCTTGAGAAACTCATACATTCTCTGTTCACTGTTTCCCGGTCTTGGAGAAGTAGATTTCTATCGGCCAAAGTGCTGTTTTCACAGTGCTAAGTACTCCCAACTCTATCAACAATGTAGGTTTTACCAGTTTTCTAAGTCTCTCTTATTTTCTTGTACTTATACTTGGAATTCTCTGTGTAAACCTCTGTATGTTCTCTAGGTAGATGAATCACTGTGTACTTTCTCTTGTTTCTATCTGTTACCAAACTTGAGAAACTCATACATTCTCTGTTCCCTGTTTCCCGGTGTTAGAGAAGTAGAATTCTTTCTGCGAAAATCCTGTTTTCACAGTGCTAAGTACTCACAACTCTATCAACAATGTAGGTTTTACCAGTTTTCTAAGTCTCTCTTATTTTCTTGTACTTATACTTGGAATTCTCTGTGTAAACCTCTGTAACTTCTCTAGGTAGATGAATCACTGTGTACTTTCTCTTGTTTCTGTCTGTCACCAATCTTGAGAAACTCATACATTCTCTGTTCACTGTTTCCCGGTCTTAGAGAAGTAGATTTCTCTCTGCGAAAATGCTGTTTTCACAGTGCTAAGTACTCTCAACTCTATCAACAATGTAGGTTTTACCAGTTTTCTAAGTCTCTCTTATTTTCTTGTACTTATACTTGGAATTCTCTGTGTAAACCTCTGTAACTTCTCTAGGTAGATGAATCACTGTGTACTTTCTCTTGTTTCTATCTGTTACCAATCTTGAGAAACTCATACATTCTCTATTCACAGTTTCCCGGTCTTAGAGAAGTAGATTTCTTCCGGTGAAAGTGCTGTTTTCACAGTGCTAAGTACTCCCAACTCTATTAACTATGCAGGTTTTGCCAGTTTTCTAAGTCTCTCTTATTTTCTTGTACTTATACTTGGAATTCTCTGTGTAAACCTCTGTAACTTCTCTAGGTAGATGAATCACTGTGTACTTTCTCTTGTTTCTATCTGTTACCAATCTTGAGAAACTCATACATTCTCTTTTCACTGTTTCCCGGTCTTAGAGCATTAGATTTCTCTGGCGAAAGTGCTGTTTTCACAGTGCTAAGTACTCCCACCTCAATCAACAGTGTAGGTTTTACCGGTTTTCTAATTCTCTCTTATCTTCTTTTTCTTATACTTGGAATTTTCTGTGTAACCCTCTGTAACTTCTCTAGGTAGATGAACCACTGTGTACTTTCTCTTGTTTCTATCTGTTACAAATCTTGAGAAACTCATACCTTCTCTTTTCACTGTTTCCTGGTCTTAGAGAAGTAGATTTCTTTCGGCGAAAGTGCTGTTTTCACAGTGCTAAGTACTCCCAACTCTATCAACAATGTAGGTTTTACCAGTTTTCTAAGTCTCTCTTATTTTCTTGTACTTATACTTGGAATTCTCTGTGTAAACCTCTGTAAGTTCTCTAGGTAGATGAATCACTGTGTACTTTCTCTTGTTTCTATCTGTTACCAATCTTGAGAAACTCATACATTGTCTTTTCCCTGTTTCCTGGTCTTAGAGAAATAGATTTCTTTCTGCGAAAGTGCTGTTTTCACAGTGCTAAGTACTCCCAACACTATCAACAATGTAGGTTTTACCAGTTTTCTAAGTCTCTCTTTTTTTCTTGTACTTATACTTGGAATTCTCTGTGTAAACCTCTGTAACTTCTCTAGGTAGATGAATCACTGTGTACTTTCTCTTGTTTCTATCTGTTACCAATCTTGAGAAACTCATACATTCTCTTTTCACTGTTTCCCGGTCTTAGAGAATTAGATTTCTCTGGCGAAAGTGCTGTTTTCACAGTGCTAAGTACTCCCACCTCAATCAACAGTGTAGGTTTTACCGGTTTTCTAAGTCTCTCTTATCTTCTTTTTCTTATACTTGGAATTTTCTGTGTAAACCTCTGTAACTTCTCTAGGTAGATGAATCACTGTGTACTTTCTCTTGTTTCTATCTGTTACCAATCTTGAGAAACTCATACATTCTCTTTTCACTATTTCCAGGTCTTAGAGAAGTAGATTTCTTTCTGCGAAAGTGCTGTTTTCACAGTGCTAAGTACTCCCAACTATCAACAATGTAGGTTTTACCAGTTTTCTAAGTCTCTCTTATTTACTTGTACTTATACTTGGAATTCTCTGTGTAAACCTCTGTAACTTCTCTGGGTAAATGAATCACTGTGTACTTACTCTTGTTTCTGTCTGATACCAAACTTGACAAACTCATACATTCTCTGTTCCCTGTTTCACGGTCTTAGAGAAGTAGATGTCTTTCTGTGAAAGTGCTGTTTTCACAGTGCTAAGTACTCCCAACTCTATCAACAATGTAGGTTTTACCAGATTTCTAAGTCTCTCTTATTTTCTTGTACTTATACTTGGAATTCTCTGTGTAAACCTCTGTAACTTCTCTAGGTAGATGAATCACTGTGTACTTTCTCTTGTTTCTATCTGTTACCAATCTTGAGAAACTCATACATTCTCTTTTCATTGTGCCCCGGTCTTAGAGAAGTAGATTTCTTTCTGCGAAAGTGCTGTTTTCACAGTGCTAAGTACTCCCAACTCTATTAACAATGTAGGTTTTACCAGTTTTCTAAGTCTCTCTTATTTTCTTGTACTTATACTTGGAATTCTCAGGGTAAACCTCTGTAAGTTTTCTAGGTAGATGAATCACTGTGTACTTTCTCTTGTTTCTATCTGTTACCAATCTTGAGAAACTCATACATTCTCTGTTCACTGTTTCTCGGTCTTAGAGAAGTAGATTTCTTTCAGCGAAAGTGCTGTTTTCACAGTGCTAAGTACTCCCAACTCTATCAACAATGTAGGTTTTACCAGTTTTCTAAGTCTCTCTTATTTTCTTGTACTTATTCTTGTAATTTTTTGTGTAAACCTCTGTAACTTCTCTAGGTAGATGAATCACTGTGTACTTTCTCTTGTTTCTATCTGTTACCATTCTTGAGAAACTCATACATTCTCGTTTCACTGTTTCCCGGTATTAGAGAAGTAAATTTCTTTCTGCGAAAGTGCTGTTTTCACAGTGCTAAGTACTCCCAACTCTATTAACAATGTAGGTTTTACCAGTTTTCTAAGTTTCTCTTATTTTCTTGTACTTATACTTGGTATTCTCTCTGTAAACCTCTGTAACTTCTCTAGGTAGATGAATCACTGTGTACTTTCTCTTGTTTCTATCTGTTACCAATCTTGAGAAACTCATACATTCTCTTTTCACTGTTTCCCGGTCGTAGAGAAGTAGATTCCTTTCTGCGAAAGTGCTGTTTTCACAGTGCTAAGAACTCCCATCTCTATCATCAATGTAGGTTTTACCAGTTTTCTAAGTCTCTCTTATTTTCTTGTACTTATACTTGGAATTCTCTGTGTAAACCTCTGTAACTTCTCTAGGTAGATGAATCACTGTGTACTTTCTCTTGTTTCTATCTGTTACCAATGTTGAGAAACTCATACATTCTCTTTTCACTGTTTTCCGGTCTTAGAGAAGTAGATTTCTTTCGGCAAAAGTGCTGTTTTCACAGTGTTAAGTACTCCCAACTCTATCAACAATGTAGGTTTTACCTGTTTTCTAAGTCTCTCTTACTTTCTTGTACTTATACTTGGAATTCTCTGTGTAAACCTCTGTATCTTCTCTAGGTAGATGAATCACTGTGTACTTTCTCTTGTTTCTATCTGTTACAAATCTTGAGAAACTCATACATTCTCTGTTCCCTGTTTCCCGGTGTTATAGAAGTAGATTTCTTTCTGCGAAAGTGCTGTTTTCACAGTGCTAAGTACTCCCAACTCTATCAACAATATAGGTTTTACCAGTTTTCCAAGTCTCTCTTATTTTCTTGTACTTATACTTGGAATTCTCTGTGTAAACCTCTGTAACTTCTCTAGGTAGATGAATCACTGTGTACTTTCTCTTGTTTCTATCTGGTACCAATCTTGAGAAACTCATACATTCTCTGTTCCCTGTTTCCCGGTCGTAGAGAAGTAGATTTCTTTCTGCGAAAGTGCTGTTTTCACAGTGCTAAGAACTCCCATCTCTATCAACAATCTAGGTTTTACCAGTTTTCTAAGACTCTCTTATTTTCTTGTACTTATACTTGGAATTCTCTGTGTAAACCTCTGTAACTTCTCTAGGTAGATGAATCACTGTGTACTTTCTCTTGTTTCTATCTGTTACCAATCTTGAAAAACTCATACATTCTCTGTTCCCTGTTTCCCGGTTGTAGAGAAGTAGATTTCTTTCTGTGAAAGTGCTGTTTTCACAGTGGTAAGAACTCCCATCTCTATCACCAATGTAGGTTTTACCAGTTTTCTAAGTCTCTCTTATTTTCTTGTACTTATAATTGGAATTCTCTGTGTAAACCTCTGTAACTTCTCTAGGTAGATGAATCACTGTGTACTTTCTCTTGTTTCTATCTGTTACTAATCTTGAGAAACTCATACATTCTCTGTTACCTGTTTCCCGGTCTTAGAGAAGTAGATTTCTTTCGGCGAAAGTGCTGTTTTCACAGTCCTAAGTACTCCGAACTCAATCAACAATGTAAGTTTTACAAGTTTTCTAAGTCTCTCTTAATTTTTTTTTCTTATACTTGGAATTTTCTGTGTAAACCTCTGTAACTTCTCTAGGTAGATGAATCGCTGTGTACTTTCTCTTGTTTCTATCTGTTACAAATCTTGAGAAACTCATACATTCTCTGTTCCCTGTTTCCCGGTGTTATAGAAGTAGATTTCTTTCTCCGAAAGTGCTGTTTTCACAGTGCTAAGTACTCCCAACTCTATCAACAATGTAGGTTTTACCAGTTTTCCAAGTCTCTCTTATATTCTTGTACTTATACTTGGAATTCTCTGTGTAAACCTCTTTAACTTTTCTAGGTAGATGAATCACTGTGTACTTTCTCTTGTTTCTATCTGTTACCAATCTTGAGAAACTCATACATTCTCTGTTCCCTGTTTCCCAGTCTTAGAGAAGTAGATTTCTATCTGCGAAAGTGCTGTTTTCACAGTGCTAAGTACTCCCAACTCTATCAACAATGTAGGTTTTACCAGTTTTCTAAGTCTCTCTTATTTTCTTGTACTTATACTTGGAATTCTCTGTGTAAACCTCTGTAACTTCTCTAGGTAGATGAATCACTGTGTACTTTCTCTTGTTTCTATCTGTTACCAATCTTGAGAAACTCATACATTCTCTTTTCACTGTTTCCCGGTCTTAGAGAAGTAGATTTCTTTCGGCGAAAGTGCTGTTTTCACAGTGCTAAGTACTCCCAACTCAATCAACAATGTAAGTTTTACCAGTTTTCTAAGTCTCTCTTATCTTCTTTTTCTTATACTTGGAATTTTTTGTGTAAACCTCTGTAACTTCTCTAGGTAGATGAATCACTGTGTACTTTCTCTTGTTTCTATCTGTTACCAATCTTGAGAAACTCATACATTCTCTTTACACTGTTTCCCGATCTTAGAGAAGTAAATTTCTTTCTGCGAAAGTGCTGTTTTCACAGTGCTAAGTACTCCCAACTCTATTAACAATGTAGGTTTTACCAGTTTTCTAAGTTTCTCTTATTTTCTTGTACTTATACTTGGAATTCTCTGTGTAAACCTCTGTAACTTCTCTAGGTAGATGAATCACTGTGTACTTTCTCTTGTTTCTATCTGTTACCAATCTTGAGAAACTCATACATTCTCTGTTCCCTGTTTCCTGGTCGTAGAGAAGTAGATTTCTTTCTGCGAAAGAGCTGTTTTCACAGTGCTAAGAACTCCCATCTCTATCAAAAATCTAGGTTTTACCAGTTTTCTAAGTCTCTCTTATTTTCTTGTACTTATACTTGGAATTCTCTGTGTAAACCTCTGTAACTTCTCTAGGTAGATGAATCACTGTGTACTTTCTCTTGTTTCTATCTGTTACCAATCTTGAGAAACTCATACATTCTCTTTTCACTGTTTCCCGGTCTTAGAGAAGTAGATTTCTTTCGGCGAAAGTGCTGTTTTCACAGTGCTAGGAACTCCCAACTCAATCAACAATGTAAGTTTTACCAGTTTTCTAAGTCTCTCTTATCTTCTTTTTCTTATACTTGGAATTTTTTGTGTAAACCTCTGTAACTTCTCTAGGTAGATGAATTACTGTGTACTTTCTCTTGTTTCTATCTGTTACCAATCTTGAGAAACTCATACATTCTCTTTTCACTGTTTCCCGGTCTTAGAGAAGTAAATTTCTTTCTGCGAAAGTGCTGTTTTCACAGTGCTAAGTATTCCCAACTCTATTAACAATGTAGGTTTTACCAGTTTTCTAAGTTTCTCTTATTTTCTTGTACTTATACTTGGTATTCTCTCTGTAAACCTCTGTAACTTCTCTAGGTAGATGAATCACTGTGTACTTTCTCTTGTTTCTATCTGTTACCAATCTTGAGGAACTCATACATTCTCTTTTCACTGTTTCCCGGTCGTAGAGAAGTAGATTCCTTTCTGCGAAAGTGCTGTTTTCACAGTGCTAAGAACTCCCATCTCTATCATCAATGTAGGTTTTACCAGTTTTCTAAGTCTCTCTTATTTTCTTGTACTTATACTTGGAATTCTCTGTGTAAACCTCTGTAACTTCTCTAGGTAGATGAATCACTGTGTACTTTCTCTTGTTTCTATCTGTTACCAATGTTGAGAAACTCATACATTCTCTTTTCACTGTTTTCCGGTCTTAGAGAAGTAGATTTCTTTCGGCAAAAGTGCTGTTTTCACAGTGTTAAGTACTCCCAACTCTATCAACAATGTAGGTTTTACCTGTTTTCTAAGTCTCTCTTACTTTCTTGTACTTATACTTGGAATTCTCTGTGTAAACCTCTGTATCTTCTCTAGGTAGATGAATCACTGTGTACTTTCTCTTGTTTCTATCTGTTACCAATCTGGAGAAACTCATACATTCTCTGTTCACTGTTACCCGGTCTTAGAGAAGTAGATTTCTTTCTGCGAAAGTGCTGTTTTCACAGTGCTAAGTACTCCCAACTCTATCAACAACGTAGGTTTTACCAGTTTTCTAAGTCTCTCTTATTTTCTTGTACTTATACTTGGAATTCTCTGTGTAAACCTCTGTAACTTCTCTAGGTAGATGAATCACTGTGTACTTTCTCTTGTTTCTATCTGTTACAAATCTTGAGAAACTCATACATTCTCTGTTCCCTGTTTCCCGGTGTTATAGAAGTAGATTTCTTTCTGCGAAAGTGCTGTTTTCACAGTGCTAAGTACTCCCAACTCTATCAACAATGTAAGTTTTACCAGTTTTCTCAGTCTCTCTTATCTTCTATTTCTTATACTTGGAATTTTCTGTGTAAACACTGTAACTTCTCTAGGTAGATGAATCACTGTGTACTTTCTCTTGTTTGTATCTGTTACCAATCTTGAGAAACTCATACATTCTCTTGTCACTGTTTCACGGTCTTAGAGAAGTAGTTTTCTTTCGGCAAAAGTGCTGTTTTCACAGTGCTAAGTACTCCCAACTCTATTAACAATGTAGGTTTTACCAGTTTTCTAAGTCTCTCTTATTTTCTTGTACTTATACTTGGAATTCTCAGGGTAAACCTCTGTAAGTTTTCTAGGTAGATGAATCACTGTGTACTTTCTCTTGTTTCTATCTGTTACCAATCTTGAGAAACTCATACATTCTCTGTTCACTGTTTCTCGGTCTTAGAGAAGTAGATTTCTTTCAGCGAAAGTGCTGTTTTCACAGTGCTAAGTACTCCCAACTCTATCAACAATGTAGGTTTTACCAGTTTTCTAAGTCTCTCTTATTTTCTTGTACTTATTCTTGTAATTTTTTGTGTAAACCTCTGTAACTTCTCTAGGTAGATGAATCACTGTGTACTTTCTCTTGTTTCTATCTGTTACCAATCTTGAGAAACTCATACATTCTCTTTTCACTGTTTCCCGGTATTAGAGAAGTAAATTTCTTTCTGCGAAAGTGCTGTTTTCACAGTGCTAAGTACTCCCAACTCTATTAACAATGTAGGTTTTACCAGTTTTCTAAGTTTCTCTTATTTTCTTGTACTTATACTTGGTATTCTCTCTGTAAACCTCTGTAACTTCTCTAGGTAGATGAATCACTGTGTACTTTCTCTTGTTTCTATCTGTTACCAATCTTGAGAAACTCATACATTCTCTTTTCACTGTTTCCCGGTCGTAGAGAAGTAGATTCCTTTCTGCGAAAGTGCTGTTTTCACAGTGCTAAGAACTCCCATCTCTATCATCAATGTAGGTTTTACCAGTTTTCTAAGTCTCTCTTATTTTCTTGTACTTATACTTGGAATTCTCTGTGTAAACCTCTGTAACTTCTCTAGGTAGATGAATCACTGTGTACTTTCTCTTGTTTCTATCTGTTACCAATGTTGAGAAACTCATACATTCTCTTTTCACTGTTTTCCGGTCTTAGAGAAGTAGATTTCTTTCGGCAAAAGTGCTGTTTTCACAGTGTTAAGTACTCCCAACTCTATCAACAATGTAGGTTTTACCTGTTTTCTAAGTCTCTCTTACTTTCTTGTACTTATACTTGGAATTCTCTGTGTAAACCTCTGTATCTTCTCTAGGTAGATGAATCACTGTGTACTTTCTCTTGTTTCTATCTGTTACCAATCTGGAGAAACTCATACATTCTCTGTTCACTGTTTCCCGGTCTTAGAGAAGTAGATTTCTTTCTGCGAAAGTGCTGTTTTCACAGTGCTAAGTACTCCCAACTCTATCAACAACGTAGGTTTTACCAGTTTTCTAAGTCTCTCTTATTTTCTTGTACTTATACTTGGAATTCTCTGTGTAAACCTCTGTAACTTCTCTAGGTAGATGAATCACTGTGTACTTTCTCTTGTTTCTATCTGTTACAAATCTTGAGAAACTCATACATTCTCTGTTCCCTGTTTCCCGGTGTTATAGAAGTAGATTTCTTTCTGCGAAAGTGCTGTTTTCACAGTGCTAAGTACTCCCAACTCTATCAACAATATAGGTTTTACCAGTTTTCCAAGTCTCTCTTATTTTCTTGTACTTATACTTGGAATTCTCTGTGTAAACCTCTGTAACTTCTCTAGGTAGATGAATCACTGTGTACTTTCTCTTGTTTCTATCTGTTACCAATCTTGAGAAACTCATACATTCTCTGTTCCCTGTTTCCCGGTCGTAGAGAAGTAGATTTCTTTCTGCGAAAGTGCTGTTTTCACAGTGCTAAGAACTCCCATCTCTATCAACAATCTAGGTTTTACCAGTTTTCTAAGACTCTCTTATTTTCTTGTACTTATACTTGGAATTCTCTGTGTAAACCTCTGTAACTTCTCTAGGTAGATGAATCACTGTGTACTTTCTCTTGTTTCTATCTGTTACCAATCTTGAAAAACTCATACATTCTCTGTTCCCTGTTTCCCGGTTGTAGAGAAGTAGATTTCTTTCTGTGAAAGTGCTGTTTTCACAGTGGTAAGAACTCCCATCTCTATCACCAATGTAGGTTTTACCAGTTTTCTAAGTCTCTCTTATTTTCTTGTACTTATAATTGGAATTCTCTGTGTAAACCTCTGTAACTTCTCTAGGTAGATGAATCACTGTGTACTTTCTCTTGTTTCTATCTGTTACTAATCTTGAGAAACTCATACATTCTCTGTTACCTGTTTCCCGGTCTTAGAGAAGTAGATTTCTTTCGGCGAAAGTGCTGTTTTCACAGTCCTAAGTACTCCGAACTCAATCAACAATGTAAGTTTTACAAGTTTTCTAAGTCTCTCTTAATTTTTTTTTCTTATACTTGGAATTTTCTGTGTAAACCTCTGTAACTTCTCTAGGTAGATGAATCGCTGTGTACTTTCTCTTGTTTCTATCTGTTACAAATCTTGAGAAACTCATACATTCTCTGTTCCCTGTTTCCCGGTGTTATAGAAGTAGATTTCTTTCTCCGAAAGTGCTGTTTTCACAGTGCTAAGTACTCCCAACTCTATCAACAATGTAGGTTTTACCAGTTTTCCAAGTCTCTCTTATATTCTTGTACTTATACTTGGAATTCTCTGTGTAAACCTCTTTAACTTTTCTAGGTAGATGAATCACTGTGTACTTTCTCTTGTTTCTATCTGTTACCAATCTTGAGAAACTCATACATTCTCTGTTCCCTGTTTCCCAGTCTTAGAGAAGTAGATTTCTATCTGCGAAAGTGCTGTTTTCACAGTGCTAAGTACTCCCAACTCTATCAACAATGTAGGTTTTACCAGTTTTCTAAGTCTCTCTTATTTTCTTGTACTTATACTTGGAATTCTCTGTGTAAACCTCTGTAACTTCTCTAGGTAGATGAATCACTGTGTACTTTCTCTTGTTTCTATCTGTTACCAATCTTGAGAAACTCATACATTCTCTTTTCACTGTTTCCCGGTCTTAGAGAAGTAGATTTCTTTCGGCGAAAGTGCTGTTTTCACAGTGCTAAGTACTCCCAACTCAATCAACAATGTAAGTTTTACCAGTTTTCTAAGTCTCTCTTATCTTCTTTTTCTTATACTTGGAATTTTTTGTGTAAACCTCTGTAACTTCTCTAGGTAGATGAATCACTGTGTACTTTCTCTTGTTTCTATCTGTTACCAATCTTGAGAAACTCATACATTCTCTTTACACTGTTTCCCGATCTTAGAGAAGTAAATTTCTTTCTGCGAAAGTGCTGTTTTCACAGTGCTAAGTACTCCCAACTCTATTAACAATGTAGGTTTTACCAGTTTTCTAAGTTTCTCTTATTTTCTTGTACTTATACTTGGTATTCTCTCTGTAAACCTCTGTAACTTCTCTAGGTAGATGAATCACTGTGTACTTTCTCTTGTTTCTATCTGTTACCAATCTTGAGGAACTCATACATTCTCTTTTCACTGTTTCCCGGTCGTAGAGAAGTAGATTTCTTTCAGCGAAAGTGCTGTTTTCACAGTGCTAAGTACTCCCAACTCTATCAACAATGTAGGTTTTACCAGTTTTCTAAGTCTCTCTTACTTTCTTGTACTTATACTTGGAATTCTCTTTGTAAACCTCTGTAAGTTCTCTAGGTAGATGAATCACTGTGTACTTTCTCATGTTTCTATCTGTTACCAATCTTGAGAAAATCATACATTCTCTGTTCACTGTTTCTCGGTCTTAGAGAAGTAGATTTCTTTCTGCGAAAGTGCTGTTTTCACAGTGCTAAGTACTCCCAACTGTATCAACAATGTAGGTTTTACCCGTTTTCTAAGAGTCTCTTATTTTCTTGCACTTATACTTGGAATTCTCGGTGTAAACCTCTGTAACTTCTCTAGGGAGATTAATCACTGTGTACTTTCTCTTGTTTCTATCTGTTACCAATCTTGAGAAACTCATACATTCTCTTTTCACTGTTTCCCGCTCTTAGAGAAGTAGATTTCTTTCGGCGAAAGTGCTGTTTTCACAGTGCTAAGTACTCCCAACTCAATCAACAATGTTGGTTTTACCAGTTTTCTAAGTCTCTCTTATCTTATTTTTCTTATACTTTGAATTTTCTGTGTAAACCTCTGTAACTTCTCCAGGTAGATGAATCACTGTGTACTTTCTCTTGTTTCTATCTGTTACCAATCTTGAGAAACTCATGCATTCTCTGTTCCCCGTTTCCCGGTGTTAGAGAAGTAGATTTCTTTCGGCGAAAGTGCTGTTTTCACAGTGCTAAGTACTCCCAACTCTATCAACAATGTAGGTTTTACCTGTTTTCTAAGTCTCTCTTTTTTTCTTGTACTTATACTTGGAATTCTCCGTGTAAACCTCTGTAAGTTCTCTAGGTAGATGAATCACTGTGTACTTTCTCTTGTTTCTATCTGTTACCAATGTTGAGAAACTCATACAATCTCTTTTCAGTGTTTCCCGGTCTTAGAGAAGTAGATTTCTATCGCCGAAAGTGCTGTTTTCACAGTGCTAAGTACTCCCAACTCAATCAACAATGTAAGTTTTACCAGTTTTCTCAGTCTCTCTTATATTCTTTTTCTTATACTTGGAATTTTCTGTGTAAACCACTGTAACTTCTCTAGGTAGATGAATCACTCTGTACTTTTTCTTGTTTCTATCTGTTACCAATCTTAAGAAACACATACATTCTCTGTTCACTGTTTCCCGGTCTTAGAGAAGTAGATTTCTTTCTGCGAAAGTGCTGTTTTCACAGTGCTAAGTACTCCCACCTCTATTAACAATGTAGGTTTTACCAGTTTTCTAAGTCTCTTTTGTTTTCTTGTACTTATACTTGGAATTCTCTGTGAAGCTCTGTAAGTTCTCTTGGTGGATCAATCAGTGTGTACTTTCTCTTGTTTCTATCTGTTACCAATCTTGAGAAACTCATACATTCTCTGTTCCCTGTTTCCCGGTGTTAGAGAAGTAGATTTCTTTCTGCGAAAGTGCTGTTTTCACAGTGCTAAGTACTCCCAACTCTATCAAAAATGTAGGTTTTACCAGTTTTCTAAGTCTCTCTTATTTTCTTGTACTTATACTTGGAATTCTCTGTGTAAACCTCTGTAACTTCTCTAGGTAGATGAATCAATGTGTACGTTCTCTTGTTTCTATCTGTTACCAATCTTGAGAAACTCATACATTCTCTTTTCAATGTTTCCCGCTCTTAGAGAAGTAGATTTCTTTTGGCGAAAGTGCTGTTTTCACAGTGCTAAGTACTCCCAACTCTATCAACAATGTAAGTTTTACCAGTTTTCTAAGTCTCTCTTATTTCCTTGTACTTATACTTGGAATTCTCTGTGTAAACCTCTGTAACTTGTCTAAGTAGATGAATCACTGTGTACTTTCTCTTGTTTCTATCTGTTACCAATCTTGAGAAACTCATACATTCTCTGTTCACTGTTTCCCGGTCTTAGAGAAGTAGATTTCTTTCGGCGAAAGTGCTGTTTTCACAGTGCTAAGTACTCCCAACTCTATCAACAATGTAGGTTTTACCTGTTTTCTAAGTCTCTCTTATTTTCTTGTACTTATACTTGGAATTCTCTGTGTAAACCTCTGTAAGTTCTCTAGGTAGATGAATCACTGTGTACTTTCTCTTGTTTCTATCTGTTACCAATCTTGAGAAACTCATACAATCTCTTTTCAGTGTTTCCCGGTCTTAGAGAAGTAGATTTCTATCGGCGAAAGTACTGTTTTCACAGTGCTAAGTACTGCCAACTCAATCAACAATGTAAGTTTTACCAGTTTTCTCAGTCTCTCTTATCTTCTTTTTCTTATACTTGGAATTTTCTGTGTAAACCTCTGTAACTTCTCTAGGTAGATGAATCACTTTGTACTTTCTCTTGTTTCTATCTGTTACCAATCTTGAGAAACACATACATTCTCTGTTCACTGTTTCCCGGTCTTAGAGAAGTAGATTTCTTTCTGCGAAAGTGCTGTTTTCACAGTGCTAAGTACTCCCACCTCTATTAACAATGTAGGTTTTACCAGTTTTCTAAGTCTCTCTTATTTTCTTGTACTTATACTTGGAATTCTCTGTGTAAACCTCTGTAACTTCTCTAGGTAGATGAATCACTGTGTACTTTCTCTTGTTTCTATCTGTTACCAATCTTGAGAAACTCATACATTCTCTGTTCCCTGTTTCCCGGTGTTAGAGAAGTAGACTTTTATCTGCGAAAGTGCTGTTTTCACAGTGCTAAGTACTCCCAACTCTATCAACAATGTAAGTTTTAACAGTTTTCTCAGTCTCTCTTATCTTCTTTTTCTTATACTTGGAATTTTCTGTGTAAACCTCTGTAACTTCTCTAGGTAGATGAATCACTGTGTACTTTCTCTTGTTTCTATCTGTTACCAATCTTGAGAAACTCATACATTCTCTGTTCACTGTTTTTCGGTCTTAGAGAAGTAGATTTCTTTCAGCGAAAGTGCTGTTTTCACAGTGCTAAGTACTCCCAACTCTATCAACAATGTAGGTTTTACCAGTTTTCTAAGTCTCTCTTACTTTCTTGTACTTATACTTGGAATTCTCTGTGTAAACCTAGGTAAATTCTCTAGGTAGATGAATCACTGTGTAATTTCTCTTGTTTCTATCTGTTACAAATCCTGAGAAACTCATACATTCTCTGATCCCTGTTTCCCGGTGTTAGAGAAGTAGATTTCTTTATGCGAAAGTGCTGTTTTCACAGTGCTAAGTATTCCCAACTCTATGAACAATGTAGGTTTTACCAGTTTTCTAAGAGTCTCTTATTTTATTGCACTTATACTTGGAATTCTCTGTGTAAACCTCTGTAACTTCTCTAGGTAGATGAATCACTGTGTACTTTCTCTTGTTTCTATCTGTTACCAATCTTGAGAAACTCATACATTCTCTTATCCCTGTTTCCCGGTGTTAGAGAAGTAGATTTCTTTATGCGAAAGTGCTGTTTTCACAGTGCTAAGTACTCCCAACTCTATCAACAATGTAGGTTTTACCTGTTTTCTAAGTCTCTCTTATTTTCTTGTACTTATACTGGGAATTCTCTGTGTAAACCTCTGTAAGTTTTCTAGGTAGATGAATCACTGTGTACTTTCTCTTGTTTCTATCTGTTACCAATCTTGAGAAACTCATACATTCTCTTTTCACTGTTTCCCGGTCTTAGAGAAGTAGATATCTTTAGGCAAAAGTACTGTTTTCACAGTGTTAAGTATTGCCAACTCTATCAACAATGTAGGTTTTACCTGTTTTCTAAGTCTCTCTTATTTTCTTGTACTTATACTTGGAATTCTCTGTGTAAACTTCTGTAACTTCTCTAGGTACATGAATCACTGTGTACTTTCTCTTGTTTCTATCTGTTACCAATCTTGAGAAACTCATACATTCTCTTTTCACTCTTTCCCGGTCTTAAAGAAGTAGATTTCTTTCGGCGAAAGTGCTGTTTTCACAGTGCTAAGTACTCCCAACTCTATTAACAATGTAGGTTTTACCAGTTTTCTAAGTCTCTCTTTTTTTTTTGTACTTATACTTGGAATTCTCTGTGTAAACCTCTGTAACTTCTCTAGGTAGATGAATCACTGTGTACTTTCTCTTGTTTCTATCTGTTACCAATCTTGAGAAACTCATACATTCTCTGTTCACTGTTTTTCGGTCTTAGAGAAGTAGATTTCTTTCAGCGAAAGTGCCGTTTTCACAGTGCTAAGTACTCCCAACTCTATCAACAATGTAGGTTTTACCAGTTTTCTAAGTCTCTCTTACTTTCTTGTACTTATACTTGGAATTCTCTTTGTAAACCTCTGTAAGTTCTCTAGGTAGATGAATCACTGTGTACTTTCTCATGTTTCTATCTGTTACCAATCTTGAGAAACTCATACATTCTCTGTTCACTGTTTCTCGGTCTTACAGAAGTAGATTTCTTTCTGCGAAAGTGCTGTTTTCACAGTGCTAAGTACTCCCAACTGTATCAACAATGTAGGTTTTACCAGTTTTCTAAGAGTCTCTTATTTTCTTGCACTTATACTTGGAATTCTCGGTATAAACCTCTGTAACTTCTCTAGGGAGATGAATCACTGTGTACTTTCTCTTGTTTCTATCTGTTACCAATCTTGAGAAACTCATACATTCTCTTTTCACTGTTTCCCGCTCTTAGAGAAGTAGATTTCTTTCGGCGAAAGTGCTGTTTTCACAGTGCTAAGTACTCCCAACTCAATCAACAATGTTGGTTTTACCAGTTTTCTAAGTCTCTCTTATATTATTTTTCTTATACTTTGAATTTTCTGTGTAAACCTCTGTAACTTCTCTAGGTAGATGAATCACTGTGTACTTTCTCTTGTTTCTATCTGTTACCAATCTTGAGAAACTCATACATTCTCTTTTCACTGTTTCCCGGTCTTAAAGAAGTAGATTTCTTTCGGCGAAAGTGCTGTTTTCACAGTGCTAAGTACTTCCAACTCTATTAACAATGTAGGTTTTACCTGTTTTCTAAGTCTCTCTTATTTTCTTGTACTTATACTTGGAATTCTCTGTGTAAACCTAGGTAAGTTCTCTAGGTAGATGAATCACTGTGTAATTTCTCTTGTTTCTATCTGTTACAAATCTTGAGAAACTCATACATTCTCTTATCCCTGTTTACCGGTGTTAGAGAAGTAGATTTCTTTATGTGAAAGTGCTGTTTTCACAGTGCTAAGTACTCCCAACTCTATCAACAATGTAGGTTTTACCTGTTTTCTAAGTCTCTCTTATTTTCTTGTACTTATACTGGGAATTCTCTGTGTAAACCTCTGTAAGTTCTCTAGGTAGATGAATCACTGTGTACTTTCTCTTGTTTCTATCTGTTACCAATCTTGAGAAACTCATACATTCTCTTTTCAGTGTTTCCCGGTCTTAAAGAAGTAGATTTCTATCGGCGAAAGTGCTGTTTTCACAGTGCTAAGTACTCCCAACTCAAACAACAATGTAACTTTTACCAGTTTTCTCAGTCTCTCTTATCTTCTTTTTCTTATACTTGGAATTTTCTGTGTAAACCTCTGTAACTTCTCTAGGTAGATGAATCACTGTGTACTTTCTCTTGTTTCTATCTGTTACCAATCTTGAGAAACTCATACATTCTCTTTTCACTGTTTCCCGGTCTTAGAGAAGTAGATTTCTATCGGCGAAAGTGCTGTTTTCACTGTGTTAAGTACTCCCAACTCTATTAACAATGTAGGTTTTACCAGTTTTCTAAGTCTCTCTTATTTTCTTGTACTTATACTTGGAATTCTCTGTGTAAACCTCTGTAACTTCTCTAGGTAGATGAATCACTGTGTACTTTCTCTTGTTTCTATCTGTTTCCAATCTTGAGAAACTCATACATTCTCTTTTCACTGTTTCCCGGTCTTAGAGAAGTAGATTTCTTTCTGCGAAAGTGCTGTTTCACAGTGCTAAGTACTCCCAACTGTATCAACAATGTAGGTTTTACCAGTTTTCTAAGTCTCTCTTATTTTCTTATACTTATACTTGGAATTCTCTGTGTAAACCTCTGTAACTTCTCTAGGTAGATGAATCACTGTGTACTTTCTCTTGTTTCTATCTGTTTCCAATCTTGAGAAACACATACATTCTCTGTTCACTGTTTCCCGGTCTTAGAGAAGTAGATTTCTTTCTGCGAAAGTGTTGTTTTCACAGTGGTGAGTACTCCCAACTGTATCAACAATGTAGGTTTTACCTGTTTTCTAAGTCTCTCTTATTTTCTTGCACTTATACTTGGAATTCTCGGTGTAAAGCTCTGCAAGTTCTCTAGGTAGGTGAATCACTGTGTACTTTCACTTGTTTCTATCTGTTACCAATCTTGAGAAACTCATACATTCTCTGTTCCCTTTTTCCCGGTGTTAGAGAAGTAGATTTCTTTCGGCGAAAGTGCTGTTTTCACAGTGCTAAGTACTCCCAACTCTATCAACAATGTAGGTTTTACCAGTTTTCTAAGTCTCTCTTATTTTCTTGTACTTATACTTGGAATTCTCTGTGTAAACTTCTGTAACTTCTCTAGGTACATGAATCACTGTGTACTTTCTCTTGTTTCTATCTGTTACCAATCTTGAGAAACTCATACATTCTCTTTTCACTCTTTCCCGGTCTTAAAGAAGTAGATTTCTTTCTGCGAAAGTGCTGTTTTCACAGTGCTAAGTACTCCCAACTCAATTAACAATGTAGGTTTTACCAGTTTTCTAAGTCTCTCTTTTTTTTTTGTACTTATACTTGGAATTCTCTGTGTAAACCTCTGTAACTTCTCTAGGTAGATGAATCACTGTGTACTTTCTCTTGTTTCTATCTGTTACCAATCTTGAGAAACTCATACATTCTCTGTTCACTGTTTTTCGGTCTTAGAGAAGTAGATTTCTTTCAGCGAAAGTGCCGTTTTCACAGTGCTAAGTACTCCCAACTCTATCAACAATGTAGGTTTTACCAGTTTTCTAAGTCTCTCTTACTTTCTTGTACTTATACTTGGAATTCTCTTTGTAAACCTCTGTAAGTTCTCTAGGTAGATGAATCACTGTGTACTTTCTCATGTTTCTATCTGTTACCAATCTTGAGAAACTCATACATTCTCTGTTCACTGTTTCTCGGTCTTACAGAAGTAGATTTCTTTCTGCGAAAGTGCTGTTTTCACAGTGCTAAGTACTCCCAACTGTATCAACAATGTAGGTTTTACCAGTTTTCTAAGAGTCTCTTATTTTCTTGCACTTATACTTGGAATTCTCAGTATAAACCTCTGTAACTTCTCTAGGGAGATGAATCACTGTGTACTTTCTCTTGTTTCTATCTGTTACCAATCTTGAGAAACTCATACATTCTCTTTTCACTGTTTCCCGCTCTTAGAGAAGTAGATTTCTTTCGGCGAAAGTGCTGTTTTCACAGTGCTAAGTACTCCCAACTCAATCAACAATGTTGGTTTTACCAGTTTTCTAAGTCTCTCTTATATTATTTTTCTTATACTTTGAATTTTCTGTGTAAACCTCTGTAACTTCTCTAGGTAGATGAATCACTGTGTACTTTCTCTTGTTTCTATCTGTTACCAATCTTGAGAAACTCATACATTCTCTTTTCACTGTTTCCCGGTCTTAAAGAAGTAGATTTCTTTCGGCGAAAGTGCTGTTTTCACAGTGCTAAGTACTTCCAACTCTATTAACAATGTAGGTTTTACCTGTTTTCTAAGTCTCTCTTATTTTCTTGTACTTATACTTGGAATTCTCTGTGTAAACCTAGGTAAGTTCTCTAGGTAGATGAATCACTGTGTAATTTCTCTTGTTTCTATCTGTTACAAATCTTGAGAAACTCATACATTCTCTTATCCCTGTTTACCAGTGTTAGAGAAGTAGATTTCTTTATGTGAAAGTGCTGTTTTCACAGTGCTAAGTACTCCCAACTCTATCAACAATGTAGGTTTTACCTGTTTTCTAAGTCTCTCTTATTTTCTTGTACTTATACTGGGAATTCTCTGTGTAAACCTCTGTAAGTTCTCTAGGTAGATGAATCACTGTGTACTTTCTCTTGTTTCTATCTGTTACCAATCTTGAGAAACTCATACATTCTCTTTTCAGTGTTTCCCGGTCTTAAAGAAGTAGATTTCTATCGGCGAAAGTGCTGTTTTCACAGTGCTAAGTACTCCCAACTCAAACAACAATGTAACTTTTACCAGTTTTCTCAGTCTCTCTTATCTTCTTTTTCTTATACTTGGAATTTTCTGTGTAAACCTCTGTAACTTCTCTAGGTAGATGAATCACTGTGTACTTTCTCTTGTTTCTATCTGTTACCAATCTTGAGAAACTCATACATTCTCTTTTCACTGTTTCCCGGTCTTAGAGAAGTAGATTTCTATCGGCGAAAGTGCTGTTTTCACTGTGTTAAGTACTCCCAACTCTATTAACAATGTAGGTTTTACCAGTTTTCTAAGTCTCTCTTATTTTCTTGTACTTATACTTGGAATTCTCTGTGTAAACCTCTGTAACTTCTCTAGGTAGATGAATCACTGTGTACTTTCTCTTGTTTCTATCTGTTTCCAATCTTGAGAAACTCATACATTCTCTTTTCACTGTTTCCCGGTCTTAGAGAAGTAGATTTCTTTCTGCGAAAGTGCTGTTTCACAGTGCTAAGTACTCCCAACTGTATCAACAATGTAGGTTTTACCAGTTTTCTAAGTCTCTCTTATTTTCTTGCACTTATACTTGGAATTCTCGGTGTAAACCTCTGTAACTTCTCTAGGTAGATGAATCACTGTGTACTTTCTCTTGTTTCCATCTGTTACAAATCTTGAGAAACTCATACATTCTCTTTTCACTGTTTCCCGCTCTCAGAGAAGTAGATTTCTTTCGGCGAAAGTGCTGTTTTCACAGTGCTAAGTACTCCCAACTCAATCAACAATGTTGGTTTTACCGGTTTTCTAAGTCTCTCTTATCTTCTTTTTCTTATACTTGGAATTTTCTGTGTAAACCTCTGTAACTTCTCTAGGTAGATGAATCACTGTGTACTTTCTCTTGTTTCTATCTGTTACCAATCTTGAGAAACTCATACATTCTCTTTTCACTGTTTCCCGGTCTTAAAGAAGTAGATTTCTTTCTGCGAAATTGCTGTTTTCACAGTGCTAAGTACTCCCAACTCTATTAACAATGTAGGTTTTACCTGTTTTCTAAGTCTGTCTTATTTTCTTGTACTTATACTTGGAATTCTCTGTGTAAACCTAGGTAAGTTCTCTAGGTTGATGAATCACTGTGTAATTTCTCTTGTTTCTATCTGTTACAAATCTTGAGAAACTCATACATTCTATGATCCCTGTTTCCCGGTGTTAGAGAAGTAGATTTCTTTCTGCGAAAGTGCTGTTTTCACAGTGCTAAGTACTCCCAACTCTATCAACAATGTAGGTTTTACCAGTTTTATAAGTCTCTCTTATTTTCTTGTACTTATACTTGGAATTCTCTGTGTAAACCTCTGTAACTTCTCTACGTAGATGAATCACTGTGTACTTTCTCTTGTTTCTATCTGTTACCAATCTTGAGAAACTCATACATTCTCTGTTCCCTGTTTCCCGGTGTTAGAGAAGTAGATTTTTATCTGCGAAAGTGCTGTTTTCACAGTGCTAAGTACTCCCAACTCTATCAGCAATGTAGGTTTTACCTGTTTTCTAAGTCTCTCTTATTTTCTTGTACTTATACTGGGAATTCTCTGTGTAAACCTCTGTAAGTTCTCTAGGTAAATGAATCACTGTGTACTTTCTCTTGTTTCTATCTGTTACCAATCTTGAGAAACTCATACATTCTCTTTTCAGTGTTTCCCGGTCTTAGAGAAGTAGATTTCGATCGGCGAAAGTGCTGTTTTCACAGTGCTAAGTACTCCCAACTCAATCAACAATGTATGTTTTACCAGTTTTCTCAGTCTCTCTTATCTTCTTTTTCTTATACTTGGAATTTTCTGTGTAAACCTCTGTAACTTCTCTAGGTAGATGAATCACTGTGTACTTTCTCTTGTTTCTATCTGTTACCAATCTTGAGAAACTCATACATTCTCTTTTCACTGTTTCCCGCTCTTAGAGAAGTAGATTTCTTTCGGAGAAAGTGCTGTTTTCACAGTGCTAAGTACTCCCAACTCAATCAACAATGTTGGTTTTACCGGTTTTCTAAGTGTCTCTTATCTTCTTTTTCTTATACTTGGAATTTTCTGTGTAAACCTCTGTAACTTCTCTAGGTAGATGAATCACTGTGTACTTTCTCTTGTTTCTATCTGTTACCAATCTTGAGAAACTCATACATTCTCTGTTCCCTGTTTCCCGGTGTTAGAGAAGTAGATTTCTTTCGGCGAAAGTGCTGTTTTCACAGTGCTAAGTACTCCCAACTCAATCAACAATGTAGGTTTTACCAGTTTTCTAAGTCTCTCTTATTTTCTTATACTTATACTTGGAATTCTCTGTGTAAACCTCTGTAACTTCTCTAGGTAGATGAATCACTGTGTACTTTCTCTTGTTTCTATCTGTTTCCAATCTTGAGAAACACATACATTCTCTGTTCACTGTTTCCCGGTCTTAGAGAAGTAGATTTCTTTCTGCGAAAGTGTTGTTTTCACAGTGGTGAGTACTCCCAACTGTATCAACAATGTAGGTTTTACCTGCTTTCTAAGTCTCTCTTATTTTCTTGCACTTATACTTGGAATTCTCGGTGTAAAGCTCTGCAAGTTCTCTAGGTAGGTGAATCACTGTGTACTTTCACTTGTTTCTATCTGTTACCAATCTTGAGAAACTCATACATTCTCTGTTCCCTTTTTCCCGGTGTTAGAGAAGTAGATTTCTTTCGGCGAAAGTGCTGTTTTCACAGTGCTAAGTACTCCCAACTCTATCAACAATGTAGGTTTTACCAGTTTTCTAAGTCTCTCTTATTTTCTTGTACTTATACTTGGAATTCTCTGTGTAAACCTCTGTAACTTCTCTAGGTAGATGAATCACTGTGTACTTTCTCTTGTTTCTATCTGTTACCAATCTTGAGAAACTCATACATTCTCTTTTCACTGTTTCCCGGTCTTAAAGAAGTAGATTTCTTTCGGCGAAAGTGCTGTTTTCACAGTGCTAAGTACTCCCAACTCTATTAACAATGTAGGTTTTACCTGTTTTCTAGGTCTCTCTTATTTTCTTGTACTTATACTTGGAATTCTCTGTGTAAACCTCTGTAAGTTCTCTAAGTAGATGAATCACTGTGTAATTTCTCTTGTTTCTATCTGTTACAAATCTTGAGAAACTCATACATTCTCTGATCCCTGTTTCCCGGTGTTAGAGAAGTAGATTTCTTTATGCGAAAGTGCTGTTTTCACAGTGCTAAGAACTCCCAACTCTATCACCAATGTAGGTTTTACCAGTTTTCTAAGTCTCTCTTATTTTCTTGTACTTATACTTGGAATTCTCTGTGTAAACCTCTGTAACTTCTCTAGGTAGATGAATCACTGTGTACTTTCTCTTGTTTCTATCTGTTACCAATCTTGAGAAACTCACACATTCTCTTTTCACTGTTTCCAGCTCTTAGAGAAGTAGATTTCTTTCGGCGAAAGTGCTGTTTTCACAGTGCTAAGTACTGCCTACTCAATCAACAATGTTGGTTTTACCGGTTTTCTAAGTCTCTCTTATCTTCTTTTTTTTATACTTGGTATTTTCTGTGTAAACCTATGTAACTTCTCTAGGTAGATGAATCACTGTGTACTTTCTCTTGTTTCTATCTGTTACCAATCTTGAGAAACCCATACATTCTCTTTTCACTGTTTCCCGGTCTTAGAGAAGTAGATTTCTTTCGGCGAAAGTGCTGTTTTCACAGTGCCAAGTACTCCCAACTCTATTAACAATGTAGGTTTTACCTGTTTTCTAAGTCTCTCTTATTTTCTTGTACTTATACTTGGAATTCTCTGTGTAAACCTCTGTAAGTTTTCTAGGTAGATGAAGCACTGTGTACTTTCTCTTGTTTCTATCTGTTACAAATCTTGAGAAACTCATACGTTCTCTGTTCCCTGTTTCCCGGTCTTAGAGAAGTAGATTTCTTTATGCGAAAGTGCTGTTTTCACAGTGCTAAGTACTACAGACTCTATCAACAATGTAGGTTTTACCTGTTTTCTAAGTCTCTCTTATTTTCTTGCACTTATATTGGGAATTCTCTGTGTAAACCTCTGTAACTTCTCTAGGTAGATGAATCACTGTGTACTTTCTCTTGTTTCTATCTGTTACCAATCTTGAGAAACTCATACATTCTCTTTTCACTGTTTCCCGGTCTTAGAGAAGTAGATTTCTTTCGGCGAAAGTGCTGTTTTCACAGTGCTAAATACTCCCAACTCAATCAGCAATGTAAGTTTTACCAGTTTTCTAAGTCTCTCTTATCTTCTTTTTCTTATACTTGGAATTTTCTGTGTAAATCTCTGTAACTTCTCTAGGTAGATGAATCACTGTGTACTTTCTCTTGTTTCTATCTGTTACCAATCTTGAGAAACTCATACATTCTCTTTTAACTGTTTCCCGGTCTTGGAGAAGTAAATTTCTTTCTGCGAAAGTGCTGTTTTCACAGTGCTAAGTACTCCCAACTCTATTAACAATGTAGGTTTTACCAGTTTTCTAAGTCTCTCTTATTTTCTTGTACTTATACTTGGAATTCTTTGTGTAAACCTCTGTAAGTTCTCTAAGTAGATGAATCACTGTGTACTTTCTCTTGTTTCTATCTGTTACAAATCTTGAGAAACTCATACATTCTCTGATCCCTGTTTCCCGGTGTTAGAGAAGTAGATTTCTTTATGCGAAAGTGCTGTTTTCACAGTGCTAAGAACTCCCAACTCTATCAACAATGTAGGTTTTACCAGTTTTCTAAGTCTCTCTTATTTTCTTGTACTTATACTTGGAATTCTCTGTGTAAACCTCTGTAACTTCTCTAGGTAGATGAATCACTGTGTATTTTCTCTTGTTTCTATCTGTTACCAATCTTGAGAAACTCATACATTCTCTTTTCACTGTTTTCTGGTCTTAGAGAAGTAGATTCCTTTCGGCGAAAGTGCTGTTTTCACAGTGCTAAGTATCCCCAACTCAATCAACAATGTAAGTTTTACCAGTTTTCTAAGTCTCTCTTATCTTTTTTTTCTTATACTTGGTATTTTCTGTGTAAACCTCTGTAACTTCTCTAGGTAGATGAATCACTGTGTACTTTCTCTTGTTTCTATCTGTTACCAATGTTGAGAAACCCATACATTCTCTTTTCACTGTTTCCCGGTCTTAGAGAAGTAGATTTCTTTCGGCAAAAGTGCTGTTTTCACAGTGCCAAGTACTCCCAACTCTATTAACAATGTAGGTTTTACCTGTTTTCTAAGTCTCTCTTATTTTCTTGTACTTATACTTGGAATTCTCTGTGTAAACCTCTTTAAGTTTTCTAGGTAGATGAATCACTGTGTACTTTCTCTTGTTTCTATCTGTTACAAATCTTGAGACACTCAATACATTCTCTGTTCCCTGTTTCCCGGTGTTAGAGAAGTAGATTTCTGTATGCGAAAGTGCTGTTTTCACAGTGCTAAGTACTCCCAACTCTATCAACAATGTAGGTTTTACCTGTTTTCTAAGTCTCTCTTATTTTCTTGTACTTATACTGGGAATTCTCTGTGTAAACCTCTGTAACTTCTCTAGGTAGATGAATCACTGTGTACTTTCTCTTGTTTCTATCTGTTACCAATCTTGAGAAACTCTTACATTCTCCTTTCACTGTTTCTCGGTCTTAGAGAAGTAGATTTCTTTCTGCGAAAGTGCTGTTTTCACAGTGCTAAGTACTCCCAACTCTATCAACAATGTAGGTTTTACCAGTTTTCTAAGTCTCTCTTATTTTCTTGTACTTATACTTGGAATTCTCTGTGTAAACCTCTGTAACTTCTCTAGGTAGATGAATCACTGTGTACTTTCTCTTGTTTCTATCTGTTACCAATCTTGAGAAACTCATACATTCTCTTTTCACTCTTTCCCGGTCTTAGAGAAGTAGATTTCTATCGGCGAAAGTGCTGTTTTCACAGTGCTAAGTACTCCCAACTCTATTAACAATGTAGGTTTTACCAGTTTTCTAAGTCTCTCTTATTTTCTTGTACTTATACTTGGAATTCTCTGTGTAAACCTCTGTAAGTTCTCTAGGTAGATGAATCACTGTGTACTTTCTCTTGTTTCTATCTGTTACCAATCTTGAGAAACTCATACATTCTCTGTTCCCTGTTTCCCGGTGTTAGAGAAGTAGATTTCTTTCGGCGAAAGTGCTGTTTTCACAGTGCTAAGTACTCCCAACTCAATCAACAATGTAGGTTTTACCAGTTTTCTAAGTCTCTCTTATTTTCTTGTACTTATACTTGGAATTCTCTGTGTAAACCTCTGTAACTTCTCTAGGTAGATGAATCACTGTGTACTTTCTCTTGTTTCTATCTGTTTCCAATCTTGAGAAACACATACATTCTCTGTTCACTGTTTCCCGGTCTTAGAGAAGTAGATTTCTTTCTGGGAAAGTGCTGTTTTCACAGTGCTAAGTACTCCCAACTCTATCAACAATGTAGGTTTTACCAGTTTTCTAAGTCTCTCTTATTTTCTTGCACTTATACTTGGAATTCTCGGTGTAAAGCTCTGCAAGTTCTCTAGGTAGGTGAATCACTGTGTACTTTCTCTTGTTTCTATCTGTTACCAATCTTGAGAAACTCATACATTCTCTGTTCCCTTTTTCCAGGTGTTAGAGAAGTAGATTTCTTTCGGCGAAAGTGCTGTTTTCACAGTGCTAAGTACTCCCAACTCTATTAACAATGTAGGTTTTACTTGTTTTCTAGGTCTCTCTTATTTTCTTGTACTTATACTTGGAATTCTCTGTGTAAACCTCTGTAACTTCTCTAGGTAGATGAATCACTGTGTAATTTCTCTTGTTTCTATCTGTTACAAATCTTGAGAAACTCATACATTCTCTGATCCCTGTTTCCCGGTCTTAGAGAAGTGGATTTCTTTCGGCGACAGTGCTGTTTTCACAGTGCTAAGTACTCCCAACTCTATCACCAATGTAGGTTTTACCAGTTTTCTAAGTCTCTCTTATTTTCTTTTACTTATACTTGGAATTCTCTGTGTAAACCTCTGTAACTTCTCTAGGTAGATGAATCACTGTGTACTTTCTCTTGTATCTATCTGTTACCAATTTTGAGAAACTCATACTTTCTCTTTTCACTGTTTCCCGGTCTTAGAGAAGTAGATTTCTTTCGGCAAAAGTACTGTTTTCACAGTGTTAAGTACTCCCAACTCTATCAACAATGTAGGTTTTACCTGTTTTCTAAGTCTCTCTTATTTTCTTGTACTTATACTTGGAATTCTCTGTGTAAACCTCGGTAAGTTCTCTAGGTAGATGAATCACTGTGTACTTTCTCTTGTTTCTGTCTGTTACCAATCTTGACAAACTCATACATTCTCTTTTCCCTGTTTCCTGGTCTTAGAGAAATAGATTTCTTTCTGTGAAAGTGCTGTTTCCACAGTGCTAAGTACTCCCAACACTATCAACAATGTACGTTTTACCAGTTTTCTAAGTCTCTCTCATTTTCTTGTACTTATACTTGGAATTCTCTGTGTAAACCTCTGTAACTTCTCTAGGTAGATGTATCACTGTGTACTTTCTCTTGTTTCTATCTGTTACCAATCTTGAGAAACTCATACATTCTCTTTTCACTGTTTCCCGGTCTTAGAGAAGTAGATTTCTTTCGGCGAAAGTGCTGTTTTCACAGTGCTAAGTACTCCCAACTCAATCAGCAATGTAAGTTTTACCAGTTTTCTAAGTCTCTCTTATCTTCTTTTTCTTATACTTGGAATTTTCTGTGTAAATCTCTGTAACTTCTCTAGGTAGATGAATCACTGTGTACTTTCTCTTGTTTCTATCTGTTACCAATCTTGAGAAACTCATACATTCTCTTTTAACTGTTTCCCGGTCTTGGAGAAGTAAATTTCTTTCTGCGAAAGTGCTGTTTTCACAGTGCTAAGTACTCCCAACTCTATTAACAATGTAGGTTTTACCAGTTTTCTAAGTCTCTCTTATTTTCTTGTACTTATACTTGGAATTCTCTGTGTAAACCTCTGTAACTTCTCTAGGTAGATGAATCACTGCGTACTTTCTCTTGTGTCTATCTGTTACCAATCTTGAGAAACTCACACATTCTCTTTTCACTGTTTCCCGCTCTTAGAGAAGTGGATTTCTTTCGGCGAAAGTGCTGTTTTCACAGTGCTAAGTACTCCCAACTCAATCAACAATGTTGGTTTTACCGGTTTTCTAAGTCTCTCTTATCTTCTTTTTCTTATACTTGGAATTTTCTGTGTAAACCTCTGTAACTTCTCTAGGTAGATGAATCACTGTGTACTTTCTCTTGTTTCTATCTGTTTACAAATCTTGAGACACTCATACATTCTCTGTTCCCTGTTTCCCGGTGTTAGAGAAGTAGATTTCTTTATGCGAAAGTGCAATTTTCACAGTGCTAAGTACTCCCAACTCTATCAACAATGTAGGTTTTACCTGTTTTCTAAGTCTCTCTTATTTTCTTGTACATATACTGGGAATTCTGTGTGTAAACCTCTGTAACTTCTCTAGGTAGATGAATCACTGTGTACTTTCTCTTGTTTCTATCTGTTACCAATCTTGAGAAACTCGTACATTCTCTTTTCACTGTTTCTCGGTCTTAGAGAAGTAGATTTCTTTCTGCGAAAGTGCTGTTTTCACAGTGCTTAGTACTCCCAACTCTATCACCAATGTAGGATTTACCAGTTTTCTAAGTCTCTGTTATTTTCTTGTACTTATACTTGGAATTCTCTGTGTAAACCTCTGTAAGTTCTCTAAGTAGATGAATCACTGTGTACTTTCTCTTGTTTCTATCTGTTACCAATCTTGAGAAACTCATACATTCTCTTTTCAGTGTTTTCCGGTCTTAGAGAAGTAGATTTCTATCGGCGAAAGTGCTGTTTTCACAGTGCTAAGTACTCCCAACTCAATCAACAATGTAAGTTTTACCAGTTCTCTCAGTCTCTCTTATCTTCTTTTTCTTATACTTGGAATTTTCTGTGTAAACCTCTGTAACTTCTCTAGGTAGATGAATCACTGTGTACTTTCTCTTGTTTCTATCTGTTACCAATCTTGAGAAACTCATCCATTCTCTTCTCAGTGTTTCCCGGTCTTAGAGAAGTAGATTTCTTTCTGCGAAAGTGCTGTTTTCACAGTGCTAAGTACTCCCAACTCTATTAACAATGTAGGTTTTACCAGTTTTCTAAGTCTCTCTTATTTTCTTGTACTTATACTTGGAATTCTCAGGGTAAACCTTTGTAAGTTCTCTAGGTAGATGAATCACTGTGTACTTTCTCTTGTTTGTATCTGTTACCAATCTTGAGAAACTCATACATTCTCTGTTCACTGTTTCTCGGTCTTAGAGAAGTAGATTTCTTTCAGCGAAAGTGCTGTTTTCACAGTGCTAAGTACTCCCAACTCTATCAACAATGTAGGTTTTACCAGTTTTCTAAGTCTCGCTTATTTTCTTGTACTTATACTTGGAATTCTCTGTGTAAACCTCTGTAAGTTCTCTAGGTAGATGAATCACTGTGTACTTTCTCTTGTTTCTATCTGTTACCAATCTTGAGAAACTCATACATTCTCTGTTCCCTGTTTCCCGGTGTTAGAGAAGTAGATTTCTTTCTGCGAAAGTGCTGTTTTCACAGTGCTAAGTACTCCCAACTCTATCAACAATGTAGGTTTTACCAGTTTTCTAAGTCTCTCTTATTTTCTTGTACTTATACTTGGAATTCTCTGTGTAAACCTCTGTAACTTCTCTAGGTAGATGAATCACTGTGTACTTTCTCTTGTTTCTATCTGTTACCAATCTTGAGAAACTCATACATTCTCTTTTCACTGTTTCCCGCTCTTAGAGAAGTAGATTTCTTTCGGCGAAAGTGCTGTTTTCACAGTGCTAAGTACTCCCAACTCTATCAACAATGTAGGTTTTACCAGTTTTCTAAGTCTCTCTTATTTTCTTGTACTTATACTTGGAATTCTCTGTGTAAACCTCTGTAACTTCTCTAGGTAGATGAATCACTGTGTACTTTCTCTTGTTTCTATCTGTTACCAATCTTGAGAAACTCATACATTCTCTTTTCACTGTTTCCCGGTCTTAGAGAAGTAGATTTCTATCGGCGAAAGTGCTGTTTTCACAGTGCTAAGTACTCCCAACTCTATTAACAATGTTGGTTTTACCTGTTTTCTAAGTCTCTCTTATTTTCTTGTACTTGGAATTCTCTGTGTAAACCTAGGTAAGTTCTCTAGGTAGATAAATCACTGTGTAATTTCTCTTGTTTCTATCTGTTACAAATCTTGAGAAACCCATACATTCTCTTTTCACTGTTTCCCGGTGTTAGAGAAGTAGATTTCCTTATGCGAAAGTGCTGTTTTCACAGTGCTAAGTACTCCCAACTCAATCAACAATGTAGGTTTTACCAGTTTTCTAAGTCTCTCTTATTTTCTTGTACTTATACTTGGAATTCTCTGTGTAAACCTCTGTAACTTCTCTAGGTAGATGAATCACTGTGTACTTTCTCTTGTTTCTATCTGTTTCCAATCTTGAGAAACACATACATTCTCTGTTCACTGTTTCCCGGTCTTAGAGAAGTAGATTTCTTTCTGCGAAAGTGCTGTTTTCACAGTGCTAAGTACTCCCAACTGTATCAACAATGTAGGTTTTACCAGTTTTCTAAGTCTCTCTTATTTTCTTGCACTTATACTTGGAATTCTCGATGTAAAGCTCTGCAAGTTCTCTAGGTAGGTGAATCACTGTGTACTTTCTCTTGTTTCTATCTGTTACCAATCTTGAGAAACTCATACATTCTCTGTTCCCTTTTTCCCGGTGTTAGAGAAGTAGATTTCTTTCGGCGAAAGTGCTGTTTTCACAGTGCTAAGTACTCCCAACTCTATCATCAATGTAGGTTTTACCAGTTTTCTAAGTCTCTCTTATTTTCTTGTACTTATACTTGGAATTCTCTGTGTAAACCTCTGTAACTTCTCTAGGTAGATGAATCACTGTGTACTTTCTCTTGTTTCTATCTGTTACCAATCTTGAGAAACTCATACATTCTCTTTTCACTGTTTCCCGGTCTTAAAGAAGTAGATTTCTTTCGGCGAAAGTGCTGTTTTCACAGTGCTAAGTACTCCCAACTCTATTAACAATGTAGGTTTTACCTGTTTTCTAGGTCTCTCTTATTTTCTTGTACTTATACTTGGAATTCTCTGTGTAAACCTCTGTAAGTTCTCTAGGTAGATGAATCACTGTGTAATTTCTCTTGTTTCTATCTGTTACCAATCTTGAGAAACTCATACATTCTCTGATCCTTGTTTCCCGGTGTTAGAGAAGTAGATTTCTTTATGCGAAAGTGCTGTTTTCACAGTGCTAAGAACTCCCAACTCTATCACCAATGTAGGTTTTACCAGTTTTCTAAGTCTCTCTTATTTTCTTGCACTTATACTTGGAATTCTCGGTGTAAACCTCTGTAACTTCTCTAGGTAGATGAATCACTGTGTATTTTCTCTTGTTTCTATCTGTTACCAATCTTTAGAAACTCATACATTCTCTTTTCACTGTTTCCTGGTCTTAGAGAAGTAGATTTCTTTCGGCGAAAGTGCTGTTTTCACAGTGCTAAGTACTCCCAACTCAATCAACAATGTAAGTTTTACCAGTTTTCTAACTCTCTCTTACCTTTTTTTTCTTATACTCGGTATTTTCTGTGTAAACCTCTGTAACTTCTCTAGGTAGATGAATCACTGTGTACTTTCTCTTGTTTCTATCTGTTACTAATCTTGAGAAAGTCATACATTCTCTGTTACCTGTTTCCCGGTCTTAGAGAAGTAGATTTCTTTCGGCGAAAGTGCTGTTTTCACAGTGCTAAGTACTCCCAACTCTATCAACAATGTAGGTTTTACCAGTTTTCTAAGTCTCTCTTATTTTTTTGTACTTATACTTGGAATTCTCTGTGTAAACCTCTGTAACTTCTCTAGGTAGATGAATCACTGTGTACTTTCTCTTCTTTCTATCTGTTACCAATCTTGAGAAACTCATACATTCTCTTTTCACTGTTTCCCGGTCTTAGAGAAGTAGATTTCTTCGGGCGAAAGTGCTGTTTTCACAGTGCTAAGTACTCCCAACTCAATCAACAATGTAAGTTTTACCAGTTTTCTAAGTCTCTCTTATCTTCTTGTACTTATACTTGGAATTCTCTGTGTCAACCTCTGTAACTTCTCTAGGTAGATGAATCACTGTGTACTTTCTCTTGTTTCTATCTGTTACCAATTGAGAAACTCATACATTCTCTTTTCACTGTTTCCCGGTCTTAGAGAAGTAGATTTCTTTGGGCGAAAGTGCTGTTTTCACAGTGCTAAGTACTCCCAACTCAATCAACAATGTAAGTTTTACCAGTTTTCTTAGTCTCTCTTATCTTCTTTTACTTATACTGGGAATGTTCTGTGTAAACCTCTGCAACTTCTCTAGGTAGATGAATCACTGTGTACTTTCTCTTGTTTCTATCTGTTACCAATCTTGAGAAACTCATACATTCTCTGTTACCTGTTTCCCGGTCTTAGAGAAGTAGATTTCTTTCGGCGAAAGTGCTGTTTTCACAGTGCTCAGTACTCCCAACTCTATCAACAATGTAGGTTTTACCAGTTTTCTAAGTCTCTCTTATTTTCTTGTACTTATACTTGGAATTCTCTGTGTAAACCTCTGTAACTTCTCTAGGTAGATGAATCACTGTGTACTTTCTCTTGTTTCTATCTGTTACCAATCTTGAGAAACTCATACATTCTCTTTTCACTGTTTCACGGTCTTAGAGAAGTAGATTTCTTTGGGCGAAAGTGCTGTTTTCACAGTGCTAAGTACTCCCAACTCAATCAACAATGTAAGTTTTACCAGTTTTCTAAGTCTCTCTTATCTTCTTTTACTTATACTGGGAATTTTCTGTGTAAACCTCTGTAACTTCTCTAGGTAGATGAATCACTGTGTACTTTCTCTTGTTTCTATCTGTTACCAATCTTGAGAAACTCATACATTCTCTGTTACCTGTTTCCCGGTCTTAGAGAAGTAGATTTCTTTCGGCGAAAGTGCTATTTTCACAGTGCTCAGTACTCCCAACTCTATCAACAATGTAGGTTTTACCAGTTTTCTAAGTCTCTCTTATTTTCTTGTACTTATACTTGGAATTCTCTGTGTAAACCTCTGTAACTTCTCTAGGTAGATGAATGACTGTGTACTTTCTCTTGTTTCTATCTGTTACCAATCTTGAGAAACTCATACATTCACTTTTCAGTGTGTCACGGTCTTAGAGAAGTAGATTTCTTTTGGCGAAAGTGCTGTTTTCACAGTGCTAAGTACTCCCAACTGTATCAACAATGTAGGTATTACCAGTTTTCTAAGTCTCTCTTATTTTCTTGCACTTATACTTGGAATTCTCGGTGTAAACTTCTGTAACTTCTCTAGGTAGATGAATCACTGTGTACTTTCTCTTGTTTCTATCTGTTACCAATCTTGAGAAACTCATACATTCTCTTTTCACTGTTTCCCGCTCTTAGAGAAGTAGATTTCTTTCTGAGAAAGTGCTGTTTTCACAGTGCTAAGTACTCCCAACACTATCAACAATGTACGTTTTAGCAGTTTTCTAAGTCTCTCTCATTTTCTTGTACTTATACTTGGAATTCTCTGTGTAAACCTCTGTAAATTCTCTAGTTAAATGAATCACTGTGTACTTTCTCCTGTTTCTATCTGTTACCAATCTTGAGAAACTCATACATTCTCTTTTCCCTGTTTCCTGGTCTTAGAGAAATAGATTTCTTTATGCGAAAGTGCTGTTTTCACAGTGCTAAGTACTCCCAATACTATCAACAATGTACGTTTTACCAGTTTTCTAAGTCTCTCTCATTTTCTTGTACTTATACTTGGAATTCTCCGTGTAAACCTCTGTAACTTCTCTAGGTAGATGAATCACTGTGTACTTTCTCTTGTTTCTATCTGTTACCAATCTTGAGAAACTCATACATTCTCTTTTAACTGCTTCCCGGTCTTAGAGAAGTAAATTTCTTTCTGCGAAAGTGCTGTTTTCACAGTGCTAAGTACTCCCAACTCTATCAACAATGTAGGTTTTACCAGTTTTCTAAGTCTCTCTTACTTTCTTGTACTTATACTTGGAATTCTCTGTGTAAACCTCTGTAACTTCTCTCGGTAGATGAATCACTGTGTACTTTCTCTTGTTTCTATCTGTTACCAATCTTGAGAAACTCATACATTCTCTTTTCACTGTTTCCTGGTCTTAGAGAAGTAGATTTCTTTCGGCGAAAGTGCTGTTTTCACAGTGCTAAGTACTCCCAACTCAATCAACAATGTAAGTTTTACCAGTTTTCTAAGTCTCTCTTATCTTTTTTTTCTTATACTTGGTATTTTCTGTGTAAACCTCTGTAACTTCTCTAGGTAGATGAATCACTGTGTACTTTCTCTTGTTTCTATCTGTTACCAATCTTGAGAAACCCATACATTCTCTTTTCACTGTTTCTCGGTCTTAGAGAAGTAGATTTCTTTCTGCGAAAGTGCTGTTTTCACAGTGCTAAGTACTCCCAACTCTATTAACAATGTAGGTTTTACCTGTTTTCTAAGTCTCTCTTATTTTCTTGTACTTATACTTCGAATTCTCTGTGTAAACCTCTGTAAGATCTCTAGGTAGATGAATCACTGTGTACTTTCTCTTGTTTCTATCTGTTACCAATCTTGAGAAACTCATACATTCTCTGTTCCCTGTTTCCCGGTTTTAGAGAAGTAGATTTCTTTATGCGAAAGTGCTGTTTTCAAAGTGCTAAGTACTCCCAACTCTACCAACAATGTAGGTTTTACCTGTTTTCTAAGTCTCTCTTACTTTCTTGTACTTATACTTGGAATTCTCTGTGTAAACCTCTGTAACTTCTGTCGGTAGATGAATCACTGTGTACTTCTTTTGTTTCTATCTATTACTAATCTTGAGAAACTCGTACATTCTGTGTTCCCTGTTTCCCGGTGTTAGAGAAGTAGATTTCTTTCTGCGAAAGTGCTGTTTTCACAGTGCTAAGTACTCTCAAATCTGTCAACAATGTAGGTTTTACTAGTTTTCTAAGTCTCTCTTATTTTATTGTATTTATACTTGGAATTCTCTGTGTAAACCGTTGTAACTTCTCTAGGTAGATGAATCACTGTGTACTTTCTCTTGTTTCTATCTGTTACCAATCTTTAGAAACTCATACATTCTCTTTTCACTGTTTCCTGGTCTTAGAGAAGTAGATTTCTTTCGGCGAAAGTGCTGTTTTCACAGTGCTAAGTACTCCCAACTCAATCAACAATGTAAGTTTTACCAGTTTTCTAACTCTCTCTTACCTTTTTTTTCTTATACTCGGTATTTTCTGTGTAAACCTCTGTAACTTCTCTAGGTAGATGAATCACTGTGTACTTTCTCTTGTTTCTATCTGTTACTAATCTTGAGAAAGTCATACATTCTCTGTTACCTGTTTCCCGGTCTTAGAGAAGTAGATTTCTTTCGGCGAAAGTGCTGTTTTCACAGTGCTAAGTACTCCCAACTCTATCAACAATGTAGGTTTTACCAGTTTTCTAAGTCTCTCTTATTTTTTTGTACTTATACTTGGAATTCTCTGTGTAAACCTCTGTAACTTCTCTAGGTAGATGAATCACTGTGTACTTTCTCTTCTTTCTATCTGTTACCAATCTTGAGAAACTCATACATTCTCTTTTCACTGTTTCCCGGTCTTAGAGAAGTAGATTTCTTCGGGCGAAAGTGCTGTTTTCACAGTGCTAAGTACTCCCAACTCAATCAACAATGTAAGTTTTACCAGTTTTCTAAGTCTCTCTTATCTTCTTGTACTTATACTTGGAATTCTCTGTGTCAACCTCTGTAACTTCTCTAGGTAGATGAATCACTGTGTACTTTCTCTTGTTTCTATCTGTTACCAATTGAGAAACTCATACATTCTCTTTTCACTGTTTCCCGGTCTTAGAGAAGTAGATTTCTTTGGGCGAAAGTGCTGTTTTCACAGTGCTAAGTACTCCCAACTCAATCAACAATGTAAGTTTTACCAGTTTTCTTAGTCTCTCTTATCTTCTTTTACTTATACTGGGAATGTTCTGTGTAAACCTCTGCAACTTCTCTAGGTAGATGAATCACTGTGTACTTTCTCTTGTTTCTATCTGTTACCAATCTTGAGAAACTCATACATTCTCTGTTACCTGTTTCCCGGTCTTAGAGAAGTAGATTTCTTTCGGCGAAAGTGCTGTTTTCACAGTGCTCAGTACTCCCAACTCTATCAACAATGTAGGTTTTACCAGTTTTCTAAGTCTCTCTTATTTTCTTGTACTTATACTTGGAATTCTCTGTGTAAACCTCTGTAACTTCTCTAGGTAGATGAATCACTGTGTACTTTCTCTTGTTTCTATCTGTTACCAATCTTGAGAAACTCATACATTCTCTTTTCACTGTTTCACGGTCTTAGAGAAGTAGATTTCTTTGGGCGAAAGTGCTGTTTTCACAGTGCTAAGTACTCCCAACTCAATCAACAATGTAAGTTTTACCAGTTTTCTAAGTCTCTCTTATCTTCTTTTACTTATACTGGGAATTTTCTGTGTAAACCTCTGTAACTTCTCTAGGTAGATGAATCACTGTGTACTTTCTCTTGTTTCTATCTGTTACCAATCTTGAGAAACTCATACATTCTCTGTTACCTGTTTCCCGGTCTTAGAGAAGTAGATTTCTTTCGGCGAAAGTGCTATTTTCACAGTGCTCAGTACTCCCAACTCTATCAACAATGTAGGTTTTACCAGTTTTCTAAGTCTCTCTTATTTTCTTGTACTTATACTTGGAATTCTCTGTGTAAACCTCTGTAACTTCTCTAGGTAGATGAATGACTGTGTACTTTCTCTTGTTTCTATCTGTTACCAATCTTGAGAAACTCATACATTCACTTTTCAGTGTGTCACGGTCTTAGAGAAGTAGATTTCTTTTGGCGAAAGTGCTGTTTTCACAGTGCTAAGTACTCCCAACTGTATCAACAATGTAGGTATTACCAGTTTTCTAAGTCTCTCTTATTTTCTTGCACTTATACTTGGAATTCTCGGTGTAAACTTCTGTAACTTCTCTAGGTAGATGAATCACTGTGTACTTTCTCTTGTTTCTATCTGTTACCAATCTTGAGAAACTCATACATTCTCTTTTCACTGTTTCCCGCTCTTAGAGAAGTAGATTTCTTTCTGAGAAAGTGCTGTTTTCACAGTGCTAAGTACTCCCAACACTATCAACAATGTACGTTTTAGCAGTTTTCTAAGTCTCTCTCATTTTCTTGTACTTATACTTGGAATTCTCTGTGTAAACCTCTGTAAATTCTCTAGTTAAATGAATCACTGTGTACTTTCTCCTGTTTCTATCTGTTACCAATCTTGAGAAACTCATACATTCTCTTTTCCCTGTTTCCTGGTCTTAGAGAAATAGATTTCTTTATGCGAAAGTGCTGTTTTCACAGTGCTAAGTACTCCCAATACTATCAACAATGTACGTTTTACCAGTTTTCTAAGTCTCTCTCATTTTCTTGTACTTATACTTGGAATTCTCCGTGTAAACCTCTGTAACTTCTCTAGGTAGATGAATCACTGTGTACTTTCTCTTGTTTCTATCTGTTACCAATCTTGAGAAACTCATACATTCTCTTTTAACTGCTTCCCGGTCTTAGAGAAGTAAATTTCTTTCTGCGAAAGTGCTGTTTTCACAGTGCTAAGTACTCCCAACTCTATCAACAATGTAGGTTTTACCAGTTTTCTAAGTCTCTCTTACTTTCTTGTACTTATACTTGGAATTCTCTGTGTAAACCTCTGTAACTTCTCTCGGTAGATGAATCACTGTGTACTTTCTCTTGTTTCTATCTGTTACCAATCTTGAGAAACTCATACATTCTCTTTTCACTGTTTCCTGGTCTTAGAGAAGTAGATTTCTTTCGGCGAAAGTGCTGTTTTCACAGTGCTAAGTACTCCCAACTCAATCAACAATGTAAGTTTTACCAGTTTTCTAAGTCTCTCTTATCTTTTTTTTCTTATACTTGGTATTTTCTGTGTAAACCTCTGTAACTTCTCTAGGTAGATGAATCACTGTGTACTTTCTCTTGTTTCTATCTGTTACCAATCTTGAGAAACCCATACATTCTCTTTTCACTGTTTCTCGGTCTTAGAGAAGTAGATTTCTTTCTGCGAAAGTGCTGTTTTCACAGTGCTAAGTACTCCCAACTCTATTAACAATGTAGGTTTTACCTGTTTTCTAAGTCTCTCTTATTTTCTTGTACTTATACTTCGAATTCTCTGTGTAAACCTCTGTAAGATCTCTAGGTAGATGAATCACTGTGTACTTTCTCTTGTTTCTATCTGTTACCAATCTTGAGAAACTCATACATTCTCTGTTCCCTGTTTCCCGGTTTTAGAGAAGTAGATTTCTTTATGCGAAAGTGCTGTTTTCAAAGTGCTAAGTACTCCCAACTCTACCAACAATGTAGGTTTTACCTGTTTTCTAAGTCTCTCTTACTTTCTTGTACTTATACTTGGAATTCTCTGTGTAAACCTCTGTAACTTCTGTCGGTAGATGAATCACTGTGTACTTCTTTTGTTTCTATCTATTACTAATCTTGAGAAACTCGTACATTCTGTGTTCCCTGTTTCCCGGTGTTAGAGAAGTAGATTTCTTTCTGCGAAAGTGCTGTTTTCACAGTGCTAAGTACTCTCAAATCTGTCAACAATGTAGGTTTTACTAGTTTTCTAAGTCTCTCTTATTTTATTGTATTTATACTTGGAATTCTCTGTGTAAACCGTTGTAACTTCTCTAGGTAGATGAATCACTGTGTACTTTCTCTTGTTTCTATCTGTTACCAATCTTGAGAAACTCATGCATTCTCTGTTCACTGCTTCCCGGTCTTAGAGAAGTAGATTTCTTTTTGCGAAAATGCTGTTTTCACAGTGCTAAGTACTCCCAACTCTATCAACAATGTAGGTTTTACCAGTTTCTAAGTCTCTCTTATTTTCTTGTACTTATACTTGGAATTCTCTGTGTAAACCTCTGTAACTTCTCTAGGTATATGAATCACTGTGTACTTTCTCTTGTTTCTATCTTTTACCAATATTGAGAAACTCATACATTCTCTTTTAACTGTTTCCCGGTCTTAGAGAAGGAGATTTCTTTCTGCGAAAGTGCTGTTTTCACAGTGCTAAGTACTCCCAACTCTATCAACAATGTAGGTTTTACCAGTTTTCTAAGTCTCTTATTTTCTTGTACTTATACTTGAAATTCTCTGTGTAAACGTCTGTAAGTTCTTTAGGTAGATGAATCACTGTGTACTTTCTCTTGTTTCTATCTGTTACTAATCTTGAGAAACTCATACATTCTCTGTTACCTGTTTCCCGGTCTTAGAGAAGTAGATTTCTTTCGGCGAAAGTGCTGTTTTCACAGTGCTAAGTACCCCGAACTCTATCAACAATGTAGGTTTTACCAGTTTTCTAAGTCTCTCTTATTTTCTTGTACTTATACTTGGAATTCTCTGTGTAAACCTCTGTAACTTCTCTACGTAGATGAATCACTGTGTACTTTCTCTTGTTTCTATCTGTTACCAATCTTGAGAAACTCATACATTCTCTTTTCACTGTTTCCCGGTCTTAGAGAAGTAGATTTCGTTCGGCGAAAGTGCTGTTTTCACAGTGCTAAGTACTCCCAACTCTATCAACAATGTAGGTTTTACCAGTTTTCTAAGTCTCTCTTATTTTCTTGTACTTATACTTGGAATTCTCTGTGTAAACCTCTGTAACTTCTCTAGGTAGATGAATCACTGTGTACTTTCTCTTGTTTCTATCTGTTACCAATCTTGAGAAACTCATACATTCTCTGTTACCTGTTTCCCGGTCTTAGAGAAGTAGATTTCTTTCGGCGAAAGTGCTGTTTTCACAGTGCTAAGTACTCCCAACTCTATCAACAATGTAGGTTTTAACAGTTTTCTAAGTCTGTCTTATTTTCCTGTACTTATACTTGGATTTCTCTGTGTAAACCTCTGTAACTTCTCTAGGTAGATGAATCACTGTGTACTTTCTCTTGTTTCTATCTGTTACTAATCTTGAGAAACTCATACATACTCTGTTACCTGTTTCCCGGTCTTAGAGAAGTAGATTTCTTTCGACGAAAGTGCTGTTTTCACAGTGCTAAGTACTCACAACTCTATCAACAATGTAGGTTTTACCAGTTTTCTAAGTCTCTCTTATTTTCTTGTACTTATACTTGGAATTCTCTGTGTAAACCTCTGTAACTTCTCTAGGTAGATGAATCACTGTGTACTTTCTCTTGTTTCTATCAGTTACCAATCTTGAGAAACTCATACATTCTCTGTTACCTGTTTCCCGGTCTTAGAGAAGTAGATTTCTTTCGGCGAAAGTGCTGTTTTCACAGTGCTAAGTACTCCGAACTCTATCAACAGTGTAGGTTTTACCAGTTTTCTAAGTCTCTCTTATTTTCTTGTACTTATACTTGGAATTCTCTGTGTAAACCTCTGTAACTTCTCTACGTAGATGAATCACTGTGTACTTTCTCTTGTTTCCATCTGTTACCAATCTTGAGAAACTCATACATTCTCTTTTCACTGTTTCCCGGTCTTAGAGAAGTAGATTTGGTTCGGCGAAAGTGCTGTTTTCACAGTGCTAAGTACTCCCAACTCTATCAACAATGTAGGTTTTACCAGTTTTCTAAGTCTCTCTTATTTTCTTGTACTTATTCTTGGAATTCTCTGTGTAAACCTCTGTAACTTCTCTAGGTAGATGAATCACTGTGTACTTTCTCTTGTTTCTATCTGTTACCAATCTTGAGAAACTCATACATTCTCTTTTCAGTGTGTCACGGTCTTAGAGAAGTAGATTTCTTTATGCGAAAGTGCTGTTTTCACAGTGCTAAGTACTCCCAACTGTATCAACAATGTAGGTATTACCAGTTTTCTAAGTCTCTCTTATTTTCTTGCACTTATACTTGGAATTCTCGGTGTAAACCTCTGTAACTTCTCTAGGTAGATGAATCACTGTGTACTTTCTCTTGTTTCTATCTGTTACCAATCTTGAGAAACTCATACATTCTCTTTTCACTGTTTCCCGGTCTTAGATAAGTAGATTTCTTTCAGTGAAAGTGCTGTTTTCACAGTGCTAAGTACTCCCAACTCAATCAACAATGTAAGTTTTTCCAGTTTTCTAAGTCTCTCTTATTTTCCTGTACTTAAACTTGGAATTTTCTGTGTAAACCTCTGTAACTACTCTAGGTATATGAATCACTGTGTACTTCTTTTGTTTCTATCTGTTACTAATCTTGAGAAACTCATACATTCTCTGTTACCTTTTTCCCGGTCTCAGAGAAGTAGATTTCTTTCGGTGAAAGTGCGGTTTTCACAGTGCTAAGTACTCCCAACTCTATCAACAATGTAAGCTTTCCCAGTTTTCTAAGACTCTCTTATTTTCTTGTACTTATACTTGGAATTCTCTGTGTAAACCTCTGTAACTTCTCTAGGTAGATGAATCACTGTGTACTTTCTCTTGTTTCTATCTGTTATCAATCTTGAGAAACACATAGATTCTCTTTTCACTGTTTCCCGGTCTTAGAGAAGTAGATTTCTTTCTGCGAAAGTGCTGTTTTCACAGTGCTAAGTACTCCCAACTGTATCAACAATGTAGGTTTTACCAGTTTTCTAGTCTCTCTTATTTTCTTGTACTTATACTTGGAATTCTCTGTGTAAACCTCTGTAACTTCTCTAGGTAGATGAATCACTGTGTACTTTCTCTAGTTTCTATCTGTTACCAATTTTGAGAAACTCATACATTCTCTTTTCACTGTTTCCCGGTCTTACAGAAGTAGATTTCTTTCAGTGAAAGTCCTGTTTTCACAGTGCTAAGTACTCCCAACTCAATCAACAATGTAAGTTTTTCCAGTTTTCTAAGTCTCTCTTATTTTCCTGTACTTAAACTTGGAATTTTCTGTGTAAACCTCTGTAACTACTCTAGGTATATGAATCACTGTGTACTTCTTTTGTTTCTATCTGTTACTAATCTTGAGAAATTCATACATTCTCTGTTACCTGTTTCCCGGTGTTAGAGAAGTAGATTTCTTTCGGCGAATGTGCTGTTTACACAGTACTAAGTACTCCCAACTCAATCAACAATGTAAGTTTTACCAGTTTTCTAAGTCTCTCTTATCTTCTTTTACTTATACTTGGAATTCTCTGTGTAAACCTCTGTAACTTCTCTAGGTAGATGAATCACTGTGTACGTTGTCTTGTTTCTATCTGTTACCAATCTTGAGAAACTCATACATTCTCTTTTCACTGTTTCCCGGTCTTAGAGAAGTAGATTTCTTTCTGCGAAAGTGCTGTTTTCACAGTGCTAAGTACTCCCAACTCTATCAACAATGTAGGTTTTACCAGTTTTCTAAGTCTCTCTTATTTTCTTGTACTTATACTTGGAATACTCTGTGTAAACCTCTGTAACTTCTCTAGGTAGATGAATCACTGTGTACTTTCTCTTGTTTCTATCTGTTACTAATCTTGAGGAACTCATACATTCTCTGTTACCTGTTTCCCGGTCTTAGAGAAGTAGATTTCTTTCGGCGAAAGTGCTGTTTTCACAGTGCTAAGTACTCCCAACTCTATCAACAATGTAGGTTTTAACAGTTTTCTAAGTCTCTCTTATTTTCCTGTACTTATACTTGGATTTCTCTGTGTAAACCTCTGTAACTTCTCTAGGTAGATGAATCACTGTGTACCTTCTCTTGTTTCTATCTGTTACCAATCTTGAGAAACTCATACATTCTCTTTTCACTGTTTCCCGGTCTTAGAGAAGTAGATTTCTTCGGGCGAAAGTGCTGTTTTCACAGTGCTAAGTATTCCCAACTCAATCAACAATGTAAGTTTTACCAGTTGTCTAAGTCTCTCTTATCTTCTTGTACTTATACTTGGAATTTTCTGTGTAAACCACTGTAACTTCTCTAGGTAGATGAATCACTGTGTACTTTCTCTTGTTTCTATCTGTTACCAATCTTGAGAAACTCATACATTCTCTGTTACCTGTTTCCCGGTCTTAGAGAAGTAGATTTCTTTCGGCGAAAGTGCTGTTTTCACAGTGCTCAGTACTCCCAACTCTATCAACAATGTAGGTTTTACCAGTTTTCTAAGTCTCTCTTATTTTCTTGTACTTATACTTGGAATTCTCTGTGTAAACCTCTGTAACTTCTCTAGGTAGATGAATCACTGTGTACTTTCTCTTGTTTCTATCTGTTACTAATCTTGAGAAACTCATACATACTCTGTTACCTGTTTCCCGGTCTTAGAGAAGTAGATTTCTTTCGACGAAAGTGCTGTTTTCACAGTGCTAAGTACTCCCAACTCTATCAACAATGTAGGTTTTAACAGTTTTCTAAGTCTCTCTTATTTTCTTGTACTTATACTTGGAATTCTCTGTGTAAACCTCTGTAACTTCTCTAGGTAGATGAATCACTGTGTACTTTCTCTTGTTTCTATCTGTTACCAATCTTGAGAAACTCATACATTCTGTGTTATCTGTTTCCCGGTCTTAGAGAAGTAGATTTCTTTCGGCGAAAGTGCTGTTTTCACAGTGCTAAGTACTCCGAACTCTATCAACAATGTAGGTTTTACCAGTTTTCTAAGTCTCTCTTATTTTCTTGTACTTATACTTGGAATTCTCTGTGTAAACCTCTGTAACTTCTCTACGTAGATGAATCACTGTGTACTTTCTCTTGTTTCCATCTGTTACCAATCTTGAGAAACTCATACATTCTCTTTTCACTGTTTCCCGGTCTTAGAGAAGTAGATTTCGGTCGGCGAAAGTGCTGTTTTCACAGTGCTAAGTACTCCCAACTCTATCAACAATGTAGGTTTTACCAGTTTTCTACGTCTCTCTTATTTTCTTGTACTTATACTTGGAATTCTCTGTGTAAACCTCTGTAACTTCTCTAGGTAGATGAATCACTGTGTACTTTCTCTTGTTTCTATCTGTTACTAATCTTGAGAAACTCATACGTTCTCTGTTACCAGTTTCCCGGTCTTAGAGAAGTAGATTTCTTTCGGCGAAAGTGCTGTTTTCACAGTGCTAAGTACTCCCAACTCTATCAACAATGTAGGTTTTAACAGTTTTCTAAGTCTCTCTTATTTTAATGTACTTATACTTGGATTTCTCTGTGTAAACCTCTGTAACTTCTCTAGGTAGATGAATCACTGTGTACTTTCTCTTGTTTCTATCTGTTACTAATCTTGAGAAACTCATACATACTCTGTTACCTGTTTCCTGGTCTTAGAGAAGTAGATTTCTTTCGACGAAAGTGCTGTTTTCACAGTGCTAAGTACTCCCAACTCAATCAACAATGTAGGTTTTACCAGTTTTCTAAGTCTCTCTTATTTTCTTGTACTTATACTTGGAATTCTCTGTGTAAACCTCTGTAACTTCTCTAGGTAGATGAATCACTGTGTACTTTCTCTTGTTTCTATCTGTTACCAATCTTGAGAAACTCATACATTCTCTTTTCACTGTTTCCCGGTCTCAGAGAAGTAGATTTCTTTCGGTGAAAGTGCGGTTTTCACAGTGCTAAGTACTCCCAACTCTATCAACAATGTAAACTTTACCAGTTTTCTAAGTCTCTCTTATTTTCTTGTACTTATACTTGGAATTCTCTGTGTAAACCTCTGTAACTTCTCTAGGTAGATGAATCACTGGGTACTTTCTATTCTTTCTATCTGTTATCAATCTTGAGAAACACATAGATTCTCTTTTCACTGTTTCCCGGTCTTAGAGAAGTAGATTTCTTTCTGCGAAAGTGCTGTTTTCACAGTGCTAAGTACTCCCAAATCTATCAACAATGTAGGTTTTACCAGTTTTCTAGTCTCTCTTATTTTCTTGTACTTATACTTGGAATTCTCTGTGTAAACCTCTGTAACTTCTCTAGGTAGATGAATCACTGTGTACTTTCTCTAGTTTCTATCTGTTACCAATCTTGAGAAACTCATACATTCTCTTTTCACTGTTTCCCGGTCTTAGAGAAGTAGATTTCTTTCAGTGAAAGTGCTGTTTTCACAGTGCTAAGTACTCCCAACTCAATCAACAATGTAAGTTTTTCCAGTTTTCTAAGTCTCTCTTATTTTCTTGTACTTAAACTTGGAATTTTCTGTGTAAACCTCTGTAACTACTCTAGGTATATGAATCACTGTGTACTTCTTTTGTTTCTATCTGTTACTAATCTTGAGAAATTCATACATTCTCTGTTACCTGTTTCCCGGTGTTAGAGAAGTAGATTTCTTTCGGCGAAAGTGCTGTTTTCACAGTGCTAAGTACTCCCAACTCTATCAAAAATGTAGGTTTTACAAGTTTTATAAGTCTCTCTTATCTTCTTGTACTTATACTTGGAATTCTTTGTGTAAACCTCTGTAACTTCTCTAGGTAGATGAATCACTGTGTACTTTCTCTTGTTTCTATCTGTTACCAATCTTGAGAAACTCATACATTCTCTTTTCACTGTTTCCCGGTCTTAGAGAAGTAGATTTCTACGGGCGAAAGTGCTGTTTTCACAGTGCTAAGTACTCCCAACTCAATCAACAATGTAAGTTTTACCAGTTTTCTAAGTCTCTCTTATCTTCTTGTACTTATACTTGGAATTTTCTGTGTAAACCACTGTAACTTCTCTAGGTAGATGAATCACTGTGTACTTTCTCTTGTTTCTATCTGTTACCAATCTTGAGAAACTCATACATTCTCTGTTACCTGTTTCCCGGTCTTAGAGAAGTAGATTTCTTTCAGCGAAAGTGCTGTTTTCACAGTGCTCAGTACTCCCAACTCTATCAACAATGTAGGTTTTACCAGTTTTCTAAGTCTCTCTTATTTTCTTGTACTTATACTTGGAATTCTCTGTGTAAACCTCTGTAACTTCTCTAGCTAGATGAATCACTGTGTACTTTCTCTTGTTTCTATCTGTTACCAATCTTGATAAACTCATACATTCTCTTTTCAGTGTGTCACGGTCTTAGAGAAGTAGATTTCTTTTGGCGAAAGTGCTGTTTTCACAGTGCTAAGTACTCCCAACTCAATCAACAATGTAAGTTTTACCAGTTTTCTAAGTCTCTCTTATCTTCTTTTACTTATACTGGGAATTTTCTGTGTAAACCTCTGTAACTTCTCTAGGTAGATGAATCACTGTGTACTTTCTCTTGTTTCTATCTGTTACCAATCTTGAGAAACTCATACATTCTCTGTTACGTGTTTCCCGGTCTTAGAGAAGTAGATTTCTTTCGGTGAAAGTGCTGTTTTCACAGTGCTAAGTATTCCCAACTCAATCAACAATGTAAGTTTTACCAGTTTTCTAAGTCTCTCTTATTTTCTTGTACTTAAACTTGGAATTTTCTGTGTAAACCTCTGTAACTACTCTAGGTAGATGAATCACTGTGTACTTCTTTTGTTTCTATCTATTACTAATCTTGAGAAACTCGTACATTCTGTGTTCCCTGTTTCCCGGTGTTAGAGAAGTAGATTTCTTTCTGCGAAAGTTCTGTTTTCACAGTGCTAAGTACTCTCAACTCTGTCAACAATGTAGGTTTTACTAGTTTTCTAAGTCTCTCTTATTTTATTGTATTTATCCTTGGAATTCTCTGTGTAAACCTCTGTAACTTCTCTAGGTAGATGAATCACTGTGTACTTTCTCTTGTTTCTATCTGTTACCAATCTTGAGAAACTCATGCATTCTCTGTTCACTGTTTCCCGGTCTTAGAGAAGGAGATTTCTTTTTGCGAAAATGCTGTTTTCACAGTGCTAAGTACTCCCAACTCTATCAACAATGTAGGTTTTACCAGTGTTCTAAGTCTCTCTTATTTTCTTGTACTTATACTTGGAATTCTCTGTGTAAACCTCTGTAACTTCTCTACGTAGATGAATCACTGTGTACTTTCTCTTGTTTCCATCTGTTACCAATCTTGAGAAACTCATACATTCTCTTTTCACTGTTTCCCGGTCTTAGAGAAGTAGATTTCGTTCGGCGAAAGTGCTGTTTTCACAGTGCTAAGTACTCCAAACTCTATCAACAATGTAGGTTTTAACAGTTTTCTAAGTCTCTCTTATTTTCCTGTACTTATACTTGGATTTCTCTGTGTAAACCTCTGTAACTTCTCTAGGTAGATGAATCACTGTGTACTTTCTCTTGTTTCTATCTGTTACTAATCTTGAGAAACTCATACATTCTCTGTTCACTGTTTCCCGGTCTTAGAGAAGTAGATTTCTTTCTGCGAAAGTGCTGTTTTCACAGTGCTAGGTACTCCCAACTCTATCAACAATGTAGGTTTTACCAGTTTTCTAAGTCTCTCTTATTTTCTTCTACTTATACTTGGAATTCTCTGTGTAAACCTCCGTAACTTCTCTAGGTAGATGAATCACTGTGTACTTTCTCTTGTTTCTATCTGTTACCAATCTTGAGAAACTCATACATTCTCTTTTGACGGTTTCACGGTCTTAGAGAAGTAGATTTCTTTCGGCGAAAGTGCTGTTTTCACAGTGCTACGTACTCCCAACTCTATCAACAATGTAGGTTTTACCAGTTTTCTAAGTCTCTCTTATTTTCTTGTACTTATACTTGGAATTCTCTGTGTAAACCTCTTTAACTTCTCTAGGTAGACGAATCACTGTGTACTTTCTCTTGTTTCTATCTGTTACTAATCTGGAGAAACTCATACATTCTCTGTTACCTGTTTCCCGGTCTTAGAGAAGTAGATTTCGTTGGGCGAAAGTGCTGGTTTCACAGTGCTAAGTACTCCCACCTCTATCAACAATGTAGGTTTTACCAGTTTTCTAAGTCTCTCTTATTTTCTTGTACTTATACTTGGAATTCTCTGTGTAAACCTCTGTAACTTCTCTAGGTAGATGAATCACTGTGTACTTTCTCTTGTTTCTATCTGTTACCAATCTTGAGAAACTCATACATTCTCTGTTACCTGTTTCCCGGTCTTAGAGAAGTAGATTTCTTTCGGCGAAAGTGCTGTTTTCACAGTGCTAAGTACTCCCAACTCTATCAACAATGTAGGTTTTAACAGCTTTCTAAGTCTCTCTTATTTTCCTGTACTTCTACTTGGAATTCTCTGTGTAAACCTCTGTAACTTCTCTAGATAGATGAATCACTGTGTACTTTCTCTTGTTTCTATCTGTTACTAATCTTGAGAAACTCATACATACTCTGTTACCTGTTTCCCGGTCTTAGAGAAGTAGATTTCTTTCGACGAAAGTGCTGTTTTCACAGTGCTAAGTACTCCCAACTCTATCAACAATGTAGGTTTTACCAGTTTTCTAAGTCTCTCTTATTTTCTTGTACTTATACTTGGAATTCTCTGTGTAAACCTCTGTAACTTCTCTAGGTAGATGAATCACTGTGTACTTTCTCTTGTTTCTATCTGTTACCAATCTTGAGAAACTCATACATTCTCTTTTCACTGTTTCCCGGTCTCAGAGAAGTAGATTTCTTTCGGTGAAAGTGCGGTTTTCACAGTGCTAAGTACTCCCAACTCTATCAACAATGTAAGCTTTCCCAGTTTTCTAAGTCTCTCTTATTTTCTTGTACTTATACTTGGAATTCTCTGTGTAAACCTCTGTAACTTCTCTAGGTAGATGAATCACTGTGTACCTTCTCTTGTTTCTATCTGTTATCAATCTTGAGAAACACATAGATTCTCTTTTCACTGTTTCCCGGTCTTAGAGAAGTAGATTTCTTTCTGCGAAAGTGCGGTTTTCACAGTGCTAAGTACTCCCAACTCTATCAACAATGTAGGTTTTACCAGTTTTCTAGTCTCTCTTATTTTCTTGTACTTATACTTGGAATTCTCTGTGTAAACCTCTGTAACTTCTCTAGGTAGATGAATCACTGTGTACTTTCTCTAGTTTCTATCTGTTACCAATCTTGAGAAACTCATACATTCTCTTTTCACTGTTTCCCGGTCTTAGAGAAGTAGATTTCTTTCAGTGAAAGTGCTGTTTTCACAGTGCTAAGTACTCCCAACTCAATCAACAATGTAAGTTTTTCTAGTTTTCTAAGTCTCTCTTATTTTCTTGTACTTAAACTTGGAATTTTCTGTGTAAACCTCTGTAACTACTCTAGGTAGATGAATCACTGTGTACTTCTTTTGTTTCTATCTATTACTAATCTTGAGAAACTCGTACATTCTGTGTTCCCTGTTTCCCGGTGTTAGAGAAGTAGATTTCTTTCAGTGAAAGTGCTGTTTTCACAGTGCTAAGTACTCCCAACTCAATCAACAATGTAAGTTTTTCCAGTTTTCTAAGTCTCTCTTATTTTCTTGTACTTAAACTTGGAATTTTCTGTGTAAACCTCTGTAACTACTCTAGGTAGATGAATCACTGTGTACTTCTTTTGTTTCTATCTATTACTAATCTTGAGAAACTCGTACATTCTGTGTTCCCTGTTTCCCGGTCTTAGAGAAGTAGATTTCTTTCTGCGAAAGTGCGGTTTTCACAGTGCTAAGTACTCCCAACTCTATCAACAATGTAGGTTTTACCAGGTTTCTAGTCTCTCTTATTTTCTTGTACTTATACTTGGAATTCTCAGTGTAAACCTCTGTAACTTCTCTAGGTAGATGAATCACTGTGTACTTTCTCTTGTTTCTATCTGTTACTAATCTTGAGAAACTCATACATTCTCTGTTACCTGTTTCCCGGTCTTAGAGAAGTAGATTTCTTTCGGCGAAAGTGCTGTTTTCACAGTGCTAAGTACTCCCAACTCTATCAACAATGTAGGTTTTAACAGTTTTCTAAGTCTCTCTTATTTTCCTGTACTTATACTTGGATTTCTCTGTGTAAACCTCTGTAACTTCTCTAGGTAGATGAATCACTGTGTACTTTCTCTTGTTTCTATCTGTTACCAATCTTGAGAAACTCATACATTCTCTTTTCACTGTTTCCCGGTCTTAGAGAAGTAGATTTCTTTCGGCGAAAGTGCTGTTTTCACAGTGCTAAGTACTCCCAACTCTATCAACAATGTAGGTTTTACCAGTTTTCTAAGTCTCTCTTATTTTCTTGTACTTATACTTGGAATTCTCTGTGTAAACGTCTGTAAGTTCTCTAGGTAGATGAATCACTGTGTACTTTCTCTTGTTTCTATCTGTTACCAATCTTGAGAAACTCATACATTCTCTTTTCACTGTTTCCCGGTCTTAGAGAAGTAGATTTCTTTGTGCGAAAGTGCTGTTTTCACAGTGCTAAGTACTCCCAACTCTATCAACAATGTAGGTTTTACCAGTTTTCTAATTCTCTTATTTTCTTGTACTTATACTTGGAATTCTCTGTGTAAACGTCTGTAAGTTCTCTAGGTAGATGAATCACTGTGTACTTTCTCTTGTTTCTATCTGTTACTAATCTTGAGAAACTCATACATTCTCTGTTCACTGTTTCCCGGTCTTAGAGAAGTAGATTTCTTTCTGCGAAAGTGCTGTTTTCACAGTGCTAGGTACTCCCAACTCTATCAACAATGTAGGTTTTACCAGTTTTCTAAGTCTCTCTTATTTTCTTCTACTTATACTTGGAATTCTCTGTGTAAACCTCTGTAACTTCTCTAGGTAGATGAATCACTGTGTACTTTCTCTTGTTTCTATCTGTTACCAATCTTGAGAAACTCATACATTCTCTTTTGACGGTTTCACGGTCTTAGAGAAGTAGATTTCTTTCGGCGAAAGTGCTGTTTTCACAGTGCTACGTACTCCCAACTCTATCAACAATGTAGGTTTTACCAGTTTTCTAAGTCTCTCTTATTTTCTTGTACTTATACTTGGAATTCTCTGTTGAAACCTCTGTAACTTCTCTAGGTAGATGAATCACTGTGTACTTTCTCTTGTTTCTATCTGTTACTAATCTGGAGAAACTCATACATTCTCTGTTACCTGTTTCCAGGTGTTAGAGAAGTAGATTTCTTTCGGCGAAAGTGCTGTTTTCACAGTGCTAAGTACTCCCAACTCTATCAACAATGTAGGTTTTTCCAGTTTTCTAAGTCCCTCTTATTTTCTTGTACTTATACTTGGAATTCTCTGTGTAAACCTCTGTAACTTCTCTAAGTAGATGAATCACTGTGTACTTTCTCTTGTTTCTATCTGTTACCAATCTTGAGAAACTCATACATTCTCTTTTCACTGTTTCCTGGTCTTAGAGAAGTAGATTTCTTTGGGCGAAAGTGCTGTTTTCACAGTGCTAAGTACTCCCAACTCAATCAACAATGTAAGTTTTACCAGTTTTCTAAGTCTCTCTTATTTTCTTGTACTTAAACTTGGAATTTTCTGTGTAAACCTCTGTAACTACTCTAGGTAGATGAATCACTGTGTACTTCTTTTGTTTCTATCTATTACTAATCTTGAGAAACTCGTACATTCTGTGTTCCCTGTTTCCCGGTGTTAGAGAAGTAGATTTCTTTCTGCGAAAGTTCTGTTTTCACAGTGCTAAGTACTCTCAACTCTGTCAACAATGTAGGTTTTACTTGTTTTCTAAATCTCTCTTATTTTATTGTATTTATACTTGGAATTCTCTGTGTAAACCTCTGTAACTTCTCTAGGTAGATGAATCAGTGTGTACTTTCTCTTGTTTCTATCTGTTACCAATCTTGAGAAACTCATGCATTCTCTGTTCACTGTTTCCCGGTCTTAGAGAAGTAGATTTCTTTTTGCGAAAATGCTGTTTTCACAGTGCTAAGTACTCCCAACTCTATCAACAATGTAGGTTTTACCAGTTTTCTAAGTCTCTCTTTTTTTCTTGTACTTATACTTGGAATTCTCTGTGTAAACCTCTGTAACTTCTCTAGGTAGATGAATCACTGTGTACTTTCTCTTGTTTCTATCTTTTACGAATATTGAGAAACTCATACATTCTCTTTTCACTGTTTCCCGGTCTTAGAGAAGTAGATTTCTTTCTCCGAAAGTGCTGTTTTCACAGTGCTAAGTACTCCCAACTCTATCAACAATGTAGCTTTTACCAGTTTTCTAAGTCTCTTATTTTCTTGTACTTATACTTGAAATTCTCTGTGTAAACGTCTGTAAGTTCTCTAGGTAGATGAATCACTGTGTACTTTCTCTTGTTTCTATCTGTTACTAATCTTGAGAAACTCATACATTCTCTGTTACCTGTTTCCCGGTCTTAGAGAAGTAGATTTCTTTCGGCGAAAGTGCTGTTTTCACAGTGCTAAGTACTCCGAACTCTATCAACAATGTAGGTTTTACCAGTTTTCTAAGTCTCTCTTATTTTCTTGTACTTATACTTGGAATTCTCTGTGTAAACCTCTGTAACTTCTCTAGGTAGATGAATCACTGTGTACTTTCTCTTGTTTCTATCTGTTACCAATCTTGAGAAACTCATACATTCTCTTTTCACTGTTTCCCGGTCTTAGAGAAGTAGATTTCGTTCAGCGAAAGTGCTGTTTTCACAGTGCTAAGTACTCCCAACTCTATCAACAATGTAGGTTTTACCAGTTTTCTAAGTCTCTCTTATTTTCTTGTACTTATACTTGGAATTCTCTGTGTAAACCTCTGTAACTTCTCTAGGTAGATGAATCACTGTGTACTTTCTCTTGTTTCTATCTGTTACCAATCTTGAGAAACTCATACATTCTCTGTTACCTGTTTCCCAGTCTTAGAGAAGTAGATTTCTTTCGGCGAAAGTGCTGTTTTCACAGTGCTAAGTACTCCCAACTCTATCAACAATGTAGGTTTTCCCAGTTTTCTAAGTCTCTCTTATTTTCTTGTACTTATACTTGGAATTCTCTGTGTAAACCTCTGTAACTTCTCTAGGTAGATGAATCACTGTGTACTTTCTCTTGTTTCTATCTGTTACCAATCTTGAGAAACTCATACATTCTCTTTTCACTGTTTCCCGGTCTCAGAGAAGTAGATTTCTTTCGGTGAAAGTGCGGTTTTCACAGTGCTAAATACTCCCAACTCTATCAACAATGTAAGCTTTCCCAGTTTTCTAAGTCTCTCTTATTTTCTTGTACTTATACTTGGAATTCTCTGTGTAAACCTCTGTAACTTCTCTAGGTAGATGAATCACTGTGTACTTTCTCTTGTTTCTATCTGTTATCAATCTTGAGAAACACATAGATTCTCTTTTCACTGTTTCCCGGTCTTAGAGAAGTAGATTTCTTTCTGCGAAAGTGCGGTTTTCACAGTGCTAAGTACTCCCAACTCTATCAACAATGTAGGTTTTACCAGTTTTCTAGTCTCTCTTATTTTCTTGTACTTATACTTGGAATTCTCTGTGTAAACGTCTGTAAGTTCTCTAGGTAGATGAATCACTGTGTACTTTCTCTTGTTTCTATCTGTTACCAATCTTGAGAAACTCATACATTCTCTTTTCACTGTTTCTCGGTCTTAGAGAAGTAGATTTCTTTGTGCGAAAGTGCTGTTTTCACAGTGCTAAATACTCCCAACTCTATCAACAATGTAGGTTTTACCAGTTTTCTAATTCTCTTATTTTCTTGTACTTATACTTGGAATTCTCTGTGTAAACGTCTGTAAGTTCTCTAGGTAGATGAATCACTGTGTACTTTCTCTTGTTTCTATCTGTTACTAATCTTGAGAAACTCATACATTCTCTGTTCACTGTTTCCCGGTCTTAGAGAAGTAGATTTCTTTCTGCGAAAGTGCTGTTTTCACAGTGCTAAGTACTCCCAACTCTATCAACAATGTAGGTTTTACCAGTTTTCTAAGTCTCTCTTATTTTCTTGTACTTATACTTGGAATTCTCTGTGTAAACCTCTGTAACTTCTCTAGGTAGATGAATCACTGTGTACTTTCTCTTGTTTCTATCTGTTACCAATCTTGAGAAACTCATACATTTTCTTTTCACTGTTTCCCGCTCTTAGATAAGTAGATTTCTTCGGGCGAAAGTGCTGTTTTCACAGTGCTAAGTACTCCAAACTCTATTAACAATGTAGGTTTTACCAGTTTTCTAAGTCTCTCTTATTTTCTTGTACTTATACTTGGAATTCTCTGTGTAAACCTCTGTAACTTTTCTAGGTAGATGAATCACTGTGTACTTTCTCTTGTTTCTATCTGTTACTAATCTTGAGAAACTCATACATTCTCTTTTCACGGTTTCACGGTCTTAGAGAAGTAGATTTCTTTCGGCGAAAGTGCTGTTTTCACATTGCTACGTACTCCCAACTCTATCAATAATGTAGGTTTTACCAGTTTTCTAAGTCTCTCTTGTTTTCTTGTACTTATACTTGGAATTCTCTGTGTAAACCTCTGTAACTTCTCTAGGTAGATGAATCACTGTGTACTTTCTCTTGTTTCTATCTGTTACTAATCTGGAGAAACTCATACATTCTCTGTTACCTGTTTCCAGGTGTTAGAGAAGTAGATTTCTTTCGGCGAAAGTGCTGTTTTCACAGTGCTAAGTACTCCCAACTCTATCAGCAATGTAGGTTTTACCAGTTTTATAAGTCTCTCTTATTTTCTTGTACTTATACTTGGAATTCTCTGTGTAAACCTCTGTAACTTCTCTAGGTAGATGAATCACTGTGTACTTTCTCTTGTTTCTATCTGTTACCAATCTTGAGAAACTCATACAATCTCTTTTCAGTGTTTCACGGTCTTAGAGAAGTAGATTTCTTTCGGCGAAAGTGCTGTTTTCACAGTGCTAAGTACTCCCAACTCTATCAACAATGTAGGTTTTTCCAGTTTTCTAAGTCTCTCTTATTTTCTTGTACTTATACTTGGAATTCTCTGTGTAAACCTCTGTAACTTCTCTAGGTAGATGAATCACTGTGTACTTTCTCTTGTTTCTATCTGTTACCAATCTTGAGAAACTCATACATTCTCTTTTCACTGTTTTCCGGTCTTAGAGAAGTAGATTTCTTTGGGCGAAAGTGCTGTTTTCACAGTGCTAAGTACTCCCAACTCAATCAACAATGTAAGTTTTACCAGTTTTCTAAGTCTCTCTTATCTTCTTTTACTTATACTTCGAATTTTCTGTGTAAACCTCTGTAACTTCTCTAGGTAGATGAATCACTGTGTACTTTCTCTTGTTTCTATCTTTTACCAATATTGAGAAACTCATACATTCTCTTTTCACTGTTTCCCGGTCTTAGAGAAGTAGATTTCTTTCTCCGAAAGTGCTGTTTTCACAGTGCTAAGTACTCCCAACTCTATCAACAATGTAGGTTTTACCAGTTTTCTAAGTCTCTTATTTTCTTGTACTTATACTTGAAATTCTCTGTGTAAACGTCTGTAAGTTCTCTAGGTAGATGAATCACTGTGTACTTTCTCTTGTTTCTATCTGTTACTAATCTTGAGAAACTCATACATTCTCTGTTACCTGTTTCCCGGTCTTAGAGAAGTAGATTTCTTTCGGCGAAAGTGCTGTTTTCACAGTGCTAAGTACTCCGAACTCTATCAACAATGTAGGTTTTACCAGTTTTCTAAGTCTCTCTTATTTTCTTGTACTTATACTTGGAATTCTCTGTGTAAACCTCTGTAACTTCTCTACGTAGATGAATCACTGTGTACTTTCTCTTGTTTCTATCTGTTACCAATCTTGAGAAACTCATACATTCTCTTTTCACTGTTTCCCGGTCTTAGAGAAGTAGATTTCGTTCAGCGAAAGTGCTGTTTTCACAGTGCTAAGTACTCCCAACTCTATCAACAATGTAGGTTTTACCAGTTTTCTAAGTGTCTCTTATTTTCTTGTACTTATACTTGGAATTCTCTGTGTAAACCTCTGTAACTTTTCTAGGTAGATGAATCACTGTGTACTTTCTCTTGTTTCTATCTGTTACCAATCTTGAGAAACTCATACATTCTCTGTTACCTGTTTCCCGGTCTTAGAGAAGTAGATTTCTTTCGGCGAAAGTGCTGTTTTCACAGTGCTAAGTACTCCCAACTCTATCAACAATGTAGGTTTTACCAGTTTTCTAAGTCTCTCTTATTTTCTTGTACTTATACTTGGAATTCTCTGTGTAAACCTCTGTAACTTCTCTAGGTAGATGAATCACTGTGTACTTTCTCTTGTTTCTATCTGTTACCAATCTTGAGAAACTCATACATTCTCTTTTCACTGTTTTCCGGTCTTAGAGAAGTAGATTTCTTTGGGCGAAAGTGCTGTTTTCACAGTGCTAAGTACTCCCAACTCAATCAACAATGTAAGTTTTACCAGTTTTCTAAGTCTCTCTTATCTTCTTTTACTTATACTTCGAATTCTCTGTGTAAACCTCTGTAACTTCTCTAGGTAGATGAATCACTGTGTACTTTCTCTTGTTTCTATCTGTTACCAATCTTGAGAAACTCATACATTCTCTGTTACCTGTTTCCCGGTCTTAGAGAAGTAGATTTCTTTCGGCGAAAGTGCTGTTTTCACAGTGCTAAGTACTCCCAACTCTATCAACAATGTAGGTTTTAACAGTTTTCTAAGTCTCTCTTTTTTTCCTGTACTTATACTTGGATTTCTCTGTGTAAACCTCTGTAACTTCTCTAGGTAGATGAATCACTGTGTACTTTCTCTTGTTTCTATCTGTTACTAATCTTGAGAAACTCATACATACTCTGTTACCTGTTTCCCGGTCTTAGAGAAGTAGATTTCTTTCGACGAAAGTGCTGTTTTCACAGTGCTAAGTACTCCCAACTCTATCAACAATGTAGGTTTTACCAGTTTTCTAAGTCTCTCTTATTTTCTTGTACTTATACTTGGAATTCTCTGTGTAAACCTCTGTAACTTCTCTAGGTAGATGAATCACTGTGTACTTTCTCTTGTTTCTATCTGTTACCAATCTTGAGAAACTCATACAATCTCTTTTCAGTGTTTCACGGTCTTAGAGAAGTAGATTTCTTTCGGCGAAAGTGCTGTTTTCACAGTGCTAAGTACTCCCAACTCTATCAACAATGTAGGTTTTTCCAGTTTTCTAAGTCTCTCTTATTTTCTTGTACTTATACTTGGAATTCTCTGTGTAAACCTCTGTAACTTCTCTAGGTAGATGAATCACTGTGTACTTTCTCTTGTTTCTATCTGTTACCAATCTTGAGAAACTCATACATTCTCTTTTCACTGTTTTCCGGTCTTAGAGAAGTAGATTTCTTTGGGCGAAAGTGCTGTTTTCACAGTGCTAAGTACTCCCAACTCAATCAACAATGTAAGTTTTACCAGTTTTCTAAGTCTCTCTTATCTTCTTTTACTTATACTTCGAATTTTCTGTGTAAACCTCTGTAACTTCTCTAGGTAGATGAATCACTGTGTACTTTCTCTTGTTTCTATCTTTTACCAATATTGAGAAACTCATACATTCTCTTTTCACTGTTTCCCGGTCTTAGAGAAGTAGATTTCTTTCTCCGAAAGTGCTGTTTTCACAGTGCTAAGTACTCCCAACTCTATCAACAATGTAGGTTTTACCAGTTTTCTAAGTCTCTTATTTTCTTGTACTTATACTTGAAATTCTCTGTGTAAACGTCTGTAAGTTCTCTAGGTAGATGAATCACTGTGTACTTTCTCTTGCTTCTATCTGTTACTAATCTTGAGAAACTCATACATTCTCTGTTACCTGTTTCCCGGTCTTAGAGAAGTAGATTTCTTTCGGCGAAAGTGCTGTTTTCACAGTGCTAAGTACTCCGAACTCTATCAACAATGTAGGTTTTACCAGTTTTCTAAGTCTCTCTTATTTTCTTGTACTTATACTTGGAATTCTCTGTGTAAACCTCTGTAACTTCTCTACGTAGATGAATCACTGTGTACTTTCTCTTGTTTCTATCTGTTACCAATCTTGAGAAACTCATACATTCTCTTTTCACTGTTTCCCGGTCTTAGAGAAGTAGATTTCGTTCAGCGAAAGTGCTGTTTTCACAGTGCTAAGTACTCCCAACTCTATCAACAATGTAGGTTTTACCAGTTTTCTAAGTGTCTCTTATTTTCTTGTACTTATACTTGGAATTCTCTGTGTAAACCTCTGTAACTTCTCTAGGTAGATGAATCACTGTGTACTTTCTCTTGTTTCTATCTGTTACCAATCTTGAGAAACTCATACATTCTCTGTTACCTGTTTCCCGGTCTTAGAGAAGTAGATTTCTTTCGGCGAAAGTGCTGTTTTCACAGTGCTAAGTACTCCCAACTCTATCAACAATGTAGGTTTTAACAGTTTTCTAAGTCTCTCTTTTTTTCCTGTACTTATACTTGGATTTCTCTGTGTAAACCTCTGTAACGTCTCTAGGTAGATGAATCACTGTGTACTTTCTCTTGTTTCTATCTGTTACTAATCTTGAGAAACTCATACATACTCTGTTACCTGTTTCCCGGTCTTAGAGAAGTAGATTTCTTTCGACGAAAGTGCTGTTTTCACAGTGCTAAGTACTCCCAACTCTATCAACAATGTAGGTTTTACCAGTTTTCTAAGTCTCTCTTATTTTCTTGTACTTATACTTGGAATTCTCTGTGTAAACCTCTGTAACTTCTCTAGGTAGATGAATCACTGTGTACTTTCTCTTGTTTCTATCTGTTACCAATCTTGAGAAACTCATACATTCTCTTTTCACTGTTTCCCGGTCTCAGAGAAGTAGATTTCTTTCGGTGAAAGTGCGGTTTTCACAGTGCTAAATACTCCCAACTCTATCAACAATGTAAGCTTTCCCAGTTTTCTAAGTCTCTCTTATTTTCTTGTACTTATACTTGGAATTCTCTGTGTAAACCTCTGTAACTTCTCTAGGTAGATGAATCACTGTGTACTTTCTCTTGTTTCTATCTGTTATCAATCTTGAGAAACACATAGATTCTCTTTTCACTGTTTCCCGGTCTTAGAGAAGTTGATTTCTTTCTGCGAAAGTGCGGTTTTCACAGTGCTAAGTACTCCCAACTCTATCAACAATGTAGGTTTTACCAGTTTTCTAGTCTCTCTTATTTTCTTGTACTTATACTTGGAATTCTCTGTGTAAACGTCTGTAAGTTCTCTAGGAAGATGAATCACTGTGTACTTTCTCTTGTTTCTATCTGTTACCAATCTTGAGAAACTCATACATTCTCTTTTCACTGTTTCCCGGTCTTAGAGAAGTAGATTTCTTTGTGCGAAAGTGCTATTTTCACAGTGCTAAATACTCCCAACTCTATCAACAATGTAGGTTTTACCAGTTTTCTAATTCTCTTATTTTCTTGTACTTATACTTGGAATTCTCTGTGTAAACGTCTGTAAGTTCTCTAGGTAGATGAATCACTGTGTACTTTCTCTTGTTTCTATCTGTTACTAATCTTGAGAAACTCATATATTCTCTGTTCACTGTTTCCCGGTCTTAGAGAAGTAGATTTCTTTCTGCGAAAGTGCTGTTTTCACAGTGCTAAGTACTCCCAACTCTATCAACAATGTAGGTTTTACCAGTTTTCTAAGTCTCTCTTATTTTCTTGTACTTATACTTGGAATTCTCTGTGTAAACCTCTGTAACTTCTCTAGGTAGATGAATCACTGTGTACTTTCTCTTGTTTCTATCTGTTACCAATCTTGAGAAACTCATACATTTTCTTTTCACTGTTTCCCGCTCTTAGATAAGTAGATTTCTTCGGGCGAAAGTGCTGTTTTCACAGTGCTAAGTACTCCAAACTCTATTAACAATGTAGGTTTTACCAGTTTTCTAAGTCTGTCTTATTTTCTTGTACTTATACTTGGAATTCTCTGTGTAAACCTCTGTAACTTTTCTAGGTAGATGAATCACTGTGTACTTTCTCTTGTTTCTATCTGTTACTAATCTTGAGAAACTCATACATTCTCTTTTCACGGTTTCACGGTCTTAGAGAAGTAGATTTCTTTCGGCGAAAGTGCTGTTTTCACAGTGCTACGTACTCCCAACTCTATCAATAATGTAGGTTTTACCAGTTTTCTAAGTCTCTCTTGTTTTCTTGTACTTATACTTGGAATTCTCTGTGTAAACCTCTGTAACTTCTCTAGGTAGATGAATCACTGTGTACTTTCTCTTGTTTCTATCTGTTACTAATCTGGAGAAACTCATACATTCTCTGTTACCTGTTTCCAGGTGTTAGAGAAGTAGATTTCTTTCGGCGAAAGTGCTGTTTTCACAGTGCTAAGTACTCCGAACTCTATCAACAATGTAGGTTTTACCAGTTTTCTAAGTCTCTCTTATTTTCTTGTACTTATACTTGGAATTCTCTGTGTAAACCTCTGTAACTTCTCTACGTAGATGAATCACTGTGTACTTTCTCTTGTTTCTATCTGTTACCAATCTTGAGAAACTCATACATTCTCTTTTCACTGTTTCCCGGTCTTAGAGAAGTAGATTTCGTTCAGCGAAAGTGCTGTTTTCACAGTGCTAAGTACTCCCAACTCTATCAACAATGTAGGTTTTACCAGTTTTCTAAGTCTCTCTTATTTTCTTGTACTTATACTTGGAATTCTCTGTGTAAACCTCTGTAACTTCTCTAGGTAGATGAATCACTGTGTACTTTCTCTTGTTTCTATCTGTTACCAATCTTGAGAAACTCATACATTCTCTGTTACCTGTTTCCCGGTCTTAGAGAAGTAGATTTCTTTCGGCGAAAGTGCTGTTTTCACAGTGCTAAGTACTCCCAACTCTATCAACAATGTAGGTTTTAACAGTTTTCTAAGTCTCTCTTTTTTTCCTGTACTTATACTTGGATTTCTCTGTGTAAACCTCTGTAACTTCTCTAGGTAGATGAATCACTGTGTACTTTCTCTTGTTTCTATCTGTTACTAATCTTGAGAAACTCATACATACTCTGTTACCTGTTTCCCGGTCTTAGAGAAGTAGATTTCTTTCGACGAAAGTGCTGTTTTCACAGTGCTAAGTACTCCCAACTCTATCAACAATGTAGGTTTTACCAGTTTTCTAAGTCTCTCTTATTTTCTTGTACTTATACTTGGAATTCTCTGTGTAAACCTCTGTAACTTCTCTAGGTAGATGAATCACTGTGTACTTTCTCTTGTTTCTATCTGTTACCAATCTTGAGAAACTCATACATTCTCTTTTCACTGTTTCCCGGTCTCAGAGAAGTAGATTTCTTTCGGTGAAAGTGCGGTTTTCACAGTGCTAAATACTCCCAACTCTATCAACAATGTAAGCTTTCCCAGTTTTCTAAGTCTCTCTTATTTTCTTGTACTTATACTTGGAATTCTCTGTGTAAACCTCTGTAACTTCTCTAGGTAGATGAATCACTGTGTACTTTCTCTTGTTTCTATCTGTTATCAATCTTGAGAAACACATAGATTCTCTTTTCACTGTTTCCCGGTCTTAGAGAAGTAGATTTCTTTCTGCGAAAGTGCGGTTTTCACAGTGCTAAGTACTCCCAACTCTATCAACAATGTAGGTTTTACCAGTTTTCTAGTCTCTCTTATTTTCTGGTACTTATACTTGGAATTCTCTGTGTAAACGTTTGTAAGTTCTCTAGGTAGATGAATCACTGTGTACTTTCTCTTGTTTCTATCTGTTACCAATCTTGAGAAACTCATACATTCTCTTTTCACTGTTTCCCGGTCTTAGAGAAGTAGATTTCTTTGTGCGAAAGTGCTGTTTTCACAGTGCTAAGTACTCCCAACTCTATCAACAATGTAGGTTTTACCAGTTTTCTAATTCTCTTATTTTCTTGTACTTATACTTGGAATTCTCTGTGTAAACGTCTGTAAGTTCTCTAGGTAGATGAATCACTGTGTACTTTCTCTTGTTTCTATCTGTTACTAATCTTGAGAAACTCATACATTCTCTGTTCACTGTTTCCCGGTCTTAGAGAAGTAGATTTCTTTCTGCGAAAGTGCTGTTTTCACAGTGCTAAGTACTCCCAACTCTATCAACAATGTAGGTTTTAACAGTTTTCTAAGTCTCTCTTATTTTCTTGTACTTATACTTGGAATTCTCTGTGTAAACCTCTGTAACTTCTCTAGGTAGATGAATCACTGTGTACTTTCTCTTGTTTCTATCTGTTACCAATCTTGAGAAACTCATACATTTTCTTTTCACTGTTTCCCGCTCTTAGATAAGTAGATTTCTTCGGGCGAAAGTGCTGTTTTCACAGTGCTAAGTACTCCAAACTCTATTAACAATGTAGGTTTTACCAGTTTTCTAAGTCTCTCTTATTTTCTTGTACTTATACTTGGAATTCTCTGTGTAAACCTCTGTAACTTTTCTAGGTAGATGAATCACTGTGTACTTTCTCTTGTTTCTATCTGTTACCAATCTTGAGAAACTCATACATTCTCTTTTCACGGTTTCACGGTCTTAGAGAAGTAGATTTCTTTCGGCGAAAGTGCTGTTTTCACAGTGCTACGTACTCCCAACTCTATCAATAATGTAGGTTTTACCAGTTTTCTAAGTCTCTCTTGTTTTCTTGTACTTATACTTGGAATTCTCTGTGTAAACCTCTGTAACTTCTCTAGGTAGATGAATCACTGTGTACTTTCTCTTGTTTCTATCTGTTACTAATCTGGAGAAACTCATACATTCTCTGTTACCTGTTTCCAGGTGTTAGAGAAGTAGATTTCTTTCGGCGAAAGTGCTGTTTTCACAGTGCTAAGTACTCCCAACTCTATCAACAATGTAGGTTTTACAAGTTTTATAAGTCTCTCTTATTTTCTTGTACTTATACTTGGAATTGTCTGTGTAAACCTCTGTAACTTCTCTAGGTAGATGAATCACTGTGTACTTTCTCTTGTTTCTATCTGTTACCAATCTTGAGAAACTCATACAATCTCTTTTCAGTGTTTCACGGTCTTAGAGAAGTAGATTTCTTTCGGCGAAAGTGCTGTTTTCACAGTGCTAAGTACTCCCAACTCTATCAACAATGTAGGTTTTTCCAGTTTTCTAAGTCTCTCTTATTTTCTTGTACTTATACTTGGAATTCTCTGTGTAAACCTCTGTAACTTCTCTAGGTAGATGAATCACTGTGTACTTTCTCTTGTTTCTATCTGTTACCAATCTTGAGAAACTCATACATTCTCTTTTCACTGTTTTCCGGTCTTAGAGAAGTAGATTTCTTTGGGCGAAAGTGCTGTTTTCACAGTGCTAAGTACTCCCAACTCAATCAACAATGTAAGTTTTACCAGTTTTCTAAGTCTCTCTTATCTTCTTTTACTTATACTTCGAATTTTCTGTGTAAACCTCTGTAACTTCTCTAGGTAGATGAATCACTGGGTACTTTCTCTTGTTTCTATCTGTTACCAATCTTAGAAACTCATACATTCTCTTTTCACTGTTTCCCTGTCTTAGAGAAGTAGATTTCTTTCGGCGAAAGTGCTGTTTTCACAGTGCTAAGTACTCCCGACTCTATCAACAATGTAGGTTTTACCAGTTTTCTAAGTCTCTCTTATTTTCTTGTAGTTATACTTGGAATTCTCTGTGTAAACCTCTATAACTTCTCTAGGTAGATGAATCACTGTGTACTTTCTCTTGTTTCTATCTGCTACCAATCTTGAGAAACTCATACATTCTCTTTTCACTGTTTCTCGGTCTTAGAGAAGTAGATTTCTTTGGGCGAAAGTGCTGTTTTCACAGTGCTAAGTACTCCCAACTCTATCAACAATGTAGGTTTTACCAGTTTTCTAAGTCTCTCTTATTTTCTTGTACTTATACTTGGAATTCTCTGTGTAAACCTCTGTAACTTCTCTAGGTAGATGAATCACTGTGTACTTTCTCTTGTTTCTATCTGTTACCAATCTTGAGAAACTGATACATTCTCTTTTCACTGTTTCCCGGTCTTAGAAAAGTAGATTTCTTTCGGCGAAAGTGCTGTTTTCACAGTGCTAAGTACTCCCAACTCTATCAACAATGTAGGTTTTACCAGTTTTCTAAGTCTCTCTTATTTTCTTGTACTTATACTTGGAATTCTCTGTGTAAACCTCTGTAACTTCTCTAGGTAGATGAATTACTGTGTACTTTCTCTTGTTTCTATCTGTTACCAATCTTGAGAAACTCATACATTCTCTTTTCACTGTTTCCCGGTCTTAGAGAAGTAGATTTCTTTCAGCGAAAGTGCTGTTTTCACAGTGCTAAGTACTCCCAACTCAATCAACAAGGTAAGTTTTACCAGTTTTCTAAGTCTCTCTTATTTTCTTGTACTTAAAATTGGAATTTTCTGTGTAAACCTCTGTAACTACTCTAGGTAGATGAATCACTGTGTACTTCTTTTGTTTCTATCTGTTACTAATCTTGAGAAACTCACACATTCTGTGTTCCCTGTTTCCCGGTGTTAGAGAAGTAGATTTCTTTCTGCGAAAGTGCTGTTTTCACAGTGCTAAGTACTCTCAACTCTATCAACAATGTAAGATTTACTAGTTTTCTAAGTCTCTCTTATTTTCTTGTATTTATACTTGGAATTCTCTTTGTAAAGCTCTGTAACTTCTCTAGGTAGATGAATCACTGTGTACTTTCTCTTGTTTCTATCTGTTACCAATCTTGAGAAACTCATGCATTCTCTGTTCACTGTTTCCCGGTCTTAGAGAAGTAGATTTCTTTTTGCGAAAATGCTGTTTTCACAGTGCTAAGTACTCCCAACTCTATCAACAATGTAGGTTTTACCAGTTTTCTAAGTCTCTCTTATTTTCTTGTACTTATACTTGAAATTCTCTGTGTAAACCTCTGTAACTTCTCTAGGTAGATGAATCACTGTGTACTTTCTCTTGTTTCTATCTGTTACTAATCTTGAGAAACTCATACATTCTCTGTTACCTGTTTCCCGGTCTTAGAGACGAAGATTTCTTTCGGCGAAAGTGCTGTTTTCACAGTGCTAAGTACTCCCAACTCTATCAACAATGTAGGTTTTAACAGTTTTCTAAGTCTCTCTTATTTTCCTGTACTTATACTTGGAATTCTCTGTGTAAACCTCTGTAACTTCTCTAGGTAGATGAATCACGGTGTACTTTCTCTTGTTTCTATCTGTTACCAATCTTGAGAAACTCATACGTTCTCTTTTCACTGTTTCCCGGTCTTAGAGAAGTAGATTTCTTTCGGCGAAAGTGCTGTTTTCACAGTGCTAAGTACTCCCAACTCTATCAACAATGTAGGTTTTACCAGTTTTCTAAGTCTCTCTTATTTTCTTGTACTTATACTTGGAATTCTCTGTGTAAACCTCTGTAACTTCTCTAGGTAGATGAATCACTGTGTATTTTCTCCTGTTTCTATCTGTTACTAATCTTGAGAAACTCACACATTCTCTTTTCGCTGTTTCCCGGTCTTAGAGAAGTAGATTTCTTTCAGCGAAAGGGCTGTTTTCACAGTGCTAAGTACTCCCAACTCAATCAACAAGGTAAGTTTTACCAGTTTTCTAAGTCTCTCTTATTTTCTTGTACTTAAACTTGGAATTTTCTGTGAAAACCTCTGTAACTACTCTAGGTAGATGAATCACTGTGTACTTCTTTTGTTTCTATCTGTTACTAATCTTGAGAAACTCATACATTCTGTGTTCCCTGTTTCCCGGTGTTAGAGAAGTAGATTTCTTTCTGCGAAAGTGCTGTTTTCACAGTGCTAAGTACTCTCAACTCTATCAAAAAATGTAGGTTTTACTAGTTTTCTAAGTCTCTCTTATTTTCTTGTATTTATACTTGGAATTCTCTGTGTAAACCTCTGTAACTTCTCCAGGTAGATGAATCACTGTGTACTCTCTCTTGTTTCTATGTGTTACCAATCTTGAGAAACTCATGCATTCTCTGTTCACTGTTTCCCGGTCTTAGAGAAGTAGATTTCTTTTTGCGAAAATGCTGTTTTCACAGTGCTAAGTACTCCCAACTCTATCAACAATGTAGGTTTTACCAGTTTTCTAAGTCTCTCTTATTTTCTTGTACTTATACTTGGAATTCTCTGTGTAAACCTCTGTAAGTTCTCTAGGTAGATGAACACTGTGTACTTTCTCTTGTTTCTATCTGTTACCAATCTTGAGAAACTCATACATTCTCTGTTCCCTGTTTCCCGGTCTTAGAGAAGTAGATTTCTTTCTGCGAAAGTGCTGTTTTCACAGTGCTAAGTACTCCCAGCTCTATCAACAATGTAGGTTTTACCAGGTTTCTAAGTCTCTCTTATTTTCTTGTACTTATACTTGGAATTCTCTGTGTAAACCTCTGTAACTTCTCTAGGTAGATGAATCACTGTGTACTGTCTCTTGTTTCTATCTTTTACCAATATTGAGAAACTCATACATTCTCTTTTCACTGTTTCCCGGTCTTAGAGAAGTAGATTTCTTCAGGCGAAAGTGCTGTTTTCACAGTGCTAAGTACTCCGAACTCAATCAACAATGTAAGTTTTACCAGTTTCCTAAGTCTCTCTTATCTTCTTTTACTTATACTTGGAATTTTCTGTGTAAACCTCTGTAACTTCTCTAGGTAGATGCATCACTGAGTACTTTCTCTTGTTTCTATCTGTTACCAATCTTGAGAAACTCATACGTTCTCTTTTCACTGTTTCCCGGTCTTAGAGAAGTAGATTTCTTTCGGCGAAAGTGCTGTTTTCACAGTGCTAAGTACTCCCAACTCTATCAACAATGTAGGTTTTACCAGTTTTCTAGTCTCTCTTATTTTCTGGTACTTATACTTGGAATTCTCTGTGTAAACGTTTGTAAGTTCTCTAGGTAGATGAATCACTGTGTACTTTCTCTTGTTTCTATCTGTTACCAATCTTGAGAAACTCATACATTCTCTTTTCACTGTTTCCCGGTCTTAGAGAAGTAGATTTCTTTGTGCGAAAGTGCTGTTTTCACAGTGCTAAGTACTCCCAACTCTATCAACAATGTAGGTTTTACCAGTTTTCTAATTCTCTTATTTTCTTGTACTTATACTTGGAATTCTCTGTGTAAACGTCTGTAAGTTCTCTAGGTAGATGAATCACTGTGTACTTTCTCTTGTTTCTATCTGTTACTAATCTTGAGAAACTCATACATTCTCTGTTCACTGTTTCCCGGTCTTAGAGAAGTAGATTTCTTTCTGCGATAGTGCTGTTTTCACAGTGCTAAGTACTCCCAACTCTATCAACAATGTAGGTTTTAACAGTTTTCTAAGTCTCTCTTATTTTCTTGTACTTATACTTGGAATTCTCTGTGTAAACCTCTGTAACTTCTCTAGGTAGATGAATCACTGTGTACTTTCTCTTGTTTCTATCTGTTACCAATCTTGAGAAACTCATACATTTTCTTTTCACTGTTTCCCGCTCTTAGATAAGTAGATTTCTTCGGGCGAAAGTGCTGTTTTCACAGTGCTAAGTACTCCAAACTCTATTAACAATGTAGGTTTTACCAGTTTTCTAAGTCTCTCTTATTTTCTTGTACTTATACTTGGAATTCTCTGTGTAAACCTCTGTAACTTTTCTAGGTAGATGAATCACTGTGTACTTTCTCTTGTTTCTATCTGTTACCAATCTTGAGAAACTCATACATTCTCTTTTCACGGTTTCACGGTCTTAGAGAAGTAGATTTCTTTCGGCGAAAGTGCTGTTTTCACAGTGCTACGTACTCCCAACTCTATCAATAATGTAGGTTTTACCAGTTTTCTAAGTCTCTCTTGTTTTCTTGTACTTATACTTGGAATTCTCTGTGTAAACCTCTGTAACTTCTCTAGGTAGATGAATCACTGTGTACTTTCTCTTGTTTCTATCTGTTACTAATCTGGAGAAACTCATACATTCTCTGTTACCTGTTTCCAGGTGTTAGAGAAGTAGATTTCTTTCGGCGAAAGTGCTGTTTTCACAGTGCTAAGTACTCCCAACTCTATCAACAATGTAGGTTTTACAAGTTTTATAAGTCTCTCTTATTTTCTTGTACTTATACTTGGAATTGTCTGTGTAAACCTCTGTAACTTCTCTAGGTAGATGAATCACTGTGTACTTTCTCTTGTTTCTATCTGTTACCAATCTTGAGAAACTCATACAATCTCTTTTCAGTGTTTCACGGTCTTAGAGAAGTAGATTTCTTTCGGCGAAAGTGCTGTTTTCACAGTGCTAAGTACTCCCAACTCTATCAACAATGTAGGTTTTTCCAGTTTTCTAAGTCTCTCTTATTTTCTTGTACTTATACTTGGAATTCTCTGTGTAAACCTCTGTAACTTCTCTAGGTAGATGAATCACTGTGTACTTTCTCTTGTTTCTATCTGTTACCAATCTTGAGAAACTCATACATTCTCTTTTCACTGTTTTCCGGTCTTAGAGAAGTAGATTTCTTTGGGCGAAAGTGCTGTTTTCACAGTGCTAAGTACTCCCAACTCAATCAACAATGTAAGTTTTACCAGTTTTCTAAGTCTCTCTTATCTTCTTTTACTTATACTTCGAATTTTCTGTGTAAACCTCTGTAACTTCTCTAGGTAGATGAATCACTGGGTACTTTCTCTTGTTTCTATCTGTTACCAATCTTAGAAACTCATACATTCTCTTTTCACTGTTTCCCTGTCTTAGAGAAGTAGATTTCTTTCGGCGAAAGTGCTGTTTTCACAGTGCTAAGTACTCCCGACTCTATCAACAATGTAGGTTTTACCAGTTTTCTAAGTCTCTCTTATTTTCTTGTAGTTATACTTGGAATTCTCTGTGTAAACCTCTATAACTTCTCTAGGTAGATGAATCACTGTGTACTTTCTCTTGTTTCTATCTGCTACCAATCTTGAGAAACTCATACATTCTCTTTTCACTGTTTCTCGGTCTTAGAGAAGTAGATTTCTTTGGGCGAAAGTGCTGTTTTCACAGTGCTAAGTACTCCCAACTCTATCAACAATGTAGGTTTTACCAGTTTTCTAAGTCTCTCTTATTTTCTTGTACTTATACTTGGAATTCTCTGTGTAAACCTCTGTAACTTCTCTAGGTAGATGAATCACTGTGTACTTTCTCTTGTTTCTATCTGTTACCAATCTTGAGAAACTGATACATTCTCTTTTCACTGTTTCCCGGTCTTAGAAAAGTAGATTTCTTTCGGCGAAAGTGCTGTTTTCACAGTGCTAAGTACTCCCAACTCTATCAACAATGTAGGTTTTACCAGTTTTCTAAGTCTCTCTTATTTTCTTGTACTTATACTTGGAATTCTCTGTGTAAACCTCTGTAACTTCTCTAGGTAGATGAATTACTGTGTACTTTCTCTTGTTTCTATCTGTTACCAATCTTGAGAAACTCATACATTCTCTTTTCACTGTTTCCCGGTCTTAGAGAAGTAGATTTCTTTCAGCGAAAGTGCTGTTTTCACAGTGCTAAGTACTCCCAACTCAATCAACAAGGTAAGTTTTACCAGTTTTCTAAGTCTCTCTTATTTTCTTGTACTTAAAATTGGAATTTTCTGTGTAAACCTCTGTAACTACTCTAGGTAGATGAATCACTGTGTACTTCTTTTGTTTCTATCTGTTACTAATCTTGAGAAACTCACACATTCTGTGTTCCCTGTTTCCCGGTGTTAGAGAAGTAGATTTCTTTCTGCGAAAGTGCTGTTTTCACAGTGCTAAGTACTCTCAACTCTATCAACAATGTAAGATTTACTAGTTTTCTAAGTCTCTCTTATTTTCTTGTATTTATACTTGGAATTCTCTTTGTAAAGCTCTGTAACTTCTCTAGGTAGATGAATCACTGTGTACTTTCTCTTGTTTCTATCTGTTACCAATCTTGAGAAACTCATGCATTCTCTGTTCACTGTTTCCCGGTCTTAGAGAAGTAGATTTCTTTTTGCGAAAATGCTGTTTTCACAGTGCTAAGTACTCCCAACTCTATCAACAATGTAGGTTTTACCAGTTTTCTAAGTCTCTCTTATTTTCTTGTACTTATACTTGAAATTCTCTGTGTAAACCTCTGTAACTTCTCTAGGTAGATGAATCACTGTGTACTTTCTCTTGTTTCTATCTGTTACTAATCTTGAGAAACTCATACATTCTCTGTTACCTGTTTCCCGGTCTTAGAGACGAAGATTTCTTTCGGCGAAAGTGCTGTTTTCACAGTGCTAAGTACTCCCAACTCTATCAACAATGTAGGTTTTAACAGTTTTCTAAGTCTCTCTTATTTTCCTGTACTTATACTTGGAATTCTCTGTGTAAACCTCTGTAACTTCTCTAGGTAGATGAATCACGGTGTACTTTCTCTTGTTTCTATCTGTTACCAATCTTGAGAAACTCATACGTTCTCTTTTCACTGTTTCCCGGTCTTAGAGAAGTAGATTTCTTTCGGCGAAAGTGCTGTTTTCACAGTGCTAAGTACTCCCAACTCTATCAACAATGTAGGTTTTACCAGTTTTCTAAGTCTCTCTTATTTTCTTGTACTTATACTTGGAATTCTCTGTGTAAACCTCTGTAACTTCTCTAGGTAGATGAATCACTGTGTATTTTCTCCTGTTTCTATCTGTTACTAATCTTGAGAAACTCACACATTCTCTTTTCGCTGTTTCCCGGTCTTAGAGAAGTAGATTTCTTTCAGCGAAAGGGCTGTTTTCACAGTGCTAAGTACTCCCAACTCAATCAACAAGGTAAGTTTTACCAGTTTTCTAAGTCTCTCTTATTTTCTTGTACTTAAACTTGGAATTTTCTGTGAAAACCTCTGTAACTACTCTAGGTAGATGAATCACTGTGTACTTCTTTTGTTTCTATCTGTTACTAATCTTGAGAAACTCATACATTCTGTGTTCCCTGTTTCCCGGTGTTAGAGAAGTAGATTTCTTTCTGCGAAAGTGCTGTTTTCACAGTGCTAAGTACTCTCAACTCTATCAAAAAATGTAGGTTTTACTAGTTTTCTAAGTCTCTCTTATTTTCTTGTATTTATACTTGGAATTCTCTGTGTAAACCTCTGTAACTTCTCCAGGTAGATGAATCACTGTGTACTCTCTCTTGTTTCTATGTGTTACCAATCTTGAGAAACTCATGCATTCTCTGTTCACTGTTTCCCGGTCTTAGAGAAGTAGATTTCTTTTTGCGAAAATGCTGTTTTCACAGTGCTAAGTACTCCCAACTCTATCAACAATGTAGGTTTTACCAGTTTTCTAAGTCTCTCTTATTTTCTTGTACTTATACTTGGAATTCTCTGTGTAAACCTCTGTAAGTTCTCTAGGTAGATGAACACTGTGTACTTTCTCTTGTTTCTATCTGTTACCAATCTTGAGAAACTCATACATTCTCTGTTCCCTGTTTCCCGGTCTTAGAGAAGTAGATTTCTTTCTGCGAAAGTGCTGTTTTCACAGTGCTAAGTACTCCCAGCTCTATCAACAATGTAGGTTTTACCAGGTTTCTAAGTCTCTCTTATTTTCTTGTACTTATACTTGGAATTCTCTGTGTAAACCTCTGTAACTTCTCTAGGTAGATGAATCACTGTGTACTGTCTCTTGTTTCTATCTTTTACCAATATTGAGAAACTCATACATTCTCTTTTCACTGTTTCCCGGTCTTAGAGAAGTAGATTTCTTCAGGCGAAAGTGCTGTTTTCACAGTGCTAAGTACTCCGAACTCAATCAACAATGTAAGTTTTACCAGTTTCCTAAGTCTCTCTTATCTTCTTTTACTTATACTTGGAATTTTCTGTGTAAACCTCTGTAACTTCTCTAGGTAGATGCATCACTGAGTACTTTCTCTTGTTTCTATCTGTTACCAATCTTGAGAAACTCATACGTTCTCTTTTCACTGTTTCCCGGTCTTAGAGAAGTAGATTTCTTTCGGCGAAAGTGCTGTTTTCACAGTGCTAAGTACTCCCAACTCTATCAACAATGTAGGTTTTACCAGTTTTCTAAGTCTCTCTTATTTTCTTGTACTTATACTTGGAATTCTCTGTGTAAACCTCTGTAACTTCTCTAGGTAGATGAATCACTGTGTACTTTCTCTTGTTTCTATCTGTTACTAATCTTGAGAAACTCATACATTCTCTGTTACCTGTTTCCCGGTCTTAGAGAAGTAGATTTCTTTCGGCGAAAGTGCTGTTTTCACAGTGCTAAGTACTCCCAACTCTATCAGCAATGTAGGTTTTACCAGTTTTCTAAGTCTCTCTTATTTTCTTGTACTTATACTTGGAATTCTCTGTGTAAACCTCTGTAACTTCTCTAGGTAGATGAATCACTGTGTACTTTCTCTTGTTTCTATCTGTTACTAATCTTGAGAAACTCATACATTCTCTTTTCACTGTTTCCCGGTCTTAGAGATGTAGAATTCTTTCTGCGAAAGTGCTGTTTTCACAGTGCTAAGTACTCCCAACTCTATCAACACTGTAGGTTTTACCAGTTTTCTAAGTCTCTCTTATTTTCTTGTACTTATACTTGGAATTTTCTGTGTAAACCTCTGTAACTTCTCTAGGTAGATGAATCACTGTGTACTTTCTCTTGTTTCTATGTGTTACCAATCTTGAGAAACTCATACATTCTCTTTTCACTGTTTCCCGGTCTTAGAGAAGTAGATTTCTTTCGGCGAAAGTGCTGTTTTCACAGTGCTAAGTACTCCCAACTCTATCAACAATGTAGGTTTTACCAGTTTTCTAAGTCTCTCTTATTTTCTTGTACTTATACTTGGAATTCTCTGTGTAAACCTCTGTAACTTCTCTAGGTAGATGAATCACTGTGTACTTTCTCTTGTTTCTATCTGTTACTAGTCTTGAGAAACTCATACATTCTCTGTTACCTGTTTCCCGGTCTTAGAGAAGTAGATTTCTTTCGGCGAAAGTGCTGTTTTCACAGTGCTAAGTACTCCCAACTCTATCAACAATGTAGGTTTTAGCAGTTTTCTAAGTCTCTCTTATCTTCTTGTACTTATACTTGGAATTCTCTGTGTAAAACTCTGTAACTTCTCTAGGTAGATGAATCACTGTGTACTTTCTCTTGTTTCTATGTGTTACCAATCTTGAGGAACTCATACATTCTCTTTTCACTGTTTCCCGGTCTTAGAGAATTAGATTTCTTTCGGCGAAAGTGCTGTTTTCACAGTGCTAAGTACTCCCAACTCTATCAACAATGTAGGTTTTACCAGTTTTCTAAGTCTCTCTTATTTTCTTGTACTGATACTTGGAATTCTCTGTGTAAACCTCTGTAACTTCTCTAGGTAGATGAATCACTGTGTACTTTCTCTTGTTTCTATCTGTTACTAATCTTGAGAAACTCATACATTCTCTGTTAACTGTTTCCCGGTCTTACAGAAGTAGATTTCTTTCGGCGAAAGTGCTGTTTTCACAGTGCTAAGTACTCCCAACTCTTTCAACAATGTAGGTTTTACCAGTTTTCTAAGTCTCTCTTATTTTCTTGTACTTATACTTGGAATTCTCTGTGTAAACCTCTGTGACTTCTCTAGGTAGATGAATCACTGTGTACTTTCTCTTGTTTCTATCTGTTACTAATCTTGAGAAACTCATACATTCTCTTTTCACTGTTTCCTGGTCTTAGAGAAGTAGATTTCTTTCAGCGAAAGTGCTGTTTTCACAGTGCTAAGTACTCCCAACTCTATCAACAATGTAGGTTTTACCAGTTTTCTAAGTCTCTCTTATTTTCTTGTACTTATACTTGGAATTCTCTGTGTAAACCTCTGTAACTTCTCTAGGTAGATGAATCACTGTGTACTTTCTCTTGTTTCTATCTGTTACCAATCGTGAGAAACTCATACATTCTCTGTTACCTGTTTCCCGGTCTTAGAGAAGTAGATTTCTTTCGGCGAAAGTGCTGTTTTCACAGTGCTAAGTACTCCCAACTCTATCAACAATGTAGGTTTTACCAGTTTTCTAAGTCTCTCTTATTTTCCTGTACTTATACTTGGAATTCTCTGTGTAAACCTCTGTAACTTCTCTAGGTAGATGAATCACTGTGTACTTTCTCTTGTTTCTATCTGGTACTAATCTTGAGAAACTCATAGATTCTCTGTTACCTGTTTCCCGGTCTTAGAGAAATAGATTTCTTTCGGCGAAAGTGCTGTTTTCACAGTGCTAAGTACTCCCAACTCTATCAACAATGTAGGTTTTACCAGTTTTCTAAGTCTCTCTTATTTTCTTGTATTTATACTTGGAATTCTCTGTGTAAACCTCTGTAACTTCTCTACGTAGATGAATCACTGTGCCCTTTCTCTTGTTTCTATCTGTTACCAATCTTGAGAAGATCATTCATTCTCTTTTCCCTGTTTCCCGGTCTTAGAGATGTAGATTTCTTTCAGCGAAAGTGCTGTTTTCACAGTGCTAAGTACTCCCAACTCTATCAACACTGTAGGTTTTACCAGTTTTCTAAGTCTCTCTTATTTTCTTGTACTTATACTTGGAATTCTCTGTGTAAACCTCTGTAACTTCTCTAGGTAGATGAATCACTGTGTACTTTCTCTTGTTTCTATGTGTTACCAATCTTGAGAAACTCATACATTCTCTTTTCACTGTTTCCCGGTTTTAGAGAAGTAGATTTCGTTCGGCGAAAGTGCTGTTTTCACAGTGCTAAGTACTCCCAACTCTATCAACAATGTAGGTTTTACCAGTTTTGTAAGTCTCTCTTATTTTCTTGTACTTATACTTGGAATTCTCTTTGTAAACTTCTGTAACTTCTCTATGTAGATGAATCACTGTGTACTTTCTCTTGTTTCTATCTGTTACTAATGTTGAGAAACTCATACATTCTCTGTTACCTGTTTCCCGTTCTTAGAGAAGTAGATTTCTTTCGGCAAAAGTGCTTATTTCACACTGCTAAGTACTCCCAACTCTATCAACAATGTAGGTTTTACCAGTTTTCTTAGTCTCTCTTATTTTCTTGTACTTCTACTTGGAATTCTCTGTGTAAGCCTCTGTAACTTCTCTAGGTAGATGAATCACTGTGTACTTTCTCTTGTTTCTGTCTGTTACCAATCTTGAGAAACTCATACATTCACTTTTCACTGTTTCCCGGTCTTACAGAAGTAGATTGCTTTCGGCGAAAGTGCTGTTTTCACAGTGCTAAGTACACCCAATTTTATCAACAATGTAGGTTTTACCAGTTTTCTAAGTCTCTCTTATTTTCTTGTACTTATACTTCGAATTCACTGTTTAAACGTCTGTAACTTCTCTAGGTAGATGAATCACTGTGTACTTTCTCTGGTTTCTATGTGTTACCAATCTTGAGAAACTCATTCATTCTCTTTTCACTGTTTCCCGGTCTTAGAGAAGTAGATTTCTTTCGGCGAAAGTGCTGTTTTCACAGTGCTAAGTACTCCCAACTCTATCAACACTGTAGGTTTTACCAGTTTTCTAAGTCTCTCTTATTTTCTTGTACTTATACTTGGAATTCTCTGTGTAAACCTCTGTAACTTCTCTAGGTAGATGAATCACTGTGTACTTTTTCTTGTTTCTATCTGTTACTAATCTTGAGAAACTCATACATTCTCTGTTACCTGTTTCCCGGTCTTAGAGAAGTAGATTTCTTTCGGCGAAAGTGCTGTTTTCACAGTGCTAAGTACTCCCAAAGCTATCAGCAATGAAGATTTTACCAGTTTTCTAAGTCTCTCTTATTTTCTTGTACTTATACTTGGAATTCTCTGTGTCAACCTCTGTAACTTCTCTAGGTAGATGAATCACTGTGTCCTTTCTCTTGTTTCTATCTGTTACCAATCTTGAGAAGATCATTCATTCTCTTTTCACTGTTTCCCGGTCTTAGAGATGTAGATTTCTTTCAGCGAAAGTGCTGTTTTCACAGTGCTAAGTACTCCCAACTCTATCAACACTGTAGGTTTTACCAGTTTTCTAAGTCTCTCTTATTTTCTTGTACTTATACTTGGAATTCTCTGTGTAAACCTCTGTAACTTCTCTAGGTAGATGAATCACTGTGTACTTTCTCTTGTTTCTATGTGTTACCAATCTTGAGAAACTCATACATTCTCTTTTCACTGTTTCCCGGTCTTAGAGAAGTAGATTTCTTTCGGCGAAGGTGCTGTTTTCACAGTGCTAAGTACTCCCAACTCTATCAACAATGTAGGTTTTACCAGTTTTCTAAGTCTCTCTTATCTTCTTGTACTTATACTTGGAATTCTCTGTGTAAACCTCTGTAACTTCTCTAGGTAGATGAATCACTGCGTACTTTCTCTTGTTTCTATGTGTTACCAACCTTGAGAAACTCATACATTCTCTTTTCACTGTTTCCCGGTCTTAGAGAAGTAGATTTCGTTCGGCGAAAGTGCTGTTTTCACAGTGCTAAGTACTCACAACTCTATCAACAATGTAGGTTTTACCAGTTTTGTAAGTCTCTCTTATTTTCTTGTACTTATACTTGGAATTCTCTCTGTAAACCTCTGTAACTTCTCTAGGTAGATGAATCACTGTGTACTTTCTCTTGGTTCTATCTGTTACTAATCTTGAGAAACACATACGTTCTCTGTTACCTTTTTCCCGGTCTTAGAGAAGTAGATTTCTTTCGGCGAAAGTGCTGTTTTCACACTGCTAAGTACTCCCAACTCTATCAACAATGTAGGTTTTACCAGTTTTCTAAGTCTCTCTTATTTTCTTGTACTTATACTTGGAATTCTCTGTGTAAACCTCTGTAACTTCTCTAGGTAGATGAATCACTGTGTACTTTCTCTTGTTTCTATCTGTTACCAATCTTGAGAAACTCATACATTCACTTTTCACTGTTTCCCGGTCTTAGAGAAGTAGATTGCTTTCGGCGAAAGTGCTGTTTTCACAGTGCTAATTACTCCCAACTCTATCAACAATGTAGGTTTTACGAGTTTTCTAAGTCTCTCTTATTTTCTTCTACTTATACTTGGAATTCTCTGTGTAAAACTCTGTAACTTCTCTAGGTAGATGAATCACTGTGTACTTTCTCTTGTTTCTATCTGTTACTAATCTTGTGAAATTCATACATTCTCTGTTACCTGTTACCCTGTCTTGGAGAAGTAGATTTCTTTCGGCGAAAGTGCTGTTTTCACAGTGCTAAGTACTCCCAACTCTATCAACAATGTAGGTTTTACCAGTTTTCTAAGTCTCTCTTATTTCCTTGTACTTATACTTGGAATTCTCTGTGTAAACCTCTGTAACTTCTCTAGGTAGATGAATCACTGTGTACTTTCTCTTGTTTCTATCTGTTACCAATCTTGAGAAACACATACATTCTCTTTTCACTGTTTCACGGTCTTAGAGAAGTTGATTTCTTTCGGCGAAAGTGCTGTTTTCACAGTGCTAAGTACTCCCAACCCAGTCAACAATCTAAGTTTTACCAGTTTTCTAAGTCTCTCTTATCTTCTTTTACTTATACTTGGAATTTTCTGTGTAAACCTCTGTAACTTCTCTAGGTAGATGAATCACTGTGTACTTTCTCTTGTTTCTATCTGTTACCAATCTTGAGAAACTCATACATTCTGTTTTCACTGTTTCCCGGTCTTAGAGAAGTAGATTTCTTTCGGTGAAAGTGCTGTTTTCACAGTGCTAAGTACTCCCAACTCTATCAACAATGTAGGTTTTACCAGTTTTCTAAGTCTCTCTTATTTTCTTGTACTTATACTTGGAATTCTCTGTGTAAACCTCTGTAATTTCTCTAGGTAGATGAATCACTGTGTACTTTCTCTTGTTTCTATCTGTTACCAATCTTGAGAAACTCATACATTCTCTTTTCACTGTTTCCCGGTCTTAGAGAAGTAGATTTCTTTCGGCGAAAGTGCTGTTTTCACAGTGCTAAGTACTCCCAACTCTATCAACAATGTAGGTTTTACCAGTTTTCTAAGTCTCTCTTATTTTCTTGTACTTATACTTGGAATTCTCTGTGTAAACCTCTGTAACTTCTCTAGGTAGATGAATCACTGTGTACTTTCTCTTGTTTCTATCTGTTGCCAATCTTGAGAAACTCATACATTCTCTTTTCACTGTTTCCCGGTCTTAGAGAAGTAGACTTCTTTCGGTGAAAGTGCTGTTTTCACAGTGCTAAGTATTCCCAACTCTATCAACAATGTAGGTTTTACCAGTTTTCTAAGTCTCTCTTATTTTCTTGTACTTATACTTGGAATTCTCTGTGTAAACCTCTGTAACTTCTCTAGGTAGATGAATCACTGTGTACTTTCTCTTGTTTCTATCTGTTACTAATCTTGAGAAACTCATACATTCTCTGTTACCTGTTTCCCGGTCTTAGAGAAGTAGATTTCTTTCGGTGAAAGTGCTGTTTTCACAGTGCTAAGTACTCCCAACTCTATCAACAATGTAGGTTTTACCAGTTTTCTAAGTCTCTCTTATTTTCTTGTAGTTATACTTGGAATTCTCTGTGTAAACCTCTGTAACTTCTCTAGGTAGATGAATCACCGTGTACTTTCTCTTGTTTCTATCTGTTACCAATCTTGAGATACTCATACATTCTCTTTTCACTGTTTCCCGGTCTTAGACAAGTAGATTTCTTTCGGCGAAAGTGCTGTTTTCACAGTGCTAAGTACTCCCAACTCTATCAACAATGTAGGTTTTACCAGTTTTCTAAGTCTCTCTTATTTTCTTGTACTCATACTTGGAATTCTCTGTGTAAACCTCTGTAACTTCTCTAGGTAGATGAATCACTGTGTACTTTCTCTTGTTACTATCTGTTACTAATCTTGAGAAACTCATACATTCTCTTTTCACTGTTTCCCGGTCTTAGAGAAGTAGATTTCTTTTGGCGAAAGTGCTGTTTTCACAGTGCTAAGTACTCCCAACTCTATCAACAATGTAGGTTTTACCAGTTTTCTAAGTCTCTCTTATTTTCTTATATTATACTTGGAATTCTCTGTGTAAACCTCTGTAACTTCTCTAGGTAGATGAATCACTGTGTACTTTCTCTTGTTTCTATCTGTTACCAATCTTGAGAAACTCATACATTATCTTTTCACTGTTTCCCGGTCTTAGAGAAGTAGATTTCTTTCGGCGAAAGTGCTGTTTTCACAGTGCTAAGTACTCCCAACTCAATCAACAATGTAAGTTTTAACAGTTTTCTAAATCTCTCTTCTTGTACTTATACTTGGAATTCTCTGTGTAAACCTCTGTAACTTCTCTAGGTAGATGAATCACTGTGTACTTTCTCTTGTTTCTATCTGTTACCAATCTTGAGAAACTCAAACATTCTCTTTTCACTGTTTCCCGGTCTTAGAGAAGTAGATTTCTTTCGGCGAAAGTGCTGTTTTCACAGTGCTAAGTACTCCCAACTCTATCAACAATGTAGGTTTTACCAGTTTTCTAAGTCTCTCTTATTTTCTTGTACTTATACTTGGAATTCTCTGTGTAAACCTCTGTAACTTCTCTAGGTAGATGAATCACTGTGTACTTTCTCTTGTTTCTATCTGTTACTAATCTTGAGAAATTCATACATTCTCGGTTACCTGTTTCCCGGTCTTAGAGAAGTAGATTTCTTTCGGCGAAAGTGCTGTTTTCACAGTGCTAAGTACTCCCAACTCTATCAACAATGTAGGTTTTACCAGTTTTCTAAGTCTCTCTTATTTTCTTGTACTTATACTTGGAATTCTCTGTGTAAACCTCTGTAACTTCTCTAGGTAGATGAATCACTGTGTACTTTCTCTTGTTTCTATCTGTTACTAATCTTGAGAAACTCATAGATTCTCTGTTACCTTTTTCCCGGTCTTAGAGAAGTAGATTTCTTTCGGCGAAAGTGCTGTTTTCACAGTGCTAAGTACTCCCAACTCTATCAACAATGTAGGTTTTACCAGTTTTCTAAGTCTCTCTTATTTTCTTGTACTTATACTTGGAATTCTCTGTGTAAACCTCTGTAACTTCTCTAGGTAGATGAATCACTGTGTGCTTTCTCTTGTTTCTATCTGTTACCAATCTTGAGAAACTCATACATTCTCTTTTCACTGTTTCCCGGTCTTAGAGAAGTAGATTTCCTTGGGCGAAAGTGCTGTTTTCACAGTGCTAAGTACTCCCAACTCAATCAACAATGTAGGTTTTACCAGTTTTCTAAGTCTCTCTTATTTTCTTGTACTTATACTTGGAATTCTCTGTGTAAACCTCTGTAACTTCTCTAGGTAGATGAATCACTGTGTGCTTTCTCTTGTTTCTATCTGTTACCAATCTTGAGAAACTCATACATTCTCTTTTCACTGTTTCCCGGTCTTAGAGAAGTAGATTTCTTTCTGCGAAAGTGCTGTTTTCACAGTGCTAAGTACTCCCAACTCTATCAACAATGTAGGTTTTAACAGTTTTGTAAGTCTCTCTTATTTTCTTGTACTTATACTTGGAATTCTCTGTGTAAACCTCTGTAACTTCTCTAGGTAGATGAATCACTGTGTACTTTCTCTTGTTTCTATCTGTTACTAATCTTGAGAAACTCATACATTCTCTGGTACCTGTTTCCCGGTGTTAGAGAAGTAGATTTCTTTCGGCGAAAGTGCTGTTTTCACAGTGCTAAGTACTCCCAACTCTATCAACAATGTAGGTTTTACCAGTTTTCTAAGTCTCTCTTATTTTCTTGTACTTATACTTGGAATTCTCTGTGTAAACCTCTGTAACTTCTCTAGGTAGATGAATCACTGGGTACTTTCTCTTGTTTCTATCTGTTACCAATCTTGAGAAACACATACATTCTCTTTTCACTGTTTTCCGTTCTTAGAGAAGTAGATTTCTTTCGGCGAAAGTGCTGTTTTCACAGTGCTAAGTACTCCCAACCCAATCAACAATGTAAGTTTTACCAGTTTTCTAAGTCTCTATTATCTTCTTTTAGTTATACTTGGAATTTTCTGTGTAAACCTCTGTAACTTCTCTAGGTAGATGAATCACTGTGTACTTTCTCTTGTTTCTATCTGTTACCAATCTTGAGAAACTCATACATTATCTTTTCACTGTTTCCCGGTCTTAGAGAAGTAGATTTCTTTCGGTGAAAGTGCTGTTTTCACAGTGCTAAGTACTCCCAACTCTATCAACAATGTAGGTTTTACCAGTTTTCTAAGTCCCTCTTATTTTCTTGTACTTATACTTGGAATTCTCTGTGTAAACCTCTGTAACTTCTCTAGGTAGATGAATCACTGTGTACTTTCTCTTGTTTCTATCTGTTACCAATCTTGAGAAACTCTTACATTCTCTTTTCACTGTTTCCCGGTCTTAGAGAAGTAGATTTCTTTCGGCAAAAGTGCTGTTTTCACAGTGCTAAGTACTCCCAACTCTATCAACAATGTAGGTTTTACCAGTTTTCTAAGTCTCTCCTATTTTCTTGTACTTATACTTGGAATTCTCTGTGTAAACCTCTGTAATTTCTCTAGGTAGATGAATCACTGTGTACTTTCTCTTGTTTCTATCTGTTACTAATCTTGAGAAACTCATACATTCTCTGTTACCTGTTTCCCGGTCTTAGAGAAGTAGATTTCTTTCGGCGAAAGTGCTGTTTTCACAGTGCTAAGTACTCCCAACTCTATCAACAATGTAGGTTTTACCAGTTTTCTAAGTCTCTCTTATTTTCTTGTACTTATACTTGGAATTCTCTGTGTAAACCTCTGTAACTTCTCTAGGTAGATGAATCACTGTGTACTTTCTCTTGTTTCTATCTGTTACCAATCTTGAGAAACTCATACATTCTCTTTTCACTGTTTCCCGGTCTTAGAGAAGTAGATTTCTTTCGGCGAAAGTGCTGTTTTCACAGTGCTAAGTATTCCCAACTCTATCAACAATGTAGGTTTTACCAGTTTTCTAAGTCTCTCTTATTTTCTTGTACTTATACTTGGAATTCTCTGTGTAAACCTCTGTAACTTCTCTAGGTAGATGAATCACTGTGTACTTTCTCGTGTTTCTATCTGTTACCAATCTTGAGAAACTCATACATTCTCTTTTCACAGTTTCCCGGTCTTAGAGAAGTAGATTTCTTTTGGCGAAAGTGCTGTTTTCACAGTGCTAAGTACTCCCAACTCTATCAACAATGTAGGTTTTACCAGTTTTCTAAGTCTCTCTTATTTTCTTGTACTTATACTTGGAATTCTCTGTGTAAACCTCTGTAACTTCTCTAGGTAGATGAATCACTGTGTACTTTCTCTTGTTTCTATCTGTTACTAATCTTGAGAAACTCATAGATTCTCTGTTACCTTTTTCCCGGTCTTAGAGAAGTAGATTTCTTTCGGCGAAAGTGCTGTTTTCACAGTGCTAAGTACTCCCAACTCTATCAACAATGTAGGTTTTACCAGTTTTCTAAGTCTCTCTTATTTTCTTGTACTTATACTTGGAATTCTCTGTGTAAACCTCTGTAACTTCTCTAGGTAGATGAATCACTGTGTGCTTTCTCTTGTTTCTATCTGTTACCAATCTTGAGAAACTCATACATTCTCTTTTCACTGTTTCCCGGTCTTAGAGAAGTAGATTTCCTTGGGCGAAAGTGCTGTTTTCACAGTGCTAAGTACTCCCAACTCAATCAACAATGTAGGTTTTACCAGTTTTCTAAGTCTCTCTTATTTTCTTGTACTTATACTTGGAATTCTCTGTGTAAACCTCTGTAACTTCTCTAGGTAGATGAATCACTGTGTGCTTTCTCTTGTTTCTATCTGTTACCAATCTTGAGAAACTCATACATTCTCTTTTCACTGTTTCCCGGTCTTAGAGAAGTAGATTTCTTTCTGCGAAAGTGCTGTTTTCACAGTGCTAAGTACTCCCAACTCTATCAACAATGTAGGTTTTAACAGTTTTGTAAGTCTCTCTTATTTTCTTGTACTTATACTTGGAATTCTCTGTGTAAACCTCTGTAACTTCTCTAGGTAGATGAATCACTGTGTACTTTCTCTTGTTTCTATCTGTTACTAATCTTGAGAAACTCATACATTCTCTGGTACCTGTTTCCCGGTGTTAGAGAAGTAGATTTCTTTCGGCGAAAGTGCTGTTTTCACAGTGCTAAGTACTCCCAACTCTATCAACAATGTAGGTTTTACCAGTTTTCTAAGTCTCTCTTATTTTCTTGTACTTATACTTGGAATTCTCTGTGTAAACCTCTGTAACTTCTCTAGGTAGATGAATCACTGGGTACTTTCTCTTGTTTCTATCTGTTACCAATCTTGAGAAACACATACATTCTCTTTTCACTGTTTTCCGTTCTTAGAGAAGTAGATTTCTTTCGGCGAAAGTGCTGTTTTCACAGTGCTAAGTACTCCCAACCCAATCAACAATGTAAGTTTTACCAGTTTTCTAAGTCTCTATTATCTTCTTTTAGTTATACTTGGAATTTTCTGTGTAAACCTCTGTAACTTCTCTAGGTAGATGAATCACTGTGTACTTTCTCTTGTTTCTATCTGTTACCAATCTTGAGAAACTCATACATTATCTTTTCACTGTTTCCCGGTCTTAGAGAAGTAGATTTCTTTCGGTGAAAGTGCTGTTTTCACAGTGCTAAGTACTCCCAACTCTATCAACAATGTAGGTTTTACCAGTTTTCTAAGTCCCTCTTATTTTCTTGTACTTATACTTGGAATTCTCTGTGTAAACCTCTGTAACTTCTCTAGGTAGATGAATCACTGTGTACTTTCTCTTGTTTCTATCTGTTACCAATCTTGAGAAACTCTTACATTCTCTTTTCACTGTTTCCCGGTCTTAGAGAAGTAGATTTCTTTCGGCAAAAGTGCTGTTTTCACAGTGCTAAGTACTCCCAACTCTATCAACAATGTAGGTTTTACCAGTTTTCTAAGTCTCTCCTATTTTCTTGTACTTATACTTGGAATTCTCTGTGTAAACCTCTGTAATTTCTCTAGGTAGATGAATCACTGTGTACTTTCTCTTGTTTCTATCTGTTACTAATCTTGAGAAACTCATACATTCTCTGTTACCTGTTTCCCGGTCTTAGAGAAGCAGATTTCTTTCGGCGAAAGTGCTGTTTTCACAGTGCTAAGTACTCCCAACTCTATCAACAATGTAGGTTTTACCAGTTTTCTAAGTCTCTCTTATTTTCTTGTACTTATACTTGGAATTCTCTGTGTAAACCTCTGTAACTTCTCTAGGTAGATGAATCACTGTGTACTTTCTCTTGTTTCTATCTGTTACCAATCTTGAGAAACTCATACATTCTCTTTTCACTGTTTCCCGGTCTTAGAGAAGTAGATTTCTTTCGGCGAAAGTGCTGTTTTCACAGTGCTAAGTATTCCCAACTCTATCAACAATGTAGGTTTTACCAGTTTTCTAAGTCTCTCTTATTTTCTTGTACTTATACTTGGAATTCTCTGTGTAAACCTCTGTAACTTCTCTAGGTAGATGAATCACTGTGTACTTTCTCGTGTTTCTATCTGTTACCAATCTTGAGAAACTCATACATTCTCTTTTCACAGTTTCCCGGTCTTAGAGAAGTAGATTTCTTTTGGCGAAAGTGCTGTTTTCACAGTGCTAAGTACTCCCAACTCTATCAACAATGTAGGTTTTACCAGTTTTCTAAGTCTCTCTTATTTTCTTGTACTTATACTTGGAATTCTCTGTGTAAACCTCTGTAACTTCTCTAGGTAGATGAATCACTGTGTACTTTCTCTTGTTTCTATCTGTTACTAATCTTGAGAAATTCATACATTCTCTGTTACCTGTTACCCGGTCTTAGAGAAGTAGATTTCTTTCGGCGAAAGTGCTGTTTTCACAGTGCTAAGTACTCCCAACTCTATCAACAATGTAGGTTTTACCAGTTTTCTAAGTCTCTCTTATTTTCTTGTACTTATACTTGGAATTCTCTGTGTAAACCTCTGTAACTTCTCTAGGTAGATGAATCACTGTGTACTTTCTCTTGTTTCTATCTGTTACCAATCTTGAGAAACACATACATTCTCTTTTCACTGTTTCACGGTCTTAGAGAAGTAGATTTCTTTCGGCGAAAGTGCTGTTTTCACAGTGCTAAGTACTCCCAACCCAATCAACAATGTAAGTTTTACCAGTTTTCTAAGTCTCTCTTATCTTCTTTTACTTATACTTGGAATTTTCTGTGTGAACCTCTGTAACTTCTCTAGGTAGATGAATCACTGTGTACTTTCTCTTGTTTCTATCTGTTACCAATCTTGAGAAACTCATACATTCTCTTTTCACTGTTTCCCGGTCTTAGAGAAGTAGATTTCTTTCGGTGAAAGTGCTGTTTTCACAGTGCTACGTACTCCCAACTCTATCAACAATGTAGGTTTTACCAGTTTTCTATGTCTCTCTTATTTTCTTGTACTTATACTTGGAATTCTCTGTGTAAACCTCTGTAACTTCTCTAGGTAGATGAATCACTGTGTACTTTCTCTTGTTTCTATCTGTTACCAATCTTGAGAAACTCATACATTCTCTTTTCACTGTTTCCCGGTCTTAGAGAAGTAGATTTCTTTCGGCGAAAGTGCTGTTTTCACAGTGCTAAGTACTCCCAACTCTATCAACAATGTAGGTTTTACCAGTTTTCTAAGTCTCTCTTATTTTCTTGTACTTATACTTGGAATTCTCTGTGTAAACCTCTGTAACTTCTCTAGGTAGATGAATCACTGTATACTTTCTCTTGTTTCTATCTGTTGCCAATCTTGAGAAACTCATACATTCTCTTTTCACTGTTTCCCGGTCTTAGAGAAGTAGATTTCTTTCGGCGAAAGTGCTGTTTTCACAGTGCTAAGTACTCCCAACTTTATCAACAATGTAGGTTTTACCAGTTTTCTAAGTCTCTCTTATTTTCTTGTACTTATACTTGGAATTCTCTGTGTAAACCTCTGTAACTTCTCTAGGTAGATGAATGACTGTGTGCTTTCTCTTGTTTCTATCTGTTACCAATCTTGAGAAACTCATACATTCTCTTTTCACTGTTTCCCGGTCTTAGAGAAGTAGAGTTCTTTGGGCGAAAGTGCTGTTTTCACAGTGCTAAGTACTCCCAACTCAATCAACAATGTAGGTTTTAACAGTTTTCTAAGTCTCTCTTATCTTCTTTTACTTATACTTGGAATTTTCTGTGTAAACCTCTGTAACTTCTCTAGGTAGATGAATCACTGTTTACTTCTTTTGTTTCTATCTGTTACTAATCTTGAGAAACTCATACATTCTCTGTTACCTGTTTCCCGGTGTTAGAGAAGTAGTTTTCTTTCTGTGAAAGTGCTGTTTTCACAGTGCTAAGTACTCCCAACTCTATCAACAATGTAGGTTTTACCAGTTTTCTCAGTCTCTCTTACTTTCTTGTACTTATACTTGGAATTCTCTGTGTAAACCTCTGTAACTTCTCTAGGTAGATGAATCACTGTGTACTTTCTCTTGTTTCTATCTGTTACCAATCTTGAGAAACTCAAACATTCTCTTTTCACTGTTTCCCGGTCTTAGAGAAGTAGATTTCTTTCGGCGAAAGTGCTGTTTTCACAGTGCTAAGTACTCCCAACTCTATCAACAATGTAGGTTTTACCAGTTTTCTAAGTCTCTCTTATTTTCTTGTACTTATACTTGGAATTCTCTGTGTAAACCTCTGTAACTTCTCTAGGTAGATGAATCACTGTGTACTTTCTCTTGTTTCTATCTGTCACCAATCTTGAGAAACTCATACATTTTCTTTTCACTGTTTCCCGGTCTTAGAGAAGTAAATTGCTTTCGGCGAAAGTGCTGTTTTCACAGTGCTAAGTACTCCCAACTCTATCAACAATGTAGGTTTTACCAGTTTTCTAAGTCTCTCTTATTTTCTTGTACTTATACTTGGAATTCTCTGTGTAAACCTCTGTAACTTCTCTAGGTAGATGAATCACTGTGTGCTTTCTCTTGTTTCTATCAGTTACCAATCTTGAGAAACTCATACATTCTCTTTTCACTGTTTCCCGGTCTTAGAGAAGTAGATTTCTTTGGGCGAAAGTGCTGTTTTCACAGTGCTAAATACTCCCAACTCAATCAACAATGTAGGTTTTACCAGTTTTCTAAGTCTCTCTTATTTTCTTGTACTTATACTTGGAATTCTCTGTGTAAACCTCTGTAACTTCTCTAGGTAGATGAATCACTGTGTGCTTTCTCTTGTTTCTATCTGTTACCAATCTTGAGAAACTCATACATTCTCTTTTCACTGTTTCCCGGTCTTAGAGAAGTAGATTTCGTTCGGCGAAAGTGCTGTTTTCACAGTGCTAAGTACTCCCAACTCTATCAACAATGTAGGTTTTACCAGTTTTCTAAGTCTCTCCTATTTTCTTGTACTTATACTTGGAATTCTCTGTGTAAACCTCTGTAATTTCTCTAGGTAGATGAATCACTGTGTACTTTCTCTTGTTTCTATCTGTTACTAATCTTGAGAAACTCATACATTCTCTGTTACCTGTTTCCCGGTCTTAGAGAAGTAGATTTCTTTCGGCGAAAGTGCTGTTTTCACAGTACTAAGTACTCCCAACTCTATCAACAATGTAGGTTTTACCAGTTTTCTAAGTCTCTCTTATTTTCTTGTACTTATACTTGGAATTCTCTGTGTAAACCTCTGTAACTTCTCTAGGTAGATGAATCACTGTGTACTTTCTCTTGTTTCTATCTGTTACCAATCTTGAGAAACTCATACATTCTCTTTTCACTGTTTCCCGGTCTTAGAGAAGAAGATTTCTTTCGGCGAAAGTGCTGTTTTCACAGAGCTAAGTATTCCCAACTCTATCAACAATGTAGGTTTTACCAGTTTTCTAAGTCTCTCTTATTTTCTTGTACTTATACTTGGAATTCTCTGTGTAAACCTCTGTAACTTCTCTAGGTAGATGAATCACTGTGTACTTTCTCGTGTTTCTATCTGTTACCAATCTTGAGAAACTCATACATTCTCTTTTCACAGTTTCCCGGTCTTAGAGATGTAGATTTCTTTCGGCGAAAGTGCTGTTTTCACAGTGCTAAGTACTCCCAACTCTATCAACAATGTAGGTTTTACCAGTTTTCTAAGTCTCTCTTATTTTCTTGTACTTATACTTGGAATTCTCTGTGTAAACCTCTGTAACTTCTCTAGGTAGATGAATCACTGTGTACTTTCTCTTGTTTCTATCTGTTACTAATCTTGAGAAATTCATACATTCTCTGTTACCTGTTACCCGGTCTTAGAGACGTAGATTTCTTTCGGCGAAAGTGCTGTTTTCACAGTGCTAAGTACTCCCAACTCTATCAACAATGTAGGTTTTACCAGTTTTCTAAGTGTCTCTTATATTCTTGTACTTATACTTGGAATTTTCTGTGTAAACCTCTGTAACTTCTCTAGGTAGATGAATCACTGTGTACTTTCTCTTGTTTCTATCTGTTACCAATCTTGAGAAACACATACATTCTATTTTCACTGTTTCACGGTCTTAGAGAAGTAGATTTCTTTCGGCGAAAGTGCTGTTTTCACAGTGCTAAGAACTCCCAAGCCAATCAACAATGTAAGTTTTACCAGTTTTCTAAGTCTCTCTTATCTTCTTTTACTTATACTTGGAATTTTCTGTGTGAACCTCTGTAACTTCTCTAGGTAGATGAATCACTGTGTACTTTCTCTTGTTTCTATCTGTTACCAATCTTGAGAAACTCATACATTCTCTTTTCACTGTTTCCCGGTCTTAGAGAAGTAGATTTCTTTCGGTGAAAGTGCTGTTTTCACAGTGCTACGTACTCCAAACTCTATCAACAATGTAGGTTTTACAAGTTTTCTATGTCTCTCTTATTTTCTTGTACTTATACTTGGAATTCTCTGTGTAAACCTCTGTAACTTCTCTAGGTAGATGAATCACTGTGTACTTTCTCTTGTTTATATCTGTCACCAATCTTGAGAAACTCATACATTCTCTTTTCACTGTTTCCCGGTCTTAGAGAAGTAAATTGCTTTCGGCGAAAGTGCTGTTTTCACAGTGCTAAGTACTCCCAACTCTATCAACAATGTAGGTTTTACCAGTTTTCTAAGTCTCTCTTATTTTCTTGTACTTATACTTGGAATTCTCTGTGTAAACCTCTGTAACTTCTCTAGGTAGATGAATCACTGTGTGCTTTCTCTTGTTTCTATCAGTTACCAATCTTGAGAAACTCATACATTCTCTTTTCACTGTTTCCCGGTCTTAGAGAAGTAGATTTGTTTGGGCGAAAGTGCTGTTTTCACAGTGCTAAATACTCCCAACTCAATCAACAATGTAGGTTTTACCAGTTTTCTAAGTCTCTCTTATTTTCTTGTACTTATACTTGGAATTCTCTGTGTAAACCTCTGTAACTTCTCTAGGTAGATGAATCACTGTGTGCTTTCTCTTGTTTCTATCTGTTACCAATCTTGAGAAACTCATACATTCTCTTTTCACTGTTTCCCGGTCTTAGAGAAGTAGATTTCGTTCGGCGAAAGTGCTGTTTTCACAGTGCTAAGTACTCCCAACTCTATCAACAATGTAGGTTTTACCAGTTTTCTAAGTCTCTCCTATTTTCTTGTACTTATACTTGGAATTCTCTGTGTAAACCTCTGTAATTTCTCTAGGTAGATGAATCACTGTGTACTTTCTCTTGTTTCTATCTGTTACTAATCTTGAGAAACTCATACATTCTCTGTTACCTGTTTCCCGGTCTTAGAGAAGTAGATTTCTTTCGGCGAAAGTGCTGTTTTCACAGTGCTAAGTACTCCCAACTCTATCAACAATGTAGGTTTTACCAGTTTTCTAAGTCTCTCTTATTTTCTTGTACTTATACTTGGAATTCTCTGTGTAAACCTCTGTAACTTCTCTAGGTAGATGAATCACTGTGTACTTTCTCTTGTTTCTATCTGTTACCAATCTTGAGAAACTCATACATTCTCTTTTCACTGTTTCCCGGTCTTAGAGAAGAAGATTTCTTTCGGCGAAAGTGCTGTTTTCACAGAGCTAAGTATTCCCAACTCTATCAACAATGTAGGTTTTACCAGTTTTCTAAGTCTCTCTTATTTTCTTGTACTTATACTTGGAATTCTCTGTGTAAACCTCTGTAACTTCTCTAGGTAGATGAATCACTGTGTACTTTCTCGTGTTTCTATCTGTTACCAATCTTGAGAAACTCATACATTCTCTTTTCACAGTTTCCCGGTCTTAGAGATGTAGATTTCTTTCGGCGAAAGTGCTGTTTTCACAGTGCTAAGTACTCCCAACTCTATCAACAATGTAGGTTTTACCAGTTTTCTAAGTCTCTCTTATTTTCTTGTACTTATACTTGGAATTCTCTGTGTAAACCTCTGTAACTTCTCTAGGTAGATGAATCACTGTGTACTTTCTCTTGTTTCTATCTGTTACTAATCTTGAGAAATTCATACATTCTCTGTTACCTGTTACCCGGTCTTAGAGACGTAGATTTCTTTCGGCGAAAGTGCTGTTTTCACAGTGCTAAGTACTCCCAACTCTATCAACAATGTAGGTTTTACCAGTTTTCTAAGTGTCTCTTATATTCTTGTACTTATACTTGGAATTTTCTGTGTAAACCTCTGTAACTTCTCTAGGTAGATGAATCACTGTGTACTTTCTCTTGTTTCTATCTGTTACCAATCTTGAGAAACACATACATTCTCTTTTCACTGTTTCACGGTCTTAGAGAAGTAGATTTCTTTCGGCGAAAGTGCTGTTTTCACAGTGCTAAGAACTCCCAAGCCAATCAACAATGTAAGTTTTACCAGTTTTCTAAGTCTCTCTTATCTTCTTTTACTTATACTTGGAATTTTCTGTGTGAACCTCTGTAACTTCTCTAGGTAGATGAATCACTGTGTACTTTCTCTTGTTTCTATCTGTTACCAATCTTGAGAAACTCATACATTCTCTTTTCACTGTTTCCCGGTCTTAGAGAAGTAGATTTCTTTCGGTGAAAGTGCTGTTTTCACAGTGCTACGTACTCCAAACTCTATCAACAATGTAGGTTTTACAAGTTTTCTATGTCTCTCTTATTTTCTTGTACTTATACTTGGGATTCTCTGTGTAAACCTCTGTAACTTCTGTAGGTAGATGAATCACTGTGTACTTTCTCTTGTTTCTATCTGTTACCAATCTTGAGAAACTCATACATTCTCTTTTCACTGTTTCCCGGTCTTAGAGAAGTAGATTTCGTTCGGCGAAAGTGCTGTTTTCACAGTGCTAAGTACTCCCAACTCTATCAACAATGTAGGTTTTACCAGTTTTCTAAGTCTCTCCTATTTTCTTGTACTTATACTTGGAATTCTCTGTGTAAACCTCTGTAATTTCTCTAGGTAGATGAATCACTGTGTACTTTCTCTTGTTTCTATCTGTTACTAATCTTGAGAAACTCATACATTCTCTGTTACCTGTTTCCCGGTCTTAGAGAAGTAGATTTCTTTCGGCGAAAGTGCTGTTTTCACAGTGCTAAGTACTCCCAACTCTATCAACAATGTAGGTTTTACCAGTTTTCTAAGTCTCTCTTATTTTCTTGTACTTATACTTGGAATTCTCTGTGTAAACCTCTGTAACTTCTCTAGGTAGATGAATCACTGTGTACTTTCTCTTGTTTCTATCTGTTACCAATCTTGAGAAACTCATACATTCTCTTTTCACTGTTTCCCGGTGTTAGAGAAGAAGATTTCTTTCGGCGAAAGTGCTGTTTTCACAGAGCTAAGTATTCCCAACTCTATCAACAATGTAGGTTTTACCAGTTTTCTAAGTCTCTCTTATTTTCTTGTACTTATACTTGGAATTCTCTGTGTAAACCTCTGTAACTTCTCTAGGTAGATGAATCACTGTGTACTTTCTCGTGTTTCTATCTGTTACCAAACTTGAGAAACTCATACATTCTCTTTTCACAGTTTCCCGGTCTTAGAGATGTAGATTTCTTTCGGCGAAAGTGCTGTTTTCACAGTGCTAAGTACTCCCAACTCTATCAACAATGTAGGTTTTACCAGTTTTCTAAGTCTCTCTTATTTTCTTGTACTTATACTTGGAATTCTCTGTGTAAACCTCTGTAACTTCTCTAGGTAGATGAATCACTGTGTACTTTCTCTTGTTTCTATCTGTTACTAATCTTGAGAAATTCATACATTCTCTGTTACCTGTTACCCGGTCTTAGAGACGTAGATTTCTTTCGGCGAAAGTGCTGTTTTCACAGTGCTAAGTACTCCCAACTCTATCAACAATGTAGGTTTTACCAGTTTTCTAAGTGTCTCTTATTTTCTTGTACTTATACTTGGAATTTTCTGTGTAAACCTCTGTAACTTCTCTAGGTAGATGAATCACTGTGTACTTTCTCTTGTTTCTATCTGTTACCAATCTTGAGAAACACATACATTCTCTTTTCACTGTTTCACGGTCTTAGAGAAGTAGATTTCTTTCGGCGAAAGTGCTGTTTTCACAGTGCTAAGTACTCCCAAGCCAATCAACAATGTAAGTTTTACCAGTTTTCTAAGTCTCTCTTATCTTCTTTTACTTATACTTGGAATTTTCTGTGTGAACCTCTGTAACTTCTCTAGGTAGATGAATCACTGTGTACTTTCTCTTGTTTCTATCTGTTACCAATCTTGAGAAACTCATACATTCTCTTTTCACTGTTTCCCGGTCTTAGAGAAGTAGATTTCTTTCGGTGAAAGTGCTGTTTTCACAGTGCTACGTACTCCAAACTCTATCAACAATGTAGGTTTTACAAGTTTTCTATGTCTCTCTTATTTTCTTGTACTTATACTTGGGATTCTCTGTGTAAACCTCTGTAACTTCTCTAGGTAGATGAATCACTGTGTACTTTCTCTTGTTTCTATCTGTTACCAATCTTGAGAAACTCATACATTCTCTTTTCACTGTTTCCCGGTCTTAGAGAAGTAGATTTCTTTGGGCGAAAGTGCTGTTTTCACAGTGCTAAATACTCCCAACTCAAACAACAATGTAGGTTTTACCAGTTTTCTAAGTCTCTCTTATTTTCTTGTACTTATACTTGGAATTCTCTGTGTAAACCTCTGTAACTTCTCTAGGTAGATGAATCACTGTGTGCTTTCTCTTGTTTCTATCTGTTACCAATCTTGAGAAACTCATACATTCTCTTTTCACTGTTTCCCGGTCTTAGAGAAGTAGATTTCGTTCGGCGAAAGTGCTGTTTTCACAGTGCTAAGTACTCCCAACTCTATCAACAATGTAGGTTTTACCAGTTTTCTAAGTCTCTCCTATTTTCTTGTACTTATACTTGGAATTCTCTGTGTAAACCTCTGTAATTTCTCTAGGTAGTTGAATCACTGTGTACTTTCTCTTGTTTCTATCTGTTACTAATCTTGAGAAACTCATACATTCTCTGTTACCTGTTTCCCGGTCTTAGAGAAGTAGATTTCTTTCGGCGAAAGTGCTGTTTTCACAGTGCTAAGTACTCCCAACTCTATCAACAATGTAGGTTTTACCAGTTTTCTAAGTCTCTCTTATTTTCTTGTACTTATACTTGGAATTCTCTGTGTAAACCTCTGTAACTTCTCTAGGTAGATGAATCACTGTGTACTTTCTCTTGTTTCTATCTGTTACCAATCTTGAGAAACTCATACATTCTCTTTTCACTGTTTCCCGGTCTTAGAGAAGAAGATTTCTTTCGGCGAAAGTGCTGTTTTCACAGAGCTAAGTATTCCCAACTCTATCAACAATGTAGGTTTTACCAGTTTTCTAAGTCTCTCTTATTTTCTTGTACTTATACTTGGAATTCTCTGTGTAAACCTCTGTAACTTCTCTAGGTAGATGAATCACTGTGTACTTTCTCGTGTTTCTATCTGTTACCAATCTTGAGAAACTCATACATTCTCTTTTCACAGTTTCCCGGTCTTAGAGATGTAGATTTCTTTCGGCGAAAGTGCTGTTTTCACAGTGCTAAGTACTCCCAACTCTATCAACAATGTAGGTTTTACCAGTTTTCTAAGTCTCTCTTATTTTCTTGTACTTATACTTGGAATTCTCTGTGTAAACCTCTGTAACTTCTCTAGGTAGATGAATCACTGTGTACTTTCTCTTGTTTCTATCTGTTACTAATCTTGAGAAATTCATACATTCTCTGTTACCTGTTACCCGGTCTTAGAGACGTAGATTTCTTTCGGCGAAAGTGCTGTTTTCACAGTGCTAAGTACTCCCAACTCTATCAACAATGTAGGTTTTACCAGTTTTCTAAGTGTCTCTTATTTTCTTGTACTTATACTTGGAATTTTCTGTGTAAACCTCTGTAACTTCTCTAGGTAGATGAATCACTGTGTACTTTCTCTTGTTTCTATCTGTTACCAATCTTGAGAAACACATACATTCTCTTTTCACTGTTTCACGGTCTTAGAGAAGTAGATTTCTTTCGGCGAAAGTGCTGTTTTCACAGTGCTAAGTACTCCCAAGCCAATCAACAATGTAAGTTTTACCAGTTTTCTACGTCTCTCTTATCTTCTTTTACTTATACTTGGAATTTTCTGTGTGAACCTCTGTAACTTCTCTAGGTAGATGAATCACTGTGTACTTTCTCTTGTTTCTATCTGTTACCAATCTTGAGAAACTCATACATTCTCTTTTCACTGTTTCCCGGTCTTAGAGAAGTAGATTTCTTTCGGTGAAAGTGCTGTTTTCACAGTGCTACGTACTCCAAACTCTATCAACAATGTAGGTTTTACAAGTTTTCTATGTCTCTCTTATTTTCTTGTACTTATACTTGGGATTCTCTGTGTAAACCTCTGTAACTTCTCTAGGTAGATGAATCACTGTGTACTTTCTCTTGTTTCTATCTGTTACCAATCTTGAGAAACTCATACATTCTCTTTTCACTGTTTCCCGGTCTTAGAGAAGTAGATTTCTTTCGGCGAAAGTGCTGTTTTCACAGTGCTAAGTACTCCCAACTCTATCAACAATGTAGGTTTTACCAGTTTTCTAAGTCTCTCTTATTTTCTTGTACTTATACTTGGAATTCTCTGTGTAAACCTCTGTAACTTCTCTAGGTAGATGAATCACTGTATACTTTCTCTTGTTTCTATCTGTTGCCAATCTTGAGAAACTCATACATTCTCTTTTCACTGTTTCCCGGTCTTAGAGAAGTAGATTTCTTTCGGCGAAAGTGCTGTTTTCACAGTGCTAAGTATTCCCAACTCTATCAACAATGTAGGTTTTACCAGTTTTCTAAGTCTCTCTTATTTTCTTGTACTTATACTTGGAATTCTCTGTGTAAACCTCTAACTTCTCTAGGTAGATGAATCACTGTGTACTTTCTCTTGTTTCTATCTGTTACCAATCTTGAGAAACTCATACATTCTCTTTTCACTGTTTCCCGGTCTTAGAGAAGTAGATTTCTTTTGGCGAAAGTGCTGTTTTCACAGTGCTAAGTACTCCCAACTCAATCAACAATGTAAGTTTTAACAGTTTTCTAAGTCTCTCTTATTTTCTTGTACTTATACTTGGAATTCTCTGTGTAAACCTCTGTAACTTCTCTAGGTAGATGAATCACTGTGTACTTTCTCTTGTTTCTATCTGTTACCAATCTTGAGAAACTCAAACATTCTCTTTTCACTGTTTCCCGGTCTTAGAGAAGTAGATTTCTTTCGGCGAAAGTGCTGTTTTCACAGTGCTAAGTACTCCCAACTCTATCCACAATGTAGGTTTTACCAGTTTTCTAAGTCTCTCTTATTTTCTTGTACTTATACTTGGAATTCTCTGTGTAAACCTCTGTAACTTCTCTAGGTAGATGAATCACTGTGTGCTTTCTCTTGTTTCTATCTGTTACCAATCTTGAGAAACTCATACATTCTCTTTTCACTGTTTCCCGGTCTTAGAGAAGTAGATTTCTTTGGGCGAAAGTGCTGTTTTCACAGTGCTAAATACTCCCAACTCAATCAACAATATAGGTTTTACCAGTTTTCTAAGTCTCTCTTATTTTCTTGTACTTATACTTGGAATTCTCTGTGTAAACCTCTGTAACTTCTCTAGGTAGATGAATCACTGTGTGCTTTCTCTTGTTTCTATCTGTTCCCAATCTTGAGAAACTCATACATTCTCTTTTCACTGTTTCCCGGTCTTAGAGAAGTAGATTTCGTTCGGCGAAAGTGCTGTTTTCACAGTGCTAAGTACTCCTAACTCTATCAACAATGTAGGTTTTACCAGTTTTCTAAGTCTCTCCTATTTTCTTGTACTTATACTTGGAATTCTCTGTGTAAACCTCTGTAATTTCTCTAGGTAGATGAATCAATGTGTACTTTCTCTTGTTTCTATCTGTTACTAATCTTGAGAAACTCATACATTCTCTGTTACCTGTTTCCCGGTCTTAGAGAAGTAGATTTCTTTCGGCGAAAGTGCTGTTTTCACAGTGCTAAGTACTCCCAACTCTATCAACAATGTAGGTTTTACCAGTTTTCTAAGTCTCTCTTATTTTCTTGTACTTATACTTGGAATTCTCTGTGTAAACCTCTGTAACTTCTCTAGGTAGATGAATCACTGTGTACTTTCTCTTGTTTCTATCTGTTACCAATCTTGAGAAACTCATACATTCTCTTTTCAGTGTTTCCCGGTCTTAGAGAAGTAGATTTCTTTCGGCGAAAGTGCTGTTTTCACAGTGCTAAGTATTCCCAACTCTATCAACAATGTAGGTTTTACCAGTTTTCTAAGTCTCTCTTATTTTCTTGTACTTATACTTGGAATTCTCTGTGTAAACCTCTGTAACTTCTCTAGGTAGATGAATCACTGTGTACTTTCTCGTGTTTCTATCTGTTACCAATCTTGAGAAACTCACACATTCTCTTTTCACAGTTTCCCGGTCTTAGAGAAGTAGATTTCTTTGGGCGAAAGTGCTGTTTTCACAGTGCTAAGTACTCCCAACTCTATCAACAATGTAGGTTTTACCAGTTTTCTAAGTCTCTCTTATTTTCTTGTACTTATACTTGGAATTCTCTGTGTAAACCTCTGTAACTTCTCTAGGTAGATGAATCACTGTGTACTTTCTCTTGTTTCTATCTGTTACTAATCTTGAGAAATTCATACATTCTCTGTTACCTGTTACCCGGTCTTAGAGACGTAGATTTCTTTCGGCGAAAGTGCTGTTTTCACAGTGCTAAGTACTCCCAACTCTATCAACAATGTAGGTTTTACCAGTTTTCTAAGTGTCTCTTATTTTCTTGTACTTATACTTGGAATTCTCTGTGTAAACCTCTGTAACTTCTCTAGGTAGATGAATCACTGTGTACTTTCTCTTGTTTCTATCTGTTACCAATCTTGAGAAACACATACATTCTCTTTTCACTGTTTCACGGTCTTAGAAAAGTAGATTTCTTTCGGCGAAAGTGCTGTTTTCACAGTGCGAAGTACTCCCAAGCCAATCAACAATGTAAGTTTTACCAGTTTTCTAAGTCTCTCTTATCTTCTTTTACTTATACTTGGAATTTTCTGTGTGAACCTCTGTAACTTCTCTAGGTAGATGAATCACTGTGTACTTTCTCTTGTTTCTATCTGTTACCATTCTTGAGAAACTCATACATTCTCTTTTCACTGTTTCCCGGTCTTAGAGAAGTAGATTTCTTTCGGTGAAAGTGCTGTTTTCACAGTGCTACGTACTCCAAACTCTATCAACAATGTAGGTTTTACCAGTTTTCTATGTCTCTCTTATTTTCTTGTACTTATACTTGGAATTCTCTGTGTAAACCTCTGTAACTTCTCTAGGTAGATGAATCACTGTGTACTTTCTCTTGTTTCTATCTGTTACCAATCTTGAGAAACTCATACATTCTCTTTTCACTGTTTCCCGGTCTTAGAGAAGTAGATTTCTTTCGGCGAAAGTGCTGTTTTCACAGTGCTAAGTACTCCCAACTCTATCAACAATGTAGGTTTTACCAGTTTTCTAAGTCTCTCTTATTTTCTTGTACTTATACTTGGAATTCTCTGTGTAAACCTCTGTAACTTCTCTAGGTAGATGAATCACTGTATACTTTCTCTTGTTTCTATCTGTTGCCAATCTTGAGAAACTCATACATTCTCTTTTCACTGTTTCCCGGTCTTAGAGAAGTAGATTTCTTTCGGCGAAAGTGCTGTTTTCACAGTGCTAAGTATTCCCAACTCTATCAACAATGTAGGTTTTACCAGTTTTCTAAGTCTCTCTTATTTTCTTGTACTTATACTTGGAATTCTCTGTGTAAACCTCTGTAACTTCTCTAGGTAGATGAATCACTGTGTACTTTCTCTTGTTTCTATCTGTTACCAATCTTGAGAAACTCATATATTCTCTTTTCACTGTTTCCCGGTCTTAGAGAAGTAAATTGCTTTCGGCGAAAGTGCTGTTTTCACAGTGCTAAGTACTCCCAAATCTATCAACAATGTAGGTTTTACCAGTTTTCTAAGTCTCTCTTATTTTCTTGTACTTATACTTGGAATTCTCTGTGTAAACCTCTGTAACTTCTCTAGGTAGATGAATCACTGTGTACTTTCTCTTGTTTCTATCTGTTACTAATCTTGAGAAATTCATACATTCTCGGTTACCTGTTTCCCGGTCTTAGAGAAGTAGATTTCTTTCGGCGAAAGTGCTGTTTTCTCAGTGCTAAGTACTCCCAACTCTATCAACAATGTAGGTTTTACCAGTTTTCTAAGTCTCTCTCATTTTCTTGTACTTATACTTGGAATTCTCTGTGTAAACCTCTGTAACTTCTCTAGGTAGATGAATCACTGTGTACTTTCTCTTGTTTCTATCTGTTACCAATCTTGAGAAACTCATACATTCTCTTTTCACTGTTTCCCGGTCTTAGAGAAGTAGATTTCTTTTGGCGAAAGTGCTGTTTTCACAGTGCTAAGTACTCCCAACTCAATCAACAATGTAAGTTTTAACAGTTTTCTAAGTCTCTCTTATTTTCTTGTACTTATACTTGGAATTCTCTGTGTAAACCTCTGTAACTTCTCTAGGTAGATGAATCACTGTGTACTTTCTCTTGTTTCTATCTGTTACCAATCTTGAGAAACTCAAACATTCTCTTTTCACTGTTTCCCGGTCTTAGAGAAGTAGATTTCTTTCGGCAAAAGTGCTGTTTTCACAGTGCTAAGTACTCCCAACTCTATCAACAATGTAGGTTTTACCAGTTTTCTAAGTCTCTCTTGTTTTCTTGTACTTATACTTGGAATTCTCTGTGTAAACCTCTGTAACTTCTCTAGGTAGATGAATCACTGTGTGCTTTCTCTTGTTTCTATCTGTTACCAATCTTGAGAAACTCATACATTCTCTTTTCACTGTTTCCCGGTCTTAGAGAAGTAGATTTCTTTGGGCGAAAGTGCTGTTTTCACAGTGCTAAATACTCCCAACTCAATCAACAATATAGGTTTTACCAGTTTTCTAAGTCTCTCTTATTTTCTTGTACTTATACTTGGAATTCTCTGTGTAAACCTCTGTAACTTCTCTAGGTAGATGAATCACTGTGTGCTTTCTCTTGTTTCTATCTGTTACCAATCTTGAGAAACTCATACATTCTCTTTTCACTGTTTCCCGGTCTTAGAGAAGTAGATTTCGTTCGGCGAAAGTGCTGTTTTCACAGTGCTAAGTACTCCTAACTCTATCAACAATGTAGGTTTTACCAGTTTTCTAAGTCTCTCCTATTTTCTTGTACTTATACTTGGAATTCTCTGTGTAAACCTCTGTAATTTCTCTAGGTAGATGAATCACTGTGTACTTTCTCTTGTTTCTATCTGTTACTAATCTTGAGAAACTCATACATTCTCTGTTACCTGTTTCCCGGTCTTAGAGAAGTAGATTTCTTTCGGCGAAAGTGCTGTTTTCACAGTGCTAAGTACTCCCAACTCTATCAACAATGTAGGTTTTACCAGTTTTCTAAGTCTCTCTTATTTTCTTGTACTTATACTTGGAATTCTCTGTGTAAACCTCTGTAACTTCTCTAGGTAGATGAATCACTGTGTACTTTCTCTTGTTTCTATCTGTTACCAATCTTGAGAAACTCATACATTCTCTTTTCACTGTTTCCCGGTCTTAGAGAAGTAGATTTCTTTCGGCGAAAGTGCTGTTTTCACAGTGCTAAGTATTCCCAACTCTATCAACAATGTAGGTTTTACCAGTTTTCTAAGTCTCTCTTATTTTCTTGTACTTATACTTGGAATTCTCTGTGTAAACCTCTGTAACTTCTCTAGGTAGATGAATCACTGTGTACTTTCTCGTGTTTCTATCTGTTACCAATCTTGAGAAACTCACACATTCTCTTTTCACAGTTTCCCGGTCTTAGAGAAGTAGATTTCTTTCGGCGAAAGTGCTGTTTTCACAGTGCTAAGTACTCCCAACTCTATCAACAATGTAGGTTTTACCAGTTTTCTAAGTCTCTCTTATTTTCTTGTACTTATACTTGGAATTCTCTGTGTAAACCTCTGTAACTTCTCTAGGTAGATGAATCACTGTGTACTTTCTCTTGTTTCTATCTGTTACTAATCTTGAGAAATTCATACATTCTCTGTTACCTGTTACCCGGTCTTAGAGACGTAGATTTCTTTCGGCGAAAGTGCTGTTTTCACAGTGCTAAGTACTCCCAACTCTATCAACAATGTAGGTTTTACCAGTTTTCTAAGTGTCTCTTATTTTCTTGTACTTATACTTGGAATTCTCTGTGTAAACCTCTGTAACTTCTCTAGGTAGATGAATCACTGTGTACTTTCTCTTGTTTCTATCTGTTACCAATCTTGAGAAACACATACATTCTCTTTTCACTGTTTCACGGTCTTAGAGAAGTAGATTTCTTTCGGCGAAAGTGCTGTTTTCACAGTGTTAAGTACTCCCAAGCCAATCAACAATGTAAGTTTTACCAGTTTTCTAAGTCTCTCTTATCTTCTTTTACTTATACTTGGAATTTTCTGTGTGAACCTCTGTAACTTCTCTAGGTAGATGAATCACTGTGTACTTTCTCTTGTTTCTATCTGTTACCATTCTTGAGAAACTCATACATTCTCTTTTCACTGTTTCCCGGTCTTAGAGAAGTAGATTTCTTTCGGTGAAAGTGCTGTTTTCACAGTGCTACGTACTCCAAACTCTATCAACAATGTAGGTTTTACCAGTTTTCTATGTCTCTCTTATTTTCTTGTACTTATACTTGGAATTCTCTGTGTAAACCTCTGTAACTTCTCTAGGTAGATGAATCACTGTGTACTTTCTCTTGTTTCTATCTGTTACCAATCTTGAGAAACTCATACATTCTCTTTTCACTGTTTCCCGGTCTTAGAGAAGTAGATTTCTTTCGGCGAAAGTGCTGTTTTCACAGTGCTAAGTACTCCCAACTCTATCAACAATGTAGGTTTTACCAGTTTTCTAAGTCTCTCTTATTTTCTTGTACTTATACTTGGAATTCTCTGTGTAAACCTCTGTAACTTCTCTAGGTAGATGAATCACTGTATACTTTCTCTTGTTTCTATCTGTTGCCAATCTTGAGAAACTCATACATTCTCTTTTCACTGTTTCCCGGTCTTAGAGAAGTAGATTTCTTTCGGCGAAAGTGCTGTTTTCACAGTGCTAAGTATTCCCAACTCTATCAACAATGTAGGTTTTACCAGTTTTCTAAGTCTCTCTTATTTTCTTGTACTTATACTTGGAATTCTCTGTGTAAACCTCTGTAACTTCTCTAGGTAGATGAATCACTGTGTACTTTCTCTTGTTTCTATCTGTTACCAATCTTGAGAAACTCATATATTCTCTTTTCACTGTTTCCCGGTCTTAGAGAAGTAAATTGCTTTCGGCGAAAGTGCTGTTTTCACAGTGCTAAGTACTCCCAAATCTATCAACAATGTAGGTTTTACCAGTTTTCTAAGTCTCTCTTATTTTCTTGTACTTATACTTGGAATTCTCTGTGTAAACCTCTGTAACTTCTCTAGGTAGGTGAATCACTGTGTACTTTCTCTTGTTTCTATCTGTTACTAATCTTGAGAAATTCATACATTCTCGGTTACCTGTTTCCCGGTCTTAGAGAAGTAGATTTCTTTCGGCGAAAGTGCTGTTTTCTCAGTGCTAAGTACTCCCAACTCTATCAACAATGTAGGTTTTACCAGTTTTCTAAGTCTCTCTCATTTTCTTGTACTTATACTTGGAATTCTCTGTGTAAACCTCTGTAACTTCTCTAGGTAGATGAATGACTGTGTGCTTTCTCTTGTTTCTATCTGTTACCAATCTTGAGAAACTCATACATTCTCTTTTCACTGTTTCCCGGTCTTAGAGAAGTAGATTTCTTTGGGCGAAAGTGCTGTTTTCACAGTGCTAAGTACTCCCAACTCAATCAACAATGTAGGTTTTACCAGTTTTCTAAGTCTCTCTTATCTTCTTTTACTTATACTTGGAATTTTCTGTGTAAACCTCTGTAACTTCTCTAGGTAGATGAATCACTGTGTACTTCTTTTGTTTCTATCTGTTACTAATCTTGAGAAACTCATACATTCTCTGTTACCTGTTTCCCGGTGTTAGAGAAGTAGATTTCTTTCTGTGAAAGTGCTGTTTTCACAGTGCTACGTACTCCCAACTCTATCAACAATGTAGGTTTTACCAGTTTTCTCAGTCTCTCTTACTTTCTTGTACTTATACTTGGAATTCTCTGTGTAAACCTCTGTAACTTCTCTAGGTAGATGAATCACTGTGTACTTTCTCTTGTTTCTATCTGTTACCAATCTTGAGAAACTCATACATTCTCTTTTCACTGTTTCCCGGTCTTAGAGAAGTAGATTTCTTTCGGCGAAAGTGCTGTTTTCACAGTGCTAAGTACTCCCAACTCTATCAACAATGTAGGTTTTACCAGTTTTCTATGTCTCTCTTATTTTCTTGTACTTATACTTGGAATTCTCTGTGTAAACCTCTGTAACTTCTCTAGGTAGATGAATCACTGTGTACTTTCTCTTGTTTCTATCTGTTGCCAATCTTGAGAAACTCATACATTCTCTTTTCACTGTTTCCCGGTCTTAGAGAAGTAGATTTCTTTCGGCGAAAGTGCTGTTTTCACAGTGCTAAGTACTCCCAACTCTATCAACAATGTAGGTTTTACCAGATTTCTAAGTCTCTCTTATTTTCTTGTAGTTATACTTGGAATTCTCTGTGTAAAGCTCTGTAACTTCTCTAGGTAGATGAATCACCGTGTACTTTCTCTTGTTTCTATCTGTTACCAATCTTGAGAAACTCATACATTCTCTTTTCACTGTTTCCAGGTCTTAGAGAAGTAGATTTCTTTCGGCGAAAGTGCTGTTTTCACAGTGCTAAGTACTCCCAACTCTATCAACAATGTAGGTTTTACCAGTTTTCTAAGTCTCTCTTATTTTCTTGTACTTATACTTGGAATTCTCTGTGTAAACCTCTGTAACTTCTCTAGGTAGATGAATCACTGTGTACTTTCTCTTGTTTCTATCTGTTACTAATCTTGAGAAACTCATACATTCTCTGTTACCTGTTTCCCGGTCTTAGAGAAGTAGATTTCTTTCGGCGAAAGTGCTGTTTTCACAGTGCTAACTACTCCCAACTCTATCAACAATGTAGGTTTTACCAGTTTTCTAAGTCTCTCTTATTTTCTTGTACTTATACTTGGAATTCTCTGTGTAAACCTCTGTAACTTCTCTAGGTAGATGAATGACTGTGTACTTTCTCTTGTTTCTATCTGTTACCAATCTTGAGAAACTCATACATTCCCTTGTCACTGTTTCCCGGTCTTAGAGAAGTAGATTTCTTTCGGCGAAAGTGGTGTTTTCACAGTGCAAAGTACTCCCAACTCAATCAGCAATGTAAGATTTACCAGTTTTCTAAGTCTCTCTTATCTTCTTTTTCTTATACTTGGAATTTTCTGTGTAAACCTCTGTATCTTCTCTAGGTAGATGAATCACTGTGTACTTTCTCTTGTTTCTATCTGTTACCAATCTTGAGAAACTCATACATTCTCTTTTCACTGTTTCCCGGTGTTAGAGAAGTAGATTTTTTCGGCGAAAGTGCTGTTTTCACAGTGCTAAGTACTCCCAACTCTATCAGCAATGTATGTTTTACCAGTTTTCTAAGTCTCTCTTATTTTCTTGTACTTATACTTGGAATTCTCTGTGTAAACCTCTGTAACTTCTCTAGGCGGATGAATCACTGTGTACTTTCTCTTGTTTCTATCTGTTACCAATCTTGAGAAAGTCATACATTCTCTTTTCACTGTTTCCCGGACTCAGAGAAGTAGATTTCTTTCTGCGAAAGTGCTGTTTTCACAGTACTAAGTACTCCCAACTCTATCAACAATGTGGGTTTTACCAGTTTTCTAAGTCTCTCTTATTTTCTTGTACTTATACTTGGAATTTTCTGTGTAAACCTCTGTAACTTCTCTAGGTAGATGAATCACTGTGTACTTTCTCTTGTTTCTATCTGTTGCCAATCTTGAGAAACTCATACATTCTCTTTTCACTGTTTCCCGGTCTTAGAGAAGTAGATTTCTTTCGGCGAAAGTGCTGTTTTCACAGTGCTAAGTATTCCCAACTCTATCAACAATGTAGGTTTTACCAGTTTTCTAAGTCTCTCTTATTTTCTTGTACTTATACTTGGAATTCTCTGTGTAAACCTCTGTAACTTCTCTAGGTAGATGAATCACTGTGTACTTTCTCTTGTTTCTATCTGTTACCAGTCTTGAGAAACTCATACATTCTCTTTTCACTGTTTCCCGGTCTTAGAGAAGTAGATTTCTTTTGGCGAAAGTGCTGTTTTCACAGTGCTAAGTACTCTCAACTCTATTAACAATGTAGGTTTTACCAGTTTTCTAAGTCTCTCTTATTTTCTTGTACTTATACTTGGAATTCTCTGTGTAAACCTCTGTAACTTCTCTAGGTAGATGAATCACTGTGTACTTTCTCTTCTTTCTATCTGTTACTAATCTTGAGAAACTCATACATTCTCTGTGACCTGTTTCCCGGTCTTAGAGAAGTAGATTTCTTTCGGCGAAAGTGCTGTTTTCACAGTGCTAAGTACTCCCAACTCTATCAACAATGTAGGTTTTACCAGTTTTCTAAGTCTCTCTTATTTTCTTGTACTTATACTTGGAATTCTCTGTGTAAACCTATGTAACTTCTCTAGGTGGATGAATCACTGTGTACTTTCTCTTGTTTCTATCTGTTACCAATCTTGAGAAACTCATACATTCACTTTTCACTGTTTCCTGGTCTTAGAGAAGTAGATTTCTTTCGGCGAAAGTGCTGTTTTCACAGTGCTAAGTACTCCCAACTCTATCAACAATGTAGGTTTTACCAGTTTTCTAGGTCTCTCTTATTTTCTTGTACTTATACTTGGAATTCTCTGTGTAAACCTCTGTAACTTCTCTAGGTAGATGAATCACTGTGTACTTTCTCTTGTTTCTATCTGTTACTAATCTTGAGAAACTCATACATTCTCTGTTACCTGTTTCCCGGTCTTAGAGAAGTAGATTTCTTTTGGCGAAAGTGCTGTTTTCACAGTGCTAAGTATTCCCAACTCTATCAACAATGTAGGTTTTACCAGTTTTCTAAGTCTCTCTTATTTTCTTGTACTTATACTTGGAATTCTCTGTGTAAACCTCTGTAACTTCTCTAGGTAGATGAATCACTGTGTACTTTCTCTTGTTTCTATCTGTTACCAATCTTGAGAAACTCATATATTGTCTGTTCACTGTTTCCCGGTCTTAGAGAAGTAGATTTCTTTCTGCGAAAGTGCTGTTTTCACAGTGCTAAGTACTCCCAACCCAATCAACAATGTAAGTTTTACCAGTTTTCTAAGTCTCTCTTATCTTCTTTTACTTATACTTGGAATTTTCTGTGTAAACCTCTGTAACTTCTCTAGGTAGATGAATCACTGTGTACTTTCTCTTGTTTCTATCTGTTACCAATCTTGAGAAACTCATACATTCTCTTTTCACTGTTTCCCGGTCTTAGAGAAGTAGATTTCTTTCGGCGAAAGTGCTGTTTTCACAGTGCTAAGTACTCCCAACTCTATCAACAATGTAGGTTTTACCAGTTTTCTAAGTCTCTCTTATTTTCTTGTACTTATACTTGGAATTCTCTGTGTAAACCTCTGTAACTTCTCTAGGTAGATGAATCACTGTGTACTTTCTCTTGTTTCTATCTGTTACTAATCTTGAGAAACTCATACATTCTCTGTTACCTGTTTCCCGGTCTTAGAGAAGTAGTTTTCTTTTGGCGAAAGTGCTGTTTTCACAGTGCTAAGTACTCCCAACTCTATCAACAATGTAGGTTTTACCAGTTTTCTAAGTCTCTCTTATTTTCTTGTACTTATACTTGGAATTCTCTGTGTAAACCTCTGTAACTTCTCTAGGTAGATGAATCACTGTGTACTTTCTCTTGTTTCTATCTGTTACCAATCTTGAGAAACTCATACATTCTCTTTTCACTGTTTACTGGTCTTAGAGAAGAAGATTTCTTTCGACGAAAGTGCTGTTTTCACAGTGCTAAGTACTCCCAACTCTATCAACAATGTAGGTTTTACCAGTTCTCTAAGTCTCTCTTTTTTTCTTGTACTTATACTTGGATTTCTCTGCGTAAACCCCTGTAACTTCTCTAGGTAGATGAATCACTGTGTACTTTCTCTTGATTCTATCTTTTACTAATCTTGAGAAACTCATACATTCTCTGTTACCTGTTTCCCGGTCTTAGAGAAGTAGATTTCTTTCGACGAAAGTGCTGTCTTCACAGTGCTAAGGACTCCCAACTCTATCAACAATGTAGGTTTTTCCAGTTTTCTAAGTCTCTCTTATTTTCTTGTACTTATACTTGGAATTCTCTGTGTAAACCTCTGTAACTTCTCTAGGTAGATGAATCACTGTGTACTTTCTCTTGTTTCTATCTGTTACCAATCTTGAGAAACTCATACATTCTCTTTTCACTGTTTCCTGGTCTTAGAGAAGTAGATTTCTTTCGGCGAAAGTTCTGTTTTCACAGTGCTAAGTACTCCGAACTCTATCAACAATGTAGGTTTTACCAGTTCTCTAAGTCTCTCTTTTTTTCTTGTACTTATACTTGGATTTCTCTGTGTAAACCTCTGTAACTTCTCTAGGTAGATGAATCACTGTGTACTTTCTCTTGATTCTATCTGTTACTAATCTTGAGAAACTCATACATTCTCTGTTACCTGTTTCCCGGTCTTAGAGAAGTAGATTTCTTTCGGCGAAAGTGCTGTTTTCACAGTGCTAAGTACTCCCAACTCTATCAACAATGTAGGTTTTACCAGATTTCTAAGTCTCTCTTATTTTCTTGTAGTTATACTTGGAATTCTCTGTGTAAAGCTCTGTAACTTCTCTAGGTAGATGAATCACCGTGTACTTTCTCTTGTTTCTATCTGTTACCAATCTTGAGAAACTCATACATTCTCTTTTCACTGTTTCCAGGTCTTAGAGAAGTAGATTTCTTTCGGCGAAAGTGCTGTTTTCACAGTGCTAAGTACTCCCAACTCTATCAACAATGTAGGTTTTACCAGTTTTCTAAGTCTCTCTTATTTTCTTGTACTTATACTTGGAATTCTCTGTGTAAACCTCTGTAACTTCTCTAGGTAGATGAATCACTGTGTACTTTCTCTTGTTTCTATCTGTTACTAATCTTGAGAAACTCATACATTCTCTGTTACCTGTTTCCCGGTTTTAGAGAAGTAGATTTCTTTCGGCGAAAGTGCTGTTTTCACAGTGCTAACTACTCCCAACTCTATCAACAATGTAGGTTTTACCAGTTTTCTAAGTCTCTCTTATTTTCTTGTACTTATACTTGGAATTCTCTGTGTAAACCTCTGTAACTTCTCTAGGTAGATGAATGACTGTGTACTTTCTCTTGTTTCTATCTTTTACCAATCTTGAGAAACTCATACATTCCCTTGTCACTGTTTCCCGGTCTTAGAGAAGTAGATTTCTTTCGGCGAAAGTGGTGTTTTCACAGTGCAAAGTACTCCCAACTCAATCAGCAATGTACGATTTACCAGTTTTCTAAGTCTCTCTTATCTTCTTTTTCTTATACTTGGAATTTTCTGTGTAAACCTCTGTATCTTCTCTAGGTAGATGAATCACTGTGTACTTTCTCTTGTTTCTATCTGTTACCAATCTTGAGAAACTCATACATTCTCTTTTCACTGTTTCCCGGTGTTAGAGAAGTAGATTTTTTCGGCGAAAGTGCTGTTTTCACAGTGCTAAGTACTCCCAACTCTATCAGCAATGTATGTTTTACCAGTTTTCTAAGTCTCTCTTATTTTCTTGTACTTATACTTGGAATTCTCTGTGTAAACCTCTGTAACTTCTCTAGGCGGATGAATCACTGTGTACTTTCTCTTGTTTCTATCTGTTACCAATCTTGAGAAAGTCATACATTCTCTTTTCACTGTTTCCCGGACTCAGAGAAGTAGATTTCTTTCTGCGAAAGTGCTGTTTTCACAGTACTAAGTACTCCCAACTCTATCAACAATGTGGGTTTTACCAGTTTTCTAAGTCTCTCTTATTTTCTTGTACTTATACTTGGAATTTTCTGTGTAAACCTCTGTAACTTCTCTAGGTAGATGAATCACTGTGTACTTTCTCTTGTTTCTATCTGTTGCCAATCTTGAGAAACTCATACATTCTCTTTTCACTGTTTCCCGGTCTTAGAGAAGTAGATTTCTTTCGGCGAAAGTGCTGTTTTCACAGTGCTAAGTATTCCCAACTCTATCAACAATGTAGGTTTTACCAGTTTTCTAAGTCTCTCTTATTTTCTTGTACTTATACTTGGAATTCTCTGTGTAAACCTCTGTAACTTCTCTAGGTAGATGAATCACTGTGTACTTTCTCTTGTTTCTATCTGTTACCAGTCTTGAGAAACTCATACATTCTCTTTTCACTGTTTCCCGGTCTTAGAGAAGTAGATTTCTTTTGGCGAAAGTGCTGTTTTCACAGTGCTAAGTACTCTCAACTCTATTAACAATGTAGGTTTTACCAGTTTTCTAAGTCTCTCTTATTTTCTTGTACTTATACTTGGAATTCTCTGTGTAAACCTCTGTAACTTCTCTAGGTAGATGAATCACTGTGTACTTTCTCTTGTTTCTATCTGTTACTAATCTTGAGAAACTCATACATTCTCTGTTACCTGTTTCCCGGTCTTAGAGAAGTAGATTTCTTTCGGCGAAAGTGCTGTTTTCACAGTGCTAAGTACTCCCAACTCTATCAACAATGTAGGTTTTACCAGTTTTCTAAGTCTCTCTTATTTTCTTGTACTTATACTTGGAATTCTCTGTGTAAACCTCTGTAACTTCTCTAGGTGGATGAATCACTGTGTACTTTCTCTTGTTTCTATCTGTTACCAATCTTGAGAAACTCATACATTCACTTTTCACTGTTTCCCGGTCTTAGAGAAGTAGATTTCTTTCGGCGAAAGTGCTGTTTTCACAGTGCTAAGTACTCCCAACTCTATCAACAATGTAGGTTTTACCAGTTTTCTAAGTCTCTCTTATTTTCTTGTACTTATACTTGGAATTCTCTGTGTAAACCTCTGTAACTTCTCTAGGTAGATGAATCACTGTGTACTTTCTCTTGTTTCTATCTGTTACTAATCTTGAGAAACTCATACATTCTCTGTTACCTGTTTCCCGGTCTTAGAGAAGTAGATTTCTTTCGGCGAAAGTGCTGTTTTCACAGTGCTCAGTACTCCCAACTCTATCAACAATGTAGGTTTTACCAGTTTTCTAAGTCTCTCTTATTTTCTTGTACTTATACTTGGAATTCTCTGTGTAAACCTCTGTAACTTCTCTAGGTAGATGAATCACTGTGTACCTTCTCTTGTTTCTATCTGTTACCAATCTTGAGAAACTCATACATTCTCTTTTCACTGTTTCCCAGTCTTAGAGAAGTAGATTTCTTTCGGTGAAAGTGCTGTTTTCACAGTGCTAAGTACTCCCAACTCTATCAACAATGTAGGTTTTACCAGTTCTCTAAGTCTCTCTTTTTTTCTTGTACTTATACTTGGATTTCTCTGTGTAAACCTCTGTAACTTCTCTAGGTAGATGAATCACTGTGTACTTTCTCTTGTTTCTATCTGTTACCAATCTTGAGAAACTCATACATTCTCTTTTCACTGTTTCCCGGTCTTAGAGAAGTAGATTTCTTTCGGCGAAAGTGCTGTTTTCACAGTGCTAAGTACTCCCAACCCAATTAACAATGTAAGTTTTACCAGTTTTCTAAGTCTCTCTTATCTTCTTTTACTTATTCTTGGAATTTTCTGTGTAAACCTCTGTAACTTCTCTAGGTAGATGAATCACTGTGTACTTTCTCTTGTTTCTATCTGTTACCAATCTTGAGAAACTCATACATTCTCTTTTCACTGTTTCCCAGTCTTACTGAAGTAGATTTCTTTCTGCGAAAGTGCTGTTTTCACAGTGCTAAGTACTCCCAACTCTATCAACAATGTAGGTTTTACCAGTTTTCTAAGTCTCTCTTATTTTCTTGTACTTATACTTGGAATTCTCTGTGTAAACCTCTGTAACTTCTCTAGGTAGATGAATCACTGTGTACCTTCTCTTGTTTCTATCTGTTATCAATCTTGAGAAACTCATACATTCTCTTTTCACTGTTTCCCGGTCTTAGAGAAGTAGTTTTCTTTTGGCGAAAGTGCTGTTTTCACAGTGCTAAGTACTCCCAACTCTATCAACAATGTAGGTTTTACCAGTTTTCTAAGTCTCTCTTATTTTCTTGTACTTATACTTGGAATTCTCTGTGTAAACCTCTGTAACTTCTCTAGGTAGATGAATCACTGTGTACTTTCTCTTGTTTCTATCTGTTACCAATCTTGAGAAACTCATACATTCTCTTTTCACTGTTTACTGGTCTTAGAGAAGAAGATTTCTTTCGACGAAAGTGCTGTTTTCACAGTGCTAAGTACTCCCAACTCTATCAACAATGTAGGTTTTACCAGTTCTCTAAGTCTCTCTTTTTTTCTTGTACTTATACTTGGATTTCTCTGCGTAAACCCCTGTAACTTCTCTAGGTAGATGAATCACTGTGTACTTTCTCTTGATTCTATCTTTTACTAATCTTGAGAAACTCATACATTCTCTGTTACCTGTTTCCCGGTCTTAGAGAAGTAGATTTCTTTCGACGAAAGTGCTGTCTTCACAGTGCTAAGGACTCCCAACTCTATCAACAATGTAGGTTTTTCCAGTTTTCTAAGTCTCTCTTATTTTCTTGTACTTATACTTGGAATTCTCTGTGTAAACCTCTGTAACTTCTCTAGGTAGATGAATCACTGTGTACTTTCTCTTGTTTCTATCTGTTACCAATCTTGAGAAACTCATACATTCTCTTTTCACTGTTTCCTGGTCTTAGAGAAGTAGATTTCTTTCGGCGAAAGTTCTGTTTTCACAGTGCTAAGTACTCCGAACTCTATCAACAATGTAGGTTTTACCAGTTCTCTAAGTCTCTCTTTTTTTCTTGTACTTATACTTGGATTTCTCTGTGTAAACCTCTGTAACTTCTCTAGGTAGATGAATCACTGTGTACTTTCTCTTGATTCTATCTGTTACTAATCTTGAGAAACTCATACATTCTCTGTTACCTGTTTCCCGGTCTTAGAGAAGTAGATTTCTTTCGGCGAAAGTGCTGTTTTCACAGTGCTAAGTACTCCCAACTCTATCAACAATGTAGGTTTTACCAGATTTCTAAGTCTCTCTTATTTTCTTGTAGTTATACTTGGAATTCTCTGTGTAAAGCTCTGTAACTTCTCTAGGTAGATGAATCACCGTGTACTTTCTCTTGTTTCTATCTGTTACCAATCTTGAGAAACTCATACATTCTCTTTTCACTGTTTCCAGGTCTTAGAGAAGTAGATTTCTTTCGGCGAAAGTGCTGTTTTCACAGTGCTAAGTACTCCCAACTCTATCAACAATGTAGGTTTTACCAGTTTTCTAAGTCTCTCTTATTTTCTTGTACTTATACTTGGAATTCTCTGTGTAAACCTCTGTAACTTCTCTAGGTAGATGAATCACTGTGTACTTTCTCTTGTTTCTATCTGTTACTAATCTTGAGAAACTCATACATTCTCTGTTACCTGTTTCCCGGTTTTAGAGAAGTAGATTTCTTTCGGCGAAAGTGCTGTTTTCACAGTGCTAACTACTCCCAACTCTATCAACAATGTAGGTTTTACCAGTTTTCTAAGTCTCTCTTATTTTCTTGTACTTATACTTGGAATTCTCTGTGTAAACCTCTGTAACTTCTCTAGGTAGATGAATGACTGTGTACTTTCTCTTGTTTCTATCTTTTACCAATCTTGAGAAACTCATACATTCCCTTGTCACTGTTTCCCGGTCTTAGAGAAGTAGATTTCTTTCGGCGAAAGTGGTGTTTTCACAGTGCAAAGTACTCCCAACTCAATCAGCAATGTACGATTTACCAGTTTTCTAAGTCTCTCTTATCTTCTTTTTCTTATACTTGGAATTTTCTGTGTAAACCTCTGTATCTTCTCTAGGTAGATGAATCACTGTGTACTTTCTCTTGTTTCTATCTGTTACCAATCTTGAGAAACTCATACATTCTCTTTTCACTGTTTCCCGGTGTTAGAGAAGTAGATTTTTTCGGCGAAAGTGCTGTTTTCACAGTGCTAAGTACTCCCAACTCTATCAGCAATGTATGTTTTACCAGTTTTCTAAGTCTCTCTTATTTTCTTGTACTTATACTTGGAATTCTCTGTGTAAACCTCTGTAACTTCTCTAGGCGGATGAATCACTGTGTACTTTCTCTTGTTTCTATCTGTTACCAATCTTGAGAAAGTCATACATTCTCTTTTCACTGTTTCCCGGACTCAGAGAAGTAGATTTCTTTCTGCGAAAGTGCTGTTTTCACAGTACTAAGTACTCCCAACTCTATCAACAATGTGGGTTTTACCAGTTTTCTAAGTCTCTCTTATTTTCTTGTACTTATACTTGGAATTTTCTGTGTAAACCTCTGTAACTTCTCTAGGTAGATGAATCACTGTGTACTTTCTCTTGTTTCTATCTGTTGCCAATCTTGAGAAACTCATACATTCTCTTTTCACTGTTTCCCGGTCTTAGAGAAGTAGATTTCTTTCGGCGAAAGTGCTGTTTTCACAGTGCTAAGTATTCCCAACTCTATCAACAATGTAGGTTTTACCAGTTTTCTAAGTCTCTCTTATTTTCTTGTACTTATACTTGGAATTCTCTGTGTAAACCTCTGTAACTTCTCTAGGTAGATGAATCACTGTGTACTTTCTCTTGTTTCTATCTGTTACCAGTCTTGAGAAACTCATACATTCTCTTTTCACTGTTTCCCGGTCTTAGAGAAGTAGATTTCTTTTGGCGAAAGTGCTGTTTTCACAGTGCTAAGTACTCTCAACTCTATTAACAATGTAGGTTTTACCAGTTTTCTAAGTCTCTCTTATTTTCTTGTACTTATACTTGGAATTCTCTGTGTAAACCTCTGTAACTTCTCTAGGTAGATGAATCACTGTGTACTTTCTCTTGTTTCTATCTGTTACTAATCTTGAGAAACTCATACATTCTCTGTTACCTGTTTCCCGGTCTTAGAGAAGTAGATTTCTTTCGGCGAAAGTGCTGTTTTCACAGTGCTAAGTACTCCCAACTCTATCAACAATGTAGGTTTTACCAGTTTTCTAAGTCTCTCTTATTTTCTTGTACTTATACTTGGAATTCTCTGTGTAAACCTCTGTAACTTCTCTAGGTGGATGAATCACTGTGTACTTTCTCTTGTTTCTATCTGTTACCAATCTTGAGAAACTCATACATTCACTTTTCACTGTTTCCCGGTCTTAGAGAAGTAGATTTCTTTCGGCGAAAGTGCTGTTTTCACAGTGCTAAGTACTCCCAACTCTATCAACAATGTAGGTTTTACCAGTTTTCTAAGTCTCTCTTATTTTCTTGTACTTATACTTGGAATTCTCTGTGTAAACCTCTGTAACTTCTCTAGGTAGATGAATCACTGTGTACTTTCTCTTGTTTCTATCTGTTACTAATCTTGAGAAACTCATACATTCTCTGTTACCTGTTTCCCGGTCTTAGAGAAGTAGATTTCTTTCGGCGAAAGTGCTGTTTTCACAGTGCTCAGTACTCCCAACTCTATCAACAATGTAGGTTTTACCAGTTTTCTAAGTCTCTCTTATTTTCTTGTACTTATACTTGGAATTCTCTGTGTAAACCTCTGTAACTTCTCTAGGTAGATGAATCACTGTGTACCTTCTCTTGTTTCTATCTGTTACCAATCTTGAGAAACTCATACATTCTCTTTTCACTGTTTCCCAGTCTTAGAGAAGTAGATTTCTTTCGGTGAAAGTGCTGTTTTCACAGTGCTAAGTACTCCCAACTCTATCAACAATGTAGGTTTTACCAGTTCTCTAAGTCTCTCTTTTTTTCTTGTACTTATACTTGGATTTCTCTGTGTAAACCTCTGTAACTTCTCTAGGTAGATGAATCACTGTGTACTTTCTCTTGTTTCTATCTGTTACCAATCTTGAGAAACTCATACATTCTCTTTTCACTGTTTCCCGGTCTTAGAGAAGTAGATTTCTTTCGGCGAAAGTGCTGTTTTCACAGTGCTAAGTACTCCCAACCCAATTAACAATGTAAGTTTTACCAGTTTTCTAAGTCTCTCTTATCTTCTTTTACTTATTCTTGGAATTTTCTGTGTAAACCTCTGTAACTTCTCTAGGTAGATGAATCACTGTGTACTTTCTCTTGTTTCTATCTGTTACCAATCTTGAGAAACTCATACATTCTCTTTTCACTGTTTCCCAGTCTTACTGAAGTAGATTTCTTTCTGCGAAAGTGCTGTTTTCACAGTGCTAAGTACTCCCAACTCTATCAACAATGTAGGTTTTACCAGTTTTCTAAGTCTCTCTTATTTTCTTGTACTTATACTTGGAATTCTCTGTGTAAACCTCTGTAACTTCTCTAGGTAGATGAATCACTGTGTACCTTCTCTTGTTTCTATCTGTTATCAATCTTGAGAAACTCATACATTCTCTTTTCACTGTTTCCCGGTCTTAGAGAAGTAGATTTCTTTTGGCGAAAGTGCTGTTTTCACAGTGCTAAGTACTTCCAACTCTATCAACAATGTAGGTTTTACCAGTTTTCTAAGTCTCTCTTATTTTCTTGTACTTATACTTGGAATTCTCTGTGTAAACCTCTGTAATTTCTCTAGGTAGATGAATCACTGTGTACTTTCTCTTGTTTCTATCTGTTACCAATCTTGAGAAACTCATACATTCTCTTTTCACTGTTTCACGGTCTTAGAGAGGTAGATTTCTTTGGGCGAAAGTGCTGTTTTCACAGTGCTAAGTACTCCGAACTCAATCAATAATGTAAGTTTCACCAGTTTTCTAAGTCTCTCTTATCTTCTTTTACTTATACTTGGAATTTTCTGTGTAAACCTCCGTAACTTCTCTACGTAGATGAATCACTGTGTGCTTTCTCTTGTTTCTATCTGTTACCAATCTTGAGAAACTCATACATTCTCTTTTCACTGTTTCCTGGTCTTAGAGAAGTAGATTTCTTTCGGCGAAAGTGCTGTTTTCACAGTGCTAAGTACTCCCAAATCTATCAACAATGTAGGTTTTACCAGTTTTCTAAGTCTCTCTTATTTTCTTGTACTTATACTTGGAATTCTCAGTGTAAACCTCTGTAACTTCTCTAGGTAGATGAATCACTGTGTACTTTCTCTTGTTTCTATCTGTTACCAATCTTCAGAAACTCATACATTCTCTTTTCACTGTTTCCCGGTCTTAGAGAAGTAGATTTCTTTCGGTGAAAGTGCTGTTTTTACAGTGCTAAGTACTCCCAACTCTATCAACAATGTAGGTTTTACCAGTTTTCTAAGTCTCTCTTATTTTCTTGTACTTATACTTGGAATTCTCTGTGTAAACCTCTGTAACTTCTCTAGGTAGATGAATCACTGTGTACTTTCTCTTGTTTCTATCTGTTACTAATATTGAGAAACTCATACATTTTCTGTTACCTGTTTGCCGGTCTTAGAGAAGTCGATTTCTTTCTGCGAAAGTGCTGTTTTCACAGTGCTAAGTACTCCCAACTCTATCAACAATGTAGGTTTTACCAGTTTTCTAAGTCTCTCTTATTTTCTTGTATTTATACTTGGAATTCTCTGTGTAAACCACTGTAACTTCTCTAGGTAGATGAATCACTGAGTACTTTCTGTTGTTTCTATCTGTTACCAATCTTGAGAAACTGATACATTCCCTTGTCACTGTTTCCCGGTCTTAGAGAAGTAGATTTCTTTCGGCCAACGTGGTGTTTTCACAGTGCAAAGTACTCCCAACTCAATCAGCAATGTAAGATTTACCAGTTTTCTAAGTCTTTCTTATCTTCTTTTTCTTATACTTGGAATTTTCTGTGTAAACCTCTGTAACTTCTCTAGGTAGATGAATCACTGTGTACTTTCTCTTGTTTCTATCTGTTACCAATCTTGAGAAACTCATACATTCTCTTTTCACTGTTTCCCGGTCTTAGAGAAGTAGATTTCTTTCGGCGAAAGTGCTGTTTTCACAGTGCTAAGTACTCCCAACTCTATCAACAATGTAGGTTTTACCAGTTTTCTAAGTCTCTCTTATTTTCTTGTACTTATACTTGGAATTCTCTGTGTAAACCTCTGTAACTTCTCTAGGTAGATGAATCACTCTGTACTTTCTCTTGTTTCTATCTGTTACCAATCTTGAGAAACTCATACATTCTCTGTTACCTGTTTCCCGGTGTTAGAGAAGTAGATTTCTTTCGGCGAAAGTGCTGTTTTCACAGTGCTAAGTACTCCCAACTCTATCAACAATGTAGGTATTACCAGTTTTCTAATTCTCTCTTATTTTCTTGTACTTATACTTGGAATTCTCTGTGTAAACCTCTGTAACTTCTCTAGGTGGATGAATCACTGTGTACTTTCTCTTGTTTCTATCTTTTACAAATCTTGAGAAACTCATACATTCTCTTTTCACTGTTTCACGGTCTTAGAGAAGTAGATTTCTTTCGGCGAAAGTGCTGTTTTCACAGTGCTACATACTCCCAACCCAATCAACAATGTAAGTTTTACCTGTATTCTAAGTCTCTCTTATCTTCTTTTACTTATACTTGGAATTTTCTGTGTAAACCTCTGTAACTCCTCTAGGTAGATAAATCACTTTGTACTTTCTCTTGTTTCTACCTGTTACCAATCTTGAGAAACTCATACATTCTCTTTTCACTGTTTCCCGGTCTTAGAGAAGTAGATTTCTTTTGGCGAAAGTGCTGTTTTCACAGTGCTAAGTACTCCCAACTCTATCAACATTGTAGGTTTTACCAGTTTTCTAAGTCTCTCTTATTTTCTTGTACTTATACTTGGAATTCTCTGTGTAAACCTCTGTAACTTCTCTAGGTAGATGAATCACTGTGTACTTTCTCTTGTTTCTATCTGTTACCAATCTTGAGAAACTCATACATTCTCTTTTCACTGTTTCCCGGTCTTAGAGAAGTAGATTTCTTTCGGTGAAAGTGCTGTTTTCACAGTGCTAAGTACTCCCAACTCTATCAACAATGTAGGTTTTACAAGTATTCTAAGACTTTCTTATATTCTTGTACTTACACTTGGAATTCTCTGTGTAACCCTCTGTAACTTCTCTAGGTAGGTGAATCATTGTGTGCTTTCTCTTGTTTCTATATGTTACCAATCTTGAGAAACTCATATATTCTCTTTTCACTGTTTCCCGGTCGTAGAGAAGTAGATTTCTTTCTGCGAAAGTGCTGTTTTCACAGTGCTAAGTACTCCCAACTCTATCAACAATGTAGGTTTTACCAGTTTTCTAAGTCTCTCTTATTTTCTTGTATTTATACTTGGAATTCTCTGTGTAAATCTCTGTAACTTCTCTAGGTAGATGAATCACTGTGTACTTTCTCTTGTTTCTATCTGTTACCAATCTTGAGAAACTCATACATTCCCTTGTCACTGTTTCCCGGTCTTAGAGAAGTAGATTTCTTTCAGCGAAAGTGGTGTTTTCACAGTGCAAAGTACTCCCAACTCAATCAGCAATGTAAGATTTACCAGTTTTCTAAGTCTCTCTTATCTTCTTTTTCTTATACTTGGAATTTTCTGTGTAAACCTCTGTAACTTCTCTAGGTAGATGAATCACTGTGTACTTTCTCTTGTTTCTATCTGTTACCAATCTTGAGAAACTCATACATTCTCTGTTACCTGTTTCCCGGTCTTAGAGAAGTAGATTTCTTTCGGCGAAAGTGCTGTTTTCACAGTGCTCAGTACTCCAACTCTATCAACAATGTAGGTTTTACCAGTTTTCTAAGTCTCTGTTATTTTCTTGTACTTATACTTGGAATTCTCTGTGTAAACCTCTGTAACTTCACTAGGTAGATGATTCACTGTGTACTTTCTCTTGTTTCTATCTGTTACCAATCTTGAGAAACTCATACATTCTCTTTTCACTGTTTCACGGTCTTAGAGAAGTAGATTTCTTTTGGCGAAAGTGCTGTTTTCACAGTGCTAACTACTCCCAACCCAATCAACAACGTAAGTTTTACCGGTTTTCTAAGTCTCTCTTATCTTCTTTTACTTATACTTGGAGTTTTCTGTGTAAACCTCTGTAACTTCTCTAGGTAGATGAATCACTGTGTACTTTCTCTTGTTTCTATCTGTTACCAATCTTGAGAAACTCATATATTGTCTGTTCATTGTTTCCCGGTCTTAGAGAAGTAGATTTCTTTCTGCGAAAGTGCTGTTTTCACAGTGCTAAGTACTCCCAACTCTATCAACAATGTAGGTTTTACCAGTTTTCTAAGTCTCTCTTATTTTCTTGTACTTATACTTGGAATTCTCTGTGTAAACCTCTGTAACTTCTCTTAGTAGATGAATCACTGTATACTTTCTCTTGTTTCTATCTGTTACCAATCTTGAGAAACTCATACATTCTCTTTTCACTGTTTCCCGGTCTTAGAGAAGTAGATTTTTTCTGCGAAAGTGCTGTTTTCACAGTGCTAAGTACTCCCAACTCTATCAACAATGTAGGTTTTACCAGTTTTCTAAGTCTCTCTTGTCTTCTCGTACTTCTACTTGGAATTCTCTGTGTAAACCTCTGTAACGTCTCTAGGTAGATGAATCACTGTGTACTTTCTCTTGTTTCTATATCTTACCAATCTTGAGAAACTCATACATTCTCTTTTCACTGTTTCCCGGTCTTAGAGAAGTAGATTTCTTTCGGCGAAAGTGCTGTTTTCACAGTGCTAAGTACTCCCAACTCTATCAACAATGTAGGTTTTACAAGTTTTCTAACTCTCTCTTATTTCCTTGTACTTATACTTGGAATTCTCTATGTAAACCTCTGTAACTTCTCTAGGTAGATGAATCACTGTGTACTTTCTCTTGTTTCTATCTGTTACCAATCTTGAGAAACTCATACATTCTCTTTTCACTGTTTCCCGGTCTTAGAGAAGTAGATTTCTTTCTGCAAAAGTGCTGTTTTCACAGTGCTAAGTACTTCCAACTCTATTAACAATGTAGGTTTTACCAGTTTTCTAAGTCTCTCTTATTTTCTTGTACTTATACTTGGAATTCTCTGTGTAAACCTCTGTAACTTCTCTAGGTAGATGAATCACTGTGTACTTTCTCTTGTTTCTATCTGTTACCAATCTTGAGAAACTCAAACATTCTCTTTTCACTGTTTCCTGGTCTTAGAAAAGTAGATTTCTTTCGGCGAAAGTGCTGTTTTCACAGTGCTAAGTACTCCCAACTCTATCAACAATGTAGGTTTTACCAGTTCTCTAAGTCTCTCTTTTTTTCTTGTACTTATACTTGGATTTCTCTGTGTAAACCTCTGTAACTTCTCTAGGTAGATGAATCACTGTGTACTTTCTCTTGATTCTATCTGTTACTAATCTTGAGAAACTCATACATTCTCTGTTACCTGTTTCCCGGTCTTAGAGAAGTAGATTTCTTTCGGCGAAAGTGCTGTTTTCACAGTGCTCAGTACTCCAACTCTATCAACAATGTAGGTTTTACCAGTTTTCTAAGTCTCTCTTATTTTCTTTTACTTATACTTGGAATTCTCTGTGTAAACCTCTGTAACTTCCCTAGGTAGATAAATCACTGTGTACTTTCTCTTGTTTCTATCTGTTACCAATCTTGAGAAACTCAAACATTCTCTTTTCACTGTTTCCTGGTCTTAGAAAAGTAGATTTCTTTTGGCGAAAGTGCTGTTTTCACAGTGCTAAGTACTCCCAACTCTATCAACAATGTAGGTTTTACCAGTTCTCTAAGTCTCTCTTTTTTTCTTGTACTTATACTTGGATTTCTCTGTGTAAACCTCTGTAACTTCTCTAGGTAGATGAATCACTGTGTACTTTCTCTTGATTCTATCTGTTACTAATCTTGAGAAACTCATACATTCTCTGTTACCTGTTTCCCGGTCTTAGAGAAGTAGATTTCTTTCGGCGAAAGTGCTGTTTTCACAGTGCTCAGTACTCCAACTCTATCAACAATGTAGGTTTTACCAGTTTTCTAAGTCTCTCTTATTTTCTTGTACTTATACTTGGAATTCTCTGTGTAAACCTCTGTAACTTCCCTAGGTAGATAAATCACTGTGTACTTTCTCTTGTTTCTATCTGTTACCAATCTTGAGAAACTCATACATTCTCTTTTCACTGTTTCACGGTCTTAGAGAAGTAGATTTCTTTTGGCGAAAGTGCTGTTTTCACAGTGCTAAGTACTCTCAACTCTATTAACAATGTAGGTTTTACCAGTTTTCTAAGTCTCTCTTATTTTCTTGTACTTATACTTGGAATTCTCTGTGTAAACCTCTGTAACTTCTCTAGGTAGATGAATCACTGTGTACTTTCTCTTGTTTCTATCTGTTACTAATCTTGAGAAACTCATACATTCTCTGTTACCTGTTTCCCGGTCTTAGAGAAGTAGATTTCTTTCGGCGAAAGTGCTGTTTTCACAGTGCTAAGTACTCCCAACTCTATCAACAATGTAGGTTTTACCAGTTTTCTAAGTCTCTCTTATTTTCTTGTACTTATACTTGGAATTCTCTGTGTAAACCTCTGTAACTTCTCTAGGTGGATGAATCACTGTGTACTTTCTCTTGTTTCTATCTGTTACCAATCTTGAGAAACTCATACATTCACTTTTCACTGTTTCCCGGTCTTAGAGAAGTAGATTTCTTTCGGCGAAAGTGCTGTTTTCACAGTGCTAAGTACTCCCAACTCTATCAACAATGTAGGTTTTACCAGTTTTCTAAGTCTCTCTTATTTTCTTGTACTTATACTTGGAATTCTCTGTGTAAACCTCTGTAACTTCTCTAGGTAGATGAATCACTGTGTACTTTCTCTTGTTTCTATCTGTTACTAATCTTGAGAAACTCATACATTCTCTGTTACCTGTTTCCCGGTCTTAGAGAAGTAGATTTCTTTTGGCGAAAGTGCTGTTTTCACAGTGCTAAGTATTCCCAACTCTATCAACAATGTAGGTTTTACCAGTTTTCTAAGTCTCTCTTATTTTCTTGTACTTATACTTGGAATTCTCTGTGTAAACCTCTGTAACTACTCTAGGTAGATGAATCACTGTGTACTTTCTCTTGTTTCTATCTGTTACCAATCTTGAGAAACTCATATATTGTCTGTTCACTGTTTCCCGGTCTTAGAGAAGTAGATTTCTTTCTGCGAAAGTGCTGTTTACACAGTGCTAAGTACTCCCAACCCAATCAACAATGTAAGTTTTACCAGTTTTCTAAGTCTCTCTTATCTTCTTTTACTTATACTTGGAATTTTCTGTGTAAACCTCTGTAACTTCTCTAGGTAGATGAATCACTGTGTACTTTCTCTTGTTTCTATCTGTTACCAATCTTGAGAAACTCATACATTCTCTGTTACCTGTTACCCGGTCTTAGAGAGGTAGATTGCTTTCGGCGAAAGTGCTGTTTTCACAGTGCTAAGTACTCCCAACTCTATCAACAATGTAGGTTTTACCAGTTTTCTAAGTCTCTCTTGTCTTCTTGTACTTCTACTTGGAATTCTCTGTCTAAACATCTGTAACGTCTCTAGGTAGATGAATCACTGTGTACTTTCTCTTGTTTCTATATGTTACCAATCTTGAGAAACTCATACATTCCCTTGTCACTGTTTCCCGGTCTTAGAGAAGTAGATTTCTTTCGGCGAAAGTGGTGTTTTCACAGTGCAAAGTACTCCCAACTCAATCAGCAATGTAAGATTTACCAGTTTTCTAAGTCTCTCTTATCTTCTTTTTCTTATACTTGGAATTTTCTGTGTAAACCTCTGTATCTTCTCTAGGTAGATGAATCACTGTGTACTTTCTCTTGTTTCTATCTGTTACCAATCTTGAGAAACTCATACATTCTCTTTTCACTGTTTCCCGGTCTTAGAGAAGTAGATTTCTTTCGGCAAAACTGCTGTTTTCACAGTGCTAAGTACTCCCAACTCTATCAACAATGTAGGTTTTACCAGTTTTCTAAGTCTCTCTTATTTTCTTGTACTTATACTTGGAATTCTCTGTGTAAACCTCTGTAACTTCTCTAGGTAGATGAATCACTGTGTACTTTCTCTTGTTTCTATCTTTTACTAATCTTGAGAAACTCATACATTCTCTGTTACCTGTTTCCCGGTCTTAGAGAAGTAGATTTCTTTCGACGAAAGTGCTGTTTTCACAGTGCTAAGGACTCCCAACTCTATCAACAATGTAGGTTTTTCCAGTTTTCTAAGTCTCTCTTATTTTCTTGTACTTATACTTGGAATTCTCTGTGTAAACCTCTGTAACTTCTCTAGGTAGATGAATCACTGTGTACTTTCTCTTGTTTCTATCTGTTACCAATCTTGAGAAACTCATACATTCTCTTTTCACTGTTTCCTGGTCTTAGAGAAGTAGATTTCTTTCGGCGAAAGTGCTGTTTTCACAGTGCTAAGTACTCCCAACTCTATCAACAATGTAGGTTTTACCAGTTCTCTAAGTCTCTCTTTTTTTCTTGTACTTATACTTGGATTTCTCTGTGTAAACCTCTGTAACTTCTCTAGGTAGATGAATCACTGTGTACTTTCTCTTGATTCTATCTGTTACTAATCTTGAGAAACTCATACATTCTCTGTTACCTGTTTCCCGGTCTTAGAGAAGTAGATTTCTTTCGGCGAAAGTGCTGTTTTCACAGTGCTAAGTACTCCCAACTCTATCAACAATGTAGGTTTTACCAGTTTTCTAAGTCTCTCTTATTTTCTTGTACTTATACTTGGAATTCTCTGTGTAAACCTCTGTAACTTCTCTAGGTAGATGAATCACTGTGTACCTTCTCTTGTTTCTATCTGTTACCAATCTTGAGAAACTCATACATTCTCTTTTCACTGTTTCCCAGTCTTAGAGAAGTAGATTTCTTTCGGCGAAAGTGCTGTTTTCACAGTGCTAAGTACTCCCAACTCTATCAACAATGTAGGTTTTACCAGTTCTCTAAGTCTCTCTTTTTTTCTTGTACTTATACTTGGATTTCTCTGTGTAAACCTCTGTAACTTCTCTAGGTAGATGAATCACTGTGTACTTTCTCTTGTTTCTATCTGTTACCAATCTTGAGAAACTCATACATTCTCTTTTCACTGTTTCCCGGTCTTAGAGAAGTAGATTTATTTCGGCGAAAGTGCTGTTTTCACAGTGCTAAGTACTCCCAACCCAATGAACAATGTAAGTTTTACCAGTTTTCTAAGTCTCTCTTATCTTCTTTTACTTATTCTTGGAATTTTCTGTGTAAACCTCTGTAACTTCTCTAGGTAGATGAATCACTGTGTACTTTCTCTTGTTTCCATCTGTTACCAATCTTGAGAAACTCATACATTCTCTTTTCACTGTTTCCCAGTCTTACTGAAGTAGATTTCTTTCTGCGAAAGTGCTGTTTTCACAGTGCTAAGTACTCCCAACTCTATCAACAATGTAGGTTTTACCAGTTTTCTAAGTCTCTCTTATTTTCTTGTACTTATACTTGGAATTCTCTGTGTAAACCTCTGTAACTTCTCTAGGTAGATGAATCACTGTGTACCTTCTCTTGTTTCTATCTGTTATCAATCTTGAGAAACTCATACATTCTCTTTTCACTGTTTCCCGGTCTTAGAGAAGTAGATTTCTTTTGGCGAAAGTGCTGTTTTCACAGTGCTAAGTACTTCCAACTCTATCAACAATGTAGGTTTTACCAGTTTTCTAAGTCTCTCTTATTTTCTTGTACTTATACTTGGAATTCTCTGTGTAAACCTCTGTAATTTCTCTAGGTAGATGAATCACTGTGTACTTTCTCTTGTTTCTATCTGTTACCAATCTTGAGAAACTCATACATTCTCTTTTCACTGTTTCACGGTCTTAGAGAGGTAGATTTCTTTTGGCGAAAGTGCTGTTTTCACAGTGCTAAATACTCCCAACTCAATCAATAATGTAAGTTTTACCAGTTTTCTAAGTCTCTCTTATCTTCTTTTACTTATACTTGGAATTTTCTGTGTAAACCTCCGTAACTTCTCTACGTAGATGAATCACTGTGTGCTTTCTCTTGTTTCTATCTGTTACCAATCTTGAGAAACTCATACATTCTCTTTTCACTGTTTCCCGGTCTTAGAGAAGTAGATTTCTTTCGGCGAAAGTGCTGTTTTCACAGTGCTAAGTACTCCCAAATCTATCAACAATGTAGGTTTTACCAGTTTTCTAAGTCTCTCTTATTTTCTTGTACTTATACTTCGAATTCTCAGTGTAAACCTCTGTAACTTCTCTAGGTAGATGAATCACTGTGTACTTTCTCTTGTTTCTATCTGTTACCAATCTTCAGAAACTCATACATTCTCTTTTCACTGTTTCCCGGTCTTAGAGAAGTAGATTTCTTTCGGTGAAAGTGCTGTTTTTACAGTGCTAAGTACTCCCAACTCTATCAACAATGTAGGTTTTACCAGTTTTCTAAGTCTCTCTTATTTTCTTGTACTTATACTTGGAATTCTCTGTGTAAACCTCTGTAACTTCTCTAGGTAGATGAATCACTGTGTACTTTCTCTTGTTTCTATCTGTTACTAATATTGAGAAACTCATACATTTTCTGTTACCTGTTTGCCGGTCTTAGAGAAGTAGATTTCTTTCTGCGAAAGTGCTGTTTTCACAGTGCTAAGTACTCCCAACTCTATCAACAATGTAGGTTTTACCAGTTTTCTAAGTCTCTCTTATTTTCTTGTATTTATACTTGGAATTCTCTGTGTAAACCACTGTAACTTCTCTAGGTAGATGAATCACTGAGTACTTTCTGTTGTTTCTATCTGTTACCAATCTTGAGAAACTGATACATTCCCTTGTCACTGTTTCCCGGTCTTAGAGAAGTAGATTTCTTTCGGCCAACGTGGTGTTTTCACAGTGCAAAGTACTCCCAACTCAATCAGCAATGTAAGATTTACCAGTTTTCTAAGTCTTTCTTATCTTCTTTTTCTTATACTTGGAATTTTCTGTGTAAACCTCTGTAACTTCTCTAGGTAGATGAATCACTGTGTACTTTCTCTTGTTTCTATCTGTTACCAATCTTGAGAAACTCATACATTCTCTTTTCACTGTTTCCCGGTCTTAGAGAAGTAGATTTCTTTCGGCGAAAGTGCTGTTTTCACAGTGCTAAGTACTCCCAACTCTATCAACAATGTAGGTTTTACCAGTTTTCTAAGTCTCTCTTATTTTCTTGTACTTATACTTGGAATTCTCTGTGTAAACCTCTGTAACTTCTCTAGGTAGATGAATCACTCTGTACTTTCTCTTGTTTCTATCTGTTACCAATCTTGAGAAACTCATACATTCTCTGTTACCTGTTTCCCGGTGTTAGAGAACTAGATTTCTTTCTGCGAAAGTGCTGTTTTCACAGTGCTAAGTACTCCCAACTCTATCAACAATGTAGGTATTACCAGTTTTCTAATTCTCTCTTATTTTCTTGTACTTATACTTGGAATTCTCTGTGTAAACCTCTGTAACTTCTCTAGGTGGATGAATCACTGTGTACTTTCTCTTGTTTCTATCTTTTACAAATCTTGAGAAACTCATACATTCTCTTTTCACTGTTTCACGGTCTTAGAGAAGTAGATTTCTTTCGGCGAAAGTGCTGTTTTCACAGTGCTACATACTCCCAACCCAATCAACAATGTAAGTTTTACCTGTATTCTAAGTCTCTCTTATCTTCTTTTACTTATACTTGGAATTTTCTGTGTAAACCTCTGTAACTCCTCTAGGTAGATAAATCACTTTGTACTTTCTCTTGTTTCTACCTGTTACCAATCTTGAGAAACTCATACATTCTCTTTTCACTGTTTCCCGGTCTTAGAGAAGTAGATTTCTTTTGGCGAAAGTGCTGTTTTCACAGTGCTAAGTACTCCCAACTCTATCAACATTGTAGGTTTTACCAGTTTTCTAAGTCTCTCTTATTTTCTTGTACTTATACTTGGAATTCTCTGTGTAAACCTCTGTAACTTCTCTAGGTAGATGAATCACTGTGTACTTTCTCTTGTTTCTATCTGTTACCAATCTTGAGAAACTCATACATTCTCTTTTCACTGTTTCCCGGTCTTAGAGAAGTAGATTTCTTTCGGTGAAAGTGCTGTTTTCACAGTGCTAAGTACTCCCAACTCTATCAACAATGTAGGTTTTACAAGTATTCTAAGACTTTCTTATATTCTTGTACTTACACTTGGAATTCTCTGTGTAACCCTCCGTAACTTCTCTAGGTAGGTGAATCATTGTGTGCTTTCTCTTGTTTCTATATGTTACCAATCTTGAGAAACTCATATATTCTCTTTTCACTGTTTCCCGGTCGTAGAGAAGTAGATTTCTTTCTGCGAAAGTGCTGTTTTCACAGTGCTAAGTACTCCCAACTCTATCAACAATGTAGGTTTTACCAGTTTTCTAAGTCTCTCTTATTTTCTTGTATTTATACTTGGAATTCTCTGTGTAAATCTCTGTAACTTCTCTAGGTAGATGAATCACTGTGTACTTTCTCTTGTTTCTATCTGTTACCAATCTTGAGAAACTCATACATTCCCTTGTCACTGTTTCCCGGTCTTAGAGAAGTAGATTTCTTTCAGCGAAAGTGGTGTTTTCACAGTGCAAAGTACTCCCAACTCAATCAGCAATGTAAGATTTACTAGTTTTCTAAGTCTCTCTTATCTTCTTTTTCTTATACTTGGAATTTTCTGTGTAAACCTCTGTAACTTCTCTAGGTAGATGAATCACTGTGTACTTTCTCTTGTTTCTATCTGTTACCAATCTTGAGAAACTCATACATTCTCTGTTACCTGTTTCCCGGTCTTAGAGAAGTAGATTTCTTTCGGCGAAAGTGCTGTTTTCACAGTGCTCAGTACTCCAACTCTATCAACAATGTAGGTTTTACCAGTTTTCTAAGTCTCTGTTATTTTCTTGTACTTATACTTGGAATTCTCTGTGTAAACCTCTGTAACTTCACTAGGTAGATGATTCACTGTGTACTTTCTCTTGTTTCTATCTGTTACCAATCTTGAGAAACTCATACATTCTCTTTTCACTGTTTCACGGTCTTAGAGAAGTAGATTTCTTTTGGCGAAAGTGCTGTTTTCACAGTGCTAACTACTCCCAACCCAATCAACAACGTAAGTTTTACCGGTTTTCTAAGTCTCTCTTATCTTCTTTTACTTATACTTGGAGTTTTCTGTGTAAACCTCTGTAACTTCTCTAGGTAGATGAATCACTGTGTACTTTCTCTTGTTTCTATCTGTTACCAATCTTGAGAAACTCATATATTGTCTGTTCATTGTTTCCCGGTCTTAGAGAAGTAGATTTCTTTCTGCGAAAGTGCTGTTTTCACAGTGCTAAGTACTCCCAACTCTATCAACAATGTAGGTTTTACCAGTTTTCTAAGTCTCTCTTATTTTCTTGTACTTATACTTGGAATTCTCTGTGTAAACCTCTGTAACTTCTCTTAGTAGATGAATCACTGTGTACTTTCTCTTGTTTCTATCTGTTACCAATCTTGAGAAACTCATACATTCTCTTTTCACTGTTTCCCGGTCTTAGAGAAGTAGATTTTTTCTGCGAAAGTGCTGTTTTCACAGTGCTAAGTACTCCCAACTCTATCAACAATGTAGGTTTTACCAGTTTTCTAAGTCTCTCTTGTCTTCTCGTACTTCTACTTGGAATTCTCTGTGTAAACCTCTGTAACGTCTCTAGGTAGATGAATCACTGTGTACTTTCTCTTGTTTCTATATCTTACCAATCTTGAGAAACTCATACATTCTCTTTTCACTGTTTCCCGGTCTTAGAGAAGTAGATTTCTTTCGGCGAAAGTGCTGTTTTCACAGTGCTAAGTACTCCCAACTCTATCAACAATGTAGGTTTTACAAGTTTTCTAACTCTCTCTTATTTCCTTGTACTTATACTTGGAATTCTCTATGTAAACCTCTGTAACTTCTCTAGGTAGATGAATCACTGTGTACTTTCTCTTGTTTCTATCTGTTACCAATCTTGAGAAACTCATACATTCTCTTTTCACTGTTTCCCGGTCTTAGAGAAGTAGATTTCTTTCTGCAAAAGTGCTGTTTTCACAGTGCTAAGTACTTCCAACTCTATTAACAATGTAGGTTTTACCAGTTTTCTAAGTCTCTCTTATTTTCTTGTACTTATACTTGGAATTCTCTGTGTAAACCTCTGTAACTTCTCTAGGTAGATGAATCACTGTGTACTTTCTCTTGTTTCTATCTGTTACCAATCTTGAGAAACTCAAACATTCTCTTTTCACTGTTTCCTGGTCTTAGAAAAGTAGATTTCTTTCGGCGAAAGTGCTGTTTTCACAGTGCTAAGTACTCCCAACTCTATCAACAATGTAGGTTTTACCAGTTCTCTAAGTCTCTCTTTTTTTCTTGTACTTATACTTGGATTTCTCTGTGTAAACCTCTGTAACTTCTCTAGGTAGATGAATCACTGTGTACTTTCTCTTGATTCTATCTGTTACTAATCTTGAGAAACTCATACATTCTCTGTTACCTGTTTCCCGGTCTTAGAGAAGTAGATTTCTTTCGGCGAAAGTGCTGTTTTCACAGTGCTCAGTACTCCAACTCTATCAACAATGTAGGTTTTACCAGTTTTCTAAGTCTCTCTTATTTTCTTGTACTTATACTTGGAATTCTCTGTGTAAACCTCTGTAACTTCCCTAGGTAGATAAATCACTGTGTACTTTCTCTTGTTTCTATCTGTTACCAATCTTGAGAAACTCAAACATTCTCTTTTCACTGTTTCCTGGTCTTAGAAAAGTAGATTTCTTTCGGCGAAAGTGCTGTTTTCACAGTGCTAAGTACTCCCAACTCTATCAACAATGTAGGTTTTACCAGTTCTCTAAGTCTCTCTTTTTTTCTTGTACTTATACTTGGATTTCTCTGTGTAAACCTCTGTAACTTCTCTAGGTAGATGAATCACTGTGTACTTTCTCTTGATTCTATCTGTTACTAATCTTGAGAAACTCATACATTCTCTGTTACCTGTTTCCCGGTATTAGAGAAGTAGATTTCTTTCGGCGAAAGTGCTGTTTTCACAGTGCTCAGTACTCCAACTCTATCAACAATGTAGGTTTTACCAGTTTTCTAAGTCTCTCTTATTTTCTTGTACTTATACTTGGAATTCTCTGTGTAAACCTCTGTAACTTCCCTAGGTAGATAAATCACTGTGTACTTTCTCTTGTTTCTATCTGTTACCAATCTTGAGAAACTCATACATTCTCTTTTCACTGTTTCACGGTCTTAGAGAAGTAGATTTCTTTCGGCGAAAGTGCTGTTTTCACAGTGCTAACTACTCCCAACCCAATCAACAACGTAAGTTTTACCAGTTTTCTAAGTCTCTCTTATCTTCTTTTACTTATACTTGGAATTTTCTGTGTAAACCTCTGTAACTTCTCTAGGTAGATGAATCACTGTGTACTTTCTCTTGTTTCTATCTGTTACCAATCTTGAGAAACTCATATATTGTCTGTTCACTGTTTCCCGGTCTTAGAGAAGTAGATTTCTTTCTGCGAAAGTGCTGTTTTCACAGTGCTAAGTACTCCCAACCCAATCAACAATGTAAGTTTTACCAGTTTTCTAAGTCTCTCTTATCTTCTTTTACTTATACTTGGAATTTTCTGTGTAAACCTCTGTAACTTCTCTAGGTAGATGAATCACTGTGTACTTTCTCTTGTTTCTATCTGTTACCAATCTTGAGAAACTCATACATTCTCTTTTCACTGTTTCCCAGTCTTAGAGAAGTAGATTTCTTTCTGCGAAAGTGCTGTTTTCACAGTGCTAAGTACTCCCAACTCTATCAACAATGTAGGTTTTACCAGTTTTCTAAGTCTCTCTTATTTTCTTGTACTTATACTTGGAATTCTCTGTGTAAACCTCTGTAACTTCTCTAGGTAGATGAATCACTGTGTACCTTCTCTTGTTTCTATCTGTTATCAATCTTGAGAAACTCATACATTCTCTTTTCACTGTTTCCCGGTCTTAGATAAGTAGATTTCTTTCTGCGAAAGTGCTGTTTTAACAGTGCTAAGTACTCCCAACTCTATCAACAATGTAGGTTTTACCAGTTTTCTAAGTCTCTCTTATTTTCTTGTACTTATACTTGGAATTCTCTGTGTAAACCTCTGTTATTTCTCTAGGTAGATGAATCACTGTGTACTTTCTCTTGTTTCTATCTGTTACCAATCTTGAGAAACTCATACATTCTCTGTTACCTGTTTCCCGGTCTTAGAGAGGTAGATTTCTTTCGGCGAAAGTGCTGTTTTCACAGTGCTAAGTACTCCCAACTCAATCAACAATGTAAGTTTTACCAGTTTTCTAAGTCTCTGTTATCTTCTTTTACTCATACTTGGAATTATCTGTGTAAACCTCTGTAACTTCTCTAGGTAGATGAATCACTGTGTACTTTCTCTTGTTTCTATCTGTTACCAATCTTGAGAAACTCATACATTCTCTTTTCACTGTTTCCCGGTCTTAGAGAAGTAGATTTCTTTCGGCGAAAGTGCTGTTTTCACAGTGCTAAGTACTCCCAACTCTATCAACAATGTAGGTTTTACCAGTTTTCTAAGTCTCTCTTATTTTCTTGTACTTATACTTGGAATTCTCTGTGTAAACCGCTGTAGCTTCTCTAGGTAGATGAATCACTGTGTACTTTCTCTTGTTTCTATCTGTTACCAATCTTGAGAAACTCATCCATTCTCTGTTACCTGTTTCCCGGTGTTAGAGAAGTAGATTTCTTTCGGCGAAAGTGCTGTTTTCACAGTGCTAAGTACTCCCAACTCTATCAACAATGTAGGTTTTACCAGTTTTCTTAGTCTCTCTTATTTTCTTGTACTTATACTTGGAATTCTCTGTGTAAACCTCTGTAACTTCTCTAGGTAGATGAATCACTGTGTACTTTCTCTTGTTTCTATCTGTTACCAATCTTGAGAAACTCATACATTCTCTTTTCACTGTTTCACGGTCTTAGAGAAGTAGATTTCTTTCGGCGAAAGTGCTGTTTTCACAGTGCTAACTACTCCCAACCCAATCAACAACGTAAGTTTTACCAGTTTTCTAAGTCTCTCTTATCTTCTTTTACTTATACTTGGAATTTTCTGTGTAAACCTCTGTAACTTCTCTAGGTAGATGAATCACTGTGTACTTTCTCTAGTTTCTATCTGTTACCAATCTTGAGAAACTCATACATTCTCTTTTCACTGTTTCCCAGTCTTAGAGAAGTAGATTTCTTTCTGCGAAAGTGCTGTTTTCACAGTGCTAAGTACTCCCAACTCTATCAACAATGTAGGTTTTACCAGTTTTCTAAGTCTCTCTTATTTTCTTGTACTTATACTTGGAATTCTCTGTGTAAACCTCTGTAACTTCTCTAGGTAGATGAATCACTGTGTACCTTCTCTTGTTTCTATCTGTTATCAATCTTGAGAAACTCATACATTCTCTTTTCACTGTTTCCCGGTCTTAGAGAAGTAGATTTCTTTCGGCGAAAGTGCTGTTTTCACAGTGCTAAGTACTCCCAACTCTATCAACAATGTAGGTTTTATCAGTTTTCTAAGTCTCTCTTATTTTCTTGTACTTATACTTGGAATTCTCTGTGTAAACCTCTGTTATTTCTCTAGGTAGATGAATCACTGTGTACTTTCTCTTGTTTCTATCTGTTACCAATCTTGAGAAACTCATACATTCTCTTTTCACTGTTTCCCGGTCTTAGAGAAGTAGATTTCTTTCGGCGAAAGTGCTGTTTTCACAGTGCTAAGTACTCCCAACTCAATCAACAATGTAAGTTTTAACAGTTTTCTAAGTCTCTCTTATTTTCTTGTACTTATACTTGGAATTCTCTGTGTAAACCTCTGTAACTTCTCTAGGTAGATGAATCACTGTGTACTTTCTCTTGTTTCTATCTGTTACCAATCTTGAGAAACTCAAACATTCTCTTTTCACTGTTTCCCGGTCTTAGAGAAGTAGATTTCTTTCGGCGAAAGTGCTGTTTTCACAGTGCTAAGTATTCCCAACTCTATCAACAATGTAGGTTTTACCAGTTTTCTAAGTCTCTCTTATTTTCTTGTACTTATACTTGGAATTCTCTGTGTAAACCTCTGTAACTTCTCTAGGTAGATGAATCACTGTGTACTTTCTCTTGTTTCTATCTGTCACCAATCTTGAGAAACTCATACATTCTCTTTTCACTGTTTCCCAGTCTTAGAGAAGTAAATTGCTTTCGGCGAAAGTGCTGTTTTCACAGTGCTAAGTACTCCCAACTCTATCAACAATGTAGGTTTTACCAGTTTTCTAAGTCTCTCTTATTTTCTTGTACTTATACTTGGAATTCTCTGTGTAAACCTCTGTAACTTATCTAGGTAGATGAATCACTGTGTACTTTCTCTTGTTTCTATCTGTTACTAATCTTGAGAAATTCATACATTCTCGGTTACCTGTTTCCCGGTCTTAGAGAAGTAGATTTCTTTCGGCGAAAGTGCTGTTTTCACAGTGCTAAGTACTCCCAACTCTATCAACAATGTAGGTTTTACCAGTTTTCTAGGTCTCTCTTATTTTCTTGTACTTATACTTGGAATTCTCTGTGTAAACCTCTGTAACTTCTCTAGGTAGATGAATCACTGTGTACTTTCTCTTGTTTCTATCTGTTACTGATCTTGAGAAACTCATAGATTCGCTGTTACCTGTTTCCCGGTCTTAGAGAAGTAGATTTCTTTCGGCGAAAGTGCTGTTTTCACAGTGCTAAGTACTCCCAACTCTATCAACAATGTAGGTTTTACCAGTTTTCTAAGTCTCTCTTATTTTCTTGTACTTCTACTTGGAATTCTCTGTGTAAACCTCTGTAACTTCTCTAGGTAGATGAATCACTGTGTGCTTTCTCTTGTTTCTATCTGTTACCAATCTTGAGAAACTCATACATTCTCTTTTCACTGTTTCCCGGTCTTAGAGAAGTACATTTCTTTGGGCGAAAGTGCTGTTTTCACAGTGCTAAATACTCCCAACTCAATCAACAATGTAGGTTTTACCAGTTTTCTAAGTGTCTCTTATTTTCTTGTACTTATACTTGGAATTCTCTGTGTAAACCTCTGTAACTTCTCTAGGTAGATGAATCACTGTGTGCTTTCTCTTGTTTCTATCTGTTACCAATCTTGAGAAACTCATACATTCTCTTTTCACTGTTTCCCGGTCTTAGAGAAGTAGATTTCGTTCGGCGAAAGTGCTGTTTTCACAGTGCTAAGTACTCCCAACTCTATCAACAATGTAGGTTTTACCAGTTTTCTAAGTCTCTCCTATTTTCTTGTACTTATACTTGGAATTGTCTGTGTAAACCTCTGTAATTTCTCTAGGTAGATGAATCACTGTGTACTTTCTCTTGTTTCTATCTGTTACTAATCTTGAGAAACTCATACATTCTCTGTTACCTGTTTCCCGGTCTTAGAGAAGTAGATTGCTTTCGGCGAAAGTGCTGTTTTCACAGTGCTAAGTACTCCCAACTCAATCAACAATGTAGGTTTTACCAGTTTTCTAAGTCTCTCTTATCTTCTTTTACTTATACTTGGAATTTTCTGTGTAAACCTCTGTAATTTCTCTAGGTAGATGAATCACTGTGTACTTCTTTTGTTTCTATCTGTTACTAATCTTGAGAAACTCATACATTCTCTGTTACCTGTTTCCCGGTGTTAGAGAAGTAGATTTCTTTCTGTGAAAGTGCTGTTTTCACAGTGCTAAGTACTCCCGAACTCTATCAACAATGTAGGTTTTACCAGTTTTCTCAGTCTCTCTTACTTTCTTGTACTTATACTTGGAACTCTGTGTAAACCTCTGTAACTTCTCTAGGTAGATGAATCACTGTGTACTTTCTCTTGTTTCTATCTGTTACCAATCTTGAGAAACTCATACATTCTCTTTTCACTGTTTCCCGGTCTTAGAGAAGTAGATTTCTTTCGGCGAAAGTGCTGTTTTCACAGTGCTAAGTACTCCCAACTCTATCAACAATGTAGGTTTTACCAGTTTTCTAAGTCTCTCTTATTTTCTTGTACTTATACTTGGAATTCTCTGTGTAAACCTCTGTAACTTCTCTAGGTAGATGAATCACTGTGTACTTTCTCTTGTTTCTATCTGTTGCCAATCTTGAGAAACTCATACATTCTCTGTTACCTGTTTCCCGGTCTTAGAGAAGTAGATTTCTTTCGGCGAAAGTGCTGTTTTCACAGTGCTAAGTATTCCCAACTCTATCAACAATGTAGGTTTTACCAGTTTTCTAAGTCTCTCTTATTTTCTTGTACTTATACTTGGAATTCTCTGTGTAAACCTCTGTAACTTCTCTAGGTAGATGAATGACTGTGTACTTTCTCTTGTTTCTATCTGTTACCAATCTTGAGAAACTCATACATTCCCTTGTCACTGTTTCCCGGTCTTAGAGAAGTAGATTTCTTTCGGCGAAAGTGGTGTTTTCACAGTGCAAAGTACTCCCAACTCAATCAGCAATGTAAGATTTACCAGTTTTCTAAGTCTCTCTTATCTTCTTTTTCTTATACTTGGAATTTTCTGTGTAAACCTCTGTATCTTCTCTAGGTAGATGAATCACTGTGTACTTTCTCTTGTTTCTATCTGTTACCAATCTTGAGAAACTCATACATTCTCTTTTCACTGTTTCACGGTCTTAGAGAAGTAGATTTCTTTTGGCGAAAGTGCTGTTTTCACAGTGCTAACTACTCCCAACCCAATCAACAACGTAAGTTTTACCGGTTTTCTAAGTCTCTCTTATCTTCTTTTACTTATACTTGGAATTTTCTGTGTAAACCTCTGTAACTTCTCTAGGTAGATGAATCACTGTGTACTTTCTCTTGTTTCTATCTGTTACCAATCTTGAGAAACTCATATATTGTCTGTTCACTGTTTCCCGGTCTTAGAGAAGTAGATTTCTTTCTGCGAAAGTGCTGTTTTCACAGTGCTAAGTACTCCCAACCCAATCAACAATGTAAGTTTTACCAGTTTTCTAAGTCTCTCTTATCTTCTTTTACTTATACTTGGAATTTTCTGTGTAAACCTCTGTAACTTCTCTAGGTAGATGAATCACTGTGTACTTTCTCTTGTTTCTATCTGTTACCAATCTTGAGAAACTCATACATTCTCTGTTACCTGTTTCCCGGTCTTAGAGAGGTAGATTTCTTTTGGCGAAAGTGCTGTTTTCACAGTGCTAAGTACTCCCAACTCTATCAACAATGTAGGTTTTACCAGTTTTCTAGGTCTCTCTTGTCTTCTTGTACTTCTACGTGGAATTCTCTGTGTAAACATCTGTAACGTCTCTAGGTAGATTAATCACTGTGTACTTTCTCTTGTTTCTATATGTTACCAATCTTGAGAAACTCATACATTCCCTTGTCACTGTTTCCCGGTCTTAGAGAAGTAGATTTCTTTCGGCGAAAGTGTTGTTTTCACAGTGCAAAGTACTCCCAACTCAATCAGCAATGTAAGATTTACCAGTTTTCTAAGTCTCTCTTATCTTCTTTTTCTTATACTTGGAATTTTCTGTGTAAACCTCTGTATCTTCTCTAGGTAGATGAATCACTGTGTACTTTCTCTTGTTTCTATCTGTTACCAATCTTGAGAAACTCATACATTCTCTTTTCACTGTTTCCCGGTGTTAGAGAAGTAGATTTCTTTCGGCGAAAGTGCTGTTTTCACAGTGCTAAGTACTCCCAACTCTATCAACAATGTATGTTTTACCAGTTTTCTAAGTCTCTCTTATTTTCTTGTACTTATACTTGGAATTCTCTGTGTAAACCTCTGTAACTTCTCTAGGTAGATGAATCACTGTGTACTTTCTCTTGTTTCTATCTGTTACCAATCTTGAGAAACTCATACATTCTCTTTTCACTGTTTCCCAGTCTTAGAGAAGTAGATTTCTTTCTGCGAAAGTGCTGTTTTCACAGTGCTAAGTACTCCCAACTCTATCAACAATGTAGGTTTTACCAGTTTTCTAAGTCTCTCTTATTTTCTTGTTCTTATACTTGGAATTCTCTGTGTAAACCGCTGTAGCTTCTCTAGGTAGATGAATCACTGTGTACTTTCTCTTGTTTCTATCTGTTACCAATCTTGAGAAACTCATCCATTCTCTGTTACCTGTTTCCCGGTGTTAGAGAAGTAGATTTCTTTCGGCGAAAGTGCTGTTTTCACAGTGCTAAGTACTCCCAACTCGATCAACAATGTAGGTTTTACCAGTTTTCTAAGTCTCTCTTATTTTCTTGTACTTATACTTGGAATTCTCTGTGTAAACCTCTGTAACTTCTCTTAGTAGATGAATCACTGTGTACTTTCTCTTGTTTCTATCTGTTACCAATCTTGAGAAACTCATACATTCTCTTTTCACTGTTTCCCGGTCTTAGAGAAGTAGATTTTTTCTGCGAAAGTGCTGTTTTCACAGTGCTAAGTACTCCCAACTCTATCAACAATGTAGGTTTTACCAGTTTTCTAAGTCTCTCTTGTCTTCTTGTACTTCTACTTGGAATTCTCTGTGTAAACCTCTGTAACGTCTCTAGGTAGATGAATCACTGTGTACTTTCTCTTGTTTCTATATGTTACCAATCTTGAGAAACTCATACATTCTCTTTTCACTGTTTCCCGGTCTTAGAGAAGTAGATTTCTTTTGGCGAAAGTGCTGTTTTCACAGTGCTAAGTACTCCCAACTCTATCAACAATGTAGGTTTTACAAGTTTTCTAACTCTCTCTTATTTCCTTGTACTTATACTTGGAATTCTCTATGTAAACCTCTGTAACTTCTCTAGGTAGATGAATCACTGGGTACTTTCTCTTGTTTCTATCTGTTACCAATCTTGAGAAACTCATACATTCTCTTTTCACTGTTTCCCAGTCTTAGAGAAGTAGATTTCTTTCTGCAAAAGTGCTGTTTTCACAGTGCTAAGTACTTCCAACTCTACTAACAATGTAGGTTTTACCAGTTTTCTAAGTCTCTCTTGTCTTCTTGTACTTCTACTTGGAATTCTCTGTGTAAACCTCTGTAACTTCTCTAGGTAGATGAATCACTGTGTACTTTCTCTTGTTTCTATCTGTTACCAATCTTGAGAAACTCATACATTCTCTTTTCACTGTTTCCTGGTCTTAGAGAAGTAGATTTCTTTCGGCGAAAGTGCTGTTTTCACAGTGCTAAGTACTCCCAACTCTATCAACAATGTAGGTTTTACCAGTTCTCTAAGTCGCTCTTTTTTTCTTGTACTTATACTTGGATTTCTCTGTGTAAACCTCTGTAACTTCTCTAGGTAGATGAATCACTGTGTACTTTCTCTTGATTCTATCTGTTACTAATCTTGAGAAACTCATACATTCTCTGTTACCTGTTTCCCGGTCTTAGAGAAGTAGATTTCTTTCGACGAAAGTGCTGTTTTCACAGTGCTCAGTACTCCAACACTATCAACAATGTAGGTTTTACCAGTTTTCTAAGTCTCTCTTATTTTCTTGTACTTATACTTGGAATTCTCTGTGTAAACCTCTGTAACTTCTCTAGGTAGATGAATCACTGTGTACTTTCTCTTGTTTCTATCTGTTACCAATCTTGAGAAACTCATACATTCTCTTTTCACTGTTTCACGGTCTTAGAGAAGTAGATTTCTTTCGGCGAAAGTGCTGTTCTCACAGTGCTAACTACTCCCAACCCAATCAACAACGTAAGTTTTACCAGTTTTCTAAGTCTCTCTTATCTTCTTTTACTTATACTTGGAATTTTCTGTGTAAACCTCTGTAACTTCTCTAGGTAGATGAATCACTGTGTACTTTCTCTTGTTTCTATCTGTTACCAATCTTGAGAAACTCATATATTGTCTGTTCACTGTTTCCCGGGCTTAGAGAAGTAGATTTCTTTCTGCGAAAGTGCTGTTTTCACAGTGCTAAGTACTCCCAACCCAATCAACAATGTAAGTTTTACCAGTTTTCTAAGTCTCTCTTATCTTCTTTTACTTATACTTGGAATTTTCTGTGTAAACCTCTGTAACTTCTCTAGGTAGATGAATCACTGTGTACTTTCTCTTGTTTCTATCTGTTACCAATCTTGAGAAACTCATACATTCTCTTTTCACTGTTTCCCAGTCTTAGAGAAGTAGATTTCTTTCTGCGAAAGTGCTGTTTTCACAGTGCTAAGTACTCCCAACTCTATCAACAATGTAGGTTTTACCAGTTTTCTAAGTCTCTCTTATTTTCTTGTACTTATACTTGGAATTCTCTGTGTAAACCTCTGTAACTTCTCTAGGTAGATGAATCACTGTGTACCTTCTCTTGTTTCTATCTGTTATCAATCTTGAGAAACTCATACATTCTCTTTTCACTGTTTCCCGGTCTTAGATAAGTAGATTTCTTTCGGCGAAAGTGCTGTTTTAACAGTGCTAAGTACTCCCAACTCTATCAACAATGTAGGTTTTACCAGTTTTCTAAATCTCTCTTATTTTCTTGTACTTATACTTGGAATTCTCTGTGCAAACCTCTGTTATTTCTCTAGGTAGATGAATCACTGTGTACTTTCTCTTGTTTCTATCTGTTACCAATCTTGAGAAACTCATACATTCTCTGTTACCTGTTTCCCGGTCTTAGAGAGGTAGATTTCTTTCGGCGAAAGTGCTCTTTTCACAGTGCTAAGTACTCCCAACTCAATCAACAATGTAAGTTTTACCAGTTTTCTAAGTCTCTGTTATCTTCTTTTACTCATACTTGGAATTATCTGTGTAAACCTCTGTAACTTCTCTAGGTAGATGAATCACTGTGTACTTTCTCTTGTTTGTATCTGTTACCAATCTTGAGAAACTCATACATTCTCTTTTCACTGTTTCCCGGTCTTAGAGAAGTAGATTTCTTTCGGCGAAAGTGCTGTTTTCACAGTGCTAAGTACTCCCAACTCTATCAACAATGTAGGTTTTACCAGTTTTCTAAGTCTCTCTTATTTTCTTGTACTTATACTTGGAATTCTCTGTGTAAACCGCTGTAGCTTCTCTAGGTAGGTGAATCACTGTGTACTTTCTCTTGTTTCTATCTGTTACCAATCTTGAGAAACTCATCCATTCTCTGTTACCTGTTTCCCGGTGTTAGAGAAGTAGATTTCTTTCGGCGAAAGTGCTGTTTTCACAGTGCTAAGTACTCCCAACTCTATCAACAATGTAGGTTTTACCAGTTTTCTAAGTCTCTCTTATTTTCTTGTACTTATACTTGGAATTCTCTGTGTAAACCTCTGTAACTTCTCTTAGTAGATGAATCACTGTGTACTTTCTCTTGTTTCTATCTGTTACCAATCTTGAGAAACTCATACATTCTCTTTTCACTGTTTCCCGGTCTTAGAGAAGTAGATTTTTTCTGCGAAAGTGCTGTTTTCACAGTGCTAAGTACTCCCAACTCAATCAACAATGTAGGTTTTACCAGTTTTCTAAGTCTCTCTTGTCTTCTTGTACTTCTACTTGGAATTCTCTGTGTAAACCTCTGTAACGTCTCTAGGTAGATGAATCACTGTGTACTTTCTCTTGTTTCTATATGTTACCAATCTTGAGAAACTCATACATTCTCTTTTCACTGTTTCCCGGTCTTAGAGAAGTAGATTTCTTTCGGCGAAAGTGCTGTTTTCACAGTGCTAAGTACTCCCAACTCTATCAACAATGTAGGTTTTACAAGTTTTCTAACTCTCTCTTATTTCCTTGTACTTATACTTGGAATTCTCTATGTAAACCTCTGTAACTTCTCTAGGTAGATGAATCACTGGGTACTTTCTCTTGTTTTTATCTGTTACCAATCTTGAGAAACTCATACATTCTCTTTTCACTGTTTCCCGGTCTTAGAGAAGTAGATTTCTTTCTGCAAAAGTGCTGTTTTCACAGTGCTAAGTACTTCCAACTCTATTAACAATGTAGGTTTTACCAGTTTTCTAAGTCTCTCTTATTTTCTTGTACTTATACTTGGAATTCTCTGTGTAAACCTCTGTAACTTCTCTAGGTAGATGAATCACTGTGTACTTTCTCTTGTTTCTATCTGTTACCAATCTTGAGAAACTCATACATTCTCTTTCACTGTTTCCTGGTCTTAGAGAAGTAGATTTCTTTCGGCGAAAGTGCTGTTTTCACAGTGCTAAGTACTCCCAACTCTATCAACAATGTAGGTTTTACCAGTTCTCTAAGTCTCTCTTTTTTTCTTGTACTTATACTTGGATTTATCTGTGTAAAACTCTGTAACTTCTCTAGGTAGATGAATCACTGTGTACTTTCTCTTGATTCTATCTGTTACTAATCTTGAGAAACTCATACATTCTCTGTTACCTGTTTCCCGGTCTTAGAGAAGTAGATTTCTTTCGGCGAAAGTGCTGTTTTCACAGTGCTCAGTACTCCAACTCTATCAACAATGTAGGTTTTACCAGTTTTCTAAGTCTCTCTTATTTTCTTGTACTTATACTTGGAATTCTCTGTGTAAACCTCTGTAACTTCTCTAGGTAGATGAATCACTGTGTACTTTCTCTTGTTTCTATCTGTTACCAATCTTGAGAAACTCATACATTCTCTTTTCACTGTTTCACGGTCTTAGAGAAGTAGATTTCTTTCGGCGAAAGTGCTGTTTTCACAGTGCTAACTATTCCCAACCCAATCAACAACGTAAGTTTTACCAGTTTTCTAAGTCTCTCTTATCTTCTTTTACTTATACTTGGAATTTTCTGTGTAAACCTCTGTAACTTCTCTAGGTAGATGAATCACTGTGTACTTTCTCTTGTTTCTATCTGTTACCAATCTTGAGAAACTCATATATTGTCTGTTCACTGTTTCCCGGTCTTAGAGAAGTAGATTTCTTTCTGCGAAAGTGCTGTTTTCACAGTGCTAAGTACTCCCAACCCAATCAACAATGTAAGTTTTACCAGTTTTCTAAGTCTCTCTTATCTTCTTTTACTTATACTTGGAATTTTCTGTGTAAACCTCTGTAACTTCTCTAGGTAGATGAATCACTGTGTACTTTCTCTTGTTTCTATCTGTTACCAATCTTGAGAAACTCATACATTCTCTTTTCACTGTTTCCCAGTCTTAGAGAAGTAGATTTCTTTCTGCGAAAGTGCTGTTTTCACAGTGCTAAGTACTCCCAACTCTATCAACAATGTAGGTTTTACCAGTTTTCTAAGTCTCTCTTATTTTCTTGTACTTATACTTGGAATTCTCTGTGTAAACCTCTGTAACTTCTCTAGGTAGATGAATCACTGTGTACCTTCTCTTGTTTCTATCTGTTATCAATCTTGAGAAACTCATACATTCTCTTTTCACTGTTTCCCGGTCTTAGAGAAGTAGATTTCTTTCGGCGAAAGTGCTGTTTTCACAGTGCTAAGTACTCCCAACTCAATCAACAATGTAAGTTTTACCAGTTTTCTAAGTCTCTGTTATCTTCTTTTACTCATACTTGGAATTATCTGTGTAAACCTCTGTAACTTCTCTAGGTAGATGAATCACTGTGTACTTTCTCTTGTTTCTATCTGTTACCAATCTTGAGAAACTCATACATTCTCTTTTCACTGTTTCCCGGTCTTAGAGAAGTAGATTTCTTTCGGCGAAAGTGCTGTTTTCACAGTGCTAAGTACTCCCAACTCTATCAACAATGTAGGTTTTACCAGTTTTCTAAGTCTCTCTTATTTTCTTGTTCTTATACTTGGAATTCTCTGTGTAAACCGCTGTAGCTTCTCTAGGTAGATGAATCACTGTGTACTTTCTCTTGTTTCTATATGTTACCAATCTTGAGAAACTCATACATTCTCTTTTCACTGTTTCCCGGTCTTAGAGAAGTAGATTTCTTTTGGCGAAAGTGCTGTTTTCACAGTGCTAAGTACTCCCAACTCTATCAACAATGTAGGTTTTACAAGTTTTCTAACTCTCTCTTATTTCCTTGTACTTATACTTGGAATTCTCTATGTAAACCTCTGTAACTTCTCTAGGTAGATGAATCACTGGGTACTTTCTCTTGTTTCTATCTGTTACCAATCTTGAGAAACTCATACATTCTCTTTTCACTGTTTCCCGGTCTTAGAGAAGTGGATTTCTTTCTGCAAAAGTGCTGTTTTCACAGTGCTAAGTACTTCCAACTCTATTAACAATGTAGGTTTTACCAGTTTTCTAAGTCTCTCTTGTCTTCTTGTACTTCTACTTGGAATTCTCTGTGTAAACCTCTGTAACTTCTCTAGGTAGATGAATCACTGTGTACTTTCTCTTGTTTCTATCTGTTACCAATCTTGAGAAACTCATACATTCTCTTTTCACTGTTTCCCGGTCTTAGAGAAGTAGATTTCTTTCGGCGAAAGTGCTGTTTTCACAGTGCTAAGTACTCCCAACTCTATCAACAATGTAGGTTTTACCAGTTCTCTAAGTCTCTCTTTTTTTCTTGTACTTATACTTGGATTTCTCTGTGTAAACCTCTGTAACTTCTCTAGGTAGATGAATCACTGGGTACTTTCTCTTGTTTCTATCTGTTACCAATCTTGAGAAACTCATACATTCTCTGTTACCTGTTTCCCGGTCTTAGAGAAGTAGATTTCTTTCGACGAAAGTGCTGTTTTCACAGTGCTCAGTACTCCAACTCTATCAACAATGTAGGTTTTACCAGTTTTCTAAGTCTCTCTTATTTTCTTGTACTTATACTTGGAATTCTCTGTGTAAACCTCTGTAACTTCTCTAGGTAGATGAATCACTGTGTACTTTCTCTTGTTTCTATCTGTTACCAATCTTGAGAAACTCATACATTCTCTTTTCACTGTTTCACGGTCTTAGAGAAGTAGATTTCTTTCGGCGAAAGTGCTGTTTTCACAGTGCTAACTACTCCCAACCCAATCAACAACGTAAGTTTTACCAGTTTTCTAAGTCTATCTTATCTTCTTTTACTTATACTTGGAATTTTCTGTGTAAACCTCTGTAACTTCTCTAGGTAGATGAATCACTGTGTACTTTCTCTTGTTTCTATCTGTTACCAATCTTGAGAAACTCATATATTGTCTGTTCACTGTTTCCCGGTCTTAGAGAAGTAGATTTCTTTCTGCGAAAGTGCTGTTTTCACAGTGCTAAGTACTCCCAACCCAATCAACAATGTAAGTTTTACCAGTTTTCTAACTCTCTCTTATCTTCTTTTACTTATACTTGTAATTTTCTGTGTAAACCTCTGTAACTTCTCTAGGTAGATGAATCACTGTGTACTTTCTCTTGTTTCTATCTGTTACCAATCTTGAGAAACTCATACATTCTCTTTTCACTGTTTCCCGGTCTTAGAGAAGTAGATTTCTTTCGGCGAAAGTGCTGTTTTCACAGTGCTAAGTACTCCCAACTCTATCAACAATGTAGGTTTTACCAGTTTTCTAAGTCTCTCTTATTTTCTTGTACTTATACTTGGAATTCTCTGTGTAAACCGCTGTAGCTTCTCTAGGTAGATGAATCACTGTGTACTTTCTCTTGTTTCTATCTGTTACCAATCTTGAGAAACTCATCCATTCTCTGTTACCTGTTTCCCGGTGTTAGAGAAGTAGATTTCTTTCGGCGAAAGTGCTGTTTTCACAGTGCTAAGTACTCCCAACTCTATCAACAATGTAGGTTTTACCAGTTTTCTAAGTCTCTCTTATTTTCTTGTACTTATACTTGGAATTCTCTGTGTAAACCTCTGTAACTTCTCTTAGTAGATGAATCACTGTGTACTTTCTCTTGTTTCTATCTGTTACCAATCTTGAGAAACTCATACATTCTCTTTTCACTGTTTCCCGGTCTTAGAGAAGTAGATTTTTTCTGCGAAAGTGCTGTTTTCACAGTGCTAAGTACTCCCAACTCTATCAACAATGTAGGTTTTACCAGTTTTCTAAGTCTCTCTTGTCTTCTTGTACTTCTACTTGGAATTCTCTGTGTAAACCTCTGTAACGTCTCTAGGTAGATGAATCACTGTGTACTTTCTCTTGTTTCTATATGTTACCAATCTTGAGAAACTCATACATTCTCTTTTCACTGTTTCCCGGTCTTAGAGAAGTAGATTTCTTTCGGCGAAAGTGCTGTTTTCACAGTGCTAAGTACTCCCAACTCTATCAACAATGTAGGTTTTATCAGTTCTCTAAGTCTCTCTTTTTTTCTTGTACTTATACTTGGATTTCTCTGTGTAAAACTCTGTAACTTCTCTAGGTAGATGAATCACTGTGTACTTTCTCTTGATTCTATCTGTTACTAATCTTGAGAAACTCATACATTCTCTGTTACCTGTTTCCCGGTCTTAGAGAAGTAGATTTCTTTCGGCGAAAGTGCTGTTTTCACAGTGCTCAGTACTCCAACTCTATCAACAATGTAGGTTTTACCAGTTTTCTAAGTCTCTCTTATTTTCTTGTACTTATACTTGGAATTCTCTGTGTAAACCTCTGTAACTTCTCTAGTCAGATGAATCACTGTGTACTTTCTCTTGTTTCTATCTGTTACCAATCTTGAGAAACTCATACATTCTCTTTTCACTGTTTCACGGTCTTAGAGAAGTAAATTTCTTTCGGCGAAAGTGCTGTTTTCACAGTGCTAACTACTCCCAACCCAATCAACAACGTAAGTTTTACCAGTTTTCTAAGTCTCTCTTATCTTCTTTTACTTATACTTGGAATTTTCTGTGTAAACCTCTGTAACTTCTCTAGGTAGATGAATCACTGTGTACTTTCTCTTGTTTCTATCTGTTACCAATCTTGAGAAACTCATATATTGTCTGTTCACTGTTTCCCGGTCTTAGAGAAGTAGATTTCTTTCTGCGAAAGTGCTGTTTTCACAGTGCTAAGTACTCCCAACCCAATCAACAATGTAAGTTTTACCAGTTTTCTAAGTCTCTCTTATCTTCTTTTACTTATACTTGGAATTTTCTGTGTAAACCTCTGTAACTTCTCTAGGTAGATGAATCACTGTGTACTTTCTCTTGTTTCTATCTGTTACCAATCTTGAGAAACTCATACATTCTCTTTTCACTGTTTCCCAGTCTTAGAGAAGTAGATTTCTTTCTGCGAAAGTGCTGTTTTCACAGTGCTAAGTACTCCCAACTCTATCAACAATGTAGGTTTTACCAGTTTTCTAAGTCTCTCTTATTTTCTTGTACTTATACTTGGAATTCTCTGTGTAAACCTCTGTAACTTCTCTAGGTAGATGAATCACTGTGTACCTTCTCTTGTTTCTATCTGTTATCAATCTTGAGAAACTCATACATTCTCTTTTCACTGTTTCCCGGTCTTAGAGAAGTAGATTTCTTTCGGCGAAAGTGCTGTTTTCACAGTGCTAAGTACTCCCAACTCAATCAACAATGTAAGTTTTACCAGTTTTCTAAGTCTCTGTTATCTTCTTTTACTCATACTTGGAATTATCTGTGTAAACCTCTGTAACTTCTCTAGGTAGATGAATCACTGTGTACTTTCTCTTGTTTCTATCTGTTACCAATCTTGAGAAACTCATACATTCTCTTTTCACTGTTTCCCGGTCTTAGAGAAGTAGATTTCTTTCGGCGAAAGTGCTGTTTTCACAGTGCTAAGTACTCCCAACTCTATCAACAATGTAGGTTTTACCAGTTTTCTAAGTCTCTCTTATTTTCTTGTTCTTATACTTGGAATTCTCTGTGTAAACCGCTGTAGCTTCTCTAGGTAGATGAATCACTGTGTACTTTCTCTTGTTTCTATCTGTTACCAATCTTGAGAAACTCATCCATTCTCTGTTACCTGTTTCCCGGTGTTAGAGAAGTAGATTTCTTTCGGCGAAAGTGCTGTTTTCACAGTGCTAAGTACTCCCAACTCTATCAACAATGTAGGCTTTACCAGTTTTCTAAGTCTCTCTTATTTTCTTGTACTTATACTTGGAATTCTCTGTGTAAACCTCTGTAACTTCTCTTAGTAGATGAATCACTGTGTACTTTCTCTTGTTTCTATCTGTTACCAATCTTGAGAAACTCATACATTCTCTTTTCACTGTTTCCCGGTCTTAGAGAAGTAGATTTTTTCTGCGAAAGTGCTGTTTTCACAGTGCTAAGTACTCCCAACTCTATCAACAATGTAGGTTTTACCAGTTTTCTAAGTCTCTCTTGTCTTCTTGTACTTCTACTTGGAATTCTCTGTGTAAACCTCTGTAACGTCTCTAGGTAGATGAATCACTGTGTACTTTCTCTTGTTTCTATATGTTACCAATCTTGAGAAACTCATACATTCTCTTTTCACTGTTTCCCGGTCTTAGAGAAGTAGATTTCTTTTGGCGAAAGTGCTGTTTTCACAGTGCTAAGTACTCCCAACTCTATCAGCAATGTAGGTTTTACAAGTTTTCTAACTCTCTCTTATTTCCTTGTACTTATACTTGGAATTCTCTATGTAAACCTCTGTAACTTCTCTAGGTAGATGAATCACTGGGTACTTTCTCTTGTTTCTATCTGTTACCAATCTTGAGAAACTCATACATTCTCTTTTCACTGTTTCCCGGTCTTAGAGAAGTAGATTTCTTTCTGCAAAAGTGCTGTTTTCACAGTGCTAAGTACTTCCAACTCTATTAACAATGTAGGTTTTACCAGTTTTCTAAGTCTCTCTTGTCTTCTTGTACTTCTACTTGGAATTCTCTGTGTAAACCTCTGTAACTTCTCTAGGTAGATGAATCACTGTGTACTTTCTCTTGTTTCTATCTGTTACCAATCTTGAGAAACTCATACATTCTCTTTTCACTGTTTCCTGGTCTTAGAGAAGTAGATTTCTTTCGGCGAAAGTGCTGTTTTCACAGTGCTAAGTACTCCCAACTCTATCAACAATGTAGGTTTTACCAGTTCTCTAAGTCTCTCTTTTTTTCTTGTACTTATACTTGGATTTCTCTGTGTAAACCTCTGTAACTTCTCTAGGTAGATGAATCACTGTGTACTTTCTCTTGATTCTATCTGTTACTAATCTTGAGAAACTCATACATTCTCTGTTACCTGTTTCCCGGTCTTAGAGAAGTAGATTTCTTTCGGCGAAAGTGCTGTTTTCACAGTGCTCAGTACTCCAACACTATCAACAATGTAGGTTTTACCAGTTTTCTAAGTCTCTCTTATTTTCTTGTACTTATACTTGGAATTCTCTGTGTAAACCTCTGTAACTTCTCTAGGTAGATGAATCACTGTGTACTTTCTCTTGTTTCTATCTGTTACCAATCTTGAGAAACTCATACATTCTCTTTTCACTGTTTCACGGTCTTAGAGAAGTAGATTTCTTTCGGCGAAAGTGCTGTTTTCACAGTGCTAACTACTCCCAACCCAATCAACAACGTAAGTTTTACCAGTTTTCTAAGTCTCTCTTATCTTCTTTTACTTATACTTGGAATTTTCTGTGTAAACCTCTGTAACTTCTCTATGTAGATGAATCACTGTGTACTTTCTCTTGTTTCTATCTGTTACCAATCTTGAGAAACTCATATATTGTCTGTTCACTGTTTCCCGGTCTTAGAGAAGTAGATTTCTTTCTGCGAAAGTGCTGTTTTCACAGTGCTAAGTACTCCCAACCCAATCAACAATGTAAGTTTTACCAGTTTTCTAAGTCTCTCTTATCTTCTTTTACTTATACTTGGAATTTTCTGTGTAAACCTCTGTAACTTCTCTAGGTAGATGAATCACTGTGTACTTTCTCTTGTTTCTATCTGTTACCAATCTTGAGAAACTCATACATTCTCTTTTCACTGTTTCCCAGTCTTAGAGAAGTAGATTTCTTTCTGCGAAAGTGCTGTTTTCACAGTGCTAAGTACTCCCAACTCTATCAACAATGTAGGTTTTACCAGTTTTCTAAGTCTCTCTTATTTTCTTGTACTTATACTTGGAATTCTCTGTGTAAACCTCTGTAACTTCTCTAGGTAGATGAATCACTGTGTACCTTCTCTTGTTTCTATCTGTTATCAATCTTGAGAAACTCATACATTCTCTTTTCACTGTTTCCCGGTCTTAGATAAGTAGATTTCTTTCGGCGAAAGTGCTGTTTTAACAGTGCTAAGTACTCCCAACTCTATCAACAATGTAGGTTTTACCAGTTTTCTAAATCTCTCTTATTTTCTTGTACTTATACTTGGAATTCTCTGTGTAAACCTCTGTTATTTCTCTAGGTAGATGAATCACTGTGTACTTTCTCTTGTTTCTATCTGTTACCAATCTTGAGAAACTCATACATTCTCTGTTACCTGTTTCCCGGTCTTAGAGAGGTAGATTTCTTTCGGCGAAAGTGCTGTTTTCACAGTGCTAAGTACTCCCAACTCAATCAACAATGTAAGTTTTACCAGTTTTCTAAGTCTCTGTTATCTTCTTTTACTCATACTTGGAATTATCTGTGTAAACCTCTGTAACTTCTCTAGGTAGATGAATCACTGTGTACTTTCTCTTGTTTGTATCTGTTACCAATCTTGAGAAACTCATACATTCTCTTTTCACTGTTTCCCGGTCTTAGAGAAGTAGATTTCTTTCGGCGAAAGTGCTGTTTTCACAGTGCTAAGTACTCCCAACTCTATCAACAATGTAGGTTTTACCAGTTTTCTAAGTCTCTCTTATTTTCTTGTACTTATACTTGGAATTCTCTGTGTAAACCGCTGTAGCTTCTCTAGGTAGATGAATCACTGTGTACTTTCTCTTGTTTCTATCTGTTACGAATCTTGAGAAACTCATCCATTCTCTGTTACCTGTTTCCCGGTGTTAGAGAAGTAGATTTCTTTCGGCGAAAGTGCTGTTTTCACAGTGCTAAGTACTCCCAACTCTATCAACAATGTAGGTTTTACCAGTTTTCTAAGTCTCTCTTATTTTCTTGTACTTATACTTGGAATTCTCTGTGTAAACCTCTGTAACATCTCTAGGTAGATGAATCACTGTGTACTTTCTCTTGTTTCTATCTGTTACCAATCTTGAGAAACTCATACATTCTCTTTTCACTGTTTCACGGTCTTAGAGAAGTAGATTTCTTTGGGCGAAAGTGCTGTTTTCACAGTGCTAAGTACTCCCAACTCAATCAACAATGTAAGTTTTACCAGTTTTCTAAGTCTCTCTTATCTTCTTTTACTTATACTTGGAATTTTCTGTGTAAACCTCTGTAACTTCTCTACGTAGATGAATCACTGTGTACTTTCTCTTGTTTCTATCTGTTACCAATCTTGAGAAACTCATACATTCTCTTTTCACTGTTTCCCGGTCTTAGAGAAGTAGATTTCTTTCGGCGAAAGTGCTGTTTTCACAGTGCTAAGTACTCCCAACTCTATCAACAATGTAGGTTTTACCAGTTTTCTAAGTCTCTCTTATTTTCTTGTACTTATACTTGGAATTCTCTGTGTAAACCTCTGTAACTTCTCTAGGTAGATGAATCACTGTGTACTTTCTCTTGTTTCTATCTTTTACTAATCTTGAGAAACTCATACATTCTCTGTTACCTGTTTCCCGGTCTTAGAGAAGTAGATTTCTTTCGGCGAAAGTGCTGTTTTCACAGTGCTAAGTACTCCCAACTCTATCAACAATGTAGGTTTTTCCAGTTTTCTAAGTCTCTCTTATTTTCTTGTACTTATACTTGGAATTCTCTGTGTAAACTTCTGTAACTTCTCTAGGTAGATGAATCACTGTGTACTTTCTCTTGTTTCTATCTGTTACCAATTTTGAGAAACTCATACATTCTCTTTTCACTGTTTCCCGGTCTTAGAGAAGTAGATTTCTTTCGGCGAAAGTGCTGTTTTCACAGTGCTAAGTACTCCCAACTCTATCAACAATGTAGGCTTTACCAGTTTTCTAAGTCTCTCTTATTTTCTTGTACTTATACTTGGAATTCTCTGTGTAAACCTCTGTAACTTCTCTTAGTAGATGAATCACTGTGTACTTTCTCTTGTTTCTATCTGTTACCAATCTTGAGAAACTCATACATTCTCTTTTCACTGTTTCCCGGTCTTAGAGAAGTAGATTTTTTCTGCGAAAGTGCTGTTTTCACAGTGCTAAGTACTCCCAACTCTATCAACAATGTAGGTTTTACCAGTTTTCTAAGTCTCTCTTGTCTTCTTGTACTTCTACTTGGAATTCTCTGTGTAAACCTCTGTAACGTCTCTAGGTAGATGAATCACTGTGTACTTTCTCTTGTTTCTATATGTTACCAATCTTGAGAAACTCATACATTCTCTTTTCACTGTTTCCCGGTCTTAGAGAAGTAGATTTCTTTTGGCGAAAGTGCTGTTTTCACAGTGCTAAGTACTCCCAACTCTATCAGCAATGTAGGTTTTACAAGTTTTCTAACTCTCTCTTATTTCCTTGTACTTATACTTGGAATTCTCTATGTAAACCTCTGTAACTTCTCTAGGTAGATGAATCACTGGGTACTTTCTCTTGTTTCTATCTGTTACCAATCTTGAGAAACTCATACATTCTCTTTTCACTGTTTCCCGGTCTTAGAGAAGTAGATTTCTTTCTGCAAAAGTGCTGTTTTCACAGTGCTAAGTACTTCCAACTCTATTAACAATGTAGGTTTTACCAGTTTTCTAAGTCTCTCTTGTCTTCTTGTACTTCTACTTGGAATTCTCTGTGTAAACCTCTGTAACTTCTCTAGGTAGATGAATCACTGTGTACTTTCTCTTGTTTCTATCTGTTACCAATCTTGAGAAACTCATACATTCTCTTTTCACTGTTTCCTGGTCTTAGAGAAGTAGATTTCTTTCGGCGAAAGTGCTGTTTTCACAGTGCTAAGTACTCCCAACTCTATCAACAATGTAGGTTTTACCAGTTCTCTAAGTCTCTCTTTTTTTCTTGTACTTATACTTGGATTTCTCTGTGTAAACCTCTGTAACTTCTCTAGGTAGATGAATCACTGTGTACTTTCTCTTGATTCTATCTGTTACTAATCTTGAGAAACTCATACATTCTCTGTTACCTGTTTCCCGGTCTTAGAGAAGTAGATTTCTTTCGGCGAAAGTGCTGTTTTCACAGTGCTCAGTACTCCAACACTATCAACAATGTAGGTTTTACCAGTTTTCTAAGTCTCTCTTATTTTCTTGTACTTATACTTGGAATTCTCTGTGTAAACCTCTGTAACTTCTCTAGGTAGATGAATCACTGTGTACTTTCTCTTGTTTCTATCTGTTACCAATCTTGAGAAACTCATACATTCTCTTTTCACTGTTTCACGGTCTTAGAGAAGTAGATTTCTTTCGGCGAAAGTGCTGTTTTCACAGTGCTAACTACTCCCAACCCAATCAACAACGTAAGTTTTACCAGTTTTCTAAGTCTCTCTTATCTTCTTTTACTTATACTTGGAATTTTCTGTGTAAACCTCTGTAACTTCTCTATGTAGATGAATCACTGTGTACTTTCTCTTGTTTCTATCTGTTACCAATCTTGAGAAACTCATATATTGTCTGTTCACTGTTTCCCGGTCTTAGAGAAGTAGATTTCTTTCTGCGAAAGTGCTGTTTTCACAGTGCTAAGTACTCCCAACCCAATCAACAATGTAAGTTTTACCAGTTTTCTAAGTCTCTCTTATCTTCTTTTACTTATACTTGGAATTTTCTGTGTAAACCTCTGTAACTTCTCTAGGTAGATGAATCACTGTGTACTTTCTCTTGTTTCTATCTGTTACCAATCTTGAGAAACTCATACATTCTCTTTTCACTGTTTCCCAGTCTTAGAGAAGTAGATTTCTTTCTGCGAAAGTGCTGTTTTCACAGTGCTAAGTACTCCCAACTCTATCAACAATGTAGGTTTTACCAGTTTTCTAAGTCTCTCTTATTTTCTTGTACTTATACTTGGAATTCTCTGTGTAAACCTCTGTAACTTCTCTAGGTAGATGAATCACTGTGTACCTTCTCTTGTTTCTATCTGTTATCAATCTTGAGAAACTCATACATTCTCTTTTCACTGTTTCCCGGTCTTAGATAAGTAGATTTCTTTCGGCGAAAGTGCTGTTTTAACAGTGCTAAGTACTCCCAACTCTATCAACAATGTAGGTTTTACCAGTTTTCTAAATCTCTCTTATTTTCTTGTACTTATACTTGGAATTCTCTGTGTAAACCTCTGTTATTTCTCTAGGTAGATGAATCACTGTGTACTTTCTCTTGTTTCTATCTGTTACCAATCTTGAGAAACTCATACATTCTCTGTTACCTGTTTCCCGGTCTTAGAGAGGTAGATTTCTTTCGGCGAAAGTGCTGTTTTCACAGTGCTAAGTACTCCCAACTCAATCAACAATGTAAGTTTTACCAGTTTTCTAAGTCTCTGTTATCTTCTTTTACTCATACTTGGAATTATCTGTGTAAACCTCTGTAACTTCTCTAGGTAGATGAATCACTGTGTACTTTCTCTTGTTTGTATCTGTTACCAATCTTGAGAAACTCATACATTCTCTTTTCACTGTTTCCCGGTCTTAGAGAAGTAGATTTCTTTCGGCGAAAGTGCTGTTTTCACAGTGCTAAGTACTCCCAACTCTATCAACAATGTAGGTTTTACCAGTTTTCTAAGTCTCTCTTATTTTCTTGTACTTATACTTGGAATTCTCTGTGTAAACCGCTGTAGCTTCTCTAGGTAGATGAATCACTGTGTACTTTCTCTTGTTTCTATCTGTTACGAATCTTGAGAAACTCATCCATTCTCTGTTACCTGTTTCCCGGTGTTAGAGAAGTAGATTTCTTTCGGCGAAAGTGCTGTTTTCACAGTGCTAAGTACTCCCAACTCTATCAACAATGTAGGTTTTACCAGTTTTCTAAGTCTCTCTTATTTTCTTGTACTTATACTTGGAATTCTCTGTGTAAACCTCTGTAACATCTCTAGGTAGATGAATCACTGTGTACTTTCTCTTGTTTCTATCTGTTACCAATCTTGAGAAACTCATACATTCTCTTTTCACTGTTTCACGGTCTTAGAGAAGTAGATTTCTTTGGGCGAAAGTGCTGTTTTCACAGTGCTAAGTACTCCCAACTCAATCAACAATGTAAGTTTTACCAGTTTTCTAAGTCTCTCTTATCTTCTTTTACTTATACTTGGAATTTTCTGTGTAAACCTCTGTAACTTCTCTACGTAGATGAATCACTGTGTACTTTCTCTTGTTTCTATCTGTTACCAATCTTGAGAAACTCATACATTCTCTTTTCACTGTTTCCCGGTCTTAGAGAAGTAGATTTCTTTCGGCGAAAGTGCTGTTTTCACAGTGCTAAGTACTCCCAACTCTATCAACAATGTAGGTTTTACCAGTTTTCTAAGTCTCTCTTATTTTCTTGTACTTATACTTGGAATTCTCTGTGTAAACCTCTGTAACTTCTCTAGGTAGATGAATCACTGTGTACTTTCTCTTGTTTCTATCTTTTACTAATCTTGAGAAACTCATACATTCTCTGTTACCTGTTTCCCGGTCTTAGAGAAGTAGATTTCTTTCGGCGAAAGTGCTGTTTTCACAGTGCTAAGTACTCCCAACTCTATCAACAATGTAGGTTTTTCCAGTTTTCTAAGTCTCTCTTATTTTCTTGTACTTATACTTGGAATTCTCTGTGTAAACTTCTGTAACTTCTCTAGGTAGATGAATCACTGTGTACTTTCTCTTGTTTCTATCTGTTACCAATTTTGAGAAACTCATACATTCTCTTTTCACTGTTTCCCGGTCTTAGAGAAGTAGATTTCTTTTGGCGAAAGTGCTGTTTTCACAGTGCTAAGTACTCCCAACTCTATCAACAATGTAGGTTTTACCAGTTTTCTAAGTCTCTCTTATTTTCTTGTACTTATACTTGGAATGCTCTGTGTAAACCTCTGTAACTTCTCTAGGTAGATGAATCACTGTGTACTTTCTCTTGTTTCTATCTGTTACCAATCTTGAGAATCTCATGCATTCTCTTTTCACTGTTTCCCGGTCTTAGAGAAGTATATTTCTTTCGGCGAAAGTGCTGTTTTCACAGTGCTAAGTACTCCCAACTCTATCAACAATGTAGGTTTTATCAGTTTTCTAAGTCTCTCTTATTTTCTTGTACTTATACTTGGAATTCTCTGTGTAAACCTCTGTAACTTCTCTAGGTAGATGAATCACTGTGTACTTTCTCTTGTTTCTATCTGTTACCAATCTTGAGAAACTCATACATTCTCTTTTCACTGTTTCCTGGTCTTAGAGAAGTAGATTTCTTTCTGCAAAAGTGCTGTTTTCACAGTGCTAAGTACTTCCAACTCTATTAACAATGTAGGTTTTACCAGTTTTCTAAGTCTCTCTTATTTTCTTGTACTTATACTTGGAATTCTCTGTGTAAACCTCTGTAACTTCTCTAGGTAGATGAATCACTGTGTACTTTCTCTTGTTTCTATCTGTTACCAATCTTGAGAAACTCATACATTCTCTTTTCACTGTTTCCTGGTCTTAGAGAAGAAGATTTCTTTCAGCGAAAGTGCTGTTTTCACAGGGCTAAGTACTCCCAACTCTATCAACAATGTAGGTTTTACCAGTTCTCTAAGTCTCTCTTTTTTTCTTGTACTTATACTTGGATTTCTCTGTGTAAACCCCTGTAACATCTCTAGGTAGATGAATCACTGTGTACTTTCTCTTGATTCTATCTGTTACTAATCTTGAGAAACTCATACATTTTCTGTTACCTGTTTCCCGGTCTTAGAGAAGTAGATTTCTTTCGGGGAAAGTGCTGTTTTGACAGTGCTAAGTACTCCCAACTCTATCAACAATGTAGGTTTTACCAGTTTTCTAAGTCTCTCTTATTTTCTTGTACTTATACTTGGAATTCTCTGTGTAAACCTCTGTAACTTCTCTAGGTAGATGAATCACTGTGTACTTTCTCTTGTTTCTATCTGTTACCAATCTTGAGAAACTCACACATTCTCTTTTCACTGTTTCCTGGTCTTAGAGAAGTAGATTTCTTTCGGCGAAAGTGCTGTTTTCACAGTGCTAAGTACTCCCAACTCTATCAACAATGTAGGTTTTACCAGTTCTCTAAGTCTCTCTTTTTTTCTTGTACTTATACTTGAATTTCTCTGTGTAAACCTCTGTAACTTCTCTAGGTAGATGAATCACTGTGTACTTTCTCTTGATTCTATCTGTTACTAATCTTGAGAAACTCATACATTCTCTGTTACCTGTTTCCCGGTCTTAGAGAAGTAGATTTCTTTCGGCGAAAGTGCTGTTTTCACAGTGCTCAGTACTCCAACTCTATCAACAATGTAGGTTTTACCAGTTTTCTAAGTCTCTCTTATTTTCTTGTACTTATACTTGGAATTCTCTGTGTAAACCTCTGTAACTTCTCTAGGTAGATGAATCACTGTGTACTTTCTCTTGTTTCTATCTGTTACCAATCTTGAGAAACTCATACATTCTCTTTTCACTGTTTCACGGTCTTAGAGAAGTAGATTTCTTTCATCGAAAGTGCTGTTTTCACAGTGCTAACTACTCCCAACCCAATCAACAACGTAAGTTTTACCAGTTTTCTAAGTCTCTCTTATCTTCTTTTACTTATACTTGGAATTTTCTGTGTAAACCTCTGTAACTTCTCTAGGTAGATGAATCACTGTGTACTTTCTCTTGTTTCTATCTGTTACCAATCTTGAGAAACTCATATATTGTCTGTTCACTGTTTCCCGGTCTTAGAGAAGTAGATTTCTTTCTGCGAAAGTGCTGTTTTCACAGTGCTAAGTACTCCCAACCCAATCAACAATGTAAGTTTTACCAGTTTTCTAAGTCTCTCTTATCTTCTTTTACTTATACTTGGAATTTTCTGTGTAAACCTCTGTAACTTCTCTAGGTAGATGAATCACTGTGTACTTTCTCTTGTTTCTATCTGTTACCAATCTTGAGAAACTCATACATTCTCTTTTCACTGTTTCCCAGTCTTAGAGAAGTAGATTTCTTTCTGCGAAAGTGCTGTTTTCACAGTGCTCAGTACTCCCAACTCTATCAACAATGTAGGTTTTACCAGTTTTCTAAGTCTCTCTTATTTTCTTGTACTTATACTTGGAATTCTCTGTGTAAACCTCTGTAACTTCTCTAGGTAGATGAATCACTGTGTACCTTCTCTTGTTTCTATCTGTTACCAATCTTGAGAAACTCATACATTCTCTTTTCACTGTTTCACGGTCTTAGAGAGGTAGATTTCTTTCTGCGAAAGTGCTGTTTTCACAGTGCTAAGTACTCCCAACTCAATCAACAATGTAAGTTTTACCAGTTTTCTAAGTCTCTGTTATCTTCTTTTACTTATACTTGGAATTTTCTGTGTAAACCTCTATAACTTCTCTAGGTAGATGAATCACTGTGTACTTTCTCTTGTTTCTATCTGTTACCAATCTTGAGAAACTCATACATTCTCTTTTCACTGTCTCCCGGTCTTAGAGAAGTAGATTTCTTTCGGCGAAAGTGCTGTTTTCACAGTGCTAAGTACTCCCAACTCTATCAACAATGTAGGTTTTACCAGTTTTCTAAGTCTCTCTGATTTTCTTGTACTTATACTTGGAATTTTCTGTGTAAACCTCTGTAAGTTCTCTAGGTAGATGAATCACTGTGTACTTTCTCTTGTTTCTATCTGTTACTAATCTTGAGAAACTCATACATTCTCTGTTACCTGTTTCCCGGTCTTAGAGAAGTAGATTTCTTTTTGCGAACGTGCTGTTTTCACAGTGCTAAGTACTCCCAACTCTATCAACAATGTAGGTTTTACCAGTTTTCTAAGTCTCTCTTATTTTCTTGTACTTATACTTGGAATTCTCTGTGTAAACCTCTGTAACATCTCTAGGTAGATGAATCACTGTGTACTTTCTCTTGTTTCTATCTGTTACCAATCTTGAGAAACTCATACATTCTCTTTTCACTGTTTCCCGGTCTTAGAGAAGTAGATTTCTTTCGGCGAAAGTGCTGTTTTCACAGTGCTAAGTACTCCCAACTCTATCAACAATGTAGGTTTTACCAGTTTTCTAAGTCTCTCTTATTTTCTTGTACTTATACTTGGAATTCTCTGTGTAAACCTCTGTAACATCTCTAGGTAGATGAATCACTGTGTACTTTCTCTTGTTTCTATCTATTACCAATCTTGAGAAACTCATACATTCTCTTTTCACTGTTTCCCGGTCTTAGAGAAGTAGATTTCTTTCGGCGAAAGTGCTGTTTTCACAGTGCTAAGTACTCCCAACTCTATCAACAATGTAGGTTTTACCAGTTTTCTAAGTCTCTCTTATTTTCTTGTACTTATACTTGGAATTCTCTGTGTAAACCTCTGTAACTTCTCTAGGTAGATGAATCACTGTGTACTTTCTCTTGTTTCTATCTGTTACCAATCTTGAGAAACTCATACATTCTCTGTTACCTGTTTCCCGGTCTTAGAGAAGTAGATTTCTTTCGACGAAAGTGCTGTTTTCACAGTGCTAAGTACTCCCAAATCTATCAACAATGTAGGTTTTTCCAGTTTTATAACTCTCTCTTATTTTCTTGTACTTATACTTGGAATTCTCTGTGTAAACCTCTGTAACTTCTCTAGGTAGATGAATCACTGTGTACTTTCTCTTGTTTCTATCTGTTACCAATCTTGAGAAACTCATACATTCTCTTTTCACTGTTTCCTGGTCTTAGAGAAGTAGATTTCTTTCGGCGAAAGTGCTGTTTTCACAGTGCTAAGTACTCCCAACTCTATCAACAATGTAGGTTTTACCAGTTCTCTAAGTCTCTCTTTTTTTCTTGTACTTATACTTGGATTTCTCTGTGTAAACCTCTGTAACTTCTCTAGGTAGATGAATCACTGTGTACTTTCTCTTGATTCTATCTGTTACTAATCTTGAGAAACTCATACATTCTCTGTTACCTGTTTCCCGGTCTTAGAGAAGTAGATTTCTTTCGGCGAAAGTGCTGTTTTCACAGTGCTCAGTACTCCCAACTCTATCAACAATGTAGGTTTTACCAGTTTTCTAAGTCTCTCTTATTTTCTTGTACTTATACTTGGAATTCTCTGTGTAAACCTCTGTAACTTCTCTAGGTAGATGAATCACTGTGTAGTTTCTCTTGTTTCTATCTGTTACCAATCTTGAGAAACTCATACATTCTCTTTTCACTGTTTCGTGGTCTTAGAGAAGTAGATTTCTTTCGGCGAAAGTGCTGTTTTCACAGTGCTAAGTACTCCCAACTCTATCAACAATGTAGGTTTTACCAGTTCTCTAAGTCTCTCTTTTTTTCTTGTACTTATACTTGGATTTCTCTGTGTAAACCTCTGTAACTTCTCTAGGTAGATGAATCACTGTGTACTTTCTCTTGATTCTATCTGTTACTAATCTTGAGAAACTCATACATTCTCTGTTACCTGTTTCCCGGTCTTAGAGAAGTAGATTTCTTTCGGCGAAAGTGCTGTTTTCACAGTGCTCAGTACTCCCAACTCTATCAACAATGTAGGTTTTACCAGTTTTCTAAGTCTCTCTTATTTTCTTGTACTTATACTTGGAATTCTCTGTGTAAACCTCTGTAACTTCTCTAGGTAGATGAATCACTGTGTAGTTTCTCTTGTTTCTATCTGTTACCAATCTTGAGAAACTCATACATTCTCTTTTCACTGTTTCACGGTCTTAGAGAAGTAGATTTCTTTCGGCGAAAGTGCTGTTTTCACAGTGCTAAGTACTCCCAACCCAATCAACAACGTAAGTTTTACCAGTTTTCTAAGTCTCTCTTATCTTCTTTTACTTATACTTGGAACTTTCTGTGTAAACCTCTGTAACTTCTCTAGGTAGATGAATCACTGTGTACTTTCTGTTGTTTCTATCTGTTACCAATCTTGAGAAACTCATACATTCTCTTTTCACTGTTTCCCGGTCTTAGAGAAGTGGATTTCTTTGGGCGAAAGTGCTGTTTTCACAGTGCTAAGTACTCCCAACTCTATCAACCATGTAGGTTTTACCAGTTTTCTAAGTCTCTCTTATCTTCTTGTACTTCTACTTGGAATTCTCTGTGTAAACCTCTGCAACGTCTCTAGGTAGATGAATCACTGTGTACTTTCTCTTGTTTCTATATGTTACCAATCTTGAGAAACTCATACATTCTCTTTTCACTGTTTCCCGGTCTTAGAGAAGTAGATTTCTTTCGGCGAAAGTGCTGTTTTCACAGTGCTAAGTACTCCCAACTCTATCAACAATGTAGGTTTTACCAGTTTTCTAACTCTCTCTTATTTCCTTGTACTTATACTTGGAATTCTCTATGTAAACCTCTGTAACTTCTCTAGGTAGATGAATCACTGTGTGCTTTCTCTTGTTTCTATCTGTTATCATCTTGAGAAACTCATACATTCTCTTTTCACTGTTTCCCGGTCATAGAGAAGTAGATTTCTTTCGGCGAAAGTGCTGTTTTCACAATGCTAAGTATTCCCAACTCTATCAACAATGTAGGTTTTACCAGTTTTCTAAGTCTCTCTTATTTTCTTGTACTTATACTTGGAATTCTCTGTGTAAACCTCTGTAACTTCTCTAGGTAGATGAATCACTGGGTACTTTCTCTTGTTTCTATCTGTTACCAATCTTGAGAAACTCATACATTCTCTTTTCACTGTTTCCCGGTCTTAGAGAAGTAGATTTCTTTCGGCGAAAGTGCTGTTTTCACAGTGCTAAGTACTCCCAACTCTATCAACAATGTAGGTTTTACAATTTTTCTAACTCTCTCTTATTTCCTTGTACTTATACTTGGAATTCTCTATGTAAACCTCTGTAACTTCTCTAGGTAGATGAATCACTGTGTACTTTCTCTTGTTTCTATCTGTTACCAATCTTGAGAAACTCATACATTCTCTTTTCACTGTTTCCCGGTCTTAGAGAAGTAGATTTCTTTCTGCAAAAGTGCTGTTTTCACAGTGCTAAGTACTTCCAACTCTATTAACAATGTAGGTTTTACCAGTTTTCTAAGTCTCTCTTATTTCCTTGTACTTATACTTGGAATTCTCTGTGTAAACCTCTGTAACTTCTCTAGGTAGATGAATCACTGTGTACTTTCTCTTGTTTCTATCTGTTACCAATCTTGAGAAACTCATACATTCCCTTTTCACTGTTTCCTGGTCTTAGAGAAGTAGATTTCTTTCGGCGAAAGTGCTGTTTTCACAGTGCTAAGTACTCCCAACTCTATCAACAATGTAGGTTTTACCAGTTCTCTAAGTCTCTCTTTTTTTCTTGTACTTATACTTGGATTTCTCTGTGTAAACCTCTGTAACTTCTCTAGGTAGATGAATCACTGTGTACTTTCTCTTGATTCTATCTGTTACTAATCTTGAGAAACTCATACATTCTCTGTTACCTGTTTCCCGGTCTTAGAGAAGTAGATTTCTTTCGGCGAAAGTGCTGTTTTCACAGTGCTCAGTACTCCAACTCTATCAACAATGTAGGTTTTACCAGTTTTCTAAGTCTCTCTTATTTTCTTGTACTTATACTTGGAATTCTCTGTGTAAACCTCTGTAACTTCTCTAGGTAGATGAATCACTGTGTACTTTCTCTTGTTTCTATCTGTTACCAATCTTGAGAAACTCATACATTCTCTTTTCACTGTTTCACGGTCTTAGAGAAGTAGATTTCTTTCGTCGAAAGTGCTGTTTTCACAGTGCTAACTACTCCCAACCCAATCAACAACGTAAGTTTTACCAGTTTTCTAAGTCTCTCTTATCTTCTTTTACTTATACTTGGAATTTTCTGTGTAAACCTCTGTAACTTCTCTAGGTAGATGAATCACTGTGTACTTTCTCTTGTTTCTATCTGTTACCAATCTTGAGAAACTCATATATTGTCTGTTCACTGTTTCCCGGTCTTAGAGAAGTAGATTTCTTTCTGCGAAAGTGCTGTTTTCACAGTGCTAAGTACTCCCAACCCAATCAACAATGTAAGTTTTACAAGTTTTCTAAGTCTCTCTTATCTTCTTTTACTTATACTTGGAATTTTCTGTGTAAACCTCTGTAACTTCTCTAGGTAGATGAATCACTGTGTACTTTCTCTTGTTTCTATCTGTTACCAATCTTGAGAAACTCATACATTCTCTTTTCACTGTTTCCCAGTCTTAGAGAAGTAGATTTCTTTCTGCGAAAGTGCTGTTTTCACAGTGCTCAGTACTCGCAACTCTATCAACAATGTAGGTTTTACCAGTTTTCTAAGTCTCTCTTATTTTCTTGTACTTATACTTGGAATTCTCTGTGTAAACCTCTGTAACTTCTCTAGGTAGATGAATCACTGTGTACCTTCTCTTGTTTCTATCTGTTATCAATCTTGAGAAACTCATACATTCTCTTTTCACTGTTTCCCGGTCTTAGAGAAGTAGATTTCTTTCGGCGAAGGTGCTGTTTTCACAGTGCTAAGTACTCCCAACTCTATCAACAATGTAGGTTTTACCAGTTTTCTAAGTCTCTCTTATTTTCTTGTACTTATACTTGGAATTCTCTGTGTAAACCTCTGTTATTTCTCTAGGTAGATGAATCACTGTGTACTTTCTCTTGTTTCTATCTGTTACCAATCTTGAGAAACTCATACATTCTCTTTTCACTGTTTCACGGTCTTAGAGAGGTAGATTTCTTTCTCCGAATGTGCTGTTTTCACAGTGCTAAGTACTCCCAACTCAATCAACAATGTAAGTTTTACCAGTTTTCTAAGTCTCTGTTATCTTCTTTTACTTATACTTGGAATTTTCTGTGTAAACCTCTATAACTTCTCTAGGTAGATGAATCACTGTGTACTTTCTCTTGTTTCTATCTGTTACCAATCTTGAGAAACTCATACATTCTCTTTTCACTGTTTCCCGGTCTTAGAGAAGTAGATTTCTTTCGGCGAAAGTGCTGTTTTCACAGTGCTAAGTACTCCCAACTCTATCAACAATGTAGGTTTTACCAGTTCTCTAAGTCTCTCTTTTTTTCTTGTACTTATACTTGGATTTCTCTGTGTAAACCTCTGTAACTTCTCTAGGTAGATGAATCACTGTGTACTTTCTCTTGATTCTATCTGTTACTAATCTTGAGAAACTCATACATTCTCTGTTACCTGTTTCCCGGTCTTAGAGAAGTAGATTTCTTTCGGCGAAAGTGCTGTTTTCACAGTGCTCAGTACTCCCAACTCTATCAACAATGTAGGTTTTACCAGTTTTCTAAGTCTCTCTTATTTTCTTGTACTTATACTTGGAATTCTCTGTGTAAACCTCTGTAACTTCTCTAGGTAGATGAATCACTGTGTAGTTTCTCTTGTTTCTATCTGTTACCAATCTTGAGAAACTCATATATTCTCTTTTCACTGTTTCACGGTCTTAGAGAAGTAGATTTCTTTCGGCGAAAGTGCTGTTTTCACAGTGCTAAGTACTCCCAACCCAATCAACAACGTAAGTTTTATCAGTTTTCTAAGTCTCTCTTATCTTCTTTTACTTATACTTGGAACTTTCTGTGTAAACCTCTGTAACTTCTCTAGGTAGATGAATCACTGTGTACTTTCTCTTGTTTCTATCTGTTACCAATCTTGAGAAACTCATACATTCTCTGTTACCTGTTTCCCGGTGTTAGAGAAGTAGATTTCTTTCGGCGAACGTGCTGTTTTCACAGTGCTAAGTACTCCCAACTCTATCAACAATGTATGTTTTACCAGTTTTCTAAGTCTCTCTTATTTTCTTGTACTTATACTTGGAATTCTCTGTGTAAACCTCTGTAACTTCTCTAGGTAGATGAATCACTGTGTACTTTCTCTTGTTTCTATCTGTTACCAATCTTGAGAAACTCATACATTCTCTTTTCACTGTTTCCCGGTCTTAGAGAAGTGGATTTCTTTGGGCGAAAGTGCTGTTTTCACAGTGCTAAGTACTCCCAACTCTATCAACCATGTAGGTTTTACCAGTTTTCTAAGTCTCTCTTATCTTCTTGTACTTCTACTTGGAATTCTCTGTGTAAACCTCTGCAACGTCTCTAGGTAGATGAATCACTGTGTACTTTCTCTTGTTTCTATATGTTACCAATCTTGAGAAACTCATACATTCTCTTTTCACTGTTTCCCGGTCTTAGAGAAGTAGATTTCTTTCGGCGAAAGTGCTGTTTTCACAGTGCTAAGTACTCCCAACTCTATCAACAATGTAGGTTTTACCAGTTTTCTAACTCTCTCTTATTTCCTTGTACTTATACTTGGAATTCTCTATGTAAACCTCTGTAATTTCTCTAGGTAGATGAATCACTGTGTGCTTTCTCTTGTTTCTATCTGTTATCATGTTGAGAAACTCATACATTCTCTTTTCACTGTTTCCCGGTCATAGAGAAGTAGATTTCTTTCGGCGAAAGTGCTGTTTTCACAGTGCTAAGTATTCCCAACTCTATCAACAATGTAGGTTTTACCAGTTTTCTAAGTCTCTCTTATTTTCTTGTACTTATACTTGGAATTCTCTGTGTAAACCTCTGTAACTTCTCTAGGTAGATGAATCACTGTGTACTTTCTCTTGTTTCTATCTGTTACCAATCTTGAGAAACTCATACATTCTCTTTTCACTGTTTCCCGGTCTTAGAGAAGTAGATTTCTTTCGGCGAAAGTGCTGTTTTCACAGTGCTAAGTACTCCCAACTCTATCAACAATGTAGGTTTTACAAGTTTTCTAACTCTCTCATATTTCCTTGTACTTATACTTGGAATTCTCTATGTAAAACTCTGTAACTTCTCTAGGTAGATGAATCACTGGGTACTTTCTCTTGTTTCTATCTGTTACCAATCTTGAGAAACTCATACATTCTCTTTTCACTGTTTCCCGGTCTTAGAGAAGTAGATTTCTTTCTGCAAAAGTGCTGTTTTCACAGTGCTAAGTACTTTCAACTCTATTAACAATGTAGGTTTTACCAGTTTTCTAAGTCTCTCTTATTTTCTTGTACTTATACTTGGAATTCTCTGTGTAAACCTCTGTAACTTCTCTAGGTAGATGAATCACTGTGTACTTTCTCTTGTTTCTATCTGTTACCAATCTTGAGAAACTCATACATTCTCTTTTCACTGTTTCCTGGTCTTAGAGAAGTAGATTTCTTTCGGCGAAAGTGCTGTTTTCACAGTGCTAAGTACTCCCAACTCTATCAACAATGTACGTTTTACCAGTTCTCTAAGTCTCTCTTTTTTTCTTGTACTTATACTTGGATTTCTCTGTGTAAACCTCTGTAACTTCTCTAGGTAGATGAATCACTGTGTACTTTCTCTTGATTCTATCTGTTACTAAACTTGAGAAACTCATACATTCTCTGTTACCTGTTTCCCGGTCTTAGAGAAGTAGATTTCTTTTGGCGAAAGTGCTGTTTTCACAGTGCTCAGTACTCCAACTCTATCAACAATGTAGGTTTTACCAGTTTTCTCAGTCTCTCTTATTTTCTTGTACTTATACTTGGAATTCTCTGTGTAAACCTCTGTAACTTCTCTAGGTAGATGAATCACTGTGTACTTTCTCTTGTTTCTATCTGTTACCAATCTTGAGAAACACATACATTCTCTTTTCACTGTATCACGGTCTTAGAGAAGTAGATTTCTTTCGTCGAAAGTGCTGTTTTCACAGTGCTAACTACTCCCAACCCAATCAACAACGTAAGTTTTACCAGTTTTCCAAGTCTCTCTTATCTTCTTTTACTTATACTTGGAATTTTCTGTGTAAACCTCTGTAACTTCTCTAGGTAGATGAATCACTGTGTACTTTCTCTTGTTTCTATCTGTTACCAATCTTGAGAAACTCATATATTGTCTGTTCACTGTTTCCCGGTCTTAGAGAAGTAGATTTCTTTCTGCGAAAGTGCTGTTTTCACAGTGCTAAGTACTCCCAACCCAATCAACAATGTAAGTTTTACCAGTTTTCTAAGTCTCTCTTATCTTCTTTTACTTATACTTGGAATTTTCTGTGTAAACCTCTGTAACTTCTCTAGGTAGATGAATCACTGTGTACTTTCTCTTGTTTCTATCTGTTACCAATCTTGAGAAACTCATACATTCTCTTTTCACTGTTTCTCAGTCTTAGAGAAGTAGATTTCTTTCTGCGAAAGTGCTGTTTTCACAGTGCTCAGTACTCCCAACTCTATCAACAATGTAGGTTTTACCAGTTTTCTAAGTCTCTCTTATTTTCTTGTACTTATACTTGGAATTCTCTGTGTAAACCTCTGTAACTTCTCTAGGTAGATGAATCACTGTGTACCTTCTCTTGTTTCTATCTGTTATCAATCTTGAGAAACTCATACATTCTCTTTTCACTGTTTCCCGGTCTTAGAGAAGTAGATTTCTTTCGGCGAAAGTACTGTTTTCACAGTGCTAAGTACTCCCAACTCTATCAACAATGTAGGTTTTACCAGTTTTCTAAGTCTCTCTTATTTTCTTGTACTTATACTTGGAATTCTCTGTGTAAACCTCTGTTATTTCTCTAGATAGATGAATCACTGTGTACTTTCTCTTGTTTCTATCTGTTACCAATCTTGAGAAACTCATACATTCTCTTTTCACTGTTTCACGGTCTTAGAGAGGTAGATTTCTTTCTGCGAAAGTGCTGTTTTCACAGTGCTAAGTACTCCCAACTCAATCAACAATGTAAGTTTTACCAGTTTTCTAAGTCTCTGTTATCTTCTTTTACTTATACTTGGAATTTTCTGTGTAAACCTCTATAACTTCTCTAGGTAGATGAATCACTGTGTACTTTCTCTTGTTTCTATCTGTTACCAATCTTGAGAAACTCATACATTCTCTTTTCACTGTTTCCCGGTCTTAGAGAAGTAGATTTCTTTCGGCGAAAGTGCTGTTTTCACAGTGCTAAGTACTCCCAACTCTATCAACAATGTAGGTTTTACCAGTTTTCTAAGTCTCTCTTATTTTCTTGTACTTATACTTGGAATTCTCAGGGTAAACCTCTGTAGCTTCTCTAGGTAGATGAATCACTGTGTACTTTCTCTTGTTTCTATCTGTTACCAATCTTGAGAAACTCATACATTCTCTGTTACCTGTTTCCCGGTGTTAGAGAAGTAGATTTCTTTCGGCGAAAGTGCTGTTTTCACAGTGCTAAGTACTCCCAACTCTATCAACAATGTATGTTTTACCAGTTTTCTAAGTCTCTCTTATTTTCTTGTACTTATACTTGGAATTCTCTGTGTAAACCTCTGTAACTTCTCTAGCTAGATGAATCGCTGTGTACTTTCTCTTGTTTCTATCTGTTACCAATCTTGAGAAAGTCATACATTCACTTTTCACTGTTTCCCGGTCTCAGAGAAGTAGATTTCTTTCGGCGAAAGTGCTGTTTTCACAGTGCTAAGTACTCCCAACTCTATCAACAATGTAGGTTTTTCCAGTTTTCTAAGTCTCTCTTATTTTCTTGTACTTATACTTGGAATTCTCTGTGTAAACCTCTGTAACTTCTCTAGGTAGATGAATCACTGTGTACTTTCTCTTGTTTCTATCTGTTACCAATTTTGAGAAACTCATACATTCTCTTTTCACTGTTTCCCGGTCTTAGAGAAGTAGATTTCTTTCGGCGAAAGTGCTGTTTTCACAGTGCTAAGTACTCCCAACTCTATCAACAATGTAGGTTTTACCAGTTTTCTAAGTCTCTCTTATTTTCTTGTACTTATACTTGGAATGCTCTGTGTAAACCTCTGTAACTTCTCTAGGTAGATGAATCACTGTGTACTTTCTCTTGTTTCTATCTGTTACCAATCTTGAGAATCTCATGCATTCTCTTTTCACTGTTTCCCGGTCTTAGAGAAGTAGATTTCTTTCGGCGAAAGTGCTGTTTTCACAGTGCTAAGTACTCCCAACTCTATCAACAATGTAGATTTTACCAGTTTTCTAAGTCTCTCTTATTTTCTTGTACTTATACTTGGAATTCTCTGTGTAAACCTCTGTAACTTCTCTAGGTAGGTGAATCACTGTGTACTTTCTGTTGTTTCTATCTGTTACCAATCTTGAGAAACTCATACATTCTCTTTTCACTGTTTCCTGGTCTTAGAGAAGTAGATTTCTTTCTGCAAAAGTGCTGTTTTCACAGTGCTAAGTACTTCCAACTCTATTAACAATGTAGGTTTTACCAGTTTTCTAAGTCTCTCTTATTTTCTTGTACTTATACTTGGAATTCTCTGTGTAAACCTCTGTAACTTCTCTAGGTAGATGAATCACTGTGTACTTTCTCTTGTTTCTATCTGTTACCAATCTTGAGAAACTCATACATTCTCTTTTCACTGTTTCCTGGTCTTAGAGAAGAAGATTTCTTTCGGGGAAAGTGCTGTTTTCACAGTGCTAAGTACTCCCAACTCTATCAACAATGTAGGTTTTACCAGTTCTCTAAGTCTCTCTTTTTTTCTTGTACTTATACTTGCATTTCTCTGTGTAAACCCCTGTAACATCTCTAGGTAGATGAATCACTGTGTACTTTCTCTTGATTCTATCTGTTACTAATCTTGAGAAACTCATACATTTTCTGTTACCTGTTTCCCGGTCTTAGAGAAGTAGATTTCTTTCGGGGAAAGTGCTGTTTTGACAGTGCTAAGTACTCCCAACTCTATCAACAATGTAGGTTTTACCAGTTTTCTAAGTCTCTCTTATTTTCTTGTACTTATACTTGGAATTCTCTGTGTAAACCTCTGTAACTTCTCTAGGTAGATGAATCAGTGTGTACTTTCTCTTGTTTCTATCTGTTACCAATCTTGAGAAACTCATACATTCTCTTTTCACTGTTTCCTGGTCTTAGAGAAGTAGATTTCTTTCGGCGAAAGTGCTGTTTTCACAGTACTAAGTACTCCCAACTCTATCAACAATGTAGGTTTTACGAGTTCTCTAAGTCTCTCTTTTTTTCTTGTACTTATACTGGGATTTCTCTGTGTAAACCTCTGTAACTTCTCTAGGTAGATTAATCACTGTGTACTTTCTCTTGATTCTATCTGTTACTAATCTTGAGAAACTCATACATTCTCTGTTCACTGTTTCCCGGTCATAGAGAAGTAGATTTCTTTCGGCGAAAGTGCTGTTTTCACAGTGCTCAGTAATCCCAACTCTATCAACAATGTAGGTTTTACCAGTTCTCTAAGTCTCTCTTTTTTTCTTGTACTTATACTTGGAATTCTCTGTGTAAACCTCTGTAACTTCTCTAGGTAGATGAATCACTGTGTACTTTCTCTTGTTTCTATCTGTTACCAATCTTGAGAAACTCATACATTCTCTGTTCACTGTTTCCCGTTCTTAGAGAAGTAGATTTCTTTCGGCGAAAGTGCTGTTTTCACAGTGCTAAGTACTCCCAACCCAATCAACAATGTAAGATTTACCACTTTTCTAAGTCTCTCTTATCTTCTTTTTCTTATTCTTGGAATTTTCTGTGTAAACCTCTGTAACTTCTCTAGGTAGATGAATCACTGTGTACTTTCTCTTGTTTCTATCTGTTACTAATCTTGAGAAACTCATACATTCTCTGTTCACTGTTTCCCGGTCTTAGAGAAGTAGATTTCTTTCGGCGAAAGTGCTGTTTTCACAGTGCTAAGTACTCCCAACCCAATCAACAGTGTAAGTTTTACCAGTTTTCGAAGTCTCTCTTATCTTCTTTTACTTATACTTGGAATTTTCTGTGTAAACCTCTGTAACTTCTCTAGGTAGATGAATCACTGTGTACTTTCTCTTGTTTCTATCTGTTACCAATCTTGAGAAACTCATACATTCTCTTTTCACTGTTTCCCGGTCTTAGAGAAGTAGATTTCTTTCGGCGAAAGTGCTGTTTTCACAGTGCTAAGTACTCCCAACTCTATCAACAATGTAGGTTTTACCAGTTTTCTAAGTCTCTCTTACTTTCTTGTACTTATACTTGGAATTCTCCGTGTAAACCTCTGTAACTTCTCTAGGTAGATGAATCACTGTGTACTTTCTCTTGTTTCTATCTTTTACTAATCTTGAGAAACTCATACATTCTCTGTTACCTGTTTCCCGGTCTTAGAGAAGTAGATTTCTTTCGACGAAAGTGCTGTTTTCACAGTGCTAAGTACTCCCAACTCTATCAACAATGTAGGTTTTTCCAGTTTTATAAGTCTCTCTTATTTTCTTGTACTTATACTTGGAATTCTCTGTGTAAACCTCTGTAACTTCTCTAGGTAGATGAATCACTGTGTAGTTTCTCTTGTTTCTATCTGTTACCAATCTTGAGAAACTCATACATTCTCTTTTCACTGTTTCACGGTCTTAGAGAAGTAGATTTCTTTCGGCGAAAGTGCTGTTTTCACAGTGCTAAGTACTCCCAACCCAATCAACAACGTAAGTTTTACCAGTTTTCTAAGTCTCTCTTATCTTCTTTTACTTGTACCTGGAACTTTCTGTGTAAACCTCTGTAACTTCTCTAGGTAGATGAATCACTGTGTACTTTCTCTTGTTTCTATCTGTTACCAATCTTGAGAAACTCATACATTCTCTGTTACCTGTTTCCCGGTGTTAGAGAAGTAGATTTCTTTCGGCGAACGTGCTGTTTTCACAGTGCTAAGTACTCCCAACTCTATCAACAATGTAGGTTTTACCAGTTTTCTAACTCTCTCTTATTTCCTTGTACTTATACTTGGAATTCTCTATGTAAACCTCTGTAACTTCTCTAGGTAGATGAATCACTGTGTACTTTCTCTTGTTTCTATCTGTTACCAATCTTGAGAAACTCATCCATTCTCTTTTCACTGTTTCCTGGTCTTAGAGAAGTAGATTTCTTTCTGTAAAAGTGCTGTTTTCACAGTGCTAAGTACTTCCAACTCTATTAACAATGTAGGTTTTACCAGTTTTCTAAGTCTCTCTTATTTTCTTGTACTTATACTTGGAATTCTCTGTGTAAACCTCTGTAACTTCTCTAGGTAGATGAATCACTGTGTACTTTCTCTTGTGTCTATCTGTTACCAATCTTGAGAAACTCATACATTCTCTTTTCACTGTTTCCTGGTCTTAGAGAAGAAGATTTCTTTCGGCGAAAGTGCTGTTTTCACAGTGCTAAGTACTCCCAACTCTATCAACAATGTAGCTTTTACCAGTTCTCTAAGTCTCTCTTTTTTTCTTGTACTTATACTTGGATTTCTCTGTGTAAACCCCTGTAACTTCTCTAGGTAGATGAATCACTGTGTACTTTCTCTTGATTCTATCTGTTACTAATCTTGAGAAACTCATACATTTTCTGTTACCTGTTTCCCGGTCTTAGAGAAGTAGATTTCTTTCGGGGAAAGTGCTGTTTTCACAGTGCTAAGTACTCCCAACTCTATCAACAATGTAGGTTTTACCAGTTTTCTAAGTCTCTCTTATTTTCTTGTACTTATACTTGGAATTCTCTGTGTAAACCTCTGTAACTTCTCTAGGTAGATGAATCACTGTGTACTTTCTCTTGTTTCTATCTGTTACCAATCTTGAGAAACTCATACATTCTCTTTTCACTGTTTCCCGGTCTTAGAGAAGTAGATTTCTTTCGTCGAAAGTGCTGTTTTCACAGTGTAACTACTCCCAACCCAATCAACAACGTAAGTTTTACCAGTTTTCTAAGTCTCTCTTATCTTCTTTTACTTATACTTGGAATTTTCTGTGTAAACCTCTGTAACTTCTCTAGGTAGATGAATCACTGTGTACTTTCTCTTGTTTCTATCTGTTACCAATCTTGAGAAACTCATATATTGTCTGTTCACTGTTTCCCGGTCTTAGAGAAGTAGATTTCTTTCTGCGAAAGTGCTGTTTTCACAGTGCTAAGTACTCCCAACCCAATCAACAATGTAAGTTTTACCAGTTTTCTAAGTCTCTCTTATCTTCTTTTACTTATACTTGGAATTTTCTGTGTAAACCTCTGTAACTTCTCTAGGTAGATGAATCACTGTGTACTTTCTCTTGTTTCTATCTGTTACCAATCTTGAGAAACTCATACATTCTCTTTTCACTGTTTCCCAGTCTTAGAGAAGTAGATTTCTTTCTGCGAAAGTGCTGTTTTCACAGTGCTCAGTACTCCCAACTCTATCAACAATGTAGGTTTTACCAGTTTTCTAAGTCTCTCTTATTTTCTTGTACTTATACTTGGAATTCTCTGTGTAAACCTCTGTAACTTCTCTAGGTAGATGAATCACTGTGTACCTTCTCTTGTTTCTATCTGTTATCAATCTTAAGAAACTCATACATTCTCTTTTCACTGTTTCCCGGTCTTAGAGAAGTAGATTTCTTTCGGCGAAAGTGCTGTTTTCACAGTGCTAAGTACTCCCAACTCTATCAACAATGTAGGTTTTACCAGTTTTCTAAGTCTCTCTTATTTTCTTGTACTTATACTTGGAATTCTCTGTGTAAACCTCTGTTATTTCTCTAGGTAGATGAATCACTGTGTACTTTCTCTTGTTTCTATCTGTTGCCAATCTTGAGAAACTCATACATTCTCTTTTCACTGTTTCACGGTCTTAGAGAGGTAGATTTCTTTCTGCGAAAGTGCTGTTTTCACAGTGCTAAGTACTCCCAACTCAATCAACAATGTAAGTTTTACCAGTTTTCTAAGTCTCTGTTATCTTCTTTTACTTATACTTGGAATTTTCTGTGTAAACCTATATAACTTCTCTAGGTAGATGAATCACTGTGTACTTTCTCTTGTTTCTATCTGTTACCAATCTTGAGAAACTCATACATTCTCTTTTCACTGTTTCCCGGTCTTAGAGAAGTAGATTTCTTTCGGCGAAAGTGCTGTTTTCACAGTGCTAAGTACTCCCAACTCTATCAACAATGTAGGTTTTACCAGTTTTCTAAGTCTCTCTTATTTTCTTGTACTTATACTTGGAATTTTCTGTGTAAACCTCTGTAAGTTCTCTAAGTAGATGAATCACTGTGTACTTTCTCTTGTTTCTATCTGTTACTAATCTTGAGAAAGTCATACATTCTCTGTTACCTGTTTCCCGGTCTTAGAGAAGTAGATTTCTTTTTGCGAAAGTGCTGTTTTCACAGTGCTAAGTACTCCCAACTCTATCAACAATGTAGGTTTTACCAGTTTTCTAAGTCTCTCTTATTTTCTTGTACTTATACTTGGAATTCTCTGTGTAAACCTCTGTAACATCTCTAGGTAGATGAATCACTGTGTACTTTCTCTTGTATCTATCTGTTACCAATCTTGAGAAACTCATACATTCTCTTTTCACTGTTTCACGGTCTTAGAGAAGTAGATTTCTTTGGGCGAAAGTGCTGTTTTCACAGTGCTAAGTGCTCCCAACTCAATCAACAATGTAAGTTTTACCAGTTTTCTAAGTCTCTCTTATCTTTTTTTACTTATACTTGGAATTTTCTGTGTAAACCTCTGTAACTTCTCTACGTAGATGAATCACTGTGTACTTTCTCTTGTTTCTATCTGTTACCAATCTTGAGAAACTCATACATTCTCTTTTCACTGTTTCCCGGTCTTAGAGAAGTAGATTTCTTTCGGCGAAAGTGCTGTTTTCACAGTGCTAAGTACTCCCAACTCTATCAACAATGTAGGTTTTACCAGTTTTCTAAGTCTCTCTTATTTTCTTGTACTTATACTTGGAATTCTCTGTGTAAACCTCTGTAACTTCTCTAGGTAGATGAATCACTGTGTACTTTCTCTTGTTTCTATCTTTTACTAATCTTGAGAAACTCATACATTCTCTGTTACCTGTTTCCCGGTCTTAGAGAAGTAGATTTCTTTCGGCGAAAGTGCTGTTTTCACAGTGCTAAGTACTCCCAACTCTATCAACAATGTAGGTTTTTCCAGTTTTCTAAGTCTCTCTTATTTTCTTGTACTTATACTTGGAATTCTCTGTGTAAACCTCTGTAACTTCTCTAGGTAGATGAATCACTGTGTACTTTCTCTTGTTTCTATCTGTTACCAATTTTGAGAAACTCATACATTCTCTTTTCACTGTTTCCCGGTCTTAGAGAAGTAGATTTCTTTCGGCGAAAGTGCTGTTTTCACAGTGCTAAGTACTCCCAACTCTATCAACAATGTAGGTTTTACCAGTTTTCTAAGTCTCTCTTATTTTCTTGTACTTATACTTGGAATGCTCTGTGTAAACCTCTGTAACTTCTCTAGGTAGATGAATCACTGTGTACTTTCTCTTGTTTCTATCTGTTACCAATCTTGAGAATCTCATGCATTCTCTTTTCACTGTTTCCCGGTCTTAGAGAAGTAGATTTCTTTCGGCGAAAGTGCTGTTTTCACAGTGCTAAGTACTCCCAACTCTATCAACAATGTAGGTTTTACCAGTTTTCTAAGTCTCTCTTATTTTCTTGTACTTATACTTGGAATTCTCTGTGTAAACCTCTGTAACTTCTCTAGGTAGGTGAATCACTGTGTACTTTCTGTTGTTTCTATCTGTTACCAATCTTGAGAAACTCATACATTCTCTTTTCACTGTTTCCTGGTCTTAGAGAAGTAGATTTCTTTCTGCAAAAGTGCTGTTTTCACAGTGCTAAGTACTTCCAACTCTATTAACAATGTAGGTTTTACCAGTTTTCTAAGTCTCTCTTATTTTCTTGTACTTATACTTGGAATTCTCTGTGTAAACCTCTGTAACTTCTCTAGGTAGATGAATCACTGTGTACTTTCTCTTGTTTCTATCTGTTACCAATCTTGAGAAACTCATACATTCTCTTTTCACTGTTTCCTGGTCTTAGAGAAGAAGATTTCTTTCGGGGAAAGTGCTGTTTTCACAGTGCTAAGTACTCCCAACTCTATCAACAATGTAGGTTTTACCAGTTCTCTAAGTCTCTCTTTTTTTCTTGTACTTATACTTGCATTTCTCTGTGTAAACCCCTGTAACATCTCTAGGTAGATGAATCACTGTGTACTTTCTCTTGATTCTATCTGTTACTAATCTTGAGAAACTCATACATTTTCTGTTACCTGTTTCCCGGTCTTAGAGAAGTAGATTTCTTTCGGGGAAAGTGCTGTTTTGACAGTGCTAAGTACTCCCAACTCTATCAACAATGTAGGTTTTACCAGTTTTCTAAGTCTCTCTTATTTTCTTGTACTTATACTTGGAATTCTCTGTGTAAACCTCTGTAACTTCTCTAGGTAGATGAATCAGTGTGTACTTTCTCTTGTTTCTATCTGTTACCAATCTTGAGAAACTCATACATTCTCTTTTCACTGTTTCCTGGTCTTAGAGAAGTAGATTTCTTTCGGCGAAAGTGCTGTTTTCACAGTACTAAGTACTCCCAACTCTATCAACAATGTAGGTTTTACGAGTTCTCTAAGTCTCTCTTTTTTTCTTGTACTTATACTGGGATTTCTCTGTGTAAACCTCTGTAACTTCTCTAGGTAGATTAATCACTGTGTACTTTCTCTTGATTCTATCTGTTACTAATCTTGAGAAACTCATACATTCTCTGTTCACTGTTTCCCGGTCATAGAGAAGTAGATTTCTTTCGGCGAAAGTGCTGTTTTCACAGTGCTCAGTAATCCCAACTCTATCAACAATGTAGGTTTTACCAGTTCTCTAAGTCTCTCTTTTTTTCTTGTACTTATACTTGGAATTCTCTGTGTAAACCTCTGTAACTTCTCTAGGTAGATGAATCACTGTGTACTTTCTCTTGTTTCTATCTGTTACCAATCTTGAGAAACTCATACATTCTCTGTTCACTGTTTCACGGTCTTAGAGAAGTAGATTTCTTTCGGCGAAAGTGCTGTTTTCACAGTGCTAAGTACTCCCAACCCAATCAACAACGTAAGTTTTACCAGTTTTCTAAGTCTCTCTTATCTTCTTTTACTTGTACCTGGAACTTTCTGTGTAAACCTCTGTAACTTCTCTAGGTAGATGAATCACTGTGTACTTTCTCTTGTTTCTATCTGTTACCAATCTTGAGAAACTCATACATTCTCTGTTACCTGTTTCCCGGTGTTAGAGAAGTAGATTTCTTTCGGCGAACGTGCTGTTTTCACAGTGCTAAGTACTCCCAACTCTATCAACAATGTAGGTTTTACCAGTTTTCTAACTCTCTCTTATTTCCTTGTACTTATACTTGGAATTCTCTATGTAAACCTCTGTAACTTCTCTAGGTAGATGAATCACTGTGTACTTTCTCTTGTTTCTATCTGTTACCAATCTTGAGAAACTCATCCATTCTCTTTTCACTGTTTCCTGGTCTTAGAGAAGTAGATTTCTTTCTGTAAAAGTGCTGTTTTCACAGTGCTAAGTACTTCCAACTCTATTAACAATGTAGGTTTTACCAGTTTTCTAAGTCTCTCTTATTTTCTTGTACTTATACTTGGAATTCTCTGTGTAAACCTCTGTAACTTCTCTAGGTAGATGAATCACTGTGTACTTTCTCTTGTGTCTATCTGTTACCAATCTTGAGAAACTCATACATTCTCTTTTCACTGTTTCCTGGTCTTAGAGAAGAAGATTTCTTTCGGCGAAAGTGCTGTTTTCACAGTGCTAAGTACTCCCAACTCTATCAACAATGTAGCTTTTACCAGTTCTCTAAGTCTCTCTTTTTTTCTTGTACTTATACTTGGATTTCTCTGTGTAAACCCCTGTAACTTCTCTAGGTAGATGAATCACTGTGTACTTTCTCTTGATTCTATCTGTTACTAATCTTGAGAAACTCATACATTTTCTGTTACCTGTTTCCCGGTCTTAGAGAAGTAGATTTCTTTCGGGGAAAGTGCTGTTTTCACAGTGCTAAGTACTCCCAACTCTATCAACAATGTAGGTTTTACCAGTTTTCTAAGTCTCTCTTATTTTCTTGTACTTATACTTGGAATTCTCTGTGTAAACCTCTGTAACTTCTCTAGGTAGATGAATCACTGTGTACTTTCTCTTGTTTCTATCTGTTACCAATCTTGAGAAACTCATACATTCTCTTTTCACTGTTTCCCGGTCTTAGAGAAGTAGATTTCTTTCGTCGAAAGTGCTGTTTTCACAGTGTAACTACTCCCAACCCAATCAACAACGTAAGTTTTACCAGTTTTCTAAGTCTCTCTTATCTTCTTTTACTTATACTTGGAATTTTCTGTGTAAACCTCTGTAACTTCTCTAGGTAGATGAATCACTGTGTACTTTCTCTTGTTTCTATCTGTTACCAATCTTGAGAAACTCATATATTGTCTGTTCACTGTTTCCCGGTCTTAGAGAAGTAGATTTCTTTCTGCGAAAGTGCTGTTTTCACAGTGCTAAGTACTCCCAACCCAATCAACAATGTAAGTTTTACCAGTTTTCTAAGTCTCTCTTATCTTCTTTTACTTATACTTGGAATTTTCTGTGTAAACCTCTGTAACTTCTCTAGGTAGATGAATCACTGTGTACTTTCTCTTGTTTCTATCTGTTACCAATCTTGAGAAACTCATACATTCTCTTTTCACTGTTTCCCAGTCTTAGAGAAGTAGATTTCTTTCTGCGAAAGTGCTGTTTTCACAGTGCTCAGTACTCCCAACTCTATCAACAATGTAGGTTTTACCAGTTTTCTAAGTCTCTCTTATTTTCTTGTACTTATACTTGGAATTCTCTGTGTAAACCTCTGTAACTTCTCTAGGTAGATGAATCACTGTGTACCTTCTCTTGTTTCTATCTGTTATCAATCTTAAGAAACTCATACATTCTCTTTTCACTGTTTCCCGGTCTTAGAGAAGTAGATTTCTTTCGGCGAAAGTGCTGTTTTCACAGTGCTAAGTACTCCCAACTCTATCAACAATGTAGGTTTTACCAGTTTTCTAAGTCTCTCTTATTTTCTTGTACTTATACTTGGAATTCTCTGTGTAAACCTCTGTTATTTCTCTAGGTAGATGAATCACTGTGTACTTTCTCTTGTTTCTATCTGTTGCCAATCTTGAGAAACTCATACATTCTCTTTTCACTGTTTCACGGTCTTAGAGAGGTAGATTTCTTTCTGCGAAAGTGCTGTTTTCACAGTGCTAAGTACTCCCAACTCAATCAACAATGTAAGTTTTACCAGTTTTCTAAGTCTCTGTTATCTTCTTTTACTTATACTTGGAATTTTCTGTGTAAACCTATATAACTTCTCTAGGTAGATGAATCACTGTGTACTTTCTCTTGTTTCTATCTGTTACCAATCTTGAGAAACTCATACATTCTCTTTTCACTGTTTCCCGGTCTTAGAGAAGTAGATTTCTTTCGGCGAAAGTGCTGTTTTCACAGTGCTAAGTACTCCCAACTCTATCAACAATGTAGGTTTTACCAGTTTTCTAAGTCTCTCTTATTTTCTTGTACTTATACTTGGAATTTTCTGTGTAAACCTCTGTAAGTTCTCTAAGTAGATGAATCACTGTGTACTTTCTCTTGTTTCTATCTGTTACTAATCTTGAGAAAGTCATACATTCTCTGTTACCTGTTTCCCGGTCTTAGAGAAGTAGATTTCTTTTTGCGAAAGTGCTGTTTTCACAGTGCTAAGTACTCCCAACTCTATCAACAATGTAGGTTTTACCAGTTTTCTAAGTCTCTCTTATTTTCTTGTACTTATACTTGGAATTCTCTGTGTAAACCTCTGTAACATCTCTAGGTAGATGAATCACTGTGTACTTTCTCTTGTATCTATCTGTTACCAATCTTGAGAAACTCATACATTCTCTTTTCACTGTTTCACGGTCTTAGAGAAGTAGATTTCTTTGGGCGAAAGTGCTGTTTTCACAGTGCTAAGTGCTCCCAACTCAATCAACAATGTAAGTTTTACCAGTTTTCTAAGTCTCTCTTATCTTTTTTTACTTATACTTGGAATTTTCTGTGTAAACCTCTGTAACTTCTCTACGTAGATGAATCACTGTGTACTGTCTCTTGTTTCTATCTGTTACCAATCTTGAGAAACTCATACATTCTGTTTTCACTGTTTCCCGGTCTTAGAGAAGTATATTTCTTTCGGCGAAAGTGCTGTTTTCACAGTGCTAAGTACTCCCAACTCTATCAACAATGTAGGTTTTACCAGTTTTCTAAGTCTCTCTTATTTTCTTGTACTTATACTTGGAATTCTCTGTGTAAACCTCTGTAACTTCTCTAGGTAGATGAATCACTGTGTACTTTCTCTTGTTTCTATCTTTTACTAATCTTGAGAAACTCATACATTCTCTGTTACCTGTTTCCCGGTCTTAGAGAAGTAGATTTCTTTCGGCGAAAGTGCTGTTTTCACAGTGCTAAGTACTCCCAACTCTATCAACAATGTAGGTTTTTCCAGTTTTCTAAGTCTCTCTTATTTTCTTGTAGTTATACTTGGAATTCTCTGTGTAAACCTCTGTAACTTCTCTAGGTAGATGAATCACTGTGTACTTTCTCTTGTTTCTATCTGTTACCAATTTTGAGAAACTCATACATTCTCTTTTCACTGTTTCCCGGTCTTAGAGAAGTAGATTTCTTTCTGCGAAAGTGCTGTTTTCACAGTGCTAAGTACTCCCAACTCTATCAACAATGTAGGTTTTACCAGTTTTCTAAGTCTCTCTTATTTTCTTGTACTTATACTTGGAATGCTCTGTGTAAACCTCTGTAACTTCTCTAGGTAGATGAATCACTGTGTACTTTCTCTTGTTTCTATCTGTTACCAATCTTGAGAATCTCATGCATTCTCTTTTCACTGTTTCCCGGTCTTAGAGAAGTAGATTTCTTTGGGCGAAAGTGCTGTTTTCACAGTGCTAAGTACTCCCAACTCTATCAACAATGTAGGTTTTACCAGTTTTCTAAGTCTCTCTTATTTTCTTGTACTTATACTTGGAATTCTCTGTGTAAACCTCTGTAACTTCTCTGGGTAGATGAATCACTGTGTACTTTCTCTTGTTTCTATCTGTTACCAATCTTGAGAAACTCATACATTCTCTTTTCACTGTTTCCTGGTCTTAGAGAAGTAGATTTCTTTCGGCGAAAGTGCTGTTTTCACAGTGCTAAGTACTCCCAACTCTATCAACAATGTAGGTTTTTCCAGTTCTCTAAGTCTCTCTTTTTTTCTTGTACTGATACTTGGATTTCTCTGTGTAAACCTCTGTAACTTCTCTAGGTAGATGAATCACTGTGTACTTTCTCTTGATTCTATCTGTTACTAATCTTGAGAAACTCATACATTCTCTGTTACCTGTTTCCCGGTCTTAGAGAAGTAGATTTCTTTCGGCGAAAGTGCTGTTTTCACAGTGCTCAGTACTCCCAACTCTATCAACAATGTAGGTTTTACCAGTTTTCTAAGTCTGTCTTATTTTCTTGTACTTATACTTGGAATTCTCTGTGTAAACCTCTGTTATTTCTCTAGGTAGATGAATCACTGTGTACTTTCTCTTGTTTCTATCTGTTACCAATCTTGAGAAACTCATACATTCTCTTTTCACTGTTTCACGGTCTTAGAGAGGTAGATTTCTTTCTGCGAAAGTGCTGTTTTCACAGTGCTAAGTGCTCCCAACTCAATCAACAATGTAAGTTTTACCAGTTTTCTAAGTCTCTGTTATCTTCTTTTACTTATACTTGGAATTTTCTGTGTAAACCTCTATAACTTCTCTAGTTAGATGAATCACTGTGTACTTTCTCTTGTTTCTATCTGTTTCCAATCTTGAGAAACTCATACATTCTCTTTTCACTGTTTCCCGGTCTTAGAGAAGTAGATTTCTTTCGGCGAAAGTGCTGTTTTCACAGTGCTAAGTACTCCCAACTCTATCAACAATGTAGGTTTTACCAGTTTTCTAAGTCTCTCTTACTTTCTTGTACTTATACTTGGAATTCTCCGTGTAAACCTCTGTAACTTCTCTAGGTAGATGAATCACTGTGTACTTTCTCTTGTTTCTATCTTTTACTAATCTTGAGAAACTCATACATTCTCTGTTACCTGTTTCCCGGTCTTAGAGAAGTAGATTTCTTTCGACGAAAGTGCTGTTTTCACAGTGCTAAGTACTCCCAACTCTATCAACAATGTAGGTTTTTCCAGTTTTATAAGTCTCTCTTATTTTCTTGTACTTATACTTGGAATTCTCTGTGTAAACCTCTGTAACTTCTCTAGGTAGATGAATCACTGTGTACTTTCTGTTGTTTCTATCTGTTACCAATCTTGAGAAACTCATACATTCTCTTTTCACTGTTTCCTGGTCTTAGAGAAGTAGATTTCTTTCGGCGAAAGTGCTGTTTTCACAGTGCTAAGTACTCCCAACTCTATCAACAATGTAGGTTTTTCCAGTTCTCTAAGTCTCTCTTTTTTTCTTGTACTGATACTTGGATTTCTCTGTGTAAACCTCTGTAACTTCTCTAGGTAGATGAATCACTGTGTACTTTCTCTTGATTCTATCTGTTACTAATCTTGAGAAACTCATACATTCTCTGTTACCTGTTTCCCGGTCTTAGAGAAGTAGATTTCTTTCGGCGAAAGTGCTGTTTTCACAGTGCTCAGTACTCCCAACTCTATCAACAATGTAGGTTTTACCAGTTTTCTAAGTCTGTCTTATTTTCTTGTACTTATACTTGGAATTCTCTGTGTAAACCTCTGTAACTTCTCTAGGTAGATGAATCACTGTGTACTTTCTCTTGTTTCTATCTGTTACCAATCTTGAGAAACTCATACATTCTCTTTTCACTGTTTCACGGTCTTAGAGAAGTAGATTTCTTTCGGCGAAAGTGCTGTTTTCACAGTGCTAAGTACTCCCAACCCAATCAACAACGTAAGTTTTACCAGTTTTCTAAGTCTCTCTTATCTTCTTTTACTTATACTTGGAACTTTCTGTGTAAACCTCTGTAACTTCTCTAGGTAGATGAATCACTGTGTACTTTCTCTTGTTTCTATCTGTTACCAATCTTGAGAAACTCATACATTCTCTGTTACCTGTTTCCCGGTGTTAGAGAAGTAGATTTCTTTCGGCGAACGTGCTGTTTTCACAGTGCTAAGTACTCCCAACTCTATCAACAATGTATGTTTTACCAGTTTTCTAAGTCTCTCTTATTTTCTTGTACTTATACTTGGAATTCTCTGTGTAAACCTCTGTAACTTCTCTAGGTAGATGAATCACTGTGTACTTTCTGTTGTTTCTATCTGTTACCAATCTTGAGAAACTCATACATTCTCTTTTCACTGTTTCCCGGTCTTAGAGAAGTGGATTTCTTTGGGCGAAAGTGCTGTTTTCACAGTGCTAAGTACTCCCAACTCTATCAACCATGTAGGTTTTACCAGTTTTCTAAGTCTCACTTATCTTCTTGTACTTCTACTTGGAATTCTCTGTGTAAACCTCTGCAACGTCTCTAGGTAGATGAATCACTGTGTACTTTCTCTTGTTTCTATATGTTACCAATCTTGAGAAACTCATACATTCTCTTTTCACTGTTTCCCGGTCTTAGAGAAGTAGATTTCTTTCGGCGAAAGTGCTGTTTTCACAGTGCTAAGTACTCCCAACTCTATCAACAATGTAGGTTTTACCAGTTTTCTAACTCTCTCTTATTTCCTTGTACTTATACTTGGAATTCTCTATGTAAACCTCTGTAATTTCTCTAGGTAGATGAATCACTGTGTGCTTTCTCTTGTTTCTATCTGTTATCATCTTGAGAAACTCATACATTCTCTTTTCACTGTTTCCCGGTCATAGAGAAGTAGATTGCTTTCGGCGAAAGTGCTGTTTTCACAGTGCTAAGTATTCCCAACTCTATCAACAATGTAGGTTTTACCAGTTTTCTAAGTCTCTCTTATTTTCTTGTACTTATACTTGGAATTCTCTGTGTAAACCTCTGTAACTTCTCTAGGTAGATGAATCACTGTGTACTTTCTCTTGTTTCTATCTGTTACCAATCTTGAGAAACTCATACATTCTCTTTTCACTGTTTCCCGGTCTTAGAGAAGTAGATTTCTTTCGGCGAAAGTGCTGTTTTCACAGTGCTAAGTACTCCCAACTCTATCAACAATGTAGGTTTTACAAGTTTTCTAACTCTCTCATATTTCCTTGTACTTATACTTGGAATTCTCTATGTAAACCTCTGTAACTTCTCTAGGTAGATGAATCACTGGGTACTTTCTCTTGTTTCTATCTGTTACCAATCTTGAGAAACTCATACATTCTCTTTTCACTGTTTCCCGGTCTTAGAGAAGTAGATTTCTTTCTGCAAAAGTGCTGTTTTCACAGTGCTAAGTACTTTCAACTCTATTAACAATGTAGGTTTTTCCAGTTTTCTAAGTCTCTCTTATTTTCTTGTACTTATACTTGGAATTCTCTGTGTAAACCTCTGTAACTTCTCTAGGTAGATGAATCACTGTGTACTTTCTCTTGTTTCTATCTGTTACCAATCTTGAGAAACTCATACATTCTCTTTTCACTGTTTCCTGGTCTTAGAGAAGTAGATTTCTTTCGGCGAAAGTGCTGTTTTCACAGTGCTAAGTACTCCCAACTCTATCAACAATGTAGGTTTTACGAGTTCTCTAAGTCTATCTTTTTTTCTTGTACTTATACTGGGATTTCTCTGTGTAAACCTCTGTAACTTCTCTAGGTAGATGAATCACTGTGTACTTTCTCTTGATTCTATCTGTTACTAATCTTGAGAAACTCATACATTCTCCGTTACCTGTTTCCCGGTCATAGAGAAGTAGATTTCTTTCGGCGAAAGTGCTGTTTTCACAGTGCTCAGTAATCCCAACTCTATCAACAATGTAGGTTTTACCAGTTTTCTAAGTCTCTCTTATTTTCTTGTACTTATACTTGGAATTCTCTGTGTAAACCTCTGTAACATCTCTAGGTAGATGAATCACTGTGTACTTTCTCTTGTTTCTATCTGTTACCAATCTTGAGAAACTCATACATTCTCTTTTCACTGTTTCACGGTCTTAGAAAAGTAGATTTCTTTGGGCGAAAGTGCTGTTTTCACACTGCTAAGTACTCCCAACTCAATCAACAATGTAAGGTTTACCAGTTTTCTAAGTCTCTCTTATCTTCTTTTACTTATACTTGGAATTTTCTGTGTAAACCTCTGTAACTTCTCTACGTAGATGAATCACTGTGTACTTTCTCTTGTTTCTATCTGTTACCAATCTTGAGAAACTCATACATTCTCTTTTCACTGTTTCCCGGTCTTAGAGAAGTAGATTTCTTTCGGCGAAAGTGCTGTTTTCACAGTGCTAAGTACTCCCAACTCTATCAACAATGTAGGTTTTACCAGTTTTCTAAGTCTCTCTTATTTTCTTGTACTTATACTTGGAATTCTCTGTGTAAACCTCTGTAACTTCTATAGGTAGATGAATCACTGTGTTCTTTCTCTTGTTTCTATCTTTTACTAATCTTGAGAAACTCATACATTCTCTGTTACCTGTTTCCCGGTCTTAGAGAAGTAGATTTCTTTCGGCGAAAGTGCTGTTTTCACAGTGCTAAGTACTCCCAACTCTATCAACAATGTAGGTTTTTCCAGTTTTCTAAGTCTCTCTTATTTTCTTGTACTTATAATTGGAATTCTCTGTGTAAACCTCTGTAACTTCTCTAGGTAGATGAATCACTGTGTACTTTCTCTTGTTTCTATCTGTTACCAATCTTGAGAAACTCATACATTCTCTTTTCACTGTTTCCCGGTCTTAGAGAAGTAGATTTCTTTCGGCGAAAGTGCTGTTTTCACAGTGCTAAGTACTCCCAACTCTATCAACAATGTAGGTTTTACCAGTTTTCTAAGTCTCTCTTATTTTCTTGTACTTATACTTAAAATGCTCTGTGTAAACCTCTGTAACTTCTCTAGGTAGATGAATCACTGTGTACTTTCTCTTGTTTCTATCTGTTACCAATCTTGAGAATCTCATGCATTCTCTTTTCACTGTTTCCCGGTCTTAGAGAAGTAGATTTCTTTCGGCGAAAGTGCTGTTTTCACAGTGCTAAGTACTCCCAACTCTATCAACCATGTAGGTTTTACCAGTTTTCTAAGTCTCTCTTATTTTCTTGTACTTATACTTGGAATTCTCTGTGTAAACCTCTGTAACTTCTCTAGGTAGATGAATCACTGTGTACTTTCTCTTGTTTCTATCTGTTACCAATCTTGAGAAACTCATACATTCTTTTTTCACTGTTTCCTGGTCTTAGAGAAGTAGATTTCTTTCAGCGAAAGTGCTGTTTTCACAGTGCTAAATACTCCCAACCCAATCAACAATGTAGGTTTTACCAGTTTTCTAAGTCTCTCTTATTTTCTTGTACTTATACTTGGAATTCTCTGTGTAAACCTCTGTAACTTCTCTAGGTAGATGAATCACTGTGTACTTTCTCTTGTTTCTATCTGTTACCAATCTTGAGAAACTCATACATTCTCTTTTCACTGTTTCCTGGTCTTAGAGAAGAAGATTTCTTTCGGCGAAAGTACTGTTTTCACAGTGCTAAGTACTCCCAACTCTATCAACAATGTAGGTTTTACCAGTTCTCTAAGTCTCTCTTTTTTTCTTGTACTTATACTTGGATTTCTCTGTGTAAACCCCTGTAACATCTCTAGGTAGATGAATCACTGTGTACTTTCTCTTGATTCTATCTGTTACTAATCTTGAGAAACTCATACATTTTCTGTTACCTGTTTCCCGGTCTTAGAGAAGTAGATTTCTTTCGGGGAAAGTGCTGTTTTGACAGTGCTAAGTACTCCCAACTCTATCAACAATGTAGGTTTTACCAGTTTTCTAAGTCTCTCTTATTTTCTTGTACTTATACTTGGAATTCTCTGTGTAAACCTCTGTAACTTCTCTAGGTAGATGAATCAGTGTGTACTTTCTCTTGTTTCTATCTGTTACCAATCTTGAGAAACTCATACATTCTCTTTTCACTGTTTCCTGGTCTTAGAGAAGTAGATTTCTTTCGGCGAAAGTGCTGTTTAAACAGTGCTAAGTACTCCCAACTCTATCAACAATGTAGGTTTTACGAGTTCTCTAAGTCTCTCTTTTTTTCTTGTACTTATACTGGGATTTCTCTGTGTAAACCTCTGTAACTTCTCTAGGTAGATGAATCACTGTGTACTTTCTCTTGATTCTATCTGTTACTAATCTTGAGAAACTCATACATTCTCTGTTACCTGTTTCCCGGTCATAGAGAAGTAGATTTCTTTCGGCGAAAGTGCTGTTTTCACAGTGCTCAGTATTCCCAACTCTATCAACAATGTAGGTTTTACCAGTTCTCTAAGTCTCTCTTTTTTTCTTGTACTTATACTTGGAATTCTCTGTGTAAACCTCTGTAACTTCTCTAGGTAGATGAATCACTGTGTACTTTCTCTTGTTTCTATCTGTTACCAATCTTGAGAAACTCATGCATTCTCTTTTCACTGTTTCACGGTCTTAGAGAAGTAGATTTCTTTCGGCGAAAGTGCTGTTTTCACAGTGCTAAGTACTCCCAACCCAATCAACAACGTAAGTTTTACCAGTTTTCTAAGTCTCTCTTATCTTCTTTTACTTATACTTGGAATTTTCTGTGTAAACCTCTGTAACTTCTCTAGGTAGATGAATCACTGTGTACTTTCTCTTGTTTCTATCTGTTACCAATCTTGAGAAACTCATACATTCTCTGTTCACTGTTTCCCGTTCTTAGAGAACTAGATTTCTTTCGGCGAAAGTGCTGTTTTCACAGTGCTAAGTACTCCCAACCCAATCAACAATGTAAGATTTACCACTTTTCTAAGTCTCTCTTATCTTCTTTTTCTTATACTTGGAATTTTCTGTGTAAACCTCTGTAACTTCTCTAGGTAGATGAATCACTGTGTGCTTTCTCTTGTTTCTATCTGTTATCATCTTGAGAAACTCATACATTCTCTTTTCACTGTTTCCCGGTCATAGAGAAGTAGATTTCTTTCGGCGAAAGTGCTGTTTTCACAGTGCTAAGTATTCCCAACTCTATCAACAATGTAGGTTTTACCAGTTTTCTAAGTCTCTCTTATTTTCTTGTACTTATACTGGGAATTCTCTGTGTAAACCTCTGTAACTTCTCTAGGTAGATGAATCACTGTGTACTTTCTCTTGTTTCTATCTGTTACCAATCTTGAGAAACTCATACATTCTCTTTTCACTGTTTCCCGGTCTTAGAGAAGTAGATTTCTTTCGGCGAAAGTGCTGTTTTCACAGTGCTAAGTACTCCCAACTATATCAACAATGTAGGTTTTACCAGTTTTCTAAGTCTCTCTTATCTTCTTGTACTTATACTTGGAATTCTCTGTGTAAACCTCTGTAACTTCTCTAGGTAGATGAATCACTGTGTACTTTCTCTTGTTTCTATCTGTTACCAATCTTGAGAAACTCATACATTCTTTTTTCACTGTTTCACGGTCTTAGAGAAGTAGATTTCTTTCAGCGAAAGTGCTGTTTTCACAGTGCTAAATACTCCAAACCCAATCAACAATGTAGGTTTTACCAGTTTTCTAAGTCTCTCTTATCTTCTTTTGCTTATACTTGAAATTCTCTGTGTAAACCTCTGTAACTTCTCTAGGTAAATGAATCACTGTGTACTTTCTCTTGTTTCTATCTGTTACCAATCTTGAGAAACTCATACATTCTCTTTTCACTGTTTCCCGGTCTTAGAGAAGTAGATTTCTTTCTGTGAAAGTGCTGTTTTCACAGTGCTAAGTACCGCCAACTCAATCAACAATGTAAGTTTTACCAGTTTTCTAAGTCTCTCTTATTTTCTTGTACTTAAACTTGGAATTTTCTGTGAAAACCTCTGTAACTTCTCTAGTTAGATGAATCACTGTGTACTTCTTTTGTTTATATCTGTTACTAATCTTGAGAAACTCATACATTCTCTGTCACCTGTTTCCCTCTGTTAGAGAAGTAGATTTCTTTCTGCGAAAGTGCTGTTTTCACAGTGCTAAGTACTCCCAACTCTATCAACAATGTATGTTTTACCAGTTTTCTAAGTCTCTCTTATTTTCTTGTACTTATACTTGGAATTCTCTGTGTAAACCTCAGTAACTTCTCTAGGTAGATGAATCACTGTGTACTTTCTCTTGTTTCTATCTGTTACCAATCTTGAGAAACTCATACATTCTCTTTTCACTGTTTCCCGGTCCTAGAGAAGTAGATTTCTTTCGGCGAAAGTGCTGTTTTCACAGTGCTAAGTACTCCCAACTCTATCAACAATGTAGGTTTTACCAGTTTTCTAAGTCTCTCTTATTTTCTTGTACTTATACTTGGAATTCTCTGTGTAAACCTCTGTAACTTCTCTAGGTAGATGAATCACTGTGTACTTTCTCTTGTTTCTATCTGTTACCAATCTTGAGAAACTCATACATTCTCTTTTCACTGTTTCCAGGTCTTAGAGAAGTAGATTTCTTTCTGTAAAAGTGCTGTTTTCACAGTGCTAAGTACTTCCAACTCTATTAACAATGTAGGTTTTACCAGTTTTCTAAGTCTCTCTTATTTTCTTGTACTTATACTTGGAATTCTCTGTGTAAACCTCTGTAACTTCTCTAGGTAGATGAATCACTGTGTACTTTCTCTTGTGTCTATCTGTTACCAATCTTGAGAAACTCATACATTCTCTTTTCACTGTTTCCTGGTCTTAGAGAAGAAGATTTCTTTCGGCGAAAGTGCTGTTTTCACAGTGCTAAGTACTCCCAACTCTATCAACAATGTAGCTTTTACCAGTTCTCTAAGTCTCTCTTTTTTTCTTGTACTTATACTTGGATTTCTCTGTGTAAACCCCTGTAACTTCTCTAGGTAGATGAATAACTGTGTACTTTCTCTTGATTCTATCTGTTACTAATCTTGAGAAACTCATACATTTTCTGTTACCTGTTTCCCGGTCTTAGAGAAGTAGATTTCTTTCGGGGAAAGTGCTGTTTTCACAGTGCTAAGTACTCCCAACTCTATCAACAATGTAGGTTTTACCAGTTTTCTAAGTCTCTCTTATTTTCTTGTACTTATACTTGGAATTCTCTGTGTAAACCTCTGTAACTTCTCTAGGTAGATGAATCAGTGTGTACTTTCTCTTGTTTCTATCTGTTACCAATCTTGAGAAACTCATACATTCTCTTTTCACTGTTTCCCGGTCTTAGAGAAGTATATTTCTTTCGGCGAAAGTGCTGTTTTCACAGTGCTAAGTACTCCCAACTCTATCAACAATGTAGGTTTTACGAGTTCTCTAAGTCTCTCTTTTTTTCTTGTACATATACTTGGATTTCTCTGTGTAAACCTCTGTAACTTCTCTAGGTAGATGAGTCACTGTGTACTTTCTCTTGATTCTATCTGTTACTAATCTTGAGAAACTCATACATTCTCTGTTACCTGTTTCCAGGTCTTAGAGAAGTAGATTTCTTTCGGCGAAAGTGCTGTTTTCACAGTGCTCAGTAATCCCAACTCTATCAACAATGTAGGTTTTACCAGTTCTCTAAGTCTCTTTTTTTTTTCTTGTACTTATACTTGGAATTCTCTGTGTAAACCTCTGTAACTTCTCTAGGTAGATGAATCACTGTGTACTTTCTCTTGTTTCTATCTGTAACCAATCTTGAGAAACTCATACATTCTCTTTTCACTGTTTCACGGTCTTAGAGAAGTAGATTTCCTTCGGCGAAAGTGCTGTTTTCACAGTGCTAAGTACTCCCAACCCAATCAACAACGTAAGTTTTACCAGTTTTCTAAGTCTCCCTTATCTTTTACTTATACTTGGAAATTTCTGTGTAAACCTCTGTAACTTCTCTAGGTAGGTGAATCACTGTGTACTTTCTCATGTTTCTATCTGTTACTAATCTTGAGAAACTCATACATTCTCTGTTCACTGTTTCCCGGTCTTAGAGAAGTAGATTTCTTTCGGCGAAAGTGCTGTTTTCACAGTGCTAAGTACTCCCAACGCAATCAACAGTGTAAGTTTTACCAGTTTTCGAAGTCTCTCTTATCTTCTTTTACTTATACTTGGAATTTTCTGTGTAAACCTCTGTAACTTCTCTAGGTAGATGAATCACTGTGTACTTTCTCTTGTTTCTATCTGTTACCAATCTTGAGAAACTCATACATTCTCTGTTCACTGTTTCCCGGTCTTAGAGAAGTAGATTTCTTTCGGCGAAAGTGCTGTTTTCACAGTGCTAAGTACTCCCAACCCAATCAACAATGTAAGTTTTACCAGTTTTCTAAGTCTCTCTTATCTTCTTTTACTTATACTTGGAATTTTCTGTGTAAACCTCTGTAACTTCTCTAGGTAGATGAATCACTGTGTACTTTCTCTTGTTTCTATCTGTTACCAATCTTGAGAAACTCATACATTCTCTTTTCACTGTTTCCCAGTCTTAGAGAAGCAGATTTCTTTCTTCGAAAGTGCTGTTTTCACAGTGCTAAGTACTCCCAACTCTATCAACAATGTAGGTTTTACCAGTTTTCTAAGTCTCTCTTATTTTCTTGTACTTATACTTGGAATTCTCTGTGTAAACCTCTGTAACTTCTCTAGGTAGATGAATCACTGTGTACCTTCTCTTGTTTCTATCTGTTATCAATCTTGAGAAACTCATACATTCTCTTTTCACTGTTTCCCGGTCTTAGAGAAGTAGATTTCTTTCGGCGAAAGTGCTGTTTTAACAGTGCTAAGCACTCCCAACTCTATCAACAATGTAGGTTTTACCAGTTTTCTAAGTCTCTCTTATTTTCTTGTACTTATACTTGGAATTCTCTGTGTAAACCTCTGTTATTTCTCTAGGTAGATGAATCACTGTGTACTTTCTCTTGTTTCTATCTGTTACCAATCTTGAGAAACTCATACATTCTCTGTTACCTGTTTCCCGGTCTTAGAGAGGTAGATTTCTTTCGGCGAAAGTGCTGTTTTCACAGTGCTAAGTACTCCCAACTCAATCAACAATGAAAGTTTTACCAGTTTTCTAAGTCTCTGATATCTTCTTTTACTCATACTTGGAATTATCTGTGTAAACCTCTGTAACTTCTCTAGGTAGATGAATCACTGTGTACTTTCTCTTGTTTCTATCTGTTACCAATCTTGAGAAACTCATACATTCTCTTTTCACTGTTTCCCGGTCTTAGAGAAGTAGATTTCTTTCGGCGAAAGTGCTGTTTTCACAGTGCTAAGTACTCTCAACTCTATCAACAATGTAGGTTTTACCAGTTTTCTAAGTCTCTCTTATTTTCTTGTACTTATACTTGGAATTCTCTGTGTAAACCTCTGTAGCTTCTCTAGGTAGATGAATCACTGTGTAGTTTCTCTTGTTTCTGTTACCAATCTTGAGAAACTCATCCATTCTCTGTTACCTGTTTCCCGGTGTTAGAGAAGTAGATTTCTTTCGGCGAACGTGCTGTTTTCACAGTGCTAAGTACTCCCAACTCTGTCAACAATGTAGGTTTTACCAGTTTTCTAAGTCTCTCTTATTTTCTTGTACTTATACTTGGAATTCTCTGTGTAAACCTCTGTAACTTCTCTAGGTAGATGAATCACTGTGTAGTTTCTCTTGTTTCTATCTGTTACCAATCTTGAGAAACTCATACATTCTCTTTTCACTGTTTCACGGTCTTAGAGAAGTAGATTTCTTTCGGCGAAAGTGCTGTTTTCACAGTGCTAAGTACTCCCAACCCAATCAACAACGTAAGTTTTACCAGTTTTCTAAGTCTCTCTTATCTTCTTTTACTTATACTTGGAACTTTCTGTGTAAACCTCTGTAACTTCTCTAGGTAGATGAATCACTGTGTACTTTCTCTTGTTTCTATCTGTTACCAATCTTGAGAAACTCATACATTCTCTGTTACCTGTTTCCCGGTGTTAGAGAAGTAGATTTCTTTCGGCGAACGTGCTGTTTTCACAGTGCTAAGTACTCCCAACTCTATCAACAATGTATGTTTTACCAGTTTTCTAAGTCTCTCTTATTTTCTTGTACTTATACTTGGAATTCTCTGTGTAAACCTCTGTAACTTCTCTAGGTAGATGAATCACTGTGTACTTTCTCTTGTTTCTATCTGTTACCAATCTTGAGAAACTCATACATTCTCTTTTCACTGTTTCCCGGTCTTAGAGAAGTATATTTCTTTCGGCGAAAGTGCTGTTTTCACAGTGCTAAGTACTCCCAACTCTATCAACAATGTAGGTTTTACGAGTTCTCTAAGTCTCTCTTTTTTTCTTGTACATATACTTGGATTTCTCTGTGTAAACCTCTGTAACTTCTCTAGGTAGATGAGTCACTGTGTACTTTCTCTTGATTCTATCTGTTACTAATCTTGAGAAACTCATACATTCTCTGTTACCTGTTTCCAGGTCTTAGAGAAGTAGATTTCTTTCGGCGAAAGTGCTGTTTTCACAGTGCTCAGTAATCCCAACTCTATCAACAATGTAGGTTTTACCAGTTCTCTAAGTCTCTTTTTTTTTTCTTGTACTTATACTTGGAATTCTCTGTGTAAACCTCTGTAACTTCTCTAGGTAGATGAATCACTGTGTACTTTCTCTTGTTTCTATCTGTAACCAATCTTGAGAAACTCATACATTCTCTTTTCACTGTTTCACGGTCTTAGAGAAGTAGATTTCCTTCGGCGAAAGTGCTGTTTTCACAGTGCTAAGTACTCCCAACCCAATCAACAACGTAAGTTTTACCAGTTTTCTAAGTCTCCCTTATCTTTTACTTATACTTGGAAATTTCTGTGTAAACCTCTGTAACTTCTCTAGGTAGGTGAATCACTGTGTACTTTCTCATGTTTCTATCTGTTACTAATCTTGAGAAACTCATACATTCTCTGTTCACTGTTTCCCGGTCTTAGAGAAGTAGATTTCTTTCGGCGAAAGTGCTGTTTTCACAGTGCTAAGTACTCCCAACGCAATCAACAGTGTAAGTTTTACCAGTTTTCGAAGTCTCTCTTATCTTCTTTTACTTATACTTGGAATTTTCTGTGTAAACCTCTGTAACTTCTCTAGGTAGATGAATCACTGTGTACTTTCTCTTGTTTCTATCTGTTACCAATCTTGAGAAACTCATACATTCTCTGTTCACTGTTTCCCGGTCTTAGAGAAGTAGATTTCTTTCGGGGAAAGTGCTGTTTTCACAGTGCTAAGTACTCCCAACCCAATCAACAATGTAAGTTTTACCAGTTTTCTAAGTCTCTCTTATCTTCTTTTACTTATACTTGGAATTTTCTGTGTAAACCTCTGTAACTTCTCTAGGTAGATGAATCACTGTGTACTTTCTCTTGTTTCTATCTGTTACCAATCTTGAGAAACTCATACATTCTCTTTTCACTGTTTCCCAGTCTTAGAGAAGCAGATTTCTTTCTTCGAAAGTGCTGTTTTCACAGTGCTAAGTACTCCCAACTCTATCAACAATGTAGGTTTTACCAGTTTTCTAAGTCTCTCTTATTTTCTTGTACTTATACTTGGAATTCTCTGTGTAAACCTCTGTAACTTCTCTAGGTAGATGAATCACTGTGTACCTTCTCTTGTTTCTATCTGTTATCAATCTTGAGAAACTCATACATTCTCTTTTCACTGTTTCCCGGTCTTAGAGAAGTAGATTTCTTTCGGCGAAGGTGCTGTTTTAACAGTGCTAAGTACTCCCAACTCTATCAACAATGTAGGTTTTACCAGTTTTCTAAGTCTCTCTTATTTTCTTGTACTTATACTTGGAATTCTCTGTGTAAACCTCTGTTATTTCTCTAGGTAGATGAATCACTGTGTACTTTCTCTTGTTTCTATCTGTTACCAATCTTGAGAAACTCATACATTCTCTGTTACCTGTTTCCCGGTCTTAGAGAGGTAGATTTCTTTCGGCGAAAGTGCTGTTTTCACAGTGCTAAGTACTCCCAACTCAATCAACAATGAAAGTTTTACCAGTTTTCTAAGTCTCTGATATCTTCTTTTACTCATACTTGGAATTATCTGTGTAAACCTCTGTAACTTCTCTAGGTAGATGAATCACTGTGTACTTTCTCTTGTTTCTATCTGTTACCAATCTTGAGAAACTCATACATTCTCTTTTCACTGTTTCCCGGTCTTAGAGAAGTAGATTTCTTTCGGCGAAAGTGCTGTTTTCACAGTGCTAAGTACTCTCAACTCTATCAACAATGTAGGTTTTACCAGTTTTCTAAGTCTCTCTTATTTTCTTGTACTTATACTTGGAATTCTCTGTGTAAACCTCTGTAGCTTCTCTAGGTAGATGAATCACTGTGTAGTTTCTCTTGTTTCTGTTACCAATCTTGAGAAACTCATCCATTCTCTGTTACCTGTTTCCCGGTGTTAGAGAAGTAGATTTCTTTCGGCGAACGTGCTGTTTTCACAGTGCTAAGTACTCCCAACTCTATCAACAATGTAGGTTTTACCAGTTTTCTAAGTCTCTCTTATTTTCTTGTACTTATACTTGGAATTCTCTGTGTAAACCTCTGTAACTTCTCTAGGTAGATGAATCACTGTGTAGTTTCTCTTGTTTCTATCTGTTACCAATCTTGAGAAACTCATACATTCTCTTTTCACTGTTTCACGGTCTTAGAGAAGTAGATTTCTTTCGGCGAAAGTGCTGTTTTCACAGTGCTAAGTACTCCCAACCCAATCAACAACGTAAGTTTTACCAGTTTTCTAAGTCTCTCTTATCTTCTTTTACTTATACTTGGAACTTTCTGTGTAAACCTCTGTAACTTCTCTAGGTAGATGAATCACTGTGTACTTTCTCTTGTTTCTATCTGTTACCAATCTTGAGAAACTCATACATTCTCTGTTACCTGTTTCCCAGTGTTAGAGAAGTAGATTTCTTTCGGCGAACGTGCTGTTTTCACAGTGCTAAGTACTCCCAACTCTATCAACAATGTATGTTTTACCAGTTTTCTAAGTCTCTCTTATTTTCTTGTACTTATACTTGGAATTCTCTGTGTAAACCTCTGTAACTTCTCTAGGTAGATGAATCACTGTGTACTTTCTGTTGTTTCTATCTGTTACCAATCTTGAGAAACTCATACATTCTCTTTTCACTGTTTCCCGGTCTTAGAGAAGTGGAATTCTTTGGGCGAAAGTGCTGTTTTCACAGTGCTAAGTACTCCCAACTCTATCAACCATGTAGGTTTTACCAGTTTTCTAAGTCTCTCTTATCTTCTTGTACTTCTACTTGGAATTCTCTGTGTAAACCTCTGCAACGTCTCTAGGTAGATGAATCACTGTGTACTTTCTCTTGTTTCTATATGTTACCAATCTTGAGAAACTCATACATTCTCTTTTCACTGTTTCCCGGTCTTAGAGAAGTAGATTTCTTTCGGCGAAAGTGCTGTTTTCACAGTGCTAAGTACTCCCAACTCTATCAACAATGTAGGTTTTACCACTTTTCTAACTCTCTCTTATTTCCTTGTACTTATACTTGGAATTCTCTATGTAAACCTCTGTAACTTCTCTAGGTAGATGAATCACTGTGTGCTTTCTCTTGTTTCTATCTGTTATCATCTTGAGAAACTCATACATTCTCTTTTCACTGTTTCCCGGTCATAGAGAAGTAGATTTCTTTCGGCGAAAGTGCTGTTTTCACAGTGCTAAGTATTCCCAACTCTATCAACAATGTAGGTTTTACCAGTTTTCTAAGTCTGTCTTATTTTCTTGTACTTATACTTGGAATTCTCTGTGTAAACCTCTGTAACTTCTCTAGGTAGATGAATCACTGTGTACTTTCTCTTGTTTTTATCTGTTACCAATCTTGAGAAACTCATACATTCTCTTTTCACTGTTTCCCGGTCTTAGAGAAGTAGATTTCTTTCGGCGAAAGTGCTGTTTTCACAGTGCTAAGTACTCCCAACTCTATCAACAATGTAGGTTTTACCAGTTTTCTAAGTCTCTCTTATCTTCTTGTACTTATACTTGGAATTCTCTGTGTAAACCTCTGTAACTTCTCTAGGTAGATGAATCACTGTGTACTTTCTCTTGTTTCTATCGGTTACCAATCTTGAGAAACTCATACATTCTTTTTTCACTGTTTCACGGTCTTAGAGAAGTAGATTTCTTTCAGCGAAAGTGCTGTTTTCACAGTGCTAAATACTCCCAACCCAATCAACAATGTAGGTTTTACCAGTTTTCTAAGTCTCTCTTATCTTCTTTTACTTATACTTGAAATTCTCTGTGTAAACCTCTGTAACTTCTCTAGGTAAATGAATCACTGTGTACTTTCTCTTGTTTCTATCTGTTACCAATCTTGAGAAACTCATACATTCTCTTTTCACTGTTTCCCGGTCTTAGAGAAGTAGATTTCTTTCTGCGAAAGTGCTGTTTTCACAGTGCTAAGTACCGCCAACTCAATCAACAATGTAAGTTTTACCAGTTTTCTAAGTCTCTCTTATTTTCTTGTACTTAAACTTGGAATTTTCTGTGTAAACCTCTGTAACTTCTCTAGTTAGATGAATCACTGTGTACTTCTTTTGTTTATATCTGTTACTAATCTTGAGAAACTCATACATTCTCTGTCACCTGTTTCACTCTGTTAGAGAAGTAGATTTCTTTCTGCGAAAGTGCTGTTTTCACAGTGCTAAGTACTCCCAACTCTATCAACAATGTAGGTTTTACCAGTTTTCTAAGTCTCTCTTATTTTCTTGTACTTATACTTGGAATTCTCTGTGTAAACCTCTGTAACTTCTCTAGGTAGATGAATCACTGTGTACCTTCTCTTGTTTCTATCTGTTATCAATCTTGAGAAACTCATACATTCTCTTTTCACTGTTTCCCTGTCTTAGAGAAGTAGATTTCTTTCGGCGAAAGTGCTGTTTTAACAGTGCTAAGTACTGCCAACTCTATCAACAATGTAGGTTTTACCAGTTTTCTAAGTCTCTCTTATTTTCTTGTACTTATACTTGGAATTCTCTGTGTAAACCTCTGTTATTTCTCTAGGTAGATGAATCACTGTGTACTTTCTCTTGTTTCTATCTGTTACCAATCTTGAGAAACTCATACATTCTCTGTTACCTGTTTCCCGGTCTTAGAGAGGTAGATTTCTTTCGGCGAAAGTGCTGTTTTCACAGTGCTAAGTACTCCCAACTCAATCAACAATGTAAGTTTTACCAGTTTTCTAAGTCTCTGTTATCTTCTTTTACTCATACTTGGAATTATCTGTGTAAACCTCTGTAACTTCTCTAGGTAGATGAATCACTGTGTACTTTCTCTTGTTTCTATCTGTTACCAATCTTGAGAAACTCATACATTCTCTTTTCACTGTTTCCCGGTCTTAGAGAAGTAGATTTCTTTCGGCGAAAGTGCTGTTTTCACAGTGCTAAGTACTCCCAACTCTATCAACAATGTAGGTTTTACCAGTTTTCTAAGTCTCTCTTATTTTCTTGTACTTATACTTGGAATTCTCTGTGTAAACCTCTGTAGCTTCTCTAGGTAGATGAATCACTGTGTACTTTCTCTTGTTTCTGTTACCAATCTTGAGAAACTCATCCATTCTCTGTTACCTGTTTCCCGGTGTTAGAGAAGTAGATTTCTTTCGGCGAAAGTGCTGTTTTCACAGTGCTAAGTACTCCCAACTCTATCAACAATGTAGGTTTTACCAGTTTTCTAAGTCTCTCTTATTTTCTTGTACTTATACTTGGAATTCTCTGTGTAAACCTCTGTAACTTCTCTTGGTAGATGAATCACTGTGTACTTTCTCTTGTTTCTATCTGTTACCAATCTTGAGAAACTCATACATTCTCTTTTCACTGTTTCCCGGTCTTAGAGAAGTAGATTTTTTCTGCGAAAGTGCTGTTTTGACAGTGCTAAGTACTCCCAACTCTATCAACAATGTAGGTTTTACCAGTTTTCTAAGTCTCTCTTATTTTCTTGTACTTATACTTGGAATTCTCTGTGTAAACCTCTGTAACTTCTCTAGGTAGATGAATCAGTGTGTACTTTCTCTTGTTTCTATCTGTTACCAATCTTGAGAAACTCATACATTCTCTTTTCACTGTTTCCTGGTCTTAGAGAAATAGATTTCTTTGGGCGAAAGTGCTGTTTTCATAGTGCTAAGTACTCCCAACTCTATCAACAATGTAGGTTTTACGAGTTCTCTAAGTCTCTCTTTTTTTCTTGTACTTATACTGGGATTTCTCTGTGTAAACCTCTGTAACTTCTCTAGGTAGATGAATCACTGTGTACTTTCTCTTGATTCTATCTGTTACTAATCTTGAGAAACTCATACATTCTCTGTTACCTGTTTCCCGGTCATAGAGAAGTAGATTTCTTTCGGCGAAAGTGCTGTTTTCACAGTACTCAGTAATCCCAACTCTATCAACAATGTAGGTTTTACCAGTTCTCTAAGTCTCTCTTTTTTTCTTGTACTTATACTTGGAATTCTCTGTGTAAACCTCTGTAACTTCTCTAGGTAGATGAATCACTGTGTACTTTCTCTTGTTTCTATCTGTTACCAATCTTGAAAAACTCATACATTCTCTTTTCACTGTTTCCCGGTCTTAGAGAAGTAGATTTCTTTCGGCGAAAGTGCTGTTTTCACAGTGCTAAGTACTCCCAACTCTATCAACAATGTAGGTTTTACCAGTTTTCTAAGTCTCTCTTATTTTCTTGTACTTATACTTGGAATTCTCAGGGTAAACCTCTGTAGCTTCTCTAGGTAGATGAATCACTGTGTACTTTCTCTTGTTTCTATCTGTTACCAATCTTGAGAAACTCATACGTTCTCTGTTACCTGTTTCCCGGTGTTAGAGAAGTAGAATTCTTTCGGCGAAAGTGCTGTTTTCACAGTGCTAAGTACTCCCAACTCTATCAACAATGTATGTTTTACCAGTTTTCTAAGTCTCTCTTATTTTCTTGTACTTATACTTGGAATTCTCTGTGTAAACCTCTGTAACTTCTCTAGGTAGATGAATCACTGTGTACTTTCTCTTGTTTCTATCTGTTACCAATCTTGAGAAAGTCATACATTCACTTTTCACTGTTTCCCGGTCTCAGAGAAGTAGATTTCTTTCGGCGAAAGTGCTGTTTTCACAGTGCTAAGTTCTCCCAACTCTATCAACAATGTAGGTTTTACCAGTTTTCTAAGTCTCTCTTATTTTCTTGTACTTATACTTGGAATTTTCTGTGTAAACCTCTGTAAGTTCTCTAGGTAGATGAATCACTGTGTACTTTCTCTTGTTTCTATCTGTTACTAATCTTGAGAAACTCATACATTCTCTGTTACCTGTTTCCCGGTCTTAGAGAAGTAGATTTCTTTTTGCGAAAGTGCTGTTTTCACAGTGCTAAGTACTCCCAACTCTATCAACAATGTAGGTTTTACCAGTTTTCTAAGTCTCTCTTATTTTCTTGTACTTATACTTGGAATTCTATGTGTAAACCTCTGTAACATCTCTAGGTAGATGAATCACTGTGTACTTTCTCTTGTTTCTATCTGTTACCAATCTTGAGAAACTCATACATTCTCTTTTCACTGTTTCACGGTCTTAGAGAAGTAGATTTCTTTGGGCGAAAGTGCTGTTTTCACAGTGCTAAGTACTCCCAACTCAATCAACAATGTAAGTTTTACCAGTTTTCTAAGTCTCTCTTATTTTCTTGTACTTATACTTGGAATGCTCTGTGTAAACCTCTGTAACTTCTCTAGGTAGATGAATCACTGTGTACTTTCTCTTGTTTCTATCTGTTACCAATCTTGAGAATCTCATGCATTCTCTTTTCACTGTTTCCCGGTCTTAGAGAAGTAGATTTCTTTCGGCGAAAGTGCTGTTTTCACAGTGCTAAGTACTCCCAACTCTATCAACAATGTAGGTTTTACCAGTTTTCTAAGTCTCTCTTTTTTTCTTGTACTTATACTAGGATTTCTCTGTGTAAACCCCTGTAACATCTCTAGGTAGATGAATCACTGTGTACTTTCTCTTGTTTCTATCTTTTACTAATCTTGAGAAACTCATACATTCTCTGTTACCTGTTTCCCGGTCTTAGAGAAGTAGATTTCTTTCGACGAAAGTGCTGTTTTCACAGTGCTAAGTACTCCCAACTCTATCAACAATGTAGGTTTTTCCAGTTTTCTAAGTCTCTCTTATTTTCTTGTACTTATACTTGGAATTCTCTGTGTAAACCTCTGTAACTTCTCTAGGTAGATGAATCAGTGTGTACTTTCTCTTGTTTCTATCTGTTACCAATCTTGAGAAACTCATACATTCTCTTTTCACTGTTTCCTGGTCTTAGAGAAATAGATTTCTTTGGGCGAAAGTGCTGTTTTCATAGTGCTAAGTACTCCCAACTCTATCAACAATGTAGGTTTTACGAGTTCTCTAAGTCTCTCTTTTTTTCTTGTACTTATACTGGGATTTCTCTGTGTAAACCTCTGTAACTTCTCTAGGTAGATGAATCACTGTGTACTTTCTCTTGATTCTATCTGTTACTAATCTTGAGAAACTCATACATTCTCTGTTACCTGTTTCCCGGTCATAGAGAAGTAGATTTCTTTCGGCGAAAGTGCTGTTTTCACAGTACTCAGTAATCCCAACTCTATCAACAATGTAGGTTTTACCAGTTCTCTAAGTCTCTCTTTTTTTCTTGTACTTATACTTGGAATTCTCTGTGTAAACCTCTGTAACTTCTCTAGGTAGATGAATCACTGTGTACTTTCTCTTGTTTCTTTCTGTTACCAATCTTGAAAAACTCATACATTCTCTTTTCACTGTTTCCCGGTCTTAGAGAAGTAGATTTCTTTCGGCGAAAGTGCTGTTTTCACAGTGCTAAGTACTCCCAACTCTATCAACAATGTAGGTTTTACCAGTTTTCTAAGTCTCTCTTATTTTCTTGTACTTATACTTGGAATTCTCAGGGTAAACCTCTGTAGCTTCTCTAGGTAGATGAATCACTGTGTACTTTCTCTTGTTTCTATCTGTTACCAATCTTGAGAAACTCATACGTTCTCTGTTACCTGTTTCCCGGTGTTAGAGAAGTAGAATTCTTTCGGCGAAAGTGCTGTTTTCACAGTGCTAAGTACTCCCAACTCTATCAACAATGTATGTTTTACCAGTTTTCTAAGTCTCTCTTATTTTCTTGTACTTATACTTGGAATTCTCTGTGTAAACCTCTGTAACTTCTCTAGGTAGATGAATCACTGTGTACTTTCTCTTGTTTCTATCTGTTACCAATCTTGAGAAAGTCATACATTCACTTTTCACTGTTTCCCGGTCTCAGAGAAGTAGATTTCTTTCGGCGAAAGTGCTGTTTTCACAGTGCTAAGTTCTCCCAACTCTATCAACAATGTAGGTTTTACCAGTTTTCTAAGTCTCTCTTATTTTCTTGTACTTATACTTGGAATTTTCTGTGTAAACCTCTGTAAGTTCTCTAGGTAGATGAATCACTGTGTACTTTCTCTTGTTTCTATCTGTTACTAATCTTGAGAAACTCATACATTCTCTGTTACCTGTTTCCCGGTCTTAGAGAAGTAGATTTCTTTTTGCGAAAGTGCTGTTTTCACAGTGCTAAGTACTCCCAACTCTATCAACAATGTAGGTTTTACCAGTTTTCTAAGTCTCTCTTATTTTCTTGTACTTATACTTGGAATTCTATGTGTAAACCTCTGTAACATCTCTAGGTAGATGAATCACTGTGTACTTTCTCTTGTTTCTATCTGTTACCAATCTTGAGAAACTCATACATTCTCTTTTCACTGTTTCACGGTCTTAGACAAGTAGATTTCTTTGGGCGAAAGTGCTGTTTTCACAGTGCTAAGTACTCCCAACTCAATCAACAATGTAAGTTTTACCAGTTTTCTAAGTCTCTCTTATTTTCTTGTACTTATACTTGGAATGCTCTGTGTAAACCTCTGTAACTTCTCTAGGTAGATGAATCACTGTGTACTTTCTCTTGTTTCTATCTGTTACCAATCTTGAGAATCTCATGCATTCTCTTTTCACTGTTTCCCGGTCTTAGAGAAGTAGATTTCTTTCGGCGAAAGTGCTGTTTTCACAGTGCTAAGTACTCCCAACTCTATCAACAATGTAGGTTTTACCAGTTTTCTAAGTCGCTCTTTTTTTCTTGTACTTATACTAGGATTTCTCTGTGTAAACCCCTGTAACATCTCTAGGTAGATGAATCACTGTGTACTTTCTCTTGTTTCTATCTTTTACTAATCTTGAGAAACTCATACATTCTCTGTTACCTGTTTCCCGGTCTTAAAGAAGTAGATTTCTTTCGACGAAAGTGCTGTTTTCACAGTGCTAAGTACTCCCAACTCTATCAACAATGTAGGTTTTTCCAGTTTTATAAGTCTCTCTTATTTTCTTGTACTTATACTTGGAATTCTCTGTGTAAACCTCTGTAACTTCTCTAGGTAGATGAATCACTGTGTACTTTCTCTTGTTTCTATCTGTTACCAATCTTGAGAAACTCATACATTCTCTTTTCACTGTTTCCTGGTCTTAGAGAAGTAGATTTCTTTCGGCGAAAGTGCTGTTTTCACAGTGCTAAGTACTCCCAACTCTATCAACAATGTAGGTTTTACCAGTTTTCTAAGTCTCTCTTTTTTTCTTGTACTTATACTTGGATTTCTCTGTGTAAACCCCTGTAACATCTCTCGGTAGGTGAATCACTGTGTACTTTCTCTTGATTCTATCTGTTACTAATCTTGAGAAACTCATACATTTTCTGTTACCTGTTTCCCGGTCTTAGAGAAGTAGATTTCTTTCGGCGAAAGTGCTGTTTTCACAGTGCTAAGTAATCCCAACTCTATCAACAATGTAGGTTTTACCAGTTCTCTAAGTCTCTCTTTTTTTCTTGTACTTATACTTGGAATTCTCTGTGTAAACCTCTGTAACTTCTCTAGGTAGATGAATCACTGTGTACTTTCTCTTGTTTCTATCTGTTACCAATCTTGAGAAACTCATACATTCTCTTTTCACTGTTTCACGGTCTTAGAGAAGTAGATTTCTTTCGGCGAAAGTGCTGTTTTCACAGTGCTAAGTACTCCCAACCCAATCAACAACGTAAGTTTTACCAGTTTTCTAAGTCTCTCTTATCTTCTTTTACTTATACTTGGAATTTTCTGTGTATACCTCTGTAACTTCTCTAGGTAGATGAATCACTGTGTACTTTCTCTTGTTTCTATCTGTTACCAATCTTGAGAAACTCATACATTCTCTGTTCACTGTTTCCCATTCTTAGAGAACTAGATTTCTTTCGGCGAAAGTGCTGTTTTCACAGTGCTAAGTACTCCCAACCCAATCAACAATGTAAGATTTACCACTTTTCTAAGTCTCTCTTATCTTCTTTTTCTTATACTTGGAATTTTCTGTGTAAACCTCTGTAACTTCTCTAGGTAGATGAATCACTGTGTACTTTCTCTTGTTTCTATCTGTTACTAATCTTGAGAAACTCATACATTCTCTGTTCACTGTTTCCCGGTCTTAGAGAAGTAGATTTCTTTCGGCGAAAGTGCTGTTTTCACAGTGCTAAGTACTCCCAACCCAATCAACAGTGTAAGTTTTACCAGTTTTCGAAGTCTCTCTTATCTTCTTTTACTTATACTTGGAATTTTCTGTGTAAACCTCTGTAACTTCTCTAGGTAGATGAATCACTGTGTACTTTCTCTTGTTTCTATCTGTTACCAATCTTGAGAAACTCATACATTCTCTTTTCACTGTTTCCCGGTCTTAGAGAAGTAGATTTCTTTCGACGAAAGTGCTGTTTTCACAGTGCTAATTACTCCCAACTCTATCAACAATGTAGGTTTTACCAGTTTTCTAAGTCTCTCTTACTTTCTTGTACTTATACTTGGAATTCTCCGTGTAAACCTCTGTAACTTCTCTAGGTAGATGAATCACTGTGTACTTTCTGTTGTTTCTATCTGTTACCAATCTTGAGAAACTCATACATTCTCTTTTCACTGTTTCCCGGTCTTAGAGAAGTGGATTTCTTTGGGCGAAAGTGCTGTTTTCACAGTGCTAAGTACTCCCAACTCTATCAACCATGTAGGTTTTACCAGTTTTCTAAGTCTCTCTTATCTTCTTGTACTTCTACTTGGAATTCTCTGTGTAAACCTCTGCAACGTCTCTAGGTAGATGAATCACTGTGTACTTTCTCTTGTTTCTATATGTTACCAATCTTGAGAAACTCATACATTCTCTTTTCACTGTTTCCCGGTCTTAGAGAAGTAGATTTCTTTCGGCGAAAGTGCTGTTTTCACAGTGCCAAGTACTCCCAACTCTATCAACAATGTAGGTTTTACCAGTTTTCTAACTCTCTCTTATTTCCTTGTACTTATACTTGGAATTCTCTATGTAAACCTCTGTAACTTCTCTAGGTAGATGAATCACTGTGTGCTTTCTCTTGTTTCTATCTGTTATCATCTTGAGAAACTCATACATTCTCTTTTCACTGTTTCCCGGTCATAGAGAAGTAGATTTCTTTCGGCGAAAGTGCTGTTTTCACAGTGCTAAGTATTCCCAACTCTATCAACAATGTAGGTTTTACCAGTTTTCTAAGTCTCTCTTATTTTCTTGTACTTATACTTGGAATTCTCTGTGTAAACCTCTGTAACTTCTCTAGGTAGATGAATCACTGTGTACTTTCTCTTGTTTCTATCTGTTACCAATCTTGAGAAACTCATACATTCTCTTTTCACTGTTTCCCGGTCTTAGAGAAGTAGATTTCTTTCGGCGAAAGTGCTGTTTTCACAGTGCTAAGTACTCCCAACTCTATCAACAATGTAGGTTTTACCAGTTTTCTAAGTCTCTCTTATCTTCTTGTACTTATACTTGGAATTCTCTGTGTAAACCTCTGTAACTTCTCTAGGTAGATGAATCACTGTGTACTTTCTCTTGTTTCTATCTGTTACCAATCTTGAGAAACTCATACATTCTTTTTTCACTGTTTCACGGTCTTAGAGAAGTAGATTTCTTTCAGCGAAAGTGCTGTTTTCACAGTGCTAAATACTCCCAACCCAATCAACAATGTAGGTTTTACCAGTTTTCTAAGTCTCTCTTATCTTCTTTTACTTATACTTGAAATTCTCTGTGTAAACCTCTGTAACTTCTCTAGGTAAATGAATCACTGTGTACTTTCTCATGTTTCTATCTGTTACCAATCTTGAGAAACTCATACATTCTCTTTTCACTGTTTCCCGGTCCTAGAGAAGTAGATTTCTTTCTGCGAAAGTGCTGTTTTCACAATGCTAAGTACCGCCAACTCAATCAACAATGTAAGTTTTACCAGTTTTCTAAGTCTCTCTTATTTTCTTGTACTTAAACTTGGAATTTTCTGTGTAAACCTCTGTAACTTCTCTAGTTAGATGAATCACTGTGTACTTCTTTTGTTTCTATCTGTTACTAATCTTGAGAAACTCATACATTCTCTGTCACCTGTTTCCCTCTGTTAGAGAAGTAGATTTCTTTCTGCGAAAGTGCTGTTTTCACAGCGCTAAGTACTCCCAACTCTATCAACAATGTAGGTTTTACGAGTTCTCTAAGTCTCTCTTTTTTTCTTGTACTTATACTGGGATTTCTCTGTGTAAACCTCTGTAACTTCTCTAGGTAGATGAATCACTGTGTACTTTCTCTTGATTCTATCTGTTACTAATCTTGAGAAACTCATACATTCTCTGTTACCTGTTTCCCGGTCATAGAGAAGTAGATTTCTTTCGGCGAAAGTGCTGTTTTCACAGTGCTCAGTAATCCCAACTCTATCAACAATGTAGGTTTTACCAGTTCTCTAAGTCTCTCTTTTTTTCTTGTACTTATACTTGGAATTCTCTGTGTAAACCTCTGTAACTTCTCTAGGTAGATGAATCACTGTGTACTTTCTCTTGTTTCTATCTGTTACCAATCTTGAGAAACTCATACATTCTCTTTTCACTGTTTCACGGTCTTAGAGAAGTAGATTTCTTTCGGCGAAAGTGCTGTTTTCACAGTGCTAAGTACTCCCAACCCAATCAACAACGTAAGTTTTACCAGATTTCTAAGTCTCTCTTATCTTCTTTTACTTATACTTGGAATTTTCTGTGTATACCTCTGTAACTTCTCTAGGTAGATGAATCACTGTGTACTTTCTCTTGTTTCTATCTGTTACCAATCTTGAGAAACTCATACATTCTCTGTTCACTGTTTCCCATTCTTAGAGAACTAGATTTCTTTCGGCGAAAGTGCTGTTTTCACAGTGCTAAGTACTCCCAACCCAATCAACAATGTAAGATTTACCACTTTTCTAAGTCTCTCTTATCTTCTTTTTCTTATACTTGGAATTTTCTGTGTAAACCTCTGTAACTTCTCTAGGTAGATGAATCACTGTGTACTTTCTCTTGTTTCTATCTGTTACTAATCTTGAGAAACTCATACATTCTCTGTTCACTTTTTCCCGGTCTTAGAGAAGTAGATTTCTTTCGGCGAAAGTGCTGTTTTCACAGTGCTAAGTACTCCCAACCCAATCAACAGTGTAAGTTTTACCAGTTTTCGAAGTCTCTCTTATCTTCTTTTACTTATACTTGGAATTTTCTGTGTAAACCTCTGTAACTTCTTTAGGTAGATGAATCACTGTGTACTTTCTCTTGTTTCTATCTGTTACCAATCTTGAGAAACTCATACATTCTCTTTTCACTGTTTCCCGGTCTTAGAGAAGTAGATTTCTTTCGGCGAAAGTGCTGTTTTCACAGTGCTAATTACTCCCAACTCTATCAACAATGTAGGTTTTACCAGTTTTCTAAGTCTCTCTTACTTTCTTGTACTTATACTTGGAATTCTCCGTGTAAACCTCTGTAACTTCTCTAGGTAGATGAATCACTGTGTACTTTCTCTTGTTTCTATCTTTTACTAATCTTGAGAAACTCATACATTCTCTGTTACCTGTTTCCCGGTCTTAGAGAAGTAGATTTCTTTCGACGAAAGTGCTGCTTTCACAGTGCTAAGTACTCCCAACTCTATCAACAATGTAGGTTTTTCCAGTTTTATAAGTCTCTCTTATTTTCTTGTACTTATACTTGGAATTCTCTGTGTAAACCTCTGTAACTTCTCTAGGTAGATGAATCACTGTGTACTTTCTCTTGTTTCTATCTGTTTCCAATCTTGAGAAACTCATACATTCTCTTTTCACTGTTTCCTGGTCTTAGAGAAGTAGATTTCTTTCGGCGAAAGTGCTGTTTTCACAGTGCTAAGTACTCCCAACTCTATCAACAATGTAGGTTTTACCAGTTCTCTAAGTCTCTCTTTTTTCTTGTACTTATACTTGGATTTCTCTGTGTAAACCTCTGTAACTTCTCTAGGTAGATGAATCACTGTGTACTTTCTCTTGATTCTATCTGTTACTAATCTTGAGAAACTCATACATTCTCTGTTACCTGTTTCCCGGTCTTAGAGAAGTAGATTTCTTTCGGCGAAAGTGCTGTTTTCACAGTGCTTAGTACTCCCAACTCTATCAACAATGTAGGTTTTACCAGTTTTCTAAGTCTCTCTTATTTTCTTGTACTTATACTTGGAATTCTCTGTGTAAACCTCTGTAACTTCTCTAGGTAGATGAATCACTGTGTAGTTTCTCTTGTTTCTATCTGTTACCAATCTTGAGAAACTCATACATTCTCTTTTCACTGTTTCACGGTCTTAGAGAAGTAGATTTCTTTCGGCGAAAGTGCTGTTTTCACAGTGCTAAGTACTCCCAACCCAATCAACAACGTAAGTTTTACCAGTTTTCTAAGTCTCTCTTATCTTCTTTTACTTATACTTGGAACTTTCTGTGTAAACCTCTGTAACTTCTCTAGGTAGATGAATCACTGTGTACTTTCTCTTGTTTCTATCTGTTACCAATCTTGAGAAACTCATACATTCTCTGTTACCTGTTTCCCGGTGTTAGAGAAGTAGATTTCTTTCGGCGAACGTGCTGTATTCACAGTGCTAAGTACTCCCAACTCTATCAACAATGTATGTTTTACCAGTTTTCTAAGTCTCTCTTATTTTCTTGTACTTATACTTGGAATTCTCTGTGTAAACCTCTGTAACTTCTCTAGGTAGATGAATCACTGTGTACTTTCTGTTGTTTCTATCTGTTACCAATCTTGAGAAACTCATACATTCTCTTTTCACTGTTTCCCGGTCTTAGAGAAGTGGATTTCTTTGAGCGAAAGTGCTGTTTTCAAAGTGCTAAGTACTCCCAACTCTATCAACCATGTAGGTTTTACCAGTTTTCTAAGTCTCTCTTATCTTCTTGTACTTCTACTTGGAATTCTCTGTGTAAACCTCTGCAACGTCTCTAGGTAGATGAATCACTGTGTACTTTCTCTTGTTTCTATCTGTTACCAATCTTGAGAAACTCATACATTCTCTTTTCACTGTTTCCCGGTCTTAGAGAAGTAGATTTCTTTCGGCGAAAGTGCTGTTTTCACAGTGCTAAGTACTCCCAACTCTATCAACAATGTAGGTTTTACCAGTTTTCTAACTCTCTCTTATTTCCTTGTACTTATACTTGGAATTCTCTATGTAAACCTCTGTAACTTCTCTAGGTAGATGAATCACTGTGTGCTTTCTCTTGTTTCTATCTGTTATCATCTTGAGAAACTCATACATTCTCTTTTCACTGTTTCCCGGTCATAGAGAAGTAGATTTCTTTCGGCGAAAGTGCTGTTTTCACAGTGCTAAGTATTCCCAACTCTATCAACAATGTAGGTTTTACCAGTTTTCTAAGTCTCTCTTATTTTCTTGTACTTATACTTGGAATTCTCTGTGTAAACCTCTGTAACTTCTCTAGGTAGATGAATCACTGTGTACTTTCTCTTGTTTCTATCTGTTACCAATCTTGAGAAACTCATACATTCTCTTTTCACTGTTTCCCGGTCTTAGAGAAGTAGATTTCTTTCGGCGAAAGTGCTGTTTTCACAGTGCTAAGTACTCCCAACTCTATCAACAATGTAGGTTTTACCAGTTTTCTAAGTCTCTCTTATCTTCTTGTACTTATACTTGGAATTCTCTGTGTAAACCTCTGTAACTTCTCTAGGTAGATGAATCACTGTGTACTTTCTCTTGTTTCTATCTGTTACCAATCTTGAGAAACTCATACATTCTTTTTTCACTGTTTCACGGTCTTAGAGAAGTAGATTTCTTTCAGCGAAAGTGCTGTTTTCACAGTGCTAAATACTCCCAACCCAATCAACAATGTAGGTTTTACCAGTTTTCTAAGTCTCTCTTATCTTCTTTTACTTATACTTGAAATTCTCTGTGTAAACCTCTGTAACTTCTCTAGGTAAATGAATCACTGTGTACTTTCTCATGTTTCTATCTGTTACCAATCTTGAGAAACTCATACATTCTCTTTTCACTGTTTCCCGGTCCTAGAGAAGTAGATTTCTTTCTGCGAAAGTGCTGTTTTCACAATGCTAAGTACCGCCAACTCAATCAACAATGTAAGTTTTACCAGTTTTCTAAGTCTCTCTTATTTTCTTGTACTTAAACTTGGAATTTTCTGTGTAAACCTCTGTAACTTCTCTAGTTAGATGAATCACTGTGTACTTCTTTTGTTTCTATCTGTTACTAATCTTGAGAAACTCATACATTCTCTGTCACCTGTTTCCCTCTGTTAGAGAAGTAGATTTCTTTCTGCGAAAGTGCTGTTTTCACAGTGCTAAGTACTCCCAACTCTATCAACAATGTATGTTTTACCAGTTTTCTAAGTCTCTCTTATTTTCTTGTACTTATACTTGGAATTCTCTGTGTAAACCTCTGTAACTTCTCTAGGTAGATGAATCACTGTGTACTTTCTCTTGTTTCTATCTGTTACCAATCTTGAGAAACTCATACATTCTCTTTTCAATGTTTCCCGGTCTTAGAGAAGTAGATTTCTTTCGGCGAAAGTGCTGTTTTCACAGTGCTAAGTACTCCCAACTCTATCAACAATGTAGGTTTTACCAGTTTTCTAAGTCTCTCTTATTTTCTTGTACTTATACTTGGAATTCTCTGTGTAAACCTCTGTAACTTCTCTAGGTAGATGAATCACTGTGTACTTTCTCTTGTTTCTATCTGTTACCAATCTTGAGAAACTCATACATTCTCTTTTCACTGTTTCCTGGTCTTAGAGAAGGAGATTTCTTTCTGTAAAAGTGCTGTTTTCACAGTGCTAAGTACTTCCAACTCTATTAACAATGTAGGTTTTACCAGTTTTCTAAGTCTCTCTTATTTTCTTGTACTTATACTTGGAATTCTCTGTGTAAACCTCTGTAACTTCTCTAGGTAGATGAATCACTGTATACTTTCTCTTGTGTCTATCTGTTACCAATCTTGAGAAACTCATACATTCTCTTTTCACTGTTTCCTGGTCTTAGAGAAGAAGATTTCTTTCGGCGAAAGTGCTGTTTTCACAGTGCTAAGTACTCCCAACTCTATCAACAATGTAGGTTTTACCAGTTCTCTAAGTCTCTCTTTTTTTCTTGTACTTATACTTGGATTTCTCTGTGTAAACCCCTGTAACTTCTCTAGGTAGATGAATCACTGTGTACTTTCTCTTGATTCTATCTGTTACTAATCTTGAGAAACTCATATATTTTCTGTTACCTGTTTCCGGTCTTAGAGAAGTAGATTTCTTTCGGGGAAAGTGCTGTTTTCACAGTGCTAAGTACTCTCAACTCTATCAACAATGTAGGTTTTACCAGTTTTCTAAGTCTCTCTTATTTTCTTGTACTTATACTTGGAATTCTCTGTGTAAACCTCTGTAACTTCTCTAGGTAGATGAATCAGTGTGTACTTTCTCTTGTTTCTATCTGTTACCAATCTTGAGAAACTCATACATTCTCTTTTCACTGTTTCCTGGTCTTAGAGAAGTAGATTTCTTTCGGCGAAAGTGCTGTTTTCACAGTGCTAAGTACTCCCAACTCTATCAACAATGTAGGTTTTACGAGTTCTCTAAGTCTCTCTTTTTTTCTTGTACTTATACTGGGATTTCTCTGTGTAAACCTCTGTAACTTCTCTAGGTAGATGAATCACTGTGTACTTTCTCTTGATTCTATCTGTTACTAATCTTGAGAAACTCATACATTCTCTGTTACCTGTTTCCCTGTCATAGAGAAGTAGATTTCTTTCGGCGAAAGTGCTGTTTTCACAGTGCTCAGTAATCCCAACTCTATCAACAATGTAGGTTTTACCAGTTCTCTAAGTCTCTCTTTTTTTCTTGTACTTATACTTGGAATTCTCTGTGTAAACCTCTGTAACTTCTCTAGGTAGATGAATCACTGTGTACTTTCTCTTGTTTCTATCTGTTACCAATCTTGAGAAACTCATACATTCTCTTTTCACTGTTTCACGGTCTTAGAGAAGTAGATTTCTTTCGGCGAAAGTGCTGTTTTCACAGTGCTAAGTACTCCCATCCCAATCAACAACGTAAGTTTTACCAGTTTTCTAAGTCTCTCTTATCTTCTTTTACTTATACATGGAATTTTCTGTGTATACCTCTGTAACTTCTCTAGGTAGATGAATCACTGTGTACTTTCTCTTGTTTCTATCTGTTACCAATCTTGAGAAACTCATACATTGTCTGTTCACTGTTTCCCATTCTTAGAGAACTAGATTTCTTTCGGCGAAAGTGCTGTTTTCACAGTGCTAAGTACTCCCAACCCAATCAACAATGTAAGATTTACCACTTTTCTAAGTCTCTCTTATCTTCTTTTTCTTATACTTGGAATTTTCTGTGTAAACCTCTGTAACTTCTCTAGGTAGATGAATCACTGTGTACTTTCTCTTGTTTCTATCTGTTACTAATCCTGAGAAACTCATACATTCTCTTTTCACTGTTTCCCGGTCTTAGAGAAGTAGATTTCTTTCGGCGAAAGTGCTGTTTTCACAGTGCTAAGTACTCCCAACCCAATCAACAGTGTAAGTTTTACCAGTTTTCGAAGTCTCTCTTCTCTTCTTTTACTTATACTTGGAATTTTCTGTGTAAACCTCTGTAACTTCTCTAGGTAGATGAATCACTGTGTACTTTCTCTTGTTTCTATCTGTTACCAATCTTGAGAAACTCATACATTCTCTGTTACCTGTTTCCCGGTCTTAGAGAAGTAGATTTCTTTCGACGAAAGTGCTGTTTTCACAGTGCTAAGTACTCCCAACTCTATCAACAATGTAGGTTTTTCCAGTTTTATAAGTCTCTCTTATTTTCTTGTACTTATACTTGGAATTCTCTGTGTAAACCTCTGTAACTTCTCTAGGTAGATGAATCACTGTGTACTTTCTCTTGTTTCTATCTGTTACCAATCTTGAGAAACTCATACATTCTCTTTTCACTGTTTCCTGGTCTTAGAGAAGTAGATTTCTTTCGGCGAAAGTGCTGTTTTCACAGTGCTAAGTACTCCCAACTCTATCAACAATGTAGGTTTTACCGGTTCTCTAAGTCTCTCTTTTTTTCTTGTACTTATACTTGGATTTCTCTGTGTAAACCTCTGTAACTTCTCTAGGTAGATGAATCACTGTGTACTTTCTCTTGATTCTATCTGTTACTAATCTTGAGAAACTCATACATTCTCTGTTACCTGTTTCCCGGTCTTAGAGAAGTAGATTTCTTTCGGCGAAAGTGCTGTTTTCACAGTGCTCAGTACTCCCAACTCTATCAACAATGTAGGTTTTACCAGTTTTCTAAGTCTCTCTTATTTTCTTGTACTTATACTTGGAATTCTCTGTGTAAACCTCTGTAACTTCTCTAGGTAGATGAATCACTGTGTAGTTTCTCTTGTTTCTATCTGTTACCAATCTTGAGAAACTCATACATTCTCTTTTCACTGTTTCCCGGTCTTAGAGAAGTGGATTTCTTTGGGCGAAAGTGCTATTTTCACAGTGCTAAGTACTCCCAACTCTATCAACCATGTAGGTTTTACCAGTTTTCTAAGTCTCTCTTATCTTCTTGTACTTCTACTTGGAATTCTCTGTGTAAACCTCTGCAACGTCTCTAGGTAGATGAATCACTGTGTACTTTCTCTTGTTTCTATATGTTACCAATCTTGAGAAACTCATACATTCTCTTTTCACTGTTTCCCGGTCTTAGAGAAGTAGATTTCTTTCGGCGAAAGTGCTGTTTTCACAGTGCTAAGTACTCCCAACTCTATCAACAATGTAGGTTTTACCAGTTTTCTAACTCTCTCTTATTTCCTTGTACTTATACTTGGAATTCTCTATGTAAACCTCTGTAACTTCTCTAGGTAGATGAATCACTGTGTGCTTTCTCTTGTTTCTATCTGTTATCATCTTGAGAAACTCATACATTCTCTTTTCACTGTTTCCCGGTCATAGAGAAGTAGATTTCTTTCGGCGAAAGTGCTGTTTTCACAGTGCTAAGTACTCCCAACCCAATCCACAATGTAAGTTTTACCAGTTTTCTAAGTCTCTCTTATCTTCTTTTACTTATACTTGGAATTTTCTGTGTAAACCTCTGTAACTTCTCTAGGTAGATGAATCACTGTGTACTTTCTCTTGTTTCTATCTGTTACCAATCTTGAGAAACTCATACATTCTCTTTTCACTGTTTCCCAGTCTTAGAGAAGTAGATTTCTTTCTGCGAAAGTGCTGTTTTCACAGTGCTAAGTACCGCCAACTCAATCAACAATGTAAGTTTTACCAGTTTTCTAAGTCTCTCTTATTTTCTTGTACTTAAACTTGGAATTTTCTGTGTAAACCTCTGTAACTTCTCTAGTTAGATGAATCACTGTGTACTTCTTTTGTTTATATCTGTTACTAATCTTGAGAAACTCATACATTCTCTGTCACCTGTTTCACTCTGTTAGAGAAGTAGATTTCTTTCTGCGAAAGTGCTGTTTTCACAGTGCTAAGTACTCCCAACTCTATCAACAATGTAGGTTTTACCAGTTTTCTAAGTCTCTCTTATTTTCTTGTACTTATACTTGGAATTCTCTGTGTAAACCTCTGTTATTTCTCTAGGTAGATGAATCACTGTGTACTTTCTCTTGTTTCTATCTGTTACCAATCTTGAGAAACTCATACATTCTCTGTTACCTGTTTCCCGGTCTTAGAGAGGTAGATTTCTTTCGGCGAAAGTGCTGTTTTCACAGTGCTAAGTACTCCCAACTCAATCAACAATGTAAGTTTTACCAGTTTTCTAAGTCTCTGTTATCTTCTTTTACTCATACTTGGAATTATCTGTGTAAACCTCTGTAACTTCTCTAGGTAGATGAATCACTGTGTACTTTCTCTTGTTTCTATCTGTTACCAATCTTGAGAAACTCATACATTCTCTTTTCACTGTTTCCCGGTCTTAGAGAAGTAGATTTCTTTCGGCGAAAGTGCTGTTTTCACAGTGCTAAGTACTCCCAACTCTATCAACAATGTAGGTTTTACCACTTTTCTAAGTCTCTCTTATTTTCTTGTACTTATACTTGGAATTCTCTGTGTAAACCTCTGTAGCTTCTCTAGGTAGATGAATCACTGTGTACTTTCTCTTGTTTCTGTTACCAATCTTGAGAAACTCATCCATTCTCTGTTACCTGTTTCCCGGTGTTAGAGAAGTAGATTTCTTTCGGCGAAAGTGCTGTTTTCACAGTGCTAAGTACTCCCAACTCTATCAACAATGTAGGTTTTACCAGTTTTCTAAGTCTCTCTTATTTTCTTGTACTTATACTTGGAATTCTCTGTGTAAACCTCTGTAACTTCTCTTGGTAGATGAATCACTGTGTACTTTCTCTTGTTTCTATCTGTTACCAATCTTGAGAAACTCATACATTCTCTTTTCACTGTTTCCCGGTCTTAGAGAAGTAGATTTTTTCTGCGAAAGTGCTGTTTTGACAGTGCTAAGTACTCCCAACTCTATCAACAATGTAGGTTTTACCAGTTTTCTAAGTCTCTCTTATTTTCTTGTACTTATACTTGGAATTCTCTGTGTAAACCTCTGTAACTTCTCTAGGTAGATGAATCAGTGTGTACTTTCTCTTGTTTCTATCTGTTACCAATCTTGAGAAACTCATACATTCTCTTTTCACTGTTTCCTGGTCTTAGAGAAATAGATTTCTTTGGGCGAAAGTGCTGTTTTCATAGTGCTAAGTACTCCCAACTCTATCAACAATGTAGGTTTTACGAGTTCTCTAAGTCTCTCTTTTTTTCTTGTACTTATACTGGGATTTCTCTGTGTAAACCTCTGTAACTTCTCTAGGTAGATGAATCACTGTGTACTTTCTCTTGATTCTATCTGTTACTAATCTTGAGAAACTCATACATTCTCTGTTACCTGTTTCCCGGTCATAGAGAAGTAGATTTCTTTCGGCGAAAGTGCTGTTTTCACAGTACTCAGTAATCCCAACTCTATCAACAATGTAGGTTTTACCAGTTCTCTAAGTCTCTCTTATTTTCTTGTACTTATACTTGGAATTCTCTGTGTAAACCTCTGTAACTTCTCTAGGTAGATGAATCACTGTGTACTTTCTCTTGTTTCTATCTGTTACCAATCTTGAAAAACTCATACATTCTCTTTTCACTGTTTCCCGGTCTTAGAGAAGTAGATTTCTTTCGGCGAAAGTGCTGTTTTCACAGTGCTAAGTACTCCCAACTCTATCAACAATGTAGGTTTTACCAGTTTTCTAAGTCTCTCTTATTTTCTTGTACTTATACTTGGAATTCTCAGGGTAAACCTCTGTAGCTTCTCTAGGTAGATGAATCACTGTGTACTTTCTCTTGTTTCTATCTGTTACCAATCTTGAGAAACTCATACGTTCTCTGTTACCTGTTTCCCGGTGTTAGAGAAGTAGATTTCTTTCGGCGAAAGTGCTGTTTTCACAGTGCTAAGTACTCCCAACTCTATCAACAATGTATGTTTTACCAGTTTTCTAAGTCTCTCTTATTTTCTTGTACTTATACTTGGAATTCTCTGTGTAAACCTCTGTAACTTCTCTAGGTAGATGAATCACTGTGTACTTTCTCTTGTTTCTATCTGTTACCAATCTTGAGAAAGTCATACATTCACTTTTCACTGTTTCCCGGTCTCAGAGAAGTAGATTTCTTTCGGCGAAAGTGCTGTTTTCACAGTGCTAAGTTCTCCCAACTCTATCAACAATGTAGGTTTTACCAGTTTTCTAAGTCTCTCTTATTTTCTTGTACTTATACTTGGAATTTTCTGTGTAAACCTCTGTAAGTTCTCTAGGTAGATGAATCACTGTGTACTTTCTCTTGTTTCTATCTGTTACTAATCTTGAGAAACTCATACATTCTCTGTTACCTGTTTCCCGGTCTTAGAGAAGTAGATTTCTTTTTGCGAAAGTGCTGTTTTCACAGTGCTAAGTACTCCCAACTCTATCAACAATGTAGGTTTTACCAGTTTTCTAAGTCTCTCTTATTTTCTTGTACTTATACTTGGAATTCTATGTGTAAACCTCTGTAACATCTCTAGGTAGATGAATCACTGTGTACTTTCTCTTGTTTCTATCTGTTACCAATCTTGAGAAACTCATACATTCTCTTTTCACTGTTTCACGGTCTTAGAGAAGTAGATTTCTTTGGGCGAAAGTGCTGTTTTCACAGTGCTAAGTACTCCCAACTCAATCAACAATGTAAGTTTTACCAGTTTTCTAAGTCTCTCTTATTTTCTTGTACTTATACTTGGAATGCTCTGTGTAAACCTCTGTAACTTCTCTAGGTAGATGAATCACTGTGTACTTTCTCTTGTTTCTATCTGTTACCAATCTTGAGAATCTCATGCATTCTCTTTTCACTGTTTCCCGGTCTTAGAGAAGTAGATTTCTTTCGGCGAAAGTGCTGTTTTCACAGTGCTAAGTACTCCCAACTCTATCAACAATGTAGGTTTTACCAGTTTTCTAAGTCTCTCTTTTTTTCTTGTACTTATACTAGGATTTCTCTGTGTAAACCCCTGTAACATCTCTAGGTAGATGAATCACTGTGTACTTTCTCTTGTTTCTATCTTTTACTAATCTTGAGAAACTCATACATTCTCTGTTACCTGTTTCCCGGTCTTAGAGAAGTAGATTTCTTTCGACGAAAGTGCTGTTTTCACAGTGCTAAGTACTCCCAACTCTATCAACAATGTAGGTTTTTCCAGTTTTATAAGTCTCTCTTATTTTCTTGTACTTATACTTGGAATTCTCTGTGTAAACCTCTGTAACTTCTCTAGGTAGATGAATCACTGTGTACTTTCTCTTGTTTCTATCTGTTACCAATCTTGAGAAACTCATACATTCTCTTTTCACTGTTTCCTGGTCTTAGAGAAGTAGATTTCTTTCGGCGAAAGTGCTGTTTTCACAGTGCTAAGTACTCCCAACTCTATCAACAATGTAGGTTTTACCAGTTTTCTAAGTCTCTCTTTTTTTCTTGTACTTATACTTGGATTTCTCTGTGTAAACCCCTGTAACATCTCTCGGTAGGTGAATCACTGTGTACTTTCTCTTGATTCTATCTGTTACTAATCTTGAGAAACTCATACATTTTCTGTTACCTGTTTCCCGGTCTTAGAGAAGTAGATTTCTTTCGGGGAAAGTGCTGTTTTGACAGTGGTAAGTACTCCCAACTCTATCAACAATGTAGGTTTTACCAGTTTTCTAAGTCTCTCTTATTTTCTTGTACTTATACTTGGAATTCTCTGTGTAAACCTCTGTAACTTCTCTAGGTAGATGAATCAGTGTGTACTTTCTCTTGTTTCTATCTGTTACCAATCTTGAGAAACTCATACATTCTCTTTTCACTGTTTCCTGGTCTTAGAGAAGTAGATTTCTTTCGGCGAAAGTGCTGTTTTCACAGTGCTAACTACTCCCAACTCTATCAACAATGTAGGTTTTACGAGTTCTCTAAGTCTCTCTTTTTTTCTTGTACTTATACTGGGATTTCTCTGTGTAAACCTCTGTAACTTCTCTAGGTAGATGAATCACTGTGTACTTTCTCTTGATTCTATGTGTTACTAATCTTGAGAAACTCATACATTCTCTGTTACCTGTTTCCCGGTCATAGAGAAGTAGATTTCTTTCGGCGAAAGTGCTGTTTTCACAGTGCTAAGTAATCCCAACTCTATCAACAATGTAGGTTTTACCAGTTCTCTAAGTCTCTCTTTTTTTCTTGTACTTATACTTGGAATTCTCTGTGTAAACCTCTGTAACTTCTCTAGGTAGATGAATCACTGTGTACTTTCTCTTGTTTCTATCTGTTACCAATCTTGAGAAACTCATACATTCTCTTTTCACTGTTTCACGGTCTTAGAGAAGTAGATTTCTTTCGGCGAAAGTGCTGTTTTCACAGTGCTAAGTACTCCCAACCCAATCAACAACGTAAGTTTTACCAGTTTTCTAAGTCTCTCTTATCTTCTTTTACTTATACTTGGAATTTTCTGTGTATACCTCTGTAACTTCTCTAGGTAGATGAATCACTGTGTACTTTCTCTTGTTTCTATCTGTTACCAATCTTGAGAAACTCATACATTCTCTGTTCACTGTTTCCCATTCTTAGAGAACTAGATTTCTTTCGGCGAAAGTGCTGTTTTCACAGTGCTAAGTACTCCCAACCCAATCAACAATGTAAGATTTACCACTTTTCTAAGTCTCTCTTATCTTCTTTTTCTTATACTTGGAATTTTCTGTGTAAACCTCTGTAACTTCTCTAGGTAGATGAATCACTGTGTACTTTCTCTTGTTTCTATCTGTTACTAATCTTGAGAAACTCATACATTCTCTGTTCACTGTTTCCCGGTCTTAGAGAAGTAGATTTCTTTCGGCGAAAGTGCTGTTTTCACAGTGCTAAGTACTCCCAACCCAATCAACAGTGTAAGTTTTACCAGTTTTCGAAGTCTCTCTTATCTTCTTTTACTTATACTTGGAATTTTCTGTGTAAACCTCTGTAACTTCTCTAGGTAGATGAATCACTGTGTACTTTCTCTTGTTTCTATCTGTTACCAATCTTGAGAAACTCATACATTCTCTTTTCACTGTTTCCCGGTCTTAGAGAAGTAGATTTCTTTCGACGAAAGTGCTGTTTTCACAGTGCTAATTACTCCCAACTCTATCAACAATGTAGGTTTTACCAGTTTTCTAAGTCTCTCTTACTTTCTTGTACTTATACTTGGAATTCTCCGTGTAAACCTCTGTAACTTCTCTAGGTAGATGAATCACTGTGTACTTTCTGTTGTTTCTATCTGTTACCAATCTTGAGAAACTCATACATTCTCTTTTCACTGTTTCCCGGTCTTAGAGAAGTGGATTTCTTTGGGCGAAAGTGCTGTTTTCACAGTGCTAAGTACTCCCAACTCTATCAACCATGTAGGTTTTACCAGTTTTCTAAGTCTCTCTTATCTTCTTGTACTTCTACTTGGAATTCTCTGTGTAAACCTCTGCAACGTCTCTAGGTAGATGAATCACTGTGTACTTTCTCTTGTTTCTATATGTTACCAATCTTGAGAAACTCATACATTCTCTTTTCACTGTTTCCCGGTCTTAGAGAAGTAGATTTCTTTCGGCGAAAGTGCTGTTTTCACAGTGCTAAGTACTCCCAACTCTATCAACAATGTAGGTTTTACCAGTTTTCTAACTCTCTCTTATTTCCTTGTACTTATACTTGGAATTCTCTATGTAAACCTCTGTAACTTCTCTAGGTAGATGAATCACTGTGTGCTTTCTCTTGTTTCTATCTGTTATCATCTTGAGAAACTCATACATTCTCTTTTCACTGTTTCCCGGTCATAGAGAAGTAGATTTCTTTCGGCGAAAGTGCTGTTTTCACAGTGCTAAGTATTCCCAACTCTATCAACAATGTAGGTTTTACCAGTTTTCTAAGTCTCTCTTATTTTCTTGTACTTATACTTGGAATTCTCTGTGTAAACCTCTGTAACTTCTCTAGGTAGATGAATCACTGTGTACTTTCTCTTGTTTCTATCTGTTACCAATCTTGAGAAACTCATACATTCTCTTTTCACTGTTTCCCGGTCTTAGAGAAGTAGATTTCTTTCGGCGAAAGTGCTGTTTTCACAGTGCTAAGTACTCCCAACTCTATCAACAATGTAGGTTTTACCAGTTTTCTAAGTCTCTCTTATCTTCTTGTACTTATACTTGGAATTCTCTGTGTAAACCTCTGTAACTTCTCTAGGTAGATGAATCACTGTGTACTTTCTCTTGTTTCTATCTGTTACCAATCTTGAGAAACTCATACATTCTTTTTTCACTGTTTCACGGTCTTAGAGAAGTAGATTTCTTTCAGCGAAAGTGCTGTTTTCACAGTGCTAAATACTCCCAACCCAATCAACAATGTAGGTTTTACCAGTTTTCTAAGTCTCTCTTATCTTCTTTTAGTTATACTTGAAATTCTCTGTGTAAACCTCTGTAACTTCTCTAGGTAAATGAATCACTGTGTACTTTCTCATGTTTCTATCTGTTACCAATCTTGAGAAACTCATACATTCTCTTTTCACTGTTTCCCGGTCCTAGAGAAGTAGATTTCTTTCTGCGAAAGTGCTGTTTTCACAATGCTAAGTACCGCCAACTCAATCAACAATGTAAGTTTTACCAGTTTTCTAAGTCTCTCTTATTTTCTTGTACTTAAACTTGGAATTTTCTGTGTAAACCTCTGTAACTTCTCTAGTTAGATGAATCACTGTGTACTTCTTTTGTTTCTATCTGTTACTAATCTTGAGAAACTCATACATTCTCTGTCACCTGTTTCCCTCTGTTAGAGAAGTAGATTTCTTTCTGCGAAAGTGCTGTTTTCACAGTGCTAAGTACTCCCAACTCTATCAACAATGTAGGTTTTACGAGTTCTCTAAGTCTCTCTTTTTTTCTTGTACTTATACTGGGATTTCTCTGTGTAAACCTCTGTAACTTCTCTAGGTAGATGAATCACTGTGTACTTTCTCTTGATTCTATCTGTTACTAATCTTGAGAAACTCATACATTCTCTGTTACCTGTTTCCCGGTCATAGAGAAGTAGATTTCTTTCGGCGAAAGTGCTGTTTTCACAGTGCTCAGTAATCCCAACTCTATCAACAATGTAGGTTTTACCAGTTCTCTAAGTCTCTCTTTTTTTCTTGTACTTATACTTGGAATTCTCTGTGTAAACCTCTGTAACTTCTCTAGGTAGATGAATCACTGTGTACTTTCTCTTGTTTCTATCTGTTACCAATCTTGAGAAACTCATACATTCTCTTTTCACTGTTTCACTGTCTTAGAGAAGTAGATTTCTTTCGGCGAAAGTGCTGTTTTCACAGTGCTAAGTACTCCCAACCCAATCAACAACGTAAGTTTTACCAGTTTTCTAAGTCTCTCTTATCTTCTTTTACTTATACTTGGAATTTTCTTTGTATACCTCTGTAACTTCTCTAGGTAGATGAATCACTGTGTACTTTCTCTTGTTTCTATCTGTTACCAATCTTGAGAAACTCATACATTCTCTGTTCACTGTTTCCCATTCTTAGAGAACTAGATTTCTTTCGGCGAAAGTGCTGTTTTCACAGTGCTAAGTACTCCCAACCCAATCAACAATGTAAGATTTACCACTTTTCTAAGTCTCTCTTATCTTCTTTTTCTTATACTTGGAATTTTCTGTGTAAACCTCTGTAACTTCTCTAGGTAGATGAATCACTGTGTACTTTCTCTTGTTTCTATCTGTTACTAATCTTGAGAAACTCATACATTCTCTGTTCACTTTTTCCCGGTCTTAGAGAAGTAGATTTCTTTCGGCGAAAGTGCTGTTTTCACAGTGCTAAGTACTCCCAACCCAATCAACAGTGTAAGTTTTACCAGTTTTCGAAGTCTCTCTTATCTTATTTTACTTATACTTGGAATTTTCTGTGTAAACCTCTGTAACTTCTTTAGGTAGATGAATCACTGTGTACTTTCTCTTGTTTCTATCTGTTACCAATCTTGAGAAACTCATACATTCTCTTTTCACTGTTTCCCGGTCTTAGAGAAGTAGATTTCTTTCGGCGAAAGTGCTGTTTTCACAGTGCTAATTACTCCCAACTCTATCAACAATGTAGGTTTTACCAGTTTTCTAAGTCTCTCTTACTTTCTTGTACTTATACTTGGAATTCTCCGTGTAAACCTCTGTAACTTCTCTAGGTAGATGAATCACTGTGTACTTTCTCTTGTTTCTATCTTTTACTAATCTTGAGAAACTCATACATTCTCTGTTACCTGTTTCCCGGTCTTAGAGAAGTAGATTTCTTTCGACGAAAGTGCTGCTTTCACAGTGCTAAGTACTCCCAACTCTATCAACAATGTAGGTTTTTCCAGTTTTATAAGTCTCTCTTATTTTCTTGTACTTATACTTGGAATTCTCTGTGTAAACCTCTGTAACTTCTCTAGGTAGATGAATCACTGTGTACTTTCTCTTGTTTCTATCTGTTACCAATCTTGAGAAACTCATACATTCTCTTTTCACTGTTTCACGGTCTTAGAGAAGTAGATTTCTTTCGGAGAAAGTGCTGTTTTCACAGTGCTAAGTACTCCCATCCCAATCAACAACGTAAGTTTTACCAGTTTTCTAAGTCTCTCTTATCTTCTTTTACTTATACATGGAATTTTCTGTGTATACCTCTGTAACTTCTCTAGGTAGATGAATCACTGTGTACTTTCTCTTGTTTCTATCTGTTACCAATCTTGAGAAACTCATACATTCTCTGTTCACTGTTTCCCATTCTTAGAGAACTAGATTTCTTTCGGCGAAAGTGCTGTTTTCACAGTGCTAAGTACTCCCAACTCTATCAACAATGTAGGTTTTACCAGTTCTCTAAGTCTCTCTTTTTTCTTGTACTTATACTTGGATTTCTCTGTGTAAACCTCTGTAACTTCTCTAGGTAGATGAATCACTGTGTACTTTCTCTTGATTCTATCTGTTACTAATCTTGAGAAACTCATACATTCTCTGTTACCTGTTTCCCGGTCTTAGAGAAGTAGATTTCTTTCGGCGAAAGTGCTGTTTTCACAGTGCTTAGTACTCCCAACTCTATCAACAATGTAGGTTTTACCAGTTTTCTAAGTCTCTCTTATTTTCTTGTACTTATACTTGGAATTCTCTGTGTAAACCTCTGTAACTTCTCTAGGTAGATGAATCACTGTGTAGTTTCTCTTGTTTCTATCTGTTACCAATCTTGAGAAACTCATACATTCTCTTTTCACTGTTTCACGGTCTTAGAGAAGTAGATTTCTTTCGGCGAAAGTGCTGTTTTCACAGTGCTAAGTACTCCCAACCCAATCAACAACGTAAGTTTTACCAGTTTTCTAAGTCTCTCTTATCTTCTTTTACTTATACTTGGAACTTTCTGTGTAAACCTCTGTAACTTCTCTAGGTAGATGAATCACTGTGTACTTTCTCTTGTTTCTATCTGTTACCAATCTTGAGAAACTCATACATTCTCTGTTACCTGTTTCCCGGTGTTAGAGAAGTAGATTTCTTTCGGCGAACGTGCTGTATTCACAGTGCTAAGTACTCCCAACTCTATCAACAATGTATGTTTTACCAGTTTTCTAAGTCTCTCTTATTTTCTTGTACTTATACTTGGAATTCTCTGTGTAAACCTCTGTAACTTCTCTAGGTAGATGAATCACTGTGTACTTTCTGTTGTTTCTATCTGTTACCAATCTTGAGAAACTCATACATTCTCTTTTCACTGTTTCCCGGTCTTAGAGAAGTGGATTTCTTTGAGCGAAAGTGCTGTTTTCACAGTGCTAAGTACTCCCAACTCTATCAACCATGTAGGTTTTACCAGTTTTCTAAGTCTCTCTTATCTTCTTGTACTTCTACTTGGAATTCTCTGTGTAAACCTCTGCAACGTCTCTAGGTAGATGAATCACTGTGTACTTTCTCTTGTTTCTATATGTTACCAATCTTGAGAAACTCATACATTCTCTTTTCACTGTTTCCCGGTCTTAGAGAAGTAGATTTCTTTCGGCGAAAGTGCTGTTTTCACAGTGCTAAGTACTCCCAACTCTATCAACAATGTAGGTTTTACCAGTTTTCTAACTCTCTCTTATTTCCTTGTACTTATACTTGGAATTCTCTATGTAAACCTCTGTAACTTCTCTAGGTAGATGAATCACTGTGTGCTTTCTCTTGTTTCTATCTGTTATCATCTTGAGAAACTCATACATTCTCTTTTCACTGTTTCCCGGTCATAGAGAAGTAGATTTCTTTCGGCGAAAGTGCTGTTTTCACAGTGCTAAGTATTCCCAACTCTATCAACAATGTAGGTTTTACCAGTTTTCTAAGTCTCTCTTATTTTCTTGTACTTATACTTGGAATTCTCTGTGTAAACCTCTGTAACTTCTCTAGGTAGATGAATCACTGTGTACTATCTCTTGTTTCTATCTGTTACCAATCTTGAGAAACTCATACATTCTCTTTTCACTGTTTCCCGGTCTTAGAGAAGTAGATTTCTTTCGGCGAAAGTGCTGTTTTCACAGTGCTAAGTACTCCCAACTCTATCAACAATGTAGGTTTTACCAGTTTTCTAAGTCTCTCTTATCTTCTTGTACTTATACTTGGAATTCTCTGTGTAAACCTCTGTAACTTCTCTAGGGAGATGAATCACTGTGTACTTTCTCTTGTTTCTATCTGTTACCAATCTTGAGAAACTCATACATTCTTTTTTCACTGTTTCACGGTCTTAGAGAAGTAGATTTCTTTCAGCGAAAGTGCTGTTTTCACAGTGCTAAATACTCCCAACCCAATCAACAATGTAGGTTTTACCAGTTTTCTAAGTCTCTCTTATCTTCTTTTACTTATACTTGAAATTCTCTGTGTAAACCTCTGTAACTTCTCTAGGTAAATGAATCACTGTGTACTTTCTCATGTTTCTATCTGTTACCAATCTTGAGAAACTCATACATTCTCTTTTCACTGTTTCCCGGTCCTAGAGAAGTAGATTTCTTTCTGCGAAAGTGCTGTTTTCACAATGCTAAGTACCGCCAACTCAATCAACAATGTAAGTTTTACCAGTTTTCTAAGTCTCTCTTATTTTCTTGTACTTAAACTTGGAATTTTCTGTGTAAACCTCTGTAACTTCTCTAGTTAGATGAATCACTGTGTACTTCTTTTGTTTCTATCTGTTACTAATCTTGAGAAACTCATACATTCTCTGTCACCTGTTTCCCTCTGTTAGAGAAGTGGATTTCTTTCTGCGAAAGTGCTGTTTTCACAGTGCTAAGTACTCCCAACTCTATCAACAATGTATGTTTTACCAGTTTTCTAAGTCTCTCTTATTTTCTTGTACTTATACTTGGAATTCTCTGTGTAAACCTCAGTAACTTCTCTAGGTAGATGAATCACTGTGTACTTTCTCTTGTTTCTATCTGTTACCAATCTTGAGAAACTCATACATTCTCTTTTCAATGTTTCCCGGTCTTAGAGAAGTAGATTTCTTTCGGCGAAAGTGCTGTTTTCACAGTGCTAAGTACTCCCAACTCTATCAACAATGTAGGTTTTACCAGTTTTCTAAGTCTCTCTTATTTTCTTGTACTTATACTTGGAATTCTCTGTGTAAACCTCTGTAACTTCTGTAGGTAGATGAATCACTGTGTACTTTCTCTTGTTTCTATCTGTTACCAATCTTGAGAAACTCATACATTCTCTTTTCACTGTTTCCTGGTCTTAGAGAAGGAGATTTCTTTCTGTAAAAGTGCTGTTTTCACAGTGCTAAGTACTTCCAACTCTATTAACAATGTAGGTTTTACCAGTTTTCTAAGTCTCTCTTATTTTCTTGTACTTATACTTGGAATTCTCTGTGTAAACCTCTGTAACTTCTCTAGGTAGATGAATCACTGTATACTTTCTCTTGTGTCTATCTGTTACCAATCTTGAGAAACTCATACATTCTCTTTTCACTGTTTCCTGGTCTTAGAGAAGAAGATTTCTTTCGGCGAAAGTGCTGTTTTCACAGTGCTAAGTACTCCCAACTCTATCAACAATGTAGGTTTTACCAGTTCTCTAAGTCTCTCTTTTTTTCTTGTACTTATACTTGGATTTCTCTGTGTAAACCCCTGTAACTTCTCTAGGTAGATGAATCACTGTGTACTTTCTCTTGATTCTATCTGTTACTAATCTTGAGAAACTCATATATTTTCTGTTACCTGTTTCCGGTCTTAGAGAAGTAGATTTCTTTCGGGGAAAGTGCTGTTTTCACAGTGCTAAGTACTCTCAACTCTATCAACAATGTAGGTTTTACCAGTTTTCTAAGTCTTTCTTATTTTCTTGTACTTATACTTGGAATTCTCTGTGTAAACCTCTGTAACTTCTCTAGGTAGATGAATCAGTGTGTACTTTCTCTTGTTTCTATCTGTTACCAATCTTGAGAAACTCATACATTCTCTTTTCACTGTTTCCTGGTCTTAGAGAAGTAGATTTCTTTCGGCGAAAGTGCTGTTTTCACAGTGCTAAGTACTCCCAACTCTATCAACAATGTAGGTTTTACGAGTTCTCTAAGTCTCTCTTTTTTTCTTGTACTTATACTGGGATTTCTCTGTGTAAACCTCTGTAACTTCTCTAGGTAGATGAATCACTGTGTACTTTCTCTTGATTCTATCTGTTACTAATCTTGAGAAACTCATACATTCTCTGTTACCTGTTTCCCTGTCATAGAGAAGTAGATTTCTTTCGGCGAAAGTGCTGTTTTCACAGTGCTCAGTAATCCCAACTCTATCAACAATGTAGGTTTTACCAGTTCTCTAAGTCTCTCTTTTTTTCTTGTACTTATACTTGGAATTCTCTGTGTAAACCTCTGTAACTTCTCTAGGTAGATGAATCACTGTGTACTTTCTCTTGTTTCTATCTGTTACCAATCTTGAGAAACTCATACATTCTCTTTTCACTGTTTCACGGTCTTAGAGAAGTAGATTTCTTTCGGCGAAAGTGCTGTTTTCACAGTGCTAAGTACTCCCATCCCAATCAACAACGTAAGTTTTACCAGTTTTCTAAGTCTCTCTTATCTTCTTTTACTTATACATGGAATTTTCTGTGTATACCTCTGTAACTTCTCTAGGTAGATGAATCACTGTGTACTTTCTCTTGTTTCTATCTGTTACCAATCTTGAGAAACTCATACATTCTCTGTTCACTGTTTCCCATTCTTAGAGAACTAGATTTCTTTCGGCGAAAGTGCTGTTTTCACAGTGCTAAGTACTCCCAACCCAATCAACAATGTAAGATTTACCACTTTTCTAAGTCTCTCTTATCTTCTTTTTCTTATACTTGGAATTTTCTGTGTAAACCTCTGTAACTTCTCTAGGTAGATGAATCACTGTGTACTTTCTCTTGTTTCTATCTGTTACTAATCCTGAGAAACTCATACATTCTCTTTTCACTGTTTCCCGGTCTTAGAGAAGTAGATTTCTTTCGGCGAAAGTGCTGTTTTCACAGTGCTAAGTACTCCCAACCCAATCAACAGTGTAAGTTTTACCAGTTTTCGAAGTCTCTCTTCTCTTCTTTTACTTATACTTGGAATTTTCTGTGTAAACCTCTGTAACTTCTCTAGGTAGATGAATCACTGTGTACTTTCTCTTGTTTCTATCTGTTACCAATCTTGAGAAACTCATACATTCTCTGTTACCTGTTTCCCGGTCTTAGAGAAGTAGATTTCTTTCGACGAAAGTGCTGTTTTCACAGTGCTAAGTACTCCCAACTCTATCAACAATGTAGGTTTTTCCAGTTTTATAAGTCTCTCTTATTTTCTTGTACTTATACTTGGAATTCTCTGTGTAAACCTCTGTAACTTCTCTAGGTAGATGAATCACTGTGTACTTTCTCTTGTTTCTATCTGTTACCAATCTTGAGAAACTCATACATTCTCTTTTCACTGTTTCCTGGTCTTAGAGAAGTAGATTTCTTTCGGCGAAAGTGCTGTTTTCACAGTGCTAAGTACTCCCAACTCTATCAACAATGTAGGTTTTACCAGTTCTCTAAGTCTCTCTTTTTTTCTTGTACTTATACTTGGATTTCTCTGTGTAAACCTCTGTAACTTCTCTAGGTAGATGAATCACTGTGTACTTTCTCTTGATTCTATCTGTTACTAATCTTGAGAAACTCATACATTCTCTGTTACCTGTTTCCCGGTCTTAGAGAAGTAGATTTCTTTCGGCGAAAGTGCTGTTTTCACAGTGCTCAGTACTCCCAACTCTATCAACAATGTAGGTTTTACCAGTTTTCTAAGTCTCTCTTATTTTCTTGTACTTATACTTGGAATTCTCTGTGTAAACCTCTGTAACTTCTTTAGGTAGATGAATCACTGTGTAGTTTCTCTTGTTTCTATCTGTTACCAATCTTGAGAAACTCATACATTCTCTTTTCACTGTTTCCCGGTCTTAGAGAAGTGGATTTCTTTGGGCGAAAGTGCTATTTTCACAGTGCTAAGTACTCCCAACTCTATCAACCATGTAGGTTTTACCAGTTTTCTAAGTCTCTCTTATCTTCTTGTACTTCTACTTGGAATTCTCTGTGTAAACCTCTGCAACGTCTCTAGGTAGATGAATCACTGTGTACTTTCTCTTGTTTCTATCTGTTACCAATCTTGAGAAACTCATACATTCTCTTTTCACTGTTTCCTGGTCTTAGAGAAGTAGATTTCTTTCGGCGAAAGTGCTGTTTTCACAGTGCTAAGTACTCCCAACTCTATCAACAATGTAGGTTTTACCAGTTTTCTAACTCTCTCTTATTTCCTTGTACTTATACTTGGAATTCTCTATGTAAACCTCTGTAACTTCTCTAGGTAGATGAATCACTGTGTGCTTTCTCTTGTTTCTATCTGTTATCATCTTGAGAAACTCATACATTCTCTTTTCACTGTTTCCCGGTCATAGAGAAGTAGATTTCTTTCGGCGAAAGTGCTGTTTTCACAGTGCTAAGTACTCCCAACCCAATCCACAATGTAAGTTTTACCAGTTTTCTAAGTCTCTCTTATCTTCTTTTACTTATACTTGGAATTTTCTGTGTAAACCTCTGTAACTTCTCTAGGTAGATGAATCACTGTGTACTTTCTCTTGTTTCTATCTGTTACCAATCTTGAGAAACTCATACATTCTCTGTTCACTGTTTCCCATTCTTAGAGAACTAGATTTCTTTCGGCGAAAGTGCTGTTTTCACAGTGCTAAGTACTCCCAACCCAATCAACAATGTAAGATTTACCACTTTTCTAAGTCTCTCTTATCTTCTTTTTCTTATACTTGGAATTTTCTGTGTAAACCTCTGTAACTTCTCTAGGTAGATGAATCACTGTGTACTTTCTCTTGTTTCTATCTGTTACTAATCCTGAGAAACTCATACATTCTCTTTTCACTGTTTCCCGGTCTTAGAGAAGTAGATTTCTTTCGGCGAAAGTGCTGTTTTCACAGTGCTAAGTACTCCCAACCCAATCAACAGTGTAAGTTTTACCAGTTTTCGAAGTCTCTCTTCTCTTCTTTTACTTATACTTGGAATTTTCTGTGTAAACCTCTGTAACTTCTCTAGGTAGATGAATCACTGTGTACTTTCTCTTGTTTCTATCTGTTACCAATCTTGAGAAACTCATACATTCTCTGTTACCTGTTTCCCGGTCTTAGAGAAGTAGATTTCTTTCGACGAAAGTGCTGTTTTCACAGTGCTAAGTACTCCCAACTCTATCAACAATGTAGGTTTTTCCAGTTTTATAAGTCTCTCTTATTTTCTTGTACTTATACTTGGAATTCTCTGTGTAAACCTCTGTAACTTCTCTAGGTAGATGAATCACTGTGTACTTTCTCTTGTTTCTATCTGTTACCAATCTTGAGAAACTCATACATTCTCTTTTCACTGTTTCCTGGTCTTAGAGAAGTAGATTTCTTTCGGCGAAAGTGCTGTTTTCACAGTGCTAAGTACTCCCAACTCTATCAACAATGTAGGTTTTACCAGTTCTCTAAGTCTCTCTTTTTTTCTTGTACTTATACTTGGATTTCTCTGTGTAAACCTCTGTAACTTCTCTAGGTAGATGAATCACTGTGTACTTTCTCTTGATTCTATCTGTTACTAATCTTGAGAAACTCATACATTCTCTGTTACCTGTTTCCCGGTCTTAGAGAAGTAGATTTCTTTCGGCGAAAGTGCTGTTTTCACAGTGCTCAGTACTCCCAACTCTATCAACAATGTAGGTTTTACCAGTTTTCTAAGTCTCTCTTATTTTCTTGTACTTATACTTGGAATTCTCTGTGTAAACCTCTGTAACTTCTTTAGGTAGATGAATCACTGTGTAGTTTCTCTTGTTTCTATCTGTTACCAATCTTGAGAAACTCATACATTCTCTTTTCACTGTTTCCCGGTCTTAGAGAAGTGGATTTCTTTGGGCGAAAGTGCTATTTTCACAGTGCTAAGTACTCCCAACTCTATCAACCATGTAGGTTTTACCAGTTTTCTAAGTCTCTCTTATCTTCTTGTACTTCTACTTGGAATTCTCTGTGTAAACCTCTGCAACGTCTCTAGGTAGATGAATCACTGTGTACTTTCTCTTGTTTCTATATGTTACCAATCTTGAGAAACTCATACATTCTCTTTTCACTGTTTCCCGGTCTTAGAGAAGTAGATTTCTTTCGGCGAAAGTGCTGTTTTCACAGTGCTATGTACTCCCAACTCTATCAACAATGTAGGTTTTACCAGTTTTCTAACTCTCTCTTATTTCCTTGTACTTATACTTGGAATTCTCTATGTAAACCTCTGTAACTTCTCTAGGTAGATGAATCACTGTGTGCTTTCTCTTGTTTCTATCTGTTATCATCTTGAGAAACTCATACATTCTCTTTTCACTGTTTCCCGGTCATAGAGAAGTAGATTTCTTTCGGCGAAAGTGCTGTTTTCACAGTGCTAAGTACTCCCAACCCAATCCACAATGTAAGTTTTACCAGTTTTCTAAGTCTCTCTTATCTTCTTTTACTTATACTTGGAATTTTCTGTGTAAACCTCTGTAACTTCTCTAGGTAGATGAATCACTGTGTACTTTCTCTTGTTTCTATCTGTTACCAATCTTGAGAAACTCATACATTCTCTTTTCACTGTTTCCCAGTCTTAGAGAAGTAGATTTCTTTCTGCGAAAGTGCTGTTTTCACAGTGCTAAGTACTCCCAACTCTATCAACAATGTAGGTTTTACCAGTTTTCTAAGTCTCTCTTATTTTCTTGTACTTATACTTGGAATTCTCTGTGTAAACCTCTGTAACTTCTCTAGGTAGATGAATCACTGTGTACCTTCTCTTGTTTCTATCTGTTATCAATCTTGAGAAACTCATACATTCTCTTTTCACTATTTCCCGGTCTTAGAGAAGTAGATTTCTTTCGGCGAAAGTGCTGTTTTAACAGTGCTAAGTACTCCCAACTCTATCAACAATGTAGGTTTTACCAGTTTTCTAAGTCTCTCTTATTTTCTTGTACTTATACTTGGAATTCTCTGTGTAAACCTCTGTTATTTCTCTAGGTAGATGAATCACTGTGTACTTTCTCTTGTTTCTATCTGTTACCAATCTTGAGAAACTCATACATTCTCTGTTACCTGTTTCCCGCTCTTAGAGAGGTAGATTTCTTTCGGCGAAAGTGCTGTTTTCACAGTGCTAAGTACTCCCAACTCAATCAACAATGTAAGTTTTACCAGTTTTCTAAGTCTCTGTTATCTTCTTTTACTCATACTTGGAATTATCTGTGTAAACCTCTGTAACTTCTCTAGGTAGATGAATCACTGTGTACTTTCTCTTGTTCCTATCTGTTACCAATCTTGAGAAACTCATACATTCTCTTTTCACTGTTTCCCGGTCTTAGAGAAGTAGATTTCTTTCGGCGAAAGTGCTGTTTTCACAGTGCTAAGTACTCCCAACTCTATCAACAATGTAGGTTTTACCAGTTTTCTAAGTCTCTCTTATTTTCTTGTACTTATACTTGGAATTCTCTGTGTAAACCTCTGTAGCTTCTCTAGGTAGATGAATCACTGTGTACTTTCTCTTGTTTCTATCTGTTACCAATCTTGAGAAACTCATCCATTCTCTGTTACCTGTTTCCCCGTGTTAGAGAAGTAGATTTCTTTCGGCGAAAGTGCTGTTTTCACAGTGCTCAGTACTCCCAACTCTATCAACAATGTAGGTTTTACCAGTTTTCTAAGTCTCTCTTATTTTCTTGTACTTATACTTGGAATTCTCTGTGTAAACCTCTGTAACTTCTCTAGGTAGATGAATCACTGTGTAGTTTCTCTTGTTTCTATCTGTTACCCATCTTGAGAAACTCATTCATTCTCTTTTCACTGTTTCACGGTCTTAGAGAAGTAGATTTCTTTCGGCGAAAGTGCTGTTTTCACAGTGCTAAGTACTCCCAACCCAATCAACAACGTAAGTTTTACCAGTTTTCTAAGTCTCTCTTATCTTCTTTTACTTATACTTGGAATTTTCTGTGTAAACCTCTGTAACTTCTCTAGGTAGATGAATCACTGTGTACTTTCTCTTGTTTCTATCTGTTACCAATCTTGAGAAACTCATACATTCTCTTTTCACTGTTTCCCGGTCTTAGAGAAGTAGATTTCTTTCGGCGAAAGTGCTGTTTTCACAGTGCTAAGTACTCCCAACCCAATCAACAATGTAAGTTTTACCAGTTTTCTAAGTCTCTCTTATCTTCTTTTACTTATACTTGGAATTTTCTGTGTAAACCTCTGTAACTTCTCTAGGTAGATGAATCACTGTGTACTTTCTCTTGTTTCTATCTGTTACCAATCTTGAGAAACTCATACATTCTCTTTTCACTGTTTCCCAGTCTTAGAGAAGTAGATTTCTTTCTGCGAAAGTGCTGTTTTCACAGTGCTAAGTACTCCCAACTCTATCAACAATGTAGGTTTTACCAGTTTTCTAAGTCTCTCTTATTTTCTTGTACTTATACTTGGAATTCTCTGTGTAAACCTCTGTAACTTCTCTAGGTAGATGAATCACTGTGTACCTTCTCTTGTTTCTATCTGTTATCAATCTTGAGAAACTCATACATTCTCTTTTCACTGTTTCCCGGTCTTAGAGAAGTAGATTTCTTTCGGCGAAAGTGCTGTTTTCACAGTGCTAAGTACTCCCAACTCTATCAACAATGTAGGTTTTACCAGTTTTCTAAGTCTCTCTTATTTTCTTGTACTTATACTTGGAATTCTCTGTGTAAACCTCTGTAATTTCTCTAGGTAGATGTATCACTGTGTACTTTCTCTTGTTTCTATCTGTTACCAATCTTGAGAAACTCATACATTCTCTTTTCACTGTTTCACTGTCTTAGAGAGGTAGATTTCTTTCGGCGAAAGTGCTGTTTTCACAGTGCTAAGTACTCCCAACTCAATCAACAATGTAAGTTTTACCAGTTTTCTAAGTCTCTCTTATCTTCTTTTACTCATACTTGGAATTCTCTGTGTAAACCTCTGTAACTTCTCTAAGTAGATGAATCACTGTGTACTTTCTCTTGTTTCTATCTGTTACCAATCTTGAGAAACCCACACATTCTCTGTTACCTGTTTCCCGGTGTTAGAGAAGTAGATTTCTTTCGGCGAAAGTGCTGTTTTCACAGTGCTAAGTACTCCCAACTCTATCAACAATGTAGGTTTTACCAGTTTTCTAAGTCTCTCTTATTTTCTTGTACTTCTACTTGGAATTCTCTGTGTAAACCTCTGTAACGTCGATAGGTAGATGAATCACTGTGTACTTTCTCTTGTTTCTATCTGTTACCATCTTGAGAAACTCATACATTCTCTTTTCACTGTTTCCCGGTCTTAGAGAAGTAGATTTCTTTGGGAGAAAGTGCTGCTTTCACAGTGCTAAGTACTCCCAACTCAATCAACAATGTAGGTTTTACCAGTTTTCTAAGTCTCTCTCATTTTCTTGTACTTATACTTGGAATTTTCTGTGTAAACCTCTGTAACTTCTCTAGGTAGATGAATCACTGTGTACTTCTTTTGTTTCTATCTGTTACTAATCTTGAGAAACTCATACATTCTCTGTTACCTGTTTCCCGGTGTTAGAGAAGTAGATTTCTTTCTGTGAAAGTGCTGTTTACACAGTGCTAAGTACTCCCAACTCTATCAACAATGTAGGTTTTACCAGTTTTCTAAGTCTCTCTTATTTTCTTGTACTTATACTTGGAATTCTCTGTGTAAACCTCTGTAACTTCTCTAGGTAGATGAATCACTGTGTACCTTCTCTTGTTTCTGTCTGTTACCAATCTTGAGAAACTCATACATTCTCTTTTCACTGTTTCACGGTCTTAGAGAAGTAGATTTCTTTCGGCGAAAGTGCTCTTTTCACAGTGCTAAGTACTCCCAACCCAATCAACAATGTAAGTTTTACCAGTTTTCTAAGTCTCTCTTATCTTCTTGTACTTATACTTGGAATTTTCTGTGTAAACCTCTGTAACTTCTCTAGGTAGATGAATCACTGTGTACTTTCTCTTGTTTCTATCTGTTACCAATCTTGAGAAACTCATACATTCTCTTTTCACTGTTTCCCGGTCTTAGAGAAGTAGATTTCTTTCGGCGAAAGTGCTGTTTTCACAGTGCTAAGTACTCCCAACTCTATCAACAATGTAGGTTTTACCAGTTTTCTAAGTCTCTCTTATTTTCTTGTACTTATACTTGGAATTTTCTGTGTAAACCTCTGTAACTTCTCTAGGTAGATGAATCACTGTGTACTTTCTCTTGTTTCTATCTGTTGCCAATCTTGAGAAACACATACATTCAATTTTCACTGTTTCCCGGTCTTAGAGAAGTAGATTTCTTTCGGCGAAAGTGCTGTTTTCACAGTGCTAGGTACTCCCAACTCTATCAACAATGTAGGTTTTACCAGTTTTCTAAGTCTCTCTTATTTTCTTGTACTTATACTTGGAATTCTCTGTGTAAACCTCTGTAACTTCTCTAGGTAGGTGAATCACTGGGTGCTTTCTCTTGTTTCTATGTGTTACCCATCTTGAGAAACTCATACATTCTCTTTTCACTGTTTCCCGGTCTTAGAGAAGTAGATTTCTTTGGGCGAAAGTGCTGTTTTCACAGTGCTAAGTACTCCCAACTCAATCAACAATGTAGGTTTTACCAGTTTTCTAAGTCTATCTTATCTTCTTTTACTTATACTTGGAATTTTCTGTGTAAACCTCTGTAACTTCTCTAGGTAGATGAATCACTGTGTAGTTCTTTTGTTTCTATCTGTTACTAATTTTGAGAAACTCATACATTCTCTGTTACCTGTTTCCCGGTGTTAGAGAAGTAGATTTCTTTCTGTGAAAGTGCTGTTTTCACAGTGCTAAGTACTCCCAACTCTATCAACAATTTAGGTTTTACCAGTTTTCTAAGTCTCTCTTATTTTCTTGTACTTATACTTGGAATTCTCTGTATAAACCTCTGTAACTTCTCTAGGTAGATGAATCACTGTGTACTTTCTCTTGTTTCTATCTGTTACCAATCTTGAGAAACTCATACATTCTCTTTTCACTGTTTCACGGTCTTAGAGAAGTAGATTTCTTTCGACGAAAGTGCTCTTTTCACAGTGCTAAGTACTCCCAACCCAATCAACAATGTAAGTTTTACCAGTTTTCTAAGTCTCTCTTATCTTCTTTTACTTATACTTGGAATTTTCTGTGTAAACCTCTGTAACTTCTCAAGGTAGATGAATCACTGTGTACTTTCTCTTCTTTCTATCTGTTACCAATCTTGAGAAACGCATACATTCTCTGTTACCTGTTTCCCGGTCTTAGAGAAGTAGATTTCTTTCGGTGAAAGTGCTGTTTTCACAGTGCTAAGTACTCCCAACTCTATCAACAGTGTAGGTTTTACCAGTTTTCTAAGTCTCTCTTATTTTCTTGTACTTATACTTGGAATTCTCTGTGTAAACCTCTGTAACTTCTCTAGGTAGATGAATCACTGTGTACCTTCTCTTGTTTCTATCTGTTATCAATCTTGAGAAACTCATACATTCTCTTTTCACTGTTTCCCGGTCTTAGAGAAGTAGATTTCTTTCGGCGAAAGTGCTGTTTTCACAGTGCTAAGTACTCCCAACTCTATCAACAATGTAGGTTTTACCAGTTTTCTAAGTCTCTCTTATTTTCTTGTACTTATACTTGGAATTCTCTGTGTAAACCTCTGTAATTTCTCTAGGTAGATGAATCACTGTGTACTTTCTCTTGTTTCTATCTGTTACCAATCTTGAGAAACTCATACATTCTCTTTTCACTGTTTCACTGTCTTAGAGAGGTAGATTTCTTTCGGCGAAAGTGCTGTTTTCACAGTGCTAAGTACTCCCAACTCAATCAACAATGTAAGTTTTACCAGTTTTCTAAGTCTCTCTTATCTTCTTTTACTCATACTTGGAATTCTCTGTGTAAACCTCTGTAACTTCTCTAAGTAGATGAATCACTGTGTACTTTCTCTTGTTTCTATCTGTTACCAATCTTGAGAAACCCACACATTCTCTGTTACCTGTTTCCCGGTGTTAGAGAAGTAGGTTTCTTTCGGCGAAAGTGCTGTTTTCACAGTGCTAAGTACTCCCAACTCTATCAACAATGTAGGTTTTACCAGTTTTCTAAGTCTCTCTTATTTTCTTCTACTTATACTTGGAATTCTCTGTGTAAACCTCTGTAACTTCTCTAGGTAGATGAATCACTGTGTACTTTCTCTTGTTTCTATGTGTTACCAATCTTGAGAAACTCATACATTCTCTTTTCACTGTTTCCCGGTCTTAGAGAAGTAGATTTCTTTCTGCGAAAGTGCTGTATTCACAGTGCTAAGTACTCCCAACTCTATCAACAATGTAGGTTTTACCAGTTTTCTAAGTCTCTCTTATTTTCTTGTACTTCTACTTGGAATTCTCTGTGTAAACCTCTGTAACGTCGATAGGTAGATGAATCACTGTGTACTTTCTCTTGTTTCTATCTGTTACCATCTTGAGAAACTCATACATTCTCTTTTCACTGTTTCCCGGTCTTAGAGAAGTAGATTTCTTTGGGAGAAAGTGCTGCTTTCACAGTGCTAAGTACTCCCAACTCAATCAACAATGTAGGTTTTACCAGTTTTCTAAGTCTCTCTCATTTTCTTGTACTTATACTTGGAATTTTCTGTGTAAACCTCTGTAACTTCTCTAGGTAGATGAATCACTGTGTACTTCTTTTGTTTCTATCTGTTACTAATCTTGAGAAACTCATACATTCTCTGTTACCTGTTTCCCGGTGTTAGAGAAGTAGATTTCTTTCTGTGAAAGTGCTGTTTACACAGTGCTAAGTACTCCCAACTCTATCAACAATGTAGGTTTTACCAGTTTTCTAAGTCTCTCTTATTTTCTTGTACTTATACTTGGAATTCTCTGTGTAAACCTCTGTAACTTCTCTAGGTAGATGAATCACTGTGTACCTTCTCTTGTTTCTGTCTGTTACCAATCTTGAGAAACTCATACATTCTCTTTTCACTGTTTCCCGGTCTTAGAGAAGTAGATTTCTTTCGGCGAAAGTGCTCTTTTCACAGTGCTAAGTACTCCCAACCCAATCAACAATGTAAGTTTTACCAGTTTTCTAAGTCTCTCTTATCTTCTTGTACTTATACTTGGAATTTTCTGTGTAAACCTCTGTAACTTCTCTAGGTAGATGAATCACTGTGTACTTTCTCTTGTTTCTATCTGTTACCAATCTTGAGAAACTCATACATTCTCTTTTCACTGTTTCCCGGTCTTAGAGAAGTAGATTTCTTTCGGCGAAAGTGCTGTTTTCACAGTGCTAAGTACTCCCAACTCTATCAACAATGTAGGTTTTACCAGTTTTCTAAGTCTCTCTTATTTTCTTGTACTTATACTTGGAATTTTCTGTGTAAACCTCTGTAACTTCTCTAGGTAGATGAATCACTGTGTACTTTCTCTTGTTTCTATCTGTTGCCAATCTTGAGAAACACATACATTCAATTTTCACTGTTTCCCGGTCTTAGAGAAGTAGATTTCTTTCGGCGAAAGTGCTGTTTTCACAGTGCTAGGTACTCCCAACTCTATCAACAATGTAGGTTTTACCAGTTTTCTAAGTCTCTCTTATTTTCTTGTACTTATACTTGGAATTCTCTGTGTAAACCTCTGTAACTTCTCTAGGTAGATGAATCACTGTGTACCTTCTCTTGTTTCTATCTGTTATCAATCTTGAGAAACTCATACATTCTCTTTTCACTGTTTCCCGGTCTTAGAGAAGTAGATTTCTTTCGGCGAAAGTGCTGTTTTCACAGTGCTAAGTACTCCCAACTCTATCAACAATGTAGGTTTTACCAGTTTTCTAAGTCTCTCTTATTTTCTTGTACTTATACTTGGAATTCTCTGTGTAAACCTCTGTAATTTCTCTAGGTAGATGAATCACTGTGTACTTTCTCTTGTTTCTATCTGTTACCAATCTTGAGAAACTCATACATTCTCTTTTCACTGTTTCACTGTCTTAGAGAGGTAGATTTCTTTCGGCGAAAGTGCTGTTTTCACAGTGCTAAGTACTCCCAACTCAATCAACAATGTAAGTTTTACCAGTTTTCTAAGTCTCTCTTATCTTCTTTTACTCATACTTGGAATTCTCTGTGTAAACCTCTGTAACTTCTCTAAGTAGATGAATCACTGTGTACTTTCTCTTGTTTCTATCTGTTACCAATCTTGAGAAACCCACACATTCTCTGTTACCTGTTTCCCGGTGTTAGAGAAGTAGGTTTCTTTCGGCGAAAGTGCTGTTTTCACAGTGCTAAGTACTCCCAACTCTATCAACAATGTAGGTTTTACCAGTTTTCTAAGTCTCTCTTATTTTCTTCTACTTATACTTGGAATTCTCTGTGTAAACCTCTGTAACTTCTCTAGGTAGATGAATCACTGTGTACTTTCTCTTGTTTCTATGTGTTACCAATCTTGAGAAACTCATACATTCTCTTTTCACTGTTTCCCGCTCTTAGAGAAGTAGATTTCTTTCTGCGAAAGTGCTGTATTCACAGTGCTAAGTACTCCCAACTCTATCAACAATGTAGGTTTTACCAGTTTTCTAAGTCTCTCTTATTTTCTTGTACTTCTACTTGGAATTCTCTGTGTAAACCTCTGTAACGTCGATAGGTAGATGAATCACTGTGTACTTTCTCTTGTTTCTATCTGTTACCATCTTGAGAAACTCATACATTCTCTTTTCACTGTTTCCCGGTCTTAGAGAAGTAGATTTCTTTGGGAGAAAGTGCTGCTTTCACAGTGCTAAGTACTCCCAACTCAATCAACAATGTAGGTTTTACCAGTTTTCTAAGTCTCTCTCATTTTCTTGTACTTATACTTGGAATTTTCTGTGTAAACCTCTGTAACTTCTCTAGGTAGATGAATCACTGTGTACTTCTTTTGTTTCTATCTGTTACTAATCTTGAGAAACTCATACATTCTCTGTTACCTGTTTCCCGGTGTTAGAGAAGTAGATTTCTTTCTGTGAAAGTGCTGTTTACACAGTGCTAAGTACTCCCAACTCTATCAACAATGTAGGTTTTACCAGTTTTCTAAGTCTCTCTTATTTTCTTGTACTTATACTTGGAATTCTCTGTGTAAACCTCTGTAACTTCTCTAGGTAGATGAATCACTGTGTACCTTCTCTTGTTTCTGTCTGTTACCAATCTTGAGAAACTCATACATTCTCTTTTCACTGTTTCCCGGTCTTAGAGAAGTAGATTTCTTTCGGCGAAAGTGCTCTTTTCACAGTGCTAAGTACTCCCAACCCAATCAACAATGTAAGTTTTACCAGTTTTCTAAGTCTCTCTTATCTTCTTGTACTTATACTTGGAATTTTCTGTGTAAACCTCTGTAACTTCTCTAGGTAGATGAATCACTGTGTACTTTCTCTTGTTTCTATCTGTTACCAATCTTGAGAAACTCATACATTCTCTTTTCACTGTTTCCCGGTCTTAGAGAAGTAGATTTCTTTCGGCGAAAGTGCTGTTTTCACAGTGCTAAGTACTCCCAACTCTATCAACAATGTAGGTTTTACCAGTTTTCTAAGTCTCTCTTATTTTCTTGTACTTATACTTGGAATTTTCTGTGTAAACCTCTGTAACTTCTCTAGGTAGATGAATCACTGTGTACTTTCTCTTGTTTCTATCTGTTGCCAATCTTGAGAAACACATACATTCAATTTTCACTGTTTCCCGGTCTTAGAGAAGTAGATTTCTTTCGGCGAAAGTGCTGTTTTCACAGTGCTAGGTACTCCCAACTCTATCAACAATGTAGGTTTTACCAGTTTTCTAAGTCTCTCTTATTTTCTTGTACTTATACTTGGAATTCTCTGTGTAAACCTCTGTAACTTCTCTAGGTAGGTGAATCACTGGGTGCTTTCTCTTGTTTCTATGTGTTACCCATCTTGAGAAACTCATACATTCTCTTTTCACTGTTTCCCGGTCTTAGAGAAGTAGATTTCTTTGGGCGAAAGTGCTGTTTTCACAGTGCTAAGTACTCCCAACTCAATCAACAATGTAGGTTTTACCAGTTTTCTAAGTCTATCTTATCTTCTTTTACTTATACTTGGAATTTTCTGTGTAAACCTCTGTAACTTCTCTAGGTAGATGAATCACTGTGTAGTTATTTTGTTTCTATCTGTTACTAATTTTGAGAAACTCATACATTCTCTGTTACCTGTTTCCCGGTGTTAGAGAAGTAGATTTCTTTCTGTGAAAGTGCTGTTTTCACAGTGCTAAGTACTCCCAACTCTATCAACAATTTAGGTTTTACCAGTTTTCTAAGTCTCTCTTATTTTCTTGTACTTATACTTGGAATTCTCTGTATAAACCTCTGTAACTTCTCTAGGTAGATGAATCACTGTGTACTTTCTCTTGTTTCTATCTGTTACCAATCTTGAGAAACTCATACATTCTCTTTTCACTGTTTCACGGTCTTAGAGAAGTAGATTTCTTTCGACGAAAGTGCTCTTTTCACAGTGCTAAGTACTCCCAACACAATCAACAATGTAAGTTTTACCAGTTTTCTAAGTCTCTCTTATCTTCTTTTACTTATACTTGGAATTTTCTGTGTAAACCTCTGTAACTTCTCAAGGTAGATGAATCACTGTGTACTTTCTCTTCTTTCTATCTGTTACCAATCTTGAGAAACGCATACATTCTCTGTTACCTGTTTCCCGGTCTTAGAGAAGTAGATTTCTTTCGGTGAAAGTGCTGTTTTCACAGTGCTAAGTACTCCCAACTCTATCAACAGTGTAGGTTTTACCAGTTTTCTAAGTCTCTCTTATTTTCTTGTACTTATACTTGGAATTCTCTGTGTAAACCTCTGTAACTTCTCTAGGTAGATGAATCACTGTGTACCTTCTCTTGTTTCTATCTGTTATCAATCTTGAGAAACTCATACATTCTCTTTTCACTGTTTCCCGGTCTTAGAGAAGTAGATTTCTTTCGGCGAAAGTGCTGTTTTCACAGTGCTAAGTACTCCCAACTCTATCAACAATGTAGGTTTTACCAGTTTTCTAAGTCTCTCTTATTTTCTTGTACTTATACTTGGAATTCTCTGTGTAAACCTCTGTAATTTCTCTAGGTAGATGAATCACTGTGTACTTTCTCTTGTTTCTATCTGTTACCAATCTTGAGAAACTCATACATTCTCTTTTCACTGTTTCACTGTCTTAGAGAGGTAGATTTCTTTCGGCGAAAGTGCTGTTTTCACAGTGCTAAGTACTCCCAACTCAATCAACAATGTAAGTTTTACCAGTTTTCTAAGTCTCTCTTATCTTCTTTTACTCATACTTGGAATTCTCTGTGTAAACCTCTGTAACTTCTCTAAGTAGATGAATCACTGTGTACTTTCTCTTGTTTCTATCTGTTACCAATCTTGAGAAACCCACACATTCTCTGTTACCTGTTTCCCGGTGTTAGAGAAGTAGGTTTCTTTCGGCGAAAGTGCTGTTTTCACAGTGCTAAGTACTCCCAACTCTATCAACAATGTAGGTTTTACCAGTTTTCTAAGTCTCTCTTATTTTCTTCTACTTATACTTGGAATTCTCTGTGTAAACCTCTGTAACTTCTCTAGGTAGATGAATCACTGTGTACTTTCTCTTGTTTCTATGTGTTACCAATCTTGAGAAACTCATACATTCTCTTTTCACTGTTTCCCGGTCTTAGAGAAGTAGATTTCTTTCTGCGAAAGTGCTGTATTCACAGTGCTAAGTACTCCCAACTCTATCAACAATGTAGGTTTTACCAGTTTTCTAAGTCTCTCTTATTTTCTTGTACTTCTACTTGGAATTCTCTGTGTAAACCTCTGTAACGTCGATAGGTAGATGAATCACTGTGTACTTTCTCTTGTTTCTATCTGTTACCATCTTGAGAAACTCATACATTCTCTTTTCACTGTTTCACGGTCTTAGAGAAGTAGATTTCTTTGGGCGAAAGTGCTGCTTTCACAGTGCTAAGTACTCCCAACTCAATCAACAATGTAGGTTTTACCAGTTTTCTAAGTCTCTCTCATTTTCTTGTACTTATACTTGGAATTTTCTGTGTAAACCTCTGTAACTTCTCTAGGTAGATGAATCACTGTGTCCCTCTTTTGTTTCTATCTGTTACTAATCTTGAGAAACTCATACATTCTCTGTTACCTGTTTCCCGGTGTTAGAGAAGTAGATTTCTTTCTGTGAAAGTGCTGTTTACACAGTGCTAAGTACTCCCAACTCTATCTACAATGTAGGTTTTACCAGTTTTCTAAGTCTCTCTTATTTTCTTGTACTTATACTTGGAATTCTCTGTGTAAACCTCTGTAACTTCTCTAGGTAGATGAATCACTGTGTACTTTCTCTTGTTTCTATCTGTTACCAATCTTGAGAAACTCATACATTCTCTTTTCACTGTTTCACGGTCTTAGAGAAGTAGTTTCTTTCGGCGAAAGTGCTCTTTTCACAGTGCTAAGTACTCCCAACCCAATCAACAATGTAAGTTTTACCAGTTTTCTAAGTCTCTCTTATCTTCTTTTACTTATACTTGGAATTTTCTGTGTAAACCTCTGTAACTTCTCTAGGTATATGAATCACTGTGTACTTTCTCTTGTTTCTATCTGTTACCAATCTTGAGAAACTCATACATTCTCTTTTCACTGTTTCCCGGTGTTAGAGAAGTAGATTTCTTTCTGCGAAAGTGCTGTTTTCACAGTGCTAAGTACTCCCAACTCTATCAACAATGTAGGTTTTACCAGTTTTCTAAGTCTCTCTTATTTTCTTGTACTTATACTTGGAATTTTCTGTGTAAACCTCTGTAACTTCTCTAGGTAGATGAATCACTGTGTACTTTCTCTTGTTTCTATCTGTTGCCAATCTTGAGAAACACATACGTTCAATTTTCACTGTTTCCCGGTCTTAGAGAAGTAGATTTCTTTCGGCGAAAGTGCTGTTTTCACAGTGCTAAGTATTCCCAACTCTATCAACAATGTAGGTTTTACCAGTTTTCTAAGTCTCTCGTATTTTCTTGTACTTATACTTGGAATTCTCTGTGTAAACCTCTGTAACTTCTCTAGGTAGATGAATCACTGTGTACTTTCTCTTGTTTCTATCTGTTACCAATCTTGAGAAACTCATACATTCTCTTTTCACTGTTTCCCGGTCTTAGAGAAGTAGATTTCTTTCGGCGAAAGTGCTGCTTTCACAGTGCTAAGTACTCCCAACTCTATCAACAATGTAGGTTTTACCAGTTTTCTAAGTCTCTCTTATTTTCTTGTACTTATACTTGGAATTCTCTGTGTAAACCTCTGTAACTTCTGTAGGTAGATGAATCACTGTGTACTTTCTCTTGTTTCTATCTGTTACTAATCTTGAGAAACTCATAGATTCTCTGTTACCTGTTTCCCGGTCTTAGAGAAGTAGATTTCTTTCGGCGAAAGTGCTGTTTTCACAGTGCTAAGTACTCCCAACTCTATCAACAATGTAGGTTTTACCAGTTTTCTAAGTCTCTCTTATTTTCTTGTACTTATACTTGGAATTCTCTGTGTAAACCTCTGTAACTTCTCTAGGTAGATGAATCACTGTGTGCTTTCTCTTGTTTCTATCTGTTACCCATCTTGAGAAACTCATACATTCTCTTTTCACTGTTTCACGGTCTTAGAGAAGTAGATTTCTTTCGGCGAATGTCCTCTTTTCACAGTGCTAAGTACTCCCAACCCAAACAACAACGTAAGTTTTACCAGTTTTCTAAGTCTCTCTTATCTTCTTTTACTTATACTTGGAACTTTCTGTGTAAACCTCTGTAACTTCTCTAGGTAGATGAATCACTGTGTACTTTCTCTTGTTTCTATCTGTTACCAATCTTGAGAAACTCATACATTCTCTGTTACCTGTTTCCCGGTGTTAGAGAAGTAGATTTCTTTCGGCGAACGTGCTGTTTTCACAGTGCTAAGTACTCCCAACTCTATCAACAATGTATGTTTTACCAGTTTTCTAAGTCTCTCTTATTTTCTTGTACTTATACTTGGAATTCTCTGTGTAAACCTCTGTAACTTCTCTAGGTAGATGAATCACTGTGTACTTTCTGTTGTTTCTATCTGTTACCAATCTTGAGAAACTCATACATTCTCTTTTCACTGTTTCCCGGTCTTAGAGAAGTGGATTTCTTTGGGCGAAAGTGCTGTTTTCACAGTGCTAAGTACTCCCAACTCTATCAACCATGTAGGTTTTACCAGTTTTCTAAGTCTCTCTTATCTTCTTGTACTTCTACTTGGAATTCTCTGTGTAAACCTCTGCAACGTCTCTAGGTAGATGAATCACTGTGTACTTTCTCTTGTTTCTATATGTTACCAATCTTGAGAAACTCATACATTCTCTTTTCACTGTTTCACGGTCTTAGAGAAGTAGATTTCTTTCGGCGAAAGTGCTGTTTTCACAGTGCTAAGTACTCCCAACTCTATCAACAATGTAGGTTTTACCAGTTTTCTAACTCTCTCTTATTTTCTTGTACTTATACTTGGAATTCTCTGTGTAAACCTCTGTAACTTCTCTAGGTAGATGAATCAGTGTGTACTTTCTCTTGTTTCTATCTGTTACCAATCTTGAGAAACTCATACATTCTCTTTTCACTGTTTCCTGGTCTTAGAGGAGTAGATTTCTTTCGGCGAAAGTGCTGTTTTCACAGTGCTAAGTACTCCCAACTCTATCAACAATGTAGGTTTTACGAGTTCTCTAAGTCTCTCTTTTTTTCTTGTACTTATACTGGGATTTCTCTGTGTAAACCTCTGTAACTTCTCTAGGTAGATGAATCACTGTGTACTTTCTCTTGTTTCTATGTGTTACCAATCTTGAGAAACTCATACATTCTCTTTTCACTGTTTCCCGGTCTTAGAGAAGTAGATTTCTTTCTGCGAAAGTGCTGTATTCACAGTGCTAAGTACTCCCAACTCTATCAACAATGTAGGTTTTACCAGTTTTCTAAGTCTCTCTTATTTTCTTGTACTTCTACTTGGAATTCTCTGTGTAAACCTCTGTAACGTCGATAGGTAGATGAATCACTGTGTACTTTCTCTTGTTTCTATCTGTTACCATCTTGAGAAACTCATACATTCTCTTTTCACTGTTTCACGGTCTTAGAGAAGTAGATTTCTTTGGGCGAAAGTGCTGCTTTCACAGTGCTAAGTACTCCCAACTCAATCAACAATGTAGGTTTTACCAGTTTTCTAAGTCTCTCTCATTTTCTTGTACTTATACTTGGAATTTTCTGTGTAAACCTCTGTAACTTCTCTAGGTAGATGAATCACTGTGTCCCTCTTTTGTTTCTATCTGTTACTAATCTTGAGAAACTCATACATTCTCTGTTACCTGTTTCCCGGTGTTAGAGAAGTAGATTTCTTTCTGTGAAAGTGCTGTTTACACAGTGCTAAGTACTCCCAACTCTATCTACAATGTAGGTTTTACCAGTTTTCTAAGTCTCTCTTATTTTCTTGTACTTATACTTGGAATTCTCTGTGTAAACCTCTGTAACTTCTCTAGGTAGATGAATCACTGTGTACTTTCTCTTGTTTCTATCTGTTACCAATCTTGAGAAACTCATACATTCTCTTTTCACTGTTTCACGGTCTTAGAGAAGTAGTTTCTTTCGGCGAAAGTGCTCTTTTCACAGTGCTAAGTACTCCCAACCCAATCAACAATGTAAGTTTTACCAGTTTTCTAAGTCTCTCTTATCTTCTTTTACTTATACTTGGAATTTTCTGTGTAAACCTCTGTAACTTCTCTAGGTATATGAATCACTGTGTACTTTCTCTTGTTTCTATCTGTTACCAATCTTGAGAAACTCATACATTCTCTTTTCACTGTTTCCCGGTGTTAGAGAAGTAGATTTCTTTCTGCGAAAGTGCTGTTTTCACAGTGCTAAGTACTCCCAACTCTATCAACAATGTAGGTTTTACCAGTTTTCTAAGTCTCTCTTATTTTCTTGTACTTATACTTGGAATTTTCTGTGTAAACCTCTGTAACTTCTCTAGGTAGATGAATCACTGTGTACTTTCTCTTGTTTCTATCTGTTGCCAATCTTGAGAAACACATACGTTCAATTTTCACTGTTTCCCGGTCTTAGAGAAGTAGATTTCTTTCGGCGAAAGTGCTGTTTTCACAGTGCTAAGTATTCCCAACTCTATCAACAATGTAGGTTTTACCAGTTTTCTAAGTCTCTCGTATTTTCTTGTACTTATACTTGGAATTCTCTGTGTAAACCTCTGTAACTTCTCTAGGTAGATGAATCACTGTGTACTTTCTCTTGTTTCTATCTGTTACCAATCTTGAGAAACTCATACATTCTCTTTTCACTGTTTCCCGGTCTTAGAGAAGTAGATTTCTTTCGGCGAAAGTGCTGCTTTCACAGTGCTAAGTACTCCCAACTCTATCAACAATGTAGGTTTTACCAGTTTTCTAAGTCTCTCTTATTTTCTTGTACTTATACTTGGAATTCTCTGTGTAAACCTCTGTAACTTCTGTAGGTAGATGAATCACTGTGTACTTTCTCTTGTTTCTATCTGTTACTAATCTTGAGAAACTCATAGATTCTCTGTTACCTGTTTCCCGGTCTTAGAGAAGTAGATTTCTTTCGGCGAAAGTGCTGTTTTCACAGTGCTAAGTACTCCCAACTCTATCAACAATGTAGGTTTTACCAGTTTTCTAAGTCTCTCTTATTTTCTTGTACTTATACTTGGAATTCTCTGTGTAAACCTCTGTAACTTCTCTAGGTAGATGAATCACTGTGTGCTTTCTCTTGTTTCTATCTGTTACCCATCTTGAGAAACTCATACATTCTCTTTTCACTGTTTCACGGTCTTAGAGAAGTAGATTTCTTTCGGCGAATGTCCTCTTTTCACAGTGCTAAGTACTCCCAACCCAAACAACAACGTAAGTTTTACCAGTTTTCTAAGTCTCTCTTATCTTCTTTTACTTATACTTGGAACTTTCTGTGTAAACCTCTGTAACTTCTCTAGGTAGATGAATCACTGTGTACTTTCTCTTGTTTCTATCTGTTACCAATCTTGAGAAACTCATACATTCTCTGTTACCTGTTTCCCGGTGTTAGAGAAGTAGATTTCTTTCGGCGAACGTGCTGTTTTCACAGTGCTAAGTACTCCCAACTCTATCAACAATGTATGTTTTACCAGTTTTCTAAGTCTCTCTTATTTTCTTGTACTTATACTTGGAATTCTCTGTGTAAACCTCTGTAACTTCTCTAGGTAGATGAATCACTGTGTACTTTCTGTTGTTTCTATCTGTTACCAATCTTGAGAAACTCATACATTCTCTTTTCACTGTTTCCCGGTCTTAGAGAAGTGGATTTCTTTGGGCGAAAGTGCTGTTTTCACAGTGCTAAGTACTCCCAACTCTATCAACCATGTAGGTTTTACCAGTTTTCTAAGTCTCTCTTATCTTCTTGTACTTCTACTTGGAATTCTCTGTGTAAACCTCTGCAACGTCTCTAGGTAGATGAATCACTGTGTACTTTCTCTTGTTTCTATATGTTACCAATCTTGAGAAACTCATACATTCTCTTTTCACTGTTTCACGGTCTTAGAGAAGTAGATTTCTTTCGGCGAAAGTGCTGTTTTCACAGTGCTAAGTACTCCCAACTCTATCAACAATGTAGGTTTTACCAGTTTTCTAACTCTCTCTTATTTTCTTGTACTTATACTTGGAATTCTCTGTGTAAACCTCTGTAACTTCTCTAGGTAGATGAATCAGTGTGTACTTTCTCTTGTTTCTATCTGTTACCAATCTTGAGAAACTCATACATTCTCTTTTCACTGTTTCCTGGTCTTAGAGGAGTAGATTTCTTTCGGCGAAAGTGCTGTTTTCACAGTGCTAAGTACTCCCAACTCTATCAACAATGTAGGTTTTACGAGTTCTCTAAGTCTCTCTTTTTTTCTTGTACTTATACTGGGATTTCTCTGTGTAAACCTCTGTAACTTCTCTAGGTAGATGAATCACTGTGTACTTTCTCTTGATTCTATCTGTTACTAATCTTGAGAAACTCATATATTCTCTGTTACCTGTTTCCTGGTCATAGAGAAGTAGATTTCTTTCGGCGAAAGTGCTGTTTTCACAGTGCTCAGTAATCCCAACTCTATCAACAATGTAGGTTTTACCAGTTCTCTAAGTCTCTCTTTTTTTCTTGTACTTATACTTGGAATTCTCTGTGTAAACCTCTGTAACTTCTCTAGGTAGATGAATCACTGTGTACTTTCTCTTGTTTCTATCTGTTACCAATCTTGAGAAACTCATACATTCTCTTTTCACTGTTTCACGGTCTTAGAGAAGTAGATTTCTTTCGGCGAAAGTGCTGTTTTCACAGTGCTAAGTACTCTCAACCCAATCAACAACGTAAGTTTTAACAGTTTTCTAAGTCTCTCTTATCTTCTTTTACTTATACTTGGAATTTTCTGTGTAAACCTCTGTAACTTCTCTAGGTAGATGAATCACTGTGTACTTTCTCTTGTTTCTATCTGTTACCAATCTTGAGAAACTCATACATTCTCTGTTCACTGTTTCCCGTTCTTAGAGAACTAGATTTCTTTCGGCGAAAGTGCTGCTTTCACAGTGCTAAGTACTCCCAACCCAATCAACAATGTAAGATTTACCACTTTTCTAAGTCTCTCTTATCTTCTTTTTCTTATACTTGGAATTTTCTGTGTAAACCTCTGTAACTTCTCTAGGTAGATGAATTACTGTGTACTTTCTCTTGTTTCTATCTGTTACTAATCTTGAGAAACTCATACATTCTCTGTTACCTGTTTCCCGGTCTTAGAGAAGTAGATTTCTTTCGGCGAAAGTGCTTTTTTCACAGTGCTAAGTACTCCCAATCCAATCAACAGTGTAAGTTTTACCAGTTTTCGAAGTCTCTCTTATCTTCTTTTACTTATACTTGGAATTTTCTGTGTAAACCTCTGTAACTTCTCTAGGTAGATGAATCACTGTGTACTTTCTCTTGTTTCTATCTGTTACCAATCTTGAGAAACTCATACATTCTCTTTTCACTGTTTCCCGGTCTTAGAGAAGTAGATTTCTTTCGGCGAAAGTGCTGTTTTCACAGTGCTAAGTACTCCCAACTCTATCAACAATGTAGGTTTTACCAGTTTTCTAAGTATCTCTTACTTTCTTGTACTTATACTTGGAATTCTCCGTGTAAACCTCTGTAACTTCTCTAGGTAGATGAATCACTGTGTACTTTCTCTTGTTTCTATCTTTTACTAATCTTGAGAAACTCATACATTCTCTGTTACCTGTTTCCCGGTCTTAGAGAAGTAGATTTCTTTCGGGGAAAGTGCTGTTTTCACAGTGCTAAGTACTCCCAACTCTATCAACAATGTAGGTTTTACCAGTTTTCTAAGTCTCTCTTATTTTCTTGTACTTATACTTGGAATTCTCTGTGTAAACCTCTGTAACTTCTCTAGGTAGATGAATCACTGTGTACTTTCTCTTGTTTCTATCTGTTACCAATCTTGAGAAACTCATACATTCTCTTTTCACTGTTTCCTGGTCTTAGAGAAGTAGATTTCTTTCGGCGAAAGTGCTGTTTTCACAGTGCTAAGTACTCCCAACTCTATCAACAATGTAGGTTTTACCAGTTTTCTAAGTGTCTCTTATTTTCTTGTACTTATACTTGGAATTCTCTGTGTAAACCTCAGTAACTTCTCTAGGTAGATGAATCACTGTGTACTTTCTCTTGTTTCTATGTGTTACCAATCTTGAGAAACTCATACATTCTCTTTTCACTGTTTCACGGTCTTAGAGAAGTAGATTTCCTTCGGCGAAAGTGCTGTTTTCACAGTGCTAAGTACTCCCAACCCAATCAACAACGTAAGTTTTACCAGTTTTCTAAGTCTCTCTTATCTTTTACTTATACTTGGAAATTTCTGTGTAAACCTCTGTAACTTCTCTAGGTAGATGAATCACTGTGTACTTTCTCTTGTTTCTATCTGTTACCAATCTTGAGAAACTCATACATTCTCTGTTCACTGTTTCCCGTTCTTAGAGAACTAGATTTCTTTCGGCGAAAGTGCTGTTTTCACAGTGCTAAGTACTCCCAACCCAATCAACAATGTAAGATTTACGACTTTTCTAAGTCTCTCTTATCTTCTTTTTCTTATACTTGGAATTTTCTGTGTAAACCTCTGTAACTTTTCTAGGTAGATGAATCACTGTGTACTTTCTCTTGTTTCTATCTGTTACCAAACTTGAGAAACTCATACATTCTCTTTTCACTGTTTCACGGTCTTAGAGAAGTAGATTTCTTTCGGCGAAAGTGCTGTTTTCACAGTGCTAAGTATTCCCAACTCTATCAACAATGTAGGTTTTACCAGTTTTCTAAGTCTCTCTTATTTTCTTGTACTTATACTTGGAATTCTCTGTGTAAACCTCTGTAACTTCTCTAGGTAGATGAATCACTGTGTACTTTCTCTTGTTTCTATCTGTTACTAATCTTGAGAAACTCATACATTCTCTGTTACCTGTTTCCCGGGGTTAGAGAAGTAGATTTCTTTCGGCGAAAGTGCTGTTTTCACAGTGCTAAGTACTCCCAACTCTATCAACAATGTAGGTTTTACCAGTTTTCTAAGACTCTCTTATTTTCTTGTACTTATACTTGGAATTCTCTGTGTAAACCTCTGTAACTTCTCTAGGTAGATGAATCACTGTGTACTTTCTCTTGTTTCTCTCTGTTACCAATCTTGAGAAACTCATACATTCTCTTTTCACTGTTTCCCGGTCTTAGAGAAGTAGATTTCTTTCGGCGAAAGTGCTGTTTTCACAGTGCTAAGTACTCACAACTCTATCAACAATGTAGGTTTTACCAGTTTTCTAAGTCTGTCTTATTTTCTTGTACTTGTACTTGGAATTCTCTGTGTAAACCTCTGTAATTTCTCTAGGTAGATGAATCACTGTGTACTTTCTCTTGTTTTTATCTGTTACCAATCTTGAGAAAATCATACATTCTCTTTTCACTGTTTCACGGTCTTAGAGAAGTAGATTTCTTTCGGCGAAAGTGCTGTTTTCACAGTGCTAAGTACTCCCAACTCAATCAACAATGTAAGTTTTACCAGTTTTCTAAGTCTCTCTTATTTTCTTGTACTTATACTTGGAATTCTCTGTGTAAACCTCTGTAAGTTCTCTAGGTAGATGAATCACTGTGTACTTTCTGTTGTTTCTATCTGTTACCAATCTTGAGAAACTCATACATTCTCTGTTCCCTGTTTCCCGGTGTTAGAGAAGTAGATTTCTTTCTGCGAAAGTGCTGTTTTCACAGTGCTAAGTACTCCCAACTCTATCAACAATGTAGGTTTTACCAGTTTTCTAAGTCTCTCTTATTTTCTTGTACTTATACTTGGAATTCTCTGTGTAAACCTCTGTAAGTTCTCTAGGTAGATGAATCACTGTGTACTTTCTCTTGTTTCTATCTGTTACCAATCTGGAGAAACTCATACATTCACATTTCACTGTTTCCCGGTCTTAGAGAAGTAGATTTCTTTCGGCGAAAGTGCTGTTTTCACAGTGCTAAGTACTCCCAACCCAATCAACAATGTAGGTTTTACCAGTTTTCTAAGTCTCTCTTATTTTCTTGTACTTATACTTGGAATTCACTGTGTAAACCTCTGTAACTTCTCTAGGTAGATGAATCACTCTGTACTTTCTCTTGTTTCTATGTGTTACCAATCTTGAGAAACTCATTCATTCTCTTTTCACTGTTTCCCGGTCTTAGAGAAGTAGATTTTTTTCGGCGAAAGTGCTGTTTTCACAGTGCTAAGTACTCCCAACTCTATCAACACTGTAGGTTTTACCAGTTTTCTAAGTCTCTCTTATTTTCTTGTACTTATACTTGGAATTCTCTCTGTAAACCTCTGTAACTTCTCTAGGTAGATGAATCACTGTGTACTTTCTCTTGTTTCTATGTGTTACCAATCTTGAGAAACTCATACATTTTCTCTTCCCTGTTTCCCGGTCTTAGAGAAGTGGATTTCTTTGGGCGAAAGTGCTGTTTTCACAGTGCTAAGTACTCCCAACTCTATCAACAATGTAGGTTTTACCGGTTTTCTAAGTCTCTGTTATTTTCTTGTACTTATACTTGGAATTCTCTGTGTAAACCTCTGTAACTTCTCTAGGTAGATGAATCACTGTGTACTTTCTCTTGTTTCTATCTGTTACCAATCTTGAGAAACTCATACATTCTCTGTTCCCTGTTTCCCGGAATTAGAGAAGTAGATTTCTTTCTGCGAAAGTGCTGTTTTCACAGTGCTAAGGACTCCGAACTCTATCAACAATGTAGGATTTACCAGTTTTCTAAGTCTCTCTTATTTTCTTGTACTTATACTTGGAATTCTCTGTGAAAACCTCTGTAAGTTCTATAGGTAGATGAATCACTGTGTACTTTCTCTTGTTTCTGTCTGTTACCAATGTTGAGAAACTCATACATTCTCTGTTCACTGTTTCCCAGTCTTAGAGAAGTAGATTTCTTTCGGCGAAAGTGCTGTTTTCACAGTGCTAAGTACTCCCAAATCTATCAACAATGTAGGTTTTACCAGTTTTCTAAGTCTCTCTTATTTTCTTGTACTTATACTTGGAATTCTCTGTGTAAACCTCTGTAACTTCTCTAGGGAGATGAATCACTGTGTACTTTCTCTTGTTTCTATCTGTTACCAATCTTGAGAAACTCATACATTCTCTGTTCACTGTATCCCTGTCCTAGAGAAGTAGATTTCTTTCTGAGAAAATGCTGTTTTCACAGTGCTAAGTACTCCCAACTCTATCAATAATGTAGGTTTTACCAGTTTTCTAAGTCTCTCTTATTTTCTTGTACTTATACCTGGAATTCTCTGTGTAAACCTCTGTAACTTCTCTAGGTAGATGAATCACTGTGTACTTTCTCTTGTTTCTATCTGTTACCAATCTTGAGAAACTCATACATACTCTGTTCCCTGTTTCCCGGTGTTAGAGAAGTAGATTTCTTTCTGCGAAAGTGCTGTTTTCACAGTGCTAAGTACTCCCAACTGTATCAACAATGTACGTTTTAATAGTTTTCTAAGTCTCTCTTATTTTCTTGTATTTATACTTGGAATTCTCTGTGTAAACCTCTGTAACTTCTCTAGGTAGATGAATCACTGTGTACTTTCTCTTGTTTCTATCTCTTACCAATCTTGAGAAACTCATACATTCTCTGTTCACTGTTTCCCGGTCTTAGAGAAGGAGATTTCTATCAGCGAAAGTGCTGTTTTCACAGTGCTAAGTACTCCCAACACAATCAACAATGTAAGTTTTACCAGTTTTCTAAGTCTCTCTTATATTCTTTTACTTATACTTGGAATTTTCTCTGTAAACCTCTGTAACTTCTCTAGGTAGATGAATCACTGTGTGCTTCTTTTGTTTCTATCTGTTACTAATCTTGAGAAACTCATACATGTTCTATTCCCTGTTTCCCGGTGTTAGAGAAGTAGATTTCTTTCGGCGAAAGTGCTGTTTTCACAGTGCTAAGTACTCCCAACTCTATCAGTAATGTAGGTTTTACCAGTTTTCTAAGTCTCTCTTATTTTCTTGTACTTATACTTGGAATTCTCTCTGTAAACCTCTGTAACTTCTCTAGGTAGATGAATCACTGTCTACTTTCTCTCGTTTCTATCTGTTACCAATTTTGAGAAACTCATACATTCTCTTTTCACTGTGTCCCGGTCTTAGAGAAGTAGATTTCTTTCGGCGAAAGTGCTGTTTTCACAGTGCTAAGTATTCCCAACTCTATCAACAATGTAGGTTTTACCAGTTTTATAAGTCTCTCTTATTTTCTTGTACTTATACTTTTAATTCTCTGTGTAAACCTCTGTAACTTCTCTAGGTAAATGAATCACTGTGTACTTTCTCTTGTTTCTATCTGTTACCAATCTTGAGAACCTCATACATTCTCTTTTCACTTTTTCCCGGTCTTAGAGAAGTAGATTTCTTTCGGCGAAAGTGCTGTTTTCACAGTGCTAAGTACTCCCAACTCTATCAACAATGTAGGTTTTACCAGTTTTCTAAGTCTCTCTTATTTTCTTGTACGTATACTTGGAATTCTCTGTGTAAACCTCTGTAACTTCTCTAGGTAGATGAATCACTGTGTACTTTCTCTTGTTTCTGTTACCAATCTTGAGAAACTCATACATTCTCTGTACACTGTTTCCCGGTCTTAGAGAAGTAGATTTCTTTCGGCGAAAGTGGTCTTTTCACAGTGCTAAGTACTCCCAACTCTATCAACAATGTAGGTTTTACCAGTTTTCTAAGTCTCTCTTATTTTCTTGGAGTTACACTTGGATTTCTCTGTGTAAACCTCTGTAACTTCTCTACGTAGATGAATCACTGTGTACTTTCTCTTGTTTCTATCTGTTACCAATCTTGAGAAACTCATACATTCTCTTTTCACTGTTTCCCGGTCTTAGAGAAGTAGATTTCTTTCGGCTAAAGTGCTGTTTTCACAGTGCTAAGTACTCCCAACTCTATCAACAATGTAGGTTTTACCAGTTTTCTAAGTCTCTCTTATTTTCTTGTACTTATACTTGGAATTCTCTGTGTAAACCTCTGTAACTTCTCTAGGGAGATGAATCACTGTGTACTTTCTCTTGTTTCTATCTGTTACCAATCTTGAGAAACTCATACATTCTCTTTTCACTGTGTCCCGGTCTTAGAGAAGTAGATTTCTTTCGGCGAAAGTGCTGTTTTCACAGTGCTAAGTATTCCCAACTCTATCAACAATGTAGGTTTTACCAGTTTTATAAGTCTCTCTTATTTTCTTGTACTTATACTTTTAATTCTCTGTGTAAACCTCTGTAACTTCTCTAGGTAGATGAATCACTGTGTACTTTCTCTTGTTTCTATCTGTTACCAATCTTGAGAAACTCATACATTCTCTTTTCACTTTTTCCCGGTCTTAGAGAAGTAGATTTCTTTCGGCGAAAGTGCTGTTTTCACAGTGCTAAGTACTCCCAACTCTATCAACAATGTAGGTTTTACCAGTTTTCTAAGTCTCTCTTATTTTCTTGTACGTATACTTGGAATTCTCTGTGTAAACCTCTGTAACTTCTCTAGGTAGATGAATCACTGTGTACTTTCTCTTGTTTCTGTTACCAATCTTGAGAAACTCATACATTCTCTGTACACTGTTTCCCGGTCTTAGAGAAGTAGATTTCTTTCGGCGAAAGTGGTCTTTTCACAGTGCTAAGTACTCCCAACTCTATCAACAATGTAGGTTTTACCAGTTTTCTAAGTCTCTCTTATTTTCTTGGAGTTACACTTGGATTTCTCTGTGTAAACCTCTGTAACTTCTCTAGGTAGATGAATCACTGTGTACTTTCTCTTGTTTCTATCTGTTACCAATCTTGAGAAAATCATACATTCTCTTTTCACTGTTTCCCGGTCTTAGAGAAGTAGATTTCTTTCGGCGAAAGTGCTGTTTTCACAGTGCTAAGTACTCCCAACTCTATCAACAATGTAGGTTTTACCAGTTTTCTAAGTCTCTCTTATTTTCTTGTACTTATACTTGGAATTCTCTGTGTAAACCTCTGTAACTTCTCTAGGTAGATGAATCACTGTGTACTTTCTCTTGTTTCTATCTGTTACCAATCTTGAGAAACTCATAACATTCTCTGTTCCCTGTTTCCCGGTGTTAGAGAAGTAGATTTGTTTCGGCGAAAGTGCTGTTTTCACAGTGCTAAGTACTCCCAACTCTATCAACAATGTCGGTTTTACCAGTTTTCTAAGTCTCTCTTATTTTCTTGTACTTATACTTGGAATTCTCTGTGTAAACCTCTGTAACTTCTCTAGGGAGATGAATCACTGTGTACTTTCTCTTGTTTCTATCTGTTACCAATCTTGAGAAACTCATACATTCTCTTTTCACTGTTTCCCGGTCTTAGAGAAGTAGAATTCTTTCGGCGAAAGTGCTGTTTTCACAGTGCTAAGTACTCCCAACTCTATCAACAATGTACGTTTTACCAGTTTTCTAAGTCTCTCTTATGTTCTTGTACTTATACTTGGAATTCTCTGTGTAAACCTCTGTAACTTCTCTAGGTAGAAGAATCACTGTGTACTTTCTCTTGTTTCTATCTGTTACCAATCTGAGAAACTCATAACATTCTCTGTTCCCTGTTTCCCGGTGTTAGAGAAGTAGATTTGTTTCGGCGAATGTGCTGTTTTCACAGTGCTAAGTCCTCCCAACTCTATCAACAATGTAGGTTTTACCAGTTTTCTAAGTCTCTCTTATTTTCTTGTACTTATACTTTTAATTCTCTGTGTAAACCTCTGTAACTTCTCTAGGTAGATGAATCACTGTGTACTTTCTCTTGTTTCTGTTACCAATCTTGAGAAACTCATACATTCTCTGTACACTGTTTCCCGGTCTTAGAGAAGTAGATTTCTTTCGGCGAAAGTGCTCTTTTCACAGTGTTAAGTACTCCCAACTCTATCAACAATGTAGGTTTTACCAGTTTTCTAAGTCTCTCTTATTTTCTTGTACTTATACTTGGAATTCTCTGTGTAAACCTCTGTAACTTCTCTAGGTAGATGAATCACTGTGTACTTTCTCTTGTTTCTATCTGTTACCAATCATGAGAAACTCATACATTCTCTTTTCAATGTTTCCCGGTCTTAGATAAGTAGATTTCTTTCGGCTAAAGTGCTGTTTTCACAGTGCTAAGTACTCCCAACTCTATCAACAATGTAGGTTTTACCAGTTTTCTAAGTCGCTCTTATTTTCTGGTACTTATACTTGGAATTCTCTGTGTAAACCTCTGTAACTTCTCTAGGTAGATGAATCACTGTGTACTTTCTCTTGTTTCTATCTGTTACCAATCTTGAGAAACTCATACATTCTCTTTTCACTGTTTCCCGGTCTTAGAGAAGTAGATTTCTTTCGGCGAAAGTGCTGTTTTCACAGTGCTAAGTACTCCCAACTCTATCAACAATGTAGGTTTTACCAGTTTTCTAAGTCTCTCTTATTTTCTTGTACTTATACTTGGAATTCTCTGTGTAAACCTCTGTAACTTCTCTAGGTAGATGAATCACTGTGTACTTTCTCTTGTTTCTATCTGTTACCAATCTTGAGAAACTCATAACATTCTCTGTTCCCTGTTTCCCGGTGTTAGAGAAGTAGATTTATTTCGGCGAAAGTGCTGTTTTCACAGTGCTAAGTACTCCCAACTCTATCAACAATGTATGTTTTACCAGTTTTCTAAGTCTCTCTTATTTTCTTGTACTTATACTTGGAATTCTCTGTGTAAACCTCTGTAACTTCTCTAGGGAGATGAACCGCTGTGTACTTTCTCTTGTTTCTATCTGTTACCAATCTTGAGAAACTCATACATTCTCTTTTCACTGTTTCCCGGTCTTAGAGAAGTAGAATTCTTTCGGCGAAAGTGCTGTTTTCACAGTGCTAAGTACTCCCAACTCTATCAACAATGTAGGTTTTACCAGTTTTCTAAGTCTCTCTTATTTTCTTGTACTTATACTTGGAATTCTCTGTGTAAACCTCTGTAACTTCTCTAGGTAGAAGAATCACTGTGTACTTTCTCTTGTTTCTATCTGTTACCAATCTGAGAAACTCATAACAGTCTCTGTTCCCTGTTTCCCGGTGTTAGAGAAGTAGATTTGTTTCGGCGAATGTGCTGTTTTCACAGTGCTAAGTCCTCCCAACTCTATCAACAATGTAGGTTTTACCAGTTTTCTAAGTCTCTCTTATTTTCTTGTACTTATACTTGGAAATCTGTGTAAACCTCTGTAACTTCTCTAGGTAGATGAATCACTGTGTACTTTCTCTTGTTTCTGTTACCAATCTTGAGAAACTCATACATTCTCTGTTCACTGTTTCCCGATCTTAGAGAAGTAGATTTCTTTCTGCGAAAGCGCTGTTTTAACAGTGCTAAGTACTCCCAACTCTATCAAAAATGTAGGTTTTACCAGTTTTCTAAGTCGCTCTTATTTTCTTGTAGTTATACTTGAAATTCTCTGTGTAAACCTCTGTAACTTCTCTAGGTTGATGAATCACTGTGTACTTTCTCTTGTTTCTATCTGTTACCAATTCTGAGAAACTCATACATTCTCTTTTCACTGTTTCCCGGTCTTAGAGAAGTAGATTTCTTTCGGCGAAAGTGCTGTTTTCACAGTGATAAGTACTCCCAACACAATCAACAATGTAAGTTTTACCGGTATTCTAAGTCTCTCTTATCTTCTTTTACTTATACTTGGAATTTTCTCTGTAAACTTCTGTAACTTCTCTAGGTAGATGAATCACTGTGTGCTTCTTTTGTTTCTATCTGTTCCTAATCTTGAGAAACTCATACATTTTCTGTTCCCTGTTTCCCGGTGTTAGAGAAGTAGATTTCTTTGGGCGAAAGTGCTGTTTTCACAGTGCTAAGTACTCCCAACCCTATCAACAATGTAGGTTTCACCAGTTTTCTAAGTCTCTCTTATTTTCTTGTACTTATACTTGGAATTCTCTGTGTAAACCTCTGTAACTTCTCTAGGTAGATGAATCACTGTGTACTTTCTCTTGTTTCTATCTGTTACCAATCTTGAGAAACTCATACATTCTCTTTTCACTGTTTTCCGGTCTTAGAGAAGTAGATTTCTTTCGGCGAAAGTGCTGTTTTCACAGTGCTAAGTACTCCCAACACAATCAACAATGTAAGTTTTACCAGTTTTCTAAGTCTCTCTTATCTTCTTTTACTTATACTTGGAATTTTCTCTGTAAACCTCTGTAACTTCTCTAGGTAGATGAATCACTGTGTACTTTCTCTTGTTTCTATCTGTTACCAATTCTGAGAAACTCATACATTCTCTTTTCACTGTTTCCCGGTCTTAGAGAAGTAGATTTCTTTCTGCGAAAGTGCTGTTTTCACAGTGCTAAGTACTCCCAACTCTATTAACAATGTAAGTTTTACCAGTTTTCTAAGTCTCTCTTATTTTCATGTACTTATACTTGGAATTCTCTGTGTAAACCTCTGTAACTTCTATAGGTAGATGAATCACTGTGTACTTTCTCTTGTTTCTATCTGTTACCAATCTTGAGAAACTCATACATTCTCTGTTCCCTGTTTCCCGGTCTTAGAGAAGTAGATTTCTTTCTGCGAATGTGCTGTTTTCACAGTGCTAAGTACTCCCAACTCTATCAACAATGTAGGTTTTACCAGTTTTCTAAGTCTCTCTTATTTTCTTGTACTTATACTTGGAATTCTCTGTGTAAACCTCTGTAAGTTCTCTAGGTAGATGAATCACTGTGTTCTTTCTCTTGTTTCTATCTGTTCCCAATCTTGAGAAACATACATTCTCTTTTCACTGTTTCCCGGTCTTAGAGAAGTAGATTTCTTTCTGCGAAAGTGCTGTTTTCACAGTGCTAAGTACTCCCAACTCAATCAACAATGAAAGTTTTACCAGATTTTGAACTCTCTCTTATCTTCTTTTACTTATACTTGGAATTTTCTGTGTAAACCTCTGTAACTTCTCTAGGTAGATGAATCACTGTGTATTTTCTCTTGTTTCTATCTGTTGCCAATCTTGAGAAACTCGTACATTCTCTTTTCACTGTTGCGCGGTCTTAGAGAAGTAGATTTCTTTCGGTGAAATTCCTGTTTTCACAGTGCTAAGTACTCCCAACTCTGTCAACAATGTAGGTTTTACCAGTTTTCTAAGTCTCTCTTATTTTCTTGTACTTATACTTGGAATTCTCTGTGTAAACCTCTGTAACTTCTCTAGGTAGATGAATCACTGTGTGCTTCTTTTGTTTCTATCTGTTACTAATCTTGAGAAACTCATACATTTTCTGTTCCCTGTTTCCCGGTGTTAGAGAAGTAGATTTCTTTCGGCGAAAGTGCTGTTTTCACAGTGCTAAATACTCCCAACTCTATCAATAATGTAGGTTTTACCAGTTTTCTAAGTCTCTCTTATTTTCTTGTACTTATACTTGGAATTCTCTGTGTAAACTTCTGTAAGTTCTCTAGGTAGATGAATCACTGTGTACTTTCTCTTGTTTCTATCTGTTACCAATCTTGAGAAACATACATTCTCTTTTCACTGTTTCCCGGTCTTAGAGAAGTAGATTTCTTTCTGTGAAAGTGCTGTTTTCACAGTGCTAAGTACTCCCAACTCTATTAACAATGTAGGTTTTACCAGTTTTCTAAGTCTCTCTTATTTTCTTGTACTTATACTTGGAATTTTCGGTGTAAACCTCTGTAACTTCTCTAGGTAGATGAACCACTGTGTACTTTCTCTTGTTTCTATCTGTTACCAATCTTGAGAAACTCATACATTCCCTTTTCACTGTTGCCCGGTCTTAGAGAAGTAGATTTCTTTCGGAGAAATTGCTGTTTTCACAGTGCTAAGTACTCCCAACCCTATCAACAATGTAGGTTTCACCAGTTTTCTAAGTCTCTCTTATTTTCTTGTACTTATACTTGGAATTCTCTGTGTAAACCTCTGTAACTTCTCTAGGTAGATGAATCACTGTGTACTTTCTCTTGTTTCTATCTGTTACCAATCTTGAGAAACTCATACATTCTCTTTTCAATGTGTCCCAGTCTTAGAGAAGTAGATTTCTCTCGGCGAAAGTGCTGTCTTCACAGTGCCAAGTACTCCCCCACTGTATCAACAATGTCGGTTTTACCAGTTTTCTAAGTCACTCTTATTTTCTTGTACTTATACTTGGAATTCTCTGTGTAAACCTCTGTAACTTCTCTAGGTAGATGAATCACTGTGTACTTTCTCTTGTTTCTGTCTGTTACCAATCTTGAGAAACTCATACATTCCCTTTTCACTGTTTCCCGGTCTTAGAGAAGTAGATTTCTTTCGGCGAAAGTGCTGTTTTCACATTTTCACAGAGCTAAGTACTCCCAACTCTATCAACAATGTAGGTTTTACCAGTTTTCTAAGTCGCTCTTATTTTCTTGTACTTATACTTGGAATTCTCTGTGTAAACCTCTGTAACTTCTCTAGGTAGATGAATCACTGTGTACTTTCTCTTGTTTCTGTTACCAATCTTGAGAAACTCATACATTCTCTGTTCACTGTTTCCCGTTCTTAGAGAAGTAGATTTATTCTGCGAAAGCGCTGTTTTCACAGTGCTAAGTACTCCCAACTCTATCAACAAGTAGGTTTTACCAGTTTTCTAAGTCTCTCTTATTTTCTTGCACTTATACTTGGAATTCTCTGTGTAAACCTCTGTAACTTCTCTAGGTAGATGAATCCCTGTGTACTTTCTCTTGTTTCTATCTGTTACCAATCTTGAGAAACTCATACATTCTCTTTCCACTGTTTCCCGGTCTTAGAGAAGTACATTTCTTTTGGCGAAAGTGCTGTTTTCACAGTGCTAAGTACTCCCAACTCTATCAACAATGTAGGTTTTACCAGTTTTCTAAGTCTCTCTTATTTTCTTGTACTTATACTTGGAATTCTCTGTGTAAACCTCTGTAAGTTCTCTAGGTAGGTGAATCACTGTGTACTTTCTCTTGTTTCTATATGTTACCAATCTTGAGAAACTCATACATACTCTGTTCTCTGTTTCCCGGTGTTAGAGAAGTAGATTTCTTTCTGCGAAAGTGCTGTTTTCACAGTGCTAAGTACTCCCAACTCTATCAACAATGTAGGTTTTACTAGTTTTCTAAGTCTCTCTTATATTCTTGTATTTATACTTGGAATTCTTTGTGTAGACCTCTGTAACTTCTATAGGTAGATGAATCACTGTGTACTTTCTCTTGTTTCTATCTGTTACCAATCCTGAGAAACTCATACATTCTCTGTTCACTGTTTCCCGGTCTTAGAGAAGTAGATTTCTTTCTGCGAATGTGCTGTTTTCACAGTGCTAAGTACTCCCAACTCTATCAACAATGTAGGTTTTACCAGTTTTCTAAGTCTCTCTTATTTTCTTGTACTTATACTTGGAATTTTCTGTGTAAACCTCTGTAACTTCTCTAGGTAGATGAATCACTGTGTACTTTCTCTTGTTTCTATCTGTTACCAATCTTGAGAAACTCATACATTCTCTTTTCACTGTTGCCCGGTCTTAGAGAAGTAGATTTCTTTCGGCGAAATTGCTGTTTTCACAGTGCTAAGTACTCCCAACACTATCAACAATGTAGGTTTCACCAGTTTTCTAAGTCTCTCTTATTTTCTTGTACTTAAACTTGGAATTCTCTGTGTAAACCTCTGTAACTTCTCTAGGTAGATGAATCACTGTGTACTTTCTCTTGTTTCTGTCTGTTACCAATCTTGAGAAACTCATACATTCCCTTTTCACTGTTTCCCGGTCTTAGAGAAGTAGATTTCTTTCGGCGAAAGTGCTGTTTTCACAGTGCTATGTACTCCCAACTCAATCAACAATATAAGGTTTACCAGTTTTCTAAGTCTCTCTTATCCTCTTTTACTTATACTTGGAATTTTCTGTGTAAACCTCTGTAACATCTCTAGCTAGATGAATCACTGTGTACTTTCTCTTGTTTCTGTTACCAATGATGAGAAACTCATACATTCTCTGTTCACTGTTTCCCAGTCTTAGAGAAGTAGATTTCTTTCGGCGAAAGTGCTGTTTTCACAGTGCTAAGTACTCCCAACTCTATCAACAATATAGGTTTCACCAGTTTTCTAAGTCTCTCTTATTTTCTTGTACTTATACTTGGAATTCTCTGTGAAAAGAGAATGTATGAGTTTCTCAAGATTGGTAACAGATAGAACCAAGAGAAAGTACACAGTGATTCATCTACCTAAAGAAGTTACAGAGGTTTACACAGAGAATTCCAAGTAGAAGTACAAGAAAATAAGAGAGACTTAGAAAACTGGTAAAACCTACATTGTAGATGGAGTTAGGAGTACTAAGCACTGTGAAAACAGCACTTTCGCCGTAAGAAATCTACTTCTCTAAGACCGCGAAACAGTGAAAAGGGAATGTATGAGTTTCTCAAGATTGGTAACAGATAGAAACAAGAGAAAGTACACAGTGATTCATCTACCTAGAGAATTTACAGAGGTTTACACAGAGAATTCCAAGTATAAGTACAAGAAAATAAGAGAGACTTAGAAATCTGGTAAAACCTACATTGTTGATAGAGTTGGGAGTACTTAGCACTGTGAAAACAGCACTTTCGCAGAAAGAAATCTACTTCTCTAAGACCGGGAAATAGTGAACAGGGAATGTATGAGTTTCTGAAGATTGGTAACAGACAGAAACAAGAGAAAGTACACAGTGATTCATCTACCTAGAGAAGTTACAGAGGTTTACATAGAGAATTCCAAGTATAAGTACAAGAAAATAAGAGAGACTTAGAAAACTGGTAAAACCTACATTGTTGATAGAGTTGGGAGTACATAGCACTGTGAAAACAGCACATTCGCAGAAAGAAATCTACTTCTCTAACACTGGGAAACAGGGAACAGAGTGTATGAATTTCTCAAGATTGGAAACAGACAGAAACAAGAGAAAGTACACAGTGATTCATCTACCTAGAGAACTTACAGAGTTTTACACAGAGAATTCCAAGTATAAGTACAAGAAAATAAGAGAGACTGAGAAAACTGGTAAAACCTACATTGGTGATAGAATTGGGAGTAGTTAGCACTGTGAAAACAGCACTTTCGCAGAAAAAATCTACTTCTCTAAGACCGCGAAACAGTGAACAGAGAATGTATGAGTTTCTCAAGATTAGTAACAGATAGAAACAAAAGAAGTACACAGTGATTCATCTACCTAGAGAAGTTACAGAGCTTTACACAAAAAATTCCAAGTATAAGTGAAAGAAGATAAGGGAGACTTAGAAAACTGGCAAAACTTACATTGTTGATTGAGTTCGGGGTACTTAGCACTGTGAAAACAGAACTTTCACCGAAAAAAATCTACTTCTCTAAGACCGGGAAACAGTGAAAAGAGAATATATGAGTTTCTCAAGATTGATAACAGATAGAAACAAGAGAAAGTACAAAGTGATTCATCTACCTAGAGAACTTACAGAGGTTTACACAGAGAATTCCAAGTATAAGTACAAGAAAATAAGAGAGACTTAGAAAACTGGTAAAACCTACATTGTTGATAGAGTTGGGAGTACTTAGCACTGTGAAAACAGCACTTTCGCCGAAAGAAATCTACTTCTCTAACACTGGTAAACAGGGAACACAGAATGCATGAGTTTCTCAAGATTAGTAACAGATAGAAACAAAAGAAGTACACAGTGATTCATCTACCTAGAGAAGTTACAGCGGTTTACAGAGATAATTCCAAGTATAAGTAAAGGAAGATAAGAGAGACTTAGAAAACTGGTAAAACTTACATTGTTGATTGAGTTGGGAGTACTTAGCACTGTGAAAACAGAACTTTCGCCGAAAGAATACTACTTCTCTAAGACCGGGAAACAGTGAAAAGAGAATGTATGAGTTTCTCAAGATTGGTAACAGATAGAAACAAGAGAAAGTACACAGTGATTCATCTACCTAGAGAAGTTAGAGAGGTTTACACAGAAAATTCCAAGTATAAGTAAAAGAGGATAAGAGAGACTTAGAAAACCGGTAAAACTCACATTGTTGATTGAGTTGGGAGTACTTAGCACTGTGAAAACAGCACTTTCGCCGAAAGAAAACTACTTCTCTAACACTGGGAAACAGTGAAAAGAGAATGTATGAGTTTCTCAAGATTGGTAACAGATAGAAACAAGAGAAAATACACAGTGATTCATCTACCTAGAGAACTTACAGAGGTTTACACAGAGAATTCCAAGTATAAGTACAAGAAAATAAGAGAGACTTAGAATACTGGTAAAACCTACATTGTTGATAGAGTTGGGAGTACTTAGCACTGTGAAAACAGCACTTTCGCCGAAAGAAATCTACTTCTCTAACACCGGGAAACAGGGAACACAGAATGCATGAGTTTCTCAAGATTGGTAACAAGAGAAAGTACACAGTGATTCATCTACCTAGAGAAGTTACAGAGGTTTACACAGAGAATTCCAAGTATAAGTACAAGAAAATAAGAGAGACTTAGAAAACTGGTGAAACATACATTGTTGATAGAGTTGGGAGTACTTAGCACTGTGAAAACAGCACTTTCGCCGAAAGAAATCTACTTCTCTAAGACCGGGCAACAGTGAAAAGAGAATGTATGAGTTTCTCAAGATTGGTAACAGGTAGAAACAAGAGAAAGTACACAGTGATTAATCTACCTAGAGAACTTACAGAGGTTTACACAGAGAATTCCAAGTATAAGTACAAGAAAATAAGACAGACTTAGAAAACTGGTAAAACCTACATAGTTAATAGAGTTGGGAGCACTTAGGACTGTGAAAACAGGACTTTAGCAGAAAGAAATCTACTTCTCTAAGACCGGACAACAGGGAAAAGAGAATGTATGAGTTTCTCAAGATAGGTAACAGATAGAAACAAGAGAAAGTACAGAGTGATTCATCTACCTAGAGAAGTTACAGAGGTTTACACAGAGAATTCCAATATAAGTACAAGAAAATAAGAGAGACTTAGAAAACTGGTAAAACCTACATTGTTGATAAAGTTGGGAGTACTTAGCACTGTGAAAACAGTACTTTCGCCGAAAGAAATCTACTTCTCTAAGACGGGGAAACAGTGAAAAGAGAATGTATGAGTTTCTCAAGATTGGTAACAGATAGAAACAAGAGAAAGTACACAGTGATTCATCTACCTAGAGAAGTTACAGAGGTTTACACAGAGAATACCAAGTATAAGAAAAAGAAGATAAGAGAGACTTAGAATACCGGTAAAACCTACATGGTTGATAGAGTTGGGAGTACTTAGCACTGTGAAAACAGCACTTTCGCAGAAAGAAATGTACTTCTCTAACACCGGGAAACAGGGAACAGAGAATGTATGAGTTTCTCAAGATGGGTAACAGATAGAAACAAGAGAAACTACACAGTGATTCATCTACCTCGAGAACTTACAGAGGTTTACACAGGGGATTCCAAGTATAAGTACAAGAAAATAAGAGAGACTTAGAAAACTGGTAAAACCTACATTGTTGATAGAGTTGGGAGTACTTAGCACTGTGAAAACAGCACTTTCGCAGAAATAAATGTACTTCTCTAACATCGGGAAACAGGGAACAGAGAATGTATGAGTTTCTCAAGATTGGTAACAGATAGAAACAAGAGAAAGTACACAGAGATTCATCTACCTATAGAACTTACAGGAGTTTACACAGAGAATTCCAAGTATAAGTACAAGAAAATAAGAGAGACTTAGAAAACTGGTAAAACCTACGCTGTTGATAGAGTTGGGAGTACTTAGCACTGTGAAAACAGCACTTTCGCAGAAAGAAATCTACTTCTCTAAGACTGGGAAACAGTGAAAAGAGAATGTATGAGTTTCTCAAGATTAGTAACAGATAGAAACAAAAGTAGTACACAGTGATTCATCTACCTAGAGAACTTACAGAGGTTTACACAGAAAATTCCAAGTAAAAGTAAAAGAAGATAAGACAGACTTAGAAAACTGGTAAAACTTCCATTGTTGATTGAGTTGGGAGTACTTAGCACTGTGAATACAGCACTTTCGCCGAAAGAAATCTATTTCTCTAAGACCGGTAAACAGTGAAAAGAGAATGTATGTGTTTCTCAAGATTGGTAACAGATAGAAACAAGAGAAAGTACACAGTGATTCATCTACCTAGAGAAGTTATAGAGGTTTACACAGAGAATTCCAATATAAGTACAAGAAAATAAGAGAGACTTAGAAAACCGGTAAAACCTACATTGCTGATAGAGTTGGGAGTACTTAGCACTGTGAAAACAGCACTTTCGCCGAAAGAAATCTACTTCTCTAAGACGGGGAAACAGTGAAAAGAGAATGTATGAGTTTCTCAAGATTGGTAACAGATAGAAACAAGAGAAAGTACACAGTGATTCATCTACCTAAAGAAGTTACAGAGGTTTACACAGAGAATTCCAAGTAGAAGTACAAGAAAATAAGAGAGACTTAGAAAACTGGTAAAACCTACATTGTAGATGGAGTTAGGAGTACTTAGCACTGTGAAAACAGCACTTTCGCCGTAAGAAATCTACTTCTCTAAGACCGCGAAACAGTGAAAAGGGAATGTATGAGTTTCTCAAGATTGGTAACAGATAGAAACAAGAGAAAGTACACAGTGATTCATCTACCTAGAGAAGTTACAGAGGTTTACACAGAGAATTCCAAGTATAAGTACAAGAAAATAAGAGAGACTTAGAAAACTGGTAAAACCTACATTGTTGATAGAGTTGGGAGTACTTAGCACTGTGAAAACAGCACTTTCGCAGAAAGAAATCTACTTCTCTAAGACCGGGAAATAGTGAACAGGGAATGTATGAGTTTCTGAAGATTGGTAACAGACAGAAACAAGAGAAAGTACACAGTGATTCATCTACCTAGAGAAGTTACAGAGGTTTACATAGAGAATTCCAAGTATAAGTACAAGAAAATAAGAGAGACTTAGAAAACTGGTAAAACCTACATTGTTGATAGAGTTGGGAGTACATAGCACTGTGAAAACAGCACATTCGCAGAAAGAAATCTACTTCTCTAACACTGGGAAACAGGGAACAGAGTGTATGAATTTCTCAAGATTGGAAACAGACAGAAACAAGAGAAAGTACACAGTGATTCATCTACCTAGAGAACTTACAGAGTTTTACACAGAGAATTCCAAGTATAAGTACAAGAAAATAAGAGAGACTGAGAAAACTGGTAAAACCTACATTGGTGATAGAATTGGGAGTAGTTAGCACTGTGAAAACAGCACTTTCGCAGAAAAAATCTACTTCTCTAAGACCGCGAAACAGTGAACAGAGAATGTATGAGTTTCTCAAGATTAGTAACAGATAGAAACAAAAGAAGTACACAGTGATTCATCTACCTAGAGAAGTTACAGAGCTTTACACAAAAAATTCCAAGTATGAGTGAAAGAAGATAAGGGAGACTTAGAAAACTGGCAAAACTTACATTGTTGATTGAGTTCGGGGTACTTAGCACTGTGAAAACAGAACTTTCACCGAAAGAAATCTACTTCTCTAAGACCGGGAAACAGTGAAAAGAGAATATATGAGTTTCTCAAGATTGATAACAGATAGAAACAAGAGAAAGTACAAAGTGATTCATCTACCTAGAGAACTTACAGAGGTTTACACAGAGAATTCCAAGTATAAGTACAAGAAAATAAGAGAGACTTAGAAAACTGGTAAAACCTACATTGTTGATAGAGTTGGGAGTACTTAGCACTGTGAAAACAGCACTTTCGCCGAAAGAAATCTACTTCTCTAACACTGGTAAACAGGGAACACAGAATGCATGAGTTTCTCAAGATTAGTAACAGATAGAAACAAAAGAAGTACACAGTGATTCATCTACCTAGAGAAGTTACAGCGGTTTACAGAGATAATTCCAAGTATAAGTAAAGGAAGATAAGAGAGACTTAGAAAACTGGTAAAACTTACATTGTTGATTGAGTTGGGAGTACTTAGCACTGTGAAAACAGAACTTTCGCCGAAAGAATACTACTTCTCTAAGACCGGGAAACAGTGAAAAGAGAATGTATGAGTTTCTCAAGATTGGTAACAGATAGAAACAAGAGAAAGTACACAGTGATTCATCTACCTAGAGAAGTTAGAGAGGTTTACACAGAAAATTCCAAGTATAAGTAAAAGAGGATAAGAGAGACTTAGAAAACCGGTAAAACTCACATTGTTGATTGAGTTGGGAGTACTTAGCACTGTGAAAACAGCACTTTCGCCGAAAGAAAACTACTTCTCTAACACTGGGAAACAGTGAAAAGAGAATGTATGAGTTTCTCAAGATTGGTAACAGATAGAAACAAGAGAAAATACACAGTGATTCATCTACCTAGAGAACTTACAGAGGTTTACACAGAGAATTCCAAGTATAAGTACAAGAAAATAAGAGAGACTTAGAATACTGGTAAAACCTACATTGTTGATAGAGTTGGGAGTACTTAGCACTGTGAAAACAGCACTTTCGCCGAAAGAAATCTACTTCTCTAACACCGGGAAACAGGGAACACAGAATGCATGAGTTTCTCAAGATTGGTAACAAGAGAAAGTACACAGTGATTCATCTACCTAGAGAAGTTACAGAGGTTTACACAGAGAATTCCAAGTATAAGTACAAGAAAATAAGAGAGACTTAGAAAACTGGTGAAACATACATTGTTGATAGAGTTGGGAGTACTTAGCACTGTGAAAACAGCACTTTCGCCGAAAGAAATCTACTTCTCTAAGACCGGGCAACAGTGAAAAGAGAATGTATGAGTTTCTCAAGATTGGTAACAGGTAGAAACAAGAGAAAGTACACAGTGATTAATCTACCTAGAGAACTTACAGAGGTTTACACAGAGAATTCCAAGTATAAGTACAAGAAAATAAGACAGACTTAGAAAACTGGTAAAACCTACATAGTTAATAGAGTTGGGAGCACTTAGGACTGTGAAAACAGGACTTTAGCAGAAAGAAATCTACTTCTCTAAGACCGGACAACAGGGAAAAGAGAATGTATGAGTTTCTCAAGATAGGTAACAGATAGAAACAAGAGAAAGTACAGAGTGATTCATCTACCTAGAGAAGTTACAGAGGTTTACACAGAGAATTCCAATATAAGTACAAGAAAATAAGAGAGACTTAGAAAACTGGTAAAACCTACATTGTTGATAAAGTTGGGAGTACTTAGCACTGTGAAAACAGTACTTTCGCCGAAAGAAATCTACTTCTCTAAGACGGGGAAACAGTGAAAAGAGAATGTATGAGTTTCTCAAGATTGGTAACAGATAGAAACAAGAGAAAGTACACAGTGATTCATCTACCTAGAGAAGTTACAGAGGTTTACACAGAGAATACCAAGTATAAGAAAAAGAAGATAAGAGAGACTTAGAATACCGGTAAAACCTACATGGTTGATAGAGTTGGGAGTACTTAGCACTGTGAAAACAGCACTTTCGCAGAAAGAAATGTACTTCTCTAACACCGGGAAACAGGGAACAGAGAATGTATGAGTTTCTCAAGATGGGTAACAGATAGAAACAAGAGAAACTACACAGTGATTCATCTACCTCGAGAACTTACAGAGGTTTACACAGGGGATTCCAAGTATAAGTACAAGAAAATAAGAGAGACTTAGAAAACTGGTAAAACCTACATTGTTGATAGAGTTGGGAGTACTTAGCACTGTGAAAACAGCACTTTCGCAGAAATAAATGTACTTCTCTAACATCGGGAAACAGGGAACAGAGAATGTATGAGTTTCTCAAGATTGGTAACAGATAGAAACAAGAGAAAGTACACAGAGATTCATCTACCTATAGAACTTACAGGAGTTTACACAGAGAATTCCAAGTATAAGTACAAGAAAATAAGAGAGACTTAGAAAACTGGTAAAACCTACGCTGTTGATAGAGTTGGGAGTACTTAGCACTGTGAAAACAGCACTTTCGCAGAAAGAAATCTACTTCTCTAAGACTGGGAAACAGTGAAAAGAGAATGTATGAGTTTCTCAAGATTAGTAACAGATAGAAACAAAAGTAGTACACAGTGATTCATCTACCTAGAGAACTTACAGAGGTTTACACAGAAAATTCCAAGTAAAAGTAAAAGAAGATAAGACAGACTTAGAAAACTGGTAAAACTTCCATTGTTGATTGAGTTGGGAGTACTTAGCACTGTGAATACAGCACTTTCGCCGAAAGAAATCTATTTCTCTAAGACCGGTAAACAGTGAAAAGAGAATGTATGTGTTTCTCAAGATTGGTAACAGATAGAAACAAGAGAAAGTACACAGTGATTCATCTACCTAGAGAAGTTATAGAGGTTTACACAGAGAATTCCAATATAAGTACAAGAAAATAAGAGAGACTTAGAAAACCGGTAAAACCTACATTGCTGATAGAGTTGGGAGTACTTAGCACTGTGAAAACAGCACTTTCGCCGAAAGAAATCTACTTCTCTAAGACGGGGAAACAGTGAAAAGAGAATGTATGAGTTTCTCAAGATTGGTAACAGATAGAAACAAGAGAAAGTACACAGTGATTCATCTACCTAAAGAAGTTACAGAGGTTTACACAGAGAATTCCAAGTAGAAGTACAAGAAAATAAGAGAGACTTAGAAAACTGGTAAAACCTACATTGTAGATGGAGTTAGGAGTACTTAGCACTGTGAAAACAGCACTTTCGCCGTAAGAAATCTACTTCTCTAAGACCGCGAAACAGTGAAAAGGGAATGTATGAGTTTCTCAAGATTGGTAACAGATAGAAACAAGAGAAAGTACACAGTGATTCATCTACCTAGAGAAGTTACAGAGGTTTACACAGAGAATTCCAAGTATAAGTACAAGAAAATAAGAGAGACTTAGAAAACTGGTAAAACCTACATTGTTGATAGAGTTGGGAGTACTTAGCACTGTGAAAACAGCACTTTCGCAGAAAGAAATCTACTTCTCTAAGACCGGGAAATAGTGAACAGGGAATGTATGAGTTTCTGAAGATTGGTAACAGACAGAAACAAGAGAAAGTACACAGTGATTCATCTACCTAGAGAAGTTACAGAGGTTTACATAGAGAATTCCAAGTATAAGTACAAGAAAATAAGAGAGACTTAGAAAACTGGTAAAACCTACATTGTTGATAGAGTTGGGAGTACATAGCACTGTGAAAACAGCACATTCGCAGAAAGAAATCTACTTCTCTAACACTGGGAAACAGGGAACAGAGTGTATGAATTTCTCAAGATTGGAAACAGACAGAAACAAGAGAAAGTACACAGTGATTCATCTACCTAGAGAACTTACAGAGTTTTACACAGAGAATTCCAAGTATAAGTACAAGAAAATAAGAGAGACTGAGAAAACTGGTAAAACCTACATTGGTGATAGAATTGGGAGTAGTTAGCACTGTGAAAACAGCACTTTCGCAGAAAAAATCTACTTCTCTAAGACCGCGAAACAGTGAACAGAGAATGTATGAGTTTCTCAAGATTAGTAACAGATAGAAACAAAAGAAGTACACAGTGATTCATCTACCTAGAGAAGTTACAGAGCTTTACACAAAAAATTCCAAGTATAAGTGAAAGAAGATAAGGGAGACTTAGAAAACTGGCAAAACTTACATTGTTGATTGAGTTCGGGGTACTTAGCACTGTGAAAACAGAACTTTCACCGAAAGAAATCTACTTCTCTAAGACCGGGAAACAGTGAAAAGAGAATATATGAGTTTCTCAAGATTGATAACAGATAGAAACAAGAGAAAGTACAAAGTGATTCATCTACCTAGAGAACTTACAGAGGTTTACACAGAGAATTCCAAGTATAAGTACAAGAAAATAAGAGAGACTTAGAAAACTGGTAAAACCTACATTGTTGATAGAGTTGGGAGTACTTAGCACTGTGAAAACAGCACTTTCGCCGAAAGAAATCTACTTCTCTAACACTGGTAAACAGGGAACACAGAATGCATGAGTTTCTCAAGATTAGTAACAGATAGAAACAAAAGAAGTACACAGTGATTCATCTACCTAGAGAAGTTACAGCGGTTTACAGAGATAATTCCAAGTATAAGTAAAGGAAGATAAGAGAGACTTAGAAAACTGGTAAAACTTACATTGTTGATTGAGTTGGGAGTACTTAGCACTGTGAAAACAGAACTTTCGCCGAAAGAATACTACTTCTCTAAGACCGGGAAACAGTGAAAAGAGAATGTATGAGTTTCTCAAGATTGGTAACAGATAGAAACAAGAGAAAGTACACAGTGATTCATCTACCTAGAGAAGTTAGAGAGGTTTACACAGAAAATTCCAAGTATAAGTAAAAGAGGATAAGAGAGACTTAGAAAACCGGTAAAACTCACATTGTTGATTGAGTTGGGAGTACTTAGCACTGTGAAAACAGCACTTTCGCCGAAAGAAAACTACTTCTCTAACACTGGGAAACAGTGAAAAGAGAATGTATGAGTTTCTCAAGATTGGTAACAGATAGAAACAAGAGAAAATACACAGTGATTCATCTACCTAGAGAACTTACAGAGGTTTACACAGAGAATTCCAAGTATAAGTACAAGAAAATAAGAGAGACTTAGAATACTGGTAAAACCTACATTGTTGATAGAGTTGGGAGTACTTAGCACTGTGAAAACAGCACTTTCGCCGAAAGAAATCTACTTCTCTAACACCGGGAAACAGGGAACACAGAATGCATGAGTTTCTCAAGATTGGTAACAAGAGAAAGTACACAGTGATTCATCTACCTAGAGAAGTTACAGAGGTTTACACAGAGAATTCCAAGTATAAGTACAAGAAAATAAGAGAGACTTAGAAAACTGGTGAAACATACATTGTTGATAGAGTTGGGAGTACTTAGCACTGTGAAAACAGCACTTTCGCCGAAAGAAATCTACTTCTCTAAGACCGGGCAACAGTGAAAAGAGAATGTATGAGTTTCTCAAGATTGGTAACAGGTAGAAACAAGAGAAAGTACACAGTGATTAATCTACCTAGAGAACTTACAGAGGTTTACACAGAGAATTCCAAGTATAAGTACAAGAAAATAAGACAGACTTAGAAAACTGGTAAAACCTACATAGTTAATAGAGTTGGGAGCACTTAGGACTGTGAAAACAGGACTTTAGCAGAAAGAAATCTACTTCTCTAAGACCGGACAACAGGGAAAAGAGAATGTATGAGTTTCTCAAGATAGGTAACAGATAGAAACAAGAGAAAGTACAGAGTGATTCATCTACCTAGAGAAGTTACAGAGGTTTACACAGAGAATTCCAATATAAGTACAAGAAAATAAGAGAGACTTAGAAAACTGGTAAAACCTACATTGTTGATAAAGTTGGGAGTACTTAGCACTGTGAAAACAGTACTTTCGCCGAAAGAAATCTACTTCTCTAAGACGGGGAAACAGTGAAAAGAGAATGTATGAGTTTCTCAAGATTGGTAACAGATAGAAACAAGAGAAAGTACACAGTGATTCATCTACCTAGAGAAGTTACAGAGGTTTACACAGAGAATACCAAGTATAAGAAAAAGAAGATAAGAGAGACTTAGAATACCGGTAAAACCTACATGGTTGATAGAGTTGGGAGTACTTAGCACTGTGAAAACAGCACTTTCGCAGAAAGAAATGTACTTCTCTAACACCGGGAAACAGGGAACAGAGAATGTATGAGTTTCTCAAGATGGGTAACAGATAGAAACAAGAGAAACTACACAGTGATTCATCTACCTCGAGAACTTACAGAGGTTTACACAGGGGATTCCAAGTATAAGTACAAGAAAATAAGAGAGACTTAGAAAACTGGTAAAACCTACATTGTTGATAGAGTTGGGAGTACTTAGCACTGTGAAAACAGCACTTTCGCAGAAATAAATGTACTTCTCTAACATCGGGAAACAGGGAACAGAGAATGTATGAGTTTCTCAAGATTGGTAACAGATAGAAACAAGAGAAAGTACACAGAGATTCATCTACCTATAGAACTTACAGGAGTTTACACAGAGAATTCCAAGTATAAGTACAAGAAAATAAGAGAGACTTAGAAAACTGGTAAAACCTACGCTGTTGATAGAGTTGGGAGTACTTAGCACTGTGAAAACAGCACTTTCGCAGAAAGAAATCTACTTCTCTAAGACTGGGAAACAGTGAAAAGAGAATGTATGAGTTTCTCAAGATTAGTAACAGATAGAAACAAAAGTAGTACACAGTGATTCATCTACCTAGAGAACTTACAGAGGTTTACACAGAAAATTCCAAGTAAAAGTAAAAGAAGATAAGACAGACTTAGAAAACTGGTAAAACTTCCATTGTTGATTGAGTTGGGAGTACTTAGCACTGTGAATACAGCACTTTCGCCGAAAGAAATCTATTTCTCTAAGACCGGTAAACAGTGAAAAGAGAATGTATGTGTTTCTCAAGATTGGTAACAGATAGAAACAAGAGAAAGTACACAGTGATTCATCTACCTAGAGAAGTTATAGAGGTTTACACAGAGAATTCCAATATAAGTACAAGAAAATAAGAGAGACTTAGAAAACCGGTAAAACCTACATTGCTGATAGAGTTGGGAGTACTTAGCACTGTGAAAACAGCACTTTCGCCGAAAGAAATCTACTTCTCTAAGACGGGGAAACAGTGAAAAGAGAATGTATGAGTTTCTCAAGATTGGTAACAGATAGAAACAAGAGAAAGTACACAGTGATTCATCTACCTAAAGAAGTTACAGAGGTTTACACAGAGAATTCCAAGTAGAAGTACAAGAAAATAAGAGAGACTTAGAAAACTGGTAAAACCTACATTGTAGATGGAGTTAGGAGTACTTAGCACTGTGAAAACAGCACTTTCGCCGTAAGAAATCTACTTCTCTAAGACCGCGAAACAGTGAAAAGGGAATGTATGAGTTTCTCAAGATTGGTAACAGATAGAAACAAGAGAAAGTACACAGTGATTCATCTACCTAGAGAAGTTACAGAGGTTTACACAGAGAATTCCAAGTATAAGTACAAGAAAATAAGAGAGACTTAGAAAACTGGTAAAACCTACATTGTTGATAGAGTTGGGAGTACTTAGCACTGTGAAAACAGCACTTTCGCAGAAAGAAATCTACTTCTCTAAGACCGGGAAATAGTGAACAGGGAATGTATGAGTTTCTGAAGATTGGTAACAGACAGAAACAAGAGAAAGTACACAGTGATTCATCTACCTAGAGAAGTTACAGAGGTTTACATAGAGAATTCCAAGTATAAGTACAAGAAAATAAGAGAGACTTAGAAAACTGGTAAAACCTACATTGTTGATAGAGTTGGGAGTACATAGCACTGTGAAAACAGCACATTCGCAGAAAGAAATCTACTTCTCTAACACTGGGAAACAGGGAACAGAGTGTATGAATTTCTCAAGATTGGAAACAGACAGAAACAAGAGAAAGTACACAGTGATTCATCTACCTAGAGAACTTACAGAGTTTTACACAGAGAATTCCAAGTATAAGTACAAGAAAATAAGAGAGACTGAGAAAACTGGTAAAACCTACATTGGTGATAGAATTGGG